>OU963894.1:40100742-41350742 GCA_902850365.2 Chilo suppressalis
TATTTAATCCTCTGTTTCAGGGTCGACTTGGCGTGTAATGGATCCCGGGAGGACTTGGAGCCATACGTGCCGGCTGAACATAGGCCTCTCACTTCTAGCACATCGTAAGTACAGTCCTTCAATCCTTCTCTTTCAACCTTACGCTTCGGATACACGGATAGGGATGATATATTTATTCCAATGTATTGAGTCACTTTTTCGTTCATTACGTGGCTAAAGCCGTTATTTTGTTTTCGTGAAGTTTTAATTGTAATATCATTCGTCAAAATTTATCGATACAAGTAAGTATCGAAACTTTTCATTCGATACCGACTAGGCATCGATACTTTATGACCGACCGATGAGTATCGAGTATGATGTAACGATACCTAGATGGTATCGTTACGGAACTATGCTTGGGCGTCCTCAGCCGATTGAATCAGTCGTCAAATGTATGCATTCGGGCGGGCGTCATCGGATGATGGCAGATGTAGTAGTGTACACACTCTCTTTTACATAATGACAGGGGAAAGCAAAATCACTTAAACGTCACTTAAGTCACTTTACAGAAACGAGGAACAAAGTTTTTTTGTTCACAAAAAACATAACTCATTGTTAATGAGAAGTAGTAGCGCCATAAAAATAAAAACATATTCATAAAATAATATTTTCTAAATATCCTCTTATTAAAAAGTTACATAGTGCCTTTACTTTACGAATTAGATGTCGCTTAAGCGAAAATCACTCGGCCCGCCATACATTTGCTGTCAAGCAAACATTAAATCATACGCAAAATGGGAGGGCTTAAGCGCCATTGGCACAATAAACACCAAAATTTTGTTACTTTAGCGCCAAAAAAGTATTCAAATCTACACGAAACATAAACAGATTAACGCAGAAAAAAAACCAAAAAAAAGATATATATCATATATACACCGTGTTCCTGAAGTTATTTTTTACTATGGACACTTTTATGAATTCCAATTTCTTTAACATTTTTTATTTTCATACAAACTAAATGCTAAGATGTAATTTATCTTATATGAATTAGGCCGTATACAGAAAGAAAGCCGTAAGCCGATCGGCGCTTATCGGCGCTTATCGGCGCGGCGGCTTTCGGCTTTCTTTCTGTATACGGCCTTACTCTTTACCTGAGCTGGCAACGTCGCATTTGCAACTTTGGTTCACATGTCCACGTAAACTTTTTAAACTTTTCTTGACGTCAACAATGTTTTTTTTTAAATTTTGACTTTTGAAACTATGATTTGATAGTTTTGGTTTCACAAAGTGGCAAGATCTCACAGATAAAGACTCTTTTTCACTTCACAACACAATTAAATTGGTTAAACTTAAATTACCAATAACTTAAAAACTATGCTATTTAAACTACTACTTTCTTTGTACGATATGTTTAACAAGAGCTTTAGAAGTATTATTCAAAGTTAATGTATATCCTCAGGAACACGGTGTATATATATTACATCCCCTTGCATTGACCTTTCTCTCGCTGTCTCTCCCTTTGTTACCCTCTTTTGATGCTGCACTCTCACCCTTGGCAGTATCCTTATTAGCCTCGGAGTGAAAGTGGTAGTTCTTCTTACCAACTCTGGCCACTTAGGTTTCATTAAATATCTCTAACAAATTCCACAAAAGTATCGAATTCAAAAACAGTATATCATAATAAAACATTACACATGACGTAAGAGAATTAACCAAAGACATGCGCAGTTTTCAATTGAATTGAAATGACTTTGACAATAATAAAGGTACATAAACACATTTACAATTCCACGCCACGCAATTTCGTATTAAGTTTACATGATATTGAAATTAATAATTAATTAAAACGTAATTAAAATAATAATACAATACATAATGCCAGGCACACCTGTTTCCCAGACATGTAGGCAGAGCAGAGAGAATAATTACCGCATTGTAATATAAGAAAAGAAGAACATAACTACAAAGCAATTCAACAATATTCTTTTCTACACATTTGCTCAAACAATGCATTTACGGATGCTGTTTACATTGTTAGAAAGTTCAAAATTACGGGCTTTACAACAGAGCGTGCGGTAAAACATTTAACCGCACGCTCCCGTACATGACGCCGTGCGTATCCTTTAAGGTTTTTTTAATGTAAGTCGAACCTCCTTGGAAGCGCTTTTAATCTATACTTTTGTCTCACTTTTAAACGTTATGTAGTTCTAATTTTCACCACCCGCACATGGCGCCATTAGGAAATGCGCGACATGTCCTTATTAGAAAGCAGTTTGCTTCATTACATTAATGAGGTATAGGTACTGTTTTCTCGAAATTTGTTAAAAAAAACGTTGTATGAAATTCGTGCGGATTGGTATTTACAAAATCATGACATAACTCGTTTGTGATAACCAACTTACCGCACTAATATCATAAATAACTATTAACAGAATTTTCTTTATTATCATGATTACCAATTTGACTTATGTCCTTAGTAGAGTAACAAAGATTTAATGAATAGATAAATTGTCATGTTTTTATTTTTTAAGCATTTAACTGCATGTTTAAATCTTAAGAAAAGTTTTACTAGAAAAAAAGTCCACGCGGACCAGGCAGTGGACGGCCATCAGGGCCGTGGTAGCATAATTGGTCAGTGCATTCGCCTGGATTGCGAAGGGTGCGGGTTCGAATCCCGTCCGTTGCCTGGTCTGCGTGGATTTTTTTCCTAGATAAATAGTCGTTTGTTATACTAAAGTAACGCGCCGTTACCTACCTTACCCCACTTTACTCACCAACGAAAACACTACACCCCAAAAGGGTATATATTAATATAACTAAAAGAGCTTTTCATTTCGCTAATGACTTTACAGTTCTTATCCTGAGGGAATAATTATATAAGACACCCGGCGAAATAGCGGGAATTAAATTACTGTTGCTGAGTACTTAGCGATTGTTACCTTGTTTGATACCTAATTATTCACATAGAGGTTTTATTTTCTTTGGTTTAAAATAATTGTTATTTTCGCCTTCCCACTTTTAGTATTTGTGTGATGAAAGTTTTGGTAGACAATGTGCTGAAATTAAATAAATAATAATAAATAAATATGTCCTACACTCACACCAATTAGCCTAGCTAGTTAGTAAGTAAGTACTGTAAGGCTTATTGTACTATGGGATGCTAGGGTAACAGATAGAATACATAATACTGATACACATATATAAGTATATTTTAACCAGATATAAATAAACATCCATGAGTGTGGTACGTACAAATGCTCGTATTCATCATAGTGACATTTGCCCCCACCGAAACCCGAACCCGCGAACACTGAGTTGGCGACGCCATGAAACCCTATAAAAAATACCACACGGCTACGAAGGTCGTCAAATTTAGCTTTCGAAATTTGAATTAGTTCTGTCGTAATGAATTATCGGACTGCGTGTCTATAGACTATAGCTTGACTGGCAATAATTTGACACGCAAAGAAGACGATAAATAATAATAATTATGTGCAGCTGAACGACGATTATGAGCACAGTGCCTGAAATGCTAGATGCCACTGCTGCAATAATGACTATAACTATCATTCATCATTTTGACTAAAAAGCAGACTGCCTATAATGAAAGATGCCTACTCCAATAGTACCTAAAACGCTAATTGACTGAGAATCAGATTGCCAACAATGTATCGTGACTATAATGTTTGCTGTCAACCGTCAATTTTAAATCTGAAAATATAAATAAATAATAAAAAAAACTGTATTCTTAAAATACTTATTTAATTTTTGAAACTGAAAACAAATCTTCTATCCCTAAAAAAAATAGCCTTAAACACTCCTTAAAAATACATATATTTTTTTAAACTAAAAACTGAGCATTAGGGCAAAATACACTGTCTTATAATTTTCAAGTGCCAGTATTAAAAAACAACTCTTTACAACAAAAGTTTCGAAAGAAACTTGCGCATTAGGCAGTATAGAGAGACAGTGCATTTTAGGCATTTCCATTTTTAGACGAAATAACATTTTGTCAATTACAATGTCTCGGCATTCACGGTTAGGCAATCTGCTTCTTAGTCTATTGACATGTTAGGCATTTGTTCCTACCTAACTCAATAATATAACTAATTAACGTATAGATACTCCGATGACCAATGCCTAACCACATTTTCTCAACAAGCAGTAATTGTTCACGATGCCGCAAGGATTACAAGTAATGGTTCACAAATCAATAATAATTACCACGGCTGCGGTCGATTTCACGTAAATTGAATCGTCATTCACGTATAAGCATTTTAGAATGATTTTTATTGCAAGGGAATTCCCAATGCCTCATTTTCGACATTACAATGGCCGCCACACAGTGCGACAGATCATCATTCTTTTTCTTGGCTGGCTGATTTAAATGTCAAAAGAAACTTGTTTCTGATCTTATTCAGTTTCCAGTGAGTCGCTTGTTAAAATCCAACTGAAGTTTAAAGAATTTAAAATTTTCATTTAACATAGATATTTATCTAAAAGTCGCTATTTATTATCAGAGGAACAAATAGTCTTTCAGTAATATAATGATCGATCTTATAAAAAAGGAATAATATCCACGTTTTATGAAATACGTTTTAAATAAGGGTTAAGAACCAAAGGGTGAAAACGGAACCCTATAGCTAAGCGTCCGTTGTTTATATTAGTCCGTTTGTATATTAGCGGGACATGTGTCATGAATTTTAATCGGTGGACAGCTCAATTCATTACATAAGACATAAAACGAAAACCTTCTCATGATATAAAACTAAAATTGACTGAGGACCTCATTGAAACCAACTCGCAATTAATCCAAATATTTTTCGTCAAACTACAAAGGGCGCTACGTTTAAAGTCCTATCAAAGTTAATACATAATTTATTAGAGGAAACCCAGAGATACATTTCGCAATAAGAAACAATTTCCGGTAAACATTATGGCCTTTGCAGACGAGAGACTATTGTCCGCGGACTTTTTTGTCCACCAAAATAGATCCCTTACAACTGCATCAAGTAACGCACACGACGGATTAAAACTACAAAAGGTCCCCCGAATGACCGAGGATTTAAAGAGATGGACTTAATCTTCATTAATTCTTAATCAAATTACAACACAACGTTATCTAAGAATATTTACTTTCATAGCGTGCGCTTCTCTTAATTTTCGGGTAACAAATGTTTGCACATCATGTGCATTGAGTCCAGAACAATGCTTCGACGTACATTTTTTACCCCGATTCAGGGAGATTTGTCCACCGCGACCAAAGGCCCTCGTCTGCGCAGGCCCTTAACAGAACAATGAGTAAGTAGAGTTTTTTATGACTGCGATATGAATATGATGATCTTGATTTGCAACCGTATAACGTGGTTATGAATAGCCTGTTTTTAATGTCGCTCCAAGGCGTTGAACCGAGTTTGCAGAATCACAATGAAGGCTGACTAATCTTTGCTCGATAAATCTCACACTCCGAGCTCCAGTGATCCCTTGTGCGAATTAATGGTTTCGTCAAGTTATGCCGAGCACGTAATCAAACTCATTACGATTTTTAAGCATTATGCACCTAGCCAGATGTACCTAATTTAAGATTCCGTGGAGGGAAGAGCGGATAAGATTACTCATATTAAAAAATCTCGCATAAAGTAGGTACTTTCTTTTGAAACGCGAAATGTGCATTTTTAAGCAAGTCAAAAAGAATTATAAATGCTGTTTCACGCCATATAGCTCATATGAGGTTATTAGAAAAGTCTACTTATCATCATCGACACCAAGCTAATATTTCCTGGACACAAGCCTACGACGCGCGCCCAATACGAAGTAATTGTCGTCGCTTTTATTTTTTTATAAAAACTTCTTGACATTAAACGTGTCGTAATCGAATTCGTAACGTTTGTGAGTACGAATTGTCATTGTCAAATGTGTACTGATTTTTAGTTCTCGGAACGGACGTAACCGTTGTAGCGCTGCTGTTCAAGTTTCCATACAAAATTTGACAATGACATTTCGGACTCGCAAACACTTTTTGAATTCGATAATGGTTTATGCGAAGGGTACAGTTCTTTGAGTGACCGCTAGAGGCACTGTAAAATTTTCCTTACAAATCTGTTAAATTGACGCTAGCGAGAATGGTATTTATAAAACTCATAGTTGAGCAAGACTGACAGTTCCCTTAAGGAAATTATTCCTCGAGACAATTCTATGTTATGCGCGAGAAATCTAGCCATTCGCTGCATTCTATGTTTTCGATCGCTCCAAGTCCCAGCAGCATAAGTGAAAAGTTAAAGAAAAATAGTTTCAATAAAGTCAACCGTACTTTCCTCATAAGATCTTTAAAAGTTGAAAGTTTGGCCTTAACTTAATAGTAGTTTATGATACTGTTGCATAATAAGGGTTCTTATAACACGAGTGTTATAAGACCAAGTTATGTACAGTGTCATACACTACTTTATCTACTCTCATACTATAATACGTAAAACAATATTGCAAATAAAACGCTGAATATAACAACAAATTTATTTTTACTTGTAATAATTATTGATGTTCTGAATATTACAATTATGAAACTGAATTTGAACCTGACAGGAAGCGTTATTGGAGGTACTCAGAGAGGGTATGTTAATGTTGACCTCATTTCCGTTATTTTCAATACTGTTAAGTATTGAATTGGATACAGCGATCTTGTTAGTCATTGAATCATCTATATAGCCTTCTGCAACTGTCGTTGACTTCCAGCCACCGTGTCGCTTTAGTGCCGTTACATCTCCACCAGCGTCAACTAGCAAGGTCGCAGATGTTCGGCCAAAGCAGTGTCCTGTGTACAATTTGGGGTCCGTAAGTTGAAGATAGCTGGCAATAACTTTGCCTAAAACTCTCTGCGTCGTGCATTTTCCGGCAATATAGTTTAGAAAAGAACTGGGATTGCTGCACTCAGTTGGTCGTAGCTCTATGTATTTTTTGCATTGTTCATAATATTTCCCAGTAACGGTAAAAGAACGGTACGTCTTGGTTTTAGTTTTATTTATTTTGATCAATAATGTAGTTTCGAAGACTTCAACAATTTTGAATTGTATGTTGTATAACTCTTGCCGTCGGCAAGCACCCATTATACCAAAAATTAGTGCAATCTATAGCAACATATATACGGTAATATTACGGTAAATTAACTCAATATTAACAAAAAAAATGTACATGGTTAACTGATAAACAACTAAAATACCTTTGTGAAGAGATATAATGTGTCAGGGGCTTCATTTAAGAACTTATTTATCTGCTCTGCTGTAAAAGTCTTGGATTTTTTCCCTTTATATCCTTGTGAGTTTCGTTTCAAAAATGCAATCGCTATTTTAAATTGCTATATTTAGTTATGTCAACTTCGTTGTAAATATTGAGTGTATTTTATTTTTTTAATTAATTGCACATGTACAGTATATACAGGATCTTAAAATTATTTTGGCATGGTAGATGACCCAGTCAGGGTGTTGCAAGTACAATAACTATATCACCACAACTGCTAAACAGTTTCAATTTCAAACAAGTTAGTGAGCTTTCCGTGACAGTTCCACTTATCATTCATAAATTCGGAGAGCCGGAGAAAGCCGATTTACTGGCAAAACTCTTTGCGGCTAACTCCCGAATCGATGATTGCAATGCACTGCCACCATTATTACCTCATTGCGGCACAACGATGCCTGATATCAAAATCAGGCAGCGTGAGGTTCGTGCCGAATTGCAATCACTCGACGTCCAGAAAGCTAGTGGACCTGATGGCATCCCAGCAGTAGTATTGAAAAAATGTGCAGCGGAGTTGTCTCCCGTGCTCACGCGTTTGTACCAGTGCTCGTATTCTTTGGGGCGTGTGCCGGAGACTTGGAGAGATGCTAACGTGAACCGGTACCCAAAAAAGGGGATCGCTCAGACCCGGCAAACTACCGGCCAATAGCAGTCACCTCAGTATTATGTAAAGTCCTAGAAAAGGTCCTTAACAACCATCTGACCCGCTACCTAGAGGATCACTCCCTGATTAATGATCGTCAATATGGTTTTAGACCGAAACGATCGACGGGTGATCTTCTAGCGTACTTGACTCATATCTGGGGTGAGGCTATCGACAAGCGGGGCGAGTCGTTGGCTATCAGCCTAGACATTGCCAAGGCATTCGACAGGGTCTGGCACAAAAACCTTCTCTCCAAGCTTCCGGCATACGGTCTGCCGGCCCAGTTCTGTTCTTGGGTAGCTGACTTCCTGCATGAGCGTAGAATTCGTGTCCTTACGGATGGTAGCAGTTCGCGGTTCATGTCAGTGAATGCCGGCGTTCCCCAGGGCTCCGTCCTATCCCCCACTCTCTTTCTGCTGCATATCAATGACCTAATTCCTCTTGGGAATATTCATTGCTATGCAGACGACAGTACAGTGCATGCGGGGTATCTCGGACAAGCAGCGGCTGGGCAGGCGGTAACCAAGGAGAAACGGGAGAATCTTGTCATTGAACTCAATCAGGCTTTGGACCACATTTCTGAACCAAGAACTTGGTTGAGTTCAATGCTAAGAAAACCCAGGTCTGCGCTTTCACGGCAAAAACGTCGCCATTCCTTTTATGTCCTTCTCTTCAGGGCACAACACTGGAGCTAGAGAGCAGTATCACCATGCTCGGTATGGAGATTCGCTGTGACTTAAATACAAAAAATTACATCGAAAGTGTGATAAAAACAGCCTCACGCAAACTCGGAGTCCTGAACAAGGTGCGGCGTTTTTTCACGCCCGAGCAACTATGCTTGTTATATAAGACGCAGGTTCGGTCTTGCGTGGAATATTGCTCGCACCTCTGGGATGGCTCCGCCAAGTACTTGCTCGATGCTTTGGATAGGTTACAACGGCGCGCAATACGCATCATAGGTGATGAGGAGGTGTCTAAACACCTCGAGCCTCTTCAATTACGCCGTGACGTGGCGTCACTAAGCGCGTTCTATCGTCTGTACCACGGCGAGTGTTCTGAGGAGTTATTCTCTCTTATTCCACCTTCCCCTTTCCTTCAGAGGACCACGCGCGCTGGCTTACGTTGCACCGTCTAACTGTGGCTACAATTCCAACGCGTACAAATAAATTTGGTGACTCATTTCTTTGTCGTACTATCCGTAAATGGAATGCTCTGCCCGCTCACGTGTTCCCTCCCTCTTACAACCTGGGATTCTTTAAAAGAGGCGTGAAGAAGCAACATGCAGGCCGGCAGGGTGAGGATGGCTGGTGTGGCAGGTAGAACTGCTGTATCAGCTATCTTCGCGTCTGGACTTCACCTCCACTTAACATCAGGTGGGGTGGAGTCATTTGTCGGACCTATCTATAAAAAAAAAAAAAAAATTCATTTACCGAATAGTATGCTTTCTTGATTAGATGTTGTTTGAGTTTCATTTTAAATGTATTTATGTTGCTTTCTCTTTTAATTTCTATCGGAATTTTATTATATACTAGCTGACCCAGCGAACTTCGTACCGCCCTAAAAAAATAGGGGTTGTCCAGCGGACAAAATTGTAAATCTAAACCATTCTCAGATCCCCTTGAACACACACGAAAAATTTCATCAAAATCGGTCCAGTCGTTTAAGAGAAGTTCAGTGACATACACACTCACAGAAGAATTATATATATAAAGATTTGAATTGAACGGTATAGAGGACTTTTTTTGAACATTTCTAGTTTTGGCACTGGTAATACTAAATCAAATTTATATCGCGGATTTTTATTGAATGTTATTAATTTATTTATAAATTTATAAATTAATAACATTCAATTATGTTGGTTGTTTGCGAACAAACAATGCTATTTCCATTATATACAGTGAAGGAAGGGTTAACAACTTCTCTTTAATGAAATGTGGTTTACAACTTACTTGCTGTCTGATATTGACGATAATACGGAGACACTTTTTTTGAAGGATAAAAAGGTCGTGAACGTCCGTACTATGCCCCCATAATATTATTCCATAGCGCAACCATGCGTATGTATATGCGTAGTAAGCAGACAAGGCGCATTTTGCATTCGTATTGGCCTTAAGAACGCTAAGCGCGAAAATAAATTGTGAAACCTTTTTCTTTATTTTATCTATATGAGGTTTCCAGTTCAGATGTGAGTCGATGGTTATGCCTAACAATTGAACATCGGTTACTTCTCCAATATTTTGGGAAATCCTAACCTTGTTTAAATCAACTGGTTGCTTTTGTTATGGATGAAATTGAATGAGTTTAGTTTTATTTTTGTTTACTTCTAAATTATGCAAGTTGAGCCATTTTTGTAATGTTGCCAGTGTGGAATCTATAATTGGATTACAGTTAAGGTTTTTGGGACATTTGAAAAGGACTGAGACATCATTAGCAAAAAGAATACATTCTGTGTTCGTTGTTTTTGCTAAGTCGTTAATATATATCAGGAACAAAACACAACCCAAAACACTACCCTGGGAGATTGAGTGATTCAAGGTTACTGTTTCTGATTTAATAAATTTAGTTTCCCCGGTTTCATTATCTACATTTTCAATTTGAACGAATTTTGTCTATTATGCAAATACGAACGAAATCAATTATGGGCATCTCCACGTATACCAACTCCATGCAGCTTTGACAGCAACACTTCGTGATCAACTCTGTCATAGGCTTTGGACATATCCAAGAGCAACCCCACCGCGTGACATTTCTCCCTAATATGGTTTAAGATCTTCTGTGTGTAATTGTATGTAGCGAGGATGGTGGAATGATTTTCGCGAAAACCATATTGATGTTTATCCAATATTTTGTATTTTTCTAAGAAAGAGTAAAGAGTAAGAGTAAATCGTATAATAATCGTATCGTGTACTTTTAATCATGGAGTATTTAACCCACATACTTGACACTTTATATTTTTCAGATAACTCTAGAAAGTACGCTAACAACACATTTTCAGAAAATGATGCATTATTATCAGAGTAGATAAAATCATTTTATGACACTCGACTTAGTTAATGGTAAATTTATACATAACTTTGAGAACAAGTTTTTTAGAACGTTTGTTAAATTAAATATTTTATAATTAATGATTCCTAGCTTAAGGCTAGGAAAATTTCGACGCGGTCATCAGGGCCGTGGTAGCATAATTGGTCAGGGCGTTCGCCCGGATTGCGAAGTGTGCGGGTTCAAGTCCCGTCCGCTGCCTGGTCCGCGTGGATTTTTTTCTAGTAAAACTTTTCTTTAGATTTAAACATCTAGCAGTTAAATGCTTAAAAATAAATAAAAGACATATTTTATAATTGGTAAATTATGTTGTCTTACATATTCAATTTTATATTTTTTTATATAATCCAGTGTAATAGCCCGCGCATCGACCCCCAAGTTTTATATGAAGTAGTTCAATAGTACCGACGGATATAATCTTCCTAAACCAATAGGTAAAAATAAAATGAGAATTTATGACACTGTGCTATAATTACCGTCATTATTTAGTCACAATTTTGTTTTTATAACTTCCACGTAGGTACTTTTAATGGTCGCGGGCATAACACGTAATTTCAATATTACAAAAAACCATAAAAAAAACTACCCACCCTAATAAATAGGCTAGGTATGTAATGTTTTTTAAAAAAACAACATCAAACTTTAGTTATTAATAGTCTTTCTATTTTTAATTTTAAAATAATTTTTTGCTCTACCCATGTTAGATAAATTAATATTGATTAACCTGTGACGTCTTTGCGTGTGTGTGTGTGTGTGTGTGTGTGTGTGTGTCTGGTGTGCTTTTAGAAAGTGAACAGCTCAATGAGATCGAATATTCGGT
Source organism: Chilo suppressalis (assembly GCA_902850365.2). Taxonomy (NCBI): domain Eukaryota; kingdom Metazoa; phylum Arthropoda; class Insecta; order Lepidoptera; family Crambidae; genus Chilo; species Chilo suppressalis. The sequence goes on from OU963894.1 coordinate 40,112,514, forward strand.
TATTTATTTACAAAACTTTATACCTCCATAATCTGTTTCTACCGAGCAGTATTTTTCTCGTGTCTCACTCACTACGGGACATAGGCGAAATTTCTGTGGGAAATGGAGAAAGCCACAAACACAAAAAAACATCCTTACTATTTCAGGAGCTTCGGGGCTCTAGCACATCTGTTGAAGGCGTCGCTGGGGTCCGGGGTGCTGGCCATGCCGCTCGCCTTCAAGAACGCTGGTCTGGTTGTCGGCTGCTTCGGCACTGTCATCATAGGCTTCATATGCGCACATGTTATACATGTTCTGGTAAGACCAATATCTTCTTATTATTTTAAATGTCACAGCAGACATATCACCTCTTAAAGTGATTGTGAAAATAGTGCCTGAAATGCAAGATACCACTGCTACAATAATACCTAACACGTCATTTTGACTAAAAAGCAGACTGCCTGGAATGAAAGATTCCACTACTCCAATAACACCTGAAACGCTAATTCACTAAGAAGCAGATTGCCAACAATGTATCGTGACTGTAATGTTTGCTGTCAACCGTCAATTTGAAATTTTTAAGTATTATTAAATAAAAAATCTGTATTCGTAAATTAAAAACAAATCTTCTATTCCTTAAAAAAAAAAATACCCTTCAACACTCCTTAAAAAGCTATTTTCATTTTTTTAAACTAAGAACTGAGCATAAGCACAAAATAGACTATACTCATACTGTTCAAGTGCTAGTGATATGCTAATCAAATTACAACAACCCATTTACAGCAAGAGTTTCCAAACAAACTTGCGCGTTAGGCATGGAATACAGAACGTCTCGAGATAATAAAGTAAAGTAAAGTATAAACAAACCCTTTCCTAGTTGATATGTCTGCTACAACCATAACACTTAAATAGAACACATATATTATAAACATCAAATGCCAAATTCACCACACTTTTAATTTTCTCCATTTAATCTCTATTAATGAGCCCTTTTACAAAATTGCGCTGCTGCCGTACTGATCGGCGCGTAGGTAGATTTGCACTAGTATATATAGCATTTTACGGGTGATGTTGCGAGTCTTATAAAATAATTATTAATGAACTAATTATAGAAATAAATACATATTTCAGTAGTTCAATGATGTTAGATTAGTTTTATGAAAGTTTTTGATAGTAATTCTATTTAATTCAAAATCAAAATACGAGGTAAACCTGCATTATTTTTTTGGTAAACTCACGGAGATTAGATGTTCGTTTTGATAATAATTGAAATGGAAATTCAAAATTCTAATACATAATTTTACAACATAAACATATTTCTGATGTCGTAGTAATTAATTTGATCTAATTTGTTGAACATTATTGAAAGATTGAGGCGTTTGAAGTTGTGCATATTATCGTTTTTTTCGTAAACTAGCTGCGGTAGAGCAATCAGTACAAAAAAAGGAAAATAGTATTCGCAAATATTCTACATTAACTTAAAATAAGAAAAATAAATCTACTGTTTACTTCTATTGAAAATAGTCAAAATCTTATCTAAAGGGGTAAACAAGGCACTCAAAAATTATGATTTTTTTGCAAAAAATGTGAAAGGGTTCTTAATACGATCGCAGACGAATAAATGTTGGTCCTTGGGTTGAAAAATCAGCTCTAACACGAATATTGGTCCCTATATTTTTATAGAAATCGGATAACTTGACTCATAAAAACGAGAAACAACAACTATTGTATTCCTTTGAACACGAAGGTCATCGAGTTATCTATACAAATGTATACTTTTATACTAATATTTTAAAAAGGAAAGATTAAATTGTTTGTTTGTATTAAATAAGCTCCGAAATGACTAGATCGATTCGATAAATTCTTTCACATTTAGATTTCTACATTATCCCCGATGAACATAGGCTATAGAATATTTTCAAAAAAGTTAGGGTTCCATTTGAAAACTTCGATAATCTATAAAAAATATCTATCAGTTAAATACATTTTCACGCAAATAATATGAAGAAAGTTGTTGTGTATAATACAAGCTTGAGAACAAAAACTACAGTCTACACTACAGCTCTACACCGAAGCGAAGCGAGGGCGGGCCATTGTAAATATTCATGAACCATATTTCTATTCAAGAGCTATAATAAGGTTTAAGTGTTACACTACCCCACAGCCTCTGTAGAGGCTAAAGCGTCGAGTATTATCTTATGGCACGATCACACTTGGTCGTTAGCTCAAATACGAGTGCCAATGGAATACGGGTAAACGACAAATGTAAATGAACGGAGACGAGTACGCCCGTATTCGGCTAGATTTCCTTTTGTTTACCCGACACCGTCTTTCAGCCCGTATTCCAGTGTAAATATTGCTTCGGGTGCCAGAAATCAAGTAATGTCTTCGGGTGCACGACCCAAATACGTGCTAGCGACCAAATGTAATTGCGGCATAATGTTTATCCCACACCTGCGCGACTTAGCATTGGTAATAAATGCGATAAAATTAGCGTTCATACTTTGAATTAAGTACGGTCCTTTAATTGTACATACAAATTTATCGATCCCACAAACTTTTTTGCGTGTAAAATTTTCACCAGTCAAGCTATCGTATAGCGTCTATACACGCAGCCCGATAATAATCGGATTAATTCATTGTGCATTTAGTACGAAAGCTGTTGGCGTTGAAGCATTAAACAATGTATTATTGATTGAAATGAAATGAAATGAAAAGTCATTTATTCAGTCTAGGCTGTTACAAGCACTTGTGAAAGTCAAGAAGCTACGCCATCGGTTCGCAAAACTACGGCGGGAGACCTTGTACTGAGAAGAACCGGCAAGAAACTCAGCAAGGGCTGCTTTTTTCTCCCTGTATTGATATATACAGAGTCGTCAAGTTGAAAAATGACTTCAGACATACTTCTGAAGTCACCTTCCATTACATTATTTAGGGTATAGATATATAGTTACAACAAATTTTATATTTAGTATATATAGGAAGCGGCATTAGATAGGTACCATACTACTGTTACAAAACTGACTCATACCCATCAAATAAGAAATTACAAGAAACACTATGTCCATGCATTACGATCACTTAGATAATCATTAACTTTATAATAGCCCTTATTCATAAGAGTATTCTTAATCTGAGATTTAAATTTGGTTAGTGGAAGCTCAATCAGATCTTGGGGAACTTTGTTAAACAATGCAATACTACATCCCAGAAATGAACCTCTAGATTTTTGGAGTCTGAAACATGGAACGGCAAGCTTGTTCTTAAATCTCGTGTTTAAGTTATGGATTAGTAGCGACATGTTTTTTTTTTGCGACCATTATTCTCATCAGCTTAAAGATGACCTGAATGTCACGCTTGGGTGGTAGGAAAATATATTGGACGACTCAAAAGAGCGTTGAATAAGTCAATTTGATTAAAGTATAATTTCATATCATATGTATACGCTAAAGTAAATTTAAAAGAAACGAAATATGGTATTGCTAGCTATTTACAAACTGTAGCATCAGATTTAACTTCTAGAATGCAGTACAAGAGCTTGTAAAAAATAGTTCGTATTTTCTACTGTGACAATTACTTGTAAACACGTACAAATAAATGGCAAAATTGTTTTTGTATGTTTGGAACTTGATCACGCAATAACTAGAACGGATTTGGATGAAATTTAATGCAGATATAGTTTATGACCTGGATTGAAAAGTGTCAGGTTCCTGAGAGATATTCCTGTACCTAAACATAACTAAGTATAATATATATATATATATATATTGTATATTATATTGTGTGACGCTCGTGACACCATTCTCGTCGGGAAGAGCTGCTGCGCACGCATCCCACACGCAAGCACATATATACACAGTCAGGTCATAAGTATTGTCACACAGTAAAAACTTTTCTATTAGAATGCTGGCCACAAAAAAGTTTATTGAATTCGAATTTCGAATTGTTCATGAAAATAAAAATGTATACTTTTTAGAATTTTACACATTTTTAAATATGTAGTGGACGCTTAAAGAAGACCGTGTTGCAGTTATTGCGTTGCATCGTTGCGGTTACGCGCCAATTAAATTTTTTGACATACTGAAAAATTTGAATATAACCAAAAGATTCGTTTATCGTACCATCAAACGATACAATGAAGACTCTAGTGTAGATGACAGGTCAAGAAGTGGTCGCCCTCGGTCTGTTAGGACTGCAGCAGTGATAAAAGCTGCGAAGGCGCGAATTCAAGGAAATCCCAAACGTAAGCAGAAACTGTTGGCCCTTCAGATGGGGTTAAGCAGAACCACGGTGAAAAGGGTGTTAAATGAAGACTTAGGGTTGCGGGCATATCGAAGAAAAACAATACATCGTTTAAATGCTCGTCTAATGGACCTGAGACTGAGGAGATACCGCGCTTTGTTGAAGCGGTACGCGGGAATAAAATATCGGGAAATTCTTTTTTCGGATGAAAAGTTTTTACCGTAGAAGAGAGCTACAACAAACAAAATGATAAGGTGTACGCACACAGAAGTGAAGAAGCGAGCAACCGTATTCCGTGTGTCCAACGAGGTCATTTTCCATCCTCGCTCATGGTATGGTTAGGAGTTTCTTATTGGGGCTTAACAGAGGTACATTTTTGTGAGAAAAGTGTAAAAACGAATGCAGTTGTGTATCAAAATACAGTCCTGAAGAACCTTGTGGAACCTGTTTTTCATAACATGTTCAATAACAGGCACTGGGTATTCCAACAAGATTCGGCGCCAGCTCATAGAGCGAAGAGCACACAAGACTGGCTGGCGGCGCGTGAAATCGACTTCATCCGGCACGAAGACTGGCCCTCCTCCAGTCCAGATTTGAGTCCGTTAAATTACAAGATATGGCAACACTTGGAGGAAAAGGCGTACTCATAGGCTTATCCCAATTTGGAGTCACTCAAGACATCCTTGATTAAGGCAGCCACCGATATTGACATGGACCTCGTTCGTGCTGCGATAGACAACTGGCCGCGCAGATTGAAGGCCTATATTCAAAATCAAGGAGATCATTTTGAATAAACTTTATTGTAATAAGAATCTATGTTTTGTTAAGTTCATTTTGGTATATAAATGGTTACATAATGAATAAACTTGTTTCAATTATTTTATATTTAACATGTGACAGAATTTATGACCTGACTAGGTATATACATGTTCCATAGGATTATTCCATTAACAACCCCGTCCAAAAAGAAGTTTTACTTCAAAAACTAAAGCGGGCGAAATCGCGGGCGGCCGCTAGTTAATTGTAAATGATAATTACAAGTTGATGGCGGTTCATTTCCCCTTCTTATACGAAAGTTGTATTACGTACGAGACAGAATGCCTTCATAATATTTCGTATATGCGGCTGCGGTTGGCGCGTGGTTAAATCGCTTTATTGTTCACTTATGTTGGGAATTTGATCAATATCATAATAACTTAACCGCAGTTGAGTATTAACATTAATTAAAGTTTTTATACTAAACTGGGAGCCTTACTGTCTCAGCCCGGTATGGGAGCATCATCATTACAATTACATACATACACTATTTCCTGCATCATTGTATAATAAAATGTAGACTCAGGGTCCAAAGTTGTAGTTGCACCCTTAGCTATACGGGCGAATGCAATGACCATTATGCTGCAAAGGGTGCGGGATCGAGTCCCGTCTGCTTCCTGGTCCGCGTGAATATTTTTAAGGAAGATATTTTTATTTGTAAAAAAATCTCTAGTTCAATGTTATTTTTAAGGTAAGCAACGGTGTTTTAAGGTAGTAATAATGCCCCCCCCCCCCCTCCCTCCAAGCTACGGCTCTGTAATAATACGAATTTTTGACAGTTTTTTGAAACTATGTATTACGTTAATTTAGGGCCTATTTATGTAGCTTTGGTGTGCAAAATTTCATTTAAATATGTTCAACCGTGGTGATTAAGCTGGTTAAGATCACACGCTAACATTTAACTTTAAAATTAAGTTGGTAGATTTAACATTCTGCATTTGTGAAATTTTCCTACAATCACAAAAGGTAATTTTGTCTAATTGCGTTCGTCAAGTGAGTAAGTCATCACCATTGTGGTGGTTATGCAGTCATACAATGCCGAATACAATAGATTTTCTGGTTACATAAATGTGGACAGTTTACGAGCGACATTACACAATCACACTGTTTTGTTTTAATCAACGTTGTATGGTAATAATAATTATGATTTTTCTTGACCAATTCTCTAACCACATAATCATCATCATCAGCCTATTAATGTCCCCACTACTGGGGCACAGGCCTTCCCTATGGATGGAATAGGGAGATTGCAACCTTCGTCTTACAAAAGACTACAGTGAAACAGGGCTGCCAGATCAAAAATCCAATTGAGCTCTAAAACGATATAAAAAGCGCTAGATTATGCGCTAAATTAATTTCAGTTTATGCGATAAAATTTAAACATGAATGAATGAAAACAAAACCATGCACTAATGGCAGTAATATTACTACTTATCTATCGTGTTGTGTTGTGGCGCATCACACAGTTATATCGGTTTCATACATTTAATAGTACGCTTAGAGTGAGAACGGTACACACAAGTATAGTTCTAATCGTACTAAATATATGAATCCGATACCTCTCTGACGCGTCACAACACAAGACGACAGATTAGTGTAGTTCTGCTATAAAAATAATAATAGAGGGGTTTCCCGAGGCTATAAATTATCGGTAATAGAGTGCTACAATGGCATAAATGAAAAAGCGCCAGATTATTCGCTAAACGCTAAAATTTTGAATTAGGCGCTAACCACACCAGATAAGCGCTAAAATGGCAGCACTGCAGTGGGATAACACTACCTTTTGGTGGTGTTGTGTTTCCGCTGGTGAGCAGGGTTCCAGAGCTCCGTGGGGTAGGGAACTGCACTGGGTTCAGGCCGGTAAGATGAAGATGACCCGATGTTCACACTTTCTGGCACATCATCTATCTTTGCGACTGGACTCCACTTACACCTATCATCAGGTCGAGCGCGGTAATGTGTTGCGCCTCATATGAACAAAAAAGCATGGTCTTACGAAGAATTAAAATATTTCCAAGAAATAAATAAAGAATTTATTATTATTATAAATACTGACTACTGTAGAACCTTCTTAAGATTGATCTACGTTTAAAATTTATAAACAGTTTTCATATTCTTTATTCCAGGTAAAAACTTCGCAGCAGCTTTGTATAGAGACGAAGAAACCGGCCTTAGGCTACGCGGACACGTGCGATCTCGTCTTCCAGAATGGACCGAAACCAGTGAGAAAATTCGCTCCATTTGCGAGGTTAGTGTTTTGTGAATGATGTAAAGGCGACTAAAGGATCAATTCAATTCCAATCAATATCATTTATTCAGTCTAGGCTTTTACAAGCACTTACAGAGTCGTCAAGTTTAAAAATGACTGCATAATGAAATAACTCATGAAGTCCTTCTATACAGACATAAATAACACGAAAAAATATGACCTTCTATAGTTCTTTTAACATTAATATTGATTTGGAACGAATTTCCTTTACGGGGCTAGACGAAAAAAAGTGTAAGATTTTTCCGTCACAACCGTCATTTGTTTCGTAGCGTATTGTGTATATTTGTGTTCTTATACTTAAGTTAATTTTCAACTTCGTTTCAACCGAGTGTTCCACGACACTTAATTTTGCTTTTTGTATATTTTATTTAGGGCGCATTTTTAACTAAGCAAAAGCGACGAAGAAAGGTTGTATTCCTGCGCAAGACCCTGCAAAAATATTAGTTATTGGTTTATATCTTGAATTTTTTGCAACAATTGTCTACCGATGCGATCGAAAGGTCTCTCTCATACTTATCTGTCCAATTTTACTTTATATTCGAACATGATACGCTCAGTTCATAACTTATCTTTGGTTCGATCACAGTAGAGGTTTCCTCTGCCACTTCAGCTGTCTCCTTAACTGTTGCACTTAACATCGCTCAGCCAATCAGGCTATGATTTAAGGTACAAGTTGGTAGCCGACTACACGCAGCAGCAACAGACGACGTGTCGTCGCTTCATGTCGCCATGATACGTCGTTGCGTCCTGTGGCTGCAGCCATGATGTCGAACCCGGCTGCAGACGGCAACAGCAGGTGGAATCCAGTTAGTTTTGAGTGTTTCGTGAAACAAGATACCTGACGTGTTCGAGAATAGTGATCGCAATTTTTGATACCTTTTTAATTTTTTTAAGCGTTTTTATTCCTCAGAATCGAAAAAAATCAGTTTGCAAAGAAACTCACTAGACGTGTCAATTGCTCCGGCGTCAGCGGCACTACTGCAGTGTTATTCTGCGGTTGGGCGACACTGCCGTCTGTCGCTCTACGACGCATCGCTAGCTTCATGTCGCTAACTACGTAGGGAATTTCATAAAAACCAGTAGTGTCGCTGCTACACGTCGTTTGCTGCAGCTTTATATCGTCCGCTACCAAATTGTATCTTTACATAAAGACGCGTTATAGAATCCCATGCGATTTCAGATGTAAAAAAATAATAATCGGCTAATGAAAACTTGGTTTTTCAGAGAATTGGCTGACTGGGCATTGGCGCTGACTCATTTGGGTGCTTGTTGCGTGTATGCTGTCGTAATAGCGGAATCATTTAAGCAGGTAAATATTTTGGATCAGTTTTATGTTTTTTATGTAATAAGCATTGCCCACGGTTTCGTTCGCATAAGCTTTAGTATTCAAAAAATTGGTAGGGAAATTATATTGTCCCGGAGTTTTTTTTATAAACCAACAAGAACTTAATTTTTTTTGGGATACAAAGCATCCAATGTCCTATTCCAGCTACCATACACTCTGTGTGGAAAATTTCTAATCAAAAAATAGACATTTATTCCTAAAGGACATTGCTCGTTCCCCATACATTGAATGCCCTAGAACGCCCAGCAATGAGAAAATGCTAGTTGTGTTCGGAATCATTCATAAACTCTAAATAAGCATTTGTTGAGATACGGACAACTTGAGGAACCGTGGCCTACTACAGAATGTATTAGATTTTGAGGTTATAATTATTATACTTAATCATAAAAGATGTACACTTTATATGTTCTGAATAGATTTAGTGTTTACCTCTATGTAAGCACTTAAATAATATGCATTAAATGAACATAAAATGCAATTAATAATAAAAATAATAAATGCTTATATTCATATTGATTTATGAGTGTTGTCAGTTGGCACCTATGATACCTATACCTACCTGTAGTAGGTAATAATAGATTTCTTTTCAAATGAAATGTTCAGTCTTTCCATTTACCTGTTTCTATAGTTTACTATCGGTAATTAGGTATGTACCTGGTTATCATTATGATTGTCATAAAAATAAACAGATATTACATGGGATGGGAGTATAAACTATCTTTAGATAATTTCAGAAATAATCTTTTCATAAATATAATATAAATACTAGTAATAAGTATTATTAACTAAGGTACCTAGTTCTATTTTTATGTTGATAAATACCTATGGTCGCCAATATTGCATTACTAAGGTAAACAATCTTGGCACAACTTTTTAACAGAATCACCCATTTAATAATAAAATATTAACGAAGCCAATAAACTATTAAAATAAATCGTTATTATAGACTGAAACCTATTGAATCCAGTTATCAGTTGATTTTTAATGCTGTATTTTCAATAAAAAGGAGTGCCAAGTTGGATGAACAGACTGTAGTATCTAGTAACAGAACTTTTATTTTTTAAACAGATTGTCCGTTTACTATGATTAATTGCTAATAAGTTAAAAAAATAATAGAAAAATAATAGTGAAGGACATTCTTTTGGGCATGCTAGGGCCGATTTCGTCGATGTCCTTTAGCAGAGACGCTATTAAATTTTGTCAGTTTAAACAGCGTTTAATTTTGTATGCACAAACTTGACAAAATTTAATAGCGGATAACTATAATAAAAAAATCTTTATGCTCATGTTCGTCACACAAATACCCTTCCGGGGTTTGTGCCCATCCCTATGATAATCAGGATGTTCGAGGTGCTTTTTCTCTCAACTATCGTAAAAAGACCTGGTCATCAGGTATCATAATTCCTCATCTATACGGCACCCTTTTAAGTGTCGATTGGTATATCCATTTTTATCCTTATTATCATCTATATCGCTTAAGCTATTCTTGTTAAGCTGATGATGATTTCCATAATACATTATTACTTCGTCTTTTCGCAGATTTCTGACGTATACGGCGGTCCACTATGGTCCGTGAAGATATACTGTGCCTTGACGCTAGTGATCCTGGTACCGCTGTGCCAGATCACCAAGCTTAAGTACCTGGTGCCGTTCTCAGCCATCGCCAACGTGGTTTGGCTAGTGTCAATCTGCATCAGCATATACTACTGCCTCCGAGACTCTGCCCAAATTTCTGAAAGAAACCTCGCCACTTCGGTTTCTGGAATACCTACTTTCATAAGGTAAGACAATATATAACTTAGAAGCCTAAGCTTGCACTCTTAAAGGTAACTTTGGACCAGATCACCTGTATGTACCTGGTGCTGTTCTCAGCTATCCCAAACGTGGTGTGGCTATTTTTTTTTTAGTGTGGATGCTGTTGGTCATAGATGACCTTTACAGCGTCATCGGGATTGGGGACGACTTGATCCTAAGGGGATCTCAAGCCGAGAATTGGCAAGTGCCTCTAGAGGTATTCCAACTAGATGGGGGAGTCTCCTCTCCGTCTGGAGCCTCTAGACTACTCGAACCTGAGGGGGTTGGCTCAACTAGAGGGTCTAACATGGCGTCTCTGAGACTCGGATCTCGGCTCTAGTTAGCCGTTGTCGTAGGGGGCGAGGAAAAACATCCAGGTACGTGCCTGTAATTAGTATAGCGGTCGTCTGTAGACCGGGTCTTCGCACTCTTATCCTACGAGTGTGGTGTCTGCCTAGTGCTAAGCTAGTGTGCTAGTTTACTAGATGTGTAGTGTTGGTGTTTGTGGCCTGTGTGGGAGGAGTCGGAGGCGGGTGTAGCTGGTGTACATCTGCTTTACCATATATGGTAAATGTTGTGCTGTGTGTTGTATACAACAGTCTTCGAAACTCTGTCGTGATTTCCTAGCAAACATTGACTATTTCGATTATTGGAATACCCACTTTTATAAGGTCAAATAATAATAGCTGTGTCTGCACAATAACGAGCATGATATTACATCAAAATGAATGTAATAAATATTTTTTTTTACTAACAACTACAAATATTCATGTCAATACCTGTTCTGATTTGATCCTTGCGCATCGTACCATGACAAAGGGTAATGAAGAAGTCTAGTTGTACTATCCGCTCGTCTATTTAGACAGACATGTCGAAAATAATATTACTTCTTCTATTAACAAACGTAAGGAATTCCTTTAAAAAAAGCTAATCGCATGGGGCCTTTTTTGTGGAGCTCGATGGTGCAAGTGGTTAGCGCGTTCGGCCGCGATCGTTGAAGTTAAGCAACTTTCGCAGTGGTCGGATATTGGATGGGTGACCAAAAATTTACTATCCCGAAGTCCTCCGTGCTTCGGAAGGCTCGTTAAGCCGTTGGTCCCGGCTGCATCTGCAGTCGCCAGCACCTACCAATCCGCATTGGATTCACGTTGTGGGTCATAGCCCAATCTCCTTATTCCATCCATGGAAAGGCCTGTGCCCCAGCAGTGGGGACATTAATAGGCTGATGATGCGGAGCCTTTTATTAAAGTTCTCTTTTGTATTTAGCTAAACAATAATATTTTGTTTCACCAGGTTGTTATGGCTGTCTGAGGTCATTAATAAAAAAAGGCGAAATTGAAATCGCATTCCGAATAAATAAGTGTTCACTAATACGATTGCCGGTGCAGCCAGAACCAATGCCGTCCGAAGCACAAAGGAGCCCGAAATAATAAAATTTTGGTCACCCTTCTTTACGAAAGTTGCATAACTTCTACTATCGTAGACCCGACTCGCTAACCACTTGCGCTATCGAGCTACTCAATAGTGTCGGCTCAAAACAAAGCATCATTTGTGTCAATCACAAATTAACATTAGGTTTACAGACATTTTCGCGCAATTTCTAGCAAAATTTATTCGCGACACGTGTTTTCTCACATCAATTGCGGCAAGTTTAGGTAATTATTTTTTGAGGATGACGGGAGCCGTCCTTCTAGCTTCACTTTAATAGGTGATTCTGAGAAAATTTCACATGTCTACCTAATAAGTTTCAAAGGATAGTGCCCCGTGACAGATAAAAAGTGTAATAAGAATAAGGGATCCATTTTTTTCCTTTTGGATATTAAAATGATGATAAATATTCATATCTAATATATAAAATTCTCGTGTCACGGTGTGATTTTCGTGAAATTTTATATGCATATTGAGTAGGGCTGGGAATCGGACAACATCTATTTTTCATCCCCCTTAATGTTAAGTTTAATTTGTTTTTATTTTCTTATGATACATCATACAAAAATACATACAACCCTTAATTTTCACCCTTCTACCACCAACCCCTATTTTTTTTATGGCGGTACGAAGTTCGCTGGGACAGCTGGTATGATATAAAAACATTAAGCCATTTTAATAATTCCGCAATACCTGCAAAATATTGGTTAAATTTTAATGAAAAGGATTTCACTACAAAAAGAATCATAGGTAGAACAAGCCATAGCAAATCAAGTGGCTTGTTCGGTGTAGTGGTTTTTATGCCTCTATTTTGGACATTTCGAAAGCTAATAAACATCCAAAATAGAGGCATAAAAACAACTACACCGAACAACCCACATGTTTTGCTATGACCTGTTCTACCTATAATTAGGGTTACCATATCTCAGGATTTGTCCTGAGACCTCAGGATTTTTGGACTCTTCTCAGGATTGCGGCCGGATTTTGGAAATCACAGGATTTTTGAATTTTCAATAAAATACAGCTTACGTTTTAAAGATTTCTTTAATAAAAATTTAAAATAATCATTCTTTGGTAAAAATAACTGAACAATTAAAATCAGTACATAATTATTCAAATAGGTACTCAATCAGTTTTATTATACTTAATATGTGAAGATACATTCTTAAGTAAGGTTTTTTTTTTAATTATGAAATTATAAAATGCCCCACATATTAAGCTCTTTAAATTATATTGCATTAAAAGTATTGCTCGAACGGAAGACACCATTAGTCGGTTTCTTTCATTCGACCATTGAGCCCCCATGATAGAAAAAACTCTTTCTATGTTTGTATTCTGGGCTGTAATTGCAAATACATATTGACAAATACGCATTATCTCTGGTAATCGTGAAATACATATTGTCTTCAAAATGGTTGCCCACGACGTATGAAGCATTACGTCAAAAAATGCTTCTTCTTGTTTTGTTAAAAAACTATTCAGAGCTACAATTTCATCGAATAAATTGACATCATCGATATGTACTCCTTTTCCATTCAGATAATGGATTGATACAGCAATCTGATCAAAGTCGATCATTTCGCCCTTTTTCAGCATCAACCAATTAAAGACTTTGAAATCATCTAAAGGCTTCATCCACTTGATCAGATATTCTATGAATGTCTTATACATATTTATAAGGTCTTGCTTGAAAACTTCTTGGTTTTCCGCAGTGCACTTAGCCAGCAATTCTCACACTTTTAGTGACATGAAGTTTGCGTTCGCTCGTGCAACTAAAATTTCATGTGTGGATTTGAGGATTCTTTTATTTAATATCGAGAATAGAATTGTTCTCCTTTTCGATGTCTTCAATTCTCGCCTGAAATATTGACATCAATGAGTGAGCGAAAAATAATAAACTTCGCTGAGTTCATTTTGAAAAAAGTTCTTTAAAGTTATTGGTACACCAGGAGTAGACAAAAAGTACAAGCTTCAACGGTTCATACATCTTCAGTATTCTTTCGATCGCTGGAAAGAGACTAAGCCATCGTGTCTTGCTATGAAACAAAAGTTTCTGATAATTAACGTCTTTATACTCGCTGATATCCTTCGACGCCTCCGTGCGTACGGTGTATACAGTAAAATAGTTAAACAGCTTCATTACTACAGATTCTATATCAATATGAAGATTATCAGTGCCGTGTTGAATACAATTGTGTAGAATGTGCGCTGGGCAACCAACTCCTACGATATCTTTTTCGAGTATATGTTTTAAATTAGTCCAAACATTTTGCCCCGGTTGCCGATTAACTCCGCCAAAATTAACATTAGCGTTGTCTGCTGTAAATGATACACATTTTGTCAACAAATCGTGCTTTTGCAAGCTTGTTTTAATTATCTCTGTAATAGTGTCAGCAGTTTCATCGCGTGTGCTCAGCACATCCAATAGTTTAGTTTTAATGCCTTCTCGCCAGTCAAAAAATTGTATCATTAAAGGAAATATTTTTTCTGCGCCGTGATTACTCGCATCTGTGGAAACGCCCAAGTAGTTAACATTTTGTAATGAGACTTTTACCTGTTCAATAACCCATGGAGATATCACGCCGTGTAGACGTTTCGTAGCCTTTACAGGCTACGTCATCAGAATTAAACTTTAATTTAATTTGTCGAGCTACCTTCGAAAGACTTTTATTGAGCGTTCGGTTATTTCATTGTTCGATTTTTAAAGTTTTATTGTCTATGTATGAATTTATTATTAAATTTACTTAATAAAGTATTTTATTTAAATTCTTTTTTGTAATTTTGAGTTTATTTATTTGACCCTAACTACCGTAAACTACCACCGGTTCCAAAATTGGGAGACCTTTCTGAGAAGAACCGGCGAAACAAACTCAAGAGGGGCTTTCTATCTCCTTCTTATGTTAAATTATGCAAACAAAAAGAACTAATAGTATCTGATGGTCTTGCAGTGTGTGCTCGGGGTTGGGATTTTATCTCCTATATAATAGATTCCCAAGCTGGTGGTATATACCAACCATCTTCCCTATTGAAATTTGGATATTTTTTAATCTCAATAGCCTCGCGTATCATTCGAGGAACGAACCGCCGCTCAGCTGCAAGGATCTGTGGTTTATCAAATCTAATGTAATGGTTTGGTCCCCCTAATGCATGTTCACACACTGCAGACTTATTTTCGCGCCTATGTTTCATATCGAAACGTCAAGAAATAAATAAAGTTTCGTGCATTAACCCGTAAAAACTAGTTTTATTTAATGAGTGATGTGCGTGAAAACCTAAGAAACAAATATGAAAAAAAAATGTTACATATTGAACAAAATACTTTGCTAGGTTCTCTACCTTCTTTCATAATTGGATATTTTTCTTTCAAAACATCTGTAAATGTACAGCTGTACCGTGGTCGCTTGGTACTTGAAGACATTTTCAACTCGTATCCGATTCCGATTCTCGCTCGTGATATTTAAAATAGCGCAGTCCAAACTTCGCAATGGCGCAAGGCGAACTGAATGAGTGAGTGCGTGGCGAGGGACGGTACGTGAGAGGGGGGGGGGGGTACTGGTGTCACCCCGTCCACCCGCGCGCTTCGAGTACGATTTGCAACGCATGAGCGATGTCCGCAGTGTATATAAACGATAATATTACGACTTTTAAAATTGTTGAATACGTTTGAGAGAAAATTCTCGAACTGTAAGAAATCTCAGGATTTTTCAATGGAAATCATGCCTTTTCTCCGGACTTTTGATTTTTTCATCTGGTAACCCTACCTATAATGATTTTTTCTGTAGTGAAATCCTATACCCAGTCTGTATTGTTCCTGATATCCGCCCAAGCATACTTTGATTAACAGTCTAATGTTGATGTTTTTCACAGCACATGCCTCTTCGCCATGGAGGGTATTGGCGTGGTGATGCCCATAGAGAACGAGATGTCAAAGCCGCAGCATTTCCTGGGTTGTCCCGGTGTCCTCAACATCGCCATGTCCGCAGTGGTCGTGCTCTACGGCTTCGTCGGCTTCACTGGCTACCTCAGCTTCGGTGAAAGCGTCAGAGGGAGTCTGACCTTGAATCTACCTCAGGATGAAGTGTTAGTAAACCTTTACACTAAATCTTCTTAAGCTATAACATTCAAAATTGTTTCTACATATATCCATTAAGGGAAACTGTGGTGATGACATCTTCACTTCCCACATATAACCAACATGAAGGAACTACTCGCACTGCACTCAAAAAGTTCGGAAGCCTAGGTACTTACATCGCGCAATAGAATTTTGGAAGCTATATTATATTCAATGTCCGAACAAAATTAGTCAGACCACGGCCCCCCGAGCTACAATCTCCCAGCTCGATGGAAGATCCAGAAAAGCCAAAGAGCCACTTTGGCTTTTCTACAAAACCATCCAACTAATGAGCCCCCAACAAGTTTCGTGTGAAAGCAATAATACAAAGATAGTTTAGTTAGACCACTTAAAATCAGTAGGTACGTTGGGTCCGTTCCGGTCCACAAAGTCAATTTGAAACCTTCCCAAATGGTGGCGTTAAAAATAAAAAATCCAAAAGTGCACGCCTCACATTTACGAAACAGAAACCCATTAAATAAATTCCATTGACTTCCATCAATATCTTTAAAACGGTTATCAGTTCAATCATGATAAGAAATAGAGTTCATCCTCAGTGTAAGTGGAAATTAATTCAAAAGGATTTATTACAATTAATTGCGTATATATTTCTAAAAACGTGCAGACAAACAAGTGCACAGACCAACGGACAGCAGTACTAATAATTGTTTAACTGCATTTTTTTGTTATATATACTAAAAAAATAAATGAAAAAATACGCTGTCTTTATAGTTTAATATGTCTAGTTTTTAAAACAGCCTTGTTTATTGATTTAGTGACTAACTTGGGAGATAAGAGTGATCTTATATTGAAAATCGTCACATAGCGGTCTATCAAGAGTAAAGCACTCCCACACGCTTACGCGATGTAAGGCTTGCAAAAAAAATAAAACTTCATTTCGTAAATGTGTTTATTTTGTGTACTAACAAACGCTGTTTGCGCGCTTGTTTCCGATTAAAATCAAACACCGTATATATCAAATATCGTTTCTGGATTGGAAGCAAGAGAGCATAGCTGATTTTCTGCTCGAATTGGAGCGCCCGTCTGGGGAAGTTATCTCCACCTTACAGAAAAATACAGTAAAATAACACTACCTTTAGGTGCTGTTGTATTTCAGTAGGTGAGTAAGGTTCCAGGGCACCACGGGGAAGGATGTTGGGTCAGGGAAGCAAAGGTAGGAATGATATTTTTTGTATCCCAAGAGTCTTTCTCTATATTATTATGCTATGGTGGCCGCTTACTATCAGGCGGGTCATATGCTGTACCCTTTTAACATTAAAAAAATAGCGCGGTTGATGAGAGATGAGAATGAGATCAATGTCTATGCTTAGAACAAATACTATTTAGCAATAGACGAAGGGATACTGGATGTTAATCGAATGCTTTGTTTTGTTTTTATTCCGTGAATAAAACATGAGAGTATTTATATCGAGGCCGGATGCCCAGATTATTGACTTATCCAGAATGCGTATGGCGTAAAAGCGTAAAAAAATCAAAACACGATTAAATATTTGGAGCAAATTATTAAAGAAACGTTGCGAAGTCTTCAATGTTACCAATAATTACACCATACGGGTTCATTCGCTTCATTAGCTTTTTCGATATTGATAAATTGTTAGGAGTTTAACTTCAGACAACCCAGAAGGTTAATTACAAGTTAGTAAGCGATTTTCGTGAGGGCCTTCGACTAATTTTTATCAATTCCCCAAATTATTGGCGACATATCGGTAAGTGGATACTAAAGAATGTCCTTTGAAGAACCCTTAGCTTGAAATTTCGTTAATCTTGAATTAGGAAATCAAAGAAACTCAATTCAGTACAATTAGATCACACGTAACGGTAAATCCTCAAATTAACCCCAACCTATTATAGGTTGGGGTAAATTTCTTTTCACATTAAAGTATGTATGAACTTGTAAAAAAAGCTCTGTATCTGGCTGGTTTTGGTATCATTAAATTTTTAAAATTTGAAAGAAGATAATTCCAAATTCTTTCTAAGAAAAGAAACTGATTTTTATTTGTTTTTCTTACTGTCAAGGTGAATGAATTTAATAAAGATATATTTTAAAATTTTACTACAAACATGGTAAAAATTCAACGCAAGCCGCGAAAAAATATTTGATGTTTATGGATCTAGTGCAGTGTCTGTGAGAGTAGCACAAATTTGGTTTAAGCGTTTTCAATCCGGAAATTTTGATATCAAAGATGCACGTCGCTCTGGTCGCCCTGTTACGGATAAAATGGATGTCATTATTTTCGGAACGTTTTGATTGTCAGTACATGAACCATTGTTATATGATACATGTACTGACTAACAAAGTTTAGTTATTACTGTAGATTTTTGCATTTAATTGTTTGATTATTATTGTACAGGGTTGTTCAACAAGAACTTTGTTTTGCAATTGTGGCTAAACCAACAATATGATAGTTTTGCCATTTAGTTTTTTGACGTATTCGTAGTAGATGCATTGGCAATTGTTACAATGAATTCAATTTCGCTTGAAAATCGAATTAAAATAATTAAAATCCACTATGAAAATAGTGGTTCTGTTACAGTTACATTTTGTTAAATTCGTGATATTTTCGGACAACATCATCGTCCTTCTGAGACCGCTATTAAGAAATTGGTCATTAAATTTGAGTCGATACAAAATGCCATTTCCAACACGTGTTCGACCGGGTCGTTCAATTGAAAGCATCGCAGTCGTGAGTCACAGTGTTGAAGCAGATCCAAATTTGTCAATTCCGCGACGTTCTCAACAATTGTAGTTATCCAAAACCACCACATGGCGAATTTTGGCCCATTATTGATGACGTGGATATCACTGATATGTGGTTTCAACAGGACGGTGCCACACGTCACACAGCCAATGAAACGATCAATTTATTGCAAACCAAATTTCGCGATCGCATAATTTCACTAAACTCAGCTGTTAAGTGGCCAGCCAGATCGTGTGATTTAACACCACTAGATTATTTTTTGTGGGGTTATGTTAAGGACAGAGCCTAAACGGGGCCAATAGAATAGACTGCAGCCTCAAAACTCAAAATCCGTGGTGTAAATAACGAAAAAGTCCCGCCATTTTGCCAAACAGTGATTAAAAACTTTAATGAAAGAATCGTCATCTGTCAGCGTGCTCGTGGTGGACATTTGCCAGATGCCGAACTTTTCTCTTTATAATTTAATAAAAAATTTAATCATCGTCATCTAAATTTTTTCTTTTATTTTGTTTTAGAAAACAAAGTTCTTGTTGAAAAACCCTATATTATAATGTAATTAATTAGTGTCCATTCGAATTATTTTGATTATTTTTATATTATATTATTAGTATGATTAGTATAATATTTATGTGATTGAATATTTAATTATGATCCTTGTTTGGTCGAAATAAATAAATTGAAATTGAAATTAAATAATTCAGAAAGTGGAGCAAGATTGGCATATCTACTACATACGACGTAGCTGAAGAACTGGGAATTGACCACAAAAGAGTTTTGGCGCATTTGATAGAATCTGGGTCCACGAAAAGCTCGATATTTAGATGCCTCACAAGCTCACTGAAAGAAACCTAATGAACCGTGTATTCATTTTTGATTATTTATTCGGGCGTAATGAAATCGAAGCATTTTTGAAGAAGGTGACAACTGACCACGACCTTTTTCACACGTTTTTGTCGTAAGTGATCCACTTTTCATCACCAAAGGCTGGTCAGGTTTCACGGACTCTGGCGAAACCCGGCAAAACTCGCAACAATGTGATGCTGTGTGTATGATGGGATTGGAAGGGCATTATTCATTATGTGCTGTTACCGCCAGACAGGACCATCGATTCTGAACTGCACTGCGAACATATAATGCGATTAGAGCAATGATATGAGAGATAGCGGCTGGAATTACTTAGTAAGGGGTGTAGTTTTTCATCATGATAACGCTAGACCTGGCACATCTTAAGCCACTCATCAAAAATAAGGAGCGTTTGAATGGGAGGTGTTAATAATACATCCGCCGTATTGTCTTCACCTTGCACATCCAGATTTTCACCTGTTTCGGTCTCTTCAAAATTCTTAAGGCAGTGTCAGGTTACCATCACAAGAGGAATGCCAAAACCTCTAATCGTGATTTTTTGATCACAAGCCCAAAAATTTCTATAGCAATGAGATCATGTCCCTACCTAAAAAATGGCAAGTTATGAAACAAAATCGCACAGCCTATATACTTGAGTTAAATGTACATTGACTTTATTAAAAATGATTTGAATTTTCATATAAAATGTGAAGAAAATTTTTCCCCAACCTAATATACATAATATATAGGTATTGTGGTCAATTATTTATTTTGGAGACATAGTTTTATATTACAGATACTATAGAAAGAATTATTTTCCCTATGGTATGCGCAAAGGGGCGAAGCGTAGCATATGATGCTTTTTATCTTATGTTCATACTTCGGTTATGCTATTCCGGAATTTAAAAACATGATTACTTTAAAAGTTACCTGATCAAGTACAGAATCATTGAATTACACTAAAACTAAATTAGTCTCTTAAAATATAATAATTGTTAGGTTACCTTTAAAAGACACCTAATCTAGTAGATCATAGATTCAAAAGATTACACTTAAAATAAATTTGGCTCTTGTAATAGAGACTATTACAACAGCTATTACTTTACGTTTTATATCAGATATGAACATGAATTTCCATTGTTGACATGTAATATCCAATTTACCGAAATGACAGACAACAACTATTATTTGTCGATATTATCAGTATTGTATGTATTATTCAGTAATACAATAAGGCGATTAATAAAAATAACACTCGAGCAAAGGCAATCAATATTAGCTGTTAGCTATTATACCATTGGCCTTTCAAACGATTATAACAATGAACACTGAATTAATAACTTTGATCGCTTTAAATATTACACTTAATTAATAAAAGAAACCACTTAGCTAAGTAAAAAAATTACTTTTACACAGCAAACTTTGCAAAATACTATTTCTAATGTTTCCTTTAAAAGTTGGTGAGGCCCGCCTGATGACTATATTTGTCGATACACATTGTGATGCCAGAGTATCACACACTCATTTGCTATCCTGATTTCATCTCCCACCCCGTGGAGCTCTGGAATCCGCTAACTAAGTTTATCCGTTTGCTTTGCGTTATATTTTACGGACTTTATAAATGGGCACAGACACGTCAAATTACTAATAATCTTTGGATAGATAATAGACTGCTTAATTTTATCAAATTTTGTAAGTACATGAATTAGCTGTCCAGCTGTCATGGATGTATTACATGTATATAAGTATTTTTAAACGTCATCTATCCATAGTATATGCTATGTTCAGTTAAGGGCTAGATGATTTTTAGGAGGAGATAATGAGGAGCTCGATGGCGCAAGTGGTGAACGCGGTCCGCTGTGATCGTTAAAGTTAAGCAACTTTCGCAGTGATTGGTCATAGGATATGTGACCAAATATGTACTATCTCGAGCTTCTCTGTGATTAGGAAGGCACTTTAAGTCGTTGGTCCCGGTTGCATCTGCAATCGTCACCCCTCCAATTCGCACTGGACCCGCGTGGTGGGTCATGGCCCAATCCCTGTGCCACAGCAATAGGAACATTAATAGGCTGATGATGATGATCGTTAGGAAAGTGTTCAAATTTTTTTTTCAGTATTCCCATACACCTAATTAATCATAGTCATAATTTTCAATTTTAGGTATGCAAGTGCTCGATGTTAAAATCCAAAGAAAATATTACTAGAAAAAATTCTACGCGGACCAGGCAGAGACCAGGACTCGAACCTGCACCTTTCGCTATTCGGGCGAATGCACGTGCCATTATGCTACCGCGGCCTTGATGGCCGTGTCGACGACACGGCAGCGCCATTTCTTCGCATTATAGGTAACCTACAATGTCAAATGACTAACTAATTAATCATGTTTTTGCCCACAGCCTAGCACAGACCGCAAAGGTCCTCGTGGCGAGCGTGATGATCCTGTCGTACGCGTTGGTTTATTACGTCCCCGTGGACGTGGTCTGGCGCAGGGTCCAGGACAAGATACCCGCGAGGCACCACCGGTGGAGTATGGCCCTGCTGAGGCTTGGAGGCGTGCTGTTGACAGGTATTTTCAATAAGTATTTTTTTTTAAATATAAGAAAATTGCGCAGAATAATATCGTTAAATTTTGTAGGCTCCAATATATTTTAGCTTATTCTCTTTCTTAATACTAGAAGAAGCCGGAAGGTTTCAGAGTTATATGTCAGACTCTTACCAACTAAAACTCACCTAAGAAGGGTATGATGCAGAAGATGCCTTACTTAATACCAAGGCCTAAGTCACTCAGTTAGTGGCGAATCTTAATGAACAGAAGTGACTTTTGAAAATGCCATTTAAAAGATTTATTAAATCGCATTTTCAAAAGTCACTTCTGATCATTAAGAATCTCCACTAACTGATCTATACAAACATTGTGGAAACATTTTAATTTTTGTACGTTTTTAACGAATTAACTAAAAAACTACTGGACTACAATATACCAAAGACGAGCCAAAGACTATGTTTCTCGCTTAATCGGCAATCTAGTTTCAGATTCTGTAACTTAAGTGAATACTTTTTCACGGCATTATTCAAATACCTTGTAGTGTTTCACTCTCAAATTTACATCTGATATTTAATATTGCAAAAAGGAAAAACATAAACAAGTATAGTTTATAGCTTTCGTGTAGATATAATTAAAATAAATTGTGTTCAAATCTCTCACATTTTGATACTGAGAATAAAATTATTATAACAGGAAATTAATTTGGGATCATCTGATTTATTAAAACACCATTGGCGCTTGAGAATTCTGATTGAGATTCTTTGTTCGAGGGGAAATTAATAAATTCTTTTTGTATTTACGGAGATTTGTTTAAGCAAAGCAAATTTCAACATTATTAATTATGAGCTCAACTGATGAGAAGTATTTCATGCGTAATTGGCGCTGCAGTTGGGTTTTTCATAATTATTTTCATCTACGTACCTACTCGTGAAAAAGAATAATAATAAAATCGTTTATTTTCTCATCACAAACAGCTAATTATCTTAATGTCCTCCAATGAGATATTTCCTTAGCGAAATATCCGATCCCCTAACAACTTTCGTAACATTAATTGAACTCTTCATATTAACATGCAGTACTGTAAAATATATAGATAGTATTTATACCTATATAGAGAGGATAAATTAATGTCAATGCGACTAATGTAAAAATTTGCATGACCTATCACTAGAACCCTTAATTAACTTACATACTTATTAAAACATGTAGACCATGAAAAAATTAGGTATTAAACATGAATATATGAAGAAAACGTCGTACAAAATTTGCCGAAACATGGTTTAAAACAACCCAGCACGATTACTTAGTGTAATTCCTATGTAATCTATAATGTATTGAAGTTTTTTAGTTCAAGGTAAGCCCTAATATGTTATGAGTGGCAAGTGAAGCCCTTTAAGAATATTTCTGTTAATATTTTATCCTTTATTTGTTCTTTTGAGATTACTAAGTAATTTCTTAATCGCTGAAAAGTTCTCGCTTCTGTTGGTAACCGTTTTTGAACAATTAATCAGAAAATACATTCGACATTTTTTTATAAAATAATATTTTTTCATATATGCCGTGGAAACGTTTCTCTAGCAAATATGGCATCTTACAGGCAGATGACGTCACACTCTCATGAAAACTTCAAACCGTACAAAGTAATGTCACTTCGACAGCATGTTTACAAGCAGATGACGTCATTTTAGGCTCTGCCAATACTAGGAGTTTTCGTTCACATGACGATAGATCAAAAAATACTTTCGTGTTTTAAGTTTAATATTATAACTACTTTTTATCTAAAATGTTGAAAAACTTGCAATATTTATGTTAAATGCACATTTGCACATGCCATAAATTGGTAATTTATTTTACATACTGTCTAATATTTGTCTGTCGTATTATCATAAACACAGTGGAAAGGCAAAATCGGTTATACGCCACTTTGGTCGAAAATAAGTTATATAAATATTATTTGAATCAGATTTTTTTCTGCGTCGTTTTGTTTATAATTCGTCAGTACTTTTTTGGCGCTTGTGCAACTCAATTTTTGATGATTTTTAAAGAAACACAACGATGAAGACATAAGCTTTTGTGTTTTTTGAACCAATGGCGCTTACGCCCTACAATTTTCGTATGATTTGATGTTTGCTCGACAAAAAATGTATGGCAGACTGAGTGATTTTCGTTTAAACGACATTTCATTAGTAAAGTAAAGGCACTATGTAACTTGCTAAAAGTAGGATATTTAGAAAATATTATTGTATGAATATGTTTTTATTTTTATGGCGCCACTTCTCATTTGCAATTAGTTATGATTTTTTGTGAAAAAAATTGATCCACGTTTCTGTAAAGTTACTAAAGTGGCGTTTAAGCTATTATGCTTTTCTACAGTCGATATTAACACAAGCCTTACAGTGCTTAATGGGGCTTGGCTAATTGGAGTAAATCGATTTAGTAGTTCCAGAGATTACTTCCCTCAAACAAACTTTAAGAGCATATATGTTTATTTCATAGCTCTTTTCTTTGTTCTCAGTGGGTATCGCGACAGCTGTACCACGTCTAGAACTCTTCATGGAGTTGGTAGGCGCTGTGTGCCTCTCCATCATGGGGCTGCTTCTGCCGGCCGTTACCGAGACCGTGTGGAGGTGGGGCAAGGACCTGGGCCGCTTTCACTGGATCCTCATAAAGAACGTGCTTATCTCACTGTTCTCCATCATAGCCATGGTGTCCGGAGTAGCGTACGCCATCATATCCATGCTGGAAAATCTGTGATCACAAAGCTCCCATCGTGGGGCTGTTTCCAGCAGTCTCGGTCCAGACGCTCTCATGTCTGGAGGTGGGGCAAGGACCTGGGCCGCTTCCACTGGGTCCTATAAAGAACATGCTCATCTCACTGTTCTCCATCATAGCCATGGTGTCCGGAGTAGAATATGCCGTCATATCCATGTTGGAAAATCTGTGATCGTCAAGCTACTGTACTTGATACTATGTATATATTTATGACTGCACTCAGAGGAGTCAATGGGGCCGATTCTGACTGAAACTAAATAAATTTTCATTTTCTGTAGAGCATATAAAGGATATACGAGGAGCTGGCGAACAAAACGGTATAACTACGCATCTGGTCAAACTACTTCTTTTACAATCCGGAGGTTCCGGGCCCGTTGAATTTGAATCTCAAATAATTTTCAATCAAAACCGCCTTAAACAGTGTTAAAATTACTAATTTACAAACCATGCAAAAAGCTCACTGTAGGTATGTCATTCAGTTTTACATAGGTCCTGTTAAATTGAATTTTATATAATTATACCGTTTTGTTCGCCAGCTCCTCAATGTTTGACTTTTTTCAAAATTAGATAAGTGTAGAGAATTATGCCAGAATCAGGCCTAATTATTTTTAGGTTTACCTAAGTTGGTGCTGTCACATTCTTATCGATAATAATAGATTGAAACTACAAGTGACTTTATGAAGGATTAAATTGATTTAATGTTTCTAAGTACGGTTGTTACAATACAAAATGACTGTAGTTGAAACTTCGCCACTTCACAATATTGGGTAATAAGTATTTTTAAGTATAATTTACGACCTCGTGGTTGAGATGCTCGCGCACCGGTTTTCATACCCAGTTGAATAAATAAATAAAAAACTTTATGTTAATGACCGTATTGTAAATACGTATTTTTCGTTTAGGTATTTTTTAAAGGCTTAGGATTTTGTGATCCAGCTAATAATATACTCTGGAAAAAGTAAAACTAAAGTATTATCACTAAGATATTATCTTTTATTTTTTTTTGCATTTACAACATTACCTACTCGTTTCACTTTATACCATGATTGTGGCCGTGAAGCTGGTAGGCTATGTCTTTGTCACCTTTCTGAATATTAAATAAAAAAAAAACAAAAGAATTGTAAATAACTGGACAGCTGAAACTAAGTATGATTATGTTATATGAGGCTTCAACTGCACCGCCATTTTAAAGAAGCCTAAATGATAACGTACAATGTATTATATTATAAATTAGATTTTTTTACTAAAATGTGGACCACTATGATCTATATGTGTCACTATTATTTACATAGAAATATTTAAATTACAAAAGTTTAAAACTACTTAATGTCTAACAACTTAAAATAAGAATTATCTTAAAACTTACCTACTTATTTTTTTTTTACTAATGTGATGTAATTTTACTTAAAGCAGGGCAAGTTCTTAGTTTTAGACTGTATATAACAAAATATTAGTTATTGAAATTGACCTTTCTGTGATGTAAAACTATTTTAATCAAATTCAATATTGTTAGTAATATGGTGTTTTATTATGACCAATTAATAATACAATTCCCTTCAAAAAGTTTATCACCCACTGAACCCAGTTGTGAATTTTAACATGATTTAAATCAATATTAATGATTTTACGATTTGCACAGAAAAAAAACTCGAAAATAAGTGAAATATATTTATACCTAAATCATTGCTTCACGTATTAATTTTTAAAATTTTTCTCGTAGAATAAGTATTTTAATTGATAATCTGATTGAAATCGAAATGTGGCTAAGACTGCAATTTCCCATATTTAGGGAAAAGCGAATTTTTAAAGTGCTGTATTTCAAAATCTATCAGACCTACAGGGTTGAAGTGGTGTTCATATTGTAGAGAATTTTAAAATTTACATATCACTTTAAATATAGGATGTTCCTTTTAAAAGTCATGAACGGAAAACCGAAAAAAGACCGAAAATTTCGAGGTTTTTGGGCACCACGCAGGCAGCACAGGTCTTCCGAAGCTGCAAATTTGTTTTTACACTATCGGTAACTATCCCAACAACATACCAAAAAATCGCAAAGTGCAATTTATTATAATCTACGATGTCTTATACGACTGGACTATTACTTTTATGTGACTATTATACATCTTTACATGCCAGTCCCATCGTGCCTGCCATAAGAAATTAAAACTGAAAATGAATACTGATTCATCACGTGAGTAGCGGGTAATTTTGTCCCGCTTTCAAGGTTCTCTGTCGGCATAGTTCTTGTACGTTTCACAAGTTCACCCACCATCTACTTTATTATAAGGTATTAGAGTTGTATATTATCACGTCCAAGCGCTTTAATGCATCATGTATGATTATGTATTTGGATGGGCGCTGGACCGTGCTACAATCATTGATGGTATCCACAATTCAATTATGGTACAGAGGTCACTACCAACACGTGACGACCAGGTAATGGCGGGGAAACAATCATATAACACAAAAATGTAGGAAGTTTAGATTTAGAACTCGATATATAGATTATAGCTAATAACTGGATTGTTACCATCTACCTTGTTTTTAATGAGTCCGATATTTCGGCACTGTTGCAAGCGCCATGATCACGGAGTATTTGTAACAGTGCCGAAATATCGGAGACTCATAAAAAACAAGGTACCTACATGGTACAGACAAGAAAGGTAAATCAATGTACATTTTCTGTATCAAATTGGAACGCCTCTCTGAAGAAGTAACCTCCGGATCAAAGAAGGAAGGAAGCTTATTAAAATTGTTCTCTTAGTGGAAAATCTTATTGTCAGATAGGTTGTTAAATGGGTACCTAAAAAATACGGAATAGTTATTATTACAAAAAACTTGGTTATATTGTATCGGGATATTGATACTCGTAATTAGGTATTATATTTTATTTCCTTTTAGGTTTCTATACCCAAAGTAATGGTTTCAACAACCGTATTAATACTAAGGTTCCACTGTCTGTCTGTCATCGATTTAAGTATACATTTGCAATTTTTATAGATTGTGTAAACATATATGTTGCCGCTATAACGACAAAGTAAATAACTGATTGTTAAAGTAGAGGAAAAGCGGCGAATACTTATACATTCACATCATTTTATTATTTGATGTTATAATGGAACAATTTCAAAATAACGGAAATTCACAATCTGTACGAATTACAATCCTTATTCGGTTCACAAAATACAGATACAGCACGCTGTATTAAATTTCCGATTCAACGGTGTAGAAAAAATGAATAAACGTCCACCGTTGTACCTACATGAATACATTTTTCACGAAAGCCATTAACTTTAATCTGAATGGAAGCCCTAATTAAGTTCATTTCTCATCGCATAACAATACTGGAAGAAGTCCATTTATAAAGTTACAGAATTGGGGATTTTCATTTTTAATGTTGTAATCTACATAAAACGTTCACTTATTTTTAAGTGCCGATTTTGCTATAGTTTACATCAGAAAAATAGCTACTAACTTTAGAAAATGGGCACGGCAGATCAATATTCAAAATACTTACAATTTGGACTCGATCAAAAGTCATGGCCATTTGTTGGAATAGTTTTTTGCTGCTCTAGACGTTCGGCCCTACATGGTTCAGGTATGGTGGTACTCCACAAGATGCCAGGTTGCCCCCATATGTTATTCTTCCGCGCTTAAGTAAATCCAAGGTATCAACCTCATAGGCGCATTTTTATCGGTCGATAATACCGGGTGCGTTATTGCGATACTGCGCCCTTTTTTTTATTACGCAGGTAAAAAATGCTATTTACAGACGACGGCGCCTTTAAGAGGCACACCGCCGAACGGACCTCACACCTGGCTTCCGCAAGTCTTACGGGCGCCCCAGTGGCTGTCCACCGAGGACCCCGCAACTCTTACAGGCGCTTTACGGCATAATATCCGCTAAAAAAGTCCTGCGAATACCCTCTAAGCTGCTTAGCGCGAAGCCGCGGGATCCCCGTTTAGGGATTCCTCTGCGTCTCCGCACCTAGCAGCCTCCCGGCCTAGCCGGGGCTCCACGGCAGGGGTCTCCCGGGGTATCACGGGGACCCCGCAGACGTGCGCAGGTAGGCCCGCGCGTGGGGGTTGAGTACGCGGCCTAATGCCCACCGTACCGCCCCCCGTCCGCTGCGGAGGGCTACTTGGGCGTGCCCGTGTAGCTCCCTCCGCCGCCGTAGCTCCCTCCGCCGCCCCCCACTTTGCAGGACAGAACTACAAGGGGGGGCTGCTGTCACGAGGTCCGTCGGTGGCCGGCACAGCCAACGCCATGCCGGTCAGCGAGGGACCCCCCGGGTAGGGTCATGGGACGGGCGCAGCCAGGGTGCGTCGCCGTCCTCTCCTACCCGTCCTCCTTCAGCGGGAAGGAGCGGCCAGAGGATCATCCTCCCGCTCCCTCTCGGCCGCCTCCCATGCCCTGTCACTGCGGAGCATGGCCTCCACCATGCTCCGCAGCGAGAGAGCTCCGCATCCCAGCGCCGCAATCAGCTCACGGTGCTGGTGTCGCCAGGCCGGGCACTCCAATAAGGTGTGCTCGGCCGTGTCGTCCGGGGCGCCGCAATGATGACATTGCGGCGTCTCCTCCCGACGTGCGACATGGTGCAGATAGTGACCGAAGCATCCATGCCCGATCAAGATCTGCACCATGCGGAACGTGAGGCCGCCGCGCCGGCGACCCAACCATTCCTCCAACACCGGACGAATGGCTTCAATCGTCCGGTGGCCGGCGCTAGCATGGGCGAGTGCCTCATCCCATCGCCGCAAAGCTTCGCTCTGGGCGATGGAACGGACCTGCCTCAGCTCTGCTGGGGTAAGTCTTTCACCCCGCTCCCTGGCCTCGACCCGACCTCGATGCATTTCTGCCATAACCAGCGCATCGAGGTCCCACGGCGTCGCGCCTGCGAGCACGCAGGCGGCGCCGTGGCTGACCGTGCGGTACGCTCGCACGGCCCGGGTCGCGATGACCCTCTGCGGACGTCGCAAGAGGGCCCTCGTGCGGGGTTTGAGGCACTCAGCCCAAACCGGAGCTCCGTAAAGTGCCATCAACCGTATCACCCCGTGATACAGTCGACGGCACGCAGTACCTGGTCCCGCCACGTTCGGGAGGACCCTGCCGAGTGCGGCTGCAGCGGCACACAGCCGTGGAGTGAGGAGCTTAAAATGCTCCTCGAAACTCCATCGGGGATCTAGTACCAGGCCGAGGTACTTCATGCTTCCCTCGACCGGTAGTCGGACCCCCTCCACCCGGATATGGAGCCCCGGAGGGGTACTGCTACGTGGGCCATGAAACATCATGGCCCTCGATTTGTCGAGGGCCACTTCCAGGCCCAGGAGGTGGATGCGTCGGACGACCATCGATGTGCCGACCGACGCTAGGCGCACCACATCCTCCACCTCCTTTGCTTTCGCCGCGATAAGAGTATCGTCGGCGAAGCAGACAACCTCCATTCCAGGAAGGAGGCTGCCTCGCAGCACCCAGTTGTACCCCAGGTTCCAGAGCAGTGGACCCAGCACTGAACCCTGGGGCACACCTGCGGCCATGGCCCGCGAGCGGATGCGCCCGTCAGGCGCCTCGTAGAGGACCACCCTGCCCTGTAGGTAGTCCTCCACGATGGCACACAGGTATGGAGGCACTCGATGGAACCTGAGTGCCTCCATGATACACTCGTGGGGGAGGCTGTTAAAGGCGTTGCGGATGTCTAGCGACACTGCAATAACAGCCTCACCCCGCGCAGTGGCCGCCACGGTCCACCCCTTTAAAAGAGCCACCGCCTCCACTGTGGACCGATTGCGCCTGAACCCGAACTGGCATTCGGCCAGGTTCGGGCCCGGCCCCTCTAGGTGCTCGACGATTCTGAGAGTCAGGATCTTCTCGAGGAATTTCCCGACATCGTCGAGCACCACAATTGGCCTATAGCCGGAAGGGGAGTCTTCCGGGCGGCCGTCCTTTCTGAGAAGGACGAGCCGCCCCTGCTTCCACCTCCTGGGGAAGCGGCTCGCGGCGATGCTGAGGTTCAGCACCGCCAAGAACCGCTCCTTCAGGGGCCCCAAGGCGAGGGCCAGCACCTTTGGTGGAACCCCCTCCGGCCCTGGCGCCATCTTTTTGGCCCGGAGCCTGTCCCTCACCGCGTCAAACTCCGCGTCCGACACGGGAGGGGGGGCGGGATCGGATCCTCAGAAAGGCCCCCGGGAGGGAGCATTCTCGGGGGCTGGAACGGACCCGGGTCAGGGAACAGAGTCTCCAATACCCGGTCCAGCAGCTCCTCCTCCATGTTCGAGGTGGGGGGGGGCGTTGGCGGAGAATTTCCCCCGCACCACTTTGTAGGGCTTCCCCCAGGGGTCCTGGTCTAGGAGAGCTATGAAGCTCTCCCAGGACGCCCTCTTCGCCACGACAATGGCGACCCTTAGGGCCTTCTTGGCCTCCTTATACACCCGACGACATTCCGCCTCGTCGTCGGGCGTGCTTGAGGCGCGCCTACGGCACCTTAGATAGGCGCGCCTAGCCCTCAGGCTGGTGGAACGCAGTTCGGCTATCTTCTGCGTCCACCAGTATGTCTGCCTCCTCCTGGGGCAGACCCGTGTCCTCGGCATGGCGGCTCCGCAGACAACCTTCATGTCGTCTGCAAATAGCTCCGCCATGCCGTCAACATCCCCGACGAGGTGGGGGGGCGCATCGGCCCATGCTCGCACCATCGCCGCCTCCGCCACCAGTTCTGGGCGGAGTTTCGTGAGCGCGTACCTAGGGAACGCGCTCATAGTGGGGCTCCTGGTGTTATTAGCCCCGCGGGATGTCAAGGAGATCCCATATCTGATGTATTGGTGGTCAGACAGGGTCTCCTTGTCCTCCACTGGCCAGCCCACCACACGACTGGCCAAGGAGGGAGTGGCAAAGGTCACGTCCACCACTGACGAGCCGTTCCACCGGACGCAGGTCGGGGTGTTTCCAACGTTAAGGATCCGGAGTCCCATGGATAGAAGCCAGTCCCCCAGATTCCTACCCCTTACATCAATGGTGGTTGACCCCCACGCCGTGGATTTGGCATTGAGGTCACCCGCTATTAGCACCGGCAAGGGGGCTGCCCTCAGTACGACCCCCTCTAACGCAGACAGGTAGACCTCAAAGTCGGTCACCCGCCCGACTGCGGTTAGGGGAGAAATATGTGGGTACCACTACAATTCCCCTCCACGAGGCGGCTACATAGCCAGCACCCCTGCGATACTGCGCCCTACGTCTATTGCGTCGTTATTATCGCAGCAGTGTCTAACTTCGTAGCTATTCTAATACGTAATATACTAAAAACAGATATCGCATCCGATGTTATCGGCCGATAATAACTCGCTTTGGGGGAAGGGATTAAATTTGTAATCAAACCAATGTCAAGTGAAATGTGTTATTAAATCACTTGCGCAAAGCTCTTAAACCGCGAGATTTCTAATAAAAAAAACGTCACATCAATGCTCATCGCATTGATTTTTTATATTACGACCAATAACGCTGGGTGCTCTTGACCTGGCAAAGTACCACAAGTGGTTTCATGTCATGTCAAAAGTTTAACACGCAAAAGAGGATGAGAGCAAATGCGAATGCAAATTATCTCTGTTCATTATAGAGCCACCCTTGTACTAATAAATAAGACACATCCTAAGCAATTTTCTCACTCAAATAAAAACATAACGATTCTGTTATCTTATCCCTTTCGTTATTAAAATTAACTGAGCAGGTGCTTTCCCGCAATGATTCATTTTTATTTTAGAATTATGCAATTGCTGAAAGAAAATTATTGTCAGGAACGTGATATATCATAAATTATCATCATACTTCTTTACCTCGTTGTTTGTTTCCAGGTTGACAAAGCCTGGGCTATGATTATAATTTTTAAATTACATCAGCATATCATTTAAAATAAACGTTGAATGTCTTTCGAACAGAGCGTTCCTTTATCCTAGTGTCAATGTCACACGACTCACATGAGAATTTTTATTTACGTGTATTGGTCAGTATAATGTTAGAATTTTTTATTCATAAGCCTTTTGATATTGATAGCTGGCCATGTTTAGAAAACGACACATCGACATTAGAAATACTTTATTAATATTGTACATAGTTCACTTACCCCTCGAACAATCTTTTAATAAAAGGGCTAGAATATCAAACTCGCTTAATTTTCTTGAGGCAGCGATGCCGCTTTCGTTATACCAGAAGACGACAAATTCAACCAATTATTGCTGCAGCTGCTCGAAGAACAATTATGACTATACCCACACATCTTGCTGTTTTTGCCACTAATGCCAGTCGTCGGCTGAAACGCCAATATTGACCGATGTTCCTTCACTCTAAACTATAAAATAATTTTATTATATATTTTGTAATACATTTACCAATTAACTTATACGGAAACATCAAATGAGTACCAAGAGAAAACACTCTTAAAATAGTTTTTATTACAAACGACCACGACAGTCGTAAAGTATTGCAAAATTTACTATATATATTGTAGGTACTTTAATTTTTTTTAACAAAAACGCACCTCGAATGACCGTCAAGTTTCCTCACGGCTTATTATTATTTTTTAAACAAGGGTATTGCACAATTTAGGTTATTTGTTTTAAATATCCCTTATCACAAGGGCTGCAAAAACTATCACTAAGAATACTAGTTTTACTTACGGTTCCTTCACTTTTATTACGTAAAGTACCTATTTGGAATAACACGAACGGCAAAAACCTTTAAAATAAAATAGTTTTACTTACAATTTTATCACTTAATAATAACAAAACCTCTAAAATCTCACAACGATCGCTCAGATTGAGCACGTGTTGCTTCGACGGGAGTCAGAACGCCAATGAGTTAATATGGCGCTGTCAAAACTTAGGAAAACAAAAATGGCCGCGCTTCTGCCAGGTGTCGCCACTGGACCGGATACAAGGTGAATAAAAGTACGGAAACTGATAGTATTTGACGGGAAACGGCAGTGCTATCTCAATATAAAGCTTTCAGTGACGGTCAAGTAGTTTAATGACGTATTTGAAGAGTGTTTCTTACTTTTTGTTTTAAAAGCAAATTATGGTTGACTACATTTACTAAACTTTTTTTATTAACTAGCATATCTGATATCATTTTATGCATCAAATGTTATATTTCAACAATAAATGTCCTTACAGATTAATCTTTAAGTTTGGATAATATAAAAAAATACATAAAAATACAGGCATACTGAAACATTGAAACTTATTTTAACTATTTAAAGGAAAAATAGATACAATAGAATTATGTACACCTACAGGACCTAGGTACAAAATTTCACATAAGACACACAAAAGTAAAATAAATAAAGTTTCTATTTAAAAGAATACCAAGTTATTGTTAATTAGATCATTAATCTTTACCTGCCACAGTACTTAGAGTTAGAAAAAGCAAAACATTTTCATAAAAAATTCTTGGAAGTCGTGACAGCGACAAAATATATCTCTCGCAAAAATACATTTTAAACAGATCTTGAACTGATCTGTTAGATTAAACACCAATGTTAGTACGAAGATTTATGGGCTCGTTGAAATTCATTATTTTGTAATGTGATATTATAACCCCAGTACCTATAGGTATTTTTAATTAACTGGATTCCAATTTATTCATGTACAAAACAGTTTTTTAGTTAAAACAAGGACTAAAAACTATATGAAACCTTTTGATTATGAGGGCTTTAATTTCGGGAAAAAACCGGCTTAGGCTGGCCATACACCGTCTGAATCAGATTCATATTGTTAATTCAGAGCGCACGGGCATTACATTGTGATTATGTTTGATTATGAATATGTCAGATTGATCTTCTAGAACTTACAGAATGAAAATTACAAATGTTACGAATTCTCATTATGAATATTTTGATTATGTCTTCCTAACGCACCTCTTTTCATACATTATGTATTACGAGCACACACAATCGGAATCAGATTATGAATTTGTCACTTGAGATCAATACTGGATCAAACGAAATTTATAAGACTTGTGTAAGTCAAAGCACCGGAATTCAGGTTAAGAATTCATTCATATTATGGATTCTCATTCTTTTGTACTTCAACTAGTCTATTTTGCAGAGTGCTAAGTTGGGATACTATTGAGACAAAAGTTAAGATTTGTAAATATGTTGTTGTTGTGTTTTGATAAGAAAATACAAGCTCAG
The DNA here is from genome assembly GCA_902850365.2 of Chilo suppressalis. NCBI lineage: Eukaryota > Metazoa > Arthropoda > Insecta > Lepidoptera > Crambidae > Chilo > Chilo suppressalis. The sequence continues at coordinate 40,147,556 of OU963894.1, forward strand.
ATTTTTTTATTAAAAAAACGTCCACTTGGTACAGGCATCAGACTGGATTCCAACCTGCACCTACCTTCATTGTGATTTACCTAGGGAGGGATGGTGCTGCCTAATAAATACTGGAAGAAATTCGTCACAGCCATTAAGGTCTTGGTAGCTTCATTGCTTAGTGCTTCCTTCTGGAAAGCAGAAGGTGCAGCTTCGAATACGCTCTGATGTCTGAACCGCGTAGAATTTGTTCTAGTATAATTTACTATAGATTTATAAGACAAGCATTTAACTGTTTAAACTAAAAAAAGCATAACAAAATACCCAAAGTCACTTTTTTACGTTATATTATATATAGTATCTGCTTTCATAGCAGCTACAACTCTGCGAACATTTCAAGTGCCTAGCAGTTAAGTGCCACAGTATCAGTCCATGAGTTATTCCGCTGACAGGATAGCGGATATTTCGTAAAAGTGTTTCGCAACTTTCCTTTGGGTAAGGAACCCAAAAAGGATGTATGCCTTATAAAACCCATTATAAGACACGGTACGAATATGGCGGATGGGAGAGTAGGGCAGGGGGAAAAAAGGGTAGATAAGATGGTTCCGTTACAATTTTCTGACATCTATTTGTAGGCGACGTAGAGTATTGTTTGTAGTAATGTGTATACTTATACGTGTTATTAAATTTTAACTTCGTTCCAACTGAGTGTTCCACGACGCTCACGTTTTTTTGGGTTCCGTTCCGTAGCAGGGGTGGTCAGTCAATCGCGACTATTAGTCCAGTCGATCGTGGCAAAGCAAAAAATATAAATACGTAGAACAGACTGCGCATCGTAATCACTAACTGCTTCACGTGTCAACTACATCCTCTCTTCTATAATGATATCAATGAAATGGCCACAAAATTTGAAGATACATTTCAAATGGACCACATGTAATAATTTCTCTGCGCTAGGGCATATTTCTAAAAGCAAGGTCATCCTCAGGTCTAGAGTGCTGGGTGTTGGTATCCATCGGGAAATGTCTAAATTTCAAGAGATGTATTGAACAACTGCATTCGTATTTTGATTCAACATATACATAAAAGTGAGTCAGCATTTTCCTACTTTCAAGCTAAAATAAACCCCGTTCCATATAAACCCATCCAATGATCAAACCACCGCCACTGACCGATGGCTCTGTAACAGAGCCATCAATTTCGTATTTTCTTAAAATCTTTTTCCCATTTATTTGATTAACAAATACTTCACTGCGCGTCAGCTCCGCCTTAAAAACGCTCAAAATACGTCAGTATGCTAAGGCCCTAAGTACCAAAGCAGAAATCGTATTAATAGGGCATATTTTTATGTCTCGAGGAGCACGATGGTGCAAGTGGTTAGGGCATTAGGCTGAAATCGTTGAAATTGAGCAACTTTCGCAGTGGTCTGTACTTGGATGAGTGACCAAAATTTACTATCTCGAGCTCCTCCGTGCTTCGGAAGGCACGTTAAGCCGTTGGCCCTGGCTGCCTCTGCAGTCATTAGCACCCGCCAATACGCACTGGGCCCGCGTGGTGGGTCATGGCCCAATCTCCCTATTCTAAGACTTGATTATCACGATAAATATTTTTTTGTGAGTTATGACTTAAAATTCTACCGAAATGTGATCATTTATTCTCTAAGAACAAACTCACTTTTCATCGCGGAATCCGCGGTTGACTGGAAATTTTCATTCAAAGGACATGGCTAAGAAACTGCCCTTAACGTTTATAATTATTTTGCACTAACCCGTAACATTATAATATTATATTATTAATTATAACGTTTTTATTATTCTCATACAACTTTGTGAAATAATTAAATATTTGAAAGTATAAATATTGCCTTCATGTCTGTTTGAAAATGAAAATGTTCCGTTTCACAGAAACAAATGAACTACAAATGTGCACAAAAAAACGACGGGTTGCACTCCGGGAGTGCCGGCAGAAGTGAAAACTTGAATATTAACGTTTAGTCCGGGAGGTAGCGTTGCAAATGCAAAAGTCATAGTAAGCCGGCTGATATTAACGTCGATAGTTGATATTATATGACTAATAAGTGAACCGACCGTCAGCTGCTCAAGTAGCGGTGGGTGCGGGTGTAGGAGGCTGCGAAAGAAGTAAAAAAAAAAAAGTAACAGTACGCTGGCTGAAACTTTTTCCATAAATAGTTGATGTCATACTGAGCAAAAAAAAAATCGTCAGCTGCATCGTGGAGGGGGGATTATGCGTCAGCTGGCTGCATGAATTTGTAAAAAACAACGTAAAATAAAGTTATAATACGCCGAATGAAATTTAACTTCGCGATTCTTCAAAAAATTTAGAGTACGAAAACAACAATCAGCTGATTGTGTAGCGGTGGAAAGACCGTCAGCTGACCCAGTCAAGATTTAAAATTTTGGAGTATTGCTGTGAGGCTGTTCGCTTTCAAGCACATATTTTGCGATACATTCTGGCCTTCCTTGAACCCATAACACGACCTTCGGGCTACCTAAGCCTCTCCGCCTTTCCCCCTAAAATTTCAAAGCAGCATCTGCCTGTCCGTGTGGATCTTTGTCGTCACATGCTCATTTACAGATGACGGTGAAGAACATCGAGGTCGAGAACTTGATGAAGAAAACGATTTCCTGCAGGACAGTTCGGCCGATGATTCGTCAGAGAACGATGACGATAGCGATACCATCGACGATGAATAACTTTCGCGATCTTTTTATTTCTATATTTCGATTTTGTTCATATTAACTTTTAATATATTTTGGGTTCTTTTCATTTTGCCCTCGATTTTCTTTTATTTAGTTACAAATAAAACGAAACGAAAATATATCGAGAAAGATTCTGTCCATTGCTAGAATAATCTTTACCTTTACTGCGTCAGCTGACGTTCTTTCCACCGCTATATACGCAGCTGATTGTTATTTTCGTACTTATGATTATTTAAAGAATCACGTAGTTCAATTTCATCCGACGTATTATAACTTTATTTTACGTTTTTTTTTTTTACAAATTCATGCGGCCAGCTGACGCATAATCCCCCCTTCACGATGCAGCTGACGATTTTTTTTCAGTTCAGTATGATGTCAACTATTCGTGAAAAAAGTTTGAGCTGGCGTACTATTACTTAATTTTTTATTTTTTTTTACCACTTCCGCAACCTCCCAATTCCACATCCACCGCGGGTGCGCCAGCTGACGCTTGGTTCAGTTATAAGTAGTTCGCGATAAATAGTAAAGGAAGGCAAACAGTCGGCGTAAAATCACTGCCAAAAATGCAACGCTACCTCCCGGACTAGTTGTGCATTTTTGATATTTTGGAATGGTTAGGGAATAAGTTTGCACGAATTGCTTTAATCATCAGTATAAAAGTACTATTATGTATGTGTATACAATATTTATTTATTGCGCTATCGTACACAAACATGACAATTTATATTACATTAAAAAAGTTTATCTCTCAGAAAAATCAACTTACAAGAATCACGTTTAAGCGCACTTAGCGACATCTATTGTAAAGAAATAAACTTACATGAATCACATTTAAGCGCACCTAGCGACATCTATTTTAAAAAAATGATTTTTTTTCGCAGTTAAGCTGCCACGTGGACGTTCTAGATAGAGACTTATTATTATAATACGATAAAATAAAATATAACTATGTTTCGTCCAATATATTGAAAGTCTACAACCTTTCTAATTTTATTGTGTCATGATGCGATCAACCCACGTGTTTAACCTGACGAGAGTTTAACATTTTTTACCCATACAAAAAAAAGTGTACAACGCCGCTAAAGAAGTTTTCACTTTAAAAATATTTGTGTATGTATATCGAAATAAACAATATGATAATAGAGCAACACGCGTTCCGTGTTGTTCTATAGTTATAAGTTATTATAGTACCTACCAGACTTTTTTATTGACAACTTACCTTTTTAAGCAACGTAATAATTATAGAATATAGTGAATACGCTAGAAAAAAACCAAAAAGAAAACGTAATCAAATCCACCAAAATTACATAGTCCTCCTCCCTGCGTGAAGGGACCCTGAGCGAGGGAACAACTTTTCTGTACGGACATACTTACCTACATTTTCTAACTTTCATGGTCCCACGACAACGGCTAACTAGACCCGAGGCCTGAGTCTCAGAGACACCCTCTAGTTAAGCCAACCTCCTCAAGTTCCAGTGGTCTAGAGGCTCTAGACGGAGAGTAGACTCCCCCCCGTGTGGAGATTCCTTCCGCCTGGAATACCTCTAGAGGCACTCGCCAATTCTCGGCTTGAGGTTCCCTTAGGATCTAGCTGTCGCCAAACCCGGTGGCGCTGTAAAGGTCATCTGCGACCAACAGCATACACACTCAAAAAAAAACTTTCAAGGAAAATTAGCACGAGATAAAAACTGTTGTCCCTGAAAAACTATGTGTTAGCGTTTTATTTTGTTTTGATTTTCACGATGATTGGCTTGGCGACTTCCTGAGCAAGACGCGCATTACAACCAATTATTACTTGATATGGATATAAGTACCCGACTTTTGATATCACTGTGTAAAATTACCGCTGCCGATTCAGAACTAATGATTACGTTACATTGTAGTTGTCAGGAAAAAAATGTGATCGGACAAAGGACAAGTTTTGCCAAGTAAGGTTCCTATGTGACAATTAAAAGTTCCTACCGAGCAGAACAAACTTACAAACATTATTATGGCTACAGAACACAGATAGCGGTTAGCAGGGCTTTGTGGGCGGGGCAGGCGCGCCACAATAATTTATTTTCCAAATTTTTGAAAACTGCATATATTTAAAGAGTGGGACAAACGATTTAACAGAAAAATAAAAATAAATAAATTAATGTATTTTTTCTCCATTACACCAATTATCATCGTATCATAATACATATACATATATAAAAGTCAATCAACAAACAACAGTTTAATTGTGTTACAGATACTTTAATTGTAACCTGACACTATTGCTTCAGGACAATGGCTTGGACCCAAATATGAATAAACAAATGACGTGCGTCGAAATCGACCTAGGGAGATAATATTTACCCCAAAGTATGTGTGTTAGTATCGTGTTGCATCTTATCTTTTATATTTTACTTATAGGAAATATAATATCTCAGATTTTACCTCAGATAAGATTTTCCGTGAATGAAATATAACGGACAGAATAAACAAACAATATAATAAATACAGTATCTCTCTTAGGGATTTTCGGCTTTAACCCTGCCTACTGCGTTTTGTTACAAAGTACCTACTGTAACTATGCGATATAACCTTGAGTATGTTATGGTCGCGAGGCTGAAATTAATTAAATATTTAAAGGACAATGTTAAAATTGGCCTAAGAACCAACACCAATTTGGCATTTATGATAATTCTTAGTATATTTTTTACGATAATTATCAGTATTCAGATTGTGACGGACACTTCCAGTTAAGTAAGCGAAATTAAAAAATAAAAAAAAAATCTTAGACAATAAATACCATTTTATGTGTATAATCTGTGGCATCGCTGCAAACAAAACACTCTTTCTTCCTAATGCCGGCACTTCACTTGTCTATTCGTATTTGCTATTTTCATGACATCAGTCTGTCCTTTTCATTCCTTATTAAGCATGATAAGGACAAACTGTTGTCAAGTGAAGGGCCGGCATAAAAATCGTTAATCTGTGGTTGTGGTACATGCAATTTGCATTTGCAGTAATCTGTGGCATTCGTGCATTCCAAAGAGTAGTTTAAAAGTGCATTCTCGTTTCGGATTACCTGTTGTGTGTGTATATTTGCGATTGTTTTTACTTTAATTTAACTATTTCGGCTATCTAATGTGCCATCGATGTTACTAAAGAGCAGAGCCCTTATTACCAAGTGCTAGTGAACCTGTGCCATAACATCCTGAGAGAATCATACTGCCAAATTATTCAAGAACACCTGATACACATTCACGCTGCATATTTACACAATAAACATGTGATATACAAATAAAAACAATAAACAATATACAATTATGTGAAAAATAGTCATTAAATAAGAAGCAAAACTACAGTATTTATTTTATTCATGATTCCTACCTAACCAACTTTTTCCTAATAGTTATTCTTTAAAATCGCACCGAATAAAATGAATTAGTTGTAATATTAATTCACTTCATACTGAGTTCATACTAAATTCATAGGTTGAACTATGTTTCATTGAATATTAAACAAAACCTCAAAAAATTTTTAGTTTTCCTAATAATTTAAGTTCTCAGAAGTGTCCGTCAATAATCTTTGTTTTTACAGTCATTTACTTACGATTTTGAACCTAGAAAATAATATTTCATGATTGTTGGTTCTTAGGCTAACTATGTATGGACGCTAAACAATGTCCTTTCATTAATGACTTTTTTTTGTTTATCAGTCTTGACATACAAAAGCTTTAGTCTGCGCCAACGGGAAGAAAATAATTAGAAATAGCTTTTACCGATTACAGTATCTATCACAAAGGTATGATATGACGTGAAAATATAAAATGTCTATCAGTAAAAGTAAACATATTATTAAAATATGTTGTTCAACTAAAGCGAAATTCAAAGTTGATCCTTCCAACCGATTTTTCCAGTTCTCTGCCACTTGATGGCCGCCGTAAGGCTGAAACTTTACAACGTCTTTCTAAGTTGCCAACTCCAGATTCTTCCTTTTTCTTACATAAATTTACCAATTGTGATATTAATAGAACCATAGAAACAATTAATTCCAGTGCAGTTCCCATCCTCGACATCCTAGCTCCCATTATTGCCCATATACTTCAATTTTGACCGGTGTGTTTCCTGCAGCCTGGAAAGACGGCAATATTATCCCGATCCCTAAAAATCCAATCCAGCCTCTTTTTCAGAATATCGTTCTATTTCCGTTCTTCCCTTCCTTTCCAAGGTCCTGGAAAAACTCGTATATCGACCACTTATGGTTTTCCTTAACCAGAACCATCTCCTTAATCCATATCAATCTCACTTTTGTGCGGGTCACAGCACATTTACTGCATTGGTTAAAACTGCAGATGACATTCGACATGGCATGGAAAATCGCAAACTTTCACTGCTGACATTGCTTGACTTCAGCAACCCTTTTAACTCCATTGATTTTGACATCCTTCTTGCTATTCTTCATTCTTTTAACATATCTCCAATCGTGATTGATTGGTTTCAAAGTTGAAATGTGTGAGGAAATATTTTGTTGTCTCGCGGGCCGCCTCGTGGTAAAACTGTACTTCTAGGGCCCAAGAGGTGATTCTTGATTTTTTTGTAGAGGTGAAGAAATATGAATAAAGGTATGTTATTTTTTTTTTTGTAATTTTATCACTTGTGCTGCGTTTTAGAATTTCTGTTAGCTGACAAGGTAAATATGATAAATAAGAAAGCAATTTGAGATTTCCGATGAAGAACAAAGATTCGCTGTGGATGACAGAAGAAGAAAATTTTCTTCCAGTAAATCGGATTAAATAATAATCGGCTCTCCGAGGTTGAAGTAAATGTTTACATATTACGTAATATAGCACTTTTGATTTGTTCGTTTTTTTCGTCACTCTGTCTGCTGAGAATTGTAACTCCTTATCATCCTGCTAACCAACTGCTGCCATCTGTTTCACTCTATCGCCGGCTCTCCGTTTTCTGGCCTCATACCTTCCACCTTCTCAGATACTATCAGCACTTAGTTCTGTGATATGGATAAAGTATCACAATAGCTGCTACAAGCAAGTTGAAGATATTCGTTGTCTTTAATCTTTATAAGGATTTGTTCGATACTACCCTCACTCGCGAGTTTTTTGGTTTTGGTTTAAATTTTGGTTCACCTATACTATGACTGACCATTGCGAAAATCGCTTAACGGGCACGATCGCAGATCGAGGCTCACTTTTACGATAGTTCTTAAATCAAATTTAAAAGATAATCATGTGAAAGCCTCCTTTTATCCCTATTTGAAATTAAACAATTGACAAAGATGGCATAATGTGTTAAACGAGATAAAAGTCGTAATTTGGCCTAATAATTATGGTGTAAGTTTAAGAGACAGACCGCGCATCGTCCAGTGGCATCATCTAACTTCGCGACTGGACTTCACTTACACCTAACAACATAAAATAGTGGTTCCGGATGTGATTAACCGTTACACTATCGATCTTTTCATAACACTTTACCAACCCGGTGAAATGATGTTTGGTTATTGAAAACAATGTGATTTTTGTGTACAAAATGGTAATCTGCTAGATCGTTCATGGATTATAGAGCATTTTTTCAAATAAGTAATAAATGTGTCTTAATTCACTTATTTCTTACATTGACTTACTTACTGTTAAACTTTAAGTTACTTCTATATTTGTAAAGCAAACCCTTTTTTACCCGACTGCGCAATGCAAGAGCGCGAAGCGCGACGCGCAAACAGGGTATAGTGTTTAATAGTCTATATATGTATGTTTGTTCCTTCGTGGCACACTAGAGACCAAACGCGTGGACCGATTTTGATGATTCATACATCAATCGATTTGTCTCAATCATGGGAGTGCTACTAAAGATATAATAGTAATCAAAAATCAATATGGGGACAATTAGGATCGATATTGTGACGAAGTAAAAAAAATAAGTTGACGTAATATGTCGAGTGGGGTATCATTGTCAAGATAATCGAAAATCATGTTTAGGCTCCCTACACCGTTTTTCATTTTATATGACTGTTTAGGATCTACAACGATTTAAAGTTGTATATTAACCACTTGCGCTTTTAATTTCAATCTTACATTTGTATGGATCTTTGTTACTGTTTCACATAAAAATACTGAATGGATTTTAATGAAACTTTACAATAATATAGCTCATACATGATAATAATATATAGATACTAATTTATGTAGTCATTGAGTGAATTGGCCAAAATGTAACAATAAGGGTCAAGTAAGACGGAAAAAATCTCCCATTTGCGAGCCATTTCGGCCTGCATTGCAAAAACAATAAAAGTTACATGAATATAATGTAGAGTGAAAATGTATCTCTTAAAAAGTTCTACAAAAAAGTCCGCGTCACCATATATTTATTTTTAATGTACAAGCCATTATCGCTAAAATAGTGAATCTAAAATAAAATATTATTTGATGTCCATTACCAAAATGCACATTTGGTATTTTCAAATTATTTTTTATCAAAATAAATACTTTTATCGCTTTTGATATTTAAAGACAATAAAGTTTGCCTTTTACACTATGGCATTTCGACAAATATTTAAAAAGTTGCAACGATGAAAAAGTGATAGCGCGTGTACTATGCAGTAGCAGACTGCGGGGATTAAGGGGAGAAGAATTTTGATGTTTATAAACATAAATAAAACCTAGGCGAAAAAGAAAAAAATGGGCTACGCACAGTATCTAATCCTATACGAAGTACTTATAATAAAACTGGGATACAGTTCCTTGTTATTAAATGATGAAAAATAAATTATCATAATAGGTATTTATGATTATTTTAATTTAATGAAAATCTTAGAATTATACTGTTTTTATTAAAGTTTATTTTAACGATATTACATCATGTTTCAAAAATGTTGGTTTTGTACTTATAAACGATAGATAATTCTGCAAAATTCGAAGTAAATAATATATAGTTTTATAGCTTAATCACCCATTCCATCACCCTAAGCCAGTAAGTATTGCGATATTTTATATAGCTTAGAACCAAGGCCCATCTAATTCTATAGGGAAATTCATCATAATCGATTAAGCTATTAGGGAGCGGAAGTGTAAAAAACAAACTCTGTTTCCCATCTATAATATTATACTTACTAGTGATCCACCCCGGCATTGCACGGTCTAAATTTATTTTAACGGGATTAAATATAGCCTATGTCACTTGGATAAAATATAGTTATAAAAAAAATACTAGAAAAAAATCCTCTCGGAGAAGTTGTCAGAGTGGATTTTTTAAACTAAAAATTTTCTTTAGATTTATTTAAAAATCGAGCAGATTAATCAACGATATTGAGATTAATGCTTAAAAATATAATAATAAATAATGTAGCTACCTTATGATGACTAAATTTTCGAAATCGGTTCAGTAGTTTGACAGATTATTTGATACAAACATGCAACTCTTGCCTCCTTATAATATTAGTATAGATAGTTAGGATAATAATATGTAATTGATGCAAAAGATTTAAAATAGAGTAAGTAACTAGTAGGTTTATTTGATTATATTGGTAAAAGTTACTGAGCATTTTTGGTAAACAGTGATTCGTTATTCGGTATTTTTTTTAACACAGCAATTAGCCTAGCCCCAAAGTAAGCACTATACATACGTATTCTTATTTTGCCTATAAGTAGCAAAAATATTTTGATAATAATTTTTATGATTGCACCATTTGTAATACCTACTAGGCTGGTAGCAGCCCGATTGATAGGTGGAAGTACTCTTCATTCGAGCTTTACACTACCAATAAAAATGGTAGACCAGAATGCCTGCGACCTGTACATGTAAATCTATACATTAGGTGATAAGTTGATAATAAATGGGATTGCTATGGTGCTGTACTTAATGCTATGAAAATTTTATTCTGCACAATAAAATATTATAAACTTTGCTTTGGTGATTGCATAATTATTTAATTTAGCGATCTAAGTCAGTTGCCACCAGTGCCCAACACAACAGATGGGAATTATTCCTTTCGTCAACCTCCGACATTAACGTTATTGATTGGTATTGTATATAGGGTGATTAACAACATTTTTAAGTTAACCTCTGAAGTCTACATATTTGGTTTCTGTGAATTATGTAGGTATATCATAGTATGAGACTAGGATATGACACTGTATTTTTATATATCATAATCTTAGAGCCGGACGTTGATATGATAATGCAGCCACTGCCAATTTTAGATAGTCGACGAATAAAGGTAAATGAATTTTATATTTACTTCTAAACTACTAAAAAGAACATAAGCAAATGATCACTTTTTGAATAAGTTATAGTTAATTATAAAATTTACAGGCATTAGATATTGTAACGACTTGATTTACGAGTAACATCACACATTTTTGCGAAAATTGAGGCCCTGACCCTGCTGGTAAGGCCTCTATGTCTTAATAAATTAATCGGTCTAAACCACCGCAAGGTACTTCCGCTATCCAGACGGATGCATTAACCAATTATGCTGCCACGACTTTAATGGCCGTTTCGATTTTCGTCTAGTAAGCAAGGCAGCGCTATCTTATTTCCAGTAAAATTTTCTTTAGATTTATAAATCTAGCAGTTGAATTCTTAAAATAAATTACTATTTACCCGTTATATTTTACTATTTGATTATATGAAATATGGCAATTATCATGATAAATTAAAACACTGTTGGATTAGATTCTAATTCAAGTTATATTACATTCGATGATATTGCTTTGTTTTCAAATGATCTTTTAATTAATTTACTAAAGGCGAAGTAAAAATTTCCTCCTTCATGATGCTACGCTTTTGAACGTTCAAATTTTTTTTTCCTAATATTTTCATAACTTTAAGTGTTTTTTATAAGTACAAACATATTATTTTAATAGTATTATATCATGAAAGCAAGTCAAAGTTTAAAAGACTTGACAGGATGAAGAATTCATATCAATTCAAAAAGTTACGAAAGCGAAGACTACACTAAAGTACAGGTACTTAGGGGAATATTAATTAAATTTCCTGGAATCTTACCAAAAGCACTCGAATCATTTGGGGTGGTACTTAAGGTGTATTAATATTATACTTTGAACAAAATTTAATGAAATCAAATCTATGGATTTAAAGGCAAATATTAAGGTAATCACAGTGGTATGCAAAAGTATTTATACATTTAAATCTAAATATTTTTTTTAACTAGAAATGATTCCTTGCGGCCCAGGCAGCAGACGGGACTCGAACCTACAGGGTGTAAAAATACCTTTAACGAAGTCAAAAACCACGTATTATCCACATCATGACGATCATTTTTTTCTTCGGAACCAACCATATATAAATAAAGAGATAGGTATACAATACTACACAATGCTTATTCTTTAATAATGAAAGCTTGCACATTTATACTTATACGTATTCCAATTGCTTTGTTAAATTATGTTAATCACACCTCTACGTTTTGATCTACTGTAAATTTGTCTTACCTTTGTCTTATCTATAAGCTGCCGTCGCTTTGAAAAGCAGCATTTTGTAAAAAAATACCTCTCCGCAATGACCAGTCTGCAAGCAATTTGATACGAGTTAGAGTTGTTGGGTTCTCATGCTTTGCTTTTGTTTAATTTATACGTATTCTAATTAAGTTACTTACATATAATTGTTATGTTTCTTTTTCACTGGCATTCCATTGTCTTGTATGCGCCTCAATAAAACCTAATTTATTTTTAAATCTAAAGAAAATATAACTAGAAAAAATTCCACGCGGACCAGGCAGCAGACGGGACTCGAACCCTTTCTAGTTATATTTTCTTTAGATTTAAACATCAAGCAGTTACATGCTTTAAAAATAATAAAAATTATAACTAATTTATTTTGTCTGGTAGCGCTTGCTTCTGCCGACGGCTGTTGTGTGATTAGTTCCATTTCATCTGAATGGTGTTTACTATACAGGATAATGCTATTTTTTAATTGCTTTGCTCAAATTAAGCTTTGTTTTTGTGTTTGTTTGTAGCGATAACCTCTTTTAATAGAATCTGTGCTCGTATTGTTACCTTAAGTATATATATATATATATATTTTTTTTTATTAATTTTGTAGTCTCGGTGCAAAGGCAACGGATTAACACAGCCTTGCCCCTTTTTATTTTTTCTTTTAAATAATATAATTATACACATATAAAAATCGTTAGTGTTTGGCATCCACTTGTCAGATAAAGGACCCAGTTGAAAACCAGCGCCAGTGCATACTGCACTGACATTATGCTAAACTGGGCCCTTTTCAGCGCAGCCGTGGATATCGTATGGTATCAGTCACTTTGTAAGATTTAACTATAACAATTTTATCTGTATCCGTGTTCTGTACTGAATAAACGATTTTGTTTGTTTGTTTGTTTGTTTGTACCTGGGTAATTTATGGTTATGGAGATATTGAAGGTCAAATTCACATTTTGTTTTCAAGAAAATATTAATGTATAAACATTAATATTTTCAAAACGTTATATAAAAACTTTTTTAGCGACGCACTTACACACACGCACACACATACACACAGGCACATTCTTTGCGTAACGCCACAGAAGTGCGCCGCGATATACATTGTGTACTGGAAATATATATATTTTTTTGACTTAAAAATACAAATGATTCCCACGTATAATATATATCTCGTAATATTACTTGTTTACAGCATGGTGTACAGCATGTAGTTTTTACAACCTGTATAATAAAAAAATATAAATATAATTGCCATTCCTTCTTTCAAATATCTTTAATATGTACTTGTAAAGGTATTCGGTTGACATTGTGGGTTACCTACAATGCAAAGAGATGGCGCTGCCTTGCAGCTTAAGAAAGGCTAGAGAGAATTTGACACGGCCATCAGAGCAGCGGTAGCATAATGGTCAGTGCATCCGCCCGGATAGTGAAGGGTGCGGATTCGAGTCCCGTCTGCTGCCTAGTCCGCGTGGATTTTTTCCTAGTTAAGACTTTATAGTAATTAATGTTATTTATGGGTTTGTTACATTGTACCTTTTTTTCAGCGAGTTTGAAACTGAAAAAAGAAAAATTAAATTTGGTTGATTTTATTAACCTATATTATTTGCCCAATGCCCCTATACTATCCATAGGGAAGGCCTGTGCCTCTCCAGTGGGATCATTAATAGGCTGATGGCGATGATGAACGCTATTATGGAAAATAATAAAAATATTTAATGAATACACTGTTTTTGAATTACCTGAGAAAAACTAGCGACTCAACTCATTCAGTGTAAATTGATTCAAATCAAACTTCTTTTAGATTCTACGTATGTACTTTAAACGGATCATACTTACTCGTATATCTATATAGTGTGTTATATTTATTTTGCGTCGTTTATAGGATATTTGGTAAACCATATAAATATATATAATATAATTCTATGGGGTGTAGTCCCAAGCAACAAAAAGTAGGTTTTATAATTATCCTGGGACCACCATTTTTCACGATTATAATGGACTAGTAGACTCTTATAACCACGGAAAAGGGCCCATTTTATAGGCGTACTCTTTCTTTTAAGACACCCATAGTATACTTGGTGACTACCGCTTAGACGATAGTTTCCTTATAGTGGGAACACGTGACACTAACTGCTCCCCACGAAGCCAACTAACAGCGCTTTTAAGAACCATACACGGTTTTAATGTACTCCGGGCTGATATTACAAGCTCTTCAAAATTAGGTTGTGAATGTGTCAACTGTGGTGCGTGGCGTTGATGCCCATAAAATATTAAGGTAAGTTATTTCATTCATTTCTATTTTATGATAAGTTACACTGTCATACAATACAATACATGCGTTCGGGTGGCAAACATATATTTTCAGTGAAGTATATTATGTTTCAAACTAAAATTTTTACTCGCCTTTTGAAATTAGCGTATTTATTAAGGTGCATTTCAAAATAATATTGATTTTAATAAGGCATACTGTTAAAATCGCCATTTTTATGTACCTAGTTCTCTGAAGTTCATTACAGAGCCATTATAAACGTATTTGGTTTCAAAAAAGTTTGCATTAGGAATAATATAGATCAAGTAATACGCCATGTTCAGAATTAGGGTTCGACAAACATTACTATAACCCATTGATTTTCAATGGGATATTACTTAACATATAGGGACCATTTGTAAAAAAATAATGTTCCTAAATTATCGTTAGGTATACATGTCAATAGCAAGTAGGAAATAAAGTAGCCAAACATAAATTATGATGATGGTGTTTACAATTACTTCAAATAGTAATATAAATAAGCCCCCGCCCCCTCAACATACCTAAGCAGTGTAAACTGTCTGCCAGTGTCAAAGTGAAGATTTCAAGATTAATGCATAATTTAACAATTCTTAAATAGTTAATAAAAACTTGTTTGTGTATTTTTATGTTTAGGTGTCAACCACTGAATCTAAGATGGTAGTGTTTATGGACGTCGACCGTTTTATGACTAAAAAGAATTTTCAAGCTTTAAAAACTAGAAAATGGCCTTGGAACGTAACACATTTCATGTTGTCTCACAGTTGTCATGGCTGTGGCTATAGAATTTCAAAATACTCTGGAGGACGACCAATTCATTTTGTTATGGAGGAAGAACACATAAGATTATTATTAAAAGAAGATAAATTTTGGTGTGAGAATTGCAAATTTTTCTCAATTTATGACCACTTCATCAGTGACGAATGTGAATTTTGTTATTTTTTAAAATTAAAGCTAAACCTAATCTGACGTAGTCAAAATTATTACTTAAGTCTTTTATGTCATTAATTATTACATAGGTTACATACATGATTCCATCCATACAATACATAATGTTTACTTAAGTGTACTTGCACTATGCTTTTATTATGGTATAAGTATAGAACGTTTTAGTATCTACTAAACGTTTTACTAAACATTAATTAACAGTATGTACATACTAAGTAGTAAGCAGTAAAGTGTTGTAAAAAATAAACATGTACCTGATTGATAAGTTTTGTTAGTTGGAGAAGTAAATTATATAACTGAAAAACGTGCCATAACTTTGTGTACTTAAATGTGTATAAGTTTTGTTAATGAGAGAAGTAGTGATAAGTTTTGTTAGTTGGAGAAGTAAATTAAATAACTGAAAAACGTGCTATAATTTTGTAGAGTTTAATAAGTTACTCAATAATTTTGTGTACTTAAAAGTGTATAAGTTTTGTTAATGAGAGAAGTAGTGATAAATTTTGTTAGTTGGAGAAGTAAATTAAATAACTGAAAAACGTGCTATAATTTTGTAGAGAGTAATAAATAAGTCAATAATTTTGTGTCTAAGTGTATGTTTTGTTAATGAGAGAAGTAGTGATATGTTTTGTTAGTTGGAGAAATAAATTATGTAACTGAAAAACGTGCCATTATTTTGCAGAGAGTAATAAGTAAGTCAATAATTTTGGGTATAAGTTTTGTTAATGAGAGAAGCAGTGATAAGTTTTGTTTGTTGGAGAAGTAAATTAAAAAACTAAAAAACGTGCCATAATTTTGTAGAGAGTTCTAAGTTTTGTTATTAAATTGAATTACCAGATATGCTTTTGTAACGTTTCAGCATTGATTATCGTTTGTCGTAGTTATAAGTTTTGTTAATATAAAAAGAGACTTAGTATTTACCTAGTTCTTTATTTTATAGTTCCCGAGTATTTTTAATTTTCGATATATTATGTATGGTGTACAGAACACGGTTAGTAGGTAGGTAGGTGGGAATTTCACATGCTTGTAATTGTAGTAGTATAATACCTAGTCTTTAAGAAGGTGCAGAACAGGTAGCTGTTCTATGTGTCGGTAGACAGAACAGATTTGGTTAATTACGGACTTGGTATTATAGAAAAAGTTGATGAGTAGGTAGTACGAATATGTGGAACTAAAGCAACCGTGTGCCGAACCTGCTATATATCCAATATAATTTGAAATAAGTACATATATTAAAAACAATGACTAGATATAAATATGATACTTAGCGAGTAAAGTTAAGTCGGTAATAGTCGTTATAATTTGAAAACCGCAAAAAGTATACTACTATATGTTGTGTGTATGTGTAAATGTTGAAGTTTAAGTATTACCGACTTAACTTTACTCGCTAAGAATCATAATTATATCTAGTCATTGCTTATACTTATTTTGTATTGAAAAGAGAATAAAAGACTAAAATATTATTAATGACTGGGCCACGAAGACTAAGTAAGTATCTAATGAATATAATTCAAACATAAAATGATAAGACTGATAATTATCTGACTATATATTTTAATATAAAGTAGCACCGCTACTAATGTTAACATTAGAAATGCTTTACTTATAAAGTTAACCTATCGAAATTGTTTTAACAGACTGAAATAAAAATTTACTACAAAAAATCGTTTTTTATTTATTATTACGTAATGCACATAGAAAATGCTATTTCACAAAGTATGTAATAGCGGCACAAATAACATTTTTGTCCCGTATAAAACACTGACAAGTTTACATTTTACATTTGATATTCTTAAAACTTCTTCCTTCCTTTTGTTGTTGATTTCATTATAATTACATTGATATATATTTAAAAACGATGATTTTAGTGGTTCTTCGAATGCATATTGACTTTTTGTACCAACATAACCACGTATTTCGATGTCTTGCTCCTGTGTATGACTATTTTTAACATTTGCAACAGATACTAACTCAACCACCTGATTGCTATTTGTAAGAAACCATTTGTCTTAATTTTTTTTTGATGTTGTCTCCACGTTTGGTTTTCTTTATCACTGGGCGTTTTCTATTTTCTTCGGTAACACTTTTTACTTATACTAAATTTTTTTCGGCGATTCTTCTTGCAACTTGTCGATGTCCCTCGTTTCCATGTATTACCATACGTTTCAAATGTTGAAGTTTATTTTCAAATTCATAGGCATTAAAAGTTTGTATAATTCCTAACTTTTTGACTTCATCCACCAAGTGTGAGAGATTGTGAATGTTGCTAGTAACATAGTCTTTGCCATATATCTTTTGAAAATTTTCTATAAATTTGTCCAACATTTTTTCAGCGATTTGAAGGAATTTTAAATGATTTTCATAAGAGCAAATTGTAATAGCGCAAAATAAGTACATAAAATGTAAATAGGGTTCAAGTCTTAAAACCTCTTTAAGATTTATGAAACTCGGATAGTGCAGAAAACTACGGTACTCTGAACCTTTCCAGAATTTTGAAACCTCCGGTGATCTAACGGAGCAATGTATTTCTGTAGGCATTTTACAATTAATTAAAAACTGTCAACTTTCTCTATGTCACGCAAACTCCATTTTGAGAGGTACATACCAAAATTGCCATCACGCCAACCCATATTTAGTCTTTTCATAATACCTTAATCAATGATATGCAGTGAATCCGACACTGGGAAATCTTCAATCATATCTATGTGCAGTTTGAGTAACGGTGAGTCTAATTTGTGGTGTGGCCCATATTTCTTTAGACGATAATCGTCGTTATTTCTTTTAGAACAGTTTAAACGAGGAAAATACACAGTATTTGATTTGTGGGAGTATTCTCCGATCACGGTACATTTTAAGCATCCATGTTTGCTATTAAAATTAGAGACACCTGTAACAAATTTGTTTTCAAAAGAATTGTTTCTTAGAAATTATATTAATGTTGAAGTACTTAGATGAAAATAATAACAACCTTTAATCATAGCTCTAGCGGGTGAATCACAAATAAATGCACCGTATTTTAACATACACCATTATTTCTCTTTGTAATTTAGTAGTTACTGTAGTACCATCTTGAAGTTGCTTCATTTCTAAAACAAAATGTTTTCCTGCACCACCATATATACCTACAAAAAAAACTTAATCAGAGATTTTTCACTTTGTAATATGAAGCTTATTTTAGATACATGTATTTACCCACGACAAAAGGTGATAGAGGAATTTCATATATAAAGCACAAAATGGGCCAAAACTGATATTTTGAGCTTTTGAATAGTGGCAACCCATCAATGTTTATATTTATAGAAATTTTGTCAGGTGGAAAGGAAAGTTCTCGAAAAATTTTTCTTAAGCATTTGATCAGTCCATTATGTCAGTATTCCCCTGGAGCGGAAAAATGAAAAACCTGATTTTCTTTATTTGTCTCCAGACGTGTTCGGGCCTCCTTAGGTAGAACGAACATTGTGTTTTTGTTAAAAAATTCTATTAACGCATTTAACGCCGTATGTCGTATATTGTACTCAACAGCCCATTCTCTAACATCACAACACAATTAAAAAATTCCCTGATATTTTGAACTGCCTTCTTCTTCTATACTATATTCACTTCCTTGCAAAGATTCTCCACTAATATTTTCCTCTTGCTGTGAATCTGAATCAGCGTTATTCTGTGTCGAATTATCAGTAACAACGTTTTGTGTGAATATTTCACATTGGCAATTTTGTGCGGAACCTTCGTCAACTTTTACGTCACTTTCCTTGCCTGATATAAAACTGCGACCTGACACATGAATTAACTGTTGATACGTTTTTTGTACTTTTCTTTTGTATGAACCACTTTTTTTTAACCGCTGCCATTTATTTAAATCCATTTTTACACCCAAAAATAGTAAAAAATAGTGACAAAAAGCAAAAACATTGACAACAACGATAAAAGAAACCAAAATGGTCCCAACAATATATTTTTGAGACCATTATAAGCAATAGTATTCTTTTACGTGGTTTCACGAAGTTTATTTTGATTGGTAATTATATTATATAGGATCATTATAAAAGTGTTAAGACTACAACAGTGCTCGACATATTTACATTAGAACCAAGTTCAGTTACTCTTAGACTAAACCGTTATAAACTCAGTTACCCATTATTGATCCATAATGTCAACCTAAAAACCTTTATAAACTCAAGTAACAAGTGAAAATGGTTTCCAGTACGATTAGTTCCAATAAATACTCTTAAATGCGTACTTTATTTTTATTGGATTTATAAAGATCCTTGTAGTCCATTACAAGTATAGCTTACAGAACCATGTATTCTTGAGCGCGTTAACACTTTTGGAGTAACCCTATAGGACATCTTAGCCTATACTGTGCTGGTAAAACGGGTCTATAAACGATAATAGATAAATGTATAAGGATAGATGTACTACAAAGCCAAATAGATTCCGAACATGCTTTTAAAGGCATGGCAGTAATTTCTAGAAGCTCTAAGAGATCTTTATTAGTGCTTCAGGACTATAAAATGTGCATTATAGGATAATTTTGTTGCTTGGGGTACGTTTACTTTTTGTTCTATTGTTTTTAACCGACTTCAAAATATTTTTTGTGGTACGCGCATGTTTTTTTTTATATAAAGGTACACCGACAAATTACTCCACCCCACCTGATGTTAAGTGACGGTGAAGTCTATGTGCGAAGATAGCTGGAACAGCAGTTCTACCTGCCACACCAGCCATCCTCACTTTGCCGGCCTGCATGTTGCTTCTTCACGCCTCTTTTAAAGGATCCCAGGTTGTAAGAGGGGGGTCGGTGGAGGAGGCGGTTCGCCTGGCGTCGGTCGGCACTTCGCTAACAGTCCGACGCATCCGCCTCCTGGGCCTGGTTGTAAGAGCGGGGTCGGTGGCCCTCGACAAAAGGAGGACCATGCTGTTCCACGGCCCACGGCGCAGCACCCAACCGGGGCTCCATATTCGGGTGGAGGGGGTCCGTTTACCGGTCGAGGGAAGCCTGAAGTACCTCGGCCTGGTGCTGGATTCTCGATGGAGTTTCTAGGAGCACTTCAAGCTCCTCGCTCCACGGCTGTGCGCCACCGCAGCCGCACTCGGCAGAGTTCTCCCAAACGTGGGGGGACCAGGAGATGCGTGTCGATGGCCATTATGGAGCTCCGGTTTGGGCTGGGTTCCTCAAGCCCCGGCACGGTGGCCCTGCTGCGACGACCGCAGAAGACCATCGCGACCCGGGCCGTGCGAGCGTACCGCACGGTCAGCCACGGCGCCGCCTGCGTACTCGCGGGTGCGACGCCGTGTGATCTCGATGCGCAGGTCCTGGCAGACGTGCATCGAGGTCGCCTCATCTCATCGCGCAGACAGAGGCCATGCGGCGATGAGATGAGGCACTCGCCCAAGTGAGCGCCACCGGGCGATTTCGATGATTCCTTTTTTTATTACAATATTTTTTTTAGTGAGGTGGTGGTTATAGGTTACCTGGTCTGCATTAAGTATCTGGCTTAGTAAGTTGATGTGACTCTGTCTTATTAAAACTTTCAACAATAACTTTTCTAACACAAATAAAATCCGACTATATAAGAGGAAAAACCACTATAAAGTAAAAAATAATACAATTCTTTACTTATCTAAAGTCAAATTAACATTTTGAGCCGGTGCCTTGCATGTTGATAGATCTGAGTTTACTGCTTGGGTTGGCATGGCACCGACACCAAATATTAATTAGACTTCAGATCTATGTAAAAAAAGAATTATTTCTTCCTTTTTTATAAAGTTATTTTTGGTAAAAAAGTTTTCATTAATACGACTTTTAAGTTTCTCAGGTACCTAACTCAAAACTCACGGTGTATAATATTAGAGAAATTCAAATAATTAAATTCTTTCGCAGTTGTGAGAAGTCAATTCTTCCATAAGATCACGTATAAAAAGCTGTTTGAATCCGTAGTTCAAGGAGCTCATTAACGAGGCTTTTGAGGACGTTATCTCACGAAGGTCGTTTATCAGATGAAAAACCGTATTATTTAGAATCGTGCAATTTAAACAGTTGGTTCATTATGTAATCTGCTGTCGCTTAAAACCTTGAACTGGCAACGTGATCATATAAGTTATTTATAAATTTTCCTCAAAATGAAAGTACTTTAAAATTATTTTAAATAAGCAATAAGCCCAATCTCCATATTCCATCCATAAAGAAAGCTTGTGCCCCAGCAGTGAATACATTAATAGGCCGGTGATGATGATGAAGCAATAAGCGTCTTAAAGATTAAGGTAATGAGCTGAATCCCGCATGATTTGATTAAAGCGCTCGTCTAGGAAAGTTCCCTCCCTATTGAAAGAGTCCGTGGACAAATTAAACAGAAAGACGTCTTAACGTAGCTACAAAGGGTCTAATTTCAACTCATATTCATATTCAGTTAGACATTTGTAAGAAACGGATTCCAAAGTTATACAGTGTGGCCCAAAAGTAATCACTCTAATGCAAAATGGCGTTTATACGTCAATAATATTAGATTTTTCGGAACAAGACAGATGCAGAATATAAACAGACAAGCAAGGAAGCATGATATTCCTCAGGAGTGTGAACATGTGTGATTTCAACAAGACAGTGAGTAACCGCACGCTTAATCTCCTCCACAGACTTCGTTCATGGGGCTACTGAAAGTCTCGGGTTTATGCCAACAAGCCTCAGACAATCGCGCAGTCCTTATAGAGTTATTACAGTCCTTATAGACAGGAATGCGAACGAAAATTTTGCGGCTATCATGGAAAATACAGTAGGGGAGGCTGGGGCTGGAAGTTCCAGGAGTAAATTGTTCCGACAGTTATAACTTTGTAAAGGAAATAGATATCAATAAACGTGAAATGCACCGTTTAAGCATCAGGTGATGCGCCGCGTTGGCGGCCATCTTCGTTGCTCCGATTGTAGCGGACGAGTCGCTGTGTGCACCGTGCCATTAAACACCACGTGAGTAAATTTTTTCGTGTTTAGTCTTTTTGGTCTATTTTTATTTATTATTGACCGATTTATGTGTGTCTTTCCTATTTAAGAGTGGCATAAATTAGGTTAGATTAGGTTACTTTGCTAGTATGACAGTTTTTATACAAAAACTTAATATGGGGCTACAAGTTCCTTCTTATAGGGGCTGGTTGTTCCCCGGAACAACTTACGTCTTTTTTCATTTTTTAGGATGAAACTTCCAAAAAAACTTCCAAATCGTTATTACCTACACCAAGCTGCCAATGCTGTCATACAAGATGGAAGAAAAATATATTTTTAAATGTATGCATGAAGCTGGTATTACTTATGTGCGACCCAAATTGTGAGTCAAATGAAAAATTGAATGATGAATAATAATCAAAGTTGCCAAAGTTAATTATGACTGCTTAAAACAAGACTAATGATTAGTCTTAATTGTAATTCCACTAAAATAAAAATATTTTTTTAACCTCAAGAATACAGTAAATGAAAAAAATATGGACGTTAGAAGTTTCGTTTTGTTATTTGATTAGAGTTGAAGTTGTGATCTCACTTGTCATCACACTTATTATTGAAACGTTAGTCTGGAGGTTACCAGTTGTGTTATTTAGTTTATATAAATGCAGTTATGTATTTGATAAGAGTTTTAACTTAATGAATCTCCATTATAGTTTTAAAGAAACATTTACCTGAAGGTTACCAGTTATGTTTATGTTTTATTATAACACACAATAAATGTAACTTTAAAAATTACTGTTTTATTTAAAACAAACGTATATTATTCTCATATTGTATTTCTATTATCGAAGCGGCACAGTTTAACCCACACATGGAACAACTCGCTGTGAATGTTCCCTTCCGAAATTTTTCAAAAATATGACTGTAAAAAAAGCTATTGAGATATCGGCAGATATTTCTATACTATTAAAAAGATCGATTAAGATTCTTTAATAAATTTGAATATCAAAAATAAAACTTATCATTTTAATCATATAATTCCATGTTATTGAAAATCGGAAGTTTCAGCCCCGGTCTGCCCTAAAACAGGCATCATAAATGAGTATCAACAGCGGAGGCAGCCAATTCAAGATAGAATAAAGATTTTCATCGCTCAAAATACTGTTTTCATTAAGAAAATAAGTTATACGAAAATACATTGCATGATTATTAACGCCATTTTGTACTTTAATATTTCCAGTCAGAACTTTGTATCTTTCGAATTTCAAATTATAGGTATCAAGATAGAAGTCGAAGTTAGAGAATTAGGGTGAAAATGAGACTTTTGTGAGCTACGGACAGTCATTGCCCAACTTCCTTTTATTATCATTGCATCTGGAATTATTCTTTAAATGGAGCCCGCGCTGGGATTGCTACCAGTACCTCTAGCACGAACCATTATCGAATTCTGTATGTAATTTTGTATGGAAAGTTGAACAGCAGCGGCACAAAGTACGTAACGAGAACTAAAAATCAGTACACATTTGACAATGACATTTCGGACTCGCAAACGTTACGAATTCGATATTGGTTCGTGCTAAGGGTACAGATTGGCGGCAGCACCGGTGTCAATGTAAATCAGCTATTTTTTATAGAAAGCGCAACATATTACCACAACCCTCCTGATGGTAAGTGTAAGTGGGGACCAGTTGCGAAGATAGATGATGCGGAAGAAAATGCGCCGCTCCAGCCATTCTCACCTTGTCGGCCTGAACGCAATCCCGTACCCCGCAGAGCCCTAGAATCCTTCACATCGGCAGAAACACAATACCACAAACAAGGTAAGGCTATTTTACTGAAGTCTTCTGTAATATGGAGGTTGCTTCATCAGTCGGGCGGACGCTCCAAATCCACTGTGCCCTACCTTTCTTAAAATAATATCATTACACCTTTAAAGTTCACATTTTTTTTGTAGTTGTCACAACTTTTACCTATAGGGTGATATCGTATCTATACGGATGCAAAGTTTTCATTGCTCATGACTTTGGAAAACATTTCTACATATTCTTGTTATACAATCTAATACTATATGAAATGTACTTCCTCTATACAATTATCTGTGAACTAAAGTAGGTCAAGTGCATGTATCAACGTGTTGCTTGGGGTTCATTAGAAAAGGTTGAGTTGTGTTGTTTTGTAGCTAATAATACTAGTTTAATTTTTTTCATCTTAAGCATGTAACTGCTCGATGTTTAAATCTAAAGAATCAAGTAATATTTACTAGAAAAAAATCGACGCGGGCCAGGCAGTAGACGGGACTCGGGACTCAACTCGAAAATTGTGGGTTACCTACAATGCGAAG
This sequence comes from Chilo suppressalis, assembly GCA_902850365.2. Taxonomy (NCBI): domain Eukaryota; kingdom Metazoa; phylum Arthropoda; class Insecta; order Lepidoptera; family Crambidae; genus Chilo; species Chilo suppressalis. The sequence goes on from OU963894.1 coordinate 40,172,201, forward strand.
AGATGGCGCTGCCTTGCAACTTAAGAAAGGCTAGAAAGAATTCGACACGGCCAACAGGGCCGCCGTAGCATAATGGTCAGTGCATTTGCCCAGATAGCAAAGGGTGCGGGTTCGAGTCCCGTCTGCTGCCTGGTCCGCCTGGATTTTTTTCTGGTAAAATTTTCTTTAGATCTAATAATACTATTTATTGTATTTTAGAGAGCGAGCGATAGTTTATGATTTCACTGAACCAAGCCAGAGATTATATCAATCACTTGACTTTTCCAAGCATATTATAAAGATGGTTACCTGTTTTACGAATCCCACTTGTCCCACCACCGTATTATCTTTGATAGCTCTTTGTTGCTGAGTGACATACTAGTGGAGCGATTTCTCGCCGACAGTGCACAGTCAGCGATCAAATATTAATATATATAGGTCCCGGCTGCATCTGCAGTCGTTAGCACCCACCAATCCGCACTGGGCCCGAGTGGTGGGTCATGGCCCAATCTCCCCATTCCATCCATAGGGAAGGCCTGTGCCCCAACAGTGGGGACATTAATAGGCTGATGGAGAATGATGATTGTACACTCGATTTCCATTCCCCACCCTCGATCTTTCGTAGTCGGGTAAAAAAAGACGAGTTTCAAAGATTTCACACGCAGGCACTTCCTAGGGATCGGCGTCTTAAATTTCCTATTTTTCTTAGGAATCTAAGTCACATGAAATAATTATTACCAATAAACCTACGGAATACAAAAAAACGTAATGCGTATTAATCACTTATCGCAATAGCGTCAGTGAGTTTATGACGGAGTACCTCGGATCATGTGGGTGATCCGTTATTCAAATGGAAACTAAATGATGTATATAAAGTGGTAGTAGACATATCACCTCGTATGTGTTGCATCGGCGAGTATCTATCGAGTTTTACTAAACGTTCAACATGTTGCTGTTTTTAATATGGCTCACTGCAATCAAAATTCATTCCTGTTTCGGCACAGGTAAGTTAGAAGTTATTTTTAAATGACATATATAATTATTTTCACGTAAAAAGTCAAGGCTTCAGTTAATCCATAAAATCATTTCCTAGGCAATATCATTAGCAACTGTTCGCGTATTTTCACTCAATTAAGCAAAATAATGTTGCATGGATTTGGATAAAATTTTGCATAAATAGTTTATAATTTGAGATCGGTTACATTTATCCCGAAAAAATGTTAGAATGCTGAAGTTGATCTCTGGAATCATTTACTCAACTAAGGGTATTTTGAATTGGCTACACTTTACCAATTCAAAATACTCTTAGTTTTTCTTCATACTTTAAGAACATAGAGCAACACGGCCGCCGCGGCCAGGGGGGAAGTAGGCACAGCTTTCCCTTCTGCCGATTTTCCCCCGCTGTTGGGATAACTCACATAACAAAACTAGTTGCTCTCGTATATTTCACTAGACTGAGTCATGCCGCACGAGCGTATGTTAGAGATCAAAAATTTCAAAATGTTCTGTAATTTGCTGTAAAACATACCTGGAACATCAAATTTACAAAAGCATGGTGTTAATTTCACATATAAGTAGAATGACTATTTAACCTCTTTTAAACACAAAATTCATATTATCTTGTTAAAATTCAATCGTCCCACTTGTTTGACAAAACAAAATACTTGTATTGTATAGTGCTATTCAAATAAGAATAGGAAAGCCAATGACCTACATCTGTCAAATGTCGCTTGAAAACTACGATTTGCAAAAAAATCTTGGAACCCTACCAAACACTTGTAAACAAACAATAATAAATATTAATAATTATTAATGTTTGATATTTTTTTTCATTTATTGAGCTTTGGCTATGAATGGTTGATAACCTAAATCGTCAACCAAATGTCACTTTAAGTTGCGTTCAGAAACTTTCGTTTACATAAAGGATGCATGAACCTAGTAATAGTGCATGATTATCCATAACTAATCCGGCGGTAATGCTGATCTCAGCATCTCAGGTCATCTGACCGAAATTGAAGAGCTAGATTCTAATTTAATGTTTGTTCTCACACAGTCATAATAAATAAATATTATTAAAAATAGGTTGTTTTTTTTTCTCAATCTTAGTAAATAAATTATAATAAAAAAATCTGATGTTCTCACTTAATCATAGTAAATAAGTTTAAAAACTTTTTTTTTGCTCACTCTACCTATTTAGTTTGAATTGACAGTTATCATGTCATAATATGGCGCCCAGTCGGTCCTATTCTTAGTTGAATCGCATTATAAGTACATATTTTGGAACCGTCTATCAAAAAAGCTGAAGTTACTCTTTGAATGATTTAGTGTTGTACTCTACAGTGGTAGTATGTCGATAAATTTACTAACGACCAAAAACATGTATACATGGACATAGTTTTTTTTAAAGTTTTTAGTTGATCACTATATGTATATGAGTTCCATATTTAAGAGGCATATTCTAATTTTATTGCGGTGTTATAAGTTAGTTTTGCGAATGTATGTTAGACTGCATTTGTGTGCATATTCCTCCCCTAGCAAAATGTGGCAAAATGATTTCAGTAGTATTAGGTCACTATGGCTACTCTCCTCGTGGCCGGCCGTGTTGCTCTATGGTTAAGAACTGACAAACGAAAGATATTTTAGAACAGCAAAAGCACTGATAATGTGCCAAAAATGCAAATAGAGCTTTTATATTATTGCCACGGGACTTCTTTTATAACTATGACTCTAATATTATAATGCTACCTATCAGTGCTTCAAAGATACTTTCTAATACATTTGATTGAATCCCAAGTACAACTCCACATATTTGAGCGGGATAGGTTGTGTAGAAAGTTTGATATTATGTGATTTTGTTTAACTTTAAATTATTTATTAACCTATTAACTTATATTATGAACGATATTCAGTTGTTTTTTATCAATATTATCATAATGCCTCTCCCACACCTGCGTCTATTGCCACGAAGCCTCGTCGATGGTCTCGATAAACGTAGTCGTGTGGTCATTAGCGGCTATCGTAACGTACGTATAAGTATTATTCTATCGAGCTGCTTCACGATAGATTCTAGAAGATATCTTGACCAACGATTTTCGATTTACATCAAACAGGTTTTGAGAGATGATTAAAGAAGCGTACTTGTACGCCTTTAGGGCCGATAATTTGGACGCAAATTTTAGTGCATTAAGTAGTCGAAGCTCGTCGTGCAGATGTGTAAGAGGCATTAGCCTATTAAATAATATATCTTCACAACTAAGATATAGGTCTTTTCTATGGACACTAAGCTTTACGTCATTACTTGCTGGACTTTAATATGACGATGGTGATGATGAAGAAATCTATAAAGACAACAAATTTGGTACAATCTTTATTTTTTCAATATTTATAGATGGCATCATACTGTCGGAGAAAGTATCGGTGTCTTCAGAGGATACTGTAGTGGCTGACGACCCGCTCCCGGTTGTATCTTCTGATCGAATCGTTGGAGGACAAGAAATTGACATTATTGAGGTTCCTTATCAAGTATCGTTCATTGTTAACAATTCATACTTCTGTGGCGGATTCATCGTTAGCGAGAAACATATACTCACCGCAGGACATTGTGCTCAGAAGTGAGTTTAATAGAATACATAATTCTTTGCATCCTCCATCGAAGAATGGCATGCTATATCACCTCAGTCCAAACAAATTTAAGAACCACATTTAATAATTTAATAATCGTTTTCATTCCAGTCGCAACATTTAAACCAAGTTAAACGGGTCTAAATTGTAATTCCAAAACTAAACAAGTAGGACGCCAACTTTTGAGTAAAAAATCACCAATAGAAAAATTGTGGCTTAGTTGTTTACACAATTAAGCCCCAGCCCCAGACACTAGTAAGGTACACTTCCCAGTGTCGTTTACACTGGGGCATGGAGGCGTAGTAGTTGGAATTTCTCATTAAGTAAGCATGCTATACAGTGTGGGTCTATTCAAATCGCGAGTAAAGAGGTTGCTTTTCCCAGACCTAGAAGTTACAGCAAAGTTCAGAGTATTAGTCTATGGTGGCAGATGAGATTAAACTATATTCTTAGCCGGGTGAAAATTTTCTGTCACTTCTTTCGGATAGTAAGTGTGTCGTAAGAGTAACGGAAATATAGTCACAACGCAAACTTTATTGCCTATTCATCTAATGCATGTGAAAATCCCAGTTACTAAAATATTTGTTGTTTGCCTGTATTTGCATACATGCATATGCAAATACATGCAACCGTAATCAGGAGAAGAGGAGTTTGCTTGCGCAAGCAGTTAGCACGTTCGACTGCGATCGTTGAGTTAAGCAACTTTGTCATTGGATGGGTGACTAAAATTTTACTATATCGAGCTCCTCCTTGATTCGGAAGGCACATTAAGCCGTTAGTCCTGGCTGCATCTGCAGTCGTTAGCACCCACCTATCCGTACGGGGCCCGCGTGGTGCGTCATATCCCAATATTTGTATTCGAACCATAGGGAAGGCCTGTGTCCCCGCAACGGGAAAAATAATAGGCTGATGATGATGTATGCAAAGATGAACCTGCCTCTCATAGCACAGGGTGACCCTTAAGACAATAATTTAATGAATACTAAGAATAAGATAATTTTGTACTAAAAACAAATATATGTAAAAATATTTTTTTCTTTTAATGTCTTCATCAAAAATAGCGTAGATCCCAGTACAGTGGTACTTCGAGCGGGCAGTACTTGGCGGAAGAATGGTACCATTATCCCGATAGCAAAAGTGACACCTCATCCTCAGTACAATGACCCAGCATTCGACAAAGATGTAGCTGTCATGCAGACTGTTGAACCGATGAATTTCGATGAGACGATGCAACCGATCCCTCTGGCGCCAATGAATAGGAAGATGAAAGGCGGCACGGAAATTGTGGTCAGCGGGTGGGGACGAACGCGGGTAAGTGGAATATGAGTCACGAGTACCCTTGAGAGCGATTCAAACTTTTTGGTGATTGTGAAGTGAGCAGCCAGTATATATGTAGGATTCAGTTTAATAACTCTCCATGAGCGTCAACAGCACCCTTCAATTTGTTTTATGGGACGCTTTGCGCTAACTTTACTAACGGTATTAAGTTTGAATCTCACTGGGATGGTTTGTGGTTCTTCTACAAGGCAAAAAAAAAGCGATGGGATAAATATTGTCAACTACCCAAACATAGTTTTTTTTTTCAGATAGGCACGTCTTTTCACGTCATACCTTTATGGATAGATACTGTAATCCATAAAATCTGGTTTTAGTTATCTGCCCTTGCTTCCTTTTGGTGGATACTAAGTATAAAGATTAATTTGCAAAAAAATGCGAAAATTTTAATTTCGGCCTCGCGATCACTACTTACTTAATGTAATATCACATATTTCTAATACTTTCTACTCATAAATGACTATTTTTTTTAAAAAAAAAACTCACACAAATTAGCCTAGCTCCAAAATAAGCACTGTAAGGCTTGTGTTATGGGATGCTAGGGTAACGGATATAATACATATACTTTACATATATAAGTATATTTATATAGAAATACATATTAAACATCCATGACTGGAGTACAAATGCTCGTATTCATCACACAAACATCTGCCCCCACCGGGATTCGAACCCTCTCGAGTGCCGACTCGACACCATGAAACCCGGCGTACAAAACACTCGGCCACTGATGTCGTCAATATATAATATAATAATGTCCATTACATTATTATATTATTAAGATAATCATCAACTTCATTATATCCCTTACTCAGTCCAAGCTCTAGTGCGGAAACAAAAATTTTAGACCCTTTTCAAGTCCCGTGTTCACGAGAATGTTGGGAATGTTTTTTTTAGAAACATTCCTCGACAAAAAAACATTGGTTTCAAAATGTGGGAAATATGTATAAATATTTAAAGCGCACCGGTTCTAACCCCTTACAAAAATGTTTTATTTAAAGTTGTACCCGCGACTTTGTTCGCGTTGATGTTGGAATATAACAACTTTTCGTACATAGATGGGTGAAATGATTTTTATGGTGAAGGAAAGAGTTCTGCTTTCTTTAGGCTTTACTCTTTGTAAACGATATTAGTTATAAAATCTTGTAGAACATGAAATGTAGATTGCTGGGGTTATTTAAAAGCAACAGAGCTTCATACTTATTTAGGCAATTGAAAAAGTAACAAAAACCTACCTGAGGTCCATTCCCAAAGAGATAATAGTCTGATCCGGTTTCTTTGGGCTGACGGGCCCTGTACTGTCCGAGTCTCCGCCCTGGGAGCTCGAGGCCGAAGTCTTGGCCGAGAACTACCAATATAGGGTAGAGGTGGGACAAACAGAGGAGAGGCCGTCCGTCACCGGAAGAGAGGAATGGGGTGCATCTGCTCGCATGCGATAGACAGCTGGAAAGGTGGAAAGAGATACTTACCTTTGGTTCTCGCACAATTCAGGCGGTGCGCCCGGTACTGCTGGAATGGGTGCAGAGGGGGCATGGTACGCTGACCTTTTTGGTGTCTGGGAAATGCCTTACGCATCCTTCAACCACTGGGGGAGCGAGAAGAAGGTATGTGGGACTCCTCCCCGTTCCTTTCAGCCAGCCTTTGGACACTTGGATGAAGTGAACAGGGCCCTACCTAACGCCTGAACAGGGCCACTAAAAACAGACAATACTCCTGCACTGTCACCCGACACGCACTATGAGGACCGCGGTCTCCCTAGTGCGTGCCAAGGGGGCGGGTGTGATCGCGGCACCCGTTTCCAAATGGCCGCGCACCCGCCAGGGGTTTGTCCGTGGACGGACCCACCCCGATGAAGATGCCACGGAGCATCAGGGGCATCAACATCTAGAAAGCTAGTGCAATGCGAAGCACCCGCGCCCGTTCCTAATGAAAAAAGTTTTTTGATCAAAAGTCTCAAAATTTATATACCAATGGGATCATGTCCCTACCAACAAGATGGCAAAAAGTTATGGAACAAAATGACACCTTCATACTTTAGTTAAATGAAAATAAAATTTATTAAAAAAAGTTTTGTTTTTTCATATAAAATACGAAGAAACTTTTTCCCCAACCTTTAATATTTATCTTTTTCTAAGTTGAAGATTTAAAATAAAACGTAATTCTTTTACTACAGCACAACCAGTGGTACCAAATTAAACTCTTTTGAGTCCTTTTTATTACGAAAATATATATTGTGTACTGAAAAAGTTACTGCAATTTTAAAAGTGTAATACTTAGTTTTGCAGGCCAGGTTGTTCTTATCTTTCTAATATTATAAATGTGAATGTTTGTATGTTCGTTTGTTACTCAATCACGTAAAAACTACTGAACGGATTTGTATGAAATTTGGTACGCATATAGTTTATGAACTGGATTGAGATATAGAATACTTTTTATCCCGGAAAAATATTAGGTCTCTGCGTTAATGCGGATGAAGTCGCGGGCGAGGGCTAGTCTATACATACACAGTCAGGTCATAAGTACTGTCACACAGTAAAACTTTTCTTTTAGAAAGCTGGCCACAAAAAAGTTTATTGAATTCGAATTTCGAATTGTTCATGAAAATAAAAATGTATACTTTTTAGAATTTTACTCATTTTTAAATATGGAGTGGACGCTTAAAGAAGACCGTGTTGCCGTCCATCAAACGATACAATGAAAATTCTAGTGTAGATGATAGGTCAAGAAGTGGTCGCCCTCGGTCTGTTAGGACTCCAGCAGTGATAAAAGCTGTGAAGGCGCGAATTCAAAGAAGACCCAAACGTAAGCAGAAACTGTTAGTACAGTCAATCTGTAGGTTGGTGGTGAAAAAAAAAACCTAAAGGGTAAGTCTTGTTTATTCTGTTGCCAAATGACGTCAGTAAGCCACCTTGGCGATGGGCATGTTCAACTCGTAGGCGTTTTTTGAAAAACTCAAAAAAACCGTCAAAAATTTTTTGAAACGCATTTTTCTTGTTTTGTATGCATTTTAGAAACTTTTTTTTCGACCATAATTGTAGAGGGCGTTGAGTATTACAATTTATGTCATTGTTGCAATCTCGTACAACAAAAAATGCACATTGTAGGTGGCGCTAAAGTCTCAAAAAAAGTGTTTTTTCACTTTTTCACCCTGAAAATATCATTTTAATGGAAAACTTTAAATGGAAAAGTTGTTCCGTAGATAATTACCAACAACTTTTGTATAAACCATTTTTTTGTATTACTTACAGTTTTTAAGTTATAAATTCCGCAGGTATGAAAAATCCAATAGAGCGGTTTTGGGCAGTTCAAGTACATATTTGCAGTGCACATTTCAATGTACGTTTTTACTATTTTTTTTTTCAATAATGAAAAAAAATAAAAATAAAACTTTTTTTTCATTTTTTTTTTGTTTTTCAATAATGAAAAAAAATAAAAAATATAATAAATATAAGATGAAAAATTTTTTTTCACGGAGGTCATTTTGAATAAACTTTATTGTCATAAGAATCTATATTTTGTTAAGTTTATTTTGGTATTCTTAATAACTTGTTTCAATTATTTTATATTAAACATGTGACAGAATTTATGACCTGAATATGTATAATAAAATGGTAGGAAAATTAGAAATGTACATTTAATGTTTTTTTAAAAGAATACTTGGGGTGTGATCTGCAATCGATACCGAAGCCAGAAATATACTTTTTAGAATTTTTGTCTGTTTGTCTGTATGTACGTCCGGGATAAACTCAAAAAGTACTGCATGGATTTACTTCAAATTTGGCACGAATATTATTAAGAAGTCGGGTCAACATATACATATTATCACGCCATCATCTACGGGGAACGAGCAGTGCTACTTTATTTCTTCAACGCATCTAACTCCATGCGTACGAAGTCGTGGGCGACCGCTAGTAAGAAATAAATATGGGATTCATAATTTCAGGAAGGGGCCCCCACAATCCCTGATCATTTGATGGCCGTCCAGATACCGGTAGTCACCTGGAACCAGTGTTATATGACCTACTTTTCGGTACTGACTGAAAATGAATTCTGTGCCGGCAACTTATTTCTTGGAGGCCAGGGAACATGCCAGGTACACGATAAATGATAAATTTTAATAATAGGAATTGTTTCTTTTTTAATTCTATTAAATTTCTTTTTAAGTCTAAAGAAAAATGTAATAGAAATAATTCCACGTAGTCCAGAGATCAGACGGCAGACTCGAACCCGCGCCTTAAGCCATCCAGGCGGATGCACTGACCAAAATTTTTTTCAGATTTTAACTTCTAGCAGTTAAATGCTTAAAAAATGATTAACAATAATTGCTATTTCTTCTTACAAATGTTTAATATTTGTTAAGGTCATTTGACATTGTAGATTACTTACAATGCGAAGAGATGGCGCTGTTTTGCAGCCTGAGAAATACTAGAAGAAATTCGACACGGTCATTAAGGTCGTGGTAGTATAATTATAGTAGTAAAATTTATATTAAGGTAAATATAACATTCTCAACATCCTCCTCCGTGCTTCGGACGGCATGTTACGCCATTGGTCTGACTGCATCTGCAGTCGATGGCACTGGGCCTGCGTGGTAGTCATGGCCCAATCTCCCTATTTCATCCATAAGGAAGACCTGTGCCTGAGCAGTGCGGACATTAATAGGGTGACGATGATGATAAAATATTACATTATAATATTATTTTCAGGGTGATTCCGGAGGCACTGCAATCCAGGACGGCATGGCTGTAGGCATAGTGTCATACGGTCGAGGTTGTGGACAGCCACTCAGTCCCAGCGTCTTCGCTGATGTAGCGGCCCCCACCATCAGAGAATTCATCAAGGAACACACAGGACTCTGATTGTGTTATATATTCAATTTACTCGAAATAAAAAAAATATATTGCGAATATCTAACCATTTTTTTTTAGATTTTTCCTCTCAGGTGTGATGAGAGCGAGTTTGAAATTCTCATCGACACCATATAGCCATATATATAGTGGTAGGGTCATGTAAGGCTCGTAAAATTTTCTTCAAATTTAAACATCCACCAAAAAAAATTACAATTGCTATTTCTTCTTTCAAATGTTTAATATTTGATGGGTTACCTATAATGCGAAGAGACGGCGCTACCTTGCAGCCTTAAAAATACTAGAAAAAAATCGGTCGTGGTAGCATAATGGGTCAATGCATCCGCCCGGATAGCGGAGCTGGATCGCGTTTTTCTAAGTTTAATTTACTCGACAATAAAATGTATCGAGTAAATTAAACATAAGAAAAATTCCACTATTTATAAGTGATCCCCTCCAAAATTTCCGGTTGCAACGGCGCTGGCGCCTGTACGAGCCTTACATGACCCTACCGCTATATATATGGCGCTGCCTTGCAGCCTTAAAAATACTAGAAAAAATCGGTCGTGGTAGCATAATTGGTCAATGCATCCGCCCGAATAGCGGTGGGTGCGGGTCCGAGCCCCATCTGCTTCCTGGAACGATTGTAATATTTTCTAGCAAAAAAAATCTTTAGATGTTTCTAAGGATTAAAGCTAGTTTCAGTAGAAGCGAGGTTAATCAAATTTGCTGCAAGTGGGCCTTATGATGGTTAGAGGGTTTTCAGCTTGGATTTGGAGCGCTCATCTGGGAAAGTACATACTCATGACCCACCACAAGCCCACCACCATCCTTAGAAATCTGCAGTAAAATAAATCTCTTAAATATCTTTCTGCAGCCACTTATTTTAACTCCTATTGTGATACCTTTGAATGGAACATCTGAAAGAAAGGATTTCCAAAGTATTTTGAAGTAATGCTTCTCCCACATCGACGGGACGAATCTTTGGTACTTACTTAAATACGCAAACTGCGAGTGTTATCACTTGATATTTTATATTATTGTAATAAAATGTATAATTTATTCAACCGTTTTCTTGCTTTAGTCACTAATAAATCAAATTGGCTATTATTGACAAAATAATGATGTCGATTCTGGCATGATTCTCGAAACTTATAACTGAATTTAACATCAGTTTCTCCTTTTCATTCAGTAGAACAGGGATACACCGTTATGCTTTTAGTATTTTAGGTATTTAACTACTAGTTGTTTAAATGTAAAGAAAATTTTACTAGATAAAATTCCACGCGGACCAGGCAGCCTGCACCCTGCACACTATCCGGGCGAATGTACTGACCATTATTCTACTGGGGCCCTGATGACCGTGTCGAACTTTCTCTCCTAGTCTACTAGTCGGCATTCCCAGCGTTCCCCTTTGTCGTTTTGCTCACGAACAAAACTAAGTCTGGAATATTAAACTTACAAAAGGATGGTATTAAATTTTACATATAACTAGAATTATTAACATACTATTTTCAAACCTTGACGATCAAATACGTGATTCTATTAATATCGTAATAAAATGACTGTCAACCCTAAATCTTAAAGTGAATCTAGAAAAGACAAAGAGTATGCAATTAAGGAATCACAAAAAGAAAGTCTATAATATTGACATAGTTATCAATAATAAGAGAATCGAGCAAACAAATGAGACAAATTTTCTAGGCATTAATATTGACCCCCATCTCAATTGGAAATCACATATTAATAAAATAAATAATAGATAATCTAGTAAATGTTACCTTGTATCAGTATTGACTAATATAACTTCCATTGATGTTCCTTTTGATATACGGAATAATATTTTGGGGTAATTCGGTAAATGCTCATTCTACGTTTATGTTACAAAAGAGGTGTTTGCGAATTATATATAAAATTGACCCACTTGAATCTGTAAGACCAGTATTTATAAAATATAGATACCTAACATTGACTTGTATATACATACATTTGAAATATGTGTATTTGTAAAAAATCATGACGAATATTTTTGTAAAAAAAAACTGACTAAAGCTAATATTCGAGCCCAATATAAAAATGACATGAATACTGTATTATCGACTAGCTATATATTTAACAAAAGAGTTATAAGTGGAATTAAAATCTTTAACAATTTGCCCAATGACATTAAAGATTTAAATTTATTGGAATTTAAAATTAAATTAAAGAAATGGTTAATAGGTAAATGTTTTTATAATTTAAAAGAGTATTTTCGAAAATTTTCATAGCATTTACCACCGCTGATGAATATTGTACGTCTGAAACGGGCAGCTGTCTAGAACTAAGACATTACTTGTACTCAACATGATAATAAAGCTTTCTATTCTATTCTATATTTACCCACTTCAAAACACAAAATTCATATTATTTTATTAAAATGCAATCGTCGGACATGTTTGACAAAACAATCGACTCGCCAGTACAAATTTCAGATCTGTCAATAAAAAATCTTAAGTTTCATCTATGTCCAATTTTGCGCTGTCATTTTTTATGTGTAAATGCAACGATATGTGAGTGTCGTACTTACAATTTTGTTTCTGCGAAAGTATGTTGGACTGCATTTGTGTGCATATTCCTTCCCCGCAAAAAGCGGCAGAAATAATGATTTCAGTAGTATTATGTCATTATGGCTACTCCCCATATAGCCGCGTCGGCTGTGTTGCTCTGAGGTTGAGAGATCCTTTGAAAATAATATTATTATATTAAGACTAGCTGACCCGGCGAACTTTGTACCGCCATAAAAAAATAGGGGTTGATTTTAAAGGGTTGAAAATTCAGGGTTATATGTATTTAGTAATGCTGTATTATAAAAAAAATTTAAAAAAATCTAAAATTGGAAAAAAAAATTTAGGGTTGGATTACCCTTAACATTTAGGGGGATGAAAAATAGATTACATCCGATTCTCAGACCTACTGAATATGCATATAAAATTTCACGAAAATCGGTCGAGCCGTTTCGGAAGAGTTTAACCACAAACACCGCGACACGAGAATTTTATATATTAGATAGGTAAATAACATTTTGAATTTGCTGCTCGGGTCTGAGCGCCCGTACGGAGGACCTTCACGTTACTGAAAATCACGATATAAGAACTGGAATGTTTGTTAGTACGGATTGGAATCAGCCACAGGTGATGACTGGAGCTGCACACTCTCTGCCGCTTCAGCTACCTTTGCGGCAGAATTCCATGCAATTGACATCTAGTAAGCTGCGGTAATTTGTTGCTCCATCTAGAAATTAATACGGGTGGATGCAAAACAAAGCTTTGTAGGTTCATCACGATCGGACGTAGATCGACACGGACACGCCCTGGAGGGTAGTAGCCGTACGCAACTTTCCTCTCTGTCAAAGTACCTTTAAGCCCAACTGGGCACTTCTTTAATGATATAAAGAAGTGGGCAAGATTTGGTGGTGTATTAAATCTTTGTTTAAATATAACCTTATTATCACAATAAAACTAGACATGCGTTCAACACTAGTTTAAGAAAAAAATACATACTAAATTTGCCTTATGCAAGGTTTGAAACCGCGTCTTACTTTTTTGTAGCATGACCGTTATTGTCGTAATTTCAGGAGTTATCTTATGAATAAATGTATGTACAGCTGTAGAAGTATTTTCAAGCGAATTTTGCATTCAAAGTTCGAAAGCAAATCTTAGCGCATGTTAGTACCTAATCTTCATCGCGCAGATGTGTTGAAATAATATAATGAAAATAAAATGAATAAATATTTCCAACACTCACATCAATTAGCCTAGCCTCAAAGTAAGCACTGTAAGGCTTGTTATGGGATACTAGGATAACGGATAGAATACATATACAGTACATATATAAGTATATTTATACAGAAATACATATTAAACATCCATGACTGGAGTACAAATATGCTCGTAGCTATTCATCAAACAAATATCTACCCCCACCGGGATTCGAACCCGGGACCTCTCGAGTTGGCAACACCATGAAACCCGGCGTGCAAACTACTCGGACACAGAGGTCGTCAAATATGATAACTTCGAAGCGAAGTCACAGCATCAACCGCACAATTGCCATAATTAACTCGCTTAATTGATTGTTTATCACTGAATCATGCGAAAGGTCGCCTGACTGACAATGGGTAAGTGCTTAGTTTACGGGCAATTAAGTGACTAGTGGCGTGACAGCGGCCGCCGATCAGTCATTACCTGTGTTGTGCTGGTAAACGTACCCAGCACCCAGTAGTCTCGGTGTAAGCTATCGCGGGTTATAGCAAACTTTGCTATCAGTTATTACTTTTTTCTAAGCACGATATTTGAATAACAATATACAACGAAGTTTAAGAATTTGCAACAATTTGTTTTCACTGCACACGTTTTGGAACTAATCAATGAGTATTAAGTATCTTTTTTCATTTGTTGTTACACTCGGGAAAATTTTGGATTCAAATTAAATTCATCTATATTAATTACTGAATACACTTTTCTTGTGCTCTCATGATTTTTACATATATACATTAGTTTTACATGTATATCTCATTAAGTAACTTCTAAAACTAAAAATATCATTGATTGTTTAAGTGACTTTCCCAAATATTAAAATTAAAACCCATTGTTTTCTTCTCGTTTTTCAAGATATTTTAGTAATCAAAGGAAACCTTATACTATACTTAGTTTGATAATAATTGAGATTACTAAATATTTGACTACTTAGAATTTCATGCCATTGTGTTCTGTAAAAGTTTTAAGTCGATGTGTCCTGTATCATGTAATGTCCATCTCAAAATCAAATAAAGGAATGTAAGTAACTCGCAATAAAAAACTAAATTGAGTGATGTTTACTTTATAATGGTCAATTTAACAAACAACATTGCAAGTAACACAAGCAAACTCAAATTGAAACAGATCTAACAGTCAACTTTTAACTTATCTGAAAACAGCTGTTCTTTATGTCAAATAATAAACTTGAATGCTTATAGGTATTGTTTGAAGTTTTCTAATATGCTTATGTAGTACGGCCATGGAAACTATTTATTAAAATAAGTTGCATGCAAATATGAGTATTGTCACACCGTTTGTGTTTACCCTATTGTATTTTACTACGTACTAGCTGTGCCCCGCGGGTTTACCCGCGGTTTATTAGGGATAGTTTCCCGCAGTAAAACGTAGCCTATATGTTAATCCAGGGTGTCAGCTAACTCCATACCAAATTTTATTAAAATCGCTTCAGCTGTTTAGACGTGAAGAACTTCGAACTTTCACATTTATAACATTAGTGTGATATGGAAGACTGTTTCCCACAACTCCAATAGCCTGCGCAGATGAGGGACTTTTTTATTCGCATTTTTTTTGTCCGCCAAAATAGATCGCCTAACATTTTATTTTTCTGTATTTACCAGAAATAAAATTTTAAATTAAGACTCAGCTGTTAACTATGTCTGCTAACGCGCGTAACATTTATTTATGAATTAATTAATCAAATGTTTAGTTTCTGTTTACAAAGCCTCACTATTTGACAAGTTCCCTTCGCAAGTGATTAAATATTTATGCTAAATTAAAGAACCAATAAGTACCTTGAATTATATTTGGAATTTTGTTACAATCTATATATTTATATTTTTGAAATGAAATGAAATGTCATTTATTCAGTCTAGGCTGTTACAAGCACTTGTGAAGGTCAAGAAGCTACGCCATCGGTTCGCAAAACTACGGCGGGAGACCTTGTACTGAGAAGAACCGGCAAGAAACTCAGCAAGGGCTGTTTTTTTCTCCCTGTATTGTTATATACAGTGTCGTCAAGTAGAAAAATTACTTCAGAAATACGTCTGAAGTCACTTTCCATTACATCATCTAGAATATAAATATATAGTTACAATTAATTTTATAGTTAACATTTTAAGTAGTATATAGGAAGCGGCATTAGATAGGTATACAATATTACTGTTATGAAAAATGACTAATACCCATTTAATATCAAATTATAAGAAACACTATGTCCATGCATTACGATCATTTAGATAATCATCAACTTTATAATAGCCCTTATTCATAAGAGTATTTTTGATCTGAGATTTAAATTTAGTCAGTGGAAGCTCAATCAGATCTTAGGAAACTTTGTTAAACAATGCAATACTACAACCCAGAAATGAACCTCTTTATTTTTGGAGTCTGAAACATGGAACGGCAAGCTTGTTCTTAAATCTCGTGTTAAAGTTATGGGTTTGACTTTTTTTTGCAAATTCATCATAGTTTTTTCTTACATATATTAAATTTTCATAAATGTATTGCGACGCCAGTATTAAAATATTAATTTCTTTAAAATTTTCTCGAAGAGGTTCTCTTGCCTTTAAATTGTATACGGCGCGAACAGCTCTCTTTTGCAGTATGAAAATACTTTCGATATTAGCGGCTGAGCCCCACAACAAAAGGCCATATGACATAACACTATGAAAGTAACCAAAGTAAACTAATCTTGCCGTTTCCACATCAGTTAAGAGTCTTATTTTTTTAACAGCGAAAGCTGCAGAGCTCAATCTACTTGACAAGGCATCAATATGAAGATCCTATTGCAGACGAGAGTCTAAAGTAATACCCAGAAACTTTGTAGAATCCACTAACTCTACAGGCTGGTCATTTATTTTTATACTAGTATTAACCTGCCTCACATTAGGTAGAGTAAACTTAACGCATTTTGTTTTACTGGAGTTAAGTTTTAAATTATTTACCGTAAACCAGTGAAGGGCTTCAGAGATAGCACAATTTACTTCTTCATAACAATCATTTCCTCTTCTAGCTTTAAACTATAAAGAGGTGTCATCAGCAAATAGTACTGTTTCACACAAATCTCTTGTAAAGTGAGGAAGGTCATTGATATAAATAAGGAAAAGCAATGGGCCCAATATTGAACCCTGGGGCACGCCCATATAAATGGGTGCTCCTGTAGACTCAGCATCATTTATAACTACTTTCTGAATCCTAGCAGAAAGATAAGACTGTATCAGACTTAGTGAAATATTTGATACACCATAATGCTTTATTTTATTTAACAATGTTTCATGGCTAACGCAGTCAAACGTCTTTGATAAGTCGCAAAAAATGCCAATAGCATCGTGCTTACTCTCCCATATATCAAAGATGTGTATGAGAAGTGCAGTTCCAGCATCAGTAGTACTTTTGCCTCTAGTGAAACCAAACTGTTTTAAATGAAATAGCTTATTTATAGAAAAGTGTGCTAGTAATTGGTTATAAATTATTTTCTCAAATACTTTACTTAGCGCTGGTAATACAGATATAGGCCTAAAATTGCTGGGATCTGATTTGTCACCAGCCTTAAAGAGAGGGATAACTTTAGTACATTTCATTAGATCTGGAAACACTCCCTCATCAATACATTTGTTAAATATAATGGCCAGTTGTGGCGCAATAACAGTGATAATCGGTTTTATTATATATGTTGATATTCCCCAATAATCCTCTGTCTTTTTAATTTTAATTGAGTTAAAAGTTTTTATAATACAGTCACTACTGATATGTCTAAAATGAAAATCATTACTGCACTTATCAACACTTGACTCAAGGAGGATCATTGCTAACCTAGAACAAGAATTAAGATTTCTAGTTGTTTCAAATGGTGCAAAAGAAATTTTCAAAAGTGTTTGCAACGGCATCATCTGTCCTAATAATCTTATTGTCTATTTTTAAAGAATATGTGTGTTCATTAAATTTATTTCTTCCAGTTTCATTATTAATTATATTCCAAGTTGTCTTTATTTTATTATCGGAAAGACTAATTCTTTTTGATAAAAACTTAGCTTTTGCTATGGCACACACCTTTTTAAAAGTTTTAGAATAGTTTTTGACATATTCTATAAACTTAGGATCAGATGAGGTTGCCTTGAGAGCATATAATTGATACAACTTATTTCTACTTTTGTAAATACCCGGTGTGGTCCAATCACTAAATTTCTTTTTAAAGCTATGGCATTTAATAACTTTGCGTTTGAATATTATATTAAATTCATCTTTAATTAAATTGAATAAATCTTCAAACAAAATATTATTATTACTACAAACTGGTAAGTACGATATTTTGTGATAAACGCTATCTTGAAATTTATTTATACCCGTTTGTGTAATTGGTCTACAAGTTAGGTCATGTTTGGGTGAAGCATGATGGTGTTCAATAGAGGCTAATTGTCCGCTATGATCAGAATTAATACAATTTATTATTGATTTATTAAAAACATTTCTATTACAAAAAATATTATCTAAACAGGTCGCTGATGCATGTGTGATGCGGGTAGGCTCAAAGAAGGTATGCTCCAAGTTATATGATTTAAATAAGTTTAGCAACCTACTCACTAATGGACACTTAACTAAAATGTTTATATTAAAATCACCACACACAACAACCACTTTATTACATCTACATACTATATTGAAAGCATCTTTCATAGCGGACTCAAATTGAGTGTAATTCCCAGATGGGGGCCGATATACACATATTATGATCATTTCTTCAAGTTCCACACAAGATATTTCTATATTACGTTCAACTGAAAGTGTAACAATATCTGTACGTTCTTTGTATTTAAGATTGTTCTGCAAGATTATGAGAGAGCCTCCCCTGATAGTCGATTTCCTACAAAAACTACTAACAACTGTATAATTTTCGGTGCAAAACACCGGAGTGATAAGACGTGTCCACGCAGTTTGCAAAAGTAAAACCAGTGATATAGACCTCTGCCATACGGGTTTTACATGTTGTCATCGTATCTAGTGTCGCTGGACTAACGCGAGCCTTACAACCACCTAACAAGACCCCTCGCTTATGGACGGAAACACGGCTCATCGGTGTCTCGCACGACTGGTTGTTGGATATGTATTGTGCTTCATACTTACTTATCTGTGATTAACGCTCAGCGAATTTAGAAACTATCATCAATGACATAAGGTATTTATTCTAAAGGTGCATTAAAATATCAAGTAGTGAAGAATAGAATCAGCTGACTACCGCTTATAAAAATATAAATATTTTTCCTAAAACCAAACAATTTATCTCAGCATTTTATCTAATTATACGAAGGCGGGCTAAGTGACAGAATAATTAATAAGAAGAATAACTTTTACCTGTTAACACAACCAGTTTATTCATGCCGAGAGTAAAAAGACCTCCACCAAAAACACCAACTGGATTAACACACTCCAAGTCGGACTCAAGTATGACTTTGCACTCCAGTACAACAGTGTCAAGTGTGGAAAATACTAACCCGAGTTCGCGTAATAAGCGACCAAGAAGTGAGACCTCTCCCATAAAAGAACTCAAGGAATTTAAACGCGAATTTAAGGAAGAAATAAAAGAAATGCTTATATCTTGGAATTCCGCTCATAGTAATTCTATATCGGAAATGATGGAACAACAAAGTATTCTATTGAATAAAATTACTTCCGAATTAAGTAACCTAAAAACACAGAATGCTCAGTTACAAAAATGTTTCAGTGAAGTTGAACAATCCATGGGATTTATTAATCATCAGTACGAAGACGTCAGCAGCAAGGTGATTTTATTGGAAAAGGAACGTTCGGAATTAAAAGACTATGTAATAAATCTTGAAAGTAAAATCAAAGACTTACAATATAAATCTCGGAGTGCCTGTATTGAAATAAGAAATGTACCGATTAAAGATAAGGAAGCGCACGAGGATCTGGTGTCTATTGTTACTAAAATAGGCACAATCATTGGTACTGATATTACTCCAACCGAGATTAGGGATATTCATCGCCTTCCAGCCAAGCCAGGCGCTGCTAAACCAATACTTGCCGAGTTCACCCATCTACAAACTAAAAATATTTTCCTATCTTCTTGCAAAACATATAATAGAAAACAATCTACTACGAGCAAATTAAATACTGACCTGTTGGAACTAGCATGCACTCGCACTCCTGTGTATGTGGCGGAATATCTTCCTCTACAGACCAAGAAATTATTGTTTAGAGCTCGTGAATTTGCGGCCGCCAATAACTTTGAGTTTTGTTGGATATCTAATGGCAACATATACCTAAGGAAGGAGGCAGGTGCAAAGACTATATATGTTAAGTCTGAACAAACCCTAAATGATTTAATTATAAAGGAATGACTAATTCTAATATTTTTCTATAGTTATTGTAATGTTTTTCTTGCTAGCATAAAAATAAATATTTACCTAATTACTATTACTCTTAAAAACTACAAACTGATTATCATTTATTCGCACACAACACACCATAAACATTCTTCATCTTACACTTACATCATTATGGTGGTATATACAGTAACAATACAACAAACAACTGTAAAACAAAATACGTTTCACTGTAGCCACTTATTTTTTTCATTTTTTTATATCTGTATTATATTTCGAATATACGTGTATACATATATTTTACCATTTAAAATAAATGCAATATTAATTAAACTAAAACTTACATTATTATACTACATATATACAAATGAGCATATTAAAAAAATGTTGTCGATACTTGTCAAATACATAAGACTAGGGTATGATACAATATATACCTCCCGTGTCAATATTGTCCCATCTAAACAATTATCTCAGTCAAAAAAAATGGTTGACTGTAAAGTCGGTTTTACGGGCGAAGATTTTACGTGACAACGTCTTTTTCTCGGTAGAATATTTATTGATATGAATATAATTAAATTGCACAATAGGAACAAGGAATTGAATGAAAATAAGAATTGCACAAATTTTAACTATAGAAATATATTTTGTTTACTAAAACATTGTACATGTAAACTTAAACTTAACACGAGAGACTCATCGTAACGTTACCGAGCGTTACACTTTTTCATAAGTGACTCCCAGCCGCAACCTAATTTAAGACGTTGTCACGTCAAAATATAAGCTCATTTTCTGCGATTATATTTCAGGATAATGGCTAACATAAGTGACACAAGTTTAGAATTAGACAAATACACAATATCCAAGTCCTACAAATGTGAGGTAATAAAATGTCAAGAATACCTGCCCAATAACAGTCGACATCTAACACTACTACACTTGAATATAAGAAGTATTAACAAAAACTTTGATGAAATCAATGTTCTTTTGCATAGGCTTAATATAACATGCGATATTCTGGTTTTAAGTGAATGCTGGTTGAAAAATCTTGCGAGTGTGCCGGTAGTTACTGACTATACTGCATATAGCACAAAAAACAACAGAAATCAAAATGAAGGAGTAGTTGTGTACGTCAAAAACGGTATCAATTGCAGAGTACGGGAACCACCCTTTGTAGATGCCAATTGTCTTATATGCGAAATCGATAACAGCTTGGCCATTGTAGCTGCTTACAGATCTCCTTCATATAAAGCAAAAGACAATTTTCTTTCTAGTCTTAATAATATTTTGAATATGCTTGCAGCATTTTCAAACATCATCCTTATCGGTGATATGAACATCGATATTAAACATAACAGTAAAGACAGTAATGCAAATCGGTATCTTGAGCTGACTGCATCACACGGCCTTCTGCCGGCGCATGTACTACCCACTAGGATAAATAGTTGTTTAGACCACGTAATTGTTAAAACAGGACATGAAGCGACAACGCTAGTTGTTGAATCAGCAATTACTGATCACTCTCCAGTTCTATTTAATTTGAATCTCGTACAACCTAAGATTCAAAACAATAAAGTAAAAACTAAAACTGACTTTAGCGCTGTCGCATCTGAACTTGAATTAAAGGATTTCTCTGAAGTATATCTAATTGACGACGTTGATAAGGCTAAATTTCTTAACCAACACAATCAAAGCGCATACGGTAGTATCTACAGTTCCATGTAGGCAAAGGACTCTTAAACCCTGGATGACACCTGGCCTACTAAGATGCATACATAACCGTGGCAAAATGCACAAAAAATCCCAATTAGAGCCACATAATACCGTACTCAGCATTACATATAAATGTTATCGGAACTTCTGCAACGAGATACTTATAAAAAGTTAAACGGGATTATGAAATTTCAGAGTTTGGAAAGGCTAAAAACAATCCTAAGAAAACTTGGGGGGTAATAAAACAGATAACGAACTCTTGCAGAAATAACATCCTACCAACAGAACTCTTAAATGTACACAATTCACCAGAGGAATCAATTAATAGATATTTTGCAAATGTGGGCAGAGACCTATCGAATAAAACTGCACAAGGCTCGATCAACAAATCAGTGCCAACGAATGCACATCAACCACTTAACTCAATGGTCATTTTAAGTGTAACAGAATCAGAAGTTTGTGCCATTGTAAGGGGCCTACGCAACGACTGTGCGATGGGATGGAATATCTGCGGGGCTTCTTAAATCAAGTCCGGCGCTGATTCCAGTAATCACGCATATCTGCAACTTGGCAATCACAACAGGCAAATTCCCTAGATCTTTTAAAAAAGCTATAATATTCCCTATATACAAAAATGGTGATAGGAATGATATGACGAACTTCAGACCGATTTCAGTGCTTCCTACCATCTCCAAGATAATAGAGAAGATATTGAATAGGAGCTTAACCAATTTTCTCGAAGATAATAAGTTATCGGATATGGTGTATGATATCGGACAATTAATATGGATTTCGGAAAAACAAAAGTACAGAAGATGCTATTGAGTCCCTTGTTGAACACACAGTTGAGAAAATAGACAATAAGCAAAGATGTATTGGGCTCTTTTTGGATCTCACCAAAGCGTTCGACACCGTCTCCATCCCGCTACTGATCGGAAAACTCGAAGCCATAGGAGTCAGAGGAACGATATTAGATATATTTAAAGATTATTCGACAAATCATACCCAGTGCACAAAAATTGCATCGTACATCAGCCAGGAGGTGGAACTGAAAGATTATGGAGTGCCTCAAGGGAGCATATTGGGACCTGCACTCTTTCAAATTTACGTGAATGAACTGTGCGATATGACAATTCCTAATTCACACATATTTGCTTACGCAGATGATACGGCAATAATTACACATGGAAAAACGTGGACGGAGACTGCGAGAATGACTGAGAATGCGATCGAACTAATCACGAGTTGGCTTCAAAGTAACCAACTATCACTTAATTTAGGTAAAACAAAATATTTAGCATTCTCGTCACGACCATCCTTGCAACCAGCATCGAATCAGATCAGGATCAGAGCACATGTAGGTCGGTGCAGAGCAGCTGAATGCAGTTGTCAATCGCTATCACAAACTGACTCAATCAAATATCTTGGGGTTATACTGGATCAGTGTCTTAATTGGTACGATCAGTTGGAAAGTGTAAGCAGTCGTATTCGGAAACTAATTTACATTTTCAAAAAGCTTCGAAATTCAGCCGATATTGATACACTTAAGATGGTATACTCTGCACTGTGTGAATCTTTGTTGTCTTACTGTATCTCCGTCTGCTTCAAAAACAATGTTTATTAACCTTGAAAGGGCACAAAGAGCTGTCTTAAAGGTAATATATAGAAAGTCGTATAGGTATCCAACAAACTGCCTATATAAAACCGCCCAGGTTCCGACGGTAAGACAAATATACATTCTAAGGTCTACTTTAAGACAACACGCTAAGACACCTGTACGTAATGATGACAAAACAAGCAGAAGACGACCAAAACCTGTTTGCCCTCGCATCCACTGTAGAACTAGTTTTGCAAATAGACAAAGTTTATCGACACACACTAGAATGTATAACAAAATTAACCAAATTCTTAACATTAATAAACTTAATAAGTATAAGTTTAAGATCAAGGTAAAAGAGTGGATACTAACCCGCACTTACAGTGAAACGGAACATATACTACTTTAAAATATAGATGACATTATTTCAACACACATAATATCTGACATATACACACAAACACATACACACTCACACACACATACAAACACACTCACATTATTTTATTATTCCGGTGTCTCGAATCGAACCACTGCCTTTCATAACACAGGTCTTACCTAGCATGAAAGTCAGGGGTCCTACTTATAAGACTATAAGATAGCAAACCATTCCATATTTATTTCAAGATCATATTTTAGTAGTACTTGTAAGGTTTGTTGAATAAACATTATTATTATTATTATCTAAGCCTGTAACTAATTCATAATCTCTGAGCCAGTGCTCTGTAATACATAAAATGTTTATATTCATTGTATTTAAAAATAAGCATAGTTCTAAGTCTTTACCAGAAAAGCCTTGTATATTTTGGTGAACAATATTTAGAAATTTAGACTTTTCCTTGGTCATGATATAGCTAGAGAGCTCCTCTGTTGTCTTACGAACTAATTTAAATTACAATTAATGTCAGTATTTGGAACAAATTCCAAAGTCTGATCCACATAATTATGCTGCTCAATAGAAGCAGTAGTGTTAGCCAAGTTTTTGGCTATGTGTGTAAAATAAAATAATAGCGAAGAAGCTATTTGTCTCTTATGGTAATATGAAAGATAATATACATCTCTTGTCATTTTAAAATTATATATTAATTTATTTATATCAATTAAATGTACTTTTTGACCACTATACTGAGACATGGTACTTAATGTCAAATTTAGCCTGTACCTAATATTATTTTCTTCACTTGATAGACTCTTACTATAAGGAAATGTATACATAACTATTCTATTTACATTTAGAGAACACAAAGAGTTATAGTAAGTCATAATGTCATTTTTGCCAACATTACCTCTATTACCAAATAAAATAATTAAACTTGTATTTTTGTCAAGTTCAAGAGTTAATATTTTCTTCATTAATTGGTGCATTGTGACACCTGGCAAACAATAATTAATTGTACTTCCACCCAGCTGTTTTTGTAGTAAGCAACCCAGATCTTTACCAAATTCGTCATATAACATTATATACTTAGTTTCTCTGCTTAAAAGAATTACATCTAATTGTGGTCTCTGAGTGAACAGATTTATTAATCAAGGACTCACATACTGGATCAGTGTCATTTTCTTCATTAATGCTCTGATTCGATACCAAAGAGTGACACTTTACAGGTGTGTCTTCGTGAAGGGAGGTGTTAGATAGACACTTTAAGGCCAGAATGTATTCTTCTATCTGTTTTTTTGAGTTATTATAATTCTGTGTCATTTGAGATAACGATTGTTTAAGGGTTTTTAACTTAATATTCCATGAATCCATATTTTGTTCATATGTTAATCTATTTTCTTCAATTATGGAACGGCAAGTATCTAATTTTTGTAGTAACTGTGTACGTTCTTTAACAAAGTCAATATTTTTATAAAATGTCTTTTCTTTATTTATAAGTTTCTTAGTTTTTAAAATATACCTTCTGACCTTAACATATCTTTTTAATTTATTCTTACTAAGTTTAACAAGTCCATTCCCGGGAGAACACTGAAATGAACTGTCAGAATTGAAATCATTTACAAAAGTGTTAGTGTTACATTTAGAATTGATGGGCTGCTGGCACTGCATCAGAGGTCCTCCAGGTGATGCCATCAGTTCCTCAAAAAGACTTTGAGTATGTGCTGACTCTTGAAGCTGCTGTACTTCCATAAAATGTGCTATTTGCGTATTCGCTGCACTCAGCTCCTTTTCAAGGTCAGTGATGCGCTACAGAGCCCTCTCATAAGTGTTGAATTGCTCATCATAGTGACTGATGGTATCATTTAAAATGTCTCGTTGTAGTAAGACTCCTACGTGTTCAGTATGAAGATGGGATAGTTTGCACTTAAGCTGAGTGTTCTTGTCTATGACCTTTCTAATCTCTTCTTCACTCTCCTCTCGTTCACGCAGCAGCTGACTACAAGTCTCCTTAGCATGCTTGAGTTCTTCAAGAGCATGCCTCAGTTGGAGCTCTGTGCATTGAGCTGCAGCTTTGCGGGTCATCATTGTTGTGATTGTATATTTAAAACCTGGAATGAGTTAGGAAATGTGAGTTTGGTTCAGAATTACTTAGTATTAATATATTTTATATATACTACACAATTGGCAAAGCTAAATGATTCGCAGAAACAGTTTTATTTTTATTGTTATTATATGAGGGTATATAATATAATCTTTCCTATCTTAATTGATAGAAAAACTAAATGAATAGTATTCAATATCTTATATATAATCTTTAGTACATAAGCACTCAATATTATTTTTGCATTAAATTTTCCTAACTGAATCAAGCAACAAGTATCTCAAGAACAGAACTCAAATAAGTGACTGAAGTCGGAAGCTGAGTAATATGTGTACTGTCTGTGTAATGTCAGTGTAAAAAAAATAGTACAATGAATGACCGGAGCAACTTAGTCGTCACCATCAACTTTACTTCCACTTTTGTCAAGCAAAGAGAGGTATACTGTGGCTTTTCGTTTTGTAATGTGACGTTACTCACTAAGTATGTGAGTTTTGTTAAGTCGTTTGGTGAATGTTATATGTTTATTTGAGTGTGAACTAAGGAGAAACTTAATTGCTATGAAAGAAATATCAGCAAAACCATAACAATACACAAGTTATTTTGAACATCAATTTACATATTAGCTTATTTAAAATAAGGAACAAATGTACTCCCCCGGTTTATAATGCAGCAGTTTACACTTTTATCCTTTATCCTTCAGCTTTTCTAGTGAATAATTCTTGAACTTTGAAAATTTTTCTTCAGTTTGACAAGGCGGTCGTTCGTTACGATTTTGGTTATGCAATAATTCAAATATCAAGGATCCTATCCTTGGGAAAACGATACCACATAATATTTATAGCGTAATCTACACTGTGAAATAACTTTTACATAAATAAATCACGAAAAATTGAATTAAAATTAAATAACAAAACAACAGATACACTTTGACAAGTTTACCGGGTGCGTTCCGAAACGCGTGTCTGAGATACATAGGTTATAGGTAAATATACCAGGCATTAAATTCCCCCAATGGATGCCAAACCTATTTTCCCATCGTATTGAAATTGAAAGACTGGGATTTCAAAGATATTTTGCTAAAATTTATTTATTTAAAAATCTTATGTGTATATATTAAAAACACAAATTTTCAATATAAGTATTATCTAGGTACTGATATAACCTACAGTAAATAATTATTATTAATGTTATAATTCTACAGTCGATGCTTTTATGACAGCAATGGAAGAACTGATATGTTGTATATCTACGTAAACTGTTCTCCACTGGGGATTCAATTGTGAATTTCCTTTCATGTCGGAAACGTATAATTAATTAATTTTAAAAACTTTCCTAGAAAATACCTTAAAAAAGGTAAATTAAAAAAATGTTATAACTGGCTTCCGTTATATATTTCGTATATTGAAGAGATTTCATAAGATGAATAAGAGACAATTTACAATCGTCATGTTTAAAGGTGACCATAGAACCTAAATATATATGTGCAAATATACCTATATATATACAACAATTTTATAAAAAATATATATAAAATGAGCAAAAATAGCAGCATAGGAAACAATTATAAAAAAAAATATTATAATTTTATTCATAATTTTGATTATAGTTATTTATGACTTCCTTAATTTAAGAAAAACAATGGCACCAACATTGAACCCTGAGGTGAACTTATTTGTTACACGTCACATATGGAATTCATTGTATAACAAACCACAGATAATATGGTTGAAGTAATTTGAGCAATCCAATATCCATTGTTGTTGCAATTATCTTCATAATTTCATAGCACAATAGATGTACGATACTGTACATATTTAACTCTATTGTAGCTGTAACAATATTTTTATTCAAGCATGAAACTACTACACCATTACCTAAACAGTAGAAAGCCGATTATCTGAACGCCGATCAACCGTATTGCCAAGTATCCGAATCGGTCCTAAACATAACATAAAAATAAAAGACCAAGTTATTTCTGTTTTGTTTTATTGTAACAAGTTGGAACTCGCTGGAGTCCAGATATATTTCAACTGTTATGGTTGAAAGCTACAGGCAAGACACTACATGTTTTGCGTCGCGCGGTTTTTTGCTACTATATAACTCTATTATTGTATCTAGTATTGTAGAACTGAGTTTATTAAACTTAAAAAAAAGTTTATTCTATGTGTGACAGTTCGTTTTGCTTTATTACCAGTCTATGTCCGATTATCCGAATTTTCGATTATCCGAATCGACCCCGGTTCTACTACAATAAGTTTATTATAAAGAGTATATACCGATGGACGAACTTCTTGTTTCAATACATAAATAAATTATAGACATATAACAGTTTCATGCCTAAATAATATATAATAATTCAACTACAAAGCTATTTCTTATTTGATACTTCTAAAAGTCTCTGAATACACTTTGTGTTACCAAAAATATGTAAGGTTTGCTGTCTAAGTTTCCTCCTGAGGTGCCTGGGTTAGGGCTCCGCGGGGGAGGGGATTGGGTTCAGGCCTGCAAGGTGAGGATGACTGGAGCTGCACACTTTCTGCCGCATCATCTATGCAAAGATAGACTAATTTTTTGCACCTTTTCAAAAAACTTAACTTCTGTAGCTCCATCTGTATGTATATATAAATGCCTGTGTACAATATATACATATTTATACACATACATATTTCATTTACTAGCTATAAGAGAAAGAGAGAAAGAAAATGTGCGCGGATTGTTATGTGTTTGTAGTGATAGATATGCTTAAGCCTTTTGTTATCTCTAACATTTGCTTGGTAAGGTGTGCAGTTTCTTTTAATGGTTATTTCTGTTTTGTTAAATGTTATTATTTAAATATTATTACATATTTTTTTCTATTTATATATATTCAAATAGTTAAGTCAGATACAGATGATTTTTACTCATTACATGATAGTAGCTCGTCGTTTCACTCCTTTAATTCCTCATTAGATTTCTCTCTGAAACAGGAGTTCTCACATGAACTAATCAATCCCGCCAAATGTTTAAAGCTTGTCACATAAATGCACAGTGTATTCCCTGCCATATTACAGACTTTCACGATACCTTCTCTTCGGATACAGTGCACGGTGTGCTTGTATCTGAAACCTGGTTAAAGCCATGCCTTAACTACGCCTTGTACTGCCCACCAGGTTTCGAATTATTCCGCAATGATCGCGTCGGTAAAGCCGGTGGTGGTGTGGCTATCTACTTGTCAAGCCGCATACCAGCCAAAATTTTATATTCTTCCTTTTTGCATCATGGCTGCATGGAACATTTGTTCCTAGAAATTGACATTAGGGGTACCAAACTCATCCTCGGAGTCATATACTGCCTTCCTTCCATTGATTTACTTTTCTGACCTTGAGGCGTTGATTGATTCTTTTGCCATTGATTATAATCACCATATTATTATGGGTGACTTCAATACAGACCTTTTAATTAATTCACCCTCTTCACGAAAGCTTCATTCTTTAATTACGTAGGCAAACTTCTCCTTTTTACATCTTAATCTTTCTCATCATAATCTCAATACATCCGATTCGTGGATTGATCACATTATTGTATCTTCCTCAGATCGTGTCGTTAAATTCGGTCAAATCTCTGCCCCTTGCTTCTCCAGACTCGATCTTATTAATGTTGCATATGATGTGAAGCCTCCCAAATCGAAGCCTAAAATGATCTCCATTCGGAACTTTGCGAGGATGGATACGGAAAACTTAGGCGTGATGCGAGTTTAATTGAATGGTCTCCCATTTGAGAAATGCCTCTGCCAACGACATGGTCACCTACTTAAACACGGAGGCTCTTAAGTTATTTGATAAGCACGCACCTATAAAAAAAAATCAAATTAAGACGTCCTCCGGCGCCCTGGTTTACACCTGGAGTGTGTATGGCCATGCGAAAGCGTGACAAAGCTTTTCGCATTTATAAAAGATGCCGCACTAATTTGCATTGGATTTCGCTCGCTTTTAGGATTTCTAGAAATCGTTGCAATCAGATGGTAAGAAAAGTTAAACGCCATTACAGTCATAAGAATATCCTGGAATCTTCTCCTGCGGATACTTGGAAGTTTCTCCGTACCCTTGGCATTGGTAAATCACAACTTGGGCATAAGCCGTCTTTGCCGTTAGATGAGCTACATAAACACTTCTCATCTATTAAGCCTCATCTTAGCAATGCCAAACTTTGTACTATCTGTGCTCTTTCTTCTGTTTCAAATTCTTAACTGAGGATGAATTCCGAAAGACAATTCTATTAATGCTGTGGGTTATGATAATATAAGTCGAACTATGATCACTTCAATGCTAGATTTTGTACTTCCTGTCTTGACTTATATATTTAATTTCTCCCTAACATCTGCATCTTTTCCTGAACTTTGGCGTAAGGCCTTAATTATCCCTCTACCTAAAAACAAAATTCCCACTTTGCTTAGTCACTATAGGCCTATTCCTATTCTACCATTCTAATCTAAGATCATTGAAGCCGCAGTCCACAAACAACTTACTTCATTCATTAATTCTAATAAACTTCTTTGCCCTTTTCAAACTGGTTTCTTTCCCGGCCATAGTACCACTACTGCTCTCACCAAAATAGTGAATCAATCTTAACTTACCCTCTTAATATTAGACAATAACTGAAAAAATATATGTACGATGATTAATAGAAAACTATCTAAGATATCAAGGACCATTTGCGTACTTACACTGTAGTACAGTCAATCTGTCGAAAAAAAAATCGTTTCAGTGAAAAAAAAACCTAAAGGGTTAGTCTTGTTTTTTCTGTTGCCAAATGACGTTAGGTAGCCACCTTGGCGATGGGCATGTTCAACTCGTAGGCGTTTTTTGAAAAACTCAAAAAAACCCTCAAAAGTTTTATGAAACGCATTTTTCTTGTTTTGTATGCATTTTAGAAACTTTTTTTTCGACCATAATTGTAGAGGGCGTTGAGTACTACAATTTATGTCATTATTGCAATCTCGTACAACAAAAAATGCGCATTGTAGGTGGCGCTAAAGTCTCAAAAAAAGTGTTTTTTCACTTTTTCACCCTGAAAATATCATTTTAATGGAAAACTTTAAATGAAAAAGTTGTTCCGTGCATTATATTACCAACAACTTTTGTATAAACAATTTTTTTGTATTACTTACAGTTTTCATGTTACAGTGCAATACAGCGCTACGTATACAACACAGTGAGTGCCAACACAGTGGGCCAATTCGGCCATCTGCTCTATTCACAAAGTACATTAGTAAATTATTACAATCATGAAAAAAAAAATAGTAAAACGTACATTGAAATGTGCACTGCAAATGTGTACTTGAACTGCCCAAAACCGCTCTATTGGATTTTTCATACCTGCGCAATTTATAACTTGAAAACGGTAAGTAATACAAAAAAATTGTTTATACAAAAGTTGTTGGTAAATGTACGGAACAATTTTTCCATTTAAAGTTTTCCATTAAAATGATATTTTCAGGGTGAAAAAGTGAAAAAACACTTTTTTTGAGACTTTAGCGCTACCTACAATGCGCATTTTTTGTTGTACGAGATTGCAACACTGACATAAATTGTAGTACTCAACGCCCTCTACAATTATGGTCGAAAAAAAAGTTTCTAAAATGCATACAAAACAAGCATAATGCGTTTCAAAAAATTTTTGAGGGTTTTTATGAGTTTTTCAAAAAACGCCTACGAGTTGAACATGCCCATCGCCAAGGTGGCTACCTAACGTCATTTGGCAACAGAAAAAACAAGACTAACCTTTAGGTTTTTTTTTACCACTCAACCTACAGATTGACTGTACTACTGCCATCCCAACGGCTTTATATTTATAAATAATAGTTTTGCGAACTTCAGACTACGTCACTTGCGAAAATTGCCTGCTATTTGAAGGTTGATAACATAGATAAGCGATTTCCTAAAGAAGAACTGTCTGAGAAATGTTTGTTGATTTCATTAAGAGAAAACGACCGAGGAAAAGAAACATATTATGACGTAATTAATCCAAGACACCTAAGAAATTTATAAATGAATAGGGATGAATGAACATTGAAGAATATTATAATGGATATATCACAAATATAACAGCTCTCATCATCTGATTATAGCGGATTCTCTTGGTTTTGAAAGAGGTCCAGTTGTCATCAGTCCAACACTTTTTCAATTCACTAAAAGCTCTGTCACGTCTCATCATGGCAATACGGCCCAGAGAAGTTATCCAAGATTCAAGAGGTCTTTCAACCCTCACTGTGCAATTTGGTGCATGTTCATTGAAAAATGATAATACAACTTCGTTAAAGGAATTAACCTTATCATGAGTTTTTTCTGCACACAAAATAACAACAAATCAATGGTCGATGCATCCTAAAAAAATATCTTAGGGTCCAGACGGACAAAGTTCTGCATTTTTATTAACTCAGGCTACATGCTATAGGCTTAAGGGCCTTTATTTTATAAGAGAGGTAAACGAGCTCATGCCTGAAAAACCAGGAACCGAGAATTGGCCATGAAGAGAGGCAAAGTCGGGAGAGGAGACAATGATGTGATCAATTCACGAGTCGTTAGTTTCAATGTTATGATGAGTAGCATTAACAGCCAGAAAAGAGACATTGTATGACTCAATGGTTGACCGAAGAGAACGAGAAACGAGTATCCTTAAGAAGGTCTGTATTTAAATCAGCCATGATAATGTGATGTGCATAATCGGTTGCAAGTGTTTCAAAGACAGAAGGAAGAGATGGAATATAATCGACAGCAGGAAGGCAATATACGACTCCAAGAACAGTTTTGGGAACATATACCAAGATCTCCAGAAAAAGATACTCCATACCATTTACAAGCTGATCGGAAACTGAAAGAATCTTGTATGGGATGCTAATTCGGGGATAGATGGCAACCCCACCACCCCTCTTCAACAGTCTGTCGTGACGCACGAGAGCATACCGGGGCAGCAAATAGGTCTTGGAGCTATCGCAAGACTCGAACCAGCTTTCAGATATCCAAACCGTGTGAATAGTGTTGATGGTGAAATTGTTAAGCAATTCGGTATAGCGCTTGGCATGCTTTGCACATTTATATGGCAAACATTGAAATTCCTTGTAAAGGTCTCGAATACTTTGGAGAGTTTGCTGGCCATAGTATGACCATCCGCCTGCGAATTATCCATAAAATGAAATGATGAGCCAGAACTTAAACATAATTCATAATCTGCAACATCCGCAGCATCTGATATAATATTACTATAAAATATATTAATAAAAACTTAGACAAAATAGAAATATTAAATAAATAGTAATAATAACAGACATGACTATAACAAAATAAGAATTAATAACATAAATATCACAACAAGTCTAAATCTACATAATGTTTATCAAGTCAGTCAAGACTTGTGACCCCTTTAAATTTACATAAAAGTCACATAAAAGAAGTCAAGCTTAGATTAAAAATCATATAAACTAAGTATGGTTACTTTATTACAACTTCAATAGGTATATGTTTTTATGTTTGCGCGTAATACCTTAACATACACAAAATGAATATAAATTTAAAGGAACTCTGTAGATACATACAAAATAAGTTATTTTCCATAATATTTACTTATTATATATTTTCTCTATTGTATATTAATGAAGGAAAAAGTCATTAAAACTTTAAATTAAAAAAAAAGCGAGTTAGAGGAGACCAAGAAAATTTTCAACGGCTTAGCTGTAAAAATTTTTATAACTTCGTTATGACATGAAGTTACACAAACAACTTACTATGTCACGACGAGACAGTTGACATGGATGGTAATTTGAACGTTCTTTATAAACAAATACATGATAAATCTGCTTAGCCACGCGTACATAATGCTGAACATTGAGCACGCACATTATGATAATTTTATAAATCATGAATAGTTGTAGATTGTACTGTAATTTGTGACAAGACGTGTGTAATGAGCTACAAATTGTTACATATAACTGTAACTGCTGTCTAAATAAAACGCCAGTCTTGGCTAACATTCATTAAGAAGGCAGTATCGGAAAAAATATAGGAGGAAAACTTGTGCTCGCCGTTATTGTGCAATAATGTTCGACGAGTTATCTGTCTGAACTGTTGTGCTGGGCTTGACGATAGACTTTCGTGTAAATTCTTGTTTTCTTAATTCAGATTATTTATTGCTTTGTTGTTTTTTCTCGTGAGTAGAATAACCATAGAGTGTTGTGTTCAAAACTTCATCGAAGGATTTAAAATTGGAAAAATGTTGGCGAAGCACATGAAAGTGTTCTTCTTGGCTTCTCTGGCTGCGTTGGTGCTCGCGGTAATACTGGCAGCTTGGGGGTTTCCGAGGATAGTTAGCAAGCAAATACAAAAGGTAATACCTGCTTATAATTATTTTTAAACAAGTGTTTTTTTATTGCTTAAGCGATACACAAACACGGTGGCATGAACTGAAATGAACCCTTATTACAATTCCGATTGACATATTTATTACAGCCAAAATAATACTTTTCGAAATACTTTTTTTTATATAATAAAATTGAGAATGTTTTAAAATTTCTAATGTGACAATAGTCGTAAGTGCTTTTTACAAATCTCTAATTACAAAATGCCCAACTGTCTCAATGAAGCTTTTCTGAAATTACGGGCACCATGTAGCAGTACTGAGTACATGCATAGATAAATGATTGGTCTTTTCATTATTATTGGAGACCAATCATTCATCTATGAGTACATGTATAAATGCTCGTTCGATTAGTTCACGATAAAAACTTCATACAAAAGACCTCACGTCACAGTGGCGCCAACTGGGGACGTATATTTTCACAAAAACCCTCATTAATTAAACAAAACTTTAGTGTTAGTTTTTAATATCTGGAATCGAATAACGTCTCCTAGTGCAAATGGGACCCACAACATCTGCAACGCAACAAAGTACCTCCCAAGTATCTACGCAAAAGTGTTCTCTACCTATTAGATCCGGTGATACTTGGGCGAGAACTGACCAGGAAAAATCTCAGGCCTTTACTGTATACCTAGCCGGGGTATTTAAACCCAACAATACGGTTAGTCCAGAAGATCCAGAAATAGAACAAGTCCTAAAACAAGACCTGCAACTATGCCTGCCCTGAAATCCTACTTCACCTAGGGAAATGGCTAGAGAAATTGTTCTTGATAAAGTACCCGGATTTGATCTTATCACACCACGGCTATTGAGAGAGCTCCCTAAGAAATTTATTGTCTTTGTGACCATCTTTGTCAATGCCACACTGAGAACCTCATATGACCCTACACTCTGGACATCACAAATTGTTACGATCCACAAGCCTGATAAGCCGCCTAACCAAGTCTCATTTTATCGCCCTATAAGCCTGACGCTAATCCCAATCCAACAAACTAAGGGTATATTGGCTCCATAATAAAACTAATCTGGACATATAAAATCCAATTATGGTTGTCAACCAGCAAATCCAATATCACCAGCCTCCAGAGTGCTGAAAACAGTATTCTAAGGGTACTTTCATCGGCGCCCTGGTACGCTCGCAACTCTTAAATCCACGAGTACCTGGAAATCCCAACCATATTGGATGCAGTAAAACGATACTCAACCAGCTAGTTTAATCGCTTGACAAGTCACTCAAACCCATTATCCGGTATGCTCTTGCAGCCAAACACGACTAGCAGACTCAAAAGAGCCAATATGCCAACTTTCTTAGGGGAGAGGGGGGAGAGATTCTCCAAATCCCAACCGAATTGAAACTCACCTGTACCCCTAGCACGAACCAATATCGAAAATGTCATTGTCAAATGTGTACTGATTTTTAGTTCTCGTTACGTATTTTGTGCCGCTGCTGTTCAAGTTTCCATACAAAATTTGACATTGACATTTCGGTTTGCAAACTATTCGAATTCGATAATGGTTCGTGCTAGGGGTACTGATATAGTCTTACTAGCGACTGATCGCAGGTTTAATCATGGGGGGGGGGGGAAGTTTTGTTTATATATTTGCGATATTGTCACTAAAAAAACTTGATTTTCATGAGACGAGCAAATTTGCTTTTAGTTTCCATTTAAAACAATATTTAGAATTTTGGTTTAACTTATATTTCAGAACCCAACTTATTTTTTTAATTTTAAGAAATCGTTAATTAAATTTTACTATTTAAACTGCTTATGGCAAGAAGTCATTCATTTCGTTTTTAGCCTTATACATAAACACGAAAGCTTGTGTGTGCGATTTGTGTATGTTTGTTACCTCTGCACGCCTAAGTGGCTGGACCGATTTAGGATTGGGTCAGGGCAGGCAACGGCGCGAGTGATATTTTTGGTATCGCAATTATCTATGGGTTATGGTGGCCGCTTACCATCAGGCGAGCCAGTCGTTACCAGAGTTGGTAGTCATATGGGACCAGAACTGGTGGTCCTGATGGGGACACCAAATTAATAAATTATTTTGAGGTTGCATTCGGGACCGAAGCTGTGGTCCCAGATGCCACCACAATTTAATAATTATTTTGAGTGGTATGGGTATTGGGACCACAAATATGATCTAAGTAGAAAGAAAGAAAGAAAGAAAAATGTTTGTGTTGCTATTACGTTCCTATCTTCATATTTAGTGTTGGGAAAGTACAGTCATATGAAAAACAGCTTGTATAATATATATATATATATACCTAGTCAAGTCATAAATTCTGTCACATGTTCAATCTGCGCGGCCAGACGTCTATCGCAGCACGAACGAGGTCCATGTCAATATCGGCGGCTGCCTTAAAATGAAAATGACCTCGTTGGACACGCGGAATACGGTTGCTCGCTTCTTCACTACTGTGTGCGTACACCTTATAATTTTGTTTGTTGTAGCTCTCTTCTACGGTAAAAAATTTTTCGTCCGATAGAAGAATGCCTGCCAACTGCCACCATCATTACCTCACAACGTGTGGCACAACGATGCCTGATATTAAAATCAGGCAGCGCGAGGTTCGTGCCGAATTGCAATCACTCGACGTCCGGAAAGCTAGTGGACCTGATGGCATCCCAGCAGTAGTACTTAAAAAATGTGCAGCGGAGTTGTCTCCCGTGCTCACGCGCTTGTACCAATGCTCTTATTCTTTGGTGCGTGTGCCGGAGACTTGGAGAGATGCTAATGTGCAACCGGTGCCCAAAAAAGGGGATCGCTCGGACCCGGCAAACTACCGGCCAATAGCAGTCACCTCAGTTTTATATAAAGTTCTAGGTAAAAGGTCCTTAATAACCATCTGACCCGCTACCTAGAGGATCATTCCCTGATTAATGATCGTCAATATGGTTTTAGATTTAAACGATCGACGGGTGATCTTCTAGCGTACTTAACTCATATCTGGGGTGACAGGGTATAGTGTTTACCAGTCTATATGTATGTTTGTTCCTTTATGGCACACTAGAGACCAAACGCCTGGACCGATTTTGATGATTCATACATCAATTGATTCGTCTCAATCATGGGAGTGCTACTAAAGATATGATATTAATCAAAATTCAATATGGGGAAAATTAGGCGCCATATTGTGACGAAGTAAAAAAAATAAGTTGACAAAATATGTCAGTGGGGTATCATTGTCTACATAATCGAAAATCATGTTTAGGTTTTTTACATCATTTTTTATTTTATATGATTGTTTAGGATCTACAACGCTTTAAAGTTGTATATTAACCACTTGCGCTTTTAATTTCAATCTTACGTTTGAATCGATCTTTGTTACTCTTTCTCTCAAAAAATTATTAATGGATTTTAATGAAACTTAACAATAATATAGCTCGTATATAATAATAACATATAGATAATAATTTATGTAGTTATTCAGTGTATTGTACAAAATATAACAATACGTGACACTTACGTAAAACGGAAAAAATCGGCGAGCCATTTTGGCCTGCACTGCAATAACAATAAAAGTTACATGAATATAATGTATAGTGTAAATGTATCTTTTGTGTTACCTGTTAAATGATGAAAAATAAATTATCATAATAGGTATTTATGATTTTTGAATTTTAATGAAAAACTCAGAATTATACTGTTTTTTTAACGATATTACTTAATTAAATAAAACTAGTTTTTCACGGGTTAATGCACGAAACTTTATTTATTTATTGATAGATCAATTAAAGTCTTTCGAAGGTAGCTCGACAAAATTTAATAAAAAATTTATTCCGACGTCGCAGCCTGTAAAGGCTGCGAAAAGTCAATAAATAAATAAATTTTCGTGATATTACTTAATGTTACAAATAAAGGGTTACTTAATATAATGACAAATAACCCACTTTTCGCTAGTTGGTACATACTTATTGGAATCCCTGTATTTATTAATCAGCTCGCGATAATATTGGTTTTGTAATTATACTTACTAGTGATCCACCCCGGCATCGTATGGGCGAAATTTATTTTATCGGGATAAAAAATAGCCTATGTCACTCGGGCCAAATGTATTTAAATAAATAAAAATGTAATAATAAATAATGTAGCTACCTTATAATGAATTAATATTAAAAAATCGGTTCAGTAGTTTGACAGATTATTTGTTACGAACATACAAATCTTGCCTCTTTAATATATTAGTATAGATAGTTAGGATAATAGTATTTAATTGATGAAAAAGATTTAAAAATAAAGTAAGTAATAGGTTTATTTGATTATATTTGTAAAAGTTACTTAGCATTTGTGCTTAACAGTGATACGTTAATCGGTATTTTTTTATACAAAATTAATATTTGGAAAATAATTGCCATGATTGCACTATTTATCTACTAGGCTAGTAGCAGCATGCTTGATAGGTTGAAGTACTCTTCATTTGAGCTTTACACTACCAATAAAAAAGGGTCGATCACAAAGTCAGGTCTGGTCAAACTGTTATTGATAAACGCTTTAAAAGAAAACTACAAAGAGAACTATAAATTGATAATAAATGAGATTGCTATGGTGCTCTACCTAACGTTATGAAAAATTTATTATGCACCTTTAGTTTAATCAAATATTATAAACTTTGATTTGGTGATTGCATAATTATTTAATTTAGCGATCTAAGGCAGTTGCCACCGTTGTCCAAAACAACAGACTGGAATTACTTCTTTCTTCAACCTGCTGACATGACAATGCAGCCACTGCCAATTTTTAAATAGTCGACGAATAAAAGTAAACGAATTTTATATTTACTCCTAAACTCCTAAAAAGAACATAAACAAAAAAAAGTGGTCGCCCACCTAGCTACCCATTTAGCTACCTACCCAGCCTTCTGCCTGGCTTGCTGCCTCGCTAGGTTGTGAAGTAAAAATCTTACATTTCTTTTCGCCAACCCCCCATCGGCTATACCATCTAAAAAGGACTGCCTTCCATTAAGTACAAGAATATTGTTTGGGTTTAAAATACCGGTTTAATTAAACAATTGATGATGTCTAAATTGCAATATGCTATGCATTAGCTATTGTAATAAGTAATTTCTATTATGAATAAACGCAATTTTCTGATACATCAGCCTCCTCCATGAGCCTTGTATTAATTTTGTCATAAATTTTAAATCTCGGTAAATAATTACGTGGCGTTGTTCACTAACTACGACTTATCTCATATAATTATACGAATTTAAAATAAAGTTAAACAAATATATTACTAAAAAAAAACACGCGAACCAGGCAGCAGACGTTTCGTTTCATGTAAAACCTTAACGCGTATCGATCAACGCCATCTATTATCAATATTGATAGTTAAATTTTGTATGAAATCATATTACCGTACATCTGCGTTGCTTTAAATTGTATGACTTTTTGAATAAGTGCTAGTTTACTATACATACATTAGTTAAATAGGTAACGACTTGATTTAACTTCACACATTTTTGCGAAAATTGAGGCCCATCTGTAGCTTTAACCCCACTGGTAAAGTCTCTATATGTCTTAATAAATCAATCGTTTAGACCACCGCAAGGTACTTAATAATTCCCGCGATATTAATTCCCTTACTGAAGTAACAAGACTACGGTATATACCGTCTTATAATACTAACTAAAAAGTGTGAAATAAAAAAGGTAAATTTAAAAAATCAAAAAACCCGTCTGCTTAATTATACTTCAAATAAAAACTGAAAAGAAAAAAATAAGTCCAGTAGTCTATAATTCTGTTAATAAGGAACAAAGCTACTTTAACAGTCGGACCCATTATTGAAAAATATTATGTATTCTTGAATATCTAATAGCTATCTAAAGTAAGCACTTAGCTTAGGCTTTAGCCTACAGTGCTTACTTTGTGACTAGGCTATTTGGTGTGTGGTTTGAAAAAAATATATATTTAGGGCTAGGTGCGTCGCCTATAAAAACACCCAATCAGGTGAAATTCGGTTATCATCCCGAACATCCCTTTAAGCCTTCAATTAGGTGAAATTCGGTAATCATCCCGAACATCCCTTAAAGCCTAATATCTTTAAACAGTTTCTCAAGATAAAAGATTGTTTAATTGCTAAGAAAAATGATTATTTTCAAATAAAGCCGCCGGCAGATTTACCTCCTTCTTTTAGTTTGAAGATTTTATTTAATCCGTTGGCTTATAAAAGTTAAGGAAGAAAGGTTTTTAGGAGTAATACTTTGTTCCTGGAATTTACTCTTATAATAAGCAATATAATGTAAATTAAGTTTTCTCAGAGTTATTAAACAAATAAATAAATATTTCCAACACTCACACCAATTAGCCTAGCCCCAAAGTAAGCACACTGTCAAGCTTGTGTTATGGGATACTAGGGTAATGGATATAATACATATACAGTATACATATAAGTTTATTTATACATATAGAAATATATATTTAACATCCATGACTTGAGTATAAATGTTCGTATTCATCACACAACCATCTGCCCCCAACGGGATCGAACTCGGGACCTCTCGAGTCGGCGACACCATGAAACCCGGCGTACAAACCACTCGGCCAAGGAGGTCGTCAAACGCTCTTCAAACAATTATATAATGGCACAGATCTACAAATTGATTCTGCTATAAGTACAAACAGGTTTAATAAAATACGAGTACATTGGCATATGATTGCAAGTTGCAGGCGCGTATTTGACGCTCTGTGACCTTTTTTTTTATTTGTTTGACGTCAAAGTCGACTTGGATTAAACGGAACTTGAATAATAAATATATGTCTTTGAAACCATTATAAGAGCACTTTGTTGGTGGACAAAGTTAAAATTGTTTTTATAAGATTTTGTCATGCGTCACCTCACATTCGTTTGACGCCAGATACTTACGCCCAAAGTTTATTCATAATGTACGTACTTGTTTTTTTTATAAAATTAATATCTCTCAGATTATTTAAGTTTAGGTTATGAAAATGGCTGAAGGTAATATTTACGGAAACAATATAACTCAGATTAAGATTACTCTTATGTTTTTTTTAAGTAGGTAAGTAAGTAGGTTAAGCTATATAGTTTTTAAGTTTGTACTTATATGTTTCAAAATTACTAATAAAAAATATATGCTTTAAATAACTCGGATTTATTTATTTAAGTTCTGAACACCACATTGTTCAAGGTACCGAATTCTTTTGTTTAGAGATTTTATGCGCACGAAATCATATTTTCCAGCCTATAAAATTTCATAGACCTATTTCAGTTTGATAAATTTCAGCCCTTGAGAGGTTGTAACGGGAGACGAACCATGCAGACCTCGCAAGCGAAGCCTAGCGTGGAAAGCTACTTCAAACGTTATAGTAAATAACTTACTAATTTACGTATTATTATTCTACTCCATAATGTAAACTGCTCGATGGCGCAGGTGGTTAACACGTTATGGCCTGCGATATGGTCGGTTATTGGATGGGTGACCAAAAACTTAGTATCGCGAGCTTCTCCGTGCTTCGGATGGCACGTTAAGCCGTTGACCCCGGCATCTGAAGACGTTAGCACCCACCGGTTGGCAATGGGCCAGCATGGTGGGTCACGGCCGAATCTCTCTATTACATCCAGAAGAAAGTCTATGCTGAAAGTGGGAACATGAATAGGCTGAAGATGATGATTTTATATTATGTGATAGAAGTTGCACCTCAATACATGTTTGTAAGTTTGATTTCACCTTTCCAATTAACGACACTGTATGGAATAGAAAAAGTAGAGAAAAGCAACTGTTGCTGAGTTTCTTGCCTGTTCTTATCAGTGCAACCCTCGTTTCCACCAAGGTATAATATATGTTTTTAACAAATTTTATACAATGTCTTGATTTTTTGTTCACACATATACATGTATAGAACATGTACTACTTATACAATACTTGCATCAAACTTGTAGGATAAGCAAAATATGTGAAGTAAATAAGTAGTTTATACTTGTAAGATACTAGTTGTCTATGCAGTGTAAACTAAAGAATATTTTAAACAGCCACAACAAGTATTCTGCAAATTTTGTTTAAAACTATTATACGACTTGTTTCTTGGTGGAAACGATGGGTTTATCAACTGATGACGTAGCTTTCGACTTTCACGTGTGTTTGTAAACGCTTTAACTGAATAAATGAATTTTGTTTCGATTTGTGATTTTGGTACACATATGAAAGTAATTCATAAATATCAGATTATGTAAGTTTTATTACTATCTTAATATGTTGTATTAATGCTATCAGGTCCATATAAAGATACGGTACCATGTTACATAATGTTATTTTAAAATAAATAATGTTTAAGTATTTTTCAAATAAAAAAAAAAGTATATAACTTGGGAACGTTAACACAAACGACCAGTTTTTGTATTCAAATTAAATTGAGTTGATGAGTCTATTTTAGATCGATACCTCATCATTGAATAGTCTTTATAACTATATCAGTGAATAGTCTTTATAACTATATATATGTACTTGTATTTTTTAATGAAAAGCAAAAATACCTTATACCTTTAAATAAAATATGACATCATTTTACCTCAACGAGACTTATATTTAAACATCCTTTTAAGGGGTTTTGTGCAGGGGGCAAACATAGCCTCTAATCGTAGAGTATACCCAATTGGTATATGCTCTCAATGGATGAGAAAGCTGTCTTTTAGTCACAGGGCTTTAAAATCTTCAAAGGAGATAGATAAAATAGAATATAAATTAAAATATATATGTATCATGTTAAAAATAAGAATGCTCGCCGTACAGAACATATGTTTTCTTCAGTGGTATTGCAAATTTCAGTGACTCTATAAATTTTATTTTACCATTAAAAGACGAAATAAATATTGATGTTTTTATTTATTTTTTAAGCATTTAACTGCTAGATGTTTAAATCTAAAGAAAAGTTTACTAGAAAAAGCTGCCTTGCAGCTTAAGGCTAAGAAAATTTCGACGCGGCGAAAAGGGCCGTGGTAGCATAATGGTCAGTGCATTCGCCCGGATAGCGAAGGGTGCGGGTTCGAGTCCCGTCCGCTGCCTGGTCCTCGTGGATTTTTTTCTAGTAAACTTTTCTTTAAATATTGATTATTGAATGAGTAACGGAACGAATGTAGTAAGTAAGTATATGTGTTTCTAGTTAAAGATTTCTTGTATGGGTGTGCATGTGTGTATAGCTGTTTTGTTGTTACTGCCATGCTAATTACTATTTACCTACAATGTGCGAAGAGATGGCGCTGCTTGCAGCCTAAGAAATACTGGTGAAAATTCGACACAGACAATTAGGGCCGCGGTAACATAATGGTCAGGGCATCCGCCCGGATAACGGTTCAAGTCCCGTCTGCTGCCTGGTCCGCGTGGATTATTTTCTAGTAAAATTTTCTTATTTAATTACTATTCTCTAAAACGCTAACCATAGAATAGATCTCAGCTAGAGTTAAATAAGCTTACTAAGTCAAGGTACCAACATTTTTGTTAATTTTACTTTAAACCTAAATACCTATTCCTTATTTTTCTTAGAAATTTGTTTCATGAAGTTGGTTTGCTCCAAA
This sequence comes from Chilo suppressalis, assembly GCA_902850365.2. NCBI lineage: Eukaryota > Metazoa > Arthropoda > Insecta > Lepidoptera > Crambidae > Chilo > Chilo suppressalis. The sequence continues at coordinate 40,215,827 of OU963894.1, forward strand.
AAATAAGAATAAATATTATTAATCAAAGATCATTCTGCGGTTTATTCTGAGGGTTCAACCCATAGGCGTTACGTCCTTGGGGCGATGCTGTTCAAGTTTCCATACAAAATTTGACAATGACATTTCGTACTCGCAAACTATTCTAATTTGATATTGGTTCGTGCTAAGGATTCAGGTCGCGTACATACTGCGATGTGCATCAGATAGCCAATTAGATTTCTGTACTCATAATTGTCAGATGACATCTCTGCCTTAATAAGTTTGAGACCTGGTTCCTTCGGAGTCCCTTTGGGCTCACAGTCATCCATTTTTAATTTATATAAAACATTTCGATGATATAGTCTTGAATTAAATTTTCGAAATTATTTTTTGGATTAGACCATTCCCAAATTTCATACCATTCAAAATTTATCATGGGTGCAATATTATTATTATGAGTGACAAAGCCAATGGATGTGTATGTATAAACCACTGCGTCACTAGATTATACAATTTCTTTATTTTATTTATTTAGGATAAAAAAAATGTGCAATATTGTATGTAATGTAGTAACACTATTAAATATATTAATGTCATTACACAACCAACACCGTTATCCACTAAAAATATATCACAACACAGAGATTACATTTCTATAAAACATGATAAGTTTGTAATATCTATTCTACTTGCAAATCATAATTAAACAGTTACAAAACACAATTTGTTAATGTTTGGTAAACAATCAGTAATGGCGTTTTTATATTGAATATAAGACATTGTAAACAAGTCTAAATCAAAATCAGATAGGTTTATACCATTATATTATTACTACTTATACAGGGCGTCCCACGGCTACCTCACACGGAGGGAAAGTATATTAAATATTGAAGATAGGATATTTTACTGAAAGAAGACATCATTTTATTTTTAATAATAACTAGAACTGCATTCAGTTGGCAAGTATGTATGCGTTCATTGGATACACTAATACTACTCAATTATTAGTATTTTGTCCATGTCAAAATAAGTAAGGTCTGGCGGTCTTTGGATCTTGTACTATTATTATTAAACGCAATTTAGTACTATACAGGGCGTCCTACGGCTACCTCACACGGAGGGAAAGTATATTAAATATTGAAGACAGGACATTTTACTGAAAGAAGACATCATTTTATTTTTCCTGATAACTAGAACTGCATTCACAGATTTTTTAAAAATCGCCTGTTATAACTGGGAATCAAACTCATGAAATTTCGAAAAAAAAAACACGACATATTTTATGGTAGCCATCATGTTTTGCTAAATAATATAGAATTTTAAATGAAAGGAATGACTTATTACGTGATAAAAATTATAAAGTGATATACAAATTGTAGTACGTATGCATTTCTTTTTGAATTCAGTTACAATGCGATTGGCTGAAATTTGTAATAATAATTCGAAAATGGGACACATAAATTTTCAAGCCTGTGTTCTTTTGTTTTTCGTGACTTTCATTTTCGTTTATTTGCAATTTTTTGTTAATTTACTTACCATGGCGCATCAATATAAAATAGATTTAATGTAAGCTTACTTTATGAACCACAAAGACATATCATTAGCTTAGCGGTGGTACCGCAAAAGATATCCTGATAGAGACAAATCTTCTCGATATGTGTTTAAATAATGGAAGAAAGATAGAGATAGAGAAAGATTTTTGATAAGCCATGGTAAGTAAATTAACAAAAAAATGCAAATAAATGAAAATGAAACTCACAAAAAACAAAAGAACAGACACTTGAAAATTTATGTTTCCATTTTGAAATTATTTCTGCCAGTCGCATTGTAACTGTGAGTTCAAAAAGAAATGCATACGCACTACAGTTTGTATAACACTTTATTATTTTTATCACGTAATTCACATTCCTTTCATTTGAAATGCTATGTTATTTAACAAAAAAAAATCCTTATGATTCACCCTTTCGATGGTTATCATAATCATTTCACGAGTTTGATTCCCTGATGTAGCAGGCGATTTTTAAAAAATCTGTGAATGCAGTTCTAGTTATCAGAAAAAATAAAATCATGTCTTCTTTCAGTAAAATGTCCTGTCTTCAATATTTAATATACTTTCCCTCCGTGTGAGGTAGCCGTAGGACGCCCTGTATAGTACAAAATTGCGTTTAATAATAATAGTACAAGATCCAAAGACCGCCAGACCTTACTTATTTTGACATGGACAAAATACACAATAATTGAGTAGTATTAGTGTATCCAATGAACGCATACATACTTGCCAACTTGTACTGTGGGCCAATTTTCAGGTATCAGGTGGCACAGGCACGTAAAGATGTTATACAATTTACTTACAGTCTGAGGGCTGATTCCTCTTTCGTCTTTACTAAGTCAATAGAGATAACCCTACAGCCGGGTGTAGGGCGTATCCATGAGGAATTCACACCCGCTCCCCCGCCTGGGAGGAAATAAGACTATATTATACGAAGATCCTACCTATTTGAACAAGCTTCCTAACAAACGGGCACATAATATTTGTAGAGACACCAAAATATCGCCGTAGGCCCAGTCACGCGCGGAATAGGCCCTCTATCGTATTGCTCGTTTATCTGGAGCAACAAACGACAGCTTCATTTCCACACCGATATCTAGGTACTTAGATATCTTTCCGCAATTGGGGTTTTTTGACAACTTTTTGTAAAGGTTCTTATTGATCTCACGTTATTTATTAATGTTTATGGGCTCCATAAAAGTGGTTGATTATCATCCTGTTAATAAAAAGTCGAATTTTTGATGAGGTTTTTTTACGCATTTCAGTAAAAAAAAACTAACTAAAAAATTCTGCTTTCAGCTTTGCCGCTGAAATGTTTCTCTAGGTAGTGTGTGCTTGTGTGTGACGCATGGACCTATTAATGGTGTGACGTCACACACGGCTGTCATTAAAATGTCAAACGGTATAATGGATGTCACTTATACCGGAAGTTTACATGTGTGTGACGTCAATTTAAGCTAAGCCAATCCTAGCCGTTTTCGGTCTCGTGAAAATAAATAAAAACACTAAGTATTATCTTTTTCAATACACTCTCTCGAAAATTTCAATAGTTTTTTTTTGAACTTTCGAACAATGTTTACAACCTATGGAGGTTCAAAATTACGAGCCACCCAACGGAGCTGTTACCGCACGCTTAAGGCAAGGTATGACGTACCGAATTCTGCAGTATAGTGCGTGATTTAACAAATAATATATAGATAAATATACTTATATATGTATCAATATGTATGTTTTATATGCGTTATCCTACTATCACATAACACAAGCCTTATTAACGAGACGATTTTCCGCTAGGACTTGGCATGGTTTTTAACCGAGTATTTTTTTTTGAGTATATATGCTGTTGGTCGCAGATGACCTTATACAGCGTAACCGGCTTTGGGGACTATTGCCGAGTGCCTATAGAGGTATTCCAGGCTGATGGCATCTCCCCATGGGAGAGTCTCATCTCCGTCTGGAGCATCTAGACCACTCGCACCTGAGGTGGGCGTATCTCGTACAGATATTCCTTTCGCTATGAATTCTTATGAAAGTACGCAAAACAAAAAGCGATCGCAACTTATTTGATATTGTTGCTCTTATGATAATTATTATTCTATGAAATCTTCGGAATTTCCAATCATCATCTTGTAATAAGGCCCAAAAACTCTGTGTTTATTTTGTCTAATTCACCTACAAAGGGTTCCGGGCCACCATAACATTTGCAGTACAGTTACTGTCTTGTATCAATCCCCTTATTAGCGAGAACATTTTAGACACTCTTTGGACGTTTAACTCGCGTGACACACTCTGATACAAGTTTATAGTAATAGGTATGTTTAATAATAAACATAGCAATCATTTAAATCTAAAGAAAATTTTACTAGAAAAAATTTCCACGCGGGCCAGGCAACAGACGAGACACGAACCAGCACCCTCCGCTATCCGGGTGGATGCACTGACCATTATGCTAGCGCGGCTCCGATGGCCCTGACAAATTCTTTCTAGTATTATTCAGACCGCAAAAAAAGGCATTATTTTTTTCTAGTAAAAAAATCTTTAGATTTAAACATCTAGCAGTTAAATAATTAAGAAATAAAAAAAAATGATAATAATAAGGTTTTTTAAAATCCCCGGAGACCTAATTTTTTTCGGGATAAAATTATCCTTGTCTCAATCCTGGGAATAAACTATGTGTGCCAAATTTTATACAAATTAGTGCAGACGTTTTTCGATTTGATCAAGTCCTGCAAGGGGTAGTAAATTTTTACTCTGCAGTAGAGTTTTTTATTGTTAATCAAATTAATCCGATGGCGCAGGTGGTTAACGCGTTCGATCTGCGGTCATGGTTGGTCATTGGATGGGTGACCATAAACTTTACTATATCGAGCTTCGGAAGGCTAGTTAAGCCGTTGGTCTGCACCATCTGTAGTCGTTAATTCGCACTGGGCTGGCCTAGTGGGCCATGGCCCAATCTCCCTATTCTATCCATACGTGTATAAAGGCCTATGCCACAGCAGTAGGGACACTAATAAGCTGATAAAAATCAATTTAATCCTACTTCTTTGAAAAATTCGATAATGTGCCTGTAACGTTTCGTGAGATACAACTTCCTAACAGACTGACGGACTGTGAAGGAGGGATAGTTCCATTATCACCCCCCGCCCCTCGAATACGGAAACATAAATAGTTAGTACATACAAATGAAAAGGCTATATACAATAACTGATTTTCGCTGGACAACACAATGAGCAACGCATTCCGAAGAATCTGTCAGAGCGCCAGCCTACTATGACAATGCTAAATAAACGCATTTGTTTTCAAATACAGGCAAATTTTATAAAACTTTTTAAGAAAAAAGATTCTTCTCAGTATAAAAGTACTATCATTTATGTGGTATAATTCAATATTTATTTATCGCTATCGTGCACAAACATGAGATTTTTTTTTTAAATATTAAATTAAAAAGTATATGTATATATATCTCAGAATTTCTCATTTCAGCGCACCTAACGACATCTATTGTAAAAAAAATGCTTTTTCTTCGCAATAAAGCTGCCACCTGGACGTCCTGGATAGATACTTATTATTATAATACGATAAAATAATATATTACTATGTTTCGTACAATATATTGTAGTCAACAAACTTTCCAATTTTATCGTTTTTGTCTTACGATCAGGACACGTGGCCTGTGATGCGATCAGCCCACGTGTCATGACGCGAGTTTAACATTTTTTACCCATACAAAAAAAGTGTACAACGCCGCTAAAGAAGTTTTCACTTCAAAATCGTGGTGCATTCTATTAAATTAAGATAGTCGTATTTAAGTTGTGCTAATTATAATGATGACTGTTTAACTATTATAATATTTATCGGGTAGATATTAAACATACTATTAAAAGTTTATAGACGGAAAATACATTTAGAAACCCGATGGATTTTATTTAAAAAATCGTGTCTGAAAGTGTTCTCTATTTATTTTACAGAATGTGCAACTCGAGAATTCTTCGGTGATGTTCGAGAAATGGCGGAAGTTGCCGATGCCTTTGACCTTCAAAATCTACGTGTTCAACGTGACGAACGCCGAAGATATCAACAGCGGGGCAAAACCTATGCTAACAGAAATCGGACCCTACGTGTATAAGTAAGTAACTCTAAAACTGCCTTCGATCAACATGATCAAAGGAAACAGATTAGTGTTAGTTCCGCAAAGTGTTGCCAGATCCGATTTTATAATGGGAAGGATGCGTTATATAAAAAAACGAGCGAGCCTTACAGACGTCGCGTATGATTTGTTACATTTGAAACCTCACCTTATATTAGTAAAAAAAGAAATAAAACCTACTACAAAGGGAATAAGCCATTTGAACATTATGTTCTAAAATCAAATCAAATAGCGCGAGCTTTCGCGGCTTTATGTTACACATTTCCGTCCCATTTCACGAAATCACTCCCACAAATTGCAGGAAAGCGAGAGGAAAGATGTTACACATCAAAAAGCAGTAGATGTATAGAAAGAGCTACAAGAAAAAACAGTAGATGCAGAGTCGTACTGTATGTATCTGTGGCTTCTGGCACCCTTCAAAGTTCCTTATTTTTTTAGAAAATAACATATTTATTTTATTATAAATAAGGTTTCCTACATTCTTAATGGCGGAAAACGCAAGTCAACATACAATTTAAAAAAGAAAATCGTATTTTAATTAAAACACACTCCTTCTTTTAAACGCGGGATCATGGTTGGTTTAATAGGCAAACCCTAGCTTTAGCGCTTAATAACTGGACAACAGCGTGACCTTCACTATCTTGTGATCGTATGTTAACGCAAGCCGCATAGGCTCGTTGCGATACGTCAGCAAAACAATGTAATTGCAACTCGATTGGGTTGTCACTGAATACACGACGAGAAATTTTAATTTGAAATATAACGGAAAAATCTTTTAATAGTTTGACCCAATCTTTAATAAAGCTTTCAAGTACAGGGTGGTCTAATTTAATGCTGCACAATTTCTGAAGAAGAATTTTTGCGACTATTATGCAAGCGCTTAGGGAGGCCAAGAGGATCGAACACTTTGCACATAGTAGATAGTACCGAGCGTTTTGTTATTGCCGAGTCTAATAATAAATCTGCACTGAACTGCAAAGTATCTGTTTGCGGAGCGTAATTAAGACGCCTGAGTCTTTAAATAAGTCGAGACTATCCATGGTATCCACACTGTCAAATAAACCTGGGTAGTTAGAACGAAACTTGCGCAACGGCATACATGCAGAATCTAACACCTTAACCACGCCCGTTGCGATGTGCTTTAAATCTGCTACTGTGTCGCACCCTGTATTAAGGTCATCGAAAAAAAATCATTTTCGATGACATTAGCTATTATGCTATTCTTGCACTCGTGCGCTAATTCTAATCAGAATGATTTTTGATGGTGGCGCGCTCCTTGGTTAACTGTCATGTTGGCGTGTGTTTGCTACAGTGATTTAGTAGGCGGTTGGACATATATATATATATACATATTTCATTTACTAGCTATAATAAAAAGAGAGAAACAAAATGTGCGCGCGCACTGCTTTCTCTTGCTTATATCCCCAACTCAAATCCCGTTCGCCTCGCACGAAAACACTTTTCGTAACGCGTAACGCATTCGCCAGCTTATCCCCCAAGTCAAGCGTGCGGAAATAATGTTCACTTCAAAAATCATGTAAAGTTCCAATACAAGTTACCAGAATCATAATAAATCATTGTAACATGTTGCTGTAGGTATTAATTCGTGAATATTAAATATTGTCAGTGCGATCATTTAGGGGATCATACTAGGATCAACCTCAACCTCAATTATGCAAACAAAAAATATTCTTTATATAATAAAGTTCCTTAGAAAACCTAGTTTTTCATATATTTAGGTTGTATTAAAACCTACCTAATGGCGCAATTACACTTGGTCGTTAGCCCGAATACGAATTCAAATAATAATCGCGCCTTAATTCATATGATATCTATAATTTTGACTTGAAATCGATGAAAATAGTCCTCGTCTTCCTAATGGACATTACAGGAAAATTGTGTTAATAAATCATGAACACAAGGTTGCAAAAGGTGTATATTATTGTTACGAAGATCCATCAGGGGGTTTAAAATAACGAGGTTTCACGTTCATTCTATTGTTCATAACACGTAATATTTCTCACATCACAAGATAGGTACTGTAACACCCGTAACGTTACGGCCTCCTTGCTTGTATAAATTCTTTGCTTATGTGATGCCTACGGCTGGCAGTTGTATTATAAGTAAATGTCATTCTCTGTTCTGTCTCATATCGAATATTCTAGACAGATTGAATTCAGGCACAGACTCGATCGGTTGATTATAATAAATTGTATTTTCGAGTTCTCATTTAAGTATCTTCCTCTACGTCCCCCAGGTTCTCCCTTTGGGATGAACCCTTCAGTAACTACCTATTTTATGAAACATAAGGGAATCAATATTAATTTCCTAAATCATGTATGGAAGTTAACGTAAAGCAGACAAACTTATATGGAAAATCGTATTGAGATATTTCATAGAAATGCTATCTTAAACCCCCTGATGGCAATTCAATATTATAAAGTTTCATCCTTCCTTCACCCCCCCGCAATGACGTGAGTAATAAGACTGCAGGAGTTATCTTCACAACACGATTTTTTCCCATCCCAATTTTATCGTTCATAATACCAGGAATGGATCAGCCATCGAACCTCATTGAGGTCGATGTTCCTCCCCTCTCTCTCTGATAAATCAGCTACAAAAAGATACATAGATATCGCCTTGAATCAGGACATTATTAAGGGTACCAGTGAATGCTATTATTCATAGATCTTACATTACATCTTCTCAGAAATAAGCAACGCAAATCCGCATGTCAAAGGAAGCTTTCTATTAATTTCACGCTCAATCAAAAAAAGCAAACTTGAGTGTCGTGTATTAGCACACAACTACACACAATACGCTGCGACCCGCGAAACGGGTTTTTACGCCATATCGAATGTCAGTATAACAACCATGGAGGTTAGAGAGAAGGAGAACGATCGTTGTAGAAAATAGTGCCCCAGAAATATGGACAAAATAAGTGAGGCGCTGCGATCGTTATGCTGTCTCAATAAAAGCGGGCTGCTGTGTGCTAATTTGAAATGACCAATGCCGCGAAGAAAATGTGTACATTATTCAACTAACTCCATCTACTTGTACTCATAAACAGCTAACTTAACAGACACTACTTACCGACGGCAGCGCGGCTGGTGGCTGAAAAATTAACTATAAATTCTATAAATTGTCAGGGACAGGCGGGCTAATACTTTAGCACGTAGCGATCGTTTTCTTTCTCTCTAACCATGATAACAACTGTGAAAAATCCTGTCCGCACAGTCGGAAAAGGAACTTCGTTCCTTAATTGGAAATCAATTCTCTTTGTCTGTCTTAATCATACATGGTATCCCAAAACTTTGCCACATGGAGGAATATTACCTGAAATACTTAAGGTAGTGTTAGCGTAATAAAAAATAACGATTACCATTGCACAACACTAATGTATTAATTTTGTATGTCCCTACCCTAGTACGACGGCCATGTTATTATTATTAATATGTCATATTCATAATGCGTAGTTGCTCTGTATAAAATACGATTGTGGTTTTTGAGTTTTTCGTTATTAGTAGAAGATTGTGCTGAAAACAGCCTTGAAGTGCTTTTTATTTTAAAAATAAAACGAACCGCATTCGAAGAATTTAAAATAAACACCCGGCTCAACCGAATTTCGAACTAAATGTGAAAAAAAAATACCGGTAATTTTACTGTACCAATCGAACGACGCAATCATGAACACATGAACATTTACTTCCTCTTAGTAACATAATATCGAAAATAAAAAGAAAATCATTTAAGATTTATTTTAAAATGTTGTTCTGTTTAAAATCTTGCTAAGTACAACTGACATTTTAGAGAATTGCGATGGGGTAGGCACTTATGTACATTTTTACTGGGGCATGGGGGTCTACCACCTAACTATTGGCGTTAACTTATTATTTTTTTCATTTTAAACGCATTAGTTTTGATTTGGATGCAGTTCGTTTTATTTTTTAAATAATACTTTCTATCTAAAGTGTATAAGGTATTTTCCCTCATGCGGCAAAGATTTGGGAGATCCTGTATACCTATTGCTAACTAAAAAGCTAACTTTCGTCACGAAAAAATGTAAAGGGCCTTGATGATTGATGTGAAACTACTTTTTTCGAAGTGGTTTTGCGAAGTCTTCATGCCGCAAAAGATAATAAAATATTAACTTTATCAAGATAAGACAGACAAAAAAGCAATGCAAGCAAACATGGCCATTGAACTAATATGAAGATCTAATAATTTTTTGACACAATTGATCTGTATTTAAGTAATTGCAAACTTTATAGTACCTACAATATACATGAAAATGATTTTGATGACAATACTGAACGTTCATATCGCAAAGCCATAATTTTATATAGGTACCTACTATCAGGGTTGACAGCTGTACATATTCGTCCCAATCAACAAAAGAATTGCAATATTTCGAATTGTGTTCGAATTCCGCTTGTAATAAATAAAATAAAATAATTTTTTTTTTAGTTTTGTTTTAGTCTGTCGGTAGATAAATCTTGAAAGTAAAACTTTTTCTACTAGCTGGATTCCGATTGAGCTGAAATTGTGTATGCATAAAATTAACTTTAAACGGGAAAATTGTTGGACTTTTCAAAGGAGTTCTTTTGTGCTTCCAATTTAAATACATACATTTTTGATTTGATTTGATGAAGAGCTTACTCCGCTAACGAGATACGTCGGTCGTTAGCCACAAACTGCAGTTGGGAACCCTTGTTATTATCATCGGAGTAGATAGGTAGATATATAGCAGCAACGACCGTGTAAAGGCCTTCATGAATATTCACATCCAAATGATTCGTACCGTATAGCTGTATAGCTGTTCATAGATTGCCTTGAATGCATCTGTTACGAAATGTACTTACTTACCCAGTAAAAGACAAAAATGTTTTGTTATTTATGCCAGTTGTCAAAATATTTAAATAGAGCGAATTAATATTTGAAAATCATTTTTATTTCAATATTTTTATAATACCTATAAATTTTAAATTTACTAAAACTTCCTTCTTAAAAATGATCACTGTTATCGTTCTTAAAAAGTGGTTTTGTTTACACAAGTGCGTAACTTTCGGCTTCACAAAATAACTTTTGAACTAAGAGGCATATCGGTTTCAATCAACTATATATTTTTGATATATAATAATAGTTATAATCATAACAAGGTCATGTAAACGGTATTAACTAAATAATTATGCAAAAGTATTAAAAAACCCTCACGACATAATATACCGGTTGCAGGTTGTTAGAGCATCAAACTCCCATAGTAACCACACAACGAACGCTTAAGTCATTATTTAAGTATAAGATGTCCGGAAACAATTACTATTTATTTAATTTATTTAATTACAGGGCCTTAGACACATTCTGAATGTTTTGCCAATCTCTTCGAAAAACTTGCTACAATCCATATCCATACTTATATTATAAATTCAAAAGTGTCTGTTACCTCTTCACGCTTAAACCGCTGAACCGAATTAGGTGAAATTTGGTATAGAGGTAGTTTAAGTACCACGGAAGGGTATAGAAAAGCTTTTATCCCAGAAAACATCTTTGAAGATGGTGTAAGTTGGAAGTTTGCATGGGAAACCAATTTTTCCACGCAGGCGATGGCCCACCTGTGTCACCCACTAGTCTTTTATAAACACAATCAACATCACGACTACTTTATTCTTGTACTTTTTTTATTGATTTATTACTTCTTCTCACAGTCGTACAATAGTGTTTCGGTGATTTTGACTTATGACACAGTTCCTATTACTAAAACACAAAATCACAAAATAATGCTTAAGCATTTAGATGATTGTCATCTAAGTATATGCATTCGTTATAGTTGAATTGACACCAACTACAACATTGAATTGACTAAGATTTCAATGACAACAACTAAATAAATTGACGTTTTCAATAATATATTTAACATGTAATTGGCTAATAATAATTGAATTTATATAACTAACCACAAAAAAAATGACGATGGGTAGGTTTAAAAGCAGCTGCGCTGTGCCTATTCTTATTTCTTATTAATATTTATTAGTAATATAAAATGTAATACGATATGGAAATGAAGCACTTGTATTTGTATAGTAACAAGAACTGTGTCAAATACCATAACCATTGGAGGAAAATAAAAGGATCTTCTACATCGAATAGTTTGTTTGTTTCAATCACTATTAGATGGGGATGATTCTTTTTCTCCTTTTTTTTAATCTGTTTTTGGTAAGTCAGTCCCATCCCATATAAATTTAGTGAAGATCTTGAGTAGTTATGTTCGTTAAACAATGGAAATTCTCGATGACAGAATGTAGGTACATATATTCTTTTGGTTATTTAGGAAATATGTCTAAAAGGTGCCAAATATGCCAGGTACTCATGCAATCCTGCTCTACAAGGGTTGCCAGATGCTTGCTTAACAATTCCGGGACATTTGCACCCCCTGAAAAAATAAAGCATCAAATCAAACCCCCCATCACCCCCAGAATTAAAACATCAAGCAGGTGTCATTCGTTATTAGTTTATTTTGTTACGAAATTAGCACATTATCGGAATCCGGGACAATAAGATGTAATTAGTGGACACGAGACAACACGCAAAATTCCGAGACAATCCCGGAAATCCCGGCCATCTGGCAACCCTATGCTCTACTTTAAAAATAAAATAGCAAAATCTGATTTAGCGAAAATAAAAACTTTATTTTCAATTTGTATACAATATTTCACAGGGAGTATCGCGAAAGGACTATACTCGGTTACGGAGAGAATGACACTATAAGGTATACTCTCAAGAAGACGTTCATCTTTGACGCTGAAGAGTCAGGGCCCCTTACTGAGAATGACGAGGTCGTGGTCATCAACTTCTCATACATGGTGAGTGTTAATCACCTGGTGAAACAAAATTTCCCTTACTTTTTTGGGTGTCAGGGACAGTTAAGGAATATCCTTAACTATCCCTATAAATAATAATTAATATATTAGTGGTTATGGGAAAATGAACAATTAATTATGAAGAAGGTATATGAATAATTGTTATTTACGGGATTGTACCATGTACCTTGTTTTTAACGAGTTTCCTATATTTCGGCACTGTTGCAAGCACCATGAACACTGAGTAACTGGCGCATGCAACAGTTACGAAATATCGGAAACTCACTTAAAACAAGGTAAATGGTAAGCATCCCGTAAATAACATTAATTACTATATTGTTAGTGACCATGAAAGTTTAAAACAATATATAGGTATATGAAAGAAAATTTTGAATTGTTATGATGGTTCTTCTTTGTTTGGTACGTCAACCGTCAACAAAAAAAGAACCATCAAATCAATTCAGAATTGGCGGAATGATCACGAAAAAAATATACAGATAAGTTGAGAGCCTCCTCCTTTTTTGAAGTCGATTCAAAAGAGACTGACACGGTGCTTAATAAGGTAAGCAGCAATGAATGATCGTGAAAGTTAAGCAACTATTGCAATGGCCGAGTATCTGAAGCGTGACCAAAACATTTTTTTATCTCGAGTTCCGCCATGCTTCGGAAGGCACGTTAGTTGGAAGCCGCTGGTCCCTACTACATCTGCAATCATTAGCAGACACAAATCCGCAGTGGGCGAACGTGATGGTTCATAGCCAAATCATTCTATCCCATCCATAGGGCCCCTTTTTTTGTGATGCAGGCAAAACCTCTGTTTACAGACGACGGCACCTTTAAGAGGCACACCGCAGAACGGACCTCACACCTGGCTCCCGCAAGCCTTACGAGCCCCCTCAGTGGCTGCCCACTGAGGACCCCGCAACTCTTAAGGGCGCTTTGCGGCATAATATCTTCTAAAAAACCCTGCGAATACCCTCTAAGCGGCCTGATGCGAAGCCGCGGGATCCCCACTTAGAGATTCTCCGCGTCCCCGCACCCAGCAGCCCCCGGCCTAACCGGGGCTCCACGGCAGGGGTCTCCCGGAGTATCACGGGGACCCCGCAGATGTGCGCAGGATGCCCCGCGCGTGGGGGTTAAGTACACGGCCTAGTGCCCACCGTACCGCCCCCCGTCCGCATAGGGAAAGCCCCTACATAGGGACATTATGATGATGATTATCTTTTTTATCTTTCGCCAGGCTGCCATTTTGGCAGTGCAAGAGATGATGCCAAGCCTCACGACCGTTGTGAACCAAGCGCTGGAAGAGTTCTTCACCGACCTGAAGGACCCCTTCATGAGGATCAAAGTTCGCGACCTGTTCTTCGATGGAATCCACGTCAACTGTGTAGGCAACCATTCTGCTTTAGGTAAAAACATTTTAACATCTAAAATCAACGACATCAAAAACCCTAGATACAACATCACGGACAAAATCGTGGCCGAAACCTGTCCAAAAACTGTTTACGGAGCTTTGCAGCATATTGGCTGTGAACCAAGAAGTGCTTGAGTGCTGTTCAAGCACTTCTTGATTAGGACACATTTTAAGTGCACGTGATGTCCCTAGGTTTTTAATATCGTTGTCTAAAATACAAATTTATATGATGTGGATTATCTACGGAAATATTATTATTAAACTACTCGTGGACTCGTTAGTATCTGTTAAACAAAATAAACTATTAAACTTAAACCATAAAATCATTACATGCCTTTTTGGGTAACTAGAAAATACTTGCAGATCATTGATTTTCCGTGCAAGGATGTAAGTAGTTCTGATAACTTTATCATCAAACTTGAAATATCAAAGAAATAATTTTATTACCCTTAAATAATAAAATTATACAAAACAAAAGATAACAATAACAGATTTAAACGAGAACTTAATAAAAGACGAAAACACGGTTTGAACAAAATCATCATCATCGTCATCAAAACTTAAATACCTACTTGAAACGCAGAATTTTGCTAGTTTTCGAAGTTCGAGATGAGACTATTCTCCCAATTACCGAAACTAGGTAACATATGAAGGAAGTATAAAATGGGTCAACAAAATTTCCATTTGGGTTTATAGCCGGGGAGCCGGCCAGCTACTGAAAAAGGGTTGCAATTTATGGAGCAAAGAAATCCCTGTAGAAAATGTGCCATACTAGATATATTACTGGATCCGGGCTCGTAGCAGCTGTTTACGCTGTAGGTGAGAGTGCTAAAGTAACAAAGGTCTTGTAAACTCGATTGAAGGTGTAGTTTATAGAGAGCTGTATACCGGGTGTTACTATTGGTAGTCACGTATAATAACGTTGTGATTGGAAATTGCCAAGCGTTTGTTCGGGTTTTAAGGAATATTTTTCAGAAACCGGTTTTGTGGTTTATTTATTTAATAATATAATAACTTGACCTCGGTCAACGGATTTGCCTTGCTATCCAACGTGGAAATGCTGCCAGCCTATTGGGCACCATTCCTGACGGCGGCGCGATATAATTTTTATTTTGTAGATTGCATATTATTTAGGTAGGTACTTAGTTATTTCTGGTTTTTAAGTTTTTAGAAATTAACTGGTTTTAAGCTTTTGTTATTTAAATACTTCTATCTTATATATAAAATTCTCGTGTCGCGGTGTTTGTGGTTAAACTCCTCGGAAACGGCTTTGCCGATTCTCATGAAATTTTGTGTGCATATTGGGTAGGTCTGAGAATCAGACAACATCTATTTTTCATCCCCCTAAATGTTGAGGTAATCCACCCCTAATTTTTTTTTTCAATTTTAGATATTTTTTTTTTATTTTTTTTATGATTCATCACACACAAATACATACAACCCTAAATTTTCACCCTTCTACCACCAACCCCTATTTTTTTATGGCGGTACGAAGTTCGCTGGGACAGCTAGTGTAAATATAAACACATAACTTAAGTATACATATATTTTCGTCTCACTTTACCCTACTGCTTAACTAATATAATAAACTAGCTTTTGCCCGCGACTTCGTCAGCGTTTTCGTCGATTTTCGTAAAAAAGTAGCATATGTCCTTCCTCAGGGTTCCGTGGTTTTGATGTGACAGACAGATTAACTTTCGTATTTTAGTAGGGAAATATAATATGTCAATCCACAATACTATTAAAAATATCGCAATAAGGAACCGCAGAATATTATTATTATCACTGTGCCCCGAGACCATCAGCGTGTAACTCCTTGTATGTTATTATGTTAATGTATTGGTAATATTGTTTAGATTGCTTTCACATGAGGCTTAAGTACATATGGAATGAAAATACTTCAGCGCAAAGCTTCCGGGTAAACTACGTTGAAAGTTGACCCGTCCGGCACGTGAAGATAAAAATTTCTAGGACTGCTAACCCGGGAAAGAGCGACATAACTGACCATGTGAAAAACAACTGACACCGAGATCTACTCCAGCAACACGAAAAGTCTGCCCTTGAGCCTTATTTATTGTCATTGCATAACACACCGATACTGGGAATTGCGTTCTTTTAAATTGGAATGAAAAATTATTTGGTACTAGTGGCCCGCCCTCGCTTCGCTTCGGTGTAGAGCTGTAGTGTAAACTATAATTTTTGTTCTCAGGCTTGTGCTATAAACAATGACTTTATTTATATAATTACACGTGTTATTGTGAGTCAACCATAAAAGATAGACATATGCTGTTGCGGGATATTTTTTAGACAATTTTATGTAGAATATTTCCGTTATACATGATTTCTATGTAACTTTAACCATTAAGGCTGCACACGCGACGGAAGCTTAAAAAATGGAGTAACTTCTCCCGTTTTCCCAACATTTCCCTTCACTACTCTGCTGCTATTGATTGTAGCGTGATGAAAAGTCTACTATAACCTGCCCAGGAATATGAAGAATAATTGTACCAAGTTTCGTTAAAATCCGTCGAGTAGTTTTTGTTTCTATAAGGAACATACACACAGACAGACAGACAAAAATTTTACTGATTGCATTTTTGGCATCAGTATCGATCACTAATCACCCCCTGATAGTTATTTTGAAAATATATTTCATGTACAGAATTGACGTCTCTACAGATTTATTATAAGTATAGATTATGGGAATTCTGGGAATAAAGATGGTTTCTCCTGCACCGCAACCTGTTAAAATTTGAAAAAAAGAATTGTCCTTATTTAATATATTTGTTACGTCACCGTAAACTGACGATGTAAGATGTTGTTGGGATTGCACTATACAACATAACTCAGGCGTCAGAATAAGTTTTCCTTGATGTAGCAGTGGATAGGTACCTTTGGTGAAGGTATTTTCTTTAATAATATATCAGAAAATTCACGATCATCCGGGTTATCTACAGTTCTCACTCGCATGTTTATAGTCAAATGCACCGATTGTATATCACGCCACAAATAAGAGCTTTTCAGGCAAGCCCTAACCTCATCAGCTCGGGTTCCCCGTGGTATTTTCTTTAATAATATATCAGAAAATTCACGATCATCCGGGTTATCTACAGTTCTCACTCGCATGTTTATAGTCAAATGCACCGATTGTATATCACGCCACAAATAAGAGCTTTTCAGGCAAGCCCTAACCTCATCAGCTCGGGTACCCCGTAAGATTACCGGTAAGGTTTGTCGGAAATCACCACAAAATAAAACAGTGATACCGCCCATTGGTCGATCATTTTGTCTTATATCCCTTAAAGTTCTGTCTATCGCTTCTACTCCTTTTCGATGGGCCATAGTACATTCATCCTATATCATTAAATTACACTTTGAACGAATATTTAAACACTACCAAAACAACTGATACGTGGTCCTAACTTTAGCTACCTTACACTTAAAATCTTAGTGACTATTTAAACTAAAATATTCTTATAGAATTATAACCAGAAATATATACAACTCACAACAAAAAAGAAATGAAAATAAAGCTGAAACGCCTGTGCAATACTATCTACCTATACCTACTTCACTTAAAAATAAATACTTATAACTACTTTAATTAATAAAAGTACCTACGCTTAATAATTTTTAATTTGAACGAATATTTAAACACTACCAAAACAACTAATACCTATTTTACAAAATAACAACAAAAGAAATTCAAATAAACTATATAAAGACTAAAAGTCGCGCTGATAAGCACGGTTTCTCAATATCAATTCGAACGCTCTGAACGCATCAACAGCCAAATATTGAAGCTCGATCGCTCTCTTTTTTTTATTTTTTTTTGTTTCCTCCCAGGCGGGGGAGCAGGTGAGAAATCCTCATGGATACCCTACAGCCGGCTGAAAGGTTATGTCAGACTCGTTCTGACTAAAAAACACCCGTAGTGGCTGCCTCTGGCCGGGAAGGCCTCTAAGGCTTCATCGGAAGCGATCGTCCCCCAGGGGGGGGAGCGACGCAGAAAACAGATTTCCTTTCTTTCCTCCCGCCTTTTGATACCCTACCGCCGCCGCGACCCGTGTCGAGCGCGGCAACCGTTACACAAAAATAATCCTTATAGCATGATTCAGTATTCACGTGCGACGGCGCGATGGCTTATTTCATGTATAAGTTTGGTGTTTCTATACCGATTTCTATGTTTTGTTTTTATTGAATAGGTAATAATGTTAACTTTTTTAAATTAGGGATGAGTCAGAGTATTATAAACGTAAGAGTAAACAAATATGATCAGAATGCTCCGAACTGCTAAGCTATCGGGAGTTACACGTGTTACTGTGAGTCAAGCATAAAAGATAGATATATGCTGTTGCGGGATATTTTTTAGACAATTTTATGTAGAATATTTCCGTCATACATGATTTCTATGTAACTTTAATCATTAAGACTGCACACGCGATGGAAGCTTAAAAATAGAGTAACTTCTCCCGTTTTCCCAACATTTCCCTTCACTACTCTGCTCCTATTGATTGTATCGTGATGAAAAGTATACTATAACCTGCCCAGGAGTATGAAGAATAATTGTACCAAGTTTCGTTAAAATCCGTCGAGTAGTTTTTGTTTCTATAAGGAACATACACACAGACAGACAGACAGACAAAAAATTTACTAATTGCATTTTTGTCATCAGTATCGATCACTAATCACCCCCTGATAGTTATTTTAAAAATATATTTCATGTACAGAATTGACATCTCTACAGATTTATTATAAGTATAGATGTGAAATTTTGTAAGTCTGTTACTCAATCACGTAAAAAATACTTAACGGATTCGGATGCAATTTGGAACGCATATAGTTTATGCCTTGGAATGAGATTGAGATATAGGATACTTTATATCCCGGATTTTTTTTTAGGTTCCTGAAGGATTCTCAAAATACCAAAGTAAACGCAGACGAAGTCATGGGCGGCCGCTAGTTGATAAAAAATGTATTTTTTTCAGAAATAATAATATGAAATGCCATTATTATAATTTGATTAGGTGGTTTACTAAATGTAAACCATAAAATAATGTCAAATTAACATTGTCATTTTGAGATTTTCTATATGACATATCTAGTTTTAATTTAATCGAGAGTTAGCAGTCGCTGCATCTTTATCTTTTTTCTTTTCTTGAATAATCTCACCCACCTTTAAGTATTAACTTAAAGTACGTCGACTTGTTTCCTTCAGTATCTGCCTGCACCATTTCGCACTGTGCTGGTGAAATGCTTTTCCTCTATTCAGTCGCTCACACATTCTTTTCTAGACAACTATAGTATAATTAGTTGCTATACAAGATGGCAGAATGTCAGTCCAAGAACAATGTAGCAACATTAAATATTACTGCGAAAATAACACATACCTATGCTTTCAGGATTGGTGTGCGGACAGCTGAAGTCTGACACACCGCCCACTATGCGACCTACTGAGGATGGAACAGGATATTACTTCTCTATGTTCTCGCACGTAAGAAATGCTTTTTTTGTATATTCAGTATAATATAGGTAAATAAGGGCTGACTGATGAAGACACGTTTCTTTCAAAGAAGGCTTACCAAATTGTAACACTACCTGACGTTAATTATAATTGGTATCCCACCAAAAACATTCTGTAAAAAACTAGCCAAGTCTCGATGGAGCTGCTTGTTTATCTCTAAAATGTAATGAAATCTAGACAAAGTCGTGCCAAGTCAATAAAGAAATCGCAGTAAGGAACCTTAGACTTAGTCCAATGCAATATATTTTGACTAAAATTAATATTTTAGTGTAATTTCTTTATTAAATTAATGTAATGTTCGAGCAGAATAAAGTTAATCGTTCGACTATTTTTTCCTGTAAACTTGTAAGTATAAGTATAAAAGTCAGTCTAGTGTTATACAGAATCAGGGTCACCAGGTACTTCAGATCTTCGATTATCCTAGTTTTTATAGTTTTCCCTTTATGTGGTCATTAAACCCTAACTCTGTACCAAATTTCAGCTCTCTGAGTTTATGGGAAGTACTAGTTCTATTCTGATGATCATGAGTGAGTGAGTGTCGTAAATGCGAAACTTTGCTTTCGCTTTACTTCGGAACTAAATGACCTACAGACTTGAAATTTTGGATTTTAAGTATGCTATTATAGCTTACTGGATGACGAAAATTTCAGCGTTCTGGTCTTATCCAGAGGTTCTCAAATAGGGGCCTGAAAATGCGTCGTAATGGTTCCAGTAAAGATGGTACGGCAGTGTTTGCTTCGCGCTCGACTTATCGGGGGCACTGCCGTGCCCCCCGATCTAGCGAAAAAAAGATATCTGTTCCGTAGTTGCCTGTAGTTACTTGAAGAGAGTGATACTATTTCAGACTCTAATTTATTTATATCATCGTTAGCGCCCTTGAGACTTGTAGATACGAATACTAATTAAGTATTGTGAAATAATCCTGCTCTATCATCAGTAAGATTTCTGAAAGAAACGCCTGAGAAGACAAAAGCGTAGGTGAAGAAATAAATGCTCAAAATTTTGCACTTGTTTCGTATTGAAATAAAACATACGTTATTTTTAACTATGATCGACGGAAAAGTGGCTCAAGTTTTGACAGAAACTTCATCAGGTGCGGTATGTACAATTTGTGATGCAAGACCTACAGAGATGAACAATTTAGAAAAAGTGCAAAATAATCCTGTCGATGAAACTTCCTATCAATATAGCCTTTCAACTTTGCATTATTCGATCAGATTCATGGAACTTATTTTACACTAGCTTTTGCCCGCGACTTCGTCAGCGTTTTCGTCGATTTTCGCAAAAAAGTAGCATATGTCCTTCCTCAGGGTTCCGTGGTTTTGATGTGACAGACAGATTAACTTTCGTATTTTAGTAGGGAAATATAATATGTCAATCCACAATACTGTTAAAAATATCGCAATAAGGAACCGCAGAATATTATTATTATCACTGTGCCCCGAGACCATCAGCGTGTAACTCCTTGTATGTTATTATGTTAATGTATTGGTAATATTGTTTAGATTGCTTTCACATGAGGCTTAAGTACATATGGAATGAAAATACTTCAGCGCAAAGCTTCCGGGTAAACTACGTTGAAAGTTGACCCGTCCGGCACGTGAAGATAAAAATTTCTAGGACTGCTAACCCGGGAAAGAGCGACATAACTGACCATGTGAAAAACAACTGACACCGAGATCTACTCCAGCAACACGAAAAGTCTGCCCTTGAGCCTTATTTATTGTCATTGCAAAACACACCGATACTGGGACTTGCGTTCTTTTAAATTGGAATGGAAAATTATTTGGTATTATGGGAATTCTGGGAATAAAGATGGTTTCTCCTGCACCGCAACCTGTTAAAATTTGAAAAAAAGAATTGTCCTTATTTAATATATTTGTTACGTCACCGTAAACTGACGATGTAAGATGTTGTTGGGATTGCACTATACAACATAACTCAGGCGTCAGAATAAGTTTTCCTTGGTGTAGCAGTGGATAGGTACCTTTGGTGAAGGTATTTTCTTTAATAATATATCAGAAAATTCACGATCATCCGGGTTATCTACAGTTCTCACTCGCATGTTTATAGTCAAATGCACCGATTGTATATCACGCCACAAATAAGAGCTTTTCAGGCAAGCCCTAACCTCATCAGCTCGGGTTCCCCGTGGTATTTTCTTTAATAATATATCAGAAAATTCACGATCATCCGGGTTATCTACAGTTCTCACTCGCATGTTTATAGTCAAATGCACCGATTGTATATCACGCCACAAATAAGAGCTTTTCAGGCAAGCCCTAACCTCATCAGCTCGGGTTCCCCGTGGTATTACCGGTAAGGTTTGTCGGAAATCACCACAGAATAAAACTATTACCATTATGGGTGATACCGCCCATTGGTTGATCATTTTGTCTTATATCCTTTAAAGTTCTGTCTACCGCTTCTACTCCTTTTCGATGGGCCATCGTACATTCATCCCATATGATTAAATTACACTTTGAACGAATATTTAAACACTACCAAAACAACTAATACGTGGTCCTAACTTAAGCTACCTTACACTTAAAATCTAAGTGACTATTTAAACTAAAATATTCTTATAGAATTATAAAAGAGATATAAGAATATATACAACTCACAACAAAAAAGAAATGAAAATAAAGCTGAAACGCCTGTGCAATACTATCTACCTATACCTACTTCACTTAAAAATAAATACTTATAACTACTTTAATTAATAAAAGTACCTACGCTTAATAATTTTTAATTTGAACGAATATTTAAACACTACCAAAACAACTAATACCTATTTTACAAAATAACAACAAAAGAAATTCAAATAAACTATATAAAGACTAAAAGTCGCGCTGATAAGCACGGTTTCTCAATATCAATTCGAACGCTCTGAACGCATCAACAGCCAAATATTGAAGCTCGATCGCTCTCTTTTTTTTATTTTTTTTTTGTTTCCTCCCAGGCGGGGGAGCAGGTGAGAAATCCTCATGGATACCCTACAGCCGGCTGCAAGGTTATGTCAGACTCGTACTGACTAAAAAACACCCGTAGTGGCTACCTCTGGCCGGGAAGGCCTCTAAGGCTTCATCGGAAGCGATCGTCCCCCAGGGGGGGGAGCGACGCAGAAAACAGATTTCCTTTCTTTCCTCCCGCCTTTTGATACCCTACCGCCGCCGCGACCCGTGTCGAGCGCGGCAACCGTTACACAAAAATAATCCTTATAGCATGATTCAGTATTCACGTGCGACGGCGCGATGGCTTATTTCATGTATAAGTTTGGTGTTTCTATACCGATTTCTATGTTTTGTTTTTATTGAATAGGTAATAATGTTAACTTTTTTAAATTAGGGATGAGTCAGAGTATTATAAACGTAAGAGTAAACAAATATGATCAGAATGCTCCGAACTGCTAAGCTATCGGGAGTTACACGTGTTACTGTGAGTCAAGCATAAAAGATAGACATATGCTGTTGCGGGATATTTTTAGACAATTTTATGTAGAATATTTCCGTCATACATGATTTCTATGTAACTTTAATCATTAAGACTGCACACGCGACGGAAGCTTAAAAATAGAGTAACTTCTCCCGTTTTCCCAACATTTCCCTTCACTACTCTGCTCCTATTGATTGTAGCGTGATGAAAAGTTTACTATAACCTGCCCAGGAGTATGAAGAATAATTGTACCAAGTTTCGTTAAAATCCGTCGAGTAGTTTTTGTTTCTATAAGGAACATACACACAGACAGACAGACAAAAAATTTACTAATTGCATTTTTGTCATCAGTATCGATCACTAATCACCCCCTGATAGTTATTTTAAAAATATATTTCATGTACAGAATTGACATCTCTACAGATTAATTATAAGTATAGATTTATCTTACAATCTCTGTTTTGAAAAATGGTCTGCCGCAACAACAGAAAACAAAGATTTGAAAAAGCAAAAGAAGACTTTTGTACAAAGAAGGTTCACAGACGAACTTGGACTAAATATGGATAAACCGAAGCAAGTTAGTGGTAACACTAATGACGGCAATTCAGCCAGTTTTTTTTTCAAAATTTCGAGTAGGTACGTCAGAGATCACTGGTATAGGTGAGCAATTAATAAAACGTGTTATACTTCAGGTCATGTGAAGCGGTAGAGGTATTGATGCCACAAAATTTGGTCAGTATGCATTTGATACAGCACAACTTAATGATACTACATGCCATTTTCCATGCATAAGGTTCAAAACCTTCATCGTGAAAGTGTCATACGTCATTTTTCGGTATTGCCTCTTGGGCAACTTTAGGAAGATGCTCAAGATTCACGGAACAAAGACTATAAACAATTCAGGCTTCATCATGCATGAAAATTTTCGAGGACAGCCACCAACGAAGATGTTCTACACACACTATTGTATACACAAAAACATTATAATAAAA
This sequence comes from Chilo suppressalis, assembly GCA_902850365.2. NCBI lineage: Eukaryota > Metazoa > Arthropoda > Insecta > Lepidoptera > Crambidae > Chilo > Chilo suppressalis. The sequence continues at coordinate 40,239,724 of OU963894.1, forward strand.
AAAATCTTTCTTAACACGGGAGTTATAGATTTTTAAGATGAAAATATGTCAAAGTTCTCATGGTACGCCGGAGTCAGTACAGTTATAAAATTCAAAAAAATTCAATATCGTTTATTCAGTCTAGGCTGTTACAAGCACTTGTGAATGTCGAAAAGCTACGCCATCGGTTCGCAAATCTACGGCGGGAGACCTTGTACTGAGAAGAACCGGCAAGAAACTCAGCAAAGGCTGTTTTTTTCTCCCTGTATTATATACAGAGTCAATTTGAAAAATGAGTTCAATATGAGATAACCCATGAAGTCACTTTCCATTACAAATGTAAATGATAAAACAATTATGACTATAAAATAAAAAATATAAAAAACAGATTTAAAATGAGAAAAGTTAGGAATGCCGTGTCCCACTGTTTAGGCATAAAAACAAATGTACCATTAAAGTTAAATACAACGATTAATAGTACCCAATGTAGCAAGAGCAGACTCATCTCCGCTGGCAGCACCCGTTCACGAGCATGACGCATGAACCAGCCATCGCTTCGCTCAACCATTTTTTAGGGAACATAACGACCAGCCTCACACGACACCGCCGAAGAGATTTTTAAGAGAGTATGACTACCCATAACCACATATGGATACTAGATAGCAAAATAGGGGAAAAAAAAATTAAGTACCAGTGTAAATTACTATAAAAAACTATAAACACAACTGTAGGACACATAAATGTGGTTACCTAAACACTAGTGTCGACTCTGCCACTACCCTCCAAACCCAAAACCAAACCCAACATCAGTGCCCCCCCTTCACTCTGTATAGAGAATGACAAGGATACACCGCTGCAAAACCAAAGTTCAGGTCTAGAGAACCATGCCAGAATCCACACCACTATTAAATCTTTATCTCAGAAATAATAAATGTTCACCTAAATTTTTTGATTTTGATTGTGATTGCTGTGCCATACAGTATAAATACAATTACAAATAAAATTTAAATTAAATAATTAATTATCATTATAATAATAATAAAGTAGTATAGAGCAGACTCATCTCCACTGGCAGCACCCGTTCACGAGCATGACGCATGAACCAGCCATTCGTTTCGCTCAACCATATTGTAGGGAACGCAACGACCCGCCTCACACGACACCGCCGAAGAGATTTTTAAGAGAGCATGACTACCCATAACCACTCCTATATGGAGAAATACATATTAATAATAATACTTTACCCAGCATCAAGAAAAGCAGCATACTACAAATACCATAGGTTGGCGTCGCCATTCTGAAAAAGTGAACATTGCATTTATTTTTAAATTTGCTGATGAGGGAGGCAGCGTTTTATGACGCTTGGTTAAAGTTATTACAACTACATTATGCAATAACATAAAAGTGTCACTTTAAAAAAAATCGTATCAGTTTTACATTGATTCCTTTTTTTCATTATTTATTTTTAAAATAAAAGTAAACAGAAAAACAGCTTGGTGTTATTCTCGTAAGCAGCAGCAGTGGTTTTTCTTGTTATCTGTATTCCATCGAAATGAGAATCCGTCCTTTTGCGAATCCGACCAAGTGCGAACAAATAGGATTGAGGTGTATTTTTTGAAAATAATGAAACTACAGTAAATTAACACTACCTTTTGGTGGTGTTATGTTTCTGTTTGCGAGTAAGGTTCCAGGGCTAGGATTTGGTCATAGACAACGGCGCGCCGTGCGAGTGATAACTTTGGCATTGCAAGCGTCTATAGGCTATGGTAGCTGCTGACCATCGGGCGGACAATATGCAATATGCAAAAAAACTTTTTTCGTATGTACAGATGAATCGCACGGAATCCGGCCCGTACGACATGGTTCGCGGTACAGAAGACATCAGGGAATTGGGTCACGTAGTTGCATACAAGGGGGAGCGCTCCATGTCTCAGTGGGGCGACCCGTACTGTGGACAACTCAACGGATCAGACTCCTCCATCTTCCCACCGATCGATGGGGGCAATGTGCCGCAACGATTATATATATTCGAGCCCGAGATCTGCAGGTGAGTTAATATTCCTTATTAAGTTCAATTAGCAAACTGAAGTGGCAGTGGGCTGGTCACCTGACGGCCGATGGAGCCGTAAAGTTCTTGAGTGGAGACCGCGACTCGGTAAACGTAGTGTGGGACGCCCTGAGACAAGATGGGATGATGACATTCGTAGGCTGGCTGGCGTGAGCTGGATGAGAGTGGCAGAAAATCGGGAGCAGTGGCGTGCATTAGGGGCATGGAGCACCCCCACTAGAGTCCGCATACAAGGGCAAGCGCTTACGCCAAGCTTAAGTAGTATATTACGTATGCGTGAGACACGCCCACAGACGTCGCTATACATCGTTTCATTCCGAAGCCGAGCGTTAGCAGAAGCGCTTCTCTCGTTTTTGCGTTAAAAAACTAGAAAAAATGCCGTACTGTGCAATTAAATTATGTGGAAAGTGAAGTAAAACTTCCAGTCTTCAAAAAGATGGTATTACTTTTCACCTGTAAGTTTAAATGCATTACAAAAAGACAAAAATACTCTTATATGAAATTGCTTTTAAATGTATTTATTTTTTGGTGAACGCGTTGATGCTTTTTAACACTATCCCTTTCTCGCATGCGCTACATCATATATGCTATTCCGCTCTCACACCGGCACGTGTATTGCTAGTGACTTGACGCAGCTCATGTCTGTACCCGTAAGTTTATCGATAAGTTTGTCAGCTACGGAAATAGAAAAAATAAATAAAAACTATTTATTTCATCGTATACAATAACAGATATCATGAGTATACAACCAACAGTTTTTAATCATATCGTACTAAAATTTTAAACCCGAAAATTTGTATGGATGTTTGTTACTATTACACGATTAAACCGATTTGTATGAAATTAAGTGCGCATACTTTATGACCTAGATAAAGACATGGAATTAACGATATTAAATACCCTAGATAGACCACGATCGCTCAAAATGTGTCCCAATCAAGAAGTGCTTAAACTTTATTCAAGCACTTTTTGGTTTACAGTCACGCGCGGACCGATGAAAAGTCAAAATGCCGCAGAGCTCCGTAAAAATGCGAAAAAAATACTAATAGTACGTAAAGTGTTGTTTTTTCGACAGGTATCTAATTAATGTTTTTATAATTTGGTACATAGTCATCTTTATGTAATACAATAAGTTATTTATATAATTTGAGCCAAATAAACGTTATTATTATTATAAATTTAACGCATTTGAAGCAAATTTTATTGTAATACTTACTATAAACTGATTTAATATAACATATTTGTGATACTCAAAAGCATGGTCGGTTATACGTCGCCCTATAGCCGTCTTTTTTCTTCGCGGTCTGTACCTGCTATAATAGCTAACAGCACATTCAGAATTGAGCGCGAAAAGTTAAAAAAAATAAGGTCTATTTTCTTTCGCATATAACAATAAGTCGTAAAATTTTAGGAACTTGCATTTTGAACTGCCATAAATCTTTGATGCATGCGTTTTAATTAAGAGCTTATGCCGTATGCATTAAAGGTGACTTTTTTTTAAATAATGCATTACATTGTTTTTGACCACGCGATCATCTTACGGACCTCTGTGAATCGTCAAATGTACCTTTTGGTCACGTTTCGGCTACGATTTTGTACATGTTGTCGTATCTAGGGTATAAAATATCGTTGTATAGAATACTTTTTGTAACGGAAAAATGTCAGGTTTCTTTAGGATTTTCAAAAAACTAAAGTTAACGTGGATGAAGTCGCGGGTGGGAGCTAGCATAAACTTTGATAAGTATTTACCAAGTTCCTTCAAAATCAATAATTTGGTTATACTTAGGTTATTTTGCGTGTGCTAAGTCAAGAGCCACGGACGTCACCGTATTAATATTAAATTCATTAAGTCTGTATATCGCATGTGCCTTTCACGAGAACAGCAACGAGCAAAATCTTTAAAGAGATATTTAAGGTGATTTCTTACAGACTGATGCGAGAATCAAAATACAGTAACATTACGTGTTTTATTTAGGTTTTCAAAATGTGCCAAGATGAAGGAACTTTGGATAAGTGCAACTAAACGTAAAGATTGGACTCCAACTGTAAACAGTTACATATGTTCTCGTCACTTTACCACTGACAGTCACTCCCGAAAACAAAACGAACCTGTACCGAGCCGATGAGTAAGGCGCCTTAAGTTTTAAAAGTTGTCATAAACAGCATATTATTGTCTATCTAGATATTTTTTTACGTGTTTTTTGGGTTGCTTATATTTTATTTAGTATGTAGTTACTAGTCGCGTCATGTAATTAGAACGCTGGAAGAAAGTGGAGAGAGTATGTTTGCGCATAGCTACACTAGCGCACCAAAGTACTAGGCCTCTGTACAATGGAGAACCGGCACTTTTCATAGAAAAAATGCTAAACTTGTATACAGTTGAATTTGGTCTCAAAATGAAGCCAAAATTATTTGCTACATAAAACTAATTTTGCCTTATTTTTAGTGAATCGTGGAAAGAAGTTATATAATGATTAATGTTTTTTGATATGGAAACCCTAAATCTTCAAGGGACAGAATTTTACTTGAAAATATTACTCAAGTGACTGTAAAAACCATGATTCCTTTGCTTTTTCTAAATAAAAAACCAAATGTCAATTTGACAATCCTAAAATACAAACAAAAAAATCATTCGCATTTCGCATCCTATCCCGCCTTTCTATCCGTTATTTCTCTTGACGACCCGGCTACATATAGAGGTTATATTGACAAACCTACGTATTTGACATTGACAGCTAGCTGCTGATGACAAATATTGCCAGACTACGTTACCCAATTATGAAACACAGATAAAAAAATTAAAAAAGTATACAACTTTGGCACATAATGCCGGGTGTCCTTTATTTATCGATAGAAAATATCGATATTTTCTAAAATCGATCTTACCCTCATCACTTCGCTGCACTGAGTATATCATCTGACCTTGACGTGTCCAATCACAACGCGGCTGATCTCCCTGCACGCCACCGACTTTGGCGATTTTGATTTCAAACAAAATTTGCGTGATGCGGACTCTAGTGGGGGTACTCCGTGATTAGGGGAGACCTATGTCCAGCAGTGGACGTGCCTGGGTCGATGATGATGAAGTGCAATATCCTCTGCCAATCAGTATAATATTTGGAAAACATCCGGGAGTTGGGCCACACCGTCTTATACAATTTGACCGGTACTGCGGTCAGCTAAAGGGATCCTAATCCTCGATCTTCCTATTGATCGATAAGGGGACAGTTTTTGGTCTACATTTCGTGTTCTATCTTCGACGATGTTAAGAGTTCAGTAGAACACGATGTTCAAGATACTTCCTCTGGATTTCTGTCTGGACAGGTATATTATTTGCGGGGCTGGCTGAGTATCAAAAATCACTGAAGTTCAATCATGTCTTCCTTATTAAGTTAACCTTTTAGGGAAAAACAGGTCTTAAACAGCTTCAATAACATCCATTAAAAATATCTTAAAATGCCATCTAAAGTACAGAGGAGCTCGGGACAGCAAATTTTGATCACACATTCGATGACTGCTGGCTATCGCGATAGATGATGATTCCTCACTTCGAGAATCGCAGAATTCGTAGAACGAATGCGCATCAGTAAGCTTACTGCACTGTCGAGTTCCGACATGGTATAGAAAGGTTTCTTGTAATTAAAAAGGCCTCTAGTAATAATATTTTGTTTTTGCACTTTCCTGTGCTACGTAAAAAAACCCGGTCAAGTGCGAGTCGGACTCGCGCACCGAGGGTTCCATACAAACTCAATTTAAAACCTCTACGCGTTCATGAGAAAAGAGGTAGTAACTTTAAAATTTTCAAAAATATTTTTTATGTTATGATGTAACTAAAAATTTACGGTTTTCGTAATTTTTCCTTTATCTGTACTATAAGACGTTACATCGTACCTTTAAAGATTCTAAGTTCACGGGAAGTACCCTGTAGGTTTTGATTCCCGTGCAAGTTTCGATTTGCGGCATAAACGGCTGTATCTTTTGATTGCTTTGGATTAGAAGTTTGCCTTTGTCACAGCTCCAAGGGACAGTAGACGAGTATTAGATATGAATTTCAGTTTGATACGTCCACGCGTTCCTGAGAAAAACGGTCTTGACAGACGGACTGACGGACGGACGGACAACAAAATGATCCTATATATTCCGTTTTCCTTTTGAGGTACGGAACCCTAAAAAGCGCTAAAAAACTGATCTTCATTCGTCACCATCACTCTGATTCATTCGTAGCAATTTTTTATTGCGCCACGCGTGCCAGTTATTTTATCATTTCCGTTAGTTAAGAGTTCCTCTTCATGTGATTTACTTACACCTAAAAACATCAAAACAAAGAAGTTTAGGATTCTGTTTTTTTTTTCCAGATCAATGTTTGCAACTCTTGTGGGGAAAACTACAGTGTTCAACATGTCGGCGTTCCATTACTCTATATCGAGTGACGTTCTAGCGGCGAGGAGCGCCAATCCGAACAACAAATGCTACTGCAGAAAGTGATTTTATTTATAAACTTATTTTGATTTTCCTGATAAAAAGATTCTTACTACTGAGGCACTGGCCTTCCCTATAACCAGAATTGCTTAAAGTCACGGTTGCTTATATACGCATATCGTAGGGAGTTTCATACAAATTCTTTGTATCCCTTTTCGAGTTGATATGTCTGCAACGACCTTTACCTGTTACTCAATTCAATTATTTCAACCAAACTTTACAGTCAAGTAATGTCTATGAATGCGGTTGCATGACTAGTATAGTTATTCTATATTACTTAGGAACTGGAGCGCAAACCACGATGGTTGCCTACTGATGGGCGTAATGAACCTCGCGCCGTGTCAGGGCGCGCCCGCCATCGCCTCCCTGCCGCACTTCTACCTCGCTTCCGAGGAACTGCTGCAATACTTCGCCAGCGGCATCAACCCGGACAAGGAGAAACACGACACTTATCTATACCTCGAGCCGGTGAGAATAACAAATAGATAGTAATCATACAGGAACTAAAGTTAACACCTTGCTTGCCTACTGATGGACGTCCTGAACCTCGAGCCGTGTCAAGGCGCTCCCACGGTGGCCTATCTGCCTCACTTCTACCTCGCTTCCGAGGAACTGCTACAATACTTCGCCAGCGGCATCAACCCGGACAAGGAGAAACACGACACTTATCTATACCTCGAGCCGGTGAGACTAACAAATAGATAACAATCTTACAATTATTTCTTCTACCTTGCCTCAGAGGAACTACTGCAATACTTCGTCAGCGGCATCAAACCGGACAAAGAGAAACACGACACTTATTCGTACCTCGAGCCGGTGAGACTGTCTTTTTTTTTGTATGCCAACACTCACACCAATTAGCCTAGCCCCAAAGTAAGCACTGTAAGGCTTGTGATATGATATACTAGGGTAACGGATATAATATATATACTGTACATATATAAGTATATTTATATAGAAATACATATTAAACATCCATGATTGGAGTATAAATGCTCGTATTCATCACACAAACATCTGCCCCCACCTAGGGTTACCAGATGATAAAATCAAAAGTCCGGAGAAAAGGCTTGATTTCCATTGAAAAATCCTGAGATTTTTTACAGTTTGAGAATTTTCTCTCAACAATTTAAAAAAGTCGTAATATTATCGTTTATACTCTGCTTACACTTTTAAATCAATATAATTTGAAGAGCTTAACATGTGGGCCATAATTAAAGAAAAAACCTTACTTAAAAATGTATCTTCACATATTAAGTATGATAAAACTGATTAATTATTTACTTGGATAATAAAGTTCTGATTTTAATTGTGCAATTATTACCAATAGAAGATTATAAAAACATAACTTGATTATTTTTAGTTTAACTTTTTATAGTAAGCTGTATTTTATTGGAAAATCAAAAAAATCCTGAGATTTCATGAGATTTGCAAAATCCAGCCGCAATCCTGAGAAGAGTCCAAAAATCCTGATATCTCAGGACAAATCCTGAGATATGGTAATCCTACCCCCACCGGGATTCGAACCTCTCTCGGACCTCTCGAGTCGGCGACACTATGAAACCCGGCGTACAAACCACTCGGCCACGGAAGTCGTCAATCTAATACATAACAATACAAATACAGAAATGGGAGTAGTGCTGCTGGTAAGAGAACAAATAGATAAAAGTCGTACAAGAACAACTTCTACTTCGCCTTTGAGGGCTGCTGAAATACTTCACTAGCGGGGTCAACCTGGACCCGCACAAGGAGAAACACGACACTTATCGGTACCGAGAGTCGGTGAGAACAAAATGTACTGAAATATTAAAAGCTTCGAAGCCCACAGCGAAGGGGCCTAAACCTTTATCTCACGTATTCAAAATATAAACTTATGAAATCTGAGAGTGTTGTTCAAAAAAGTTTAGTCGAAGTGTCTGTTTGTTCTTCGAAAACAACGCTGTGCTTTGTCAAACTGTAGTTCATTCAACTCAGTTCGGTTCAACTATTATCCTGTCCATATTCGTAATAGTGCCAAGGGAGCCCAAGTGTGGATTTTGGGATTTATTCGAGCGCAGCAGAATAACATATAGGGGGCAACCTTGCACCTAGTGAAGTAGGTAGTCCCACCATACCCTTTATATAGGGCCCGACGTCTAGGACAAAAAAAGTGGTTCCCCCTCTCTGGTTCGAGTGGTCTAGAGGCTCCAGACGGAGAGGAAACTCCTCCCGTGGGGAGATGCTATCCGCTTGGAACACCTCTAGAGGCACTCGCTAATTCTCGGCTTGAGGTCCCCTTAGGATCTCGCCGTCCCCAAACCCGGTGACTCTGTAAAGGTCATCTGTGACCAACAGCATACACACTCAAAAAAAAATAGAAAGAAAATCAACAATCGGTCATGAGTTTGGGTCGCGTCTTAATCATCAGTCTTTTGAACAGCCACACCATGCAAACCGACTAGATTAGTATTTTTCTATTATCAAAAACGTTAAGTGAATCCTCCAGTAGCCCCTATTCAAAAGACTGACGATTAAGCAACGGCCAAAAGTTAATCTGGCGCACTCGAGTATATCCCAAAATCCCCGCTTGGGCTCCCTTACTATAATAAATATTAAACAAACTCAATGTTTATAAAAAAATCATTGAACAATTTTCTTGATGCTTGTCTAGAATATGTTATTTTACATTGTAGTTAAAGATACTTCATAAGAGCGTTGTTCTGTAGTCCGACATGTTCGCATAGTTATGAGTCATTGAGTTGAAACGTTGAAATCAAATTGTGTCTGAATTCCCTGAATGCCATTTGACTTCAAAGTGACAAAGGTAGTTTCGTGCGTATTTACGCCTTGTACTTTGTAGTCATACCTATTCAGGTATGAAGAATAATATCACAAGTCACCGTTACCTATTTAGTACGGCACAAAAGCATTATTTACAGGTGACGGGAGTTGTTCTTAAGGGGCTTCGAAGATTCCAGTTCAATATTGAGCTAAGGAATATTCCAGAAGTGCCGCAACTGGCGAAAGTTCCCACGGGTCTGTTCCCGTTGCTCTGGATTGAGGAGGTTAGTATTATTAGTTTTAATCTTTACATAAGTTTTACATACATTATAAGTCAAGCACAAACAAACAATACAAATAAATCGGGTCACTTGCTAACTCGTACTCTGGTTTGATTTTCTCAAAAAGTATAAAACTTACAACTATCAAAGTTTAAATCTAAAGAAAAGTTTACTAGAAAAAAATCCATGCGGACCAGGCAGCGGACGGGACTTTTTTAGATTTAAACATCTAGCAGTTAAATGCTTAAAAAAATCATAACTATCAAAGTTACCTATGTACGGGACGCCGGGCTGTCGCAGTAGCGGACAGTTACCGACTCGTACTGCGGGGTGGAGGAAATTACACGCAGGAGTCTTGACGGCGATAGTGGACTGTAGCTTCGGTGAATAAAACCCCTGGTGTGCGGTATTGAAGAAATCGGTGGGCGCTGATAATGGATGGCCGGTGAGAGGAGGCTTCAGGTCCAGAGTGAACCGCTTGTTTCTTCCTGTTCCTTAGGGTAGGAGCGCCTGTCGCTGAATGCATGTCGGAGCCTGTTCCAACTCGAATTTTATATACTAGGACTGAGCTGGCCAGCTATCCATTACCTCACCCCCGCTATACTTTATTTTTCATTTATTCAAAAAATACATAGGTGCGAGCTTAAAACTATACGTAAATACATTAGGCATACAAATAGGTATATTTTTAGCGCAGTTGCGCGTCCGTAAGCATGATATTTTAGGGCATAGGGCTTCGCCCTGCCTCAGGGCTGCGCTGCCCCACCCACGCGCTCTGCGTGCGCCGGGAGGGGAGCGCGAAACGTTTTAGGAGATCGTTCTATACAAACTAATTTTGCCTTATATTCAGTACGTTTCTACATTTATCGATTTGGTGCCTATTTATTTATGTAGTCCTATGCGTTATCTATCTAATACAATAAGTTTCTAATAAGAATAATAACAAACAACGGCTCTATAGCCCTATAAAGTTTACAATTTTAAAAATCTTAAAAAACCTACTTACATTCATTTAATGCCTAACTATCATATTATATCATTCTATAGAGCAAGCGAAAATACACAAAATAAAAGCTTAATTATTAAAATTATACCTATAACCTATCAAATATTCATAAAAAACTATATTTAACGTTTCCCTTAATTACGCCTAAACTATTAAATCGATCTACACAAAACTTTACTATCTTAATCCTATATCTACCTATTTCCTAATAAGATATAAAACAAACCAATTCAAACACAATTAAATAATATTTTCGAAGGCTATCAACTTAGGCAAAATCTTATAAGACTGCTAGAAAGAGACAGCCTATCGTCTCTGTCCCTCCTATCGGTCCGAACTATCATATTCTAGTACAGTTTCCCTGCGCCCTGCGTTATCCGTTACATGTGAAATTATAGACATATTTTACAAATCAATCTCGTTTCGACGTAAACTTTATTTCTTCTCGCTTCGGTCGTCGCGTACATACTCCCGCCGTGCAGCGTCGGTCGACTCGTCGCTGCATCCTTCTTCCGTGGGAGTGGCGACCGATGATGATGCGAATATCACCAGTCGCTTGGTCGGTCTGCGTAGCACTCTTCCGGCTGTCTTGAGGTCGACGACTCGTACTGTGCCGTCTCGCCCGGGAAAGGTGGCGATGACGACTCCCTTGGGCCACGTGTTGCGTGGCAGGTTGCTGTCGGCGATGAGCACGATGTCTCCAACGGCGATGGTCTTCCCGGTCCCGTGGGGCTCCCGCCGGTGTTGCAGCTCGGGTAGGTACTCTCGTACCCAGCGCGCCCAGAAGTGGTCGGCGAGGCGCTGTGCTGCTCTCCAGTGCGGGCGGCCTATGAGGTCGCTGTCATCGATCTCGCCCGGCAGTGGGACGCGCGCTGAACCTCCCAGCAGAAAGTGGTTAGGAGTGATGGCTTCGTCGTATTCATGGTGCACGGACACGTGGGTGAGAGGCCGGCTGTTCACGGTGTATTCGGCCTCGGCGAGTAGCGTCGTAAGTACCTCTTCGGGCGGACTTTTTTCTTGTAAAACCGCAGCTAACGCGATTTTGACGGATTTCACGAGGCGTTCCCACGCCCCGCCCATGAACGGTGCTCCCGGTGGTATGTACCTCCACCGGATACTGCGGATGCTTGCTTCTTCGCTCGTCGCCGTCGATAGTGAGGCGGCCAACTCGAGGTGCCCGGCTCTTGTAGTAAGGCATGTGGAGAGCGCGACGTAGCGTTTTTCTTGACAGTGCCCTCGGTGACTGTCAACGGCCCGAAATTATCCAATCCGGTGTACGTGAATGGCCGTCGGTGATGAGCGAGGCGCGTCGGCGGCAAATCTCCAGTAGGTGGCGACGGTGGCGCCGCCCTCCTTATGCGGCAGTTTATGCAACTGCTTATTATTTGTTTCGTGACGGGTCGAATGCGTAGAATCCAATAGTGTTGTCTGCACTCGTTGACTGTAGTTTCCACCCCGGCGAGGAGAAGGCTTCTATGTGTGTGTTCTATCCACAGTTGGATGGCTCGATGGTTCCCGTCGAGTATCGCCGGTGTCTTCTGTGTCTCGGTCACTCCCGCCGCTGCGTTGACCCGGCTTCGTAGGTAAAACACGCCGTCGTTGACTATTAGCGAAAGTGGGCGGAGTCGACTATTTGTAGCGATGGTGGCGCCCCCTTGCAGCTGTCTTATCTCGTCTTGAAACGCGTCATGTTGTATTACGCGAACTATTATTTTCTCTGCGTGTTCGGTGTATCTTCGGTCGATTGCGATGAATTTTCTTTCTTGAATTATTTGTGTCGTTTTCTTCTTATGTGTCGGCGTCGATTTTCGATTTTTCTTCCAGTCGGGTTCCCTTTTTGTTTTTCTTTCTTCTGTAGTTAATTCGGTCGGTTTTCGCTTGGCAGAGGTCGATGAACTGTAGTACTCTTACCGTAGTCCGAATTAACTTGTCCCAGCGCGAAAATCGAGTGACGTCCGGTGCAGCTTCGGATATTGACGGCGCTTTCTTCGTGCTTATGTGGTGCACGCGTTCTTCCCCGGTGACTTCGGTTGCGGTTGCAGTTTCGGCGGGCCATTCTTCTTGCTTGTTTCGTAGAAACAGAGGCCCGGTGAACCATCTGTGGTAGCCGTAGAAGTCGTGCGGTGATACTCTTGTGGCGTCGTCTGCTGTGTTGAACTTCGTGGGCACCCATCGCCACTCGTTGATGGTGCTGAGTTCTTCGATGGCGGCTATGCGATACGCGACGAATGGCTTGAATGAGCGCGATCCCGTTCGCACCCAAGACAATACTGTTTTGCTGTCTGTCCAAAATGTCTTCGATTCTGGTTTTCTTGAGTGTTCTTCGATCACGGTGGCGGCCATTCTTGCTCCTAGGACTGCGGCTTGTAGCTCGAGGCGTGGTATCGACGTGACTTTGAGTGGAGCCACGCGTGCTTTCGCCGTGATAAGTGACACGTCGACTTGACCTCCCGGTGACTCGGCCCGCCAGTAGAGTGCGGCGGCGTACGTGGTGGCGCTGGCGTCCACGAAGACGTGCAGCTGAAGTGAAGTGGCTTCGCTGTATCCTATGTAGGCCCGTAGTACTTTGACGCCTCGTAGGTCCTTCATGTGTTGTAGCCAGGTCGTCCACTGCTCTGCGAGGTCGGTGTCTATTTTCTTGTCCCATTCTGTGCCACGTCGCCAAATTTCTTGTATAATTTCTTGTATAATTTGCTTACCCTTGACTGTGACTGGTGATGCAAGTCCCATTGGATCGTAGATTGACATCACAATTTTCAAAACTTCTCTCTTCGTGGGTGCCTTGTTTGCAAGTAGGTCCGATGGGATGCGCGCCAACTCGAGATTGAACCCCAATTCATCCGATTGCGGGTTCCACATAAGTCCGAGTACTTTTTCTATGCTTGATCCGTCGTTGAGTGTTATCGGTTGTTGAACGCGTAGTGGTCCCTCGGTGAGTGCTTGCCATCCATGTAGTGCGCTTGTACTATGGCGTTGACGGCGGTCGGTTGCGTTTCTCGATATCGCTCGGCGTTCTTGTTCTTGACGAAAATAGCGGCGGCTGGTGAACACGTAGCGCCAAAGATGAGTGACTTCATTCTGTATTCTTCCGGTGGTCCCTCTCTTCTTTCACCGCGCCATAGGTACCGCAGTGCATCTCTGTCTTCCGGTCGGATCCCCACGCGCATGAACATTTCGGCGATGTCGGCTGTCACGGCGTACTGGTGTTGACGGAATCGCATCATGACTCCTATCAATGATCGAATCTTCTATTGGGTGTCGCCTCGATGTTATGCGTTCGAAATTTTCTTGTTGTGGAGTTTTCTTCGTTTCCAATGTACTCCGGTGGGGCGTATCTTGCGTTATTTTCTGCCTCGACTTCGATGAACTCGGCGAAAATCAATAGTTCCGGATCCGTCTTCATTTTCTCTTGCATTCGGTGATTGTTGATGTAATCGTTCCATCTGAAGCGGATAGTCGATGGCAGCTTTTCTATAATCGTCTTCATAATATCCGGCGCACGCAGGTACTCGTTTTACCCCAGTACTTGTAGTGCGACGACGCTGTTCTTGATTTTGTTTGCAAAAATCACGATGTCCCTCGGCGAATCGGTGAGTCGGAGTAGATGGCGCAGCTTTTCCATTTCGGTTGCGGCGATGTTGTCCGGGCGGCCGAATCTGTGCTCCAATTGCTTCATAATGTCACCCGGTGTAGTGTTGCTTATCAGCATGCTGCCCACGGCTTCTCTTGCCTTCCCCTTGAGGGCTCTTCTTAATCTCGATGAATTTTCCGCCGACGATAGGTAGGTTGCGGATTCTAGGTACGCCGCCCTGAAGGTGAGCCATTCTGTGTGCGCGCCGCTGAAGGGTGGCAGCTCTCCGACGTAGCGTGGACTCGGTGCAGGCGGTACGGCGGCACGGACGGCGGCGTTAATTGCGACGGCCAGCTCGGAGACGTTCATTCTGTCTTGCTGGACCGGCGGTGGCGGTGGCGGCAACGTAGGGGCGACGTGTTCTTGAGCTTCATCAATACGGGACGGCGGACTCTTCTTTATGCACGGCTTCAGCGCCCCTGGGACTGGATCTTCGGCAAGTGGTGCTACGGACCCACTAATCGGTACGATGTCCTCGACGGTCGGTCTTCTATACTGTTCGGTGGTGCCGCCGTCGGGGGTGGTGTCCTTGGTCGCTGTGTCCAGCCAGGTGATGACGCGTTCTTCATTCTCGGTGCCATGTGTGCTATCGGTTTCTCTTCTATCTTCTATTTGCGGGTCCTCTTGGTCCTCGTCTTCGGTATCTTGCTCTTCCATTCGTATCTTCGCCCTTATAGTCTTCTCTAATTCTTCATATAACGCCGCCAGGCGCTTCTTCTTTGCAGCTCTTCGTGTAGCTTTCTTCGATTCTGTATGATGTGATGTCATTGCAGCTGATGGCGACTTCGGCGGTTGGTCGTGGCGCAGCGGATACGGTGGCCGCGTCACGGTGTCGCTCTTCTCCGATGGCGCTCTTGACGGGGGTTGGACAGGATTCTCTCCTGCGGCGGTTCGCTCTGGCTCTTAGTTGCTTCTCTCGATGCGCTCCTCTTCGGCCTGGTCCATCTTGTCAGCTTGAGATCTTGTTCGTGGCATTTTTCTGTCTTCAATCTTCTGTTTTCTGTTTTCAATATTCCACGACGATCTTCTTTCTTCAATTTTCTATATTCTTCAATTGTTCCTCGGCGCTGTAGATCCGGCTCGATGCGACCAAAAAATGTACGGGACGCCGGGCTGTCGCAGTAGCGGACAGTTACCGACTCGTACTGCGGGGTGGAGGAAATTACACGCAGGAGTCTTGACGGCGATAGTGGACTGTAGCTTCGGTGAATAAAACCCCTGGTGTGCGGTATTGAAGAAATCGGTGGGCGCTGATAATGGATGGCCGGTGAGAGGAGGCTTCAGGTCCAGAGTGAACCGCTTGTTTCTTCCTGTTCCTTAGGGTAGGAGCGCCTGTCGCTGAATGCATGTCGGAGCCTGTTCCGACTCGAATTTCATATGCTAGGACTGAGCTGGCCAGCGATCCATTACCTCAACTCCGCTATACTTTATTTTTCATTTATTCAAAAAATACATAGGTGCGAGCTTAAACTATACGTACACACATTAGGCATACAAATAGGCATATTTTTAGCCCCGTTCGCTCGTCCGCAAGCATGATATTTTAGGTGTGGCGCGCAAAAAATAAGTCTCCGCGATATTTATATTTTCCCCCTCGAAGGAGATCGTTCTATACAAACTAATTTTGCCTTATATTCGGTACGTTTCTACATTTATCGATTTGGTGCCTATTTATTTATGTAGTCCTATGCGTTATCTATCTAATACAATAAGTTTCTAATAAGAATAATAACAAACAACGGCTCTATAGCCCTATAAAGTTTACAATTTTAAAAATCTTAAAAAACCTACTTACATTCATTTAATGCCTAACTATCATATATCATTCTATAGAGCAAGCGAAAATACACAAAATAAAAGCTTTATTATTAAAATTATACCTATAACCTATCAAATATTCATAAAAAACTATATTTATCGTTTCCCTTAATTACGCCTAAACTATTAAATCGATCTATACAAAACTTTACTATCTTAATCCTATATCTACCTATTTCCTAATAAGATATAAAACAAACCAATTCAAACACAATTACATAATATTTTCGAAGGCTATCAACTTAGGCAAAATCTTATAAGACTGCTAGAAAGAGACAGCCTATCGTGTCTGTCCCTCCTATCGGTCCGAACCATCATATTCTAGTACAGTTTCCCTGCGCCACCGCTTGGCGTCGCGGCGATTGATTAGACAAATTCTGATAAGATTATTGGTGAGAAAGAGACAGAATATCGCTTTGAACTATCAATTTTACAGTCAGTTACTATGAGCGAAGCTCTCTATTATTGCGATATCCAACTCATTCTAATAAAACAACAAGGAAATAACGTCTTTAATGTACACATCCGTTACATGTGAAATTATAGACATATTTTACAAATCAATCTCGTTTCGACGTAAACTTTATTTCTTCTCGCTTCGGTCGACGCGTACAACCTACAGAAATAGCGATGAAATGCGTTGAAGTGCGTTTCAAGCGATGTAATTGAACACGATTTTATTGAGATTAATAAATTCTTTAGTTTTTATTAAGAGCTTTTCTACAGAAGAGCCGTTTTCCAATTGTGTTATGCGGTACTAATAAATGTTTTTAATCAACGTAACGCAATTTTTGTAAGTAGGTATAACTTTGATAGTTGTACGTTTTATACATTTTGAGAAAAGTTTTATATATTTTGAGGAAATTGAATCAGTGCTCCAAGGTAGTTCCTTGATACTAACGGGTGACCCGGTTTATCTGAATAAAAGTCGGTTGGTAGTATAAAAGTCGCTCCCGCTGTCTTGACGCTTAGATCTTTTAAACTACGCTACGCATTTTAATGCAGTTTTTAGTAATTGATAGAGAGAGTGAAGATAAAGGTTTATAATTATGTATTGAACATGCCCAAGAAACGAAATCTATAGTCTTCACCGAAGCGAAGCGAGGGCGAGTCACTCACTATACAATAAAACAACAATGGATATAATGATTTAATTAATTTATTCTCTTCGCTGGCTTAGCGACCGGAAAATATGTATATTCTTATATAATAACAAAATATTTCTAACACACTTATTAGCCTTTTTTTCGATGACCACGAGAAAAAATGCATTATATTCACGACAGTGACCAACGCAGCGTTGGTCAAACCCTCACGACGCAGGTAATTGCGTGGTGCATTCGGCAAGCGGCGCGCCACGGTTCCCAACTTAGGGGTTTTGCCCCCAGATTTAGAGGCTAGAAGTGTTAAAACGGACTTTTTTAGGGGCTGGAATTTTTTGGGGGATCTTTTAGGAGCCTTTTATCAAAACTTTCAATTAAATCGAAAAAGAAAGCGTGTGTTTTCTTTCAGTTTTGTGCGTAGAATGGAATGCACCACGATATGAAATGACTGAAGTGACTGTGTGGCGGGTTGTTTCCTAAGGCTGTATGGACTAAAGTTAAAAAACAGCTAAATAAGATTTAAAATCCTGTCAGCTCATTTTCGTTTGATTGTCCTTTGGGAAACTGTATTTATACAATAAAATAATTTTCTGTAACTAAATAAGTAACATTTTAATTAAGGAGCAACGAAAGAATTTAGGTAATAAGTAGATACATATAAAATTCTATATTTAGTGGGTTTTAGGGGAATTTAAAAAATACTTAGGGGAAAATTTTGGTAAGGGTTGGTCACACTGCGGCGCCCGGCGAGCAGCCCGAGGGCTGCTAGTCGGTGCGAGTATACCTTGACGTGCACTCACGCAAACGTGCTCACACACTTACATATCAGCCTAGCCCCAAAGTAAACAATGTAATATAAGTCTTGTGTTATGATAGGGATACTGGATAGCGGATAGAAATATAGCGGATAGACAATGAGAATGTAGGTGGTTCCCAGACAATAAGATCAAAAAGCATTTGACTATACATTAAGCAAATTTCGCAATGGCCATTCGTTGGATTGCTGACCAAAAACTAATTATCTCGAGCTCCTCCGTGACCTCCTCCTCCTTCGGAACCTACGCTAAGCCGTTGGTCCCGGCTGCTTCTGCAGTTGTTAGCACCCACCAATCCGCACTGGGCCCGCGTCACGGACCATTCTCCCTATTCCATCGACAGGGAAGGCCTAAGTCCCAGCAGTGGGGACATTAACAGGCTAGACATTGCAGGAAAGGCTTAAATAAGGTTATTAGATTAATGGGAACGCCGTAAAAAAGGAGGTGCTTATAAAAAAAACTCGAGTATCTATCTTGTTTAAAAAATGATTTTATGTAATATTTTCCCAGAATCAATTATCTTTTCTGAGTGAAATGTTCCTAGAAAATTTTAATACGCCAAAAGAGGATTAAAGGCGTTATAATGATACTTCTCTGAAAGAGCTTTCCAATTTGAACAAAAAATCCCCTGGGCCCTAAGTATACAAAACACCTATAGTTAACTAAATAATAAATTATTTATCTATGAAAATTTATTATAAAATATGATTTTGCGATCTACTTAGCAGATAAAGTTATCTTGGGCG
The DNA here is from genome assembly GCA_902850365.2 of Chilo suppressalis. Classification (NCBI taxonomy): domain Eukaryota; kingdom Metazoa; phylum Arthropoda; class Insecta; order Lepidoptera; family Crambidae; genus Chilo; species Chilo suppressalis. The sequence continues at coordinate 40,258,410 of OU963894.1, forward strand.
TAATCCGATATAGTCAATTAAAGATCTAGACGAAATGATGTACTTATTTTGCGATATAGTCATTAATGGGGTAGTCACATTGTGACTTAGACAATCTGAGATCGACCCTACCTACCTATTTTAATAAAGAACCTCAATATTTTAACACAACTGTTCTAAAAGACTTGTAATGTCTTCAGGGTTCATGTATTTTTGTTTATGTACGTTTCTCTTATATTTTTATCTACGCCCATGCTTTTAAACCTCTATTTAAGTTTCTGAAAGAGTTAGCTTATTGCCAGCGTTAAAACATCCAAAGGCTTACTCATCATCAGACAGCCGCAAGTCTCACTGCTCGATTAGGTATTAAAACACGAATGTGGATTGCATAAATAACTATTATGAAACTATTGGGGCGTTCTTAGAACTTAGAATTCAAGCTAAAGTTTTGAGGCTGTGGTAGTGAAACGCGCGTAATTGGCCATGTTTTTTTTATTCATAATACCACGCATCCAGCATTGAAAATTGTGGCTGTCTGATGAGCAAGCCTTTGGCGACGGATTTAAAAAGCAAAGAAATGTTATTATGGAATTAATTTAAAAAAAATAGTAGTTTAAGCGAATATCATAATAAGAAGGGTAGTGAAAAAGTATTAAAACACAAGAGTCTGTTTATCTGATAATACGTGGACTCGATTGTTTTAATACCTAAATAATGTGTATGCAGTTGCATACACTACAATATCTTCACTCGTAGGAACAATTGCAATTAATTAAAGTACTTAAAAAAAAAGGTAAATTTAAAAAATCAAAAAACCCGACTGCTTAATTATACTTCAAATAAAAACTGAAAAGAAAAAAACAATACCCAAAAGTCTATAATTCTGTTATTAAGGAACAAAGCTACTTTAACAGTCGGGACCCATTATTGAAAAATATTATGTATTCTTCTGTTAAAGTAGTTTTGTTCCTTATTAACAGAATTATAGACTACTGGACTTGTTTTTTTCTTTTTATTTGAATTTTTTATTTGAAGTATAATTAAGCAGTCGGGTTTTTTATTTTTTAAATTTACCTTTTTTATTATAGTCATACACTACTTTATCTACTCTCTATATATACTATAATACGTAAAACTCTGAATATAACAACAAAATTGATGTTCTGAATATTACAATTATGAAACTGAATTTGAACCGGACAGGAAGCGTTATTGGAGGTACTCAAAGAGGGTATGTTAATGTTGACCTCATTTCTGTTATTTTCAATACTGTAAAGTATTGAATTGGATACAGCGATCTTGTTAGTCATTGAATCATCTATATAGCCTTCTGCAACTGTCGTTGACTTCCAGTCACCGTGTCACTTTAGTGCCGTTATATCTCCACCAGCGTCAACTAGCAAGGTCGCAGATGTTCGGCGAAAGCAGTGTCCTGTGTACAACTGGGGGTCGGTAAGTTGAAGATAGCTGGCAATAACTTTGCCTAAAGCTCCAAATTTGTTAATGCCAACTCTCTGCGTCGTGCATTTTCCGGCAATATAGTAAAAAAAAAAACTGGGATTGCTGCACTCAGTTGGTCGTAGCTCGATGTATTTTTTGCATTGTTTATAATATTTCCCAGTAACGGTAAAGGAGCGGTCCGTCTTGGTTTTAGTTTTACTTATTTTGATCAATAGTGTAGTTTCGAAGACTTCAACATCTTTAAATTGTATGTTGTATAACTCTTTCCGTCGGCAAGCACCCATTATACCGAAAATTAATGCAATCTGTAACAACTCATATATATATATATATATATTACGGTAAATTAACTCAATATTAACAAAAAAAATGTACATGGTTAACTGATAAACAACTAAAATACCTTTGTGAAGAGATATAATGTGTCTGGGGCTTCATTTAAGAACTTATTTATCTGCTCTGCTGTAAAAGTCTTGGATTTTTTCCCTTTATATCCTTGTGAGTTTCGTTTCAAAAATGCAATCAGCTTGCTATATTTAGTTATGTAACTTCGTTCTAAATATTGAGTGTACTTTTAATCATGGAGTATTTTACCCACATACTTGACACTATATTTTTCAGATAACTCTTGAAAGTACGCTAACAACACATTTTCAGAAAATGATGTAGCATTTTTATTAATTTTCCATTCCATGAATTCGTGGTCACATTTATTATAGTTGCTCCTAGATTTCGCCGGCAACAGGTTCATGGTCATGTTTGACGCAGCTTCCAGAATGTCTGGTGGTCTCAGAATACAGAACAAACCAGAAACCGTCAATGCGCTCAAAAGTGAAACCATACAAACCACGCCGGAACGGTGTGGTTCGTCAAATTGTCATTTAGTCAATGGCCGACGCTCGTACTGTTTACTAGTAATTTCAGCTGTCAGTTTTAAAATAATTATGCCGTCGTGTGTCGTTCCCACTTGCAAAAATGCAACAGGATCTACGAAGAAATCAGATGGGATCACCTTTCATCTGTAAGTTGTACATTTCCAATCCATTTTATTAAAATATTAAATTTAATTTACGTAATATAATTGTCAAAGAAAATTACGCGTCCATTTTGTTAGTATTGCCACAGAATAATCGAACATTTTATCCAACTTTTTTATAACTTTTAATTTTATTGATTTAATTACAATTATTGTGTTTTTTTTTTTATTCAGGGAGCCGTTTGCTAAATAGTACAGTCAATCTGTCGAAAAAAATATCGTTTCAGTGAAAAAAAAACCTAAAGGGTAAGTCTTGTTTTTTCTGTTGCCAAATGACGTCAGTAAGCCACCTTGGCGATGGGCATGTTCAACTCGTAGGCGTTTTTTGAAAAACTCAAAAAAACCGTCAAAAATTTTTTGAAACGCATTTTTCTTGTTTTGTATCCATTTTAGAAACTTTTTTTTTCGACCATAATTGTAGAGGGCGTTGAGTGCTACAATTTATGTCATTGTTGCAATCTCGTACAACAAAAAATGCGCATTGTAGGTGGCGCTAAAGTCTCAACAAAGTATTTTTTCACTTTTTCACCCTGTAAATATCATTTTAATGGAAAACTTTAAATGGCAAAGTTGTTTCGTACATAATTACCAACAACTTTTGTATAAACAATTTTTTTGTATTACTTACCGTTTTCAAGTTATAAATTGCGCAGGTATGAAAAATCCAATAGAGCGGTTTTGGGCAGTTCACGTACACATTTGCAGTGCACATTTCAATGTATGTTTTACTATTTTTTATTTTTTTTCATGATTGAAAAACAAAAAAAAAATAAAAAAAAATAGTTTTTTTTTTATTTTTATTCATGATTGAAAAAAAAATAGTAAAAACGTACATTGAAATGTGCACTGCAAATGTGTACTTGAACTGCCCAAAACCGCTCTATTGGATTTTTCATACCTGCGCAATTTATAACTTGAAAACGGTAAGTAATACAAAAAAATTGTTTATACAAAAGTTGTTGGTAATTATGTACGAAAAAACTTTGCCATTTAAAGTTTTCCATTAAAATGATATTTTCAGGGTGAAAAAGTGAAAAAACCCTTTTTTTGAGACTTTAGCGCCACCTACAATGCGCATTTTTTGTTGTACGAGATTGCAACATTGACATAAATTGTAGTACTTAACGCCCTCTACAATTATGGTCGAAAAAAAAAGTTTCTAAAATGCATACAAAACAAGAAAAATGCGTTTCAAAAAAATTTTGACGGTTTTTTTGAGTTTTTCAAAAAACGCCTACGAGTTGAACATGCCCATCGCCAAGGTGGCTTACTGACGTCATTTGGCAACAGAAAAAACAAGACTTACCTTTAGGTTTTTTTTTCACCACTCAACCTACAGATTGACTGTACTAAAATAGTATAAACTGCGCGAGTGTTTTAATACCATTTATGTGCGGATAATTCATTCAGATAAAACTAATATAGCCATTAATTACTCAGTTTCAAAAAGATATGCCAAAAAGGTATGTTGAGATTATAACTTTAATATTAAAACATGAATGTAGTCAAATATGTTCGTCACATTACGTTTACTAGAAATATTTTCATTTGTATTAGTTTACTTAATAAATTATGTATGTGCAAACTACAAAATGTATTATTTCATTCTACCCTACCGTATTATCCATGGTATAGCCCTATCATCATACCAATTATTGAGCTGAGTCCAAGATAAGTTTCAGTAACAACTTGTGTAAAGAACTCTAGATGAACATAGGCTTGTTGAAAATATGTCGATGTATCGATATATCGATATTTTTTGTTCGCTATATCGATATTTTTAGCCAATATATTTTGATTCGATATATCGATACATCGATACAAAATAACCAATATCTAAATTCGTATCAAAATCGATATTTTTTTAAATATTAGCGGCATATCACGATCCAACTTAATTCGTATCTGGAAAAATCGTAACTGGATCTCAGATAGATAAAGATGTTCAACTTATCTATGATCTGTGCTATGATTTGTAAATCTGTTTCGCTGGTGAATTGGTTGTGCTGAATTCCATTATATTCTGTAGAAATGTGCGACTGTCTAGTCTTGTTTACGAAAGATGGCACCTGAGAGGTCCTGCAATCATTTTCATAATTCGAAAATAGGGTCTATTTTAGGTAGATAATTTTCGTTCCATTATTTTTCCACGTGTCATCTTTCGTGAGATACTGTACTGTCATATAGTGTAACGGCAATTTGGTACTTTGTACTTACTAATACTTTGTACTTTATAATTCTTTCTTTAATTATAATTTGTATTGTTATTATTACTGTGCTAGGCGGATCTAAATATATTTTTGGGAAAATTGGTCCGATATATCGATGTTTTTTTCGCGATATATCGAAGCCGATATTGATATTTTTTAAAATATCGATGTATCGATGTATCGATATTTTTTTCTACTTTCGACATCCCTAGATGAACATACTTATACATACATATATATTTTTTGTAAATACATACATAATATGCCAAGACCGAAAGAGGAGTAAAAGACCAGACTATGCAGATAAAAAATGTGTGCGTGTACTAGTGTACACACGTAAGAAGTGAAACTTCTTTATGGCCTTATTTTTCGAAAAATGATCTACATGCAACTTTCCAGAAATTGGTTAAATAAAGTTAAATTAGATAAAGTTTAAACAAAAGGATTTTATTATCATAGACATGAATACAAATTACTGCCTATGAAACTGTTATGATTACACGGCTCAGTAATCTAAGGCACATGTTCCACCTCCGACGATGAACGATAAGCGAGTAGAAACTAGAAACGAATTGACAGTCCTGAGTTAAAATGCACGCGCAAGGCTTTTGACAGCCAAGCCAGCTTAACCGAGCGAGTATAGCTGAGCGAGAATCGCTGAGCGAGTATCGCTGGGCGAGTATCGCTGAGCCAGTATCGCTGAGCGAGTATCGCTGAGCGAGTACCGCTGAGCGAGTACCTCTGAGCGAGTATCGCTGAGAGAGTTCTCGCCGGCGACAGTGTGATCATTCAGCTATCAACTATTAATATAAAAAAAGATGGCGCGTAACGGAAAAATGTGACGCGTAACCGAAAAAATGTGACGGTAAATTTTTTTTTTCAGAAAAAACGGGCACTTTAATTTTTTTTTCTACTTCAATGAATATAACAAGGGGTATTATAAAAGTTATCTTTAATTTAGTTATGATACTCACATCCAGTTGTCAAATTTTGTTCCTATTAAATTAAGTCAAAAGGAATGAATATATTTTACCTATTGAACGTTTAAAAATTACCATTTGACATTACTGTCATATTATACATAAAATTTTAATTTTACCCCAAAAGCGGTAATGTTATGTTGCGCTGGTAACACTACGCGGGTGGGTGCGGCGCGGGCGGGGAGTTGTTTTGGGCACAATGCGCTCTGTACAAATATGACTAAATGCTCCTTCTGGTTTGTTCTGTATTCTGAGCTGGTGGTGTACAATCACCACTATCCCCGCTTTCAGACATGTTTTTACACAAAAACTTATGTATTTTACAAACAAAACCAAACTTTGTTTAAATATTTAAATGTCAAATGTTGGCGCCAAGGTGCAAACATCGATTGAGCATGCATGTTGCGTCATCGCGTACTCGTTCATTGAAACCTTTTTAAAGTAGACGTTCAACCTCCTTGGTCCAGCTGGAGGTTGTATAGGTGTATCGTTATGATTAAAAAGTTATATTATGTTACAGGTGTCCATACAAGACCTGTATCGTAATTAAACTTTTTTTTTATTATTTTTGGCCTGTACGTAATGTTTGCCATAAGCATTTTGTTTTCAGTTTTAGAATCTTTGTATTATAGTATCAGAGTAGATAAAGTTCTTTTACGATACACCAGCAGTACTGTAATGAGTTTTATTTTTAATTTTATGTATGTGCGTTTATAATTTACGTCCTAATAAAACTATCTATAATTTGGTATTTGAAATATTTCGACGTGAGTGTAGATAAAAACCATTATAACAAGCAAAGGGGTGTTATGATGTTTTTTTTTGACGTGACAACGTCTTAAATTAGGTTGCGGCTGGGAGTCACTTATGAAAAAGTGTAACGCTCGGTAACGTTACGATGAGTCTCTCGTGTTAAGTTTAAGTTTACATGTACAATGTTTTAGTAAACAAAATATATTTCTATAGTTAAAATTTGTGCAATTCTTATTTTCATTCAATTCCTTGTTCCTATTGTGCAATTTAATTATATTCATATCAATAAATATTCTACCGAGAAAAAGACGTTGTCACTTAAAATCTTCGCCCGTAAAACCGACTTTACAGGCAACCATTTTTTTTAACATTAGATGTTTTATATTTGGCAATAAGCTGTTTCAGAATCTTTAATAGCGGTTTTAAAGCATGGGTGTAGATAAATAACTATTAAATAACGCAAATACAAAATTATTATATAAGAATTTAATAAATCTTTGTTAACAAGAGCCTTTTCATAGTTTTAATATCCCGACTGTTGGGGCACAGGCTGGCCCTATAGATGGAATACGGAGAACGGGCCATGGCCCACCCAGAGTCGGGCAAAATTTATTCGAATTACGAATAACGAATGCATAAATTGATATTTCGTTATTCACGAATAATAAATAATTTCTTTTATTCAAAGGAAAATTATTCGAATGACGAATAAATTATTTTATTCGTTAGTCAGTTAATGAATAAAAATAAAACAAGGAATAATGGCATTAAAATCAAATATTTATTTGCTTTCAATTATCATGTGTTTACAGTAATGATTATTTCTTAATATTCGTTTTCGTCACTACTCGTTCTTCAAATATGTTGTTAGACAATCTGCTTAAAATAATAATAAAATGAAAAATAGCATTAATTGCCATTACTACAATATAATACTTGTGATTTGATTAGCCGCACCGCTATGGTGAACAGATTCCGAATGACTGGGGAGAGTACCCAGAATATTAGCAATATACCAAAACAAAATAAATCTTTTGTGACCACAACTGATAAGGCACCAATTCGTCTTATCGCTTTAATATTTAAAATAACGAATAAAGTCACGAATAATTTATTCGTAGGAAATTTATTTACGAATAATTTATTCCTGAATTAAATTATTCGCGAATAATTATATTGCGGATAAAATTTTATTCGAATAATTATCCAAATAACAGGTTATTCGAATAATGCCCAAATCTGGGCCCACCACAATTATTTTTCCTTTTATCGATCAACCAAAAATTACAAAGATAAAGCGCGGCAAAGAATCTGAGGGGGGGGGGGGGGGGGTCGTGAATCACGAGTCGTGACGTTACTTCCTTCTAATAACAAATTGTACCAAGACACATCATGCGATATTTTAAAGCAATATACTTTGTTATGTTTTGATCAAGGGAATTAAGAAAAAATACGTGTCCAATTCTTTTTTATAATCTACCTGATACACAAAGTAAAAAAAAGTTAGTCTTCCTCCCAACTATATTATGAAAATTCCATTGTCATGTTAGTAAATAGCACACTTTTGCGAGTTTTTTGTCATACAAAAATTATCATTAATTTAACAGGGAGCGACTTTGCCCGATTCTGTAGTAAAGGAGTTACAGAGCTCCCACAAGTTGCTCAGCTACGTGGAGGCAGCGCGCTGGATTCTGCTAGTTGTAGCGGTCATAGCGACGGTGGTCAGCGCTGTAACGCTGGCGAGGTCCGGCGTCCTGCCTGTATGCCCGAGGAATAGCAACTCAGTCAGCTTTATACTAAACCCTCATCCCACAGTTATCGATGTTAATAAAGTTCATTAGTTTATCTGATGTTTACTTATTTACCTAGTCCTTTGCAGGACCTATCAATATTTGTGTCAGCTAAACAACGGTGGTCAGCGCTGTAGCGCTAGCTAAGTCCGGCGTCCTGCTTATATGCCCGGGGAATAGCAACTCGGTCAGCTTTATACACCCGTATCCTTGTGGTCCTACTAATCTGTCCTACTAGTGGGACCACGACGAAGCCGTATTCCTCGTAGTGATACTAGTGGGGACAAATTATTAAATGAAAAAATTTCAAGTTCCCTTATGTCAAGTTCGAAGTATAATAGGTGTAAAAAAAACAAGAAATATAAAGAAAATTTTTAATAGAAAAAAAAACAACTCGGAGAGGTCTCAGGCAGGTTTCGAAGCTGCGTTTCTGCTGTCAACAGTAGAATAGCGGTTATTGCATCCACCCGGATGCGCTGTAATCGCAAAAAATCGTACCGCGTATTATTAAAGTAAAACTAAATCTATTCTTAAAACATAAGGTGCAGTTTCAGACTCACCTTCTTGCGGTCTTTCAGGCAGAGTCTGGTCACTGGCTGCAAGCTCTACCTTCAGCTAATATCAGGACTTTTCATGACAAGAGTACTCTGTCCCTTGCAATATCGCTTAGACTTGGCGTCAAGGCGAATCATCCCCATCGCTGTCGTTGCGTTACTCGCGTCGGTGAGTTGGGGCACCATGTCCACTCATGCCAAATGAGCGCTGGCCGAGTCTCTCGCCACGACTGCATCAATGACGTCATCCGCAGGGCTCTTGTCGCTGTCAATGTACCAGTGGCCCTTGAGCCTAACGCCATCTTTCGCGACGATGGCAAGAGACTTGACGGTATTACGCTCATTCCTTGAAAGCAGAGTCTTGTATGGGAGGCAACTTGCGTGGATACGCTTGCTCCGTGCCATACAGGTAGTACCTCCCTAGCTGCAGGAGCGGCGGCGGCCTTTGCCGAATGCTCAAAGCTACTACATATTTGTGCCGTTTGGGGTTGAGACTATGGCTCCATGGGGTCCAAGCACGCGTTCCCTTTTTAAGGAACTTTCAAAGAGGCTCACTGAGGTGACTTCTGATCAAAGGCTGGCAGCTATCTTGGTCAACGGATCAGCTTTGCCATCAAACGTGGCAATGCTGCCAGCCTATGGGGTACCATTCCTGACGGCGGCGATGGAGGTGACGTATTTTTATATTTTAAAAATTATATTATAATTATGTAATAGTTATGTAGGTTAAGGTTATTTTGACTGTAAATTTAAAATATCAAGTAGTTTTAAGGTTTTGTTATCTAAGTGAATATATTTCAGCAATATTGTCATTGCAAAATAAAAAAATGACACTCATTATTGTAGTATTTATTTATTAATCGCTATCTGAGAAAGTGCCACGGCCGCTGGAGTGGTCGCTGGCGACGTCCATGTCTTCCTCCTCCCGCTTGGGAGTGATCTCGCCGACCGACTTGATGCACCTTATTGTGTACTTGTTAAAGTCACATCTGGAATGAAAAGAGTCAATATATTGGTTTATACATTCATGGTAACTAATATTATAGAATTTATGTTATTTACGGGATTGCTAACACAGAACTCAGAAAGAGGTTAGAAGGGTGATCATAGACCGTTTGTACGGAAACCAATGTCGGCCCCACTACACTTCTCCCCTAATAAATAATAACCAATCAAACGACGCGACATCAAACAATCGAACCAGTCATCGCCACACCCGAGAGCAACGACGCAATCAGAACCAAATTCCAAAACTTGACCAATCAAGTTATGAGCATTTGCTCACACATAGGTAACTATGATGCGCCTGCACCGCCCACAAGGTCCTTTTTACCTCTTTCTGTGTTCTGTGATTGCTACCATTGTACATAACATATCCTTCCCGCAAGTACTTTAGTTACTCCGACATCATGGCGCTTGCAAAAGTGGCGAAATATCGGAAACATACATACTGCTGACTTAACACTTATGTTCTATTACAATATTAAAGTAGTTCTAAGGACTCACTAACACGACGCCGTACAAAAAAACGTGTGTCCATAAATATCTTATTCCTCCCCACCGAACCCACGACCAAAGGGAGCTTCCTCCATCATGCGTCTACCATCAGATCTTACATCCTAACATATCACACGGCGACCCTACAACACCTACAATATTACAGTGGCAACACCGTTACTAACACAAATTACTCTAAAGACAAGAGTCGAGTTACAGAAACAGTGGTGTAGTTTGTGTTTCAAACTCAGAACAAAAACTAAAGCATAGAAAGAGTTTAAATTCAACTCATGAAGTAGACTCATTGCCACTGACTAACTGTGGTCACTATTCCAACGCGTACAAAGAAGTTTGTGACGCATATCTTTGTCGCCTTTAAAAGAGGCGTGAAGAAGCAACATGCAGGCCGGCAAGGTGAGGATGACGGGTGTGGCAGGTAGAACTGTTGTATCATAGAACATCAGATGGGGTGGAGTAATTTATGGAACCTATCTATAAAAAAAAATATATCCTATTTTTACATATAGACCAAAAAAGGGAAAAATATATGATGAACCACACTATGAACAGCGTGCGTACCTCTATACAAACATCAAATCGGATACCTTCGTTGCCTTTACGTTAACGAATCAAAAAGCGATCTAATGTCAAATGCAACCTGCCAACACATCACATAATAATTTTTGCTTGGTTAATACTTTGTTTGGAAATTTTTCGTGTCGTATGGGAGTGTAAGCTCAAACGTCATAACATTACTCCTATGCTTTTTAGTTCTTAATCTGAGGGTTCAGGCTTCCAGGATATATTTTATTTCAAACTTTACGCGAAATAATTTAACACGACCAATGGATCACACTGGAAATCTACGTCTCTTTAAAATTACATAGCATTCAACATAATGAGATGCTGCGCTTTGTAAAACAAATTTTGAAAATTAAAAAGAATGGTGGCGTCATCTCACAAGGTAACACATTGGGACCGTCTGAATATTGCAAGTGAATTTGTATGTAGTTTTCTGATCTCCTTATAAAGACGAATTATATAAAAATGACACACTCCTCAAAATGTGCTAAAAGGGGTAGGTGCGTACAAAGTGGTTTCTTGACGAAATAATAGAATGATAAAAAAAAGTATGAAATAAAATTGTATGAGAATTAATAGGGAAATGGTATGTTGTAAACTTCGCCTTCAGTTCAAACAAAAAAAAAGCGATTGAAAAATCTATTACCTACCCTACCTGCCTATTATAGTTTATTCATTAGTTTATTTTTTTAATATTATTTAATAATTTTATCCAATTGAATATCAACAATTTGTTATTTTATTGCTAAATAAATTTATTATGTTACTAGCTGTACCCTGCCACGCTTCGCAGTGGCACATTGTGATTGAATGGTTGAGAAATGAGAAACAAAACAAAGAATACACTTCATATAAGTTTAATTTTGCAATACTTGTGGATATATAATATTTTTTGTTTTTCCACTGTCTGCGTAGATATAAAGACTATCTGGTTTGCCGACTCGGGAACACGATTATTAAAAAAGATTCACTTCAATAATAAATATGTTTTGTTATTGATTAATTATTTAACTAATATTTTACTTATTTATTTAATTAATTAATATTAAATAAATAATAATTGCAAAAAAATAATATTTTTACTGTCCATCTTTGATATAAAATCTAACCTCTACTTTCGATTTGGTGAAAGGCGCAGTTCGATGAAAACACTATCACACCAAAAATTCTTGATTTTAGTGAATATTTAATTCAGATTGTATAATAATCTGAATCAGATGCAATTTTTTTTGTAAATAAACAATGTAATTGGGAACGAAATTGTTTCTCATGTGACTGCGTCATTACTATTGCGGTTGTTTTCCTCGCTTCTGGCAGATCGTTAAAAAAACTGTTTTCTCGCGGTCGCAGATATGTGACTGATGCAAAAAATAGATAAAAACAATCCTTGATGCGGATTTTATATCATGTTAAAATTTCAACTCAATCGGTGCAGAACTTTTTGAGTTTTGGAAGCGTACACAAACCAACATAACATTTTTATGTATATAGATTAATGTCTGGTTTTATTATGTTTAATTATTTTGATTTGCAACACAATCATTTCCTTTAATAGAAAAATTAATTGGATTCTTAAAAGACAAATTTTGAGCAAGCTATTTTAGTACATATAAAAATCGTTTTAAACAGTATAATGTATAAAGTTCTTTTTACAAGATCAAAAGCAATTTTTCGAAGCAAGTAATCTCGACCTTGGCGGTATTATATCAGCGTCAACAAGCGATACAAGTTATCGGCGAAGTAACATCAATCTTGATAAATTCGAGAATCTTGACAACACTCCATTGATATTTATTACTTCTACAGAATTTAGATGTTCTTATTACAAGGATTTACTTTAGACGATTTTGTTACCGTAAAATTCATCAAAATTGACCTTTTTGGCGGGGGCAGATATTTGTATGATGAATACGAGCATTTGTACTCCAGCCATGGATGTTTAATACGTTTTTCTATATAAATATAGCTATATGTATCAGTATGTATTCTATCCGTTACTCGAATAAGCCATAACACAAGCCTACAGTTGCTTATATTGGTGCGTGTTTAACTTAAAAAAAATGATAGCGATATAATCACGCCATTGGAAAGCTCGATAACGCAGCTGGTTAGCGTATTCGGCCTGCGATCATGGAAGTAAAACAACTTTTGCATTGGTCGGTCATTGGATGATGATGATGGTCATCGGAGATTGATTGGTGACCAAAAAAATATTATTTAGAGCTCCTCCGTGTTTCGGAAGGTACGTTAAGCCGTTGGTCCCGGCTGCATCTACAGTCATTAGCACCAACCCATCCTCACTGGGCCCACCTGACGGGTCACGGTCTAATCTCCCCATGCCATCCATGGGGAAAACCTGTACCCCAGCAGTGAGGACTTAATAGGTTGATGATGATGATGAATAACTAAATTAGCGTATTATTAAATCTTATGTGTATTAAAATAATCATGCCTCAAAGATGCAAAAAGATGATCAAAAAATTTAAAACTCAGTGTGCAATTGCGGAACTTGCAGAAGGTTTAACTTATTGCAAAAGATGCTAGCCTTTTTTTCTAAATGGCTTCGCACGGCTTGTGCATTTAGCCAATGTCAAGTGTAAAAAAGTTTACAAATACTATAGCACTCGTGGTCAAAGTAATAAATCAAATCAAAGTAAGTGGCAGCTAAGTCAATTCCCCCTTTCCCTACGTTTCAGTAAAAGTGTGAGGATTTACTGGAACCTCCCCGTGGACTTCTTGAGGAAACGTCGAAAGACACTTTCCGCTATTTTGTTTCACTTGCCAACACTTGTGCATGTTCCCGAACACTAAGTGGTTAATAATACACCATTATTAGACACAAACATCCACCACAACACAATTTTTAACAAGAAAAACGAATCTGCTAAAGTGACGCTTCCCGATCCCGCTAAACAGTCGATGCTAGCCTTATTAATGAAAAAGGGCATCTTTTTTGAACAATATTAACAGCATAGTTACTTAAGAGTTGATTAGATACATTATGTGTAAATATAAACAAATTGGTGGAGCAAGGTCGCTAATTATTCAACATCATTATCATCAGCCTATTAATGTCCCCATTGCTGGGGCACATGCTTTCCCTATGGATGGAATAGGGAGATTGGGCCATGACCCACCACGCGGGCCCAGTGCGGTTTGGCGGGTGCTAACCATTACCGATGCAGCCGGGACCAACGGCTTAACGTGCCTACCAAAGCACTAATGGCTCGATTACACTTGGTCGTTAGCCCGTATTCGGGTGTACGAAAGACATTATTCGAATTCGGGCACCCGAAGCAATATTTACACTGGAATATGGGCTGGAAGACGGTGTCGGGTAACCAAAAGGAATACTACCCGAATACAAGACGTACTTGACTCCGTTCATTTACACTTAGTCGTTTACCTGAATACCATTGGCAATCGTATTTGGGCTACAACCAAGTGTAATTGAGCCATAAGGTTCAAGAGGAGGAATTTATTTGCATATATTTGCCACAAACAAAATCAGGTAGTGTTGGATAATTATTCCAACACTACCTGATTTTTTTTATTATATACCTGTATTCGCAATAATAATGAATTGCTAAAGGCCTATTAGCAATTATTTAATTAATCGTAAATGCTAAAATAAATTATTACTAATTTTAGCATCGATCCCAGTATTCGTCTGCGTTCGCGTCCTGCGCTGCTATCATGCGAAAAATACGAAACTATGCTGTTTCGCACCGCGGCGCTAACTGACTGTCGTGCGTGCTGTGTGCTGATCTGCTAATGCTAATGTCATTCGATGCGAAATAATATGACTCGACGCGACCCGACAGTTCACGCATGAATAGGAAAGAGTGAGAAGAGAAGAAGCATTCGCGCCAATGCAATTTCTTAAAAAATAATTGATATGCTTATGTTTAGGGTCCATTATTCTATAGCGGTTTTTCTTAATTAAAGTTTCGCCCTTGTTGCGTAGGTCGTAGGTTATAAGTTCAGTCAGGTTAATAATTTAGTTACGTTGACATCGATCGTGTGATTGATATTTTGGTGTGGACCGGAAAATGCTAAATAATAAAAAATAATTATAATATGCTATGTTGTCGTAATGAAGAAACATTAGCATTTCACAAATCACAGCTATTCACAATCAAATTAAAAACGACTTTTAGCAAATAGCATAGCAATAGCACATAGCATGCTAAAACATGAAAATTAGCATGCTAATGAAATTAATGAAAAATAGCATTAATTGCCATTACTAAAATCAGGTACTTTGCATATTTATTTTTTAAATTAACAACCAGTCTTTTAAATTATCTTGTCATACATTTTTTCATTGTCAGTTAATATTGTTGATTAAACCAAAATAATTAAAAGCCTACAAATAATATCTCGCAATAACGGCTGAACGGATTGGGATGAAATTTGACACACATTTACCAGGGAAACTTTTTATCCAGGAAAAATATTAGGTACCCGTGGGATTTTCAAAAGACAAACTATAACGTGGAGGAAGTCACGGGCGGAAGTTAGTAAGTTTTAGAGAACGCACATTCATTGAAATTTCATTTTTAACTATAAAAATAATGGTTTTAGTGATATTTACTATATATTATGTTACTAACTCTTTAATAGGAAAGGAGCTCGAAGGCGTACGTTAAGCAACTTTCGCAATGATCGGCCATTGGATGAGTGACCAATGACTTATTATCTCTTACTCCTCCGCTTCGGAAGACACGTTAAGCTGCTGGTCCCGGCTGCATCTGCAGTCATTAGCACCTACTAATCCGCACTGGACCCGCGTGGTGAGTCATGACCCGATCTCCCTATTTCATCCATATGGAAGGCCTGTACCTGCCTGTAGGGACATTAATATGCTGATTATATTGATAAATATATGAACAGGTCTGTAAATTATTATTATTAATTATTCTGCAACAGTAATCTTCATTCTCTCAAACATCCCATGACACTTGGATGTCATAAGTTTTTCTAGTCAAACGTCCCATGACACTTGAGTGTCATCTGTGAGCTGTCTTGTTTTTTTGCTCATTAGCACGCTTTAGAAAGCATCCCTATCGCTGCTTGTGCTCTCTTACGTCTAGGAAAAATATGTAGCGCTGTAAATAAAGAAAGAGTGCTCTATGCACTTTAGATTTTTCTACATCACTTTAAAGTACGAGCTCCGCAAAAAATGGTAGTTGTGGACGTTTCAACGAAATGACCGCAATTTTGTCAAAAAATCTCTTTTATCATTATTTAATCTTAAAGTCATATTTACATGTTCCTCACGATTTACCCGTGTCGGAGATGTGAAAAGATCATAGTTTTAGGTGCGTAACAATTAATAATCTGCCATGGTAATAAATCATGGTATCTGCCAAAATAATGATGAAAAAACCTACTGTTATAAATTCTCCATTTATTGTGTATTTTTTTATTGTTTTTTTGGTTCTGGGTTTAAAGCTTAAACTTATAGATAAGTGTTTTGTTTATAGTTCAAACTTAAAGATATGTGACGTATTTATTGGGCTACATAAAAGTATTTTTACTTCGATCTAGCTTATGGGTGATTCTCAGTTAAGAGGTAATCGGTTGTATGGAGCAGCGGCACAGCAAAAAGTGTCGATATTTATATAACTTTAACACTACTTTTATCAAGACAGATGATTTTAATATGATTTTAAGATGATCAGTCATTTTTTTAATTTATTCTCGTTTTACGAGACACCAGGGGAGATACTGAGTACAGGGTAGAGACAAGATGAACTTTATTACAATGCGCTTAGAGCGCATATTAGGATGTAAAGTACTTATCCGTGCAATCAGATTTTAGTGGAATAACGATATAAAGCTAAACAATTATCTAAAATTATATGCAATTGTACATTCTCTAATAAATTATCATTACTGTTATCGAGCTATTGCATCGTTTTTATAGTTTTATTAGTAGCCTGGCACCATAACAGCCAGGGGAAATATGACAGGGGAGAGACATTTTCGTTAAAAATCTAAAATTGCCGTAAAACTACTAATTTTACAAAGATTACAAATAAATAAAAGGTTTGCAGCACTATTTAAAACAAATGTATATAGATATTGTAGTATTTAAACACATAAATACGAAAAAAAAATTACCAGGGTAAATACTTCGATCACTCAACACGGCCGCACTCATCGAGCACCGTTGCGCAAATGGCCAAAAAAATTGCCGCGCGGATGGCTCGTGCAGCGCTTGCTGCTAACTTCACGTGACACTCAGTGTCTTCAGGGTCAAAACTACCACAAACTATAGTAAACAAATACGATTTTCAAACTAAACCTAAGGCCAGGGGGCGAGACACTAAACTCGGAGGAAACAGTTTGCGATTAATATTTTTTATAAAAAGTGCAAATATAAATTAATTTAATGGTTACATACTGTAACTAAGTTATCAGGGTCCATGTTATTACCGATAGAAAAGTAATAATTAAATTTCAATGGACTCAAATTTACTGATTTCCAAAAAAAACGGTTAGGGGAAAACCCAGGGGAGAGATGTTTTTCGTCTTTTGTGCTGTTATTGTAAGTAAATTATGCACATTTAGAATATAATTTTAAGTGACAATTTAGAATACATTTAGTTAATTGAAATTATTAAGATTTTAGACCATAATTTCCAAATATAATGATTTTTTTGGCTTAGCCGTCGAACATACCTCTTAACCGAGAATCACCCTTATATAGTTTTTTAAAACGAACGGTTTAACGGAAGAGTAGGGAAAGTTGGTGAAAGTCGTGAAAGTGCTTCGCATTGTCCGAAATTATGACAAAAGTACTGTTTTTGCATTATTAAATCTTAAAGTGTGATATATCCACATGCTTTTTAAGATTTACCCGTGTCCGTGATGTGCAAAAAAATCATATTTTTATTTGCGTTACAAATAAAAAACTGCCATTTAAATATTAAGCAAAAAAATGCCTTCTGTCATTTATTGTTAATATATTTTTTTTATTGTTTTGGGTACTGGGTTCAAAGCTTAAATTTGTTAAAAGTATACATATATGTATTCATTGAGCTGCACAATGGTATTTTGGATTTGATCTAGTTCGTATAGTTTTCTTATAACGAACGTTTAACGGAAGAATAGCGTAGAAGAAAAGGAGACTAGATCTCGCGCTGTCACTTGGACGTCAATCAGTTTGACATTCTGACATTTGCGGTCGTTTTAGAGAATAGGGTACTTAACAAGTTTTAGTAAACGACCTCACGTTTTTTGATAATGTTTATGAAGTTCATAAAAAGTGGAGATTTTTAATGCTACTTAATTAAAATTTTAATTTTCAAGTTGCCGCGAAAACGTTTCTCTGGACATTATGGCGTCTCACTAGTATGTAACGTCACACGACTGTCATTAAAACTTCTAAGAACACAATGTAATGTCACTTTGGTCAGAAGTTTACTTGTGACGTCATGTCAGTCTTGGCCAATCCCAGGCTTTTTCGATCATGTGACCATGGAGCAAAAAAATCATTTCCATTTAATTATTTTATAGAAAAGTTATTAATTATTTGTTCTTTCAGAATAGTAAAATCGCTGCTTATTTTCATTTTAAATACAGATGCCAATAATTGGTACATTATTTTTCATACTGTCAAATAGCGTATTAATCATAATTATCATAATCTAAATTCGGTTTTATTTATTCGGTTTAGGGTGTTACAAGAACTCGTGAATGTCCAGAAGCTACGCCATCGGTTCATAAAACTTCTATTCATATCGGTAACTTACATTTTGCTCAGCTGCGAGTATTTAACGGCTAACACCTTTTCCAATGCCAATAACACGCTGGGCGGGAAAGTCCCGTTCCTTGCCGTCACTAAATTCTTCACCCACAGCAATAAGTGTTCCAAATGTCTGCTGTCTTCTAGTAAACGGGCTATGGATTGTAGTAGCCGGTCTGCGTAATCTTCGTCGAGGCTGGAGACTGTTAGTTCGACTATAACAAAAAATAGCACTTTGTATTTAATCTTGCTTAATAGAAAACGCGATTTATTGAAAAAGAAATACAATTTGTGGTAACTTGATTAGTAGACTTTAAAACAAAAATAACACTGTGTTTCATCTTGCTTAATACAAAACTCGAAAAATAAATCTAGTACAAATTTCTTTTCTTTAGCTTTTAACATCTAGCAGTTAAATGCTTAAAAAATGGAAATATAACTATAAAACTTGATTTATTGAAAAAGAAATACAATTTGTGGTGACTGAAAAAACCGACTTTATTAAAACAAAAACACAAAAAATCAAATAATGATTCACCTTTACTGAAATCTCATGTATATTTTAAAGTCTACTATGATTATAAGTATGGTATGGTAAAGGTGAATCATTCTTTGATTTTTAGTGTTTTTGTTTTAATGAACTCGGGTTTTTTTATGTTCTAGAAATGGGATGATGAAAGGATCAACGAAATTCTATTTACATTTTTATTTTAAGCATTTAAGTGCTAGATGTTGAAATGTAAAGAAACATTTTTTGACTAGAAAAAAATCCACGCGTACCAAAGGCTTTTTAGTTTGTCAGTTAGATTTATCAAAAAATAACGGACTCTTATTTTTTCATTTCTCAATTAACCAAAAAAACAGATAAAGCGCGTCAAATTTGGAAGTGTACTTTTTGGTAATCTACCTGACGAAGAAAAATTTTTGTCACCATCCCTATTGGATGTTTGGAATCTATTTATGGAATCTTAAACTATTTTTGGGCATACTCTAAGTCAGGGGTGTTTAAACGGTCTATCGCGATCGACCAGTCGATCGCTATCGTGGAGTGCTTTTTGTGTATCTCGAGAAGAATATTTTTTTTAATAAGTAGGTTAGGTACTTAACTAAGCTACAAAAATTTATTACGTAGGTAATAAAATAACACTCTGCAAGCGGCAAAAGGCGGCTTTATCAAAGGAACGCGCGGTACTTGTCAAAGAAAAGCCGCGTTTTTTATTCTTGCCGCTTTTCTAGAAATTTCGGGCGGCGCGTTTGACGGAAACATTCGAGACTTTCGTTCACGCCGATATAAATGTTGCGCCTGCAGGAATTGGAGTCATTCTGAATTGAAACTTGGAAGGCAATACTACGTCGATACAAAGTTTATTATTAAATAGTACAAAATGAGTCCAGCGAACAAATCTAAAACTTATCATTTTAATAACGATTGGGAGGAAGAATTTTTATTTTGTGTGATGAAGGATAAGTGCATTTGTCTTATTTGTCGTGCGTCAGTTGCACCTAAGCGTGGTAACTTAGAGAGGCATCATAAAACGGTTCATAAAAACTATGAAAAGGATTTTTCACCTAAGCAGCTCAAACATACTGGGTTCCCTGCTTAATTAGAGTGAGGGAAACGCGTTTTCCCTGCGAGAGTGAGGGAAAGTGATTTGAATTTAGAATGCTGCGAATTATCATTATGTACGAAACACGTCATTCGAAGTTCGATTTATTAAATTTCAGACCACCCAAACAATAAAACGTTCGGAAACTAATAAACCTTTAAAATGAAAATTATTTGGTAACGATGTAATTAAATATCTAATTAAATAATAAAATATAATGAATACACTGAAATAAAGAAAAAAATACGAAGTAGTTAAGCACAAATAATTTATAGTTTTAAAAATCTTTATTGGTACAACAGAATACTACGGGTGCAGTTTCAGAACGTAACTGTAAAAATAGCGGGAAACAAAAATCAATATTATTTCTTCTTCTTTTGTTTTTCGGTAAGTAACTACTTACAATTAGTGTTGCATATCACAAATTCATAAAATATGAGTGAGTCTAGTGACGAAAACAGCAATTTAACACCTGAAGAATTAAAACAACAAGTGTTGAATGCTGAATTCAGTTTTCTTCCTCAGAAATCATGTGAAGGATATCTGAAAACCTATGATGTTTTCAATAAATGGAGACTTGAAAAAGGGCGCGAGCACTTTTTCGGAGAATGTATTATTGTCGTACTTCATAGAATTAATACAAACGAAGCAATCACCTACAATGTGGAGTATTTATTCGATGTTGAAAGCTACAATAAAAGCAAAACATAATGTTCATATTGAAACTTATCCCAAACTTATTGCATTTTTGAAAAGAAAGTCAGTAGGACACAAATCTAAAAAGTCCAAAATTTTTTCAATCTCTAATATTGAAAAAAATCTTAATGAAGCTCTGGACTGCAATTTTCTCGCTGCAAAAGTAAGTTACTACCTATATGTCTATACTTAATTAGTAATATATGTGCACGTACGCTAACCATTTTCGCTAATATTTACTAAAATACGAGTTACTTATGTAAAGAAAGTGGGTAAATACTACGTTTTGTTTGTCATACATTTTAATTACTAACATTTTACTTATATAATACTAGCTGTTACCCGCGACTTCGTCCGCGTGGAATAGTATTTTTGGATAGCATTTTTATTATTTAATAAGAATCATCGTACGATCTGGGTGTATAACTAATTTTTAATTTTCCCCTGGCATTCTTTCTAAGGCTGTTTTGAAGGTGTTAATGAGGTTATTATGTTCGTGCAACATTCTTGAATTTTTTTAAAACAATGACCCTTTCAACTCCTTCAATATTTTGACATCTGCAGTCAACCTCGCTATTTTCGCCTCCCATAAAATAAATCTGTAGAAATTTTGGTTGATCATTATTTGTGGGAAGCAAACAGCCAATCCTATGATAAACTTGCCCTTGTACCGTAAATGTAGGTGAAAATCCAGGCATGATGACCTCATTACCCACACCAAATGATGTCATTTGAAAGCAAGAATTGTACTCTCTTTCTGTTCAAAAATCGCCGCGATTCATTGCTGTCACATAGAAGAAAGGATTTGAGTGGCTCGTCGGGGTCACCAAGCGTTGGTACTGATACTTTGCCTCCAGAACAGCACATACCTGGGGTCTCTTCCTTCCACTTGAGTGCCTCACAGTGTCTGCATTTATTGGCCATTCTACCTATCGATCGAATCGATGATTAAAGTAATCAATTAACGGATCATATTCAAAAGCAGCATCGGCAAATGCTTCCCACGTATTTATCGTAAACGTACGTGTCCTTTCTGCTTGCCGCTCGGAATTAATTAAACGTCGTCTACGTGTTTCTTCGGAGGTCTCTGCGGCTATGTACGAAGCTTGACGTTCAGCATCTAAGATTTGGCGAGCTTGGGTCTGCCGGGAGGTCTCAGCAGCTCTTTGAGCCGCGTGGCGCTCGGCATCCAAGACTTGGCGAGCTTGGGTCTGCTGAGAGGTCTCTGCAGCTCTTTGAGCCGCGTGACGCTCGGCATCCAAGACTTGGCGAGCTTGGGTCTGCTGAGAGCTCTGCAGCCCTTTGTGCAGCATGATGATCAGCGTCTAAATTATGACGGGTCTGCGTTTGCTCAAAAGTTTCAGCAGCCCTTTCAGTTGCGTGACGCTCGGCATCTAAAGTCCGACGGATCTGTGAATCCTTTTCCGATTCCAGTGATCTAGCAAGTTTAGCAGCCCGAGCTCTGCTAGAGCTATTAGCTAAATTGGACTTTCGTTTGCGAGTCATTGTAGAAAAACAAAAATAAAATGAATCTAACAAAACAGATGTACAGATTGAGATTTATTATCATAAAAAAAACCTTTAATAAGCAGCTACGTAGGAAAAATGATGCGCTCACCGCACAGCCGGCGATGTGTTTAAGTCACGTTTAAATGGAAAAAAGAAACTAAGAAATTAAATTATCAATACTTAAATAAGTAAATACGTAAATACAACCAATGCATAAAGAGAGTAGGAGGTAAGTAGGTTAGGTTAGTTTTACACCTACTACGACTTATTATATTAATTCAAAAAAGGAAATAAAAGCAAATCGGATTTTTTTAAAGTAACGGAAACTATCTTACCTTCTATTAACTATGAACTAAAAGATCCTGAAATATTAAGTATGTACAAAATTAATTTACAGGACCTAATTGATAAATAATACTTACTTAAAAAATTATACGAAACAATAAAATTATTTTACTGGATCGAAAAATGTAATTCTCTGTAGCGCAAATTTCTCTAATCGCATGCGTCCGACAACGACGTCTGCGCTCACGTGTCTGCCCCATAGAGAAAAGTAATATTACTAGAAATTAGGTGTGAGCGTTCTAAAGACGAACCGGTTTCAAGGACCGTTTTGTGTTCCGCGACGATAGAACCGTTTTACGTTTCGGATCAAAACAGTCTTCGTCGAAAAACTAGTCCTCGGATTGTCTGCACGCCATGTACGTATATGTACTTTATGATGAAGTAAATACAGTCTATAATAGAACGCCATGATATAAGGCCGTTTCGTTCTATGATAATTAAGCTTTGATTTTACAATAATATAATCTTTATTACTGAACACTTAAAGTCGATTATCGTATAACACAACATTTATTTCGATGTTTCGTCGTCGCGTTCGCATTTCATTTAGTTCAGTTTCGTTGCGTTACGTTCGTTCGACCGTCGCGTGTCGTTTCGTTGCGTCACTCGGCCGCAACCAAAACCAGTTGCGAACGAGAACCGTTTCGAAGACTAGTTTTCGTTTAAGAAAAAACGGTTTCGTTTCATCGTCAGTAAAGGACATTGTTCAGCGTCCATACATAGTTAGCCTAAGAACCAACAATCATGAAATATTATTTTCTAGGGTCAAAATCCTAAGTAAATGACTGTAAAAACAAAGATTATTGACGGACACTTCTGAGAACTTAAATTATTAGGAAAATTAATTTTTTTTTGAGGTTATGTTTAATATCAATGAAACATAGGTCCACCCCTGAATTTAGTATAAACTCAGTATTAAGTGAATTAATATTACAACTAATTCATTTTATTCGGTGTGATTTTAAAGAATAACTATTAGGTTTTAAAATTGGTTAGGTAGGAATCATGAATAAAATAAAGACTGTAGTTTTGCTTCTTATTTATTGACTATTTTTCACATAATTGTATCATATTGTTCATTGTATTTATTTGTATATCACATATTGTGTAAATATGCAGCGTGAATGTGTATCATTTGTTCTTGAATAATTTGGCAGTACGATCCTCTCAGGCTGTTATGGCACAGGTTCACTAGCACTTGGTAATAAGGGCTCTGCTCTTTGGTAACATCGATGGCATATTAGATAGCCGAAATAGTTAAATTAAAGGAAAAACAATCGCAAATAAACACACACAACAGGTAATCCGAAACGAGAACGCACCACAGGAACGCACTTTCCGGTATATAATACTACTCTTTGGAATGCACGAATGCCACAGATTACTACGAATGCAAACTGCATGCACCACAACCACAGAGTAACAGTTTTATGCCGCCCCTTCACTTGACAACTTTTTGTCCTTGTCATGCTTAATAAGGAATGAAAAGGACAGACTGATGTCATGTTTTAAAATAGCAAATACGAATAGCCAAGTGAAGTGCCGGCATTAGGAAGAAAGAGTGTTTTGTTTGCAGCGCTGCCATAGATTATACACATAAAATGATATTTATTGTCTCAGATTATTTTTTAACTTTTTAATTTAGCTTACTTAACTGGAAGTGTCCGTCACAATCTAAATACTGATAATTATCGCAAAAAATATACTAAGAATTATCATAAATGCCAAATTGGTGTTGGTTCTTAGCCCAATTTTAACATTATCCTTTGAGAACGACCCACCGCTACTAGAAATAGAGAGCCCTCTATAGCATTTTAAATGTCGCCTGGCAACTAGCGCCATCTGTCAAACTTGTTCCATAAACTACTTGATACAGGAAGCTACACACACATAGATATAATTTCTTCACTATTAAAATTTCATGATTTAGCAAAAGCCATCATTTTGTAAGTATAGAAAAATGCACTTTCAGTATTCTAATCTGAAATAGGTTGGAGCAGATTTAAAGCTAGCCAAGTGCACTTTTCTATACTTACAAAATGCTGGCCCTTACTAACCACTTTTATTAGCAATTTTATTCGTGGTTTCTTTTTAATGGAAATAGTTTATATAATTGAAATAATAATAAAACACATTTTTATTTTGTATGTCTATTTATGTCTATTTTTGTTAAAATAAGTTTGAGCAGCTATTTTATTTTCATCATCCCCATCATCATATGAAATTTTTCCCGCTATTATTCTATTCAAAGATCGGCACCAACTATATATTAAAATATTAAAAACAGTGTCCTCGAAATAAGATTTAAATAATTTGTTGTGTTTTGCGCATTGTAAGTTAAAATTATCGATTAATAAATCATTAATTATTTTTATGTTTAATTTTGTATTTTTATCGCTAACATTGTTTTTTAATGAGTTTGTAGCGTTTTCCTGTATTTGAAAAAAATATTCGTTTAGTTTTTGGGAAGGACATTTTTTGCCACTTACATATTCTTTTGCCTTAAATAGTGAATTCCTGCTATCTTCATTATCTTTTAATAATAATTCTTCTCTGCACGCTTTGCATGATTTACAAATTTTAATTAAACATTTCTTCAGGACCCAGCCACAAACATAGTTTCTGGACGCAGACCCTGCTTCTTTCAACTCAAAATTGCTTTAGGATAGTTGGTCGCTTATATTAATTTGTAATGGTAAATCTTTTTCTTTTGATAGCGACTTATCAATTGTAACATCTGTTTTTTCTAATAAAAAGTTTAGGGAATGCAGAAATGTAGCTATATCTTCTTCGCAATTCGCTTTTATTGAGTGAGATGAAGAAAAGTTACTCAATAAAAGCGATTTGTAGGCACCTTCAAACGCAACAGAATTTGGTGCTACATTTCTGACCCCTAAACTTCTTACATTACCAAAAAAATTTTCAATAGGGTCCTGATTGAAATTTCTGAAAATCATAGTGTCAAAGCCATGCTTTTTGGATAAAATATTCCAAATGGCTTGCATACCCTCTATAGTTTTAATAAAATTTTTCAATGTTGGTACCGTCTTTTCAATAGTGCGGACTTTGCCTCCTGTTTGTTTTATTTCTAAAAATTGTGTATTTTTAATAAAAGTTATAGCTTCTGTCCAAAGTTGATGAAGAGGAGAATGTTTTTTTACGCCTGCCCTATACACTTTACCATGTGGTATATTAAATTGACTACAATTTAAACTATCGAATAAGCGGTCTACAAAAAGGCAAAACTTTGAAATTTTTCTAACTTCAACGCTCACTTTTCCGGCCTGATAAAGATGTTCCGCCGCAATAGCAACGCTGTGGCTGAATAGCTGAGCTGCTGTTTTCACTTTCATTTTATTGATTTTTTCAATATGTACATGTTCTTCTGTTATTTTTTGAAGAATGCGTAACTCTCCGTGTGCTTTGTCTGCATCATATAGTTCTTGGAAACAGTTCCACTTAATTATTTTTTCACTTTTTTCTTCTGCATCACAATATACTAAATTTTTATTCATCAAATTGTTGCGTAACCCTTTTAACAGGTGTGGAACATCATACAGTGGAATTATTTTGGTTTTTTTATAAATTATGCAGTCCTCTTTCCAAGGCATACCTTTTCTTAAAAACATTTCTTTGCTTTCCTTTATTAAGCCTTCAATTGCTCCAACATTTACAGTGCTTTGGTCACATACAGTGGCTATGATTTTAAGGCCAGTAGCGATTACTTCTGTAATTACTGCTTTGAGAATTTCTTTTAAATCAATTTTATTTAAGCACTGCGTAAAATTTTTTTTTTATCCCTCTGATCATAAATGTCAGCACATGATCAGCAATTTGCTGTCGACCAAATGTTGTAAATCCTTTTAATTTATCATTATAGGAATCATAATGTATTTGAGGAGTTACATCTCGTCAAAAATCAAGACACATAATTTATCATCTTCACTCATGTTTGCTACAGTATCTTTGATTTTTTCAAAAATTAAATTATTTATACCTGGTGCAATTTTTATTTTTGCAAGCAAGTTTTTTAAAGACTTAGTTGATGGTAATGTGAAGCATTTCTTCAATAAATTATATGCCTTCAGACTTCTTTTGTACAAAGAAAGGGATAATATTTTTTCTTCCACAGCAAACCGGCGACCCTTTGGTTTCTTCTGTGTTTCACAGAATTGCATCTGTGTGAAAATTTTTGCAGGCAAGTTCATTTTCTCTGTCACTAATTTAAATGCTTTATTATGCATCAGTTTCTCTTCATTTTCCAGTCTGGTTTTGAAATTAGTAGACTTCTTTTTTTGCCTTAAAATTTCACCTTTCAGATTTTTTATTTGTTTTTGTGTATTGGGCGTAGTGACAATTCTTAATGGCTTACATTTTCCTGGATCTGAAAAGAAAAAAAAACAGTTTGTGACAACAATAAATACGAACGCAAAAAGGGGTGGGATTTTAAAAACTTTAAAATTAACATAAAAAGGTATAAATAACTAAAAAGAGTAGACATTTGTTCAGGCCTGAGGCCCATCAGCGACCACTAAGGAAATTAGTCGGAGTATGTGTGACCTTAAAAGACTAAGGCAATGAGTTGCATTCCGGAAAAGAATGGGATTTTTAGCAAAATAAGAATGGATGAAAACACTTATAATCCAGCCCCCCCTAGCATGAGCACGGCGATATGATATGTAACGCGTTTGTTATCACGCTCAATTGTGAAATTACTATGAAGTTTGACAGTTAGGCGCGATAAAAAACTTGATATAATATAAATTGTGATGCTCATGCTACGACTATGCATGGGACTGGAAATGAAGCAAAAAAATGGTAAAACCTCGCATTTTTTCGTCCAGCACCGATTTGTACAAAAAATTGGGATTAGGCTTATTTCACTCTCTAGTTCATTTTCTATATTGTGCCGTTGTACGCTTATTGTTTCTTAGGGGTGAAGCCTACTCCTTACTATCAAAAATTATCAAATAAAATTAAAAACCTAAATATGGGTAAAAATAGTTAAAAAATGATTGTTTCATGCCTTAGGATACAATTTCATAATCTTTCAACCTACCCTTGTTAAAAACTACCCTTAAAAGCATTGAAATTTATTTAAAAAAAATTATCGGTTTTTTAAGCATAGCTCCTTCATTATAATTTTTATTTTTAAGCATGGAACTGCTTGATGTTTTAATCTAAAGAAAATATAACTAGAAAAAATTCCACGCGGACCAGGCAGCAGACGGGACTCGAACCCGCACCCTTCGCTATCCGGGCGAATGCGCTGACCAACGACTGTCAAAGTATTTGTCATAATCCCCTCGTATGTGGTAAGAACAAGGCCATCAAACTATTTTGGTTCCCGCGCTTCACAAAATCTGTTAGGTATTTTTCGAGTTCTACTGAACCTATTGCCTTCATTTATGTCTTGAATCAATCTTAAATAGTTCCTGCATCTATTTCTATTTATCGATTCTATACAACGATATAATAAATACCCTAGACACACCACGTACGCTCAAAATGTGTCCCTATCTCCTAAGCTCCTTCATTTTAGGTGATAGAGGTGTTAAACAGCTATATCTCGCCGAATATTTACTGTACAAAAAATATGCACACAGGGAATTTTTTGTCATTAAAAAAGCTACAATTTAGTACTTTGTCGTTTTTTTCGGTTCTTTAGTATTTTGAGTAGGTAGTTACGTTGAGTACGCCTATTGTGTACGTTTTCACTGTCATGTTTAATGTCTTGTATGTCCTGTGAAGTGTATGTCAATAAAGAATATTATTATTATTATTTGAGAGATATTTTTAAGAAAATGGTGAAAAACACGAAATTGAAAAAAACCGTTTTTCTCCTTAAACTCCAATTTTTCTTAAATTTGGCACTTTAAATTGGTCAAACTTCATGGGTGTATTAATAGTACATATAGTGGCGATAAATTTTTACTACGGGGTACTTTAGGGGTTGTTTTCACAGAATGTTTTCGTAGAAAAAAGGCGGGTACCGATCTTATTTTGATCATAAGTCGGACAATTTTCATGCTAGAGACAGTTTTTATTTGTTTGAAAGCTCTAATTAAATACTTTAAAAAGATTCTATGAGCTTTCTTCGAATAATGCAATTTTTTCTCGTTATTTCGCTATTAATCTTCTGATTTATGCATTTGACGAAAAAAGCTAAGCATTAATTTACTGTATCTTAGTTCATATTTGTCAAAGAAAAATTATAAAAAACGCATTGTTTTCGTTTTTTTAAAAGGTACAATTTGACTCTACACTTTTTTGATAAAATTTATATTTTTAGAGTTATTCGCAAAAACAAACATTTGAAAAGGTCGACTTTTTCGTCAAAAATCTGTTACTTTCAACTTTGAATAACTCAAAAAATATTAGTTTTACGAAAAAAACGTAAAGAACATTTTTTTCTTACAAACACTTTTTCCGTCGATTCTTACAGTTAAAATATAATAAAAAATTTCCACCCCCGCGATGGGGTGGCAACCATCCCCAAGGCCCTAGCGTACAGGGGCATGATATAGAAAATATTCCTTGAGCTGTTCCCTACCTTTTATGAAAATTTCAAGTAAATCCATGGTGGACGATTGCAAGCCGAAATGCTTCATTTCCTGGACTATGTTTTTCGTGTATCATGTCCTTCTCAATGAATAAAAAGCTTTTGCTTTTTTTATCATACATCATTCCAAGCTCCCATTTACAAAACTTCTCGTTTAAAACCACAAACCTTCATAAGAAACTATATTTCAATAATGGACGCGAACTTCGAGGTACCTGAGTAGGGAGAGAGTACCGGTAAGGAGTTAGCGGTAGTGGTTAGTGCGTTTACTCTGTGATCGTGGAAGTTAGTTACTAACTCAATGGTTCATCATTAGATAGGTGAACAAAAATGTATTATCACGAGATTCTCCTTGTTTCAGACAATTCAATCTCCCTATTCCATTCATAGAGAAGTTCTATGCCCCAGCAGTAACATTAAAATGCTGATGATGAGTTGCATTATTTTTTCAAGTCTATAAAGCCTTCGACCACTTGGACATCGACCATCCCCATTGTTGCTACACATGGAGAGAAAAAAACAATAAGGTAGTTTTGTAACAGTAATACATACAGGCCTGTAATTCTATAGTGCCAACCGAGTCACAGTGTGGAGAAATATAGATAAATAATGTACAGAACCTTGAATAGAAGCAAATAATATAGTGCAGATACCTGTCTGTGGCTGGTCTGCCTGTGTTGATGTTGAAGGCATAGTTAATGATGCAGACTGCCATCTGTCACTCAGCATAACGCTGCAATGCGCAGTATCTATGGAGGCCATCCCTGAAAGTAGAATTAGACTTGAATCACTTTAAAGCAGCAAGAAGAAAATTATAAGTCAGAAGAAAAAACCTAGAATATGTTATTTTTCTTTTCAATGTGAAGAGTTATTTAAATATATTATAATAAATAAATGTTACACTAACCCGGCTGCATAACAGTTGTCGTTGTTTGCATAGCAAGCTGAAATGACGTGGATGGATTTTCAGTACTGTTATGAGCTGAAGGATCAGTTATAGTGGTAAGACCTGCAAAAATAAAATTAGCGTGTTACTGTCAAATAACTGCATTATAAAGCTTTATCATTACTTTAAAAAATTAAAAAATTATCTGAAACACACCTGGCAATAGTAATAAAGGAACAGCTAGAGCATACAAACGACTGTTCCTGTTTTTCTGCTGTGGGGTAAAATGAACATCGCAGACTTTTTCCTTTTATAAATTTCTTCATCAGATAACTCATTTAATAGTGGTCCAGCAAGGTTCACCCACATTTTGAAACGTTCAAGATCTTTCAAAGGATTTGGAAAGTTATGTATGGTGACACCTGTAAGCACAATCACAAGTATTGCATAAATATAGCTCAAAGTACCTTTCATAAGTTAAATTAGTTAGGAACAGCAGCCTTACCTGTTGTAGTACAGCCAAATATACAACAAGGTGTAGATGGCATGGTTAAAAACAGATTCTTGATAGACTTATCAAATAAAACTTAAACTAAATGGTCCCAAGCCACAAGAACTTATCACTAAACGTCCACAAATTATAAAAGAATCACAAACTAAAAGCGTCTATTTTCGCAAAAACTGGAGTTCACAATATCTATGAAAGCGTCCACAATATCGCAAATCGAGGAAATTAATCAACTCAACGCACGTAACACAAAATCACAAAAGAAAGGAGAAAAGCTGAAGAAAATAACCACAACGAACTTTTTCCAAACTTTCAAATTGCAATTTGTGTTGATTGACACTAGCTAGCGGTGTTACCTGCCACATTCATGAGAAACCCCTCCAAAAGAATTAGAGTTACCAGCAAAAATGCTTAAATGGATTCTCAGTTAAAACATTGAAAGATCTCATTTACATTAAACATAAAGAAAATTAATAGCGTTATCTTTAGCAAAGAATATGAAATTTAACAATAGTTTTATTAAATAGAAAAATCCTCAAACAGCAACAAATATGACATTTCATGACCTGCCCCTCTAGCATGATCACCGAAACGGGATATGATAAAGCGATATATCGGCACTAACTGTCAGACTACAGTGAGTTTGACAGTAGTCTGACTAGCCGATATATCGCTTTAACATATCCCGTTTCGGTGGTCATGCTAGAGGGGCTGGCAGCCCAAAAAAAGGGTATTTTGACGCACAAGCAGTACCATCTACCAATAATAATTGAACTACAAAAATGTGCAGGGTTTATAAATAGCAAGGAACAAGCTAACTAGATGGCACTAGCTTTTTTGAGCTAATGGCATACATACCGGAGTTGCCCCCCCCCCCCTGATCTGCCCGTTCGGGTAGGCATAGTTAGATTCGTGCGCTCCCCCACCACACGACAGCGCCGTTGCCTGCCACCACACTTCGGCGAATGTGCGCGACGACGACCGACAACTGACGGCAGCGGCGGCGATGCAGAGTATTCGTTAAAAGGAACTTTAACTTCAAAAGCCAAATTTTTTTTTAACTTGGTACACCCAAAGATTCTAAATATCAACATGATATTTAGAATCTCTAGAAGAAATCTAGGTTCAGTGGTTAAGATTTTGTATACAAAAAGTTGGGCTTCATAGTTCCCAATCCCATACAACTTTTCACCCCCCCTTTTAACCCCTTACAACCCCCTTTTCGCAATAAAAAGTAGCCTATGTCCTTTCTCAGGGTCTAGACCATCTGTATACCAAATTTCATTCAAATCCGTTTGGTAGTTTTGGCGTGAAAGAGTAACAGACCTGATCCTTATGCACACCCGCGCCCCTCTACTTCCAAAAACACAAATATCATTGAAAATTCGGTAAGAAGCCGCACCGAGTCGCCAACGTTTACTAATAGTATTGTCTCGTCACAGTCCAATAAAGAAATAGAAACGAACTCGAGTCAAACTCAAATCGCAAACTCCACGGTATCACTTCCTAATAAAACTATAAATTTTCAAAATATAACTTTTAATAACTGCAATTTTAAATTTTAGTAGATACTTATTGTTTGCAAATATATGTGGTTTCATTTTTATTCATATTGTATCTTTTTATCTGTAATAATGTTCTCGCTGCTAAGGTGAAAAGTTGTATGTGTCACGCGAGAGAAAAGCTATTTCCATCTCGTACCTTGGAATCCCTCGCGATGCTCAGGATTTTCAAATTAGCACTCGCTTGGAAAACCAACTTTCCTCTCTAGTTGAACAAATAACTATTCCGCCACAGAGTGAATTAAGAAAACGAAAAGTAGGTGATTTGATATCTTGTTTGAAAAAAGAATAAACCATGTTCACAAGACCAGCCAAACAATCAAAAGCTGCTACGATCGCGTCATTTAAAATATCTCATATATTGGCAAAAAACACAAGAAACCATTAGAAGATGGATCAGTTGTGAAGGAAGCATTTATTGAAGCGGGTGAGACTTTATTTGGAGATTTTAAAAATAAAACAGAAATCATGTCTGCTATTAGAGAACTTCAGTTATCTCGTCTGACTGTCACAAGGCGTATTGAAGTTATGAGTCAGGACATGGCAGATAAACACCGATATGACAGACACTGCCCAGCTGTGTATTTTTATTCGGATGGTATGACAATGACATGTTGGCTAAGAGGGATTTTTTGACAATCATTCCTCTGAAGGAGACCCGTGCCGAAGATATATATATGACATTTTCTTCAATTTTGTAAAAAACTACAAGCTACCAATATATTTGTAGGAAGGCCAAAGTGTAGGAAGGCCAAAGGGGAAAATCTTCCTCCGAGCTGGGTGATGTTAGCTCGGGGGCCGCGGCTCGACTGATGTTGGTCGGGCATCGTACCGAATTTCATTTGCGCGATGTAGGCTTCCATACTATTATTGATCGCAGTGCAGGTAACGCCATCTCTTGAGGATGGTGAGTAATGATTTCCTCCATCCGTTGTCTATATGTGGGGCATATAGATGTCGCCGCCACATATTAATTATTGTGTTTTACAACCGATGACACCAGCAGTGACTGGAAACAAAAACGGTTTTGTGGCATTGCGTTGAGCTAATGAAGATTTCCCTTCATTTTTTTCATTCCATTACATTATACATCAACAAGTTTTGTGTTCAAAAGTTTTAAATGCGGAGGAAATTATGGGCATTGCAATAAAAATTGTAAATTCCATCCGTGCACGTAGCTTGCAACGGCGGCTCTTTAAGTTGCAGTTGGAAGATAGGGAATCAGCTGAACACACTGATTTAGTTCTTCACACGGACGTCGGGTGGTTGAGTTGCGGAAAATTCCTAGAAAGGTTTCAAGGATTATTGCCCAAAATAACAGCTTTTCTAGACAAAAGAGGTAATGACACTCAGATGTTGAAAAACGAAAAATGGCTGATTGATTTGGCATTTTTGACTGACATCACAATGCACTTAAACACCATTAACTTGGAGCTTCACGGTAAAGGAAAAACTATTATTGAGATGATTAGCGCAGTAAACGCATTCAAAACTAAATTGCAACTTATCATAGATCAACTGAAAAGAAAGGATCTGAAACATTTTCCGTCTTTGAAAGCAAGGATTCCTCAGTTGAATTATGATACGTATGAGGCTGAATTATCAAATATTTTGCGCGGAAAGCTAATATCTATATATGCTACGGTACACCCTACCTAGGTAGGTAGGTGGGGTGTATTTTGTATGTACGACAACCCTGCATCACACATACTTGCAGCCTCTCAGATTCGATCGTAAGTAGTTTAAAAAATTTGAGCTAGATCGCCAGCAGTTCAAGTTAGAGCAACCCTGCTCTAAGTAGTCAGCACTCAGCACCACCACCAAATCTTCCCAAGTATTGTTTTACTTAAATCTTAAACTCTTCAAAAACATGAGCTCGAAGTGAATTGGAGTAATTAGACAGTTTTAAATAACTTGACCTGTCTAATGTCTATACGTAGCTATGTAGCTCAGACTCTAAATATTTTGGGATATTACCTTTCAAAAATTTTTAATAGTAACGCATCTTATTTAGTAAACTCTTCAGCCAGAATGTATAGAATTTTACAAATAATTAATCCTATTGCGATCACGAAACGTCAACAATAAGGTGATGAAAACGCGCTCCATCTATTTATTTGTTCAATATTACTTATAACGTGTTTCATTCAATGATTGGTGTGCGGAAAACATAAGAAAAAAATAATTATAACAATTATTAACGGGATTGCTACCATTTACCATGTTTTTGTGAGTCCCCGATATTTGGTTTACGCCACGCGCCATGATCACGGAGTAACTCAGTTTCGCATAGCAATCGCCCGCTATTCTGGCGGATGCAATGACCATTATGCTACCGCGGCCCTACCGGCTGTGTCAATTCTTTCTAGTATTTCTTATGCTGGGCGGGGGATGTGTTAAGTTTGTATACAGCACAAGACGGCTAAACCTAACACATCACCTATTTTACCATTCTGTGTCCCGTTTGGTAATCTGGCTAATGGTCTGGGGAGCGAGCGCATGTCGTGTAGATCCCCCAGACAAGCCTGGCTGTTTTCCTTCACGTGGTTGCCGCCTGTTATTGGTCTGATTCCCTATGAAACAGACGTAACTGAAACAGTCAGACGACTTCCCCCCATCCACCAGGAACAGGGAGGCGGCCTGGTGGTACTTCAGCCTCTCCTGCGCTAGGACCTGCGCAGCACCGCCGTGAGCGGGGATGAAGGGATCCTGGTGTTTGAGCGGAAAGGGTAGCTGCGGCACCCCGGAAGCAACACAGCACTTTGGCCCGGATTTCCAGCGAGACGGTAACCTCGTGGTGTAGCCGACCACGCGGCAACGGTCAAGGCGTCTACCGTCTATGGGTCGCCGGCGAGGGGCATGGGGGTCGCTTTTAACATCCAGCGATGGACTCCGGCCATGCTGACGGAGCAAGGTTGCATGGAACCACTGGTGGTTGGGATCGACCACCAGCCATGTAGCTGCAGCTCCCGATGTCGCGCAGGGAGGAAAACTCTGTGCCCCTATATCCTCACCACAATCCTGGTGCCTCGATTTTTGATATCGGCATCCCAGTTGTGGCTCCGTGGTGGGTGGGACTGGTGAGGATGAATTTTTGACAATAACGTGGACATGGAACAACAAAGATCCCTTAAAACAAAAACAGACAAAGACGACAAAGACCTGTTGAAGGGGAAACCCGGTGTCAGGCAGACCGACATGACAAGCAAACCATCGACCTCACGTGCGGCGGAAGTCCTGTTGAAGGGGAAACCCGGTGTCAGGCAGCAAGCACATGACTTACCATCGACCTCCCGTGCGGCGGAAGTCCTGTTGAAGGGGAAACCCGGTGTCAGGCAGCACGCACAAGACAGTTCAGAGGCAGAGCTTGACTCTTGGAAGGTCGTCTCCCATCGCCGTAAAAAGCGGAGGGGTGGTGACCGGAACAGTAGTCGCAATGCCGATGGACACAGACCAGACAATGACGGACAGACTGATCAACCTAAACTCAGTAAGAGGGCGAGGAAAATCAGGAACCGACAGAAGGCTTTGGAGGACGCCAAGAAATTGGCGCATACTAGCACTCCGAGCGACAAAAAGACAGACCAAGACACACACACAGACAGACAAGAGACCTCCAAGCGACCTAGGCTAGATGACACGGTTTCACCGAGGGGGGAGCACAAGAAGCCCAAATCGGAAGATCCGCGCCAGGGACCTGGGAGGCCCTCATTTGCCGACGCTGCCAAAGCTGACCTACTGGTGGTGATCACCAGTAAGAAGACCGGACACATCAGCGCTGCCGTGGCTGGACAAGTCCTTAAAGCGCTAGAAGAGGCAATTGTTGAGGAAACGCTTAAGGCGATTGGATCCCCAACAATCGAAGGACCGTCTCTCAAGGGGAAACCCATGATTGCAGACGGAGCCTTGAGCCTCTGGTGCAAAACACCCCAGACACTGGAGTGGCTGAAGAGGACGGTGGGGTCACTGAAAGTGACGGGGGTGGAGGACTTGGTTGTCCAGAGACAAATAGACCGACCTAGCAGGGTGGTATGTGGGCTGCTCATACCGGACATCCGAGAGCCCTATACCATTGCCAATGTGCTTCGGTATCAAAATCTTGATGCCGAAGTAGACCGTTGGCTGCTACATAAGGCAATTACAGGCGACACGAGCACCTTTCTGGTGTTTAGTACGACACGGGACGTTGCGGAGAAGTTGGTAGCGAGGAGGAGGCAACTCAGCTATCTACTGGGCTCTGTGTACGTGAGGTTCAGGAGCAAGGGCGGTCCGTACCTTGAAACCCTGCCACCTCTAGAGCATACAACACCGGCTCCGTCACAGAGAGAACCAGAGCCTCCTGAGACGCCGCAGCGTACGACTGAAACAGACGACACCTCGGCCACCTGCGACGCTGCTTCGATGGAGCGGATGGAGCAGGAGGTTGTAGACGAGTGGGCAGACAGACTCGGTGGGATCAACATCGATCAGGAGGTCGATGTTGATGTGCTGCTATCGTCCGATGGCGCCTCCACCACCGACCATTAAGACCATCCAGGCTAACCTCCAACACAGTCGTACCGCAACGGCTCAGCTCACGAGATGGTTGGAGGTTAACGACAAGGCAGTGGCTCTGATCCAGGAGCCGTGGGTCAGATCCAATAGCGTATGCGGCTTCAGAAACAGCGGTGGTAAGACATTCTATACAGCAAAGAACCGTGCTCCGCGGTCCTGTATCATATGTTCTACTACCATACAGGCACAATTAATGACACAATTCTGTTCTAGCGACCTAACGACCATCAAAATAAAACAATCGCAAGATCCAAGTGTACCCGATCTGGTGATGGCCTCCGCCTACATGCATGAGGAGGAGTCGGCACCACCAGATGAACTAGTGGAGCTGGTGAGATACTGCGAACAAAACGACATGGCGCTGATCATCGGCGCTGACGCCAACGCCCATCATCCTCTATGGGGCATGCCAAACAGCAACAAGCGAGGTGAGGACTTAGTAGACTTTCTTTTTACGACAGATCTGAGCATCCTAAATATAGGGTCGGCTCCAACATTCGTGACAAGAAGAGCAAGAACCATCATAGACTTAACACTGGCGACGAGGATGGGTGCCAATCTGGTGTCCGACTGGAAGGTTTCCATGGAGGCCTCCTGCTCGGACCACAGATGGATCACTTTCAAACTCGCTATACAAACTGTAATCCCGACACCCAGGCGCATACCTAGGAAGACAAATAAGAAGCAGTATACACTACAGGTAACTCAATCCCTACAGCGCATGCAGCTCAGGGACTATGAGGACACCGAGACAATAGACAAGACCACCGAGGAGCTGACTGAGGCCATCATGTCCGGCTACCGGAATGCATGCCCCCTCAGCACACCTAGGACTAACCCTAGTAAC
Source organism: Chilo suppressalis (assembly GCA_902850365.2). NCBI lineage: Eukaryota > Metazoa > Arthropoda > Insecta > Lepidoptera > Crambidae > Chilo > Chilo suppressalis. The sequence continues at coordinate 40,296,084 of OU963894.1, forward strand.
AAAAACTCCTGGTGGGGACCTGAACTTGCAAGACTGAGGAAAAAGGTAAGACGCCTCTTTAACAGGGCCATGAACACCTGTGATGACCAAGACTGGGACGCATATAGAGATGCAAAATCTCTGTACAAAAGACGAATTCGGCACTGGAGCGATGGGTCATGGCGGAAATTCTGCACCAGCATTGACACGTGTTCCACGGCAAACAAAGTAAGAAAATTACTCTGCAAAGACAACTCACAGGACTTGGGCCAGCTGTGCAGACCTGACGGGACATACACCTCAACACCGGTAGAAGCACAGAGGCTACTCCTGGAGACGCACTTCCCGGGCTGTGTGATGAAGCCAGCACATGTCTGGGGGGGAAACATTTGGACACCGACCTTACACTGCTGGGACATAGCTAACAAGACAGTATCACAGGACAAGGTAAAATGGGCACTAAATAGTTTCCAACCTTTCAAGGCCGCGGGTCCGGATGGAATTTTCCCGGCACTTCTTCAGTGGGCGGGAGATGACCTAATACGGATCCTGGTAGCTCTACTAAGAGCATGCCTGGCCTACAGGTACACACCCAAACTGTGGAGGGATGTCAGAGTAACTTTCATCCCTAAACCTGGTAAGAGCGACTATAGTGAGCCAAAATCATACAGACCAATTAGCCTCTCTTCTTTCTTACTAAAATCATTAGAGAGGCTTTGCGACAGAGAACTAAGAGACAATCAACTGACTAAGGCTACGCTTCACCCAAATCAACATGCCTACAGTCCAGGTAAATCGACAGAATCGGCTTTGCATGCCGTAGTAAGCATGATCGAGGACAGCCTAGGACGTAAGGAGCTCTGCCTAGGCACATTCATAGACATAGAGGGAGCATTTGACAAAACCAGTTTTAGCAGCATTACGACAGCCCTACTTAGACACGGAGCTGATGAGACCATCGTCCAGTGGATAAGTAACATGCTATCTAACAGGTTAATAAGACCACAAGGAGAGAATCAACTGCGAGCACTGGCTACGAGAGGTTGCCCTCAAGGGGGGGTACTCTCACCACTACTTTGGAATACAGTTGTGAACGACCTCATAACAAGACTGAACAATCTGCACTACCTCACAATAGGATATGCAGATGACCTGGCGATCCTTATCCCGGGTAAGTTTGCGGACACGGTATGCGATGTGACACAAAGGGCACTGAGAGTGGTAGAGATATGGTGCTCGGACTATGGACTAAAGGTAAACCCGGGTAAAACAGAACTAGTTCTGTTCACCAATAAAAGGAACCTGGGCAGCTACCGCATGCCAGTATTATTCGGCAAGACGCTGTGTTTCTCAAAGGAGGTAAAGTATTTAGGCATAAATCTAGACGCCAAACTCAACTGGGGAACACATATTGACAAAACCATTAAGAAAGCCTGCATCATTTTGTACCAATGCAAGAGGATGCTGGGTAAGAGGTGGGGCTTATCCCCCTTTATAACAAAATGGCTATACACGACAATAATAAGACCCATCATAGGCTATGCAGCGCTTGTATGGTGGACGAAGACAACACAGGTAACAACCATAGACAAACTTAAGTGCTTCCAAGGGAGGGTCTGCCGGGCGATAACGGGCTGCATGAAAACCACCCCTACTGCAGCACTTGAGACAATTCTGAACGTAAGACCACTACATTTCTACATCCAGCAAGAAGCAGCATGTGCGTCTACTAGGCTCCATATGCTAGGCTTGCGGAGAGACTACAATACGCCACATACACGTATTCTAAAAGGCATTGAGGAAGAATACCCCTTCTTCATGGCGAGAAACGACATCATCCCTAGACAGTATGTATTTGACAAAAAATATAGAATACAACTATATGAAGACAATCCTGACCGAGGACTACACAAGGAGCTGAGGGTATACACAGACGGCTCCAAAACCAACTCAGGTACTGGTGCAGGTGTGTTCTCAGAGGATATCAACATTCATATATCAGACAGCCTGGGCATCCTCAATACGGTCTTTCAGGCGGAGTGTATAGGCATTTTCAGAGCAGCGGAGGCCATCACAAAACGTGCAATCAGGAGTAGAAACATCCGGATACTCTCTGACAGTGCCTCGGTACTCCAGGCGCTAGACAACAATGTAATGACGTCCGGCTTGGTTTTTGAATGCCACTGCAAACTCATGGAGGTAGGCAGAGAAAACGAGGTCATACTCCAATGGATAAAAGGACATAGTGGGTCAAGGGGCAATGATGCAGCAGATTGTCTGGCCAGGAGAGGGTCGGACACTGTGGTATATGGCCCAGAACCAATCGTACCGATCCCATACCGGCTGCTGCGAAGTTGGATTAGGGAACGGTACCTGCGACTACACAACGAATACTGGGCTGGACTTGCAGACTGCTGGCACGCCAGGGAGGCCATACCTAAGGTAGACCCACGGCTAGCAAGTAAGTTTTGCAAGTTACCAAGACATGCTCTGAAACAAATAGTGAGTATTCTCACAGGACACGGACACTTTAATAAACATCTGTTTAAAATAGGTGTCTCGGACAGTCCTCTGTGCAGAGCCTGCATGGAGGAAGAGGAGACGAGCACTCACGTCCTGCTGCAGTGCAGAGGCGTGACCAGACATCGAATGACACACCTGGGCAGCCCGCAGACGCTACTCGAGGCCTGCGGCGACATCAGGAGACTGCTGAGCTTCTTGGGGGAGCTGGGATGGCACGACTAAGGCCATCCTCACACGCAAAATAGGCACCTGGTGTCGAGTTGCGGAAAACACCCACCGTGAAGAAGAAGAAGAAGAAGAATGCTGCCAGGCAGTGGCATTTCTTTGCATTGTAGGTAACCCACAATGTCAAATGAATAGCTTTGCAAGTATGAAACATTTGGAAGAATAAATAGTCAAGTGATTGTAGTTTCTTATATTTTTATTTTAAGCATTTAACTGCAAAAATTATTTTACTGATAAAAATTCCACACGCGCTAGACCGCACAAAAATTTCTCTAGTAAAATTTTCTTTAGATTTAAACATCTATCAGATAAATACTTAAAAAATTAAAAAATATATAGGTGATTATATCACTTACTGTCATTATACGGAATGGTTTCCACGCACTCCTGTATTAGAGTTAGTTCATTGAGCTGCAAACTACCCACTAACGCTGGCCCCCAGGATTTTTCCTCCAGTAATTGTCTCATTGCGTACGGCGTGGAACCAGATTCTAAGCGGTACGGCCTGTGAATTTAATCATGAATTTATTTATATTTCACATAGAAAAATTTACTATCCATATAAAGTCCCAGCCCCCTTTTCGACCCCTTTAAGGATGATTTCTGGGATAAAAAACAAAGCTATCTCTATACAAAATTTCAACATAAATCTATTAAGTGATTCAATCGTGAAGAGGTAATACACAGACAGACACACTTTCGCATTTATAATTTAACCATGGATTTATTTACTAACAGATTCGATAAAATAAATCCAAATATCCAACTGCAGTTTCATCTAGCGGGCGTAGAATGTAAGGGTACGACGTTAACTTTAAATTTAGAAATTAACTTTAAATGACAATCATTTCTATTGGATAATAATTTTTATCTACCCTAATGCTTTAGGACCGCTATTAAAGATTCTGAAATAGTTAGCTTATTGCCAATATTAAAAAATCTGATGTCGTAATTAAAAAAAACATAAAAGAGACCTACGATTTTTGCCCAATTTTGTACCTTGGTACAAATTATCTCAAAACACATTTAAAATTATACTTTATAAGACACACTCATCAAAATCTCAATAAATTTAATAAATTGCTGAAAATCTGAATTAAAATAGAGAATCTGCGTAGAAAAAAACGTTATAACAAAGACACAATTTGTCCTTGACTGACAGTTAATACAATTAGTTCAAATACATTTCCTTGATTGTGTTGCCATTAATTTAAATGTTCAAACGACGTTTTTATGTGGTACAAGTGGATAAATAACCTGCATTTATATAGTTCATAAAGTTCGCATTTATAATATTAGTCCGGATGAGTTCGGCGTATTTTCCTTCACATAAATGCATGATAATTCGTGAGTTACAAAATTGGCAGAATTTGGCTTTTTAAATCTCTTCCGCGCCAAGGGCTTTCTCATCAAACAGCCACAATTTTTACTGCTGGATGCGTGGTATTATGAATTTCAATAAAAGAACATTGTCATTCACGCGCGCTTCACTACCTCAGCTCCGAAAGTTTTCATGAATTTCAAGTTCTCAGAACGCCCCATTGTTTTAGAATCTTGTATAGAGGATTCATATCATGTTTGCGTGATGAGTACGAGAACGATTTCTATATATACAGGGTGGAAATTTTGAATGCCACCCCCAGGGAAAGTACTCTAAATACTGGAGATAGGTAATTTTACCCAAAGGAAATATTCCTTTATTTTTAAAAAGAAACACAACTGCATTCACAGTTTTTCGAAAATTTGCTTGCCACACCGGGAATCGAACTGGCAAAGAATCGAAAAAATGACAGCCTGTATTTTTATGGCATCGATCGATAGGGTCAATCATAGGGATCATATCTTAGTAACAAACTTAGTAACAACTTACAACAAGATGGTGCTCAGGCCCATAACAGCAGAATCACCGCTGCCTATGTTAATAATAATCATTTCAATACCTGGATTGGTACAAACGGCACAATAGGCTAGTTGACTCATGTCGAATTGTATTAAATAAATGTTTATTTCTTAAAGTATTTGGTCTAAGGAACCTAAATATATCGATTTCACTTCATAAAAGCAGAAGATTGCTGCAGAAACTTAATTAAAAAAAAAAATTTAGTCTATACTTTTTAAACACTAAAAACGCTGTTCGCCACATCCGCCATGATTTTGACGTCTCTTGTGGTAAACAAACAACTGAATGTCATTCGCATGTTACTGTAGGAGGATTCTTTCGTCTGACTAATTTATCTTAAAACACTTTTAACTTTACTTTTTTTTTGAAAGAAAAAAACAGTAAACTTAGTTTTTTTTGACAAAACTAATTATGGATGCCGGCTTTGTGAAAACAGAAAACACAAATCTGCCAAGAATTGACGCATTGATGGTTGGTGAATTTGTTGCACTAAACCCCGATTTCTGCTCTGCGGAGCAGAGAAACGACAAGGCATCTATGTAAGTACAGTGCATTTAGTATTACAATGTAGTTATAAACATAAAACTGATACAACATATGAATAAGTGTAATAAAGTTGCGTAGGTTAATTTCTTTCAGCACTTTAATCCACAACTTTCCTGGAGTCTTCAAGGATGTGTTTTTATATTCTCGTACAATACAGTAATGATAATTACTTTATTTTTCGTGGTATTTATTAGAAATCATGTTTTTTTTATTATAAACTCAGTTAAAAGTAATTTTCTACGTGTTTACGAGTTTTTGTTTACCATAGTTCACGTCATAGCATAGATAATCTATAGCGTAAAATGGCCGACAGCGTTTTTGTATGTCCATGAAAAGTCTATTTTAAAATTAAAGATTTGTAGCTTTCTAGGTTTAAAAAAATACAATACATATTTTTTCGGTCTAATAGAACATTTATTAACCATTTAAAACCTTTTTCCAAAAAGGGTCAACTAGCCTATTAGATGGCCTGTGAGATCACCTAAGATCTGGTGATCTCACAGGCCATCTAATGCCGCCTTTAGATTTTTTTTTGTGGGGATATGTATAAAAAATAAAATTTAACTAAAATCTTACGCAACTGTAAACGAGTTAGGAGCTGAGATTCACAATACGATTTTTAATATTCATCACAACACGCTATTAAAAATTACTAGAAATGAATTCCTTAAAAGAATAAATTTGTGTATCCAACAAAATGGAGATCATTTCGAGCAACTAATTAGTTAGAATGATATTTTTTTTGTTCAAATAAAATAAGTTAAGATTTCATGCTTTTCCTTCGATTTAATGTACTAAGTTTGTTAGTAAGATATGATCCCTATGATTGACCCTATCGATCGATGCCATAAAAATACAGGATGTAATTTTTTCGAATTTTCGCTAGTTTGATTCGCGGGTGTGGCAAGCAAATTTTCAAAAAACCGTGAATGCAGTTGTGTTTCTTTTTAAAAATAAAGGAATGTTTTCTTTGAGTAAAATTATGTATCTCCAGTATTTAGAGTACTTCCGCTGGGGGTGGCATTCAAAATTTCCACTCTGTATATAACTTATATATGTACTGTATATGGTATTCTATCCGTTACCCTAGTATCCCATCACACAAGCCTTACAGTGCTTACATTGGGGCTTGGCTAATTGGTGTGAGTGTTGTAAATATTTATTTATTATTTTAATAACTTTAACTATCTTCTTACCTAAAAGTTCCATCGATGCCGGCGTTCTGACTGTACAGCAGTAATCCTTCAGTAGCAGCGACGGCGAAAGTCTCGCCTGTCGGGGAAAACCTCACGCAGTGGACTCGAACCTGGGAATCGAACCAGAATAATGTAGTTAGTGGTCAAATGGGTACCCGGCCATTTAGATAATCGGCAACGAGAAATGAAATGATGAATGAGCAAGAGCAAGGGCACAGGGGCAAAAGATGGGACCAGAACCTTCCTATGGTATCCCTAGAAACCATGCTATGCAAATTTTTAAGGACGACCATCTAAGCGAATCGAAAAAATACTGGTTAAACAAACCAGAATAATAGCACGCTAAATAAATAATAGAACTGTTAACTTAATAGAACTTGGCAGGCCGAACACCTGTGATATCGTAAGAGCCATAACTGGACACTGCAAACTCAATAGAGACCAATTTCATGTGAAATTGAGTGACACTGATGTTTGCAGATACTGCAATCAGGAGCGTGAAATACCTAAACACCTTCTATGGGCCTCTCATCCATAAAACGTAATATTCATTTGGAACGGCATATAATACGCCCAGAGGAAATCATATCTCTAAAAACTAGAAACATATTGAGCTTCTTGGAAGCTCGGGCTACAAGAGATACTTGGTGGTGAGTCACAATAGATCTTATAGGTCGCAGTGACTACAGTCCCATTAGGACTGCATAGTCCCAAAAATCTAAAATAATAATAAAGAATAAAATTAATGTATTATAACAAAAGGGGTTATTAAAAAAGCTTTTTCTTTCTTCATATATTAAAAAACGCAGAGTATGTATGAGAAAAAAATATAAATGCAGACATAGAATTAATCAAAGAGCACATGAAAAAAGAAATCTAAGTACCTACAGCATGAGACAACGTAAAATATGCATATAAATAAAAAAGGGAAAATCGAGGCAAAAAAAACTATTTTCTTTAAATTTTTTTTCGAGAAATGTCTCCGCTTTAAGTCACTTAATTTACTATTTTTTAGGATAATTTGTAAACAAAGTAAATCAATGTTTTTGTATGTGGGTAACGTACGTTTACTGTTTACAACTATTTCCACTTTTTTTTATTAACACGATTTTTAAGTTTCTTTGGTTACACAAAATTCACGGTGTATGTGTGAAAAAGACGAAGCTCTCGTGTGCTTACTAGTTAATCATATTTTTTTATTATTGACATTGATATTTTTAAGGAATTAGTAAGATTATTTATTATATCCGGACTAATATTATAAATGCGAAAGTAACTCTGTCTGTCTGTCTGTCTGTTACTCTTTCATGCCAAAACTACTGAACGGATTTGAATGAAATTTGGTATACAGATGGTCTAGACCCTAAGAAAAGAACATAGGCTACTTTTTATTGCGAAAAGGGGGTTGTAAGGGGTTAAAAGGGAGGGTGAAAAGTTGTATGGGATTGGGAACTAGTTAATCATATTTTTTTTATTATTGACATTGATATTTTTAAGGAATTAGTAAGATTATTTATTATATCCGGACTTTTCGGACTAATATTATAAATGCGAAAGTAACTCTGTCTGTCTGTTACTCTTTCACGCCAAAACTACTGAACGGATTTGAATGAAATTTGGTATACAGATGGTCTAGACCCTGAGAAAAGAACATAGGCTACTTTTTATTGCGAAAAGGGGGTTGTAAGGGGTTAAAAGGGAGAGTGAAAAGTTGTATGGGATTGGGAACTAGTTAATCATATTTTTTTATTATTGACATTGATATTTTTAAGGAATTAGTAAGATTATTTATTATATCCGGACTTTCCGGACTAATATAATATTATAAATGCGAAAGTAACTCTGTCTGTCTGTCTGTCTGTCTGTTACTCTTTCACGCCAAAACTACTGAACGGATTTGAATGAAATTTGGTATACAGATGGTCTAGACCCTGAGAAAGGACATAGGCTACTTTTTATTGCCAAAAGGGGGTCGTAAGGGGTTAGAAGGGAGGGTGAAAAGTTGTATGGGATTGGGAACTACGAAGCCAAACTTTTTGTATACAAAATCTTAACCACTGAACCAAGGAACATGATATTTAGAAGCTTTGGGTGTATCAAGTTAAAAAAAAAATGGCTTTTGAAGTTAAAGTTCCTTTTAACGAATACTCTGCATCGCCGCCGCTGCCGTCGGTCGTCGTCGCGCACATTCACCGAAGTGTGGCGGCAGGCAACGGCGCTGTCGTGTGGTGGGGGAGCGCACGAATCTTACTATGCCTACCCGAACGGGCAGACATGTGAGCGCAGACGTCGCTGTCGGACGCATGCGATTAGAGAAATTTGCGCTACAGAGAATTACATTTCTCGATCCAGTAAAATAATTTTATTGTTTCGTATAATCTTTTAAGTAAGTATTATTTATCAGTTAGGTCCTGTAAATAGTTTATTATAATTTTTAATCTATTTATGAAAGTGCGAACATTCAAATATTATCATAAGAATAATTATGCAGTGTTTTCGATTATTATTATACAAACAGTTTTTTATTATAATTGACATTTATATTTTTATTTATTGCTCTGAGTATTTTGTTTTTTATCAATTTTTTTTTTGAAAGTGCAAAAATTTATAATTTCATTTCATTTCAATCACACAATGCAATATTGTTAACCACTAAATAAAAAAAAATCAGCGATCGTAATTATACCCACTTCCGGTTTAACGTTCCTGTCTGCCATATCTCCGTGCTTCACTCCGGGCAGGCGGATGTTGACGTCAGCGCCCTCTAGCTCCGTCCTCTCTTCAACTAGCGCCATATTGCCGAACTCGGTCAACAAGCGGCGGTTTATGAAATCCTGAAGAGAAAAAAAAATAGAATAGTAATAGAGATAAGGCATACATAACAAACTAACACCTCGTTTACACCAAGAAACAACTCATTTACCAGTATTACACAAACACTGGTAAAATACTTATTGTGACTGTTTAAAACATTCTTTCGTTTACATTTACAAGTACACTACTTGACATATTTTGTTTGTTCAAAAAGTTAGATGCAAGTATTGTCTACATGTTTAATACGTGTATATGTAAATGTAAACAAAAAATGAAGACATTGTGTAAAATTTGTTATACATGTATACATAATAATATACTTTGGTGTAAACGAGGAGGAACACACACACACACAACTGTCTGAAACCAAAAAAAAATAAAAAGTCAAAATCAAAAGTAAAAAAACAAGTCAAAAATAAAATAATAATAATGAAAACTATTCTTCTCACATCGCAAATAACATACTATAGATATAACAAGCAACTGTAATTTAACAGTAGTGTGTAATGTGTCAGAAGTTAGTGTCTGATATAGGCGCCTGCAATATTTTACGTAAGATTTACAGAAAAGAATATATAAATATTTATATAAATATACAAGAATTACAGAAAACACTAAAACATGTATTGATCAAATAGCTACAAATATAAAAAATAGTGAATCCAGCATTTATGATTTAGGACTTTCCGATCACACAAGTCAAGTTCTTAAAATTCCTATTACTGAAAGAAAAACGCCTAGTGTAAAATGGTGGTATGAATTACAGAGAGACTACTGCGATGAAAATCAGCTAAAGTTTCTTGATTGCCTTAAAAGTTTATCATTCTCAACGATTTATAATTGTAATTTGAATGCCAATGAATGTTTTAATGAGTTTTATGGTTATTATAAATTGTTTTATGACTTATGTTTTCCTGTAATAAAAGTAAAAAAATATCTAAAAAGGCAAAGGTCCAAATGGTTAACTAAAGGTATTTTAATTGGATGTGATAAAAAACGTAAATTATATATTAAAAATCGAACTGATCATAATACTTACAATAAACTGTATAAAAAATATTCCTCTAAATTAAAACAATGTATTAAGACTTCACGAAAAATTCATAATTTAAAACATATTAATAATTCTGATAACAAGTGTAAAGCTGTATGGAATATTATTAATAGATTCACTAAAAATTGTAACCGACATTCAGTACAAAAGTTATGTACCCCTAATAATGTCTTGACTGACCCACAAACAATTTCAGAAACTTTGAATGAATATTTTATAAATAGTGTTTCGGATAACTGTCCCAAAGTCACAGATACTAAAACGAATAATAAAAATATAGAAGCTGTAGAACCTACAATATTTTTAAGTAGAGTTACTGAATCTGATGTGATAAAAACTATTAAATCTTTGAATAATTCTAAAGCAGTGGGTTATGATGAAATTCGTACAGATATTGTGAAATTAAGCACTTCTGCCATCATCAGACCACTTACATTTGTTATCAATAAGCTTCTAGAAGAAGGTACTTTTCCAACAATATTAAAGAAATCGATTGTAAAGCCACTATATAAAAAGGGGGACAAAACATTGGTACAAAACTACAGGCCAGTTACTCTCATACCAATATTTTCAAAATTATTAGAAAAAATTATGTTTAATAAGATAGAGAGCTTTTTAAACAATAATAATGTAATTAAAGAGGAACAAAATGGTTTTCGAAAGAATAAAAACACGTCTTTAGCTACCTTTAAATTAATCAGGACTATAACAAATTGTATAAACGATAATATTCCAGTAACTGTTCTATTCTTAGACATGACGAAAGCTTTTGATTTCGTATGTCATAAGCGACTATTATTAAAGCTTTATAAGTATGGTATCCGCGGGCCATGCTATAACTGGTTAAAAAGTTACCTATCAGATAGGGAACAGTGTGTAGTAACAGAGAGATACTGTTCAGAAAAGAAATGTCTGCATAAATATGAATCCTCGTATATAATAAATAAATTTGGTGTACCACAGGGAAGCATTTTGGGCCCCTTATTATTTTTGTTATATATTAACGATTTGCCTGCTGTTGTGCCCCATGAATGTATTTTGTTTGCAGACGATACTACAATTATATTTAAGGGTAATAAAGGAGAAGATTACAAAACATATGAAAATAATATTAACTCGGCATTGTTTAAAATAATTGAATGGCTTAATTTTAACAATTTGAAACCAAACATAGAAAAAACAAAATACATACAGTTCGGAACTTATAAAAGTAAACATCCTAAACTTAATATTGGCTTAAATGGTAAAATGATTGAAAATGTTTCACAAACCAAGTTTTTGGGTATAATTCTAGACAGATTCTGTGACTGGAAGCAACATATACATGAAATGTGCTCAAAACTTAATAAATTTGTATTTGCACTTGCAAGAATTAGTCAAATTGTATCACAAAATGCTGCTATTACAGCTTACAATGGCTATATAAATTCTACCTTACGCTATGGAGTTTTAATTTGGGGTAATTCTGTTCATAGAGATAAAGCATTTTTAATACAAAAAAAATGTATTCGTGCTATATTTGGTTTGAAGCAAATTGATTCCTGTCGACCTTACTTTAGAAACTATAAGCTGTTGACTTTGCCTTGCCTGTATATTCTTGACATATGTACATTTGTACACCAACATAAATATCTATTTAAAGAGAATCATCAAATAACTAATCGAAATTTACGCTCAGTTTATAAAAATAAGCTCCATAGGCCTGCTACAAAATTGTCTTTAGCAGCTAAAAACACTTTTATTATGTGCATTAAAATTTACAATAAATTACCAGACAAGTTCAAAGAACTAAAACTTTTGAAATTAAAAAAAATACTTAAGGATTGGCTTCGCCAAAAATGTTTTTATAGTATCCAAGAGTATTTAGAATATAAGTAGAAATATTCAAATGGTTCCTATACGTACAAAATGTGTATACACCTGAAAAGGTAGGATCAAATGGCACTGTACATTAGCATTAAGACCTGTATTTTCATGTTAACTTGTTCCATACACAATAAAGATTTATTTATTATTATTATTATTATTAGATATAAAAATGTGACAGGTTGATGATAAAGTAAAATCAAAATTAAAACTAGAAAACGGCATTTGTTGTGGCAATATAATTTAAAATTCTCGATTCGCACGCGATTGACACGCATATTGCGCAAGGTGAACATAGGATTCGCAAAAATAAAACAAAGTTCTTTTTAAGGGTTCCGTATCTAAGGCGTGACAACGGAACCCTAATACTTCCACTATCCGTCAGAAGATATCTCATGACTTCATGAGCCGCACTCAATACTGTTGTTGTACAAATGTTTTTAAAAATTTTAGACTTAAAGATAGACAGACTAAAAAATTGAGGAATAAAAAAATTTGCTTATTAATTTATTATAAAATTTATTACTCAAAAACATTAAAAATAATTTAGTTTTAATGTTCTATCGCTATAAAAATCATAAAACAAAAAAAGATTCTCTCCGGCGGAGAATCGATCCCCGGTCTCCCGCGTGACAGGCGGGGATACTGACCACTATACTACCGAAGACATGTATGACATGATCGAAATTAACAATCACTATGTACAAAAGTTGAAGTTAACATGGAATATGCATTCTGCGGAAGTAGGGAACTATTTTTTTTATTATTATTATTTGCATGCTTTAATTGTTTTATTCTATTTCGATTATTCTCAACAAAATTCGTAATAACTATCAAGTTTATTCTTATTTTGTTAAGGATGAAATAAAAATGCTAAATTTATAATCGCTACCAGTGCATTGCGCGGATAGCGCTGGTTCAAATCTAGCAGAAACGATTTTATTTTGAATTTTTCACGTTAATTTTTTCATATAATAAGAGAGCTTTAGGATTTAAGAAAGGTAGGGCACAGCGGATGTCCCCCTCGATTTGGAGTGCCCGTCTGGGGAAGTAACCTCCACCTTACAGAAGACCAAAGTAAAATCCCCTTCCTCGTGGAGCCCCGAATGCTTACTCACTGACAAAAAGACAACACCACCAAAAAGTAGTATTTTTCACTATGGTCTGTAAAGGTCTTCTCTTCTACTTTAGACGGGCGCTCTCATTTGAATTGACCTCTTTAAAATAAACCTCATCATCAGCCTATCAATGTATCCACTGCTGGGGCACAGGCCTTCCCTATGGACGGAATAGGAAAATTGGGCCGTGACCCACCACGCGGACCTAGTGCGGATTGGTGGGTGGTAACGACTGCAGATACAGCCGGGACCAGCGGCTTAACGTGCCTTCCGAAGCACGAACTAAAATATACCTACCAATGCCGAATCGTTATTTTTTCTATTTTCTTTGTATCTAAGAAACAATTATATGATCTGCTGCCTGGTCCGCGTGGAAATTTTTCTAGTAATATTTTCTTTAGATTTAAACATCGAACAGTTATATGCTTAAAGAATAAAAAAATATATAATTATACAGTATCTCACATTGACAGCGTCCAGCGATTGGTTCTGGGTTATGACGAACTTCCGGATCAGTATGGCTTCCCTGATGCTGTAGAGACACACATGTTTAGAGTTTCCTCCGCCTAATATGCAAGTCCCGTCTGCAGAGTAGCATATGGAGGTGAACGCTCTGAAATAACATGTGGAAAAATTAAATTAAAGAAGCTCGATGGCGCATTGGTATACCACGTTCAGCCTGCGATCGTGGAAGTTAAGCAACTTTCGCAACGGTCGGAATATTGGATGGGTGACCAAAACCTATTATCTCACGACACGCTAAGCCGTTGGTCCTGGCTGCATATGCAATTGTTAGTACCCACCAATCCGCACTGGGCCCGTGTGGTGGGTGACGGCCCAATCTACCTATTTCGTCCATTTCCGCCTATGCCCCAGCAGTGGGGACATTGATAGGTTAATGATGAAGTAAATTTTAAAGAGGTCAATTCAAATTAGAGCACCCATTTTAAGAAGAAGAGCAGACCTTTACAACAGACCATAGTAAAAAATACTACTTTTTGGTGGTGTTGTGTTTTTGTCAGTGAGTAAGGATTCAGGGCTACACGAGGAAAAGGATTTTACTGTGGTCTTCTTTAAGGTGGAGGTTACTTCCCCAGATGGGCGACCCCCTATTCCATTCATTGCGAATGTATGTGCCCCAGCAGTGGGGTAATTATTATAAAAAAATATAATAGGGTTATTGACTAATGTTTATCGAGTCCTTAAAAAGTGGATATTCTTCATTCTGTTGAGTATTTCAGTAAAAATAACCAAATCAAAAACTCCATTTTCAAGTTGCCGCGAAAACGTTTTCTGGACAATATGGCGTCTTACTAGTGTGTGACGTCACACGACTGTTATTAAAACGTCAAACGGTACAATGTAATGTCACTTTAACCGGAAGTTTACTTGCGTGTGATGTCATTTTAGGCTCCGCCAATCCCAAGTGTTTTGGGTCACGTGACAATAGATAAAAAAACTATTATCTTTTTCAGCCATTATTCATTATAAACACAGATGCTAACAATTGTTACTTTATTTTTAATACTGTCAAATACCCTATTATTGATTATAATACATTTATAGAATATGAATAGGCAGATGGGGCCATGACCAATCACGCGACCTCAAGGCGGGTTTATGGTTACCTAACGGCTTATAATACCTGCTGAAGCACGGAGGAGTGAGAGATAATAAATTTTTGGTCATCCATCTTGGATGGCAATAGCGAAAGTTGCTTTTTGAATTTCTTTTTAACTAATCTAAAGGGAACTTATCGAAAATTCTCTAATTTTTTAACTGTACTCTTTTTTTCAACTTCCGCTGAGACAACCTCTTATCTCAGCGAAGTTGAAAACATGCCATAAAAAGGCTTTGCAATAGGTAAAATTTTAAGTTCGTATAAAATCATAGTTTAAAAAAAACATCCTAATACTGAAACTAATCTCAAACTATTATTGCATTATAATATAACTAAATTAAATAGTAGTGAAGCAAATAATTTACATTTCAATGTAAATTATTAGCTTTATCACTACTATTTTGTAATCAGTCTGGTTACACCAACCATCTTTACACTCGATAAAATAGTTTTATAAACATTGGATATTTGTTTACCTTTTGTCTCAAAGGAAGTTGAATAGAGTATAAGTGTGCGACATTAAGTATGCGTTATATTGAATCGAATGAGGGCTACGGATTTTGTCTCACCAGATGGCGACACCGTTGAGTGAAGTCCCGAAGTGTAGCATTTAAAATTTTATAACGCGCGTGTAGCATGAAATCAAAGTTTACATTTAAATCATATTTTAATAGATAAGAACCTGATCGTAAACATTATCGGCTCCGGTTTGTTCGGAAAAAAAGGACATAATATTTTTTCCTAGCTCCGCTTTTAAATAACTGACTTTCATTGACACGTAACTCATATTTGCCACAATTAATCTGAGTTATTACTAAATATGTACAACATCATTTTAATAAGAAATAAACCCCCGTAGTCAACCCACAAGCAATAACATTTGACATTTCGGAGACCTCACGCTACACAGGCGCCACTAGCGGCAGATTCATACGCGATATTGTATCAATAGAGGGCGATCAACGATATTAAATACCGAAATTCATGGCCGAAACCTGTCCATAAGGTATATTGGACGATCCACGGAGCTCCTTAAGATGATCGAGTGGTCCAAAACCATATAAGGCATTATTTAAACATTAAAAGTCACCTTTAATGCGTACTCTATAAGGTCCTAATTAAAACGCATGCGTCAAAGTCTTCTGACAGTTCGAAATGCAAGCTATACGACGACGTATAACCGACCATGCATTTGAATATCACAAATATTTTATATTAAATCAGTTTATAGTAAGTATTAATAATAAATAAATAAATAATAATAAATATTTCCAACACTCACACCAATTAGCCTAGCCCCAAGCTAAACACTATAAGGCTTGTGTTATGGGATACTATACTTCGACTTTTTATTAGCTGCAGTAAAATGACGTTTCAAAATGTCATTCCGTATAATAATGTTGACCGCCTAGTTTCAATAGGGATGTGATTAGGTTCACAGAAAATATAATCGATCCATAACTAACTCATAATGATCATACTTAATTCTATTTATTATTCATAAAAATAAAAGGCTGTATAAAATCTCTAGTTGGTACTGGTTTTTAGTTACGATGCTACGATGAGGCTTGTCCGCCATTTTATTTCATTTGTAATTCGCTCATTCGGCTTCTAACTCCTGTTTTGAGTGCACGAATAGCTTTGCTTTGCCCACTGCGAGTTGTTTTAGTTATCATTGTTATTAAATTTTTATTACGTTGTGTTTGTTTTTCGTTACCTACTTATTTTTGTTAATCGTGCCAGCTTTTTTTGTTTGTTCGTTTGTTACATCGAATACATGGATGCTCAGTTGAGCATATGACAAGATGGAGATACATTTTTATTTCCCGAGAAAAAAAGGGCACGTGTAGCTCTAAGTGCAGACGAGAAACTTTGGGTCAGAAACGTTTACAAATATGTGAAGTGAAATCTACAGAATCAAACATTGAAGTTCCAAAAACAAGTGAATGCGTCAACAAGGTGGCTGAAGTCTTGGGAATATACCTCCGCACTGTTTATTCCATTTTAAAGGAGCACAAGGAGAACGACTGTGAATCACCAAAACCTCCCGAAAAACCTGGCCCAAAATTTACATTTAAAGAAAAACTTCATGATATCACATTCACCGCTATTAGACGAATTGTACATCAGTTCTTTCATAAAAATGAAGTACCCACCATCGCAAAGGTTAGTTTACCTGTCATCACTAATCTTTTTATTATACGTTAGGTATAATATGTTTCCTCCCACCCCATGTGGAATTTTAACCAATTAGATTCAAGAGTGACTGACCACTAAAATATTACATTTAAACCAAATATTGTGAAGGCCACTCTCATAGATATTGTGAAACAACAATATCATACTGAGAAATATGCCGTGGACGAGATTGCTGCACAAAAAGATATCAGACTTTTAAGACTGCCCCCTTATTACTGTGAATTGAACCCTATCGAGTTGGTTTGGGCTCAGGTAAAAGGGCACGTCGCAAACAATAATAAAACATATAAAATGCAAGAAGTGAAAACTTTATTCCAAGAAGCAATCAACAAAGTAACACCTCCTAATAGGAGTGACTGTGTGTCGCACACTATAAAAGAGGAAGACAAAATGTACCACCTCGATCATATTATAGATGAAGTGACAGACAGATTTGTCATTAGTGTGACCGAAATCAACAGCGATAGTGATTCCGAAAATGATTGATTAATAAATAACTTTTTGTTTAATTTTGGATGTACGTCCCTATACTTCCAATGAAAAAGATCAATCCTTTACTATAGGTAGTAATAATAATAGAATAAAAAATCATTACAACTTAATATTAAATCTTATATACAAAACCAAACTGATCATTCATTTATTGAATGATTCACTTACTCACTTAGCTACATCCCTATTATTTTTCTTCAAAAAGCGGTAACCCACAAAACGTCATTTTACTGCAGCTAATAAAAAGTTCTACTTTAGGGTAACGGACAGAATACATATACTGTACATATATAAGTATATTTATATAGAAAAACATGTTAAACATCCATGACTGGAGTACAAATTCATCACACAAACATCTGCCCCCACTGGGATTCGAACCCGGGACCTCTCGAGTCGGCGACACCATGAAACCCGGCGTACAAATCACTTGGCCAAGGAGGTCGTCAAGTATTGGAACAAAATTTGCTTTAAATGTTAAATTAACAAACATTGAATAGATACCTGGCGAAAAAACGACACTTTTCGTACTATAAGTATTTTCTTTCGCATTTTTTCACGGAGCTCTGTGGCATCTTGACTTTGTAACGGTCCGCGCGTGATTGTGAACCAAGAAGTGCTTGAGTGGAGTTCAAGCACTTCTTAACTGGGACACATTTTCAGCGCTCTTAGTGTATCTAGGGTATTTAATATCTTTGAGGGCGACACTTACTTAGTCTTCAACATCTTCTCCGGGGTTATCAGGTCGGTATCAGCTCGACCCGAGCCAAGGTCGTTTCGGCCTTCGATGCTGGCAGTCTGTTCGCTAGTCGTAGGGTTGAACATGGTTATGTTCCCGTCCAGCGTTGACACGGCTATCTATTCACAATTAATGATTCGATTAATAGTTGAAAATGTACCAATCTGTGGACGCACGTGGATCCGTTTTTTTTAAAAGGGTAGCAATAATGGTAAGCTGCCACCATAGCCTATAGACGCTTGCAATACAAAAAATAGTAGGAGCTCGATGGCGCAGGTAGCTGGCGCGCTCGGCTGCGATCGTTGAAGTTAAGCAACTTTCGCAATGGTCGGTCATTAGATCGGTGACCAAAAATCTTCTATCTCGAGTTCCTCCATGCTTCAGAAGGCACGCTAAGCCGTTGGTCCCGGCTGCATCTGCAGTCATTAATACCCGCCAATTCGCACTGGGCACAAGTGGTGGATCATGGGCCAATCTCCCTATTTCATCCAAAGGGAAGACCCCAGCAGTGGGAACATTAAAAGGCTGATGATGATAATGACCCTACACCATGGAGCCCTTGTGGGCCAATTCGAGCGGAAACCCTCCCTACCTCTCTAAAAAGAATTATATATTTTTAAGAAAATTTGCACGTATATCAATTTTAATGAAGTGGTGAGTGGTGTGGTCCTTATTAATATTGAAATTTGATTCCTTTGTATGAAAAATTAACTCTTTCCAACTTTTTGTCTATAAAACAATATTTGACTTGCGCTCTTAACAGTACAGCTATGTAAAAATATTATAGGCTAGTTGACCCTTTTTGGAAAAAAGTTTTAAATGGTTAATAAATGTTCTATTAGACCGAAAAAAATGTATTTTTTTGAGACCTAGAAAGCTACAAATCTTTAATTTTAAAATAGACTTTTCATGGACATACAAAAACGCGGTCGGCCATTTTAGTCTATAGATTATCTATGCTATGACGTCAACCTGCAGTAAACAAAAACTCGTAAGCACGTAGAAAATAACTTATTTGAGTTTATAATAAAAAAAAAAGATGATTTCTAATAAATACCACGAAAAATAAAGTAATTATCATTATTGTATTTTACGAGAATATAAAAACACATCCTTGAAGACTCCAGGAAAGTTGTGGATTAAAGTGCCGAAAGAAATTAACCTACGCAACTTTATTACACTTATTCATATGCTGTATCAGTTTTCTGTTTATACTACATTGTAATACTAAATGCACTGTGCTTACATAGATGCCCTGTCGTTTCTCTGCAGAAATCGGGGTTTAGTGCAAAAAAATTCACCAACCATCAATGCGTCAATTCTTGGCAGATTTGTGCTTTCTGCTTTCACAAAGCTGGCATCTATAATTAGTTTTGTCAAAAAAAAAACAGTAAACGAAAACTTTTCTAAAGTTAAAAGTGTTTTAAGATAAATTTAGTCAGACGAAAGAATCCACCCACAGTAACACGCGAATGACATTTAGTTGTTTACTACAACAAGAGACGCCACAATCATGGATGTGGCGAACAGCGTTTTTAGTGTTTAAAAAATATAAACTAAAAAATATCTTTTTAAATTAAATTTCTACAGAAATCTTCTGCTTTTATGAAGTGAAATCGATATATTTAGGTTCCTTAGATCAAATACACAAAGAAATAAACATTTATTTAATACAATTCGACATGAGTCAACTAGCCTATTTACAAAATGTCTGAAATAAATAGTTATTGATTGAGTAAATACAACATTCTGGTAAGGGTAAGTAAATACAATATTACGTGATGATAAACGTTCAGAAGGGCATGAACAAAAAAATGCTAGAACACAAATGTAAAAAAAACATGCAAAATTTCAAACAAATTCTGGTTTTTCTTGACGAGGACTTTCAGAGTCCTTTCGAGACCTTCAGGGCTTTCAAAATATCAGAAGTTATGCGGTCTCAGAGTCTGTTCTAGTTTTTATTAGTTTCCACAGTTTTGTTCCAACAGGTACTAATAACCAGCAAAACTACCCTATTTCAATCCTATTCCCCTGCAACAAAGTACAGAATCGCGAACGCATTATAATACTCCTAAATTGAAGAGTAGTGATAAAGTAAATAATGAACTAGGAAATGTGAATTTTTGTTACAAGTATGGTTACACCGGTCATCTCTACTCTCGATTAAAAAATTTTTAGAAACATTGGTTTATTTTTTTGCCTTCTGTCTCAGTTGATTGGAGTTTAGAAAATGTAGACAATTTCGAATTTATTCCCTTGAAGCTTATTCTGTTGTAACAAGTTTCACAATCACTCACCTCGTTCCCGTCGGGTCTGAAAACGACTTGCAAAGCGTCAGAAGTGAGCTGAATGGTCTCAGATTCAGTGGTGGTTTCTATGGAATCCCATAGTCTAACAGTTTTGTCCCAACTGGCGGACGCTAGTTTGGAACTAGCCAATGATGGGCTGAATGCTAAGCAAGAGACGGGTGCTTCATGGCCACCTAAAACCTGGAAATCAAAAGTTTTTCTTTGAAAATAATACACAATTCTTCATCAAAACACATTGTGTGTAAACATAGTGCTTTAAGAGGCGGTCTTATCGCTGATAGCGATTTCTTCCAAACAACGTTTGGATAGAGAGGATTGGAAGGAACTGGAGTCGGTGGTGTTATTAAAAGAAACAAGGGATATTATATTTATCTTAAATATATGTATATACATACCCATACATACATAATATATACACATAATATTGCTGAATGGATTTAGATGAAATTTGGTATTTATATAGTTTATCACCTAAATTGGCACATAGGATACTTGTTATACCGAAAAAATATACTGTGGGATTATCAGCAAATTAACTCTAACGCAGACGAAGTCGCTGGCAGACAAGCTAGTAACAAAATAATGTAATCGTTGCAATAAAAAGAAAATTTTACTTGAATAAATTCCACGCGGATCAGGCTGCAGACGGGATTCGAAGCCGCCCCCACCGCTATCCAGGCGGATGCACTGACCGTTATGATACCGCTGCCCTGATGGCCGCGTCGATTTTTCTCTAGTATTTCTTGTGCTGCAAGGTGCTATAGAGTCCCGCCTGCTGAGTCATCCGCGTAGAATTTTTTCTAGTATATTTTTCTTTACATTTAAACATTTAGCAGTTAAATGCTTAAAATTTTAAATATAATGTAATTGTTGCTTGCCTCCAACAGTTTTCCGAATTTAACGCTCCATATGTAAATATCGAATACGTCTTGCCCTCCCGCGGCACATAATTCGCTGCTACTGTCCAAAGCTACGCAACTGAACTGCACCAAGCTTGGGGACGTCATAGTTCTGAAGTTGCGGTACCTGGAAACGGGGGAAAAAACAAATTATCTAATGAAATGAAATTATACTTTACTAGCTGTGCCCCGCGGAGTTACCCGCAGTTTATTAGGGATATTTTCCCGCAGTAAAACGTAGCCTATATGATAATCCAGGGTGTCAGCTAACTCCATACCAAATTTTATTAAAATCGCTCCAGCCGTTTAAACGTGAAGAAGTAACAAACATAAACACTCACAAACTTTCGCCTTCATAATATTAGTGTGATTCAAATTAATGTATTGGAAGCTCTTTTGATTCATTCAATATTTTGTTTCTACCACTTATTCAGGACATTTTTTTGCTAATGAGAAGAATGGACGCAAGAAACTCATTAACATATTGTAGTAACATTTAGAAAAAATCAAGTCGCTGCCAATACAACATCCACTCATATCCACGTAAGTCACAAATCAGAAATGATATTGCTTCCAAAGTCCACAGGTCCTTTATAAAAGAATTGTTCCGCAACAATAATATAGACTCACCTAGTTAAATCATAACACCGCACAGTCCCGTCTAGCGAAGAAGACACGAAGAACTTCTTATTGGCGCTGAACGTGATTCCGGTGACCGTAGACTTATGCTCCACGAAGGTCACGAAACAAAACCCGGTGCTCGTATTCCAAACTTTGACTTTGCCATCGTATCCACCTGTCACTATGTACAACCCATCGGGTGAATACGCGAGACAGGTCATGTCGAATGTGTGACCTTGCTGTTTCATCACGTACTGTTCGCCTGTGAAAAGGCCAATCTAGTAAAAACTTAACTCAGAATAATTAAGTTGTATGTTGGAATACATTTTGATCATAAATTCGGCTAATCATGAAGCTTCTGGACATGTAATGCAAAGGTCCCAATTTTATGATAATCTTGCCGTGAACATTCGCTTTGCTAACTTTAATTGAACGAGGTCAAAAAATCCTCATACCTATCCTCGTACCATCCATGTGCCCTACCTTCAAGGATTTTATGATCTGACTAATTATAATGATAGAGAGTTGACTCACTCTGCCACTCCCACAACAGCAGCTGCCCTATATGCGGGCACGTTTGGCGAATGCACCAGGTTGACGTCAGAAAGCTGATCTGAAAGCGCCTCATAGAGAGTTGACTCACTCTGCCACTCCCACACCAGCAGCTACCCTATATGCGGGCACGTTCGGCGAATGCACCAGGCTGACGTCAGAAAGCTGATCTGAAAACACCTCATAGAGAGTTGACTCACTTTGCCACTCCCACACCAGCAGCTGCCCTATATGCGGGCAGGCCAGCGCCAGCCAGTCTCCGTGCGGGGAGAGCGCCGCGCTGCCGATGCGGTGCTCGGACACGTTCAGCGAGTGAACCAGATTGACGTCGGGGAGCTCGTGCAGGAAGAACGTGCCGTTGGAGAAGCCTGCGGGACGACAAACTAGTTTTACTAGCAGCAGAATTCAACGTTTTTGGAAAGAAGTTCCTCGTCGCACGGTACAGACTTGGCGGATGGGGGCTTACAGGAAAAAAAATTTAAGATTTTCCTCTGAACCAGAACTAAAGCATAGAAAGAATTTAAATTCAACTCGCACTTCACTCTCGCGTCGAGACTCATATTGTTATCTTTCTTGCTCTTTTTGGACTCTACACTTATTGTTAGTAAATTCTTTGATTGTTTATTATGTGATATTATGTGATAGAAGTTGATCTCAATATATGTTTGCAAGTCTGATGTCAGCTTTCAATTTTACGACACTGTATGAAATAAAACAGGGAGAAAAAAGCAGGCCTTGCCGAGTTTCTTGCCGGTTCTTCTCAGTACAAGGTCTCCGGCCGTAGTTTTCGACTTTCACTTGCATAAAGACCATAAAAGAGACAAACATATGTTGCTATGAACAGCGTGCGTACCACTATACAAATATACAGATGTCAAATTCTATATCTTTGGATTTTGTACGCTTCGTGGATACCAAATCAAAAAGCTACTTAATGTCAAATGCAACCTGCCAACACGCCACAAATACTTTTTGGTTGGGTAATACGCATAGATTATGCGGAAGTGTACGCTCAAACGTCATTGCATGACTTCTATCTTATTTTATTTATTAATTATTATTTTTTCGTAGCGTATTGTGTGTAGTTATGTACTTATACTTTCGTTTATTATTAACTTTCCTAACCGAGTGTTCCACAACAATCGTACGTGGGTAAGGCCGCCGAAAATGATAATTTTGATAGATGACTTAGCGTCCGGCATTTTTTTTAGGTTAAATACAATAATACTACCTGTATCGGCGTTATGCGTAGTGTTCAATAAAACTCAGTTGTTTACTTGAATAATGCGTATATTGCGAATGTAATTACAAAAAATAAAATTAAACGAAAATTGCGAAAAAGTTGAGCGTACAAAATTTGAATTGCGTAGAGAGTGAAGTGAAGAGGGGTGTTTTTTGATCACGTGGGTCAAAGCTGCTTCTACTGGTAGAAATGGAGCGACGGTCCGGTGTAGGCAGAACTTCTTACTCATGCATCAACATGCCGCCGGCCTTAGAAGCACCAGCGTCCAACACCTTGTCTTCTATGTCGAAGAGGAGACAGATTTTGGAGAAAGCACGACGTACAATACCAGCAGCAGTCTGAATGTCTGCCACTCGTGAAATTCCATCTTTTCCTGGCGTGGCGACCCAAGCTCCACTTCAGAGGAGGAACGGTATCCTCTTTGATCACAACCAATGTATTAGGTTGAAGATCGCCTACATTTCCTGTCCATTTTGTTCTGATTTGCAGTTCCGAGATATATTCCTTGTTCCAGCGAGTCCAAAAGTGCTGTCGAAGCTGCTCTAGTCTTTGGTAGTTCGTCAAGCGGTGAACAGGAACATCTGTGTAGTGAGCCGATGCAGGTGCTGTCAAAGGCCGCCCAATAAGGAAATGAGCTGGACACAAAGGGTTAATGTCGTTTGGATCAGAGGACATAGGACTCAGTGGGCGGGAATTTAGGATAGCTTCAACCTGTGACAATACTGTGCTAAATTCCTCAAATGTCAAATGTGCATTACCAATAACCCTAAGTAAGTGATACTTGCAGGATTTGACTCCAGGTTCCCACAGTCCACCAAATGAGGTGCGTATGGGGGGATGAATGAGAACTTAATCGATTGTGTAGTTGCGTATTCAATAATATCATCAGAGCAAGTTGACAAAAATTTTGCATATTCGTTTGAAACGCCTACAAATTTTCTACTGTTATCTGAGAAAATTTGATCAGGTTAACCGCGACGTGAGATGAATCTCTTTAATGCGAGAAGGTAGGCGTCCGAAGATAAGTCACTAACTAGCTCTAAATGCACGGCGCGAGTTACAAAGCAGACGAATAGACAAACATTGACCAACCTTGAGCCTCTGCCTCTGCGGTATAATGTGAACACTGGCCCTGCATAGTCTACGCCACAATTTATAAAAGGAAAACTCAGAGTGATTCTTTCTTGCGGTAAGTTACCCATCATGGGTGACAAAGTTTTACCCCTCAATCGCTTACAAATAATGCAGTTGTGTATAGTTAGCCTAGCAAGATGACCTCCAACTGGCCAATAATGTTCGCGTATATTGTACAATAGCGCCTGCGGCGCGGCATGCTGCAAATGCTTATGTTCGTCCCGAAAAAGCACCATTGTAAACCAGTGTTTAGACGATAACAACATTAGATGCTTCTTATCATAAGGAAAATCTGCTGAATTTTCCATCCTACCTCCTACGCGTATGATTTGGTCATCATCCATAAATAAATTTAATTTTATCAATTTGTGAGTAGTTTTTAGATGTCCGTTGTTCAATAGTATTTTGTATTCCTCTGGAAACGATTCTTGCTGCGAAAACCTTATAAGATGTAAGTTTGACAATCGCAACTCCTCAACAGTGAGTGGCCCGCGGCGGCCGTGATATTTATTACGCGTGTTATGTACAAAACGCAGGACATACGCTAGCATATATTTCATACGAGTATATTGTGAAAATCGAACCCGCACCCTTCGCAATCCGGGCGAATGCACTGACCAATTATGCTACCGCGGCCCTCACGGACCGCGTCGAAATTCTTTCTAGCTATTCTTAAGCTGCAAGGCAGCGCCATCTCTTCGCATTATAGGTAAACCCACAATGTCAAATGAATACTTTTACAAGTATTAAACATTTGAAAGAAGAAATAGCAATTATAGTTATAATTTTTATTATTTTTAAAGCATGTAACTGCTTGATGTTTAAATCTAAAGAAAATATAACTAGAAAAAATTCCACGCGGACCAGGCAGCAGACGGGACTCGAACCCGCACCCTTCGCAATCCGGGCGAATGCACTGACCAATTATGCTACCGCGGCCCTCACGGACCGCGTCGAAATTCTTTCTAGCTATTCTTAAGCTGCAAGGCAGCGCCATCTCTTCGCATTATAGGTAAACCCACAATGTCAAATGAATACTTTTACAAGTATTAAACATTTGAAAGAAGAAATAGCAATTATAGTTATAATTTTTATTATTTTTAAAGCATGTAACTGCTTGATGTTTAAATCTAAAGAAAATATAACTAGAAAAAATTCCACGCGGACCAGGCAGCAGACGGGACTCGAACCCGCACCCTTCGCAATCCGGGCGAATGCACTGACCAATTATGCTACCGCGGCCCTCACGGACCGCGTCGAAATTCTTTCTAGCTATTCTTAAGCTGCAAGGCAGCGCCATCTCTTCGCATTATAGGTAAACCCACAATGTCAAATGAATACTTTTACAAGTATTAAACATTTGAAAGAAGAAATAGCAATTATAGTTATAATTTTTATTATTTTTAAAGCATGTAACTGCTTGATGTTTAAATCTAAAGAAAATATAACTAGAAAAAATTCCACGCGGACCAGGCAGCAGACGGGACTCGAACCCGCACCCTTCGCAATCCGGGCGAATGCACTGACCAATTATGCTACCGCGGCCCTCACGGACCGCGTCGAAATTCTTTCTAGCTATTCTTAAGCTGCAAGGCAGCGCCATCTCTTCGCATTATAGGTAAACCCACAATGTCAAATGAATACTTTTACAAGTATTAAACATTTGAAAGAAGAAATAGCAATTATAGTTATAATTTTTATTATTTTTAAAGCATGTAACTGCTTGATGTTTAAATCTAAAGAAAATATAACTAGAAAAAATTCCACGCGGACCAGGCAGCAGACGGGACTCGAACCCGCACCCTTCGCAATCCGGGCGAATGCACTGACCAATTATGCTACCGCGGCCCTCACGGACCGCGTCGAAATTCTTTCTAGCTATTCTTAAGCTGCAAGGCAGCGCCATCTCTTCGCATTATAGGTAAACCCACAATGTCAAATGAATACTTTTACAAGTATTAAACATTTGAAAGAAGAAATAGCAATTATAGTTATAATTTTTATTATTTTTAAAGCATGTAACTGCTTGATGTTTAAATCTAAAGAAAATATAACTAGAAAAAATTCCACGCGGACCAGGCAGCAGACGGGACTCGAACCCGCACCCTTCGCAATCCGGGCGAATGCACTGACCAATTATGCTACCGCGGCCCTCACGGACCGCGTCGAAATTCTTTCTAGCTATTCTTAAGCTGCAAGGCAGCGCCATCTCTTCGCATTATAGGTAAACCCACAATGTCAAATGAATACTTTTACAAGTATTAAACATTTGAAAGAAGAAATAGCAATTATAGTTATAATTTTTATTATTTTTAAAGCATGTAACTGCTTGATGTTTAAATCTAAAGAAAATATAACTAATTTATATAATTGGTCAGTGCATTCGCCCGGATTGCGAAGGGTGCGGGTTCGAGTCCCGTCTGCTGCCTGGTCCGCGTGGAATTTTTTCTAGTTATATTTTCTTTAGATTTAAACATCAAGCAGTTACATGCTTTAAAAATAATAAAAATTATAACTATATTGTGAAAATCTTTGAAAAGGAAAAATAGAAATCACTGTCCTAGCCAAAAAGGTGCAGTTTACCTTTAGTTCAGGTAAATCTTGTTTACTATTCATATTTTCACGGTTGGTTCCGTACTCAATTTCAGAACTATGAGGAAATGACGGTCCCTCCCACCATAATGAGGCTGATTTAAGTTTGTCTAAATACAGCCCCCGGAACACTAAATCCGCGGGGTTGTTGCCTCCACTTACATGATACCAGGGTACATCCTTAACAATTTCATGGATTACTGACACTCTATTCCTCACAAATGTTTTTAGCAAGTTAGGAGCCATGGGTAACCAACCCAGCACAATAGTGGAGTCGGTCCAAAAAACTACGTTGTTAAAATCAACACAGTAAAGGGCTTCACGTACTCTTTTAAACAGTTTTGCACCCAATAACGCCGCGCATAATTCTAACTTTGGGATACTAATTGACTTTAAGGGTGCAACCTTTGCTTTTGAGCAGTAAAGCTAAACAGATACAGAAGAATCAATGTTAATAGTGCGAATATAAATGCATGCTCCATACGCAGACTCCGAGGCATCACAAAAAATATGTAACTCTCGACCTACGGGTTTCATTCCCTGTACGTACCGAGGTATGCGTATGTCACCAAGAACATGCAAAGAAGAGGAAAATCGTTCCCAAACTTCTTTGACATCCCCAGGAACTTCTTCGTCCCAACCTATTTTTATTAACCAAAGTTTTTGCAACAGAATTTTACCTAAAATTACAAATGGACTTAATAATCCTAACGGATCAAAGATTTGTGATATCATTGACATAATATAACGCTTTGTGATCGTAGTATGAAACCAGCCTAAACCTAAAGTTTTCGAATGTATATTCTCACCCAAAGACAAATCTTTAAATGTTTCATGCTGCATTTCGTTTGAATCGAAATTAAACTTCCATTTCCTAAGTGGAAAGCAACCAGAAAGTAAAGTTTTTTCTACTGCTTGACAAGTTTGCAACAAAGATTCCTTACTCTCAGTAGTTGTTATCATATCGTCTACATAATAAGCCTCGCTAATAACTCTCATGACGTCAGAATTCGTGCTTTCAGCAGCCAACTGCTTTAAACATCTACAACTCAAAAACGGTGCGGAAGCGGTTCCGTAGGTAATGGTGTTTAGCCTATAAATGCTCAATTGCTCTGACGGATCGTCACGCCATAAGATCAATTGCAAATCACGTTGATCTTCGTGAATAAGACACTGTCGGTACATTTTTTCTATGTCCGCACAAGCTGTGTACCTATTAAATCTAAACCTAACCTAAATGAGAATAGCCATGAGGTCGCCTTGTATGGCCGGGCCCACCATTTGTAAGTCATTTAACGAAACGCCGTTGCTCGTACTGGCACTTGCATCAAATACCACTCGCAATTTAGTCGTAGTACTATGCTCACGAAAAACACCGTGATGTGGCAAAAAATAATGTTGTTTCCCGTACTGATCAACACGACTCATATGACCCAAACGTATATATTCATGCATAAAGTCTGTATAAAGTTTTTTATAATAGGGATGACGCTGAAGCCTTTTTTCTAGCGCAAAAAACCGGTGCACAGCCTGTGAATAACTTTCGCCTAATGTATCTGTATTTTTATTAAAAGGTATACGAACACAAAATCGTCCGTCACTATTTCGCGTAGTTGTAGTGACGAAATGTTCCTCACACGCGCGTTCCTCGTCTGTGCACGTATCCCGAGCTACAGTTACTTCCTCGAGCTCCCAAAACTGACGTAGCAAGGACTCGACTGATTGAGAGAAGTTGAATGTACCTATCTTGTCGCAAAAGCGTACAAATAGGTCCTGTACCCTTAGTACGAGTTTGAGCTCACAAAAACTATCATAGTTTTCGTAATTGTAAATTATATTTCAATGTCCATTTTGGTGAAAAGTAACCAAATATACTTAAAATTTAAGAAGACGCAAATGAATTAATGTTAGAACTTAAACACTTTTTATTGTATTGAAACGAAAACAATAAAATCAGTACCCTTAGTACGAGTGCGAGCACACGAAAACTATCATAGTTTTCGTAATTGTAAAACTCGTACTAAGGGTACTGACACTACCCACCCGAGTTTAGTATCTAATAAGAAAGGCCCGCTTAATAACTTTAATTTATTGTTATTATTTAATAAATCCCAAAATTTATCTGCGCCGATTAGAATGTCTATCTTGTGGGATTCATAAAATTTCGGGTCCGCTAAAGTCTGTTTCTAAAGCAGGCGGAAAAAAGGGCATTGGCCCGAAGTATTATGTTACTGTCGACAGAAAACGATACGTATCGCTCGTCATATATTTCTGTGTCGCTCAAGCATCGTACCGTGTTTCGTGGTACGGGGTGAGTTGAGCGACGCAGTCGTTCAGAGTTTAAAAACCTGTTTGGGATTTGCGTGGACGCGGGTTGTGGAGGGAGCGGAGCAACACGCATTCCGCTTTGGAATGCGCTCGCGTGTGGTTGGTTTTGTTTATCGTTCCTTTAATTTCGATCATTTGTTATTAATTTTGTTAATTTAGTTTGTTAGGTTTTGTGTTAAGTTTATGTTAATTTTCTTTGTTACGATTTGTGTTACGTTTTTTGTTATATTGGTTTTGTATTACAACGAATATCATTTTTCAAGCGATATGGAGCCGGCCCCGTCGACATCAAAACCGTTTAAAAGTTTCTGTCACCACGAAAGAAGCGTAAGATGTCGCTTATTTCGGAAAACGAAAAAATTGTGATATTTTTTCTCAAGAAAATATATACTAGAAAAAATAAAAACAGGTGGGAATCAAACACGCGCCTTGCGAAATCCGGGCGGCTGCGCTAACCACTACGCTAAGGAGCACCTCATCTAAAATTAGCAGATTAATATAAATATTATATTATTTTTAATTATATAATTTATCAATAAAAGAAAAAAAGGTTGTTTGCCCCTATAAGGTCATTGTACGTTTTTCCGCCTGCCTCTGAAACAGACTATAGTTGAACATTGTCGGGAATGTCGAAATGAGAAGATTGGACTGTTATAGCCGGTAACGAAGGAGTGATTACCGGAAGAACATAACATTGCAAATGCGTAGAATACGGTTTGGTGCGCGATTTAATCTCGATGTCACATATTTGAGTTGAATTTGTGACCGAGTTACCAACACCTCGTATTTGTTGAGTGGACTGTATTACTGGCGCTTTAAGTAAATCGCATAATTGTTTAGTAATGAAACAACGTTCGCTCCTGCTATCAAGGAGCGCGCGGGCAACATGAGTATTATTATAAGGATCGGCTATCTCAACTAACGCAGTAGACAGCAATACAACATTAGCCGCTATTGTTTGTGCATCAGGTAAATGTGCTTTATTCGCATGTATGATTGAAACCAGGGGGCCAATCGCCTAACTGGATTGCTTTGGAAAACGCTATCGCTTACGATTTCATTTTGTTATTTCTAACCGCCGAAATACCTCACGCTCATTTTCTTTAACATTGTTATTACCAATGCAAAAGAAAAAAAAAGAGCGCGAGGCATTTGAAAACCTCAGGGGGCTAGAAATAACAAAATGAAATCGTAAGCGATAGCGTTTTCCAAAGCAATCCAGTTAGGCGGTTGGCCCCCTGTTTTGATAAGGACGCGGCAGGCGACCGCGGGACGGAGTGCGTGGGGAAAGAGGGCTTACGCCCGGAGTGAGCGAGCGGCGCAGGCGCAGGATCCTCAGTGCGGTGCAATGCGTGAACTGAGCCGGAATTGTTATTTACATTGTAGGATACCGATGATATGTTACTGTCATTATGAATTAGCGAATTATGTTTTTCGTTACATTTTCTGCAGGGACCAAAACGGCAATAATCGGCAGTGTGACCAGTGCGCAAACAATTAACACACAGTTTCATATCGCTAACAAATTTTATTTTCTTATCGTAATCGTAATTTAGAAACTTTATGCATGAATATAGTGGATGGTTCGCCTTGCATAACAAACAGGTTTTCCCAGTGACATCTCGTGAATAGCGTTCCGGTGGCTTACTGGCAGAAACATTACAGTGAACTTTTGATTGACTATGTTGTTGTGGGTAGTGTTTTTTATTTTCAAAATTTGCCTTGTTATGTGATAACTGTAACGTTTCTAGCATGTCAGCCCGGTCATTAAGGAAACCAATTAAATTATCCACCTTAAGCTGTGCCTTGTGCTTATTATTAGCAGATAATGCGGTGCCTTTGTATTGTTCCCATTCGCGTTCAGTAGTTGGGTCTAATTTAGATACCATTATATAAATAATCAGCGTATCCCACGATTCTGTTGGCTCACCGAAAATTTTTAATGCACGCAAATTCTTTAAAACTGTGTCTATTAATTTTCTTAATAAAGCTGGAGACTCTTTGTTGATACTTGGCATTGTGAATAGATAAATCTCTGATTTAACGTGATTATGAACCAGTAATCTGCTATTATTGTAACGATTGAGTAGTAATTCCCAGGCAATTAAATAGTTATCACTAGAAAACTCAACCGAATTTATAACCAGTTCCGCGCTTCCTTAGTCACTTAGGCGATTTAAGGTAGTGGAACTTTTCTATATTACTTAACTCCTGAGAATTGTGGACTAAAGATAGAAAAGTGTCCCTAAACTCTAACCATTGTTCACACAAACCGTTAAAGGAGGGTAAAGAAATAGTAGGTAACTTTATAGATTTACTACTATGACTACAAGCGTTGGAGCTGCTGGCAAGTTGGTTTGGGTTCAATAGATATTTTTATAGCCTGCGCTAGGATACTGTAATAACCATCTTCGAACGATTCTCTCTGCGTTAACTGCTCATCCAAATCAACGGCTAAATCCTCCAATTGACTCTGAATATCATTGAATTCTTTATATAAATTTGAAGCCCCTTGAATACGCAACTTTAAATCTATGCGAGGCTGACTTGAAATATTCTATACTTTCATGTTACAGAGATAGTTAGCAAATTTGGTTAATCTACCCTTAACTATACCGCGTTTCCTCACTAAATTCTTAATCAAGCTCTCATTGCTACATTTGTAAGGGGATTTTTCACGCACTAGGCATGTATCTACACTCATTTTGGGGAAAAGTAGTAAAGAAGGAGTACTTACGATTTGAAATGTCACTGCCGCAGCTGTTTCGCAGGATGAGTCGTAGGCTCGTAGCAAATATACACAACAAATTAGGTACTGGAATAAGACAAAATGCACAGTATTACACAGAGGAAGTGGAAATAAAGCAGGAATAGACGGGATGGCTGGCTGTACCTTTATGCGCGTTTCAAAGGCTTCTCCCACGATTTGCGCTTATGCTTAGTGGCTCCTGGACTTCCGGTTGCTGCTGTTACTGCTGTGCTTATGTAGAATCTTTCGACCTTGACTGACTTATTTCCTGGTTCGTTGCAGACGTTGAACCGTCGGTTCCAACAGTCGCTGATTCTTCTAGCGTATTATCCGGCGAAAAAGGACCAAATGTATTGGCGTTATGCGTACTCTTCAATAAAGCTCAGTTGTTTACTTGAATAATGCGTATATTGCGAATGTAATTACAAAAAATAAAATTAAACGAAAATTGCGAAAAAAGTTGAGCGTACAAAATTTAAATTGCGTAGAGAGTGAAGTGAAGAGGGGTGTTTTTTGATCACGTGGGTCAAAGCTGCTTCTACTGGTAGAAATGGAGCGACGTTCCGGTGTAGGCAGAACTTCTTACTCATGCGTCAACACTACCATATTTCATTGTTTTCCTTGCAAAAAGTATAATTTTGCTAGTATTTTAAATACGCGAATTTCTGTAAAACTACTTTTATTTTATTTAATTAAGTAGTTTTAACTGCGAGACTACAAATTGCTAGAACAAATGAAATGTTCCAAATGTTCCCCCATGTATAGTTAGAATTAATTATTAGGTTTCAGTTTGTTCCATCAGCAATCTTAATATTTTCTTTAAAGAATCGCCTATTTTAGGCAATGCTTGATTACTTTACGACAATATAGCTATTTAAAAAAAAAGTTGGTATAATAACACCACGTCCCAGTAAGTATTTAATGCTTTTATGTTACTAATTTTAAGTTATCATATTTTTATAATCATAAAGCAATTGAGCAGTAGAATCCGTTTTTAGTCATTGGCAACTCCATTATCTAAGTTATCTATGGTATGACAGTTGCTTGTCGGCCATTATTGAGGTAGTGTGTCAGTTAGTTTGGCCCCCATCGTGTTTTCGTTAAGTGGTAAAAAAGTTTTTAGCTGATTTAAGGGAAAGTTTGTATCATTTTGATTAAATTGATAGATTATTTAGTAAATATAATGTTTAAATTAGAGTTTTAATCTATGGACGTTGTTAATTATTCATCATAGTGCCGTAGATTCGAGGATTTTTTCAAAAGAGGTTAGGTTTTACGTTACTTTTATGTTACTTTTAAGTTACTTATGTTACCATTGTTGTTTATTTTTAAGTTACGTAACATAAAAGTGATGAAAAGCCTAATGCACATTGGGAACTGCCGAACAAAGCGAAATGATAAAGTTATTACATATTTACAAATTGATTTTTTCGCGTAACTACAAGGTACTTCAAAATGTGTTAAGAGTGTTGATTTTGTTTTGAATATATTCTTATACTGGGAATGTATCATATTATCGTATATAATTTTAAGGTATCATTATTTATAATAATAATTTTACTAAGAATTTATACATCACATTATTAATAAAATAACTATGAAAAAAGCTATGTTCTATTTAATATAATTTGTAATGTATTGCTATTAAATATATATAATATAAAACTAGCTTCTGCCTGCGACATTTTTATGCTATCCCACAAAATTGTACACATTTATTCGGGACAAACGGAAGCCTTTGTTATAAATCCAGTGTGTCATATGTCTACTTTCCTAGTTCTATCCAATTCCGTTCAGCCGCTGAAGCAGGAAAGGGGAACAAACATTCATACGTTGACCTGGTTGATTGAATGATTGTTCCGCTTTCAGGCCTCAACAACTTTGGATAAAATTTGGTGGGTAGATATAAGAGGCACTGGAATAACACATAGTATATATACTATTATCCCAGAAAATTTTGTGGTTCCTATTGGATACTATAAATAAGATTTGGATACGGAATCTCCGTGAATAAAAGCAACATAAAATTATAAATTATCTTACCCTAGTATCCCATAACACAAGCCTTACAGTGCTTACTTTGGGGTAAGGGCTAGGCTAATTGGTGTGGATAAAAAAAAATATACATGTGTGTATGTCATGCAGGTTATGAATGTTGTTAATTTTTTGTTTCATGTCTTATTTTGATTTTATGACATATGGCTTATTACGTTATTAATTAAAAACAAAATAAAACTTTAAAAATGAAACCGAGTTTTATTTAAGATAGCTATAAAAAAATTATTACATAAAATTTTCTAAAACTAATGTTGTAGATATGCCCTTAGAACCTTTTATGTTACTTTTAAGTTACCCGGTAATTATAATTTTATGTTGCTTTTATGTTATATGAGGCCAAATAAACGGCCTTACCCACGTTTGCTTTTTTGTTAGTTATTCTTTCAAAAAGGTTGTGTTTATACATGGTATTCAAACTTAGCTGTGAAGTAAGTGCAAGTCGCGGCGCAATAAACGAAATGTAGGGTGATGTAGGCGCGGGATTTCACTGAACTGAAAGCTGCACATAGTTACGCTCGGTGCTAACTTCAAGAGCGCCATAAAGTTTTTATCGTACTATAGTATCTGTTTATGTAATGTACGCATTGTAGTACATGTAATGTACAATTTAATAAATTAAGTGTGCTGCCTATTGCCAGTCACCATCATGCTGCTTGATCAATTCAAAATACTTCTGTTGAATGGCATGACCTTCCAAAATGTCACCTCACACACGGTCACTTTGGCTTGACCAAGCATATTTAATCAAGCTGCGGAATAGTGAGTGGCCACCATGACTATTTCTCTTCAACCTGTCAAGAGCCTAAACCAAAAAATTTTTGTAGAACACTTACTAAAATTTTATGCAGATATTCATATGGGTTATTATGTTTCCGATGGCGTCGCTGATATAATACTGCCTCAGTTTC
Source organism: Chilo suppressalis (assembly GCA_902850365.2). Classification (NCBI taxonomy): domain Eukaryota; kingdom Metazoa; phylum Arthropoda; class Insecta; order Lepidoptera; family Crambidae; genus Chilo; species Chilo suppressalis. The sequence goes on from OU963894.1 coordinate 40,331,749, forward strand.
TTATAGTATAGAACGCTAATCATTTCTTAGTATATTAAGATAAATAAAATTTCCAATCAAACTCACCCGTGACCAACATCTTGGTATCCTTGTGGTACTGTGCGGCCGTGAGCTTCACCTTGCGGTCCGCGTTTCTGATGGCGTCGCCGATGTAATGTCGGCCCAGTTTCTTATAATGAAGACGTTTCTCGTCTTCAACCTTCATTTCTGTGTTGTCTTCATTATCATCGCTGCCTTCCTATGATATGTTTTGAAATATCGATAATGGTTTGTAGAAAGAGCAAATAAGCCATTATTAGACTATTTGACGATGAAAATTTTAAATGCAAAAATGGCACATTAGGGTTTTTAGGGTTCCGTACCTCAAAAGGAAAAAAACGGAACCCCTATAGGATCACTTTGGTGTACGTCCGTCTGTCCGTCTGTCAAGACCGTTTTTCTCAGGAACGCGTGGAGTTATCAAGCTGAAATTCATATCTAATACTCAGTATACTATCCCTTGGAGTGAAAAAATCAAACTTCTAAGCCAAAGCAATTAAAAGATACAGCCGTTTATGCCGCAAATTTTCGAAACTCGCACGGGAATCAAATCCTACAGAAACTTTTGATTTGATTTTGAAATTTTGAATTGATATTTGATTTAAGAACATAATGTTCAAATGGCTTAATCCTCTTGTAGTAGGTTTTATTTCTTTTTTTACTAATATAAAGTGAGGTTTCTAATGTTACACATCATACGCGACTACAGTAAGGCTCACTCGTTTTTTTACTATAAAACTATGTTGCCGAAAAATTACTTATCGCACTTTCTACAGAACATTGATGATATGAATATTACTGCACTACATATTTAAATAAAAAAGTGTCAAGTGCTTAATTAATCTATATTTAGAAATACAAAAAAACGGCCAAGTGCGTGTCATGCCACGCGCAATGTAGGGTTCCGTAGTTGCCTGTAGTTACCACAATCTATTTGGACAGGAGTCTTTAGTTTCTATAACTATATCGGAAATTAGAAAAACCAATTAATAATTAATTAATCTACTTATATATCAAATATAAAAAAATATAATATACCTAAATCAAAGTCAAACTGTGTCTCCAACTCAAAGTCAATTCGACATTACATACATACATGTATACATTATTTTAAATACGCATGATACCCCCCCATTGTTTCTTCCAGGAGGGGGAACGGATGTGAAATCCTCATGGGAATACCCTCCAGCTGGCCGCCAAATTATGTCAGACTTATACTGCCTAAAACACACTCGTAGTTCATGCTTATGGCCAGAAGGGCCTTGCAAGCTTCATATGAAGCGATCATCCCCTGAGAAGGGGATGATGCGGTATTACTGCTGATATTTTCAAGTCCTTATATACTTTTTATAAAAACGTAACATTAGCGCGACTCAGAAGCTATTGCTAATACTTATTGTGGTTTTTAAATAGTTTCTTTTAGATTCTGTTGCAGTGCAAGGTTTTATGCTACAATAACTTCATCTATTTATTTATTTATCTTTATTGCTAAAAAAAACAGCAAATGGCGGACATAATGCCATAAGGCATTCTCTACCAATCGACCAGTAAAAGCGTGAGAAATAAAAATACGGGGGTGCAATAAGGACATATGCTAAATAAACCAGGTAGGTAATATATATATCAATAGAATACACAAATATTAAAATATATATACAATAAATACATCTATCTATCAACAAGAAAGAAAATAAGAAATGGACCTGGATATCACCAAATCAAAAAGTGAAAAACGAAATCGACTATATAATGACAAATAGACCAAAAAATATAACCAATATTGAAGTCCTGAACAATGTCAGATTCCCATCAGATCACCGACTAGCACGTGCAACACTTATTCAGTCCCACCCGAAGAAGAGTAGAAGAAACTTTAAAGTAAACTCTCAAGGCCCAAGAACCGAAGATGAAATCTTCTCAACTTAAATAGTCATCTTGAAAACTACGTGCAAGATACAAAAGAAGACATGAATGTTCAAAACTACTACAACAATATAGAAAAGGCCATTAAACATAGTTTTAAGAGTACAAAGAGCACAACCAGAGCGAAAAAACACAATATATTCAGCACTAGAACAGAACAGCTAATTAAAAAGCGATCGGAATTGATGCGCCAAAGGAATAAAGATCGAGCCATAAAGATGGAACTTTGCCAAATATTCAAGGAAACAAAAAAGTCCACTATAAGCGACATAGACATAAAATAATAACAAACAATCTAACAAAATTCAGAAGTACTAAAAGGGCGTTCAAAGATCTAAAATTGTACAAAACTTGGATACAGAAGCTAAAGCATAACACAAAGACTACAATATCAAGGATGGACATAATAGATTCGGCTACGGCATTTTACGAAGAACTCTACAAGAAAAGGCACGATGATAAAATTCAAGAGGTAAACGTCAATCAAAATTTAGATCAAAGCACAGAAACGATAAATGAAACAGAGGTAATGGAACTGTTACAGAAATTAAAATCAGAAAAAAGTCCAGGCCCTGATGGAATCGTAAACGAAGCTTTGAGAATGGGGAAGGTAGTTTTAGCTAAGCACATAACGAGACTATTCAATATCGTGATTGAAACAGAAAATGTGCCGAAACAATGGAGTAACTCTGACATTATTTTGATCTATAAAAAGGCGAGCCCATTAGACATAGGGAACTACCGACTAATTAGTCTGCTGACAAGCATGTACAAGCTGTTCTCTTCCATCATATTGAAAAAACTTACTAAAAGGATAGACGAAGCACAACCCATTGAACAAGCCGGCTTCCGCTCAAGCTTTAGCACTACGGATCACATATATGTACTGGAGCTAATTATTGAGAAGTACAATGAATTCAACAGGCCATTATACATAGCATTTATTGACTACAGCAAGGCATTCGACAGCATAAGCCATAACTCAATTTGGAATGCATTACAAATACTAAACATCAACAGGAAATACATTAATATCTTAAAAAACATCTACGCACACAGCACAAGCAAAATAAAGCTAGAAAGAAGAGGTAAAGAGTTTAAAATTGTAAAAGGCGTCAGACAAGGCGACCCGATATCCCCTAAACTTTTTTATGCGGTCCTTGAATCTATATTTAAAAATGTAAAATGGGAAAATAAAGGTATCAAAATTGGACATAACTAATTGAGCCAGCTAAGATTCGCTGATGACATTGCTGTATTTTCAGAAACAGCATCAGAATTAGAAAAAATGTTATTAGGACTGGATGAAGAAAGTTCTAAGGTGGGCCTGAAGATGAATAAAAATAAAACAAAAATCATGACCAACAGTTACAAGAAACCTATCACAGTAGCGGGTAGTGACATTGAATATATTGATAAATATATCTACCTAGGAAAACAAGTATCTTTCACCAATAAAGATAGGGAAGAAGAGGTAGAGCGCAGAATAAACTTGGCTTGGAGAAAGTTTTGGTCCCTATAAGAAATCTTGAAAGGAAACCACAGTCTCAATAACAAAAAAGTAGTGATAGACACATGCCTGCTACCATGCCTACTATATGGATGCCAGTCACCTCACCGGAAAAATCATCGAAAACAATTCATCGAATTACAATTCTTCGAACACAATTCGTCGAACAACAATTCTTCGAACGGTAATTCCCCGAAAAACAAAAAAGTAAACCATTCTGATCCAGACAACCCATTTATTGCCCCAGACGGTACTCACACGCAGAGGATCGAGTCCCAGTGGAGGGCTGTCAAAAGATATTTCAGAAAAGATAATTATAACCATCCGCACGATTTTGCAGATTCGATTGTAGAATATTTGTGGCGCAGAAACATAATTAAATATAAAAAAGACGCGTTTTTAGAAACAATTAATGCCATAAAACATGTATACAAAATAAATTAATGTGTAGAATTTCATGCTTTTTATATTTCATATTATTAGTGACAGAACCGAAGTGGGGCGGGGGGGCGCAGCCCGAGCAAGGGGGGCTCGGGGGGCGAAGCCCCCCGCAATGAATAAAGTCTAAAGAGTTCATTAGGTTAGGTTAGGTTAGTATGATGACCAAAAACGCGCGAGCCGAGCGAGCGGAGCGAGCGTGCCGCGGCAGCCGCCGGCGAAGCGCCAGAAACGACACTTTTATACGTGCAACGTTTTTTTTTTCATACTTTTTCCCCTTTCCCCACCTCGTTTTAGCCTCCCTCCTGCTAAATTTTAATTTTTTTTTTTGGAATTACCGTTCGAAGAATTGTTTTTCGACGAATTGTTTTTTCGATGAATTGTGTTCGAAGAATTGTAATTCGATGAATTGTTTTCGATCAATTTTCCGCAAATCTGCCAGTCATGGGTATACACAAAAAAGGTAAAAAGTAAAATAACAACCACACAGAGAGCAATGGAGCGGAGTATCCTCAAAATCAGGAAGGTCCATAAAGTAAAGAGTACCACTATGAGAGCGAAGACCAAACTGACTGATGCTCTCGCACATGCACTAAAACTTAAGTGGCGCTGGGCTGAACATGTCTGCCGCCTTACAGATGATAGATGGTCAATTAGAGTGACAAAGTGGACAGGACCCACTGGAAAAAGGAGGGTTGGCAGACCATTCAAACAGTGGGCAGACGACCGTTGTAGGCACCGATCATTGTAAGCACAGCCGGGGAGAACTGGACCCAAAAAGCCAATAACAGGGACGCGTGGAAGGAAATGTAGGAGGCCTTCACCCTTACAGGGGACCATAATTAATAGTTTATAAAAATGTTTATGTTAGTTTAATTATGGTTAATAAAAGGCTTTTTATTTTATTATTTATTTAAATACATCTAAATATATATATATATAATACATAAACATACACATTATTATGCCAGTCAAATATGAGAACGCAGATTAATTATATTAAAATATGCTCACGAACCAATCCCTTAAATACAAGTTTGTTAGGAGCTTTACGAATATTAGGGGACAAGTCATTCCAGAGTCGTACAGCCGTGATGGCAAAAGAATATGAGACGAAGCCAGAAGAGTGGACGGGAGTATGCAGAAGGAGGTTGTCGGTTGAACGGAGGACACGGTCATGAGAATCACACAGAAACCTAAATCTGCTTTTCAGGTAAGCTGGTGTATGTGGATCGTAAAGAAGATTAAAAAGAGCACAATCAACTCTAAGGTTCCTAAGCTCACGATTAGGAAGCCATTTGAGTTGATGACGAAAATGTGAGATATGGTCATATTTATGTAAGTCATATATGAAGCTATCTATGTCACTATTAATGTTTTATTCTAAGGAATTTTGAATAAGTAAGAAATATTCTTTACCCAAAGTTGAACACCTATTACTCCTATCTATCTATTCTGTTATAGTTTTAGTCTCCAAGCTTAACTGGAGATGGACAGATAGACATGACGAAACTATATGGGTTCCTTGCCAGGACTACGGAACCCTTAAAACCATGAAACCAGTCAAGTTGGTAGAGGAGACAAACTCAAGGAGTGGAGAATTAGGATTAGTAAATTTTAGCTCTCTCTCTTACTAACATATTAGTGAACTTTGTAAAGTATGCTTGAAAATCAAAAAAGAAGGACCACCATAACAGTATTTCACTATACTGATTCTTTGAAAGTAAAAGGTTTAAAAACAAAAGATTTCTTAACCACTCACTTGTTCTTTATCTTTCTCGATCACATCCTTTTCATTAATATCATCATCACTGTCGTCTTCCTTCATTACTTTTCTTCTTTTCTTATGAGATATCTGAACATCGGATACCACCAAATCATCTGAATCTATACTCGCTTCCCACATGCAAACTTGTCCGTTCCTGCTAACAGTGATAAGGTCCAGGCTCTTCTTTTCAAAGAATGTTCCAATAATTTTATCTGTGTGCCCACTAAGAGCGTACATATTAAAGTTATCTAAGTAATCAACTGTGTAGATTTTGGTGGTTGTATCTTTAGATCCAACAGCTAATACTTTAGAGCATGTGGACCAATCCAGACATGTGACTTCATCATGTGCTTTTCTGAACACTCTCTTCATTTCAAATGAACGATATTCACCAGTGAATTTACATGGGGCTGACATAACAAAAACTGAAAACATAACATGCACACAGTTTTTAGTTCAAATTCATTGTATAATGTTATGGTGGATTACTGTAGTTCATTTAAAAAAACTTAAAACAGGAATGAAGCATATTTACCAAACAATATTGTAAAACATTCATTAATTAAACTGAAGAGGAAAAATTTTTACTATGCCGATTACTGCTAATGGGAAATTTATTTGTGTAACAAAAATCAAGAATATTGTATGAAAGACAACCAACCAAAGCTAACTCAATGTATAAATTCATTGATTTCCACTATTTTAGCTGTGACTAGTTTTAAGACACCTGATATGACAACACATATTATTTATAGGAGGATACTTCATGAATAGAGGCATTTATAGGAAAATTGTCTTTTTAGCTCTTAGAAGTAGTCTACTTTTAGTCACAGTAAACTTAAATGATAATGAGTAACAATGTTTAGAAATCAACTGCAGAAGAAACTTATTTTGATCATGGTAATAGCTTGGCTATCTCATTAATGAAATAAATTTAGTCTCACCTGTTTCCCTGCAGCATGCTGCAAAATATTTTCCATCAGGACTAAACTTCACAGCATTGACTTGGTGTTTAAATTTATACCTGTGTATCACTGCACATGTGAGCAAACTAACCATCTGAGCTTCACCCTCTAAAAACAAATATAAATTATTATTTGACTCAAAATTATTTCCTTAATATTAAAATTATAACCTCAACATTAATGAGGCATAGGTAAAGCAAGGGTGAAACTAGAAACATTAATCAATTACAGGTTAAGAAATTTTATAACTTGTTAACATTCAGTCATAAACATTTTTCTAACTGGTCCAGAAATTTAATTAAGCCTATAAAAAGTATCCCATATCTCAATCCAGGTAATAAACTATAAACTATATTTATGCCAAATTTAATCCAAATCAGTTTAGCTGTTTTTGCATGATTGAATATCAAACATACAAACTCTAAAATTTATAATATTAGCAGGATCCTTTTGAAGTGCCGAACGAATCTAAATTTAAAATCAACTACAAAGATACTACAATAAATTACATACTTTCGTTAATAGCCAACAGAACTGCTCCATTGGGAGAAACATCGATTGCTGTGTAATTATAATTGCTCTCCACCGACAAGGTGTTACTTTTGTTTCTGAAAAAGAAAACAATATTAGAATATAAAAAGTCAAAAGTAATTTTTAGTTGCATATCCACCACATCAATATGTTCTACTCCCCATATTGTTTAGTACAGCTAAGCCATTGATCTGTGCCTTATCATACCATTATCGGAGCTTTTAATTTGTAATATTCAGGTAAATTGAAGTAATAAAAAACTACCTAGACTTACTAACAGTACTTGGAATGACGAATTTACTTATCAGTGGAAATTGTCCATTAATTACAGGATACAATTCATTTCAATTTACCTATTGTAGTAATTATATAAAATTAATACTCACTGTTTGAGATTATAAACAGTTATTTTGTTGCCCACCGGACTTATTACACAGTTACCATCGTTTGTGAATAAAATATCACCTTTTTTGTATACAGTGCCTAATAAATTCTGAAACTGAATAAAAACAGGTTATATGTTGAAACATCAAATTATGGTAAACCATCTGTATATAAATACCAAATGTGTATGAACTGGCTTGAACATAATCAGCTGCTTAGTAAGAAATATAATTATTTAAGTGAACTAAGTGAAAATCAGAAATAAAACTAAACCTGTCGAGAAAGATAATAAATTTAGGATTTTTTTGATATAATTTACCTTAAAATTGAACTTCATCTTATTACTATTTTGGTGTAGAAAAAAGAATAAAAACTTTTGTTTTCAAATATCAAAGAAATAAATTACATTGCTTAGTCAATAGTTTTCAATAAAATCAAACAAAAATCGTGCCTGCCGTGCAAAAGAACAACACGTGAAACTTACATTGACAGTTGACAGATTTTTTTTTTTGGTTAAGTTCTCCCTTTTCAGGGAAGGCAAGGGGAACAATGCCCATACAGCCTAGTCTTAAATTAAGTTATTCTGTTTTTCTTTTTACATTAGAATGTCGATGTGACGCATTCCAATGTTTCTTGAAGTGTTTGGCACGAAATGTATCGAGCTGGCTTTTTCCATAAGCTTCTGTGAGGTAGTCAATACTACAATAAAATTCTCACGTCCACTTGACCGGAATAGCGTATATTTTGACGATTCTACTAATTCTTCAGTTACGCAGACAGTTGTAACACAAAATCACACCAATTTCATTTCACAATAACTACTATGAATGAATTTAAGAATAATTAAAATAGGACGCCAACCACACTCGATGAAATCCCGCCAAAAACTCCAGTTTTTTTTTTAATTTATTCTGGCCGTGAAGAGGTTTTTGGCGGGATTTCATCGAGTGCGGTTGGCGTTTGTTCATAGTGGATATTGTGAAATAAAATTTTGTGTTACAACCGTCTGCGCAACTGAAGAATTAGTGGAATCTTTAAAATATACGCTATTCCGGTCAAGTGGACGTGAGAATTTTATTGTAGTACCTCATAGAAGCTTATCAAAAAAGCCAACTCGATAAATTTCGTGCCAAACACTCCAAGAAGCATTAGAATGCGTCACACCCACATTCTAAAGTAAAAAATGGAAGATTAATACAAAAATAAGACGATGGCTGGCCTTTGCCTTTCTCTTTAAAGAAGAATAGAACTAAAAAAAACTGGCCGTGAATACTTTGTCCTTTAGCCGAAATCATTAAAACATACAAGCTGGTCCAACTAGTGACGTCAACAATTTTTTGTTTGTTTTCGAGTTATATTTTTTTTCTGTATTTTTAATGATTTCTTCCAGCGAGGTTATAAAAAATTATATCTTTTTGAAGTGAAACTTCTTTATCGGCGTTGGAAAAAAATTTACCGTCACATTTTTATTCGGTTACGCGTCACGTTTTTTGGTTACGCGCCATCTTTTTTTTAAAAGAGCACTATTTACCTCATCCGAACAATTGCTTCTTCTGTTAACTTTAAAAAAAAAAATGTGTTTCACACAAGGTAAGGTAAGGTAAGGTAAGGTAAGGTAAGGTCAGGTAAGGTAAGGTAAGGTAAGGTGTAGTTATACCCCTTTAGTGGGTGAGTTTTTGAAAAATCTTAGCGCACGCCTATATATATATTTCTGAAAAGTTGCATGTAGATCATTTTTCGAAAAAAATAAGGCCATAAAGAAGTTTCACTTCTTACGTGTGTACACTAGTACACGCACACATTTTTTTTGTAGTAGGTATGTACGTACACTCTTTTTTTTGTGACATAATTGCCTTGAATGTTGTTTTAATAAAAAAAATATCTCAGTTTCCTGAAATTACTTAAAGTTACTCAAAAAAGGTTTGAAAGATGGAACTTTAGTTTTTAGTAGGATTTACTCAAACATTCAACTTCAATTTAAAAATACAAAATGGAGTTTCCATAGCTTAACCAGAAGTTAAGTTTAAAAACTCTACATGCTTCTAAACTACCAAAAATTATAAAAAAAATACTACTTAATTAGCCTTTTTGGTTGTAATTGGCCTTCAAAGGCGGATAGGCTAAAAATCATTGAAATACGATTAAAGCATTTAAAATTATTTCATCTACTTTTTATCATTGTTATGGTAAATTAAATTAAAAATTTAATTTCAAATTAAATTTAATTGGAATTCCTGTAAAATAACTGTAGCGTGTGTAATTTTACAATAATTTCAGTTTCATCGCTATTCTCAAAGGTCCGTTAGAACTGTAAGTGCGAGTGAGCACCTCCTTATTATTAAAGAGTATTGCACCTCGCATAATACCCTGACGGCTGGATGTATGCCCGGCCGAAATCAATCTCGCGGAGCTGTACCCCAGGGTGCAGATCAAGTGGAAGCAGTCTTGGAAGAAATTCAAAGAGACTCGTCTACAAGTTCGAAGAAAATAACTAGGCGAACCGGGATTCGACGGACTACGGTTTTAAGAATTCTTAGGGAAGTCTGTGAGTCATTTAGTTCCGAAGTTAAGCGAAAGCTTAAAAAAAGTTTCACATTTACGACACTCACTCACTCATGATCATCAGAATAGAACTAGCACTAGGGTTTAATGGCCACATAAAACGAAAACTATAAAAACTAGGATAATCGATGATCTGGAGTACCTGGTGACCCTGATTAGAAAACACAAGAGCCCAACCAAACTATTAGAAGAGATCGATATACCGCCTTTACAAAAAATATTCATCTTGGTGGGCCGCTTTATTTGATGTAAAAAATCGAAGGTCTGAAGTATCTGATGAAGAACCCTTAGCTGGTCTCATCTGTATAAGAGGTATGGTAATGCCCCCTTCTACTGTTGGTACACAAAAAAATCGACTGTCATTGCAAAAATCCAGCGTAGTGGTACACATCTTTTAATTTAATCTAGCCTATAGCGTCCCACTGCTGGGCGAATACCTCCCCTTCTACTTTTAATGCGCATATAAATAAAATTAAAGGGAAACTCTGGATAACACTAGACTGGCTATTATACTTATACTTACGAGTTTACAAGAAAAAATAGTCGAACGTCTTTATTGTACTCGAACATTACACAAATTAAATAAACAAATTACACTAAAATATTCATTTCGCTCAAAATTTGGTCAAAATATAATGCGTTGGACTAAGAGTGGCGGTGATACCAAGGTCTAAGTCTAAAAAATACCCTCATGGACATTGGCACCTCCATATTCTCTTGTAGCCAAACCTACGTGGCACTTTCACGAGTAACCAATCTTCATGGGGTGCACCTCATAAATGTTAACTTCAAGAGTATAAAAGTTCAAGCTTCAGCTATCACAGAATACAACCGGCTTAGGCGTAAATACCGCGCCGATCTTTCAGAAATTAAACCGTCTAAAAGAATAAATAAAGAACGCGAATGGGCAATACGAAAAACTGTTACTAATGTTCAAGAATCAGAACCGGAAAAAAAGAAAAGAAAGATGTGTAATAATAAAAGAACTACTACTAAAAAGAAAAAAATGTGTCAAATAAGAAAATCTAATAAAATAAATCAATATGCCCACGTTTCTACAAAAAGAAGTGAAATCCCACCAAAAACATTCTGTAAAACACTAGCCAAGTCTCTATGGAGTTGCTTGTTTATCTCTTAAAAGTAATTAAATCTAGACAAAGTCATGGTGTCATGTAGCACCTGGTTTTGTACCCTTGTATACCTTTCAACGGCCAAGTCACACAACATTAACTATAATAATAAAGAAATCGCAGTAAGGAACCTTAGACTTGGCACGACTTTGTCTAGATTTAATTACTTTTTAAAGATAAACAAGCAGCTCCATCGAGACTTGGCTAGTTTTTTACAGAATGTTTTTGGTGGGATTAAGTTTAAAGGAAGCGGCATTAGACAGGTACAATATTACTGTTATGAAAAATGACTAATACCCATTAAATAACAAATTATAAGAAACATAATGTAATAAACATAATGTCCATGCATTACGATCATTTAGTTAATCATCAACTACATCAACAACAACAACAAAAGAGTATTTTTGATCTGAGATTTAAATTTAGTCAGTGGAAGCTCAATCAGATCTAGGGAAACTTTATTAAACAATGATATACTACAACCCAGAAATGAACCTCTTGATTTTTGGAGTCTGAAACATGGAACGCCACGCTTGTTCTTAAATCTCGTGTTAAAGTTATGGGTTTGACTTTTTTTGCATATGCATCATAGTTTTTTCTTACATATATTAAATTTTCATGTATTGCGACACCAGTGTTAAAATATTCTTTAAATTTTTCTCTAAGGGATTTACTTGCCTTTAAATTGTATATGGCGCGAACAGCTCTCTTTTGCAGTAAGAAAATACTTTCGATATTAGCGGCTGAAAGGCCATATGACATAACACTATGAAAGTAACCAAAGTAAACTAATCTTGCCAGTTATCAGTTAGGAGTCTTCTTTTTTTAACAGCGAAAACTACAGAGCTCAGTCTACTTGACAAGGCATCAATATGAGGATCCCATTGCAGACGAGAGTCTAAAGCAATACCCAGAAACTTTGTTGAATCCACTAACTCTGCAGGCTGGTCATTTATTTTTACACTAGTATTAACCTGTCTCACATTAGGTAGAGTAAACTTAACGCGTTTTGTTTTGCTGGACTTAAGTTTTAAATTATTGACCGAGAGAGTTTTAAATTATTTATTTTCAGAGAGAGCACAATTTACTTCGTCATAACAATAATTTCCTCTTCTAGTTATAAACACTAAAGAGGTATCATCAGCTAATAGCACTGTCTCACACAGATCTCTTGTAAAGTGAGGAAGGTCATTGATATAAATAAGGAAAAGCAATGGGCCCAATATGGAACCCTGGGGCATGCCCATAGAAATGGATGCTCCTGTAACTCAGCTTCATTTATAACTACTTTCTGAATCTTAGCAGAAAGATAAGACTGTGTAAGACTTAGTGAAATATTTGATACACCATAATGCTTAATTTTATTTAAGAATTTTCATGGCCAACGCAGTCAAACGCCTTTGATAAGTCGCAAAAAATGCCAATAACATCGTGCTTACTCTCCCATACATCAAAAATGTGTTTGAGAAGTGCAGTTCCAGCATCAGCAGTACTTTTGCCTCTATATTAACCAAACTGTCTCCTGTTCTGACACGCCTCTTCCGGCTCTCCTTGGAAACTGAACAAATGCCTAAATCCTGGAAGCTTGCTAACGTACTACCGGTGCCCAAAAAAGGAAGTCATGCCGACCCTGCGAACTACAGACCAATATCTGTCACTTCATTACTCTGTAAGAGCATGGAACGTGTTCGGAACCACAAGATCCTAGAGTACCTAGAAGCGAATGATCTCCTCAGCGATCGACAATTCGGATTTCGCCGAAATCGGTCCACTGGGGATCTTTTAGTGTACGCTACTCACATTTGGAGTGAAGCCATTGAGAAGCACGGAGAAGAGCTGGCCGTGTCTCTCGATATCTCGAAGGCTTTCGACATGGTTTGGCATGACGGCCTTAAAAGCAAGCTTCCTTCGTACGGCTTGCCCACTGCACTATGCGCCTGGATATCTGACTTTCTGCGTGATCGGTCTATAACAGTAGTTATAGATGGCTGCCAATCACATCGTAAGGCTGTTAATGCCGGAGTTCCGCAAGGGTCTGTACTCTCTGCAACTCTTTTTTTTGCTCCAGATCAACGATCTGCTTAAACCCAGTACCTTTGGGTATGCAGACGATAGCACAGTCGTAGAGAGCTATATATCAAATGCGCGTGCCAGTGCGGCCGAAGTTCAATCACTCCGAGAAGCTATGGTCAACCGCTTAAACTTGTCCCTTCAGGCAGTCTCCGTTTGGGGCGACGCCAATCTGGTCAAGTTTAATGCTTCTAAGTCTCAGGCGTGTCTGTTCTCCGCTAAAAAGAGGGCGTTTCAACTGGCCCCTTCTTTCCGAGGTGTGACCGTGCCGGTAATCGAACAGCTCGAGCTTCTAGGAATAACTCTCACCTCAACTCTCAACTTCGGTACCTACATTGAGTCCAGAGCTCAATTGGCTGCAAAAAAGCTTGGCATCCTCGCAAGGGTGCGGAAGTACTTTACTCCGGAAGAGCTGCTCACCTTGTACCAAGCACAAGTTCGCTCGTGCATGGAGTACTGTTCGCACCTTTGGGACGATTCTGCAAAATATCAGCTAGAGTCTCTGGAGTGCATTGAGAGGCGTGCAAAGAAGCTCATCGGTGACGACAAATTATTCGAGACTAGACTCCAAAGTCTTGAACACAGGCGAAAAGTTGCATCTTTATCGGTTTTTTACCGGTTACATTTCGGACAATGTGCTTTAGAGTTACATAACTTAATTCCATCTTCACCTTTTTACCACAGAACCACCAGAGAGACGGCAAAACGCCACAGATATACCGTAGAGGTCCCACAAACTCGTACTAAACGGTTTGCTTCCACCTATATAGTCAGAACAGCTAGGTTGTGGAACTCTTTGCCGGAATCTCTGTTTCCAGTCACCTATAATCTGGGGCTGTTCAAGTCGCAAGTGAATCGGTTTCTTCTAGGCAAGCGCGTCCCACCTTAGGCTGCTACGTCGCTCTTCATCAGTCGCGTGGCCGTCAAGCGTAAGCCTATTTACTGTAAAAAAAAAAATTTTTTTTAAAGAAAAGTGTGCTAGTAATTGGTTGAAAATTATTATCCCAAATACTTAACTTAGCGCTGGTAATATAGATTTAGGCCTAAAATTGCTGGGGTCTGATTTGTCACCAACCTTAATCAGAGGGATAACTTTAGCACATTTCATTAGATCTGGAAACTCACCCTCATCAATACATTTATTAAATATAAGGGTCAGTTGAGGCGCAATGACAGTGATAATCGGTTTTATTATATATGTTGATATTCCCCAATAATCCTCTGTCTTTTTGAATTGAATCAAAAGTTTTTATAATACAATCACTCACTACTGATATGTCTAAAATGAAAATCATTACTGCTCTTATCAACACTTGAGTCAAGGAGGGTCATTGCTAACCTAGAACAAGAATTAAAATTTCTAGTTGTTCTAAATGGTGCACTAGAAAAGAAATTTTCAAGTGTTTGCAACGGCATCATCTGAATCATGCCAGAATCGATACCACTGTTATCAAATTTAAGTTTGGGTTTAGATAATCAAGCCAGAATCGACACCCATGATTGCTTTTTAAGATTATCCCTTTATAAAAGCAAGACAAGCATAGTGTACACAGATAGTGTATACAACCTATTCTTACAGATTTTACTTTTGCTTGATCGAAATAATGTTTATTTTAATTATTCCACTGATTGCTCATAATTGTATACAAAAAGTAGTATAAATGTGAAAGCGTTTTTTTTTTCATTACAATACATCCATTACAAACTCATCGTTAGAATATAAAACAAATTACCTGCTCAATTTAAATCGTCCCGCTAGCGAAATGACCAATTTTTTAAATTAGGTCCTATTCCCGCCATTTTAACAGGGTGTACATCATAATAATTAAAATCTTCCACATACTCTAAAATATAGATTCCTACTATATATATGTCAAGATAAAAATAAAATTTCGATAAGAGCTACAACTCCAAAAAAACGATTTTCAATCAATTATACGGTTCACATGAAATCAGGCGGGTTAGTATGATTTGGAAGTTAGGCCTACCTACAAACCTACGCATTGAAATGACTAGTCAGTATGATTAATCTCCCATCAGTATTACACCATCCATGTTAACATGAATGATGATAAAATGATAAACTATATTTTTATGAGACAAGGAACACCCATCGAACATAAAATAATCAATCACATTAGGAGGAAAAATATAAACAAAGAATCGTGAAAATTACATCGCCTAAGTTAACATAAAATATCATAAAATAAAACGATTTTTATTTGACACCAAATATTCCCTTTAAGACAAAAATACCGACTAATTGATCACCTCCTCCTTTTCAAAGTCAGTTAAAGATAGCGAGAAAGCATACATACATACTCGTAGGTATCCACAAAATTTATTAAATAGTCAATTTTTAAAGTTGAACTTTTAATACATCGCCACTATTTTATTTATTCATCTTTAGCATGCATGTCATCTTTAATTATTAAAATAAATCAGACCTCATCAACAATCATTCGTGGCTCAGTGGTAAAAACACGCATGCTATACCTAAACGGGTTCAATTCCTAACTGTCCCAATCAAGAAGGACTTGTTTTATTTAATGATATTAAAAATTCCACTTGCATCATGGTTTTGATGCTGAACATACCAGCGTATGTGAGCTATAATTAGTGTGCAATTCATACGGAAATTTATTTGAAAGAAAACATGTAGTTCGCAAGCAGTACTTGATCCTGCGTCTTTCGCAAACAAATCTTTTTTGCTACGAATGGGTAAAATATATAATAGGTTTTACGCATAATAATAAAAATTCTAACATGGAAGGACCTGCCGTTGCTCCTGCCATTTCTGCCATTGAATTCTAAATATGAGGATATCTATTAAAAACGACTATCACAATTCAAAATTTAATATCGTTTATTCAGTCTAGGCTGTTACAAGCACTTGTGAATGTCGAAAAGCTACGCCATCGGTTCGCAAATCTACTGCGGGAGACCTTGTACTGAGAAGAACCGGCAAGAAACTCAGCAAGGGCTGTTTTTTTCTCCCTGTATTATATACAGAGTCGTCAAATTGAAAAATGACTTCAATATGAGGTAACTCATAAAGTCACTTTTCATTACAAACAAAAAAAAATGCAAATAATATAAAAATTATGACTATAAAATAAAAAATAAAAATATGTAAAAAAAAATGGTTTAACAAAGTTTAGGAATGACGTGTCCTACCGTTTAGGCAAAAAAAAATAATAATAATAATGAACGATTAAAGTTTAGAACAACGATTAATAGTACCCAGTGAATTAAGAGCAGACTCATCTCCGCTGGCAGCACCCGTTCACGAGCATGACGCATGAACCAGCCATCGCTTCGCTCAACCATTTTTTAGGGAACGCAACGACCCGCCTCACACGACACCACCGAAGAGATTTTTAAGAGAGCATGACTACTCATAACCACACATGGATACTATGTTACTAAAATAGAAAAAAAAACATATAGGTACCAGTGTACATTATTATAACAAACTATAAACACAACGGCAGGACACATGCATGTGATTACCTAAACACTGTTGTCGACTCTGGCAATACTCTCCCAACCCAAAACCAAATCCAACATCAGTCCCCCCTTTTCAGTCTGTATAGAGAATGACAAGGATACACCGCTGCAAAACCAAGTTCAGGTCTAGAAAAACATACCAGAATCCACACCGCCTTAAATCTTTATCAGAGAAATAATATATGTTCACTTACATTTTGATTGCTGTGTCATACAGTATAAATACAAGTTATGTAATGTAAAATACAATCTAAATTTAATAATAATTATCATTACAATAATAAAGTAGTATAGAGCAGACTCATCACAGGGGATATCTAGTAATTATTACTGGATCATATTTTTTTAAATTTTAACACTATAAATTATTAATAGTTTTCAATATTATGCATGAATGCATCGTCAGTGATCATTGAATAATAGCCATCATGAAACTACTAAATTTTAATAGTTTTTCTTACGTGCAACATTAGTTTGGAGTCAATGTAGGTACTCATAATTAAATTTTTGTTTACTAAGAAGAAAACCTTGTATCTATTTCATAGTAAAAATGTAATTTATTATTAAACATCCTCATTATATGTAAGACAGTAATGGTTAAGATTTATTTCTCACACATAATTAAAAGTATGAAAATTGTACAGTAGTACATGCGCACTACGAAAATGCTGGCCAGCGATCCACATCAATGATGAACGTCATGGAATTGCGGAATCTTTAGCTCACGATTGGTTGCGCATTTCGGAAATGACGTATGAAAACCAATCAGAACTTGGGTCAGATCTAGCACTGCCTTGAACATCAATCGTCATATGACCCATTCTATCGAGTTTGCAAAGCTTGGGCCATATTTGTCTGTTCGAAAGTAGTTCCGTGGAGTGAGTGTGTGCAGATAGTCATCACAGTTTTGGGACCTGTAAATACTCCCACAAAACAAGTTCAAAATGTCGGCTGAAAACCCAATCTACGGACCCTTCTTTGGAGTTATGGGGGCGGCGTCAGCTATTATCTTTAGCGGTTTGTATCTTTTTGCTCTTCATTGAAATGGCTGTCTTGATACGTTATCGATTTCCCAAATTTGGAGCATTTCATCTCAATACATCTATTCAAAAGATTTCCTCCAAGCTAGTTGACAAATCGAGTCTATGTAATAGTAAATCTGTCTGGTTATTTTAGGCGTCCTAATTTTAGTAATAGCCGCGCCTTGTGGTCGGCATCAGACGTGCACGTAAATATGTTTGTCTGGACCATTTTCGGGAATTTGTATGCGCCTAAGGACGTAGATTAATTGTTGCTTATCGTACAGGAATGTTTTCGAAAGGAAAAATAAGGTTTAGTAGCGCAATTCTTGAAATTAATCATGTGACTGGCTGGTCATTGATAGCGCAAGTTGGCAGCACTGTCTACGCCGCTGCAGGCGACAAAGAAAAATAAATGAGCATGAACTTTATTTTTATTGTTTTGTACCTGTCGAATTCTTGCAAGTGTCAAGAAAACACTAATGATAATCTATTGAACCAATGACTCATAAAGAGTATTATTGCTTAAATTAATCCTTGGATGAAACTGGGATGTTGTATAGATTTATATATATATATATTCATTATGTACAAATGCATAAGTACAAGGTATTATATGATTCAGTAACTTTATGACACAGAATTATCTTTCTACTAAATGCAGGTTACTAAAACTTCAGTAATATTCTTTATTCTTTCTTTATTATGTGTATTATGTTGATAATTGTACTTTATTTTCATTGAAGATAGTGTAAAAAGCTGGAAATACCATCACATGACTGTCAATGGACTGTCATGTGATAAAGTCAGCTGTCACTATCATGTGGTATCTTAACCTTCTATGAAATATCTCAAATGTACCTATATTCTAATGTGTTCTATACCTATTAACATTAATTCAAATCTTTTAAATTGATCATATTAATTACAGTTTTTTTTTATCATAATAATGTTATTTCAATTTTTAAGTAGCATTAATACTATCAATTTTAGAACAAGCTTGAATTTACTGAATATTCAAGATGATGTTGCTATGTTTACAGCAATCTTTTAATTATAAGAACAGAATAGCATTTATCAGGACAAAATTCTTAATGAATGTTAAAGTTTCCAGGTAGCTGCTTCATATACAGGGAACTGTACTCATTCATGTTCTGTCTCCAATTTCAGCGTTGGGAGCGGCCTATGGTACCGCTAAGTCAGGCACGGGTATCGCAGCCATGTCGGTGATGCGGCCCGAGCTGATCATGAAGTCCATTATTCCCGTAGTCATGGCGGGTATTATTGCCATCTACGGGCTGGTCGTAGCAGTACTGATAGCAGGTTCCTTGGACAAACCTGCAATTTACCCCCTCTACAGGTAATTAGCAATACATAATAAATATATTTAACTAAGGTTCAGTTACAATAACTGAAAACTAACTTAGAAAGTAGTGGTTCAAATCCAGAAATAGCATCTGATCTGGGACCTTTTAATATTGAAGATTTTTGATTTAGAAAATGTAGTGAACCAAACATTAGCAATTATTTTGGGCCGTTACCACACGACACATGAATATTTTGTGTAGTGACTGTACTGACATGTATAAATCTCTTAACTGCTCAAAATAATTGCAAATGTTTGTTTTAGTACATTTGATTTGAGCCCAATCCTCAACCAAACATACATATTTAATCTCTAAAAATAACCAATGTAGGAGTGGTATTTTTCAACTTGATAATTATGTAATAACAAAGTATATCCTTATCCATATTCTGTAGTGTGGGGTAGGTCAAAAATGGTTAACATTCTAGATATATACTTGACCACAATTGAACCAAATGTGTTCTAGAAATGTTCTTTTCTAAAAAAAGAAGTTTGGCTTTGACATTTTAAGCATGATAGA
This sequence comes from Chilo suppressalis, assembly GCA_902850365.2. NCBI lineage: Eukaryota > Metazoa > Arthropoda > Insecta > Lepidoptera > Crambidae > Chilo > Chilo suppressalis. The sequence goes on from OU963894.1 coordinate 40,351,487, forward strand.
TTCCAGTTTACACACTGCAAGGTCAAAGGAAAATTGAAGCCTACTGTTGATAATTGTGTATCATTTCCTTCAAAAGAGAAGACCTTGGATTCAGTAGGATTTGATATTAAATTATAGGAATGTTGGGTACACAGGTTTACACTTGAATAAATAATATTTATTATAACATAACTTTATCATTTACCTAAATAATATATGATTGCCTTCAAATGAAAATAAGCTTTCAACATTTTGAATATTTGAAAATAAAATTAGTGTTAGGTAATAAAGAAATCTGGCATTCAGTCATGTTACTTGTAGTATAGATAAGAACAGATCAATCATATTATGATAACATTTGGCATGTACCTTCTTTATACAGCCTACCTACATATTGCATTCATATTTAAAATATTGACAATATCTTTTCTGTCTGTCTCTTTTTAAATTGATCTCGATATTCATTTCATTTATGGCATGAAGAATGATTTGAATACAAGTTAAACATGTAAATAGATGTTATTTTTAGTTGAATACAAATGCATCCTAAATTGTTGTTAATTTACGATAATTTGTAACATATCTTCAATATAACATCTGCCCCCATAGCATGAGCACTGCAATATAATATATATCGCGTTATTATCATGCTTAATTGTAAAATTCTATGGAGTTTGACAGTAAGATGCGGATAAAAACCGTGATATAATGCCAATTGTGTTGTAATGCTAAAATGGAAAACGAGATATTACTTTATATATATTTTTTCTGAACAACTTGAAGATAAACTTGTTGTTGTATAGTTTTTATTGGTCATAATCTGCATAGTATCTAATGCTGAACTTAAAAAACTATAATATTACACAGCAGTGTTATCTTTTTAAACTAGATGGCAAGTTATTCTTACAATAGTATTTATTTTAAGCCCTTTAAATGCCCCAACTGCTAGAGCTTGCTTAGGTACAATTTTGCATATGTCGAATACATCTGCCCCCTACCATGAGCATTGCGATATGATATATACCACTTTTTAACACACTCAATCGGCAAAGTACTGTGGAGTTTTACAATTGGAAATGACATGAAAAGATGACATAAGTAACATCATAAATCACAGTGTTTATACTGACTATGCCCCATTATTAATAAACGCAGAATAAGCTTGGATTAGTTAATCTATGTTTTGTCTCTGTTTGTAGAATGATTAACGGCATTTGAGTGACATGAACAAAACACGGCGTAACTAGTTTAATGCTTATTCCTTGTTTATAAATAAGGTGGTATTCGTCTGTTGTGATAGTGTTAAGTTCCAAGAAATTCATTATAAAACGAATATTGTTTCGTTTATTTCCAGAGGGTTCATCCACCTTGGCGCTGGTCTTGCCGTAGGCTTCTCGGGTTTGGCAGCCGGCTTCGCCATAGGCATCGTGGGTGATGCCGGCGTTCGTGGTACCGCACAACAGCCGAGGTTATTCGTCGGCATGATCCTGATCCTCATTTTCGCCGAAGTATTGGGTCTATACGGGCTCATCGTAGCCATCTACCTGTACACGAAACAGTAAATCTGCCGAGCACACTCCACTCTACTGTGCTCCGAGCCCCGCTATAGTCGCACAGCCGTCGCCGGTAGCGGGCGAGGCTCGAAGCACCAACAACACTAGTGTCGCCGCCCGACTCCGCCCGGCGCTGCCTCGATGCTGCGGTCGCGCCGGCCCCGAGTCGTGCTTGTATAAATAATTTTTCTATCTATTTCAAAGCCCGCGATTCGAATTACCACCCCTCACTATCATGTTTCGACGCTACCGTGCGATGACGTAATCTTAATTATTATTGTTAATTTATTTTTTTTGCCCGCGTTTCGGTGACGGGGCCGACTCTGTCTGTACTCCCGTTCCCGATGTCCGACATATCATGTGTTGATTTGCGCGTCCCCCCGTCCCTCGCGAACGATACTTCATACCATCTGACGATATCACTTTTAGATTATTTTAGCGTAAGGCGAAACTAATGTACAGTTAGAGTAGAAATTTAAGTCCAAACAAGTTATCTTAAATAATTTATGAACCGTTGAAACCCCTGGTACTATGTACCGTTTCTCTATTGCTGAGAAGTTAGGTCAAACCTGGCTCCATTCTACATGCTAAATAGCTTTCAGTGTTATAGCGGACGTTATGTATCCTAATTGAACTGTTGGCCTGTGAATGTTCTAATTATATCTATAATAATCTCTCTCAAGTGACCACTGAGCAAAATTCGATAGCGAGTCACTAAAATTGTATTGCCAGGAAATCAGTAAATAAACATGATTTGTACATTCCATATTATTTTGTTTCTACTTGATTGTTCTGCGTGTTTTATTTTCCTTTCGATCTACATTATTAATCAAATAAGTATTAAAGGTTAGGAAGGCAACTTAGGGAGGTGCTTTCATAATTTATATGACACTGTCGTATTCAAATTATCTAAGATATACTATAACTTCTACATTTCTGACGACTTATATGTGAAATAATTCAAATACATAATATATTTATTCTGTATACCTCATAGTAAAAATGATGTTTGAATGATTATAAATTGGTAAGTAAAATACATCTAGGTAAATTGTATTTTGTTTTAGGTTTCATGTTAGAGAATGTTATAATCTTTGGTGTTATTGAATGAATTGTGTTAATAATAAAATATTTTGAAAACAATTACTGTAAATTATGAATCTAGTGTTTCTGTTAAATCCGTTATCTTTTTATTTCGAGACATTAAGTACATCACATTATAATTTCCAATCGGTGTTAAGTGAATTTTTTATTAAAAATAATGGCTGTACATACTTGAAAGTGCATGAAAGTGGCAATATCATTACTATTATCTGACGTCACAGTGTCCATTCAATTTATTTAATGGACCTTATCCCGTGACGGTTATATATGAAAATTTTAGCTAGTGCCCATCTGCTACTTCGTCTGCATTGTCTTGTCTGTAAATTCCAAACACATCTGCCGGGATCGATGGCTAAACTCTCGATGTTCTAGACTCGGGATAGTAATTTTTTTGGTAATCCAACGTCCCACCGACCATTGCGAAAGTTGCTTAACTTTTACCATGCTGACCGAACGGGATAATTGGGCATTCGAGCTTCGAAGTCTAATGTATACATTCCTGTTCATAGGTTTATTGTGGTAGCTATACACACTACGAGAAATCGTTACGATCAGACTGTACAGTTCGAACGGAATAGTTTATCGTAGGTAGGGTTGCCAGGCCATAAAATGCAAAGGCCGGACTGCGCACTATATAAGGCCTGACATTTCGCCCTAAAAGCCAGACATATTTTTTTTTATTGCCAAACAATGTTTTTACAGCTGGGCTGTTGAAAAAAGTATTTATACGTGATGTAAAGTGAGAATGAAATCGAAAATGGACTGTGTGCCATATATATGCATTTTAAATATGCATTATTTTATGCAACAGTCTGCTCTCTTGTCCGCTCGGACGCTCGTCCGCCCATCGTCGTACGAATCGCCACTCTGATAAAAAGCCTGACAAAAGCCGGACAGGCCAAACATTACATATTTGGCCGGACGCGACCGCAAAAAGCCAAACATGTCCGGCTAAAGCCGGACACCTGGCAAGCCTAATCGTAGGTGGCATACGCATAGGAAACTGCAGTTTTATAACATACACGTTACGATTTATCGGTACCGTTCGAACTGTACAGTCTGATCGTAACGATTTCTCGTAGTGTGTATGGCTACCATTAGGAAGTGACCAACTCTTACCTACCATGTGTAAACCTCTGACCCGATTTTGATAAAAAGCTAAAAATAATTAAACCTACCCCTTCTTCAATGTCATTATTATTAGCTTTTGACGTTCCTTCGCACAGTGTTTTATGGAACCAAAAAAATTTACATGTTCAGGTTTTTACATAAATAGATTATTTATACCCTAAAAAAGGCATGAGTTCAATTCCCAGAAGTCTAACTCAAATACTTTTTGAGAAAAAAAATCATGAACTTATCGTGACCTTTGACCTATGAAATCTAGAATATTTTTTTATAAAGTGAATATTAACAATATATTTTTTTAATAAATATGTGTCAATCGGGCATAATCAGAGGCGTATAAACGCGTTTCTTTAGCTTAAAAAAATGCATTGGTTTGGGAGCAGCAATTTTTGTTTTGTATTTCGTATTTATTGTTTTTCTCCCTAAAAACGAAAAAGTGGAACTTAGAACTTCGATAGAAATAAACCTATGGATGTGGCCTTTCATACATAAATAAGCCACGTGTCACTTTTGCGGCGATTAGAAGATATTCATTTTTAAATTTTTATGCTAGGGTTGACACCGAACCTGACCACGAACGAAAATTTTTAAAATATAAATTTGTGTATTAGTTTTGAACGAGTTTACAATAATGTAGATTTTAGGAACTTACTACAGTACCTTTAACATATTTTTATGGGCTCCAAGCTCTATTTGCAAAAAAGGAACGCTTATGGTGATTCCCAGTCAAGGCGGAAGTCATTATAATCAATATCGATTTTCGTTTTCGGGTCTGAGTATTAACTATTAATTGTTTGTTTTGTGTGTGTTTTGGAGACCCAATTAGACACAAGTTCATGCCTGCTTACCTCTACGTTTTTTTTTTGTAACAATAATAGTTACACCTTCTAACTGATTTATGCCCAAGATTTGTTTTTATTTTCTGATCGAATGCCTGAATGATTCTGAATGAATTTTGAAATTTTTTTCAAGCAACATAGTTCATTTTCGTTACCGTTTAGCGTGTAAGGTACAAAGTTAAAATGTGGTCGAACAAACATAAAGTATTCCTACATTATCACATCTACATTAGGTAGGTACCTAGTATATGTAAGTATATTATATTCGTCCACAAGTGTTGTTTATTTATTCAATTGATTGACGGTATTAATTAACAAACAAAAAATTTAACATTTTCATTTAACTCATAGTTGACCTTTGTGACAATCCTAGATCATGAAAGTTGACCTTTATCTAAATTCTGTCATAACTTCTTAAAACCGCAAAAGTGAATACTGATTTTTTTATGGGTGATAGAACTTGGCTTATAGAACCTTTCTATACTAAATCCAGGTTCCACTTTTGCCGATATTTGGAGAAAAAATTAAAAATCGAAATTAAAAAAAAAAATCTCGGAAACTAGGACACTTATAAATAAAATAAAATTGCAAAATTATCACTTCAATAATTCCTTATCAAGTGGAAAATATCTCATGTACAGATATGGAACCGTCTTTTGAGGAAATTATATTGTTAATTTTTTAATGCTCAAATTTCAAAAACTTTGCTACTTCATATCTTTTTTTTTACTGGAAATAGTGATCTGAGAATTGAACTCTTGCCTTTATTAGGGTATAAATAATTGATTTATGCAAAAATCCTAAGGTGTAATTTTTTTTGGTTCCATAAAACACTGTGCTTCGCCAGGGTGAATAAGACCCTATTAGCAGAGCGGAATTTTGCCTTTAAAAAGGGCCCTGACTATCAGTGATCGGGTTATTTTCGGCAAGGAGGACCTCGATGGCACAAGGGGTTAGTGCTGTCGTTGAAGCTAAGGAACTTTCGCAGTGGTCGGCAATTGGATGGGTGACCAAAAATTACTATCTCGAGCACCTCCGTGCTCGGAAGTCATGTTAAGCCGTTGGTCTTGGCTGCATCTGCGGTCGGTAGCACCCACCAATTCACACTGGGCCCACATGGTTGGTCATAGCCCAATCTCCGTATACCATTCATAGGGAAGGCCTGTGCTTCAGCAGTGGGTAGGGACATTAATGACGGCAAATTTCAATAATCTTATCTCTTGTAAACGGTAAGGATAAATAAAATATAGGTATGTATAGTAATATATATAAAGTACTAATAGGCCTATCCCTTATTGGAGTTAGATTATTGAAACCAGCCAATGGTACGATACTTGCTAGTCAATTTGGTTTGGACTTTGCTTTCGGATTCTGACTAGCCTGAACCATTGACTTGAGATTTCACTACGCCAATAAGGAATAAACCATAGATGAATTACGGGTCTCGCTTTGGAGTGAGACCAATCATTTATCTATGGAATAAACCTTATTCCTGCGGGTCAATTATGCTTTAGTGATATAATCATAATGTGATTTCAATATGATGTTGATGCCAACTTGACATTGTTTTTAAATTGGTATTATGAAACATTCCTATGTCACATCAAGATCATATCATATCTTGTACCTATCACATTTTTGACGTTTATGCGATACTGTTTTAAGTCAAAAAGTTGAACGTAATACGCATTTAAGTTGATATCATTTTAAAGAGTTGATCATAATAGGTACGCATAAGTTGATGTCATTTTGATATCGCATTTTTCGGAGAGCATAATACGTAATGTGAAATTGACATCAAAACAATATCACAATTAGCGAGCATAATTGGCCTGCTGGTACCTAGTTCAAATTTTTATTTCATCGAAAGAGAAGCTCCTTTCATTTGGAAACCTGCGATTTTCGTTTTCACAGTTGAATTGTTTACATCAAACAAGTGTAGGTATGAATCGATAGATCTATGAAAAACTAGCCTTTTTTAGTATGACACCGAAAATAAATATCCTGGTAGTCAATAGATATGACACATGGGCATATTTAAGTAGCTGAATAAATTCATTTTATATTAGTACCTTCATTTTATATTATTAGTAATCATAATAAGATGCTATATCGTAGTACTTACGACATAGCCTGCCGACCATCCTGCGCTTGCTCTTACTGAGAAATTTTAAAACGGTTTACGGATGATGAAGGACTTGCAGTTGCAAATAGTGGACTCGCCTTACTTCGTTGTGATTGTGCGCTCCCTGCTACTTGATTGATTTTTATCTAACACGCTTTGGATATTGGAACACGATTATCGGTTTTGTCAATTAGTATGGATGAACTGGAATCATGTCTTTTCCCAAACGTGGACAAGTTTGTGTAATTTGTGGTCGCTCCGTTTTACATAGAAGACAATTTACTATAACGAACAGAATGTTTAAAAAAACCCAATCCATGCGGGGATTTTTGGATTTACTCTAGCGCGGCATTGTTAAGGAGTGCATACAAGATATGTAACGTAAGGACAGTGCTACAAAATAAAACACACTTTTATTAGGTAAGTATGACAAACGTCAACTTTTACTCTTATCTTTAAGTCTTAAAAGGTGTTACAAAAAAGTGGAGAGTTCTATTGCTAGAATAGAAATACAATTCCTTAGCAGGAACTAAAATCGAAACCTCAAAAAAACACAAATATTACAAAAGCTAAAAAAAAACACCTGCAAGCCTATGTGTGTAAGCTCCTTTATTTGGTAGCGTAAAATTAGTAGCGCAAATTCTATGCCCCTGGTATCGCAAATTTGCGTAAAGTCATTTTTGCGCAACTGTTGCGCAAACAAAACCCATTATAACTTGATAAATAAGCTATTTTTTAATGTAAATTAAGCCTTGAAAGATGTCAAACATTTCATTAAATCGTGCGCAATAATAAGTATAGATATAAATCAAAAAGTTACCGTGATATATCAAAAAACACTCCGCAAAAAATATGACACTTCCTTCTTTCAAACGATGTTGATGTTGGACTGAAAAAAGTATGACCGCTGACTGACAGCGTATTGACCATAGACAAAGTATGTTCGGTGTTGCCACTACTCAGACTTGAATACTGCTATTTTTTAAACACAACCAAATGGGCATTTATTAGTTGCGCAATAAAAAGTAGCGCAAAGGAATGGATTTTAACGTTTTTTGAAAATGAGTGAAAATGAATTAATTTATGAAAGGACAATGGGCAAAACGCACCCAGCTCCGCCAACAATGTAATTAGTATGAATCGATAGATCTATGAAACTCTAGTCTTTTTTATTATGACACCGAAAATAAATATCCTGGGAGTCAAAAGATATGACACTGTAAAAAATATCCTGGTACTCAATAGATATGACACATGGGCATATTTAAGTAGCTAAATAAATTCATTTTATAGTACCTTCATTTTATATGATTAGTAATCATAATAATATGCTATATCGTACTATACAACCAGATATACGACAAAGCCTGCCGACCATCTTGCACTTGCTCTTACTGAGACATTTCAAAACGGTTTATGGATGATGAAGGACTTGCAGTTGCAAATAGTCGACTCGTCTTACTTCTGCTACTGCTAGTTGATTGATTTTTATCTAACACGCTTTGGATATTGAAACACGATTATCGGTTTTGTCAATTAGTATGGATGAACAAGAATCATGTGTTCTCCGAAGCGTGGATAAGTTTGTGTAATCTGTGGTCGCTCCGTTTTACATAGAAAACAATTTACTATAACGAACAGAATGTTTAAAAAAAACCCAACCCATGCGGGGATGTTTCGATTTACTCTAGCGCGGCAGAATAACATAAGAGGGCACCCTTGCACCTTGTGAAGTACTCCCATAATTTCTGAGCACCCTATGTAGAGTCGAACTAACTAACTAAATTAATTCCCTTGTTTCATTAATGTTCGTTAGTTATAGTACTTGTACACATTTAACTTAAAATAACTAAAGACCCCCGGGATGGAATTTGATGCGCTTTGGCACAGATGATCTTGACTATAATACCTTTCAAACAAATGTAGTTTAAGCCGTGGCGGACGTGGGTGCAGCGTCCATACATTTTTGCCCAATGTCCTTTCTTAGGTAATAGGAAACGATATTTAAAATGTGGCTAGCTAACTATTATTGTATAGCGTAAAAGCAAACAGACTATCAAAAAGATTTTTATTTTTGATTTTACTGATGCTCAAAGTGCACCTCTACCGGGGCGGATAAGCGTATTTTACGAAAAATTCAACGCTTTTTGTAGCAAAATATTTTATAAAATTCTAAGGTTTTGAAGATATTTAAATATATTTATTGATCGCGATTCACCATTTGTGAGGAAATATGATTCTGTTATTGAAAAAAATGTAATTACCGTACTTTTTTTTTTAAATGTGGCGGAGAGTTATTTTATAACTAATGTGGCAAAATTTACGGTACAGTAAGTACTCCCATAATTCCTGAGCACCCTATGTAGGGTCGAATTTACTAACTAAATTAATTCCCTTGTTTCATTAATGTTCGTTCGTTATAGTACTTGTACATATTTAACTTAAAAAAACTAAAGACCCCCGGGATGGAATTTGATGCGCTTTGGCACAGATGATCTTGACTATAATACCTTTCAAACAAATTTAGTTTAAGCCGTGGCAGACGTGGGTGCAGCGTCCATACATTTTTGTCCAAGGTCCTTTGGTGACTCATTTCTTTGTCGCACTATCCGTAAATGGAATGCTCTGCCTGCTCACGTGTTCCCTCCTTCTTACAACCTGGGATCCTTTAAAAGAGGCGTGAAGAAGCAACATACAGACCGGCAAAGTGAGGATGGCTGGTGTGGCAGGTAGAACTGCTGTAACAGCTATCTTCACGTCTGGACTTCACCATCACTTAACATCAGGTGGGGCGGAGTCATTTGTCGGACCTGTCTATAAAAAAAATAAAAAAAAATGTATTGGGTAGGTTGCAGTGCACCTCGCTTATGCCGCGAAACAATTTATAATTTACTTATTATTATTTAATTTGCTATTTGCCATTTGTTATAAATATATATATATATATATATATATATATATATATATAATAAAGTGGGTATAATGTTTTTTAATGATTAAAATTCAAGAAAAGTAAGTTTAATTTGAAACAAATCTGAAAAGTTTCATACTTTTAACTTGTTTAAGATTTCGATCTTTTTAATTAACATTTTAATTATGAATGTAATATTAATGAACACTGTTTTAGTGTCAGAAATCACAGCTATTTTCTTTTCATTATATAATACAGCAATTTGTGAATTTACATGTCCTTTTTTTGTTTTGGTTATACGTCCTATAAAAAATTCGATTGTTTTTCTTTCAATTTTAACACCGGGGAGGGGGAGGGGGTTGCTCATCAGGCCACAGAGGCTCCGATAAGGCCCTATGAAATGTACTCGATACTTTGAAGTATCGATACTTTTGTGTCGATACTTTTACGAGTACGATACTTTTTTACCGATACTACTCATGAGTACAGTATCGATACTTTCTATTCGATATCGTGTCCCTAAGTGTAGCTAGAGTGGCTCTCTAACGCAGTTGTGGTGTCCATATTTGATTTGATTTTAGACTTAATGTTCAAAGGGTTTTTTGGTCAATCTGTCCCTGTTGGGACGGGCAAAGGATTCTGAGTCCATACAGCCCTGTCTGTTAAGATTTTTTTTATTGGTTTCGCATGGCTTGTGCATTCAAATGGCTTATTCCTTTTTTTTTATTATTATTATAATGGCTTGCACGGTTTGTGCATTGGCCACGACAGGGTAAAAGGTAAGGAAACCAAAATAATGAAATAAAAAGGTTGTGAAACGGAATTTGGAAGGATTAGGATCAGGTAAGTACGTAAAATTAATTTGAAATGTAAGTAATAGGTCTTTTTAAATATATAAAATACATTATATTATTTCTAATAAATTACTTATAATTTTATATTATGTTTAGTTAGGAATTCAGATAGCTTGTTATATATATTATATTTTTTATAATACAATTAGGAAGGAATAGAAGTAGGGAGAGGTACATTAAGGGATATTAATGAATCCATAAAAGAGGAGGAATCATTGAGGAGACACTCGAAGAAGATGTGATTTAAGTCCTCTGCTCCAGTACCACAAGCACAAATATTATCATTTACTATGCCCAGTTTAGCCAGGTGGGAAGAAGAACAGTTATGACCTAGGCGCATTCTTATGAGACTTGATGTGGCAAACTTACTTAAGTGAATTTTAGAAAACCATGGTTTATCGGGAATACATTGTTGAATTAATTTATAATGTTTACCTTTGATGCGACTACTAGTATCCCAATTTTCTTCCCAAGATATGCGTAGATGCACTTTAGGAAGTAAAAGAAGATCATTTACTAAATTTTTATAGGGAAAGACGTCACCACAATTCACTGAATCTTTAGCGAGTTTATCAGCTACTTCGTTGCCAGTGATGTTATGATGGCCAGGTATCCACGCAAAGAGCCCATTTAGATTCTAATTCCTTTGTAGTAGGTTTTATTTCTTTTTTTAACTAATATATAGTGAGGTTTCAAATGTTACACATCATACCCAACTAAAATTTTATGAATAATTAATAATATTTTGCTCAAAAATTATTTAATAACTCAAAATAAACGCTGAAGATTAGACTGTATGGATTAAGTTCCCTTACATTTCTAATAAAAGGATTTATGAAAACACGTGTTTTTTTTTCGCGCGGTAAGTTTACAAAGAGATAGGCGTGCTTTTTACTACGGTTTTGCGTAAAAAGTTGTTTGTTATAGTAATGTCTGTTAAGGTTTTTTTTATTGGTTTCGCATGGCTTGTGCATTCAAATGGCATATTCCTTTGTAGTAGGTTTTATTTCTTTTTTTTTTACTAATATATAATGAGCTTTCAAATGTTACACATCATACCCGACTACTGTAAGGCTCGCTCGTCTTTTTTTTGCAGCGCCCGGATTAATCTGAAACCATTAAAATCTTTAGCATACGTGGAATATTAGACCTTAGACCAAAGCAAAATTTTATGAATAATTAATAATATTTTGCTCAAAAATTATTTAATAACTCAAAATAAACGCTGAAGATGAGACTGTATGGATTAAGTTCCCTTACATTAATTTCTAATAAAAGGTGTTTTTTTTCGCGCGAAAACACGTGTTTTTTTTCGCGCGGTAAGTTCGAAAGAGAAGGGCGTGCTTTTTACTACGGTTTTGCGTAAAAAGTTGTTTCTTATAGTAATATATGTTATGGGCACTGTTGCATTAATAACATAATAATTTATTATTTAAATTATTATGTTATTGATGCAACAGTGTCGAAATATCGGAAACTCGCTAAAACAAGGTACATGGTAACAATCCTGTTAATAACATATATTACTATAATGTTAGTGATCATGAAAGTTTAAAACAAAGTTGTTTCTGTTTGCTTTTCAATTCCTTTTTTATTTCTTTGTGATATTTAAAAAATGTACTTAAAAAAATAACCACACATTCTGAATATTAGGAAAAATAAGAAGACTTATAAAAATCTTCAAGAACCTTTATTAATAAAATTCAAATAAGTAAAATAAATAAACTAAAAACCAGGCTGTATATTGTTCCCCTTGTCATCCCAGAAAAGGGAGAAGTTGACAAAAAGCCTATACTACACGTCATTCTTTTTTCGACTAGTGATGAGCGATTATTTCGATGAGTGATTACTCCAATTGAACTACACTATTTAATTAATTTATACTATAAATTTAAAGGAAATTTACTAGAAAAAATCCACGTGGACCAGGCAGCAGACGGGACTCGAACCCTCCATAAATACGGCGGATGCATTGACCAATTATGCTACCGCGGTCTTGGTGGTCGTTTCGAATTTTCTCTAGTATTTATAAGGCTGCAAGACAGTGCCATCGGGTGGGTGCGCGTTCGAGTCCTGTCTGCTTCCTGGTCCACGTGGATTTTTTCTAGTAAATTTCCTGTAGATTTAAACTATAAATTAATTAAATAACGTAGTTCAACGGGACTAATTGTTTTTTAAAAACTGAGAATGCAGTTCTACTTATTATTAAAAATAAAATTATGTCTTCTTTCAGTAAAATATCCTATTTTCAATATTTAATATACTTACCCTACGTGTAACAAACCCATGGGGCACCCTGTAAAATGCCTGTTTATGTAATTAATTCCTAGCAATCATTATATGCCGGAGAAGAAAATGTAAAATCTTTACTGAAACGAAGTAAGACCGGGTCATTCGTGAGTTTTTAATACAATTTGAGTTTAAGCCACCCTTTATTTTGGAGTTCGGAAAACTAGACGTGGGCCTGAGTGACGATGGCATCAAATCATCACTATCACTCACAATGATAAATTATTGAGTAATTACACTGATGATTTTTTTATGTGGGTGTTCTGTGTATAAAATTATAATATTAACTTAATTAGTTCAATTGATTATTTATAATCGATTCGAACATCACTAGTTGATTTTGACATTTAACTTGCCAAGTTGTTACCCGTGGTTGTCTGACATTTCAATCAATCTTTTTTTGTTTTATAATAATTTCAGATTTCAGTCGAATATAATCTTAGGTTCTTAATTATAATGAATTTTAAAGCATTATTATGTTTGTTTGTGCTTCTCACTTTCTATCAAGGGGAAGCGCAGACTCGTGCAAAAGGGGTAAATCATAATTTTATGGTTCCATGATTTAAATAAACCCGGCGCTTATTGGATCTCATTGCAGTTCATGAAACTTCTCCATTTTCAGCTGGATGAGAAACTGCAACAGCTGACTGATATGACTGCGAAGAAATCTATAATACCTCTTAATTTAAATAAGTTTAAAGAATATGTAAAATCGCCTCCCAGAGATTATTCCTTTATAGTGATGTTCACGGCGATGGCTCCAGCTCGACGGTGTGCAATTTGCCAACACGTATACGATGAATACATGATTGTTGCGAACTCTTTTAGATTTTCACAAGCCTACAATAACAAATTGTTCTTTGGTATGGTTGATTTTGATGAGGGATCTGATGTCTTCCAAATGGTGAGTGCATTTCTCCATTTGTTTTAAGCTTGCTTTTATATGAAATTCATATATGTTGTCTAGTCTAATCAGGTGAACAAAATAATAGTTCTTTAACACTGGCAGAAATGGGCACTATGAGATTTTTTAAGCTTTAATAATGTGAGTTTGTATGTTTCTACTCAATCACGCAAAAAGTACTGAACAAGTTTTGTCGAAATTTGGTATGCATATAGCTTATGACCTGGATTGAGACATAGGATACTTTTTATCCTGAAAAAATGTAAAGTTCCTGTGGTATTCCCAAAAACCTAAAGTTTATGCAGATGAAGTAGCAGGCAACCACTATATTTATTATATTTTTTTACCAAATTTCTTGTAGTATATGATGCTTATCAAACTATTAACTACAATCTGTTAACCAAATTTAAGGAGAGGCAGAATTGTGAATTATGAACGCAGTAATTAAATGTAATAATTTCATCATTGATACAAAATACAAAAGCCTTTATTGCTGATAATTACATAAAAAACACATCATTAACATTTTTAACTTATAATTCAGCGTGTCCTGTAGACACATAGGTCTCCTCCAGCCTTTTCCACCCTGATCTATCCCTTGCTAACCTCAGCCATAGCGGGCCAGCTACCCTTCTTATGTCATCCGACCATCGTTTCAGCTGTCGTCCACGTTTACCGTAAGTGTTCGTTCTGGGGATCCATTCCGTGGTCTTTCTTGTCCACTTCCCTATTTCGTCTCTTGTGTATCAAATACAATCTAAATAAAGTATTTAATATAATGTATCAATGATGCTACATTATATTAAATACTTTATTTAGATTGTATTTGAACTCGTTTGTATAAAAATAATCAAAAACTTTCAGCTACGTCTCAACACAGCTCCTGTGATCATGCACTTCCCTGCTAAAGGGAAGCCTAAGCCAGCAGACTCTATGGACTTTGAAAGGGCTGGTATCCATGCTGAGGCTATTGCTAAATGGATTCAAGATAGAACTGATGTACAGGTAATTAATTTTATCACAGGAAATCACTCAATATTATAAATTCTTAATAACTTTCATATTCAGTAGGTACAGTTTGGGATTACTTAGTGGACTAAAATCAAAATATATGTTTTATTTTAATAATTATCAATTCTGTAATGGTTTTGTTGATGTATAGGTATAATTTTTTTATTGTGAATAATTTGCACTGAAATTACTATTCTGCTTAAAAGGCTACATAAAGTCAGACAAAATTATTCATACTCCATACTAATATTATAAATGTGAAAGTGTGTCTGTCTGTTGACTCTTTATGCTAAAACCACTGAACCGATTAAGTGAAATTTGGTATAGAGATAGTGTGAGTTCTGGTAATGGACAAGATTCATCCTAGAAATCACCCTTTAAGCCCCCTTTGCACCCAAAGGGGGTGGTAGTGATGGAATGGGAAAAGAATATTTGTTTTAAAAATTACATTCACATTTCATACTATTCATAATTGCTAATACATATTAACAGTGGAAAAGCAAAATTGCTTATACACCATTACTGCTGGGTGCTGCTTAAAATTTAACATTAAATAAAAACTGAAATTAAATTAATTTTTAAGCAGTGCCTAAGTGGCGTATATATATTTCCTTGAACTACTTATGTTCCTAAGGGGTCCCCAGTATTTCACATAAATTAATATTAATTTATTTAATTTTTCTATGTATTTTATTTCATTATTTCTAAAACACAATTCACAGCAATTTCTTATCTTAATATAGTTATGCTCATAACAAACATTTTCTAACTCCGCATGAAAAAAAAACTGAGTTTAACTGAGTGTGAAATTACGTCTATTTCTCTGTAAAATGGTATTGGAACTCAAAATCAATATTCATTTATTCAGTTTAGCCTTTTACAAGCACATATGAAAGTCGTAAGCTATGCCAAGCTAGTAATCAACTATATTATGTATAACATAACAATACATTTTAAAATATTCAAACTTCAAGTTCAATCAGTCTCAGACTGTGCCCTTGATTGGCATGATTGGCATTGGCCTCCTCAATCATCGCCACAACTCTATTTTGTGGTTTTCGTCCGGGCTCCTCCTACTATAGATCGGATTTTGTTAACTCATCTCTTAAAAGGCATACCTTTCTCCCTTCTTCTATCTCTACGGAACGAGGAATTAGAAATGGTATGGAATACGAACTATGTTAAGAAGTGGTTCCACGCAAACTGCGATTAAGTGGGCAGGGGGAAAAACTGCGATCAACGCGCCGACACCAATAATCTATTTGGTTCATATTTCCGTTTAATATTATTTTACCCAATGAATGGATAGACGAATTCATTTTCAAATATATGAATTGTCAAAGTATTTTTTTTGTCTGTGGGCATGTCACGTTAGTATTGAAGTTTAGTTGTATAAGATTGGAAACATATTTTAGCGGCCTTTGTAAGAGTGATGCCTTTGTAAGAATAATCCATATCATTTCTAATTCAGTGGGTACCAATACAGTATAGTTGTTTGACTCCATTTCTCTTTGCTTCTGCCTCTGCACAGTGTTTTATAGAACCAAAAATATTTACACCTTAAGGTTTTTGCATAAATCAATTATTTAAACCCTAATAAAGGCAAGAGTTTAATTCCCAGATCACTATTTTAAGTAAAAAAAAAGATATGATATGATATGAAGTAGCAAAGTTTTTGAAATTTGCGCATGAAAAAATTAACAATTTAATTTCCTCAAAAGACGGTTCCATATCTGTCCATGAGATATTTGCCAATTGCTAAGGAATTATTGATGGCATAATTTTGTAATTTTATTTTATTTATAAGTGTCCTAGTTTCCAAGAAATATAGTTTTTTTAAATTTCGATTTTTAATTTTTTTCTCCAAAAATCGGCAAAAGTGGAACCTGGATTTAGTACAGAAAGGTTCTATAAGTCAAGTTCTATCACCCATAAAAAAATGAAGTTTCACTTTTGCGGTTTTAAGAAGTTATGACAGAATTTAGATAAAGGTCAACTTTCATGATCTAGGGTTGTCACAAAGGTCAACTATGAGTTAAATGAAAATGGTTTTTTTTTGTTATTAATACCGTCAATCAATTGAATAAATTATATTATATTATAATTGAATAAGTGTTGTACTTATAGACGAATACAATATACTTACATATACTACCTACCTAATGTAGATGTGATAATGTAGGAATACTTTATGTTTTAATTTTGACGACCACATTTTAATTTTGCCTTACACGCTAAATGGCAACGAAAAAATAAACTATGTTGTTTGAAAAAATTGAACACACATCCTATACTATAAACGAGCAATTATTGTATGTACCTATATAAATATATTGGTATGTAATTGGTTTCTCGGAAACGGATCTAACGATTGTGATGAAATTTTGGATTTAGAAATTCATTCACATTTAAAATCAATCTAGGATAGTGTCATCACCTGCCGGCACCTTCTTTATGCAACACCTCTACTTTAACTTTTATACAAATAAATCATCTTCGTTTAATAATTCTAGGTTGCTTTCCTTTGCGACGTTCGAAAAATCTTCATCTTCAGCATCTTCCTCTGCTTCGAATAACGGCAATCGATCTGCATCAGTTGGTTGTAAGAGCTCGCAAGCAGCTGAAGGCAAGGGAAATCGCTAAGAATATTTTCGACGTTGGCTGATATTTGCCATAGAAATAAACGGGTCTGATGATTCTAGGGCACGGTGAAAGAGGTCCGTCATTGTGGTTCTCCTGTTCATTTTTCGGCAATGATGCTCTCTGTCTGAACGCTAGAATTTATTTCGGGACTCAGCTGCTTGTTCAGATAGCATACCGATGGGCAGTGCACTGGACGCAATAATTTCTAAACCGTGCATGAGGATTTTATGAACTGTTACTGTCATCGGGTGCCAACTATAAAAACGGACATATTTTTCAACCCTAGATCATGAAAGTTGACCTTTATCTAAATTCTGTCATAACTTCTTAAAACCGCAAAAGTGAAACTTGATTTTTTTATGGGTGATAGAACTTGGCTTATAGAACCTTTCTGTACTAAATCCAGGTTCCACTTATGCCGATTTTTGGAGAAAAAATTTAAAAATCGAAATTTAAAGAAACTCTTGGAAACTAGGACACTTATAAATAAAATAAAATTACAAAATTATGCCATCAATAATTCCTTAGCAAGTGGCAAATATCTCATGGACAGATATGGAACCGTCTTTTGAGGAAATTAAATTGTTAATATTTTCATGCGCAAAGGACATTGTTCAGCGTCCATACATAGTTAGCCTAAGAACCAACAATCATGAAATATTACTTTCTATATTCAAAATCGTAAGTAAATGACTGTAAAAACAAAGATTATTGACGGACACTTCTGAGAACTTAAATTATTAGGAAAACTAAAATTTTTTTGAGGTCATGTTTAATATTCAATGGAACATAGGTCAACCTATGAATTTAGTTTAAACTCAGTATGAAGTGAATTAATATTACAACTAATTCATTTTATTCGGTGCGATTTTAAAGAATAACTATTAGGAAAAACTTGGTTAGGTGGGAATCGTGAATAAAATAAAAACTGTAGTTTTGCTTCTTATTTATTGACTATTTTTCACATAATTGTATCATATTGTTTATTGTACTTATTTGTATCTCACATGTAGGTATATTGTGTAAATATGCAGCGTGAATGTGTATCAGTTATTCTTGAATAATTTGGCAGTATGATCCTCTCAGGATGTTGTGGCACAGGTTCACTAGCTCTTAAGGTAGGTAATAAGGGCTCTGCTCTTTGGTAACATCGATGGCATATTATATAGCCGAAATAGTTAAATTAAAGGAAAAACAATCGCAAATAAACACACACAACAGGTAATCCGAAACGAGAATGCACTTTCCGGTTTATTATACTACTCTTTGGAATGCACGAATGCCACAGATTACTACGAATGCAAACTGCATGCACCGCAACCACAGAGTAACGAGTTTTAATGCCTGCCCTTCACTTGACAACAGTTTGTCCTTGTCATGCTTAATAAGGAATGAAAAGGACAGACTGATGTCATGTTTTAAAATAGCAAATACGAATAGCCAAGTGAAGTGCCGGCAATAGGAAGAAAGAGTGTTTTGTTGGCAGCGCTGCCATAGATTATACACATGAAATGGTATTTATTGGCTGAGATTATTTTTTAACTTTTTAATTTAGCTTACTTAACTGGAAGTGTCCGTCACAATCTAAATACTGATAATTATCGCAAAAAATATACTAAGAATTATCATAAATGCCAAATTGGTGTTGGTTCTTAGGCCAATTTTAACATTGTCCTTTCAAAAACTTTGCTACTTCATATCTTTTTTTTACTTAAAATAGTGATTTGGGAATTGAACTCTTGCCTTTATTAGGGTTTAAATAATTGATTTATGCAAAAACCTTAAGGTGTAAATATTTTTGGTTCTATAAAACACTCTGTGTCAACCCTAGCATAAAAAAATAAAAATTAACATCTTCTAAACGCCGCAAAAGTGACACGTGGCTTATTTATGTATGATAGACCACATCCGTAGGTTTATTTCTATCTAAGTTCTAGGTTCCACTTTTTCGTTTTTAAGGAGAAAAACAATAAATACGAAATACAAAAAAAAAAAATGCTGCTCCCAAACCAATGCATTTTTTTAAGCTAAAGAAACGCGTTTATACGCCTCTGATTATGCCCGATTGACACATATTTATGAAAAAAAATATATTGTTAATATTCACTTTATAAAAAAATATTCTAGATTTCATAGGTCAAAGGTCACGATAAGTTCATGATTTTTTTTCTCAAAAAGTATTTGAGTTAGACTTCTGTGAACTGAACTCATGCCTTTTTTAGGTTATAAATAATCTATTTATGTAAGAACCTGAACACGTAAATTTTTTTGGTTCCATAAAACACTGTGCTCTGGCTGTGTGTCCTGCCCATAGATATATCTCCATTGAAACTATATTAACAATACAATACAATTAAAGTAGGTATACTAACCAGTATATTTATTTATTTCAAGTAACAAAGACTCTTATTATACATTATACATTAATTAACTATTTATTATTATTGATTTATTAAATTAAAATTATTTCTGAACGTTCACTAATAATCAAAATTGAATTGCAACATTTAAAATATGTCAATAAAAGTTTTAGTTTTTACTTCTGCAAATCAGTCAAAGTTGTTTTGGCTCATCTGTAACCCTGAATCACCAAGCAAGCTATTATACAAAAATAACAATAAAGATTACGTCAATAAATAAATAAATCAGTGCATCTGTACCATTGAAACTTGTTTTATTCAATAAATTAATTAGTAACAAGAAACAAAAAGAGCTACACTGTTTAAAACTTTGTATAAGTGACATGCAGTACCAGGCCATTTATAAGTCGCATCGTGCTCTAGAGAGAGATACTCGGCTAGCTTCGGCTACCTTCGGCTTTGTATAGCGTCATCTCTGTCACACGAAACACTAACAGTCCGGTATCTATTAAGAGATGCTAAAACTTTTTTTTAAGTTTTTTTAGAAATCAATACAAAAAGAAATCATGTAGGTAAAAGACAACATACATGTACTATGTTTGTTAATTGATTTATTTTAATGAAAAAATTTTATTTCCAAACAAATAATAACAAAATACAAAACACTAATAGTTATGCGAAGCCTCTCATAAAATAATTACTGACATCATCATCCTTAATTTTTTTTCTTTCTTTCTTTCACGAAATATTTATATTTGTTTTAGTAACTCTGTATATGTATTTTAAGAAGAACGCGACTGCTCTTTATCGACGTTGAACTACGACTATAGATGTAAAACAACCGATTTAAACAAAATGTTGCCGTTTTAAACCCCAAATAAATCGTTTTAAACGGTTTAAAACTGGCATACAATAATAAAAGAACTATGTTTCTTTAGGTCAATTTTTGGTCACCTGACGTCATGTTTATATTGCAGTTTATGTGCATGTGTGTGTAGGGTAGGTGAGCTGGCAACGTTTGCGTCGAGTAACGACGAGTGACGTCAACGAGAGTGCGAGAGTGTGAGTTTGGTTTTAAACCGAATCAAATTGATTGAATTGATTTATATCGTTTGAAAACGTTGAATTTTTTTTTATTTACCAACAGAGTTTTTAACTTATGATAAGAGTTTTTATAACTCAAGTAGGTAATACCTATGCTTGGTCGCGGATGGACAAACTAGAACTAAACTCGCTAAGTATATCAATATCAGTAAGTAAATCATAAATTTAAAAAATCTTTACACAGTTTATAGGTACTCCGTTATATTCCTACCTCGGTAAAATCAAGACAATGTAGTTATATTTAAGAAAAACATAGTAATCAACACCAACCGTTTTAAATCGAAAAATGGTTTATTTCGGTTTTAAACGGTTTTCGTTTTTCGTTTTAAACGTATTGGTTTAATTGGTTTTAAACTGGCCTTACATCTATAACTACGACTGACAAGTCAGCGACTAAAGGTCAGGTTGACAAGGGTGACAGAGACGGCGCTATACAAAGCCGAAGCTAGCCGAGTATCTCTTTCTAAGGGTGCGGCCAGAGTGCACTCAGATTCAGACTCAGATTCAGATTTCGAAAACAAGCGCGAGAAATAAACAGTGTAGTCTAAGCAGGTTGCTTGCTTTTTCTCGCGCTTTGTTTTCTGAGTCTGAATCTAAATCTGAATCAGAAGTGCAATCTGGCCGTAACCTTCGACTACACTGTTTATTTCTCACGCTTGTTTTCAGAATCTGAATCTGACTCTGAATCTGAGTGCACTCTGGCCGCACCCTAAAGCTCGATGCGACTTATAAATGCCGGGTACTGTACAAGAGTATGACAATGGTGACGATTCTGGCATTATTCTCTAAACCTAAAATAAAATTTTAAAACAGTTTATCCTTCTCATTCTTAATACAGAATGAAAAGGAGAGACTGATGTTTAATTTAGTTTTAAGTTTAGAATGAAGAAGGCAGAATCTACACAAGGAATTGCCCGATTAAACTTTTTTTTGTGGTTATTCAATTTTTTTTTTCATTCCAGATCAGGGTGTTCAGGCCACCAAATTACTCTGGTGCGGTGGCTTTCACAATGCTATTTATCCTTGTGGCCGGATTCCTCTACCTCCGGCGAAACAACCTGGAGTTTCTGTACAACAAGCAGATGTGGGCAGTGTGTGCTGTATTCTTCTGCTTCGCCATGGTCTCCGGACAGATGTGGAACCAGATCAGGGGCCCGCCTTTCTTCCACAGGACCAAGAATGGCCCGGTGTACATTAACGGTGGCTCCCATGGACAATTCGTACTGGAGAGTTACATCGTTGCCATTCTGAGTATCCTTTTCAATTTAGGTTCCAATAATAATGACAGTGTGTGTTTTATTGCTGATTGATATAACGCAAATAAAAAAAAGTAAATTATCATGATGAAATACGGAATAGAGAAACTATGAGAAAATTTTATAATCTGTCTAGCAAGTGTAAGGTCATGTCACACATAAGAAGTTCCATAGAAGTGTATAAAGTTAAATATTATGATTGTTTTGTATGGGTATAAACTGTCTCCTCTTTAAAATTGAATGAGCTTGCAGGATGATGGATTTTATGGAACGTCTTGTGTGCGAGTTTGACTTTACACTTACTAGACAGATTATACAATTTTCTTACAGTTCCTTTACTCCATATCCCATTTGATTTTTTTTTCCAGACTTGACATCAGTCAGTAGGCCTATTCGCTAACTTCTTTTGACAGATGGAAGTGATAATCATCGAGCTATTTAGTGATCCACTACCGCTTTATTAAAACGCCATTAAGATACTTGTTCTGTAAAGCATCGATATGAAATTTTCCCTTTAGTTACTGTAAGTGTTACAAAAGACAGCGAATAGGGCGGCTATTCTTTTCATTCGTTATAAAGCATGACAAAGACCACTGTCGTCAAGTTAGAAATAGCAAATACGAATAGCCAAGTGAAGTGCCGTCATGATACTGAACCAAAATTCATGATATTTTATGTTGAATTTTAGTTAAGTTTTTATAAAAATACCTAAATTGTAAAAAGCAGGTGCTATGAGAGTAAAAAAAATGTTTTCCTTCAAGATCACTTCTAATTTATCCATTAACTAGCGGCCGCCCGCGACTTCGTACGCGTGGAGTTACTTAGAAATAAAGGTTCACTGCTCGTTCCCCGTAGGTGATAGCGTGATAATAATATGTAGTCTATATGTTGACCCGACTTCTTAATAATATTCGTGCCAAATTTGAAGTAAATCTATGCAGTACTTTTTGAGTTTATCCCGGACATACATACAGACAAATATTTAAAAACTATATTTTTGGCTTCGGTATCGATTGTAGATCACACCCCAAGTATTCTTTTAAAAAAATATTCAAAGTAAAAAAAATCCAGTCAAGGAAGGCGTAATGGGTGTTACATAATTTTGGAACGGCTCAATAATGATTTCCTTAGCCCCTGTTCTCAGACGGTGCCGTGGTAGTAGGCATGATCCTAATGATCGAGGCGGCGGGCGGAGTGAAGAACAGCGATCCCGCTCGCACTCAGGCGGAGGGAAAGAGACGCCGCTTCCAGTCCGTCGTGGGACTGGTGCTGGTGTGCGTGTTCTTCTCGCTACTACTGTCCGTCTTCAGAGCTAAGACTCAGGGGTACCCTTACAGGTATGTATGAATTTAAATATGATTTAACTTTGTTTTTAGGGTTCCATACCTCAAAAGGAAAAACGGAACCCTTATAGGATTACTTAGTTGTTCGTCCATCTGTCAAAACCGTTTTTCTCAGGAACGCGTGGAGGTATCAAACTGAAATTCATATCTAATACTCATGCCTACTGTCCCTTGGAGCCGTAAAAAAATAAAACTTCTAAGCCAAAACAATCAAAAGATACGAAACGAAGATAATAAAAGTTTACGCCGCAAATTCTCGCGAATTTGCGAAATTCGCACGGGAGTTAAAACCTACAGGGAAGTACCCGTGAACTAAGAATCTTGAAATTTGGTACGAAGTAACGTCTTATAGTACAGATAAAGGAATAATTGCGAAAACCGTAAATTTTTAGTCACATCATACAAAAAAAAAATACTTTTTTTAATTTTAAAGTTACTACGTCTTTTCTCATGAACGCGTAGAGGTATTAAATTTAGTTTGTACGGAGCCCTCGGTGCGCGAGTCCGACTCGCACTTAGACTGTTTTTTTTAAGTGAAACTTGTTTTCGGATCGGGTGTAAATGGAAAATTCCATCTGTATTAATTCAAAGAAACTGGGTTCAACCGCAAATTGTCTTTATTTGTTAATAATTTCCAACCCGATTTCACATGATTACTTTTATTAGTTTTTGAACCGAAAGCTGGCCATAAGATAAAAGAATCTTCGGATTCGATGCAGTGGGTCAGCACTCAGGGTCCACTCTAAGTAAAGTCAAATCGTGGATACGACGTCCTGAGCATAGGAGTAAAAGAATAGGTGTATGACGAGATATTTTATAGATATTAGTTTTATTCAATGAATATGTAAACAAAAAGTTAGAGAGTTCGTCAATATCCCTAGTAGGGGGTTTTATATTTTTAGGATTCTTTAAATATATTGATTTTAATAATAATATAATATAAATAATATAATAAGTGAAAAAGAGGATAAAATGATTTTTGATGACAAACTACGGGAAACGGAAATGCCTTTCTCAATTATAAGCTTCGAATAACAGTCAAGTACTTTAAAAAAATAATATCAGATATCGGAAGTATTGATATGATCTAAAATATTTGTGTACATAACTTTAATAAACCAACAGAAAAGTTCAATTTAAACATACCGTTAACCTAGGTGGTTAAGTAGGTAGGTACCAAACCAAATTATAAAAGCGACTAATCAGCAGCCCTTGTACTGTTTGGTCTGTGGCCAAAGTTGACATCATATTATGTTCATTTGGATTACTCAGTGTTAAACACTAAAATCAATCAAAATTTAGATTTGGAATGTATACCATATCATCACTATGAATTGTTTATTCAATAACAACATATCATCACTATGAATTGTGAATTCAACTTTGCTTTGTTTCTTGTGCGGAAAAAATAATAAGTCCAACCGTTAAACTTGACAGATTTTGTAATTATTTCACAAACACAGTGTACATATATATTAACAGTCAAAACACAGCACAAGAGAGATAGAAGGAGAATAGTTAGACTGACAATAAATAATAATGAAGAAACAGAGACTAAGAGAGTAGGTATATGCAATGCAAAGGTGAGCGAGCTAAGCCAGAGCGACATGCATTCGACGTTAAAGTATGCCGCTGACTCCCGGGCGAGCGCAGGCGCATCCCACCGTTCGCCGGCCGCTGCGCGGAGACCGAACGAACGACCGGTATAGACACCGATCGTGGTGCGCGCGTCATTCGCCCTCGCTATACATAAAGAAATATGTATGTCTCTCTGTCAACTCAAAACATTATTTAATCAAAATTCTTTATTTTACTTATTTATGAAATTAAATATTTACATTATTATTAATATAGATTTTATATATATACATATATAGATAAAGGTTCGAATACACATTAATTTAGCTTTAACAAAATTATACAATTATAAATTCATTTAAGTTTTTAAGTAGTTACAATTATAAAAGTACGCTACATCACCCTTCTCCAGAGACCGTCTCAAGGGCGATAATAATCTGGAAAGTGAACAATACGGCCATATCACTTCTATCAGCTTCAGTAGTATTTATTTATTTATTTATTTATACTTTATTGCAAAACAAACAGCAATTGGCGGACATAATGCCATAAGGCATTCTCTACCAGTCGACCAGTAAAAGCGTGAGAACTAAAAATACGGGGGTGCAATATGGACATATGCTAAATAAACCAGGTAGGTAATATATATATCAATATAATACACAAATATTAAAATATATATACACTACATACATGTAAATATATATGCTATATCTACAATACATACATACACATAAATATGCCAGTCAAGTATGAGAACGCAGATTAATTATATTAAGATAATGCTCACGAACCAATCCCTTAAATACGAATTTGTTAGGAGCTTTACGTATATTAGGGGGCAAGTCATTCCAGAGTCGTACAGCCGTGATGGTGAAAGAATATGAGACGAAGCCAGAAGAGTGCACGGGAGTATGCAGAAGGAGGTTGTCCGTTGAACGGAGGACACGGTCATGAGAATCACACAGAAACCTAAATCTGCTTTTCAGGTAAGCTGGTGTATGTGGATCGTAAAGAAGATTAAAAAGAGCACAAACAACTCTTAGGTTCCTACGCTCACGAATAGGAAGCCATTTGAGTTGATGACGAAAATGTGAGATATGGTCGTATTTACGTAAGCCATATATGAAGCGAATGCAGTTATTGAGAAGACGATCCAACTTATTTAAAAGATTTTCATTAATATCTGGATAACATACGTCGGCATAATCGATAATAGGCAGAATTAAAGATTGAACAAGAGCAATCTTGGTGCGAATAGGCAGAAAAAACTTAAACCTGTATAGAGATCTCAAAGAATTGGTCACCCTATGCGAGACGAAATCGACATGGTCTATCCACGAAAGTTTGTCATCGATAATTAAACCCAAATCCATCACTTGAGTCGAAAAAGGGATAACAACTCCATCATAAGATAATGAATTAACCCTAGTAAGGTCAATTTGGGTCAGCAGACGAGAACTGCCAACAATGATAGCTTGACACTTAGTAGGATTTACTGAAATACCAAAAGAAGCTGACCAGTCATTGATCACACTGAGGTCGCGATTTAGACTAGCGACAGCCTCATTCAAATGATGGCTGTCACTGCTGGCGTACAGTTGTAAGTCGTCCGCATACAGATGGTAAGAAGAAGTTAGAAGTTCTGTGAGAGTATTTATGAAAAAAGAAAAGAGTGAAGGAGAAAGAATACCGCCTTGTGGAACACCAGCAGTCTGCTCGCGCCAACCGGATAACTCCTGGTCGAAACGAACAGCCTGCCAGCGATCTCGAAGATAAGAAGTAAACCACTTCTGCACTGAAGATGAGAATCCTAGTCGAGAAAGGACAGCTATGAGAATATCATGATCGACAGCGTTAAAAGCGTTTGAAAAGTCAATTAAAACTAATAGTGTCAGACGAGCATTTTCTTGGCCATCCCGGACATCTTCAAGAACTTTGGTGAGAGCAGTAGTGGTACTATGGCCGGGACGGAAACCAGATTGAAAAGGGCAAAGAAGTTTATGAGAATTAATAAATGAAGTAAGTTGTTTGTGGACTGCGGCTTCAATGATCTTTGATAAGAATGGTAGAATAGAAATAGGCCTATAGTGACTAAGCAAAGTGGGACTTTTGTTTTTAGGTAGAGGGATAGTTAAGGCTTTACGCCAGAGATCAGGAAAAGAAGCAGATGTAAGGGAGAAATTAAATATATAAGTCAAGACAGGAAGTACAGAATCTAGCACTGAAGTGATCATAGTTCGACTTATATTATCATAGCCCACAGCATTAGACTTAATGGATAGAATTGTCTTTCGGACTTCATCTTCAGTTAAGAAATTGAAACAAAATTCTGAATTTGTTGAGGGGACCTTGGAAGAAAGAGCAGAGATAGTAGAAAGTTTGACATTGGTAAGAAGAGGTTTAATAGAAGAGAAATGTTTATTTAGCTCATCTAACGGAAAAGACGGCTTTTGCCGAAGTTGTGATTTACCAATGCCAAGGGTACGGAGAAACTTCCAAGTATCCGCAGGAGAAGATTCCAGGATATTCTTATGAATGTAATGGCGTTTAGCTTTTCTCACCATCTGATTGCATCGATTTCTAGCAATTCTAAAAGCATTCCAATGCAAATCAGTACGGCATCTTTTATAAATGCGAAAAGCTTTGTCACGCTTTCGCATGGCCATACGCACTCCAGGTGTAATCCAGGGCGCCGGAGGACGTTTTAATTTGACCTTTTTTACAGGAGCGTGCCTATCAAATAACTTAAGAACCTCCGTGTTAAAGTAGGTGACCATGTCGTTGGCAGAGGGCATTTCTCGAATAGGAGACCAATCAATTAAACTCGCATCACGCTCAAGTTTCTCCGTATCCATCCTCGCAAAGTTCCGAATGGAGATCATTTTAGGCTTCGATTTGGGAGGCTTCACATCGTATGCAATATAAATAAGATCGTGTCTGGAGAAGCAAGGAGCAGAGATTTGACCGAATTTAACGACACGATCTGAGGAAGATACAATGATATGGTCAATCCACGTATCGGATGTATTGAGATTATGATGAGAAGGATTAAGCTGTAAAAAGGAGAAGTTTGCCGACGTAATTAAAGAACGAAGCTTTCGTGAAGAGGGTGAATTAATTAAAAGGTCTGTATTGAAGTCACCCATAATAATATGGTGATTATAATCGATGGCACAAGAATCAATCAAGACCTCAAGGTCAGAAAAGTAATCAATCGAAGGAGGGCAGTATACGACTCCGAGGATGACTTTGGTACCCCTAATGTCAATTTCTAGGAACAAATGTTCCATGCAGCCATGATGCGAAACGGATGAATATAAAATTTTGGCTGGTATGCGGCTTGTCAAGTAGATAGCCACACCACCACCGCCTTTACCGACGCGATCATTGCGGAATAATTCGAAACCTGGTGGACAATACAAGGCGGAATTAAGGCATGGCTTTAACCAGGTTTCAGATACAAGTACAGCGTGCACTGTATCCGAAGAGAAGGTATCGAGAAAGTCTGTAATATGGCAGGGAATACTCTGTGCATTTATGTGACAAGCTTTAAAACATTTGGCGAAATCGATTAGTTCATGTGAGAGCTCCTGTTTCAAAGAGAAATCTAATGAAGAATTAAAGGAGTGAAACGACGAGCTACTATCATGTAATGAGTAAAAATCATCTGTATCTGACATAATTATTAAATATATATAGATATAAAAAATACGATATTAAATAAATAACAATATTTTTTAAAAAAAGACAAATAACCAATAAAAGAAACTGCACACCTTACCAAGCAACTGTTAGAGATAACAAAAAGCTTAAGCAAATTTATCACTACAAACACATAACCAATACATCGATCAGCAAAACGACAACAGGTTGGCACATATAAAATTATAAAAAGAAAATAAATATATTTAAAAGCAATGAAACGTAATAATTACACCAAAATACTAGCAAAACCATAGAATAACAACAAAAAAAAAGGCTGTATAGGTGTAGCCATTGCCTTTATGTTGACATAAATAAAAGTATAAAAAAAACAACGTCAAAAACATAAACATAATGGTGCCAGAATCGACACCAGTGTCAGACATTAATGGCTGTATGGCTGGACCTTTGCCTACCAAAAAAAATGTGAACGACAATAAAAAAAAAACAAAAGGTAATTAACGATGTAACGGTCTTGAATTTTGACAAACCGGATTGAATCGGTTAGCAATACATGCAAATCGGTTTCTGAACCGAACCGCCAAATTTTCAGTAAACCGCGGTTTGAACCGTTTGACGAGTTGACGAATGAAACTTACGAAACAACAGGTGTTAATTTTTTTTTAATTCTACATATTTTGTTGATATTATAACGTGCAAATATTAAAAGGTAATTGTAAAATAACAATTAAAATGTCAAACCGGTTTATGAAGACGTTAACCGATGCATCTCGGTCTATGATCAAACCGGTTTGAACCGGTTTGAAAAGTCGAGTTGTTACATCTCTAAAGGTAATGTCAGACGAGATGTCGCACAAGTTTGTTTACGTATTTTTTATTAAAGATTAAGAGTAGGTACCGACGCGTTAATTCTCTAGACATATAAAAAGCAAAAAAAAAAGATTATCACAGAGCCAAATAACAAGCGCAACCATCACAATTACAGCACTAGCAATTATGTTTATGCCTAATGCTATTAGCTAATCGGATACATCTCAGAATTATGACAATAAAAGCATTACCTCAAAGACAAAAGATAGCAAAGCAGCAAGCACAAAACAATAGATATGAGCAAGAAAGTTATTTAGTGGTTTTAGCAAATTTACCAGGCTTATTAGTTTGTTGAACCGCTCGTCGAGACCTCACAGGAGCTGCCTTCGGTGATATATTGGTGGTGCCCTTCATATCTGCATCCAGCTCAGCAGATAACTGGGGGTGCTCATCAGATAATTTGGGCTCGCTCGTGGGCTTCGGATGTCGATCAGCTAATAATTGCAGATCTGCTGGTGTGCGCACCTGATGACGACTCCCATCAGGGGTTTTAATGTAGATATTGCCCCCGGCAGTCCACACTCTGCTCACTCCAAAGTGCTCACGCGAGGCTTGAAATAAACCCTGGCGACTTCTCGTTAGATATTCCGAGATGACCAATGAAGTGCCCTTGAGTTTGGTTTTGCCTTTCCAAACATCATTACGTACGTCTGCATCAACAAAGCGCACCACCACAGGTCTAACACGTCTATTTGTGACCGATCCTAGTCTGAAACATGCCTTGATGGATGAAGTAGAGATTTCGGTAATACCAAGATGCTTCTTCAGTAATGTGACAACAACAGTGCTCAGGTCCTCATCTTCATTTTCCGGGATGCCACTTATCAAGAGGAATTTCCTGCGATGCCTCATCACCATGTCATCAACAGTTCCTAAGAGCTGAGTAATTTGCTGCCTCAAAAGTGACAAAATGTTCCACACCAGCTCCCTGAAGGCATTAAAATCACTCTGGAGCTGCAAGATCCCATCCTTTCCATCACTGGCTGGTGACGCCGACTTCAGCTGTGCCTCAAAATCATCCATTCTGGCAAATAAAGTTGCTTCTATGGTCTTCTGGGTCTCCATCACTGCAGATACCGTAGCCATAGTGAGTAGTGAGTGAATGACAGTGATTTCTTAAGCGATGAAAGTAGAAAGGTGGCAGGTTAGTGCAGTCTTCAATTTAAACACACATCAAATAATGTTGTTAACAATATATGTCAATATATCGGTTGCTGTGATATAAATAAGCACACAGTTTGCCTAAAATTACAGATTTTCTAATTATTTAAATAAATTATTTGAAGAGATGTGTTACTACTTTTTCTACACCTACCGCCAAAAAAAGTGTGTGATTATAAGTAAGTATTGTGTGATGAATATTGTGTTTGTGTATTTGAGGTGATGTTGTGAGGTGGTGTGTATGTGTCATGCAGTATGTAGGCTGGTTTCAGGCGGTCTATCGATACTGTGACAGTGTTACCACGTATGCTTAATTTAAACATTTTATCCCCTCTTTCTATAACTTAATATGGACCTAAATACGCTGGGGTAAATGAACCACGACATGTGTCATCGCGCAGAAAAACGTGAGTGGCATTAGCAAGGTCTTTGAAAACAAATACTGCTTGCTTGCCATGACGCGAAGCTGGTGCTGGCTGGAGTTTTTTGGTAAATGAGCGTATTCTTGCCAAGTAATCTGAGACATCAGCAGTAGAATTTTCCTCAGAGTGAAAAAAATCGCCAGGTAGCCTCAGATTTTCACCATATGTGAGTTCAGCTGATGAAGCACCCAGATCTTCCTTATAAGCACTTCGTATGCCTAGGAGTACAAGGGGGAGAGACTCAACCCAGTTGGCATTCGAGTGGCAAGTGATTGCAGTTTCCAGCTGTCTGTGAAATCTCTCCACTAGGCCATTGCATGCTGGGTGATATGCTGTTGTCCTTTTGTGTTCAAAACCGATGAGCTCCGATAACCTTTTGGATAATGAAGATTCAAATTGTCTGCCTCGGTCGGTTACGATTGTAGTGGGACAACCAAATCGTGCTATCCACCCACTAAGTAACGCTTTAGCTACTGCTTCAGCTGTATATCTCTTTGAGAGGGATTGCCTCTGGCCAACGTGTAAATCGGTTGACGGCTGTGAGGCAATACCTATATCCTTGTGACAAGGGAAGTGGTCCTATGAGATCTATGTGGATATGCATGAATCTTGATCTTGGCAACTTAAAAGCACCTAAAGGTAACGAAACGTGTCTAGTAACCTTTGCTCGTTGACAGGATATACAGGAGTGAGTCCACTCTCTACAGTCTTTTTTCACTCCCGGCCAGACATACCTCTCTGCAACTAATTTAGCTGTAGCATTTGCTCCAGGGTGACTTAGGGAATGTAGTGACTCGAAGTCACGTCGGCGAAACTGTTTCGGTACATATGGTCGCATGCTGTTATTTTTCTCATCACAATAAAGTTCAAAATTAGTACCAGGTAGCTTTACCTTTTTCAGACGCAGTGAAATGTTGCCAGCAATCAGTGACTGTAACTCTGAGTCAGAGTGTTGGGTCTTTGCTAACTGATTCAAGTCGACTGGCTGGCTTATCTCTTCAATTCGTGACAGTGTATCAGCGACCAAATTGTCTTTCCCAGATATATGTCTGATATCCGTCGAAAATTGTGAGATAAAATCAAGGTGTCTAAATTGTCTTGGTGAACAATTTTCTTTGCACGAACTAAAAGCAAAACATAAAGGTTTGTGGTCTGTTTAGATTACAAAATCCCTAGTTTCCACCATATGCCTAAAGTATTTGATCGCTTCATAAATCGCTCAGTTTCCTAGAAAAGAATGCCAGTGGCTGCCAACCTTGGTCCTCCTTCAACTGCTGTAAAGCTGCTCCAATTGCTGTATCGGAAGCGTCTGTCACTATTGCGAGTTTAGCTTTGCAATCAGGATGTGCTAACAAAGCGGCTTGGCAGAGTCCATGTTTGCATTGGTTAAAAGCTTCTTGCTCAGCGGGAGAAAAATTTACCGGGTGTGAACCCTTTAGAGCCTATTAACAGAGCATTCAACGGGGCCTGATGCTCGGCAGCATTGGGTATGAACCTTCTATAAAAAATTAACATACCTAGAAATCTTCTAAGTTCCCGTACTGTCCTTGGGGCGGGAAAATTTTGGATAGCCTCAACTTTGGTGGGAAGAGGTTTGGTACCATCCTTGGAGATGCGGTAACCTAAAAATGTGACCTCCAAAGTCCCAAATGTGCACTTCGAGGTGTTGATTACCATGCCATACTCACGGAGTCTGGTAAACAGAAGATGGAGATGCTGTTTGTGTTCGCTCTCGTTTTTCGAGAAGACCAAAAAATCGTCTAAGTAAGGATAAACGAAGTCTAGTCCCCTTAACATTTCATCGACGAAACGCTGGAATGTTTGTCCAGCATTCCTAAGTCCAAAGGTCATATAGGGAAATTCGTACAGTCCGAAGGGTGTTGTAATCGCCGTCTTCGGAATATCCTCTTCACAAACAGGAATAAAATGGTACGCTTTGACAAGATCAATAGTCGAAAATATCTTACATTCTGAAAGGTTTTGTGAAAAGTCTTGAATGTGACGTATAGGATACATGTCTGGTACGGTACGGGAATTCAACATTCTGTAGTCCCCACAAGGACGCCAGCCATTGTCTTTTTTAGGTACCAGGTGAAGTGGTGATGACCAAGAAGATTCGGAAGGTCTGGCTATACCACTCTGAAGCATAGTAGCAAACTCTTCCTTAGCTATTTTCAGTTTTTCAGTCTACGTGGTGTACTAGAAATTGGCGGTCCCGGTGTAGTGCGTATATGGTGTTTTGTGTTATGAGTTGGTTTGTGATGTGTACCATGTGGACGAGTAATGTCGGGGTACTCCCTTAGTATGTCATGATACACCGACTTACCAATAATGCACTTTACCGAAGAAATGATATCCGAAGGTCGGGCAGGCAAAGCCGCGGTTGCAAGCGTTGTATTATTGTCAATAAGTCGTTGGTTCCTGCAATCAACAACAATATTATAAAATGATAAAAAAAACTACACCAATTATCGCCTTTGTTACGTCCGCTACAATAAATCGCCAGAAATAGTCGCGGCGCAAGCCTAAGTTTAAATTTAAATTAATATAACCGTAAGTTGCTATAGAAGTACCATTAGCTGCACACAATTCATAACTAGATTTAGGTCGGCGTTGTTTTAAATTAGCTCTAGGGAAAACACATAGGTCACTTCCCGTGTCCACTAAAAATTGCGTTTTCGTTCTTTGATCCGTAACAAACACGCGACCTGTGCTGTAGCAATCGTTGGCCGCCATTACCGATTGCCCGGTGCGTTTCCCGATGGCGTCTTATAGTTACGCATTTATGTGCTTTATCTCCAAAGGCATGATACCAACAGGTAGGAAATTTCCTATAATTGGATTGAGACCTCGTTTTCGAATTTGAACTGTTTCGGTTGCTCGGTATCCGTTGTCTATTTCGTGACATTCTATCAATTTTGGCGGTCAGCGCTGCAACCTGTTTAGTGACATCACTTATCTGGGCATATGGGTCTACAGAGTTTCTAGAAGATGGTAAAGTTCTAGAAGTTGACGCTACCTGCATGCTTGGGGAGACGACGTCGTGAATGCGGTCAGCCAGTTCAGCAAGTTCTTCCAATGATGCTTTGGGCTGAGATGCGATGATCGTTTGTGCACTGGAGGGTAGGCGGCTGGTCCAAATGGTGCGTAATAATTCTTCCGGAACGCCGGACCCTGCGAGATTTTGAAGGTGGCGGACAAACTGTGACGGCTTTCTGTCTCTTCATGAACCAGTAACTGCTTTACCTTGCGCTCTCTAGATGCAGAAAGTCGTTTTATCAGCTCGCTTTTCATTTTTTCGTACTTGTTGAGGTAGGTGGCACTGTAATAATATCTTCCACATCTGCTGCATACTGAGGGTCCAATTATCCCATTGCATAATAAAATTTGGTGGCATCCGTGGTTATGTTTGACAGCTGAGATTGGCCTTCAAGCTGCGCGAACCATAAAGCCGGTTTCTCGGGGTAGAATGGTGGAACTCTTATCCCGACACGGTAAGTCTCCGCTGCTCCAGTGTCTTCCTTGTCGTCCATCTTTCCAAGTGTTCTAACGGGGTCACCAATAAAGCGGGAGAAATGTTGCGCTTTGTTTCTTGTGCGGAAAAAATAATAAGTCCAACCAAACACAGTGTACATATATATTAACAGTCACAACACAGCACAAAAGAGATAGAAGGAGAATAGTTAGATTGACAATGAATAATAATGAAGAAACAGAGACTAAGAGAGTAGGTATATGCAATGCAAGGGTAAGCGAGCTAAGCCAGAGCGACATGCATTCGACGTTAAAGTATGCCGCTGACTCCCGGACGGGCGCAGGCGCATCCCACCGTTCGCCGGACGCTGCGCGGAGATCGAACGAACGACCGGTATAGACACCGATCGCGGTGCGCACGTCATTCGCACTCGCTATACATAAAGAAATATGTATGTCTCTCTGTCGAACTCAAAACATTATTTAATCAAAATTCTTTATTTTACTTATTTATGAAATTAAATATTTACATTATTATTAATATAGATTATATATATATAGAGAAGGTTCGAATACACATAAATTTAGCTTTAACAAAATTATACAATTATTAATTAATTTAAGTTTTAAAGTAGTTACAATTATAAAAGTACGCTACAAACTTATAGTCCAGTCGGAATAAACATGAGACCTATTCTAAGACACCAGCGCTTAGCCAATTTTTTCCTAGATAGTATAGACCCCCACGAATATGCCCTCCATTTGTCCCCGCTAGAACCCGTGTTTTGTAGCCAGGAAAATTGTTCAAACAAAGAAAAACCGGTTTTTTTGAGTTTTTTTGCTTGTAAACGGGGATTTTGAAAATTTTTTTGAATCAAAGTTGTTCATTAGCTTGCCCTCTACAAAATCAGTTCTATGAAAAAATAACGTGAGATTGTTTGTTTAGCAGTAAATTGCAATTATGTCGGTTTTACGTTTGCAACAATTCAACATGTTATAATAAACATTTTGATTTCTAAAGTAGTTTATCATGTGGGTAACGCCACTCCCAAGAGAGTCATGTAAAATTTTCAATCAATTCAGGTGATTCGATTCACCAAGAATTTTGAGGAATCGATCGAGTAGAAAAAAATCGTTAGTAAAAATGTTCGTTTTTGGACGATTTAATTTTTTTTTAAAAATTGACGTAGAATATTTTTTTTTTAAACTAATGTATTTTTCTCTCCTCAACTCGAATATACGATTGAAAATTTAAAAAATTCAGTTTATTTATGTACAGAAATTATTTACAAAACTATTAACTAAAATTCGATTACAAGACTGCGTTGTATTCTATATTTCTAATTAAATTATTTTCGTCCTTTTTTCTTCCGGTTCATAATCGGAATTATCAGGGTATATTAGTATTATATATATATATATATATATATATATATATAACGATTTTTTTCTACTCGATCGATTATTCAAAATTCTTGGTGAATCGAATCACCTGAATTTTTTTTCCCGCTGTGCGCCTTCTGGGAAAGACGGGACAGGCAAGTACTTTTTTTTCGGAGATTGAGAATTGTTGCTAAAGTTTGCGACACAGGTCGATAAATTTTACATGACTCTCTTGGGAGTGGCGTTACCCACATGATAAACTACTTTAGAAATCAAAATGTTTATTATAACATGTTGAATTGTTGCAAACGTAAAACCGACATAATTGCAATTTACTGCTAAACTAACAATCTCACGTTATTTTTTCATAGAACTGATTTTGTAGAGGGCAAGCTAATGAACAACTTTGATTCAAAAAAATTTTCAAAATCCCCGTTTACAAGCAAAAAAATTAAAAAAAAACGGTTTTTCTTTGTTTAAACAATTTTCCTGGCTACAAAACACGGGTTCTAGCGGGGACAAATGGAGGGCATATTCGTGGGGGTCTATACTACCTAGGAAAAAATTGGCTAAGCGCTGGTGTCTTAGATTAGAAGTCGGTCCAAATTATGGCTATTCCGACTGGACTACTATTAAAATAGCTACTCACATCGTTCACTTTTCACGCAAACAGAAACCCAATACGCGTAGGTCAATAAGTTACTTGAATAGACTTACTTTTGATAACTGTTGACAGCCAATTCAGCCATGTTAGCAACCAAACTCGCTATCAGTATTGGCAGAAATATATTCTACTAGCCGTGCCCCGCGGTTTCACCCGCGTTTTTCTCGTTTCCGTGGAAATACCGTAATAAAATATATAGGTACAGGCGCGGTCAGAAGGGGGGGTCACAGGGGACATGACCCCCCCCCAAATCTAAAGTCAAATTGAAAAATCTTGTGTCAAAAAGTGTCTTGTGGAATAATGTTTATTTTATTCCAGATACCTATTTTTTATTAGTGTAGTGAGTGACCCCCTCCAAAATTTCAGGCTGCGACCGCACCTGTATAGGTACCAACTCTTAACATCTTAAGGTATATTACCCTAGCGTAACAATTTCATAAGTCCATATCCTAAGGTATATAGTATTTTGTTGCTATTTTGTGCCGCAAGAATTGATTTTGTTGCTCCATGATTTCTCAGAAAAACGCCAGTTACGCTAGCGTAATATTACGCTAGCGAAACCACAGCGATAACTCGGAGGCAAAAGCAGTTATAGAGATCAGATGAACGGCATATTTTGTTGCTATTTTGTTGCTGTAAGATAAGCTGGTTAGATATGGAAAAATTCCCCCCCTTCATGGGGGGCTAACTACCCTTATTCTTAGATATTTCAGATTTTTCGTATCTCGTGAACTAAAGCAGCTAGCGGCACGAGACAAACGCCGTATTTTGTTGCTATAAGGTAGGCATGCTGCGTACATCATAATCACAACCCTTATCGGGGTATGACCAACCCCCGACTCCAAGGTGTATTACGATACATAGGTATTTAACGTAGTTTTTTTTTCTTCAGACGATTTAATAATTATTTTGAACACAAAATCGGTTATTGTGATTAAACCATGATAGCTAGATATTAGTTCTCGCGGACTTTTTTGTAGGTCTTAATGGGATCTACAAATCCGTAGTACATCATTTTGTTCTATTGTCAATAGTTTTTGCAGCGCATGCAAAAATAGGTTTTCGATTTTACACCTTGTGTTACAAAATAGCAATTTTATTACGGATCCCTAATTTTGAAAAAAAAGTATAGACTATAGCCTTCCTCGATAAATGGACTACCCAACACTGAAAGAATCATTCAAATCGGACCATGTAACACCTTTTTTTGTATCAATGAGCTAATTTGAGTGTAAAATCAAATCATTGGTAAACAATAATAAACAGAAGGGTTGATAACCTCAAATGTCAACCCCAATGTCACTTTAAATTGCGTTCAGAAATCCGAACTTTAAACTTTCCTTCATATAAATAGTTACAGAATCGCAACGCATGTCCATGATTATTAAATTATGAATAAATTTCATTTCTTTGACTTGTAATCTTTGTTTAGCATTAAATTAATCATAAAATTAATACAGCCAACCAATTATTCAATACTAATATAAAAATAATAAATTTATCAATTGTTTAGGCTGTATAATACAGAGTAGTCTTGACTTTCGCCAGCGTTATATGAAAGGAACAATGGTCTTTGCATCTGTGATGTAATAGGGATGACATGTTTGTTAGTTCGGAATCTGTAGATCGTATTAATTGGTATCGATAGCTGATCGATTAGTATATAATTTTCAGTTTTGATAGTTTCTTTCAGGGAATTCATCCCTAAAAATAAATTGAATATATTCGTTTCGCTCTTTGTGGAAAAATGTTAATTCTACAATTAACATTTAGTTTGTAATGGTATTTTTTCATTAAATCGATTGATTCGATTCCGCGTACCGATGACTTAGGTCTCGAGGTATTCGGTATGCGAATAGTTGTGTCACCGCACGAAAAATCATCTTTCTTTTCCACGACAAGCCTCAGATCAGGAAGGATGTGAGGGAATTTTCTACAGAAAATAAGTTTTTTTTTGGTTGCACTTCGCTCCGGCAGAGCATTATAATATGCCACAACTCCCATCAACAGAATGGGCATAAAATTTGAACCCATGATAACCACATGGTAAGTTGAAACTTCAGGCGAGGGAACTCGTATTCTGCTTTAGTATTTCGTGCGCTTGACAAGGTTCTTTTGTTTCAGGGTTCTTTAGGTTAAGCCTAGCTTAGGCTCTTTTATTTTTTTTATTTTAAATGTTCACTCCGCGATGACCTAAAAGCCACAATCTCAGCAACATAAAGATGCTTCGAGCCACGAGGACCTAAACACGTGGACTCCAGCCAGGACTATTGCCTGTGTACCCGGGGTGTGGAAGCTGCCCATTGCCTTACGAATACCATCATCCAGGGGATGTGACACGTGTGACCAGACCGCCCGTTGATGATTGGATACCGCATGGACAGCTCAGACTGATTAACCGGGTAATACCAACCCA
The DNA here is from genome assembly GCA_902850365.2 of Chilo suppressalis. Taxonomy (NCBI): domain Eukaryota; kingdom Metazoa; phylum Arthropoda; class Insecta; order Lepidoptera; family Crambidae; genus Chilo; species Chilo suppressalis. Next base: position 40,390,524 of record OU963894.1, read on the forward strand.
TTTTGTAGGCTCATTTAAGGGTAGAAATTTAACTTATATGCTGAATTCAAATTAACATTCTTGGTTATGTAAACTGCATTAAATATGTGACAATTGAATAAATGGATGTGAACATTTAATGTGTGGACATTTTTATTCCATCTGAAATCGTTTGCTACTGTGTGCATGGCGCCTCTTAAATAAGTTTTGCACACAGTACTCCAGGCACGGTCTTAACAAAACCCGCTCCCTATTAACTTTTCAAATTCTAGCCGACTGTTTCAAATTATCCGTAGCCGGGAAAAACCCATTACAGTGTCGTACCCAACGTTTGGCCTGGAGATTTCAGATGAAATAAAATTGAATATTAAATTTTTTTTTCTTTAGTGGGTAACTTAAATTATTTTTTTGTATAACTTACTTTTTCATAAAGGAAGCTCATAAACTTACCTTAAATATATTCTTTAGGCACCTATTTAGGTCTAGCCTACCTAATATTGTTTGGAATTCTTTCCATTTTGTCTCCGTTCTCTCTCGGAGAAAATATTTTTTTGTTTAGGTACCTCCATTAAAGGTTAGCCTACCTGATTTAAGTGTATTAACTGTACTTAGTTATATACTGTATATTATCATACTACTAAAGACTATTGTTTAGCTTTAGAATTTAAGTTTTTTTTGTTGTGAAACTTGTATAATCATACAACATGGATTTCATTACAGTTGGTTGTCCAGTTGAGTACTTACATAAGGACGAACTGTTACATGAGCTGTCTATAAGGCACTTACCTGCGGAAACAACCTCATCAACGGACGATCTGCGAAAACTCCTGCGTCACACCTGCAAATTGGCCCGACGAGGTAGTGTGAAGGCAATGGACAATTTCACCATCGACCAGTCGTCTGAGGTAGCCATATGTACTCCCAAGGTTGCTGAGATTGAGGCAAGCAGTAAGGATTTAACATCCAGTGAGCGCATGGTTAAGCGGTTAGTAGCTCGGTGCAATTATTTACTATGTCGTCTTTCGAGGATAAGCAATCCAGAGGATGGAATTGCAAAACTAAAATCTTCTCTTATTTGCATTCTCATGCATCTGGAAAATGATAGTGATGAACCCGAGGAAACGGGGGAATCTTTCTCTACACCCGAGAAGGAAGTTGTTGAAACTGTTCAGGTTGTTCAACAGCTCTCTCCGAAGGTCTATAATTTGAATTCTTTCAATTTAAAGTATCGCGGCGATTCTTGTGTCCGTGTATTCTTAACTCGATTAGAGGAACTTAGGGTTGCTCGTAAGGTTCCCAAAGATGTGATCTTTGACGGTTTTCCGGATTTACTAGAGGGCCCTGCCTTATATTGGTTCAGAGCCAATAAACATAAATTTGAATGTTTCTCAGATGTTACAAAATCACTCAGTGAAGACTTCGATATTCCTGACTTAGACCACCTGCTCTTAGCTGAGATACGGCAGCGTACCCAGGCAAAATCAGAAACTATAGTTGTTTTCTTGTCCATCGTCGTGGGTATGTTTTCACGTTTAAGGAAAAATATCCCTGAGGATGAACAACTGGACATCATCCTTAGGAACATCCGTCCGGAATATAGTGTCGAGTTAGCATTGCATAACATAACTTCAATTGAACACCTCAAGTTCTTGTGTAAAAAGCTTGAGTTGGCAAAGGTCAAAGCTAATCAGTTCAGAGAACCAGTATTAACAGCTGATTCATTGGCTCCTGATTTTAAATATAATTTGAGTAAACCTACTAAATCAAAACAATCTTTTGTAAATTTTAAAACAAATCAAATATCATCACTAAATCAAAATGACGTTAATAAGAAATCTAATCAGCCCTCTAGCTCCAATAAATTCAACCTACATTGCTTTAGGTGTGGTAATAACAACCATAACACTAGTAGATGTCTAAAATCTAAAGATCTTGTTTGTTTTAAGTGTGGTGAGAGAGGTGTCCGTACACCAGAGTGTCCTAAATGCTCTATGCCAAAAAACTAGTTGGCCATGTCTTTTCTCCAGAACATAAAAAGTATAAGAACGAATTTCATCCCGCTTTAACAGAAAAGACATATTTTGAACCTCCGAATAATGATTATAGACCTTACTTAGCTGTAGACATTCTTGGACTTAAAGTTAAAGGTTTGTTGGACTGTGGTGCTTCTTGCTCTGTTTTAGGTAACAATTGCCATACTTTATTTCAGAACATAGGAATTCCTCTTTATGACTTTGATAGTCTGATTAAAATATGTGTTGCCAGTGGTCAAGAATTAATATGCACACAATATATGATGTTACCTATTTGTTATAATAATGATTTAGAAATTGTTAAATTTTACATTCAGCCCAATATTGATATACCTATCCACTTTGGATTGAACTTTTGGAAAGCTTTTAATATAGCACCTGATATTTTTAAAAACATTACTGAATTGGAGAACATTGGTAGTATGTCTACTTTACCTTCCCGCTCTGGACTTAATGATTTTGATTCCTTAACTATTGATCAAAAGAACCAAATTGATCAAATCAAGAATTTATTTGACAATATTAATACAGAAAGGGTAGGTCTTGGTGAAACTAACCTTCTTGAACATGTCATTGATACTGGTGATGCAAAACCAATAAAACAAAAATATTACCGACTTAGTCCTGAGAAGCAATTTGCTTTGGAAAAAGAAGTAGACCGTATGTTACATTTAGGTATAGTAGAACCTTCTCATTCTCCATGGAATTCTCCTGTTGTCATGGTTTCCAAGTCCAATGGCGACCTTAGGCTTTGTCTAGATAGCAGAAAAGTGAACTCAGTTTCGAAAACTGATGCATATCCACTTCCTTATGTTAGTTACATATTAGACAACTTAAGGGATGCTAAATACCTAACTTCTTTAGACCTTAGTGCCGCATACCACCAGATCAGGCTTTCTAAATCTTCAAAAGAGAAAACTGCATTCACCGTACCTGGTAAAGGACTGTATCATTACAACCGTATGTGTTTTGGTCTTGTTGGTGCATCAGCCACCATGCAACGACTCATGGATAGTCTGTTTACTGCTGAATTTGATAACAAAGTCTTTTGCTTTGTCGATGACATTATAATCTGTACAGCTACTTTCAGCGAGCATATCCGTCTCCTAAAGTCAGTCTATGTAAAGCTAAAAGCTGCAAATCTAACTATTAATATGAAAAAGTCCATTTTTTGTAGGAATGAACTAAAATATCTTGGTTATGTTGTTGACCAATATGGTTTAAGGACTGACCCTTGTAAAGTAGAAGCCATTTTCAATTTTCCCATCCCTAAAGATGCTAAAGATATAAAAAGATTTCTTGGTATGGCCGGTTGGTATCGTCGGTTCATAAATAATTTTTCCAAAATTTCTCGCCCTTTGACTCGCTTAACGAGTAAAAAGGCTATATTTTCATGGTCTCCTGAAGCAGACGACGCTTTCAATAAGCTGAAAACAGCTTTAATCTCTGCCCCTATTTTAAAATGTCCTAATTTTGACCTTCCTTTCAGCATACATACTGATGCATCTTCATATGCCGTAGGTGCTGTTCTAACACAAAAATATGACAATGTTGACCACCCCATTGCTTATTGCAGTAGGACTCTAAATTCCCAGGAAGTAAATTACTCCGCTACTGAAAGAGAATTACTTGCAGTATTATATGCTCTAGAACAGTATCGTGCTTACCTAGAGGGCAGGAAATGTTATATTGTCACTGACCACGCTTCTTTACTTTGGTTTTCCAAACTTAAAAACCCTACTGGTCGTCTAAATAGATGGGCCTGTAGACTCAGTCAATTTGATTTTGAAATAATCCATAGGAAGGGTAAGGAACACGTTCTTCCTGACACTTTGTCTAGAATAAAAATTAATTCTTTAATAGATAGTAATTCTACCAAAGATAAATGGTATAAAAATATTTTTGATAAATGCTCTAAAAATCCCTCAAAATTTCCCAATTACAAAATTGAAAACGATAAACTGTTTAGACTTTCCAAGAATAAATATAAAGCTGTTTCCCAATTTATTTGGAAATTAGTAGTCCCATTAGAAAAACGTTCTGACATATTGATTAAGTTCCATGATGATCCAACCGCTGGTCATTTTGGTGTTGCAAAAACTCATAAAAAGATTTCTGAGTGGTATTATTGGCCATCTCTTTTCCATGATGTTAAAAAATACATTAAATCTTGTGACATTTGTAACTGTTACAAACCGGTTAATGTCAAACCTGCTGGTCTAATGGGTAACTCAAAGCTTATCTCTAGACCAGGAGAAGCCATATCCTGTGATATACTTGGGCCTTTTCCACCATCATATTCTCAAAATAAATACCTATTCGTTTGTTGTGATTACTTTAGTAAATATGTAACCATATTTCCTTTAAGAACTGTCACTGCTAAAAATGTAGTCAAATGTATGGAAAAGGGTATCTTTCTTATTCATGGAGTACCAAAATTCATTTATGTAGACAATGGTCCACAATTTATTTCTAAAGAATTTCGAGACTTGATTCATAAATATCAAGTGCCTAACTTATTTTATAATCCAGTTTATCATCCTCAAACCAATCAAACTGAACGGGTGAATCGAGAGATTGTTAGAACTATTGCTTCCTATGTGCGTTCTGATCATAGAAATTGGGATAAGAACATATCAGAGGTGCAATGTGCTCTCAATACTTCGGTACATGAAGGTACTAAATACACCCCATTCTTTTTAACCCACGGTAGGGAGATGGTGCTGGATGGTTCTTTTCATAACATTGACCAACCTGTAGATAGTTCTTTGATATCTATAGATAAAAACTATTCATTCTCTGATTCACTGAAAGGATTAAGATCCATATTTGTTGTAGTGAAACAGCACCTTAAAAAGTCCCAGGACAGAAATTCACATTATTATAATAAGCGCAGGCGTAATGCTGAGCTTAAAGTAGGGCAAATAGTTTTCAAAAAGTGTTTTCCTCAATCCAATGCTGCAAAACATTTCTCTTCAAAATTAGCTCCTAAGTATGAAAAATGTGTAGTTTCTGAAAGGCACTCTTCCTTGGTATACACTTTGAAGTCTTTATCAGGGAAAAGCCTTGGCCGTTGGCACATCACCGATATAGTGCGACCAGGTGATTCAGTTACCTAGTAACTGTCTGGTGTAAGTGTGTTATATTCATATATGTAGGTGGGGACATTCCATTTCATGTGTTCTTTCCACCACTGCATAACCTAAAATATACAGGTTTATGTATAATACACCATAGTCGCCATAATTAAGTTATCCCTAATAAAGGAAAACAATATGTTGTCTTATATTTTTACTTAATTTAGTTAGAGTATACATAGGTATAGGTATTAACTGAGTGACAATATGTTCTCTCAAATAGATTAGGTAAATCTGTATTCAATGACTGTTGGTTACAATACATCTCGAATTTAAGTTATTAAGAATTATAAATATAACTACAATAGGTTGTAGGAAAAAGTTTAAAAAGGTAACTTTGATATTTATAGTTAGTATTTCCCTCTTTGTTGGGCCTGATCTTGGCATAGCCACAGGTAAATGACTAGTAGTCAACCTTTTTATTTCCACTTCCATTCCATTTCCAATTTATTTCAAATTCCATTTTCCACGTTCCCTAGTAGGGCGTGAACGTCAAGCACGTAGTCTGCCCATGGCAAAGGCGTCTTCGACGGCTAGCAAAAACTAGTAGTCAACCTTTTTATTTCCACTTCCATTCCATTTCCAATTTATTTCAAATTCCATTTTCCACGTTCCCTAGTAGGGCGTGAACGTCAAGCACGTAGTCTGCCCATGGCAAAGGCGTCTTCGACGGCTAGCAAAAAGCTTTTGTAGTAGCATAGGTAGTGTACACTATAATTAATGTGTTCCTACAGCAACTGTATAGTTGTAATGCAAATGCACTCATAAGTGTAAAGCACTCTTTAGTGTTACTTTATTACTTTTTCCCTAGTAACGGAAATGATAGATTATTATCTGTTTAATGAGTAAACTTTAATATTTACACACTCTCTCCACACTATAGGATAGTGAGTTTAGTGTATCCTTTAAATAAATTATTTAGTTAATTAAAATAATACTTATCAAATAAGATCTGAACTTGCATTTAGTTTAGTAATCTCACCTTGCATACAATATAAAACTTAGTTTCATATTATTAAGAGTATTGCATAGCAATATCTAATATTTAATCTTAATATTTGAAGACTGGTGCTTCAAGTACATTAGGAATATTGAATATTTATAAACTTAGGATATTAGTACCTAGGCATTTAAGTTATATGAGTTGTATTAACTTTGCTTATACCTTAAGTTAATAATTAACTCAAAGTTATTTCATAAAGTGTCATTTAAACAAAATAAGCACAATTAATTTAAGTTTCAATAGTTTATTTGTAAACAATACATTAGGCAATTGTAGGCCAACATAGGTTTTCAATATTCACTTTAAACGTAAGTAAGGATATCTTACATAGTATCTTCTATGAATGCTACATAGAATTAGTTTTGTTCTAGGGCAGTTAGTCCAAAGAAATAATTTTGCTTTCTCTTTCACTTTTGTTCAGGATCGAGGTACAATTTTCTCGAATTATTTTATTTTAAAATTTTAAATTTTAAAATAAAATAATTCTTTTCCACCTAAAACGATACTGTAACACCTTTTTTTGTATCAATGAGCTAATTTGAGTGTAAAATCAAATCATTGGTAAACAATAATAAACAGAAGGGTTGATAACCTCAAATGTCAACCCCAATGTCACTTTAAATTGCGTTCAGAAATCCGAACTTTAAACTTTCCTTCATATAAATAGTTACAGAATCGCAACGCATGTCCATGATTATTAAATTATGAATAAATTTCATTTCTTTGACTTGTAATCTTTGTTTAGCATTAAATTAATCATAAAATTAATACAGCCAACCAATTATTCAATACTAATATAAAAATAATAAATTTATCAATTGTTTAGGCTGTATAATACAGAGTAGTCTTGACTTTCGCCAGCGTTATATGAAAGGAACAATGGTCTTTGCATCTGTGATGTAATAGGGATGACATGTTTGTTAGTTCGGAATCTGTAGATCGTATTAATTGGTATCGATAGCTGATCGATTAGTATATAATTTTCAGTTTTGATAGTTTCTTTCAGGGAATTCATCCCTAAAAATAAATTGAATATATTCGTTTCGCTCTTTGTGGAAAAATGTTAATTCTACAATTAACATTTAGTTTGTAATGGTATTTTTTCATTAAATCGATTGATTCGATTCCGCGTACCGATGACTTAGGTCTCGAGGTATTCGGTATGCGAATAGTTGTGTCACCGCACGAAAAATCATCTTTCTTTTCCACGACAAGCCTCAGATCAGGAAGGATGTGAGGGAATTTTCTACAGAAAATAAGTTTTTTTTTGGTTGCACTTCGCTCCGGCAGAGCATTATAATATGCCACAACTCCCATCAACAGAATGGGCATAAAATTTGAACCCATGATAACCACATGGTAAGTTGAAACTTCAGGCGAGGGAACTCGTATTCTGCTTTAGTATTTCGTGCGCTTGACAAGGTTCTTTTGTTTCAGGGTTCTTTAGGTTAAGCCTAGCTTAGGCTCTTTTATTTTTTTTATTTTAAATGTTCACTCCGCGATGACCTAAAAGCCACAATCTCAGCAACATAAAGATGCTTCGAGCCACGAGGACCTAAACACGTGGACTCCAGCCAGGACTATTGCCTGTGTACCCGGGGTGTGGAAGCTGCCCATTGCCTTACGAATACCATCATCCAGGGGATGTGACACGTGTGACCAGACCGCCCGTTGATGATTGGATACCGCATGGACAGCTCAGACTGATTAACCGGGTAATACCAACCCATTTTGTAGGCTCATTTAAGGGTAGAAATTTAACTTATATGCTGAATTCAAATTAACATTCTTGGTTATGTAAACTGCATTAAATATGTGACAATTGAATAAATGGATGTGAACATTTAATGTGTGGACATTTTTATTCCATCTGAAATCGTTTGCTACTGTGTGCATGGCGCCTCTTAAATAAGTTTTGCACACAGTACTCCAGGCACGGTCTTAACAAAACCCGCTCCCTATTAACTTTTCAAATTCTAGCCGACTGTTTCAAATTATCCGTAGCCGGGAAAAACCCATTACAGAGATTAGCGCGTTCAAACAAACAAACTCTGCAGCTTTATAATATTAGTATAGATTTTAGATATCTGGCTATAAAACATGCCCTGTCTGTCATATATTCTGTTATATAGGGTGAAATTGAATGTTTCTATGAAACTTCGTGAGATTGTTGGGTTACGTGTATAGAGTATGCCTGATTTTTTTGAAGTATATTTTTTTCATGTATTTATTTATAATTTGTGTATTTTTATGTCCTTTGCTCCTTTTGAGTAGTTATTCATTTTAAACAACAACAAACTTACATATCCAGTGAAAAAAAACTAATAAATAAGCACTTCTAAAAGCGGAAAAACATTAAAATTCCTCCGCGGGTCAACGACCGACCGCGCCCGCCAGCCGTTGAGTGAGTAGGTACCTCTACACAGAGCTCAGCTGACTCCTTTGATTCCACACAATACAATAAAATCATCTTAGATGCCTTTATTGAAATTGAAATAATAAGCACAAATGTCATCTTCTCTTAAGTAGAGAAAAACTTTAAAAGTTAATAATAATTTTGTCACGATTGGAAATAGGCAAATGTTAAACAAAAAGAAATACTTATTGCAGTTCAATACTTGGGTCAGAATGAAATTTATAACCAGGTATTCAAAAGTACTTACGAGACCGGCGATGTAGTTAGGTACAACGAGGAACGAGGAACATATTCATTTTTTTCACTAGAACTTTTTATCAAATCAATCACACTGGTAGTACACTAATTAGTTGTTTCAAATCAAAAAGTATTTACACTAGCAATAAAAAGAGACATTAATTATTATCTGCAAAATTGTTGCTCTAAACCACCATTTTGCTGCAAACAAAGGTAGGCACGTTTGCGGACGTGTCTTTTCACCTTTTTTAAAGTGTCCCTATCACTACTCACTGCACAAAATGCAACTTCTATGGTTTGGGGACTCATTCGTAAACCAAACCTACTTCGTCACACTCGCGATAGCAGTACACCATCTCTAAATTTCTTGGTTCGTATACCGAGGCATAATGAAATTATCACAGTGTATGTCACTAAGTCAAAAGATGCGCACGCCCACGCGCGATTTATATACTTGCGACTGCGCTTTGCATGCAATCAAAGCAAAGCACCGCGTGCGGGGAAGAGGGGAGGTGGGCGGAATTCACATCATCAAAGACACCGCAACCAGCGCTATTGCGCTGCATGGTTCTTGCCAGCGTGCGGCGCGCTGCCCGCCCGTGCTTGCCGCAAAACAACATATTATTATGTGTGTGTGTGTGACTGTGGCTGCGATTAAATGTGTTCGGAATTTCATGACGTGGGCAAATCAGACACGAAGAGTTCCTTCCTTCACTAAGCTCGTAAGTTATACCGATTTGCTCTATATGATTTTTCCCAATTTTAAATAAGCCGTTTGTGCTTTTAATTAAACGAGACAACTAACATTAACAATAAAAAAGAAGTTCTTACACTAACAATTTTAAATCGGTAAAGCCTGTCTGGCTTTACCGATTTAAAATCGTGACAATCATATTAACTTTATAGGATTTTTAATTGCTCTAACAGAAGATTTATTTTATTGATTAATTACCTGTGCTTTATGAAATAATATTCAAAGGTATTGTGTATCAGTGAATAAATAGGTAATTATAATATAGCATCTAAGACTATTTTATTGTAATGTTTTTAAATAGTGTGGAATCAAAGCCGAGTAGGTAAGCGCCGAGTCATCTGTGCGTGTAGTAGGTACTGTAACGTCCTCGACGTTGCAGCCTCCTTGTTTAGATAAACTCTTTGCTTTTGCAATGCCTACGGTTGGCAGTTATATTAAAAAGTTAATGTCATGATTTTAAGATTTGAAATAAGGAATCGTATCCATTCTAGATTAGATCTTCAGGCACCAAGAACTTCCTCTCGTATTTAGATAAAACTTCTTTATAATCGCCTGAAAGATAAAAAGAAATAAACAATTTATCTCTATCAGTATTTTTAATTATCGTCTACGCTCCCAGGTCCTATCCCTTCTGGGTAGCTATATGGTGGACGCGCCGCGTTAGTTTCAAGTACCGCGAGTGAAAAATAATTTTAAATCAAGAAAGAAGTAGTTTTATGAAGATGGAGACCAGGACCACATTCGACGGAAAAGGTGATGTAACCGATTTCTTTCGTCAGTTTAATATCATCGCCGCCGTCAATAATTTCAACGATGAAACAAAAAGAATTGTGTTGTCGGCATATTTAAGTGGACCTGCATTGTTATTTTATAAAAATATTAATGAGTCTTGTGAGAATTTTCAGATTTTAGAAAAGAAAATACGTGAGGAATTTCCATCATCGATAAATGCGTTGGAAAAATTTTTCTCACAAAGACAAGGCTTGTCAGAAGAGCCATTGCACTATTTTTATGTATTGGATGAGCTGGCCACAAAAGCGGGAGCTGTCATCGATGACAGATGTTTCATTAGACAGTTCTTGAAAAATGCGAATTTAAATACAAAAAATCTTTTCGCATTTCAGTTATATAGTGATAAAACACATTTAAAAAATATTTTACGTCAAGCACAGGATATTTTCGGAGACGAAAGTGCCGAAATTTGTTGGAATTTGCCGATCCAACCATCGTTTGTTACACCAATGACAAACTTCGAAGCGGCGAAAATTTCGCATATAATAAGGCATGAAGAAGAACAAGAAAAGGAAATCAACTTCATTTCCTCCCAAAGTGTCCTTTCTCATCCCATTGTCCCTCCCGAACACATGATTCCCCGCACTTTTTGTTCCAGTAACACGAACAAAAAGAAGTATAAATCAAAGAAGAAGAAGCATCCAAAGAAAATTTTTTATGAAGAAAATGTTATGACGATGGCTGATGGACAAGATTTTCATTCCCAACCGTCAGAAAACAACAATCAATATACAAGTGAGTCCAAACCATTAATTAATATAACGTGTCGTGATAAGAAGTTTGTAGGGCTCATTGATAGTGGTGCTGCAGTGTCTGTGGTGTCGAAGGACACAGTTAATAGAATTCATCAACGAATTGATGAAAGCGATATGAAGTTGAAAGCTGTCGATGGTAAAGAATTGTCTGTTATAGGGAAAGTTAACCTTAAATTATTGATAGACAATGTGTTATTCATTCACGATTTTCTTGTGGTAGAAAATATTAGGCATAACCTCATCTTAGGACAGGATTTCTTACTTCGAAATAATGCGTTAGTAGACTTTTATAATGAACAATTAAGAATCAAACATATTAAGTGCAAGTTTAAAAGACAATATATAAAAAAAGAATAGTGATAATTCGGTGTATGATGAAAATTTATATTATGCCGAATAGGTTGATAGTACAATAATAATAATGTGTTACTAATGGAATTTTATTTCAGTTTATTGTTTATATGAATGTTTTAAAGCAATGGTGGTATGTAAATAAGGTTTAATACAATAGTCATTTTAGAATTTTATTTCAAAAGCATATTAAATATAACTTTGTCATTTTATTAGAAATTTTTTTCAATACACATATTATAAGGAACTTTTACACATTTTGTTTATGACAGATCAATAGGTAGTCTCATTAAAGTATTTTCATTTCTTTTAATTGTTAGCTTTAGTGTAATTTGTTGAGTAGGTGGATTATTGATGTCATAATAACCATAACAATGATAGGTAACAGGTTCGATTCTCTGTTCAACTTGGAATTATTCAATTGACTTTGAATATGATCATTGATAGGATTAATTCAGCATTAGGATAGAATATATATAGTTAATAATGTATAATAGGATAATATAGGTCCATAAAGAAAATTCCCTTATTATAAAAAAGGAAACGGGTTCGATTCCCTGTAAGGTTAAAAAAATAAATAAATGAATAATAATGTTATACTTTGAAAATTTATCCAACTATGGAAAAGAGGCTATAAAGATTTATCATAAATGTTTTCTTGAATATTAACTTACCCGACTGAAGAAAAATGGTGTAAAGAATTTTACTAATATTTTCTTGATTGTTTTATGTACTACCACATGATGCGGACTTCCCGAGAGAGAGCAGGCTGGCGCTCATGCAGACGTCAGCGATACTGACGATGATCCACCCTGAAGATGATGGAGACACCCTCTACGAATTCGCGTCGTTTTCGTTTCAATTTGGTCGCGTCGCGTTCGTCGAAATCGTCACTTGTAGTAGTTTGACTTGGGGGTAGGGAACCCTTAGTATTCCATGGGAATTGGGTTTAATCTTGTTTGATGCTAGATGTCCTTACCCAAAATTTCTATTACGTTTGCGCATCATGGGTGTCTAATAAAGTACAAGACAATAAAGTGGTGGATCACGTCTGTATCTTTATTAAAGATGTACGAAAGTAAACATTAATTATAAATTCTTTAGGTTTTGCTCAAATCCAGTTCAATGTTTACGAATCTTAGGAAATAGTTTGAATTTCGTTTCGTACATCTACTTAGTATGGGAAGTAATGAAGTTTCAAAATATAAATTTTCTTGATATTTAATGGTTTAATAAATGGGATAGGGTAAAGTTTTGCTGATAGATGGGATAAAAAAAAATTGCTTGGGTAATTTAAGTTATAGCTAGGGTTAGCTTTGTTTTTTTGTTTTTGCCGACTGATGTCGATGTAAAGTAAAGTAAAGTTAAGGTTAGGAGGGAGATGTGCGAGGGATTTTGTTAAGGTTTTGCTCCCGTAAAGTCTTTGCAATAAAACTTTGCAAACAGTTAGGGTTCTTTTCCCGTAAAGTTTTTTTTTGCAAGTTTTGCAAACTTATTGTGAGGGCTAGTCTGTAGTAAAGGCCACCTCCCAGTTGTATTTATGTCCTTAAGCAGGTAGGGATTTTAGATAGGACCGTCGAACCCTCTTGATGTAGTAGGTAGGAAAAAAAATTTTGTTCGGTCATCTGGTATGACAAAACAATTTTTTTTTTTAGAGGTGCCGGAGGGATGTAACGTCCTCGACGTTGCAGCCTCCTTGTTTAGATAAACTCTTTGCTTTTGCAATGCCTACGGTTGGCAGTTATATTAAAAAGTTAATGTCATGATTTTAAGATTTGAAATAAGGAATCGTATCCATTCTAGATTAGATCTTCAGGCACCAAGAACTTCCTCTCGTATTTAGATAAAAATTCTTTATAATCGCCTGAAAGATAAAAAGAAATAAACAATTTATCTCTATCAGTATTTTTAATTATCGTCTACGCTCCCAGGTCCTATCCCTTCTGGGTAGAACTCTATAGTACCTACACAGGCGGCCGCCGGTCGTCGCCCCGGCCGGCGCTGATCACGACTGGAGGCATTCATTAAGAGCCCTATTACAAATCTGCACTCTGCGAGAATGGGTATTATAAGCGTTCCCGACAGCTCAATGAAGGTCACGAGTTTACAATACTGTGTTGAACCTACGACCAAGCGATTTTGATACTTTTTTCCAAGTTTTGTATATTTTTAGTATTTCTATGTAGTAATTCGTTATCGCTATACCCGCACATTTTTAGAGTGCCATGGAGGTTCTCATATGTGAATAAACAGATTAAATGAAGATGATACCATAAATAAGACAGATGATATTTGTTCAAAACAAAATTTATTTTATTTTTTTAATCTAAAACGGTAAACATACCGTTTTAGATTAAAATAAAAGATTAGATATTTATTATTATTTATATATTATTATAGATATATATTACTATTATGTTTGATTATTTACATGACAGTATAAAACACCCTAAGTCAGAACTACCTATTTGCCAAATTTCAATCAAATCGATCTAATGGTTTTTGTGTGAAAAAGCAACAGTCATGAGCTTATTTCAGATTCATCATATTATAACCTGCCCGCTGAGAGAATGCGTTCTTGGCATTTGTCAGTTAGACATGTTATAACGGTATATTACTCTTAGCCACCGCGGTATCCTGCTATGAGGTGGCCAATAGGAATGCCCTGTTACGAGTAACTCACAGATGTCAGAAATGTACTCCCTCAAAAATAAAACGTTTTTCTTGTAACGAATCAAACTCTAACTCAATATCATTTATTCAGTCTAGGCTATTACAAGTATTTGTGAATGACGAAATGCTATGCCAACGGTTCGCAAATCTACGGCGGGAGACCTTGTACTGAGAGGAACCGGCAAGAAACTCAGCAAGGGCTCTTTTTCTCCCTGCCATTATATACAAACCCGTCAAATTTAGAAATGACTTCAATATGAGATAATTCATGAAGTCATTTTCCGTTACAAACACAAATAAAATATATAAAAAAATACTAACAATTTAAAAATACTTATTTAACACATACTTTAAGAACGCCGTGTAGGACACTTAAGACATAATAAAAAGCACAATTACAGTCAAATATAACGATATCATTATCAGCCGACGGACGTCCACTGCTGGGCATAGGCCTCCTCAAGGGATTTCCATAAGAAACGATCCTGCGCTCTCCGCATCCAGTAGGTCCCCTTGACTCGCTTGATGTCGTCACTCCACCTCGTGAGGAGTCTACCGACACTGCGCTTCCCGGTTCGAGGTCGCCATTGAAGCTCCTTGGGACCCCATTTAATGTAGCAAGAGCAGACCCTTCTCCGCTGGCAGCACCCATTAACCAGCATGACGCATGAACCAGCCATCGCTTCGCTCAACCATGTTTTAGGGAACGTAACGATTCGCCTCACATGACACCGCCGATGAGACTTTTAATCTACGGCGGGAGACCTTGTACTGAGAGGAACCGGCAAGAAACTCAGCAAGGGCTCTTTTTCTCCCTGCCATTATATACAAACCCGTCAAATTTAGAAATGACTTCAATATGAGATAATTCATGAAGTCATTTTCCGTTACAAACACAAATAAAATATATAAAAAAATACTAACAATTTAAAAATACTTATTTAACACATACTTTAAGAACGCCGTGTAGGACACTTAAGACATAATAAAAAGCACAATTACAGTCAAATATAACGATATCATTATCAGCCGACGGACGTCCACTGCTGGGCATAGGCCTCCTCAAGGGATTTCCATAAGAAACGATCCTGCGCTCTCCGCATCCAGTAGGTCCCCTTGACTCGCTTGATGTCGTCACTCCACCTCGTGAGGAGTCTACCGACACTGCGCTTCCCGGTTCGAGGTCGCCATTGAAGCTCCTTGGGACCCCATTTAATGTAGCAAGAGCAGACCCTTCTCCGCTGGCAGCACCCATTAACCAGCATGACGCATGAACCAGCCATCGCTTCGCTCAACCATGTTTTAGGGAACGTAACGATTCGCCTCACATGACACCGCCGATGAGACTTTTAAGAGAGCGTGACTACTCCCAATTACATATGGATACTAGATTGCAAATAGAAAAAAAAGTACCTGTGTACATTATTACAAAAAACACAACTGCAGGACATATGCATGTGATTACCTATACACTATTACATCTTAAATAGAAAAATAATATGTAGTTGTTGACCTACATTTGATTGCTGTGTCAAAAATCAATTAACCTATACACTATTACATCTTAAATAGAAAAATAATATGTAGTTGTTGACCTACATTTGATTGCTGTGTCAAACATCAATTAATTATCATTACAATAATACAGTAGTGATAATGTCGGGATATTTTCTTTATCCATCGGAAATAATAATGTTTTCTTGGCAGAGAAGTTATTCATTCTGAAACAGTGACATTATAAATGATTAGTGCTGAATATCTCTGATACTTTAGCAGAGTTGATAGAGTTTCACATCAGGTGCACCAGACATTCGATTTTTAGGTCATTACAAAATACTCATTTTGTCTACATTTGTATCTCTTACAGTTTGGCTGGGCTGCTATGGTTCCAAATTAGTTATTCCTATCTTCAAAATAATATTTATTACAGAGGACGAATAGGAATACAAAAACAAAATTTCATCAAAATCATAAGAAGACAATTTAAAAAAAAATGCAAAATTGGCCCGTTTACATTTTTATTATATGTTAATATTATATATGTATGATATGCCAAAAATAATAAAATAAATATTAATATTAAAAGAATAATTGAACACAATGCTATGTAGATTCCATATAAAACAAACACTTAAAAGAATTATACTTAACTGATCAAAACTTGTTGGTCGCACTATACGTCAGAGTATAGTGCGACCAACTCGATCGATTATGGCGCAAAAAATGTGAAAAAATTTGACACAGGTCCGACGCTGAGGAGCGCTCGCGCAGTACTGAGTTCGGACGACCGGCGCATCGCATTTTGTAATAATTTTGCAGTTGTATTTATCGTATTAATTGAAATAAGTGAATAAATTCATGCTTTAAAATTATAAAATCTTTATTCCTCATAAAGTAACAATTGTTCTGGTATAAATTTTGCTTAGTAATATTATCGTAAATTGGAGTAAATCGCAATTAACTTTAAGCGATTTTTAGGTTTAGAATAAGTTTTTTTCTATATTAAATCAAAGATATTTCAAAATTCTAAGGCCGCTACGAACTATACGACTATATAGGAGATAACATTCTCATTTTTTTATTTAATTTGCTTAGAACAGTAGTTCAATCCAGGAGCTCAAAAAAGTGCCTTCGCGCATTTTATGAAAATCTTTCCCTGCAATTTTGGATTTAATTAAAAAGTTAAACGAAATTTACAAAAAGCGAGGCCGCTACGAACTAGGCCAATAGTTATTCTGCACTATTCAATAGATCAAAATTGTTAATGTATATTTGTTTCTGAGATCAAGAACGCCAATTTACGCAAAAATCACTGTCGAGATGTAATATGCCTCTTAAGTTTCCGTTTTTTTAGGAGTGCTTATTTTAAGTTGCTTTACAACATCTATGTAGACGTGTTTAAAATGAATAATTACTCATAAGGAAGAAATGACAAAAATAACCAAATAAAAAATTAAAAAACGAAAAAAAAGATTTTAAAAAATCGGAAAAAAATCAGGCATACTCTATACACGTAACCCAACAATCTCACGAAGTTTCATAGAAACATTCAATTTCACCCTATATATTTTTTCCTGACACATATTTTGGTTAATTTAAGTGACTGGCCAAAGTTGGGGGTTTTCACGGTACATCTCTCAAAAATTTGGAGTCTGCTGAAGATTCACTACCACCCTCTATACAAAATTGAACCGTCTCCTTATCTGAACCTTAATTTTTCCTTGTTACAGTTTCCTGTTCAAATAAGCTGAAGGTGATAAGAATAGTGTGCAATTCGATTGTAAGTGTGAGTGTTGCAATTATTGGTTGGTTATTACAGTGTCTTAAATTTCACAGTGTTTCATTTCCTTTTACTAGGGAAATAAATTTAAAATACAATATAATAATGTTTCAATTTATTTAAATGTAATTTATATAATAGAAATAAATTATTGAACAATAAAACTTTTTTTAAATATTTGAACCACATTTCACAATTTATAAATATCTTCTTCAGTCTTTTTGAAGTACAATTTAATGATTTTTAATAACTAATCTAGGTATAAATGTTGAAGGAATCTTCAAACAAGTCCCGGGAATATGGCGAATCTGTTTTTAGGATAGTTTTCAAATGTTTTCTTATACCACTCATGAGCTTGAATTGCAGTCTGGACCTAAAAAAGAAATATGCAAATATTTATTATACTAGTCTGTGAATGTACACTATTAGGACATTAAGTTTTCCATGTACTACGCAGTAAACATAAACATGCAGTAACTATAAAGGTCAAGAGACACTGATTCAAACAATACTGCTGATAAAAAGCCATTGTGTTACTTTCTATGGACTAACTGTTGATAAGTATGTCTTGACTCTTTTAAGTGTCTATAGAAACACATTTCTATATAGAAATGTGTTTCTATAGAAAATTCACAACATGTGTTTTAGTTTCATACATGTGCGAATTATATATGTGCTAATAAATTATTTTCAGTAGTGATTTAAATTGAATACATTGATTATTTTTTTAATTTTTCAAAAATAAAAATGAACTTTGACTGTGTTGATTATCCTTTTCCAACTATTTATTACTTTATGGTAGTTAATTATTTATTTGCATACAATTAAAAACTAATTTTTAATGAGAGGGAACTGGAAACCTATAATATTTATAAGTATGACGATAGGATTCAATTTAGCTAATTAACATACCTGATTTGCCAGTACCCACAGATAAATGCAGAAAAATGTTCTTGTTGGTATCAAAAGTAGAAGAGCCGTGTACAGTATCACCTCGCACATCCTGTGAGGACTGGATACATAATGGAACAACCTGCCGTTTGGTACTCTGTGGTCTTCCGTAATCACTTGACCTGACTTTTTGTCTTTGCGTAAGTTCGCAAAGATGATGTTGCTCTGGTATTGTTCGTACCAAGCCCACATGTAAATAAGTATGCATGGTACAGCTAATATCTTTGTATGAGTGTCATTCCATATGACTATCCCTCTGTTTTGGCTCCCTGAAATATTTAGAAAAGTATTATACACAATAATTTTTGCATCCAGCCACTAAATTTTTTACCTATAGAACTTCTTTTGGATGTTGTTTGAGATTTCTGTGTGAAGTCCAAATCTTAGTACTAGGTGCAGTGTGACCCAGTAGCATACTTACGAATATTTAGTATAAATTGTGATAGGTTTACGCTTTGTCAACTGTTCTTGTTTAAAAAATGTGTAAAATAAAATTGATGATAATAATTATCACAAATTTTTATTGCCATCATGTTCTTTAATATTAATAGACATTGAGTATAAGTAATCAATTTAAATTCAAACCACTTTGTAGGCAAGTGCTAAGAATATTGATGGATAACCAAGTAGTTAGCAACCTTGATGGCAAAATCCTTGCTTAGTTTCAATTCAACAGTTTAGTTTATTTTAAATGTCATTGAACAATTAGTTGCATTAATGCACATTTCTATAAGGTTATTATTGTGATCCTGATGAGAATAATCCAAAATTATCTACACTATGTGTGGTTTGATGTGTCACATTTACAGTTATCAAACTAATAAATATCATTATTACTGTTCAAGCTATTGGTAAGTTTGCTAGAATAAGAATAACTAATATCCTATCTTTTCAGTTTGTGAGACCACCATGTTCATCAAAACTTACCACAGAAAAGTGGTGCTTGGCCAATAGCAGCAACATAACAGGCAAAATAATGGATGATGCCAGCTAGATAGTGGCTTAAGTTCATTTTGCTTGATTTAGCAAACACCTGGAGGAAATAGGTCTCGTAAAACCTCCTTAAGCATTGCAGAATCATCAGAGCGGTGGCTATAGTTACAGCTGCTGCTGACACTGAAACAAAACATGGGCATGTTTGGTTAATTTGTTAATTGGATATCTGAGAAAGATTTACATAATTCATGCCTACTCTTACTACACATAGACAATAATTACAAGAGCCATAAAGAAATTATTTTATGAAATTTGATAATATGATAATTGAGATAGTAACTCAGTATGTCTATCTAAGAGACCTTAAACCAAGTATATACAAACTTATACACATACATTTGCCCAGAAAATTTTATAGCAAACAAATTGAATCTATATGATGTGTAGTCAAAATATTTTAATGCTCAACCATTAACCCCACTGATGAATTTTAGTAGGTAGGTAGAGATAGAGTCCCTTAGAAAATACTTTTTGAAAAAAAAAAAAAAGATAGGCAAAAAAATTAAGGTACAATTATACCAGTAATATGTTGCCAACATCATTAGACATTTCGAGTAATTGTAGACTGAATTGTTTTTTAAATCATTCAAGATAATTTAGGTCACACACTGGTTATTTATGTATTCAAATTCCTTAAACACAAAGTTCAGAATTAAAGGTCTTGGAAAATTACAGCATAAATTTTGCTACTTACCAGCAGGTGCATCCTGTTCCAGAAATATTCTCAAGATTAAGGACACATATCTATTCACATTATATTCAAAGTGGTACACGAGAAATATGTAAGCAAGTGTTGCACTGCCAAAGCAAGATGCAAACAAATAAAAATGCTTGTACCAAGACTTTGGTATTTCAATAACATTGAGGAAATTAGCTTCTGGTCCCTTGTAAGCAAAGCTCCCATATTTAAAACCTTTTATTATAAATGCCGGTACGTGTTTCTCAAAGTTGTTAATTAAGAAACCTGTAAACGTTATTGCTGAAGCTAAACCGACAAATATTATATCTAATATATTGAGCATTCTGGCTCTATAGTTTAAAACGTCTTGTCCTGACTGAAGTTAATTCTGTATAAAGTGTTTTTGTATTTAGTCATTTACAACGGTGCTATGGTAGAAACGTGTTCAACTTTCTAACTTGTCCCAGTTTCGTAAATAATACACTATGGTGTGTTTACGTGAGATGAAGAAACTGAATTTTATTGAGCGATTAGCACAACAATTGAACTTGTAGAATCAAATTACTAAAAACTATTTAAAGTTAAAATGGTTGCCTTTTAAGTTTATTTCATGGTTTTGCAGATAAGGTTAAATTCCAGTTGAACTTGAAGTTCTCCCGTTTTAGGGAAGGCAAAGGGAACAATGCCCATACAGCCTAGTCTTTAAATAAATTAATCTTCTTTTTGTTTTTACATTAGGATGTCGGTGTGACGCATTCTAATGTTTCTTGGAGTGTTTGGCACGAAATGGATCGAGTTGGCTTTTTCGATAAGCTTTTGTGAGGTAGTCAACACTACAATAAAATTCTCACGTCCACTTGACCGGAATAGCGTATATGACCTACAAAAAAGTCTGCGTGAACATGTATCTAGCTATCATAGTTTAATCACAATAATCGATTTTGTGTTCAAAATAATTATTAAATCGTCTGAAGAAAAAAAAACTACGTTTAATATGTATCGTAATATTAATCTTTATCGAAATTAAGCATTATGTTATCAAGAGTATTTATGTAGAAGTAAAATACTTTTTGTTTCATCTCAATCGGATATTTCGTTTAAAAGTTATCACGTGTGTAAGATGTTAAGAGTTGGTACCTAATAATGAGTTACGGGCCATAGAGTTTTTTATCAACATAAAATCCTGTAATAATCTTTTTCAAAATATATTTGTTGATGATTGTAAGTAGGTATAAGATCTTTCAAGAGTATAATAAATACATTTCTAAAATAACTTTGCTAGGAAATCCACGCGCGCTTGATGCAAGCAAGACAAGACGCTGGCGGCGCGCGGCGGCGGGCGAGACGAGGACGCGGAGCTTGCTGGGGGCCATTCGCCTAACGGAAATGCTTTTAAAAATGCTAACGCTTTCGATTATATTTTAGTATTTCTGACTGCCGAAGGTTTTCAAATACCTCCTGTTCATTTTTTTACTATTGTTATTACCATAGCAAAAGATAAAAATAGAGCGCGAAGCATTTGAAAACCTCAGGCGGCTAGAAATAACAAAATAAAATCGTAAGCGTTAGCGTTTTCCAAAGTTAGGCGAATGGCCCCCTGGCCGCCTGTCGCTCTTGTTTATTGAAAGAAATTGAAAAAAATATTTTATTGGAAGTATGACAGTAGGTACACGGTCTACGGGTGCACTAAGAAAGGAACCCCCCCCCCTCACCCCCCGGAAGGGTTTCAAATAGGGGTTTTAGGTTTTAATGAAAGTTTGTATGAAAAATCTTATTCCTTGGGTAAACTAAGAGACTTAAAACTTGACTCAACTACAAACCGTAAACAGACTGAGAAAAATCAGATTGGATAAACAATAGGCTACTTAAAATGACTAATTCCACGCGTACGAAGTCGCGGGCAACAGCTAGTTTTATATAAATTTTCATTTAAAGTTTTATATTATTAAGTAAAAGGAAATATATAATACATTTATACACAGATAGATCATTGGTATGTAGAAGTGTAGCTTTATTTGTCGGGAATGGTCTAATATGTGGGGATGATAAGTCTTTAAAAACTAAGAATCCATGGAATAGAGGACAGGAAAACAAAATAAGATCAACATTTCCCTCATCAAACCCGCAGTCACACCTAGGATCATTTATTATATTGAGTTTGGCAAGATGGGAAGGCACAGACGAATGGTCTAGTCTTATTCTATTTATCATGGATGACTCCGTCTTACCGAACTTCATGTTGTAAAACCAAGGTTTAGGAGGATCGTGATCCCGAATTTCAGCATAAAATTTACCTTTGGTTAGTTTGCTATATTTTCACATTTGTTCCCATCTTTCACGCAATACAGATTATCAGATTATTAAAAGCTAATAGATCTAAACATTAGTTTTGGAACGGAAAAACATCGCCACATGATACAGCATCACTTGCCAGATTGTCAGCTAGTTCATTACCAACTATACTGATATGAGCACGAATCCACGCAAATTCTATAATTATGTAGACCGTTTTTGATACATTCCTGTGTCATTTGTCTTATATTAAAAATGACAGGGGAATAATTTTTCATTTTAAATGGGAACTTTTCTAATGGTTGTAAGGCACTTTTGAATCTGAACATATTACAGCAGATTTAAGCTTCATGATTTTAACATATTTAACTAACTAAAACCATAAAAGGTTTCGGTTATGTATTTAATATATTTTGCTTTACCTCATTTAAAATGTGTACAGAAGGGTGAGAAATATACATGGAAACAATACTTAAGTCATAGATCTTAACGGTCACTATAGAAATATTTTCATGATGAGTGAGTAAAGAAATAGGAGTAAAAGGGATTGATTTTTTAATGAGAATAGCTACGCCACCGTAGCTATCATGTCTTTCTTCACGAAGAGCAACATATCCATAAGCTTAAAGCTTATGATGAGATTTTAGCTATGTTTCAGATTAAATAAAGATAAAAGGGTCATATTTATTAAGAATACTTCGGCATTTCCATCGTATGATTTTAGCTTTTTTGTCCATTTTGATGAATTTTGATTAAATTTGATATTTAAGAATCAGCGTTGGACGGTGAAGGAGAACTGGATTGAGAGTTAGAGTTAAAATGAGTTAGAAAAGAGAGCAGTAATTGGATTAGGTCATAAATAGAGATTTGGGATTTATTTAAATCCTGTACTTTATCACTGAACCCACAGCCATCAGAACATGACGGACAGTCATAGTCTTTATTATGAGCCTTGTGCGATTCAGTATCACAGCTATGTAATTGTTTTGATGGAACTCGGGGTTTTTTATATAAAGAAGTTGTAGATTTATTGCTAGGTTCAATGTTAGATGGAATATTTCTGTGAGTAGAGGACTTTGCAAAATTGTTTGAGGTAACATTTGAGTATATTTTAGTAACTCTAGGGTAAGACTTGGACTGAAGCGTCCAAGTAACATATGAAACACAGTTATTAGCCTAGTAGACTTTAATATCGTTTTGGCGGATATACTCTGCTCAATATTTATTAGTAGCAAAATGAGATCACATTAACAACAAACATGATTTCCACCACACTTGAAACATCGAGGTTTTGACCTGCATTTTGTTTTGGTATGGCCAAAGCGGCAGCAGTTATAACACTGTATCGTTGGGTAAATATATAAATCTACAGGCAATGCATCAAATCTAGCACATAAATCTCGTTTAGGGAGAATTTGGCCATTAAAGGTGACACTAATTGATTGAGTTGGTTTCCAAACTACCGAGCTTTCTTGAAAAACGTAATTATAATACTTATTACTTTTATTATTTTGCCGCAATCAATTGGAACAGATATATGTATTTTCAATAATCTCTTCAGGAGACCCTTCCATAGGAAGACCACGCACTGGACCCATTCGGGTCACATTAAATGTAGGTATAAACACGTGCAGAATTGATTCACTTTCCGCATAACGTGTATACATAAAAAAGAACACGTTCCGAGGAAAGGCATTGAAATAATGTAATTGAATTTATCTAAATTTTTAGTTTCGGGCAAGCATTTTACATAAAATACCAAAATTTCAGTTCTGTAACTCATTCCGTTTACGATCTAGAGACCAGAGACATACATACAGACAGACAGACAGACAGCAATAGGGTTCCATTTTTACCCTTTGGGTACGGAACCCTACATACTGAGGAATTGGGAACCTCCTTCATTTTGAAGTCGGTTAAAACAGGATGAATTTTCAAATATTTGCCTTCCAAAACTTTCTTGATAGGTAAGTTCTTGAATAAGCTTTCTCCAGTAATTTACTTATATTTTCTTAAAATATATGGGAGTTAGCTTATAATATATATCAGGTTTCGTAATTGGGAGGAAGGTAGGTATTACCTATTCGTTCTTACGAAAGAAAAACCCGCTGATTTCTTTTCAATAATAATAATATTAAAAAAAAAACTTCAACGTGACAACACATTCTTTCCAAATTCTTTTATTTATTATAAATAAATAAATAAAATAAAATAAAATTCATTTATTTCGAGCAACATAACTCATAATCATAATAATAATGCATAATCAATTATTGTAGAAATAGGCACATGTCACTTAAAATACACCTAATCATTTATTTAATTTAATAAATTACATAATTTAAATTTAATATTAATTTTATTTTATTTATTTTATTTATAATAATCTCTTCAGGAGACCCTTCCATAGGAAGACCACGCACTAGACCCATTCGGGTCACATTAAATGTAGGTATAAACACGTGCAGAATTGATTCACTTTCCGCATAACGTGTATACATAAAAATATATTATAATATTTTATTTCGAATTAAAAATACGTCTTACCATATTTATTATACCATAGTTATTTCAATTCAATATCTAATCTATTACAAAACCAAAAATGAAATAGAAATAAAAAAGGAAAATTGTTCACACACATGATTACTCCGATGACATGTGAAAGTGTCAAAACAAATTACAATGAAACACAACAACAGAGAATGGGAACGAATCTACAATGTTGACGAGGAGCAAAACATCACGTTTGAGACCACCGGACTCGTCAAGTCGCTCCGCCTCGCAGTTATCGGCAACAGTCTCAGTACCAAGTACCCTCCGGCTGACACCTGCAGTTGCGTCGAGCGATAGTGACGAGTACTTATCTTCTCCGACGACGCCACCACCAGTTCGTCGAAGAAGAGGCCGGCCACCGAAGGGTTTGGGGCTTGTGGGGCAATCGGCTCCGGTCAGGGCCCCCGCTCCCGGTGGAGTGCACCACATGCGTTGGACAACTTCCATAAACGAAAGTGTCATGCGTGCATATTTTGAGGCAACAGAGGCAGGAACCAATCTTACTGCGTACCGTGCTCAGATGCTTTCTCTGTTTCAGGCTCTTGAACCAACCGTCAACGTTTCGGCTCAACGATTATCGGATCAGGTGCGAGCCATTCAACGGGGTCACTTATTGGATGACTCTACACTTGATCGGCTCCGTACAGAGGTACAAAGTAATCACATCATTTCTATTGCATCACAGGCGGCAAATCTATCTCCGTCCATAACAGCATTACAAGCTGACGTTGCTGATGGTGATGACAGGGATGATGTGATTACTACTGTAAGTTCCCAACACAATGATGTATTGAGGAGTACTTTCGAGGATGTAGTTCAGGAATTTTGATCCACTCCGTTGCGTCTTAGACTTCGGCTTCCGCGTTTCTCTATGCACAAAAAAAATAGGGCGCTGATGTGTGCTTTAGATTCGCTATTATCAAATTATATTGATAGTAGCGAAGACCTCGCTGATACGCATTCGATCTTGTACTGTGCGGCTGTTACGGCTTGTCGTGCGGCGCATGTCAAATTCCCAAATACTGACATAGCAACATACCCTAGGATTGAGAGCCGTATTAGCGAGGCTAGGGTACTCATCGGTAAGCTCAGCTGTTTCAGGGAGGGCAACACCACAACAACAATTCTCGGGAATTGGTATTAGTTACTAGAATTATAGTTCACATGTCACAGAGCGCATTGACTTTCTGAAACAGAAAATTTGTGCATGGGCTAATCGCATTCGGAGGTATAAGTTACGAGTGAGTCGTTTTACTCAGAACCGCATGTTCGAAAGGGATCAACGTTGTGTTTATCGATCCTGGGAGCGTTCGAATCAGAGTGATATTGATATGCATCGACCGGATGATGAGGCCATGATTTCTTTCTGGCGCAGCATCTCATCCGTGCCCGTCACTCATTCTGATGGCGCGTGGATGACGGATGTAAAGCGATGGTGTGAGCTTTTACCTGAAATGAATGATGTAATCATTGACTACGAAGACGTAGTTTGTGCAGTTCATTCGTTACCCAACTGGAAATCGCCAGGCCTGGACGGACTGCACAATTTCTGGTTTAAATGGTTACCAAGCTCACACGTTTGCTTAGCATCTCAATTCCAGCGTGCTTTATCATCTCGGTCGCTTCCAGAATTTATGATAACAGGCATAACCCATCTGCTCCATAAATCCGGTAGTACTACGGACCCAAAAAATTATAGACCAATCACCTGTCTGCCAACAATTTATAAAATTCTTACATCTATTTTAGATCTAAGATTAGTAAACATATTGATCAAAATTCTATAATGTACGCCTCTCAAAATGGATGTAGGAATGGGGCCCGTGGTACTAAGGAGCTACTCCTCATTGACAACTCCTCAAAGACTCTGTCGACTTCCTGGATAGATTACAAGAAAGCGTATGATTCCGTACCGTTCATGGCTCATGAGGGTGCTGGAGCTGTATAAAATAAATGCAACTCTACGCACTTTCACATGTATGCGACAGTGGAGAACGGTCCTATTCTATCCAGAATCTCGACGGACTCTGGGTAAAGGCGATCCTATAAAAATAAAGCGAGGCATCTTCCAGGGCGACGGTCTGAGTCCATTGTGGTTTTACCTGGCCTTAAACCCTCTGAGTAAACTACTCGAGAGTTCAGGTTTAGGCTATCGTTTACGGAGAAATGGTCAAGTAATATCACACCTGCTTTTCATGGATGACCTGAAACTTTTTGCCCATAGCAGTTCTCATTTGACAGCCTTACTGAAGGTTACTGAAGATTTCAGTAATGCTAGCAGAATGGAATTTGGTGTGGACAAATGTGCAATCATGCATGTAAAGCGTGGTCAGGTAATGGAATCCGCGGGTATAAAACTCGGATTCAGTTCACCTTAGATCTCTCTCCGTAAACGAAACCTATAAATATTTAGGTATGTCGCAGGCATTAGGCATCAACGATGTTGACATGAAACAGTCATTACGTGAGCGTTTCTTGGGGCGCCTGTCAAAAGTTCTTTTGTCGGGCGGAAACAAGGTTCGTGCATATAATGGCTGGGTAATGCCGCTATTGATGTATTCCTTTGGCATACTTAAATGGACTCAAACTGAACTTGATGCCTTGGACAGAACAGTTCGTACATTGTTAACAGCACACCGTATGCATCATCCACGCTCCTCGACTGTGAGATTGTATATCCCGCGGAAGTGTGGTGGTCGTGGCTTCCTAAATGCCAAGACATTACATAACCGCGAGATAAACAAGCTTAGGGAGTATTTTCTTAACGTCGATATGGGGATTCATAGAGATGTAGTTGCTGTTGACAATGGACTCACTCCTCTATTTTTAGCAAAAGAAAACTGGCGCAGACCTGTAGTACTTAGTAATTTGGATCGCAGCATTGTATGGCAAAGCAAGGAGTTGCATGGCAGATTTTACCGGGCTCTACATGGGCCTGACGTAGATTTATCAGCATCAGTATACTGGCTACGTTACGGTGACCTTTTTGGTGAAACCGAAGGTTTTATCTGTGCAATAATGAATGAGGTTGTGATGACGAAGAACTAACGGAGGTTTATACTGAAGGATGGCACATTGGATGTTTGCGGTGCGTGCCATCGCCCAGGTGAATCCCTTAGGCATATAATCTCCGGTTGTTCTCGTCTCGCAAATGGCGAGTATTTGCACAGACATAACCAAGTGGCCAGAATAATACACCAACAACTTGCTTTGAAATACAATCTTTTAGCATCTGAGGTTCCTTACTTACCTATAGTAAGAACAGAACCTGCTTCAGAACAGGTTCTTGAAAATAGCCATGCCCCATTATATTGGGATCGATCTATCATTACAGACAGGACTATTGTGGCTAATAAACCCGATATTGTATTGATAGATCGACACCAACGCCGTGCAGTAGTTGTTGATGTCGCTGTCCCCCATGACGACAACCTTGTAAAAGCTGAAAAAGATAAAGAAAACAAATATCTTGATTTAGCTCGCGAGATTGTTGACATGTGGGACATCGATTCAGCTATTGTTGTGCGGATAATCATATCTGCCCATGGTTTGATAGCCAAGAGCCTCGATAAACACCTTAAGAGGCTCGCGTTACGTGGTTGGGTCAAGAGTCAGATGCAGAAGGCAGTACTTCTGGACACGGCTCGCATAGTGAGGAGATTCCTCTCTCTGGGGCCCTAACCACCGGTAGCTAGGACCCTGTTCCCGATGCCGGTTGGCTTCTATTTTTTATATTATTAAATGTTTTTATTTTTATATGAATATTTAAAAATGTAATTAATATGGTATATAATAAATAAAGAGAATAATAATAATACATTATTTATTTGTTTCAACATACAATAGGGAAGATGCAGATATAATATTTATAAAAAAATTATGATTAAAATGTTAAAAAAATATAAAAGAAAGGCCACTGCAATGTTTTTATTTTACATAATATTGTTTTTTAACAATAATTACGAATTAAAAATGACTTGAAAAAAAGTATTTTAAAACACCAATCAGCGTTTAGTGACGTCACTCCTGTTATGACAAGTTATTTGAGGTTATTGGTTGTAAAAGTGAATATTATTTTATGGGAATATTAATTGCGTTTTTTAATAAAAAATAGAAGTTGCGTTTATCAAAGCAGACTCCAGGAATTTACCAAGAGTAAGTGTTGACATGGTTGTAACTTTTTTTGTCCAAAGTGCAGTGTTTTCAAGTGTAGTAATGAAAGGGACTAAATTACTACGGTATGTATAAATCATAGTTGTTAAACTTTGTATTTTATTCAGCGGCTTCTACACATAGCAGTTATTTCAGCTCAACAAGAGAATCGTAAGGTAAGTATTAGGTAGGTTACTAACGCGTTTTTACGTACAAGCAGATTAATTAAGCATGTAACAAGTATATTCGCCGACTTACGTCAAAGTGATCTTCATATCATCGAATAATGGTCTTTGGAGAATAATTGTCATTTCTTTTCGCAGCTTGAAACCACTTTTTTCTCAGTTTTGGATCAATTAAATTAATTCAATCAAAAGTCAAAAACAATTTATTTGGAAACTTTGTAGAAGTAGATGGACACATTGGCACAAAACATGAGTCAACACGGCTTTTTTCGGAATATTAGTGGTATTGTTATGATCACCTGATGTTGATGGATAGTCCATTTAAAATTTTTACAAAAAAATATATCGAAAGTCGAAAAAATATGCAAAAGTATGAAAATTTAAAGCCAGTGACGAACAAGTACGACCAGTGACAGACAGGAGTGACGTCATCGGAACCATAGGTCCGTTTTCGCGCGAAAATTTAAACTGTCAATTTAAAACCGCATTTTTTCCGATAAATTACAATATTTTAATTTTTTAATATATCTGTGGTTTATTCTACATTGAATTCTTTAAAATGAAAACAAAAAAAAAATATTGCATCTTCCCTATTGGTACAATACACAAATAGAATTGCAGTACATTTTAATTGAAACAAAAAGGTATGTGGCTCAGCATGTGACAGTTAAGTTTTGACTTGTCGCTGGTATTCTGCTACCACCTCACAATTATTATATTCTAAAAAACACATTAATAAGGACAATATCAGCAAGTCGAGACAATAATTTAGTTTTAATTACTACAACAATTAAACAGCATCATATTTTGTACTTGCCGCCTCGTGTTGTTGTTCAAGGAACCACCGTTTACACCTTTGCTTAAAACTGCTTTCGGATATTATAAGACTTTGCCGCAAAACGTCCCAGGGGACGTTTTGTATTTGCCGCAGGCAACAGCATTTCTAAATAAAGGCAGAGACAGGCGCAGGCCAGTGTCCCTCAAATTAGTACCACGAGTCCTCCATTTTAACTTACTAGCCAAATATTCCGGTATATTTATTTTAAGCAAGGAATACAAAAAACAAACATATTTCAAATCCCTTACTCCGCCCATATTCAGAACCCCGTAACGCACCAAGTGGGGAGTAATATGATCCCTCTTTTTTATTGGGAAGCAAAATCGCATGCAAGCATTCTGTACTCTCTGAATTTGCTGCTTAGTCTTTGCAAGCAAACACGGACCAAATACAGTATCACAATATTGTAGGTGCGATAAAACTAAGGAGTTACACAGTTGTAATTTAACATTTGTGCATAAAAATCGATTCAGTTTATACAGAGTCTGGAGCGACCAAACAATGACTAACCTTTCGCCCAACATGATTCTCGAATCTAAAGAAAAGTTTACTAGAAAAAAATCCACGCGGACCAGTCAGCGGATGGGACTCGAACCCGCACCCTTCGCTATCCGGGCGAATGCACTGACCATTATGCTACCACGGCCCTATTCGCCGCGTCGAAATTTTCCTAGCCTTAAGCTGCAAGGCAGCGCCATCTCTTCGCATTGTAGGTAATCCACAATTTTTTTTTCTAGTAAACTTTTCTTTAGATTTAAACATCTAGCTAGCAGTTAAATGCTTAAAAATAAATAAAAACATAACTATGATTCTCGAACCTAAGATTTTCATCCATGTACAGACCCAGATTCCGAACACAGCTTTCCCGGGGTATAGGCACATTGTTTAAACTTACGCTTACTTATATACTTTTGATAGATTCCACTTGATTTTTAGTACCTAAAATAATTTGGACACTTTTGGTTGGGTTTAGCATTAGACAGTGCCTACTAGACCACTCAGCAACGACCCGAAGATCCCTATTTAGTTGACTCACAGCCTACGACACACAGTAGGGTTGGTGTGAACATAAAGCTGTGTGTCGTCAGCATAAAGGTGATACCGACAATTAGCAATAACTTCAGTGATACTAGATGTATATAATGCAAACAGCGTAGGACCGGATATGGAACCTTGAATCACCCCCTTTGCGATAGCCATGGGATCTGATATCTCGAACCTGCTGTCATTTTTTACACATCGTACCATGTGTGAGCGACCTGACAAGTAAGAGTCAAACCAGCTACAAGCAACGTCACCAAATCCAAAGTATTAGGTACTTGACCAACAATAGTTCCAAATTTACCGAATCAAATGCACGGCCGAAATCCAGTAATACCATTAAGGTACCCAAACCGTGATCAGATGCAGAAAGAATGTCATCTGTTATTTTTTTTTTTTTTTTTATTTATTTATTTGGACAACCAACAAGATCATACACCTTAAAAGCTAAAAGTTACACATTTGTTATAAAAGAGTTGGTGCGACCTCAATTACAGGTTGCCACGGCAAGCGTATACAATGGGAGTCGGGAGCGTAGGGCATCCCTTAGCTTAAATATTATAATTTAAATAAAGGTTTATTACAAGAAAAAGTTAATACTAAGAATCTATTTGAACATTATACGTAATTTTTTTTTTAATGCAGGTAAACTTAGATGGAATATGTCAATTTCACGATTTTTACTGATATTATTATAATCAGTAAGGAGCCTGTTAATAGGGGAAAATGAGCCTAGGTTCGTCTTGGAGCGCTTTGGTTTAAATAATGAGTATCTAGAGAGGCGCGGAAGATTATGAGAAATTGTAAAATTAACTTTTTGAAGCAATTGAGGACAATTTAAGTTGCCGTTGACTAAATTGTGAAGGAACGAAAGATTTAAAATTTTGCGGCGATTTTTAAGAGATATAAGATTAAAATGTCTTAACCGGTCCGAATAGCTTTTAAGGCTTTTACACAAATTAAATTTGTATGATAAGTGGTACAAGAACCTCTTCTGGACGCGTTCGATTTTACTGGAGTGGACCTCATAATACGGGTGCCAAACGACGCAACAGTACTCTAAAAGCGATCTGACTAGACTCTCGTATAACCTTATTACACTCGATTTGTTTTTAAAGAATTTGGTATTTCTGATAACAAATCCAACGCATTTTAATGACTTATTAACTATGTGGTCGTAGTGTTCCTTAAAATTTAATTGCTTATCAAGAATGACACCGAGGTCTCGGACGGATTCAACCTCCCGAATACATTTTCCTGATACAGTATATACTCCCGGTAACTCACTATGTTTACGAGTAAAATGAATATGACAGCATTTATCACCATTTAAAACCATATTGTTGCTCCTACACCAACATTCCAACCTATCAATATCTTCTTGAAGCAGCAATTTATCGTTGGTGTCCCTCATTGGTCTCATCAACTTTAAATCATCCGCGTAAAGATATGGTTTGCTATTTCGGAAGCAGGATGTGACATCGTTCATAAATATGTTAAAAAATACAGGACCCAGGTGGGAACCTTGGGGCACACCTGACAAATTGGGAAAGGGGTTAGATACATAACCACTTACTACGACTTTCGACGTACGACCATGTAAGTATGACGAGCACCAATCGAGAAAAGTGCCGGCAAACCCAAACTGGGATAGTTTTTGAAGTAGACTACAATGTGGAACTTTATCAAAGGCTTTGGATAAATCCGTATATATAACATCCACTGCTATGCGCTCATCTACCAGGCGCGATATCTCATCGACAAAATCTACTAGATTAGTGCTGGTGGAGCGAGCAGCAAAAAATCCATGTTGGGAGTCCGCCAGTACACTCTTAATGTGCCACGATATGTGAGGACATACCAATGATTC
Source organism: Chilo suppressalis (assembly GCA_902850365.2). Lineage (NCBI taxonomy): Eukaryota > Metazoa > Arthropoda > Insecta > Lepidoptera > Crambidae > Chilo > Chilo suppressalis. The sequence goes on from OU963894.1 coordinate 40,423,494, forward strand.
TAGTAATTTACCAAACACCGATAAAATGGTAATGGGTCTGTAATTAATGGCATTATTTATGTCCCCAGATTTGTGAATTGGTACAATAAGGCCCTTCTTCCAGGCTGATGGAAACGTACCCGACGCGAGCGATGCATTGAATATATATGTGAGAGGTGGAGATAGTTGCTTAGCACAGTTGACAACAAAAATTGAAGGTATTCCATCTGCTCCAGCTCCCTTGCATCTGTCGAGAGATTCAAGATGTTTCAAAACTTGGTCTTCTGAAAAAGATAAAGAGCTCAGAGAGTGGGTGGTTTTACAACTGTTGTTAATGTTATAATCGACTTGGGTTTTAGGGTCATCTGTGCTATATGAGGTTGAAAAGAATGCTGCGAGAGTATTACATACTTCAGGACCAGTTGAAGCCGTGATGTTGTCATATTTAATTGAAGCTGGAAACGAGACACTGTTGGTATTCTTCTGCTTTATGTAAGAAAAAAATAATTTCGGGTCGGATTTGATGGATTCTTCGATTAAATCTATATATTTATTATAGCACTTAACAATTAAGGCATCACATCTTTTTTTCAATGATTTAAAAGATAGGTTATCGAGAGGATTTTTATATTTTTTAAAACGAACGCGAAACTTGTTTTTTTCTTTAAGTAGGAATTTCAGTTCTTTGGTATACCAAACGGGAATATTGTTATATTCAGTAACACCGTGCATGTACTATGTTTTGAGCGAAATCCCGATTGAAAACTCGGTAATATATCTTTTCCCCCCCTCTCAATGAATTTGTTTATTTGCGTTAAAGCACACTTTTCAACTATTTTAGAAATGGCAGGAAGTATGCTTATAGGCCGCAAATCATCGACACACTCAACTTTTGTCTTTTTTGGAATGGGAGTAATCAATGCACATTTCCAATCATCGGCAAAGACGCCATCTTGCATTGATTTATTTACTATGGAAGATAAAGCAATCATAGAGTACGGCAGTGTTAACTGTATCATGCACATCGATATACCGTCACATCCCCGAGAGTTAGAAGACATTTTAGCGACGATATTTTCTATTTCCGACTCACTGACACGGAGGAATTCAAACACATTGCTCGTGCGCCGGCAAGATTTAAACCTATTCAACTCGTCATTATCTCCTGGTACTAATGGTATAGAATCTGAAAAGTGTTTGTTGAGTGCATTTGCATCGTTTAGATGAACGGGGATTGAGTTTTCTTGATAAGGTTTAAATATATTGTTTATATGTCTCCACATAATACCAGGTTTATTTTGATTTTTATTAACAAATTGATTGAAATATGTTCGCTTTTCTTGTGCTACTGCAAAGTTATAATAATTACGAATAGTACGGTTAAACTGTTTAGCCGAATCCGATTTTAATATTTTAGCTTTTGTACATGCACGATCGCGTTCTTTTTTTACTCTACGAAGTACATCAGTCATCCAAGGGCAAGGTGGACGGTTAACTCTAAAAATACGTTCAGGAGCGAATGTATCAAAAAGATCTAGAATGAGTATATTAAACGTTAATATTACTGTACAAAGTTACTAATTCCCATGGAGTATACTCGGCAGCTGCATTTATATTTGCTTTGTTACTATTGATGGATCTGGAGGTCATGAACCGTGGTTTGAATTTTTCTATTTCTATGGGAAATAGAAAAATTCAAAACTACGGTATCATTTTTTATTAATGGCTGGACAATTATTTATTTCATTAATTTCCTAAACTGAATCTTGATTACTGATAAACTAGTAAGAGTAAGGGCACATTAGAAACAGGCAAGACCTTTTTATGTATACACAGTCAGGTCATAAGTGTTGTCACACAGTAAAAACTTTTTTTTAGAATGCTGGCCACAAAAAAGTTTATTGAATTCGAATTTCGAATTGTTCATGATAATAAAAATGTATACTTTTTAGAATCTCCTTCCTAGTCGTGCACTCTTGACAGAGTGGTCGTGGTCATGTCTCGGTCAATTCTTGTGCCACTGATGCAATCGCGATGCGTCGCCATGCAGCTCGATGTTTTGCAGAGCGAGAACAATCATTTACGCTAGAGTGCGTCGCCGATTTAATAAGGTCTGTCCACCTTGTTGGAGAACGCCCGCGAGACCTTTTGCCCTCAACTTTCCCTTGCACCACCAATCGTTCCATGGAGTTCTCATTGCGAGTAATATGCCCGAAGAATTTGAGGATTCGTATCTGCACAGTCGACGATAATCTCTCTTTGATGTTGAGTTCCCTCAGGATTGAAACGTAGGTACGGTGCGCGGTCCAAGGAATGCGTAGCAGACGTCTCCAACACCACATTTCCAGAGCGTCAATCTTGCGACAGTCTTTCGTTTTGAGTGTCCACATCTCAGCTCCATATAGAAAGATTGGAAAAACCAAGGATCTCATTAGCCGAACTTTTGTGTTTTTGGTTATCCTACGGTCTCTCCAAATCTTTGTGAGTTTTTCCACTGATGATCTAGTCATGGCGCAACGTTTTCGAATTTCATCATCGTTGGTAATAGTGGAACCCAGATATATGTAGCTGTTGACAACCTCGCAACCCGCTATACTCTGGACGTCCGGTTGGTTATAGTTAGCCCGATCCACAATCATTATTTTGGTCTTATCACGATTGATTGCAAGTCCAAATTCCGACGCTGTCGTCTCTAGTCGATGAAGAAGCAATTCGATATCCTCTCTGGTTGACGCTAGGAGGGTAGTATCGTCGGCGTATCTTAAGTTAGACACTTTTCTGCCTCCTACGGATATTCCTTCACCCCAATCTTCAAGAACAATCCGCATTATATACTCTGTGTATATATTAAATAGTAGGTGAGACAATATACAACCCTGTCTTACACCGGCCTGTGTTTTGAAGTGCTCAGAGTGGACATCGTCGACCCGGACAGCTGCAGTACCATCCTCGTATAGCCGTCTGATGAGGTGTATAAGGTGCAGCGATACCCCCATCTCCGTCAGTATCGACCATAATTTCCACTATTTGACCGTATCGAAGGCTTTCCTGAAGTCAACGAAGCACACGGAGAGAGCGATGTTAAATTCTCTGGCCTTTTCTACAATTTGTCTCAAAATAAGCAGCTGTTCTCTTGTATCTCGACCCTTTACAAAACCAGCTTGCTCGGAGGCGATTTCTCGGGACAGATAAGCTTGAAGCCTCATGTTTACAATGTGCAGCAGGATTTTACTGGCATGGGATATGAGAGAGATGAGTCTGTAGTTGCTACACTTTTTTGTTGATCCCTTTTTATGCAGCGGGATGAATACAGAGTGGGACCAATCACACGGCCAAACTCCGGTGACCCAAATTCGACAACAGTAGATTGATTGTAGATTTTCCCCATAGCTTTTATCGTCTCAATCGGGACTCCATCGAAACCCACAGCCTGGTTCTCTTTAAGATGTTTAATCGCTGCTCGTACCTCATCTTTTAGCGGAACTGGTTCGCGTTCTGAGGTTTCGTCATAGGTCATTGTGACGTCAACTGCACGGTCAGCAAACAAAGACGCACAGTAGTCCATCCAGACACATACAATCCGTTTAATCTCCGTAACAGTAGACCCAGTCGTATCCTCAATGGCCCAAGTCTTTGGTTTGAACTGGCGGGTTATAAGTCTGATTTTCATGTGTAAGTCTTTTGTTTCAGACTTTTGAGAATGCCGTTCAACCTCTTCACATATTGACTGTAGTTCCATATTACGATCTCGGCGGCAAGCAGCTTGTATGGCAGAAGTCATGGCATTAAGTTCTTGTATTTTAGCGCCACTTCCTTTAAGCTCTCTACGCTTCTCGATTAAGCTCCAGGTATCGGTCGCCATCCAGTGCTGTTTCTTTTTGGATCTAACGTGAGGCTGAGATTCATGGACGGCATCCTTTACAAGTTGTACGAGCGATTTCCAGAGGCGATCGACGTTCTCTTCTCTGCCAAAGCTTTCGCGTCAGCGCAGTTCTTTGCCCTTAAGCGACTGGACAAAAGAGCCCTTATCAAATACCTGTACGCGATTGGACGTTTTTCCGACTGTTGGCCTGCGCAATCTGATCCTCACATTACAAACCAATAGCTCATGGTCAGACATAACGTCGGCTCCGGGCAGTGTATGGGCGTTAGTTATAGAGCTCCTCCATCTTGTTTTAATCAATATGTAGTCGATCTGGTTGCGGTGTTGTCTACTTGGGGAAGTCCAGGTATACAGTCTTCTGGGGTGGTGCTTGAAAACTGTATTCATTATGGTAAGGCTGTTATCTGCTGCAAACTGGACAAGGCGTTCTCCTCTGCCGTTCCTGCAACCTAGACCGTAGTGCCCCACGATATTTCTCAAACCAGCATCAAGTACAGTGGTGCCAACTTTAGCTTTGAAGTCGCCGATAACCATCAATATCTCTCTTTTTGGGATGTTGTTGATACAAGCTTCAAGTTGATTATAGAAGTCCTCGATAATTTCCTCCGTAGCGGCGCTTGTGGGAGCGTATACTTGGATGATATTTAGTGCACATGGTGAAGCATTGATCTTCATAGTAATTATCCACTTGCTGACAGGGTTGTAACCCAAGACACAGCCAGCTATGGATGTGGGTATTACCACAGCCACTCCTGCGAAACCAGAGCATTCGTTTCCCGAGAAAAAGATGGTGTGCTTGTCTACGATTCTGTGTCCACTCTCTTTCCAGTGCGTCTCACTCAATCCAGTAATAATTGTATTGCATCACTCGAGTTCGTGGTCCAATACATGGAGCTTTCCTTCATCGATGAGGCCCCTAACATTCCATGTCCCGATGCGGATGTCATTGCGAAGTTGGAGTCTCGTTTTTCCAGTAGCATAATTTCCATGTGCCGCCTGGTTAACCGCTAACACATGGCCGGTAGCCAATTTCACACCATGATTCCCGGACAATACAGGGCGCCGATCGCTACTCAGATCGCCAGGCACACGTTTACTTTTATTTGACCTCATCATAACTCTCGTGGGAAATTAGTGCAGTGGTTTCCCGTTGCTTTCTGCACCAGAACTTTTAGGGGGAATTTGGGCCCCAAGGTTTCTGACGCCTCTTCCGTACAGGTTGTCCCAACGGGTATGTATGGTTATACCGCCATTTCTCGGTCGCCATTGCCCCGTTGGTTATCTAGCAGGGAATACCACGGCAACCAATTGGTTGCCGCCGCCATTCGGCGCGTGCAGGTGGGGTTGACAATAGGGCGGGTGAAGGTAGTATTCCGGTCTCCCCTTACTCCCCTAGAGATTTAGAATTTTATTCATTTTAAATATGGGGTGGACGCTTAAAGAAGACCTTGTTGTAGTTATTGCGTAGGTAGCATCGTTGCGGTTACGCGCTAATTCAAATTTTTGATATACTGAAAAATTTGAATATAACCAAAAGATTTGTTTATCGTACCATCAAACGATACAATGAAGACTCTAGTGTAGATAACAGGTCAAGAAGTGGTCGTCCTCGGTCTGTTAGGACTCCAGCAGTGATAAAAGCTGTGAAAGCGCGTATTCAAAGAAATCCCAAACGTAAGCAGAAACTGTTCGCCTTTCAGATGGGGTTAAGCAGAACCACGGTGAAAAGGGTGTTAAATGAAGACTTAGGGCTTCGGGCATATCGAAGAAAAACAGGACATCGTTTGAATGCTCGTCTAATGGATCTGAGACTGAAGAGAAATTCTTTTTTCGAATGAAAAAAATTTTACCGTAGAAGAGAGCTACAACAAACAAAATGATAAGGTGTACGCACGCAGTAGTGAAGAAGCGAGCAACCGTATTCCGCGTGTCCAACGAGGTCATTATCCATCCTCGCTCATGTTATGGTTGGGAATTTTCTTATTGGGGCTTAACAGAGGTACATTTTTGTGAGAAAGGTGTAAAAACGAATGCAGTCCTGTATCAAAAAACAGTCCTGATGAACCTTGTGGCACCTGTTTCTCATACCATGTTCAATAACAGGCATTGGGTATTCCAACAAGATTCGGCGCCAGCTCATAGAGCGAAGAGCACACAAGACTGGCTGGCGGCGCGTGAAATCGACTTCATCCGGCACGAAGACTGGCCCTCCTCCAGTCCAGATTTGAGTCCATTAGATTACAAGATATGGTAACACTTGGAGGAAAAGGCGTGCTCAAAGCCTCATCTCAATTTGGAGTCACTCAAGACATCCTTGATTAAGGCAGCCGTCGATATTGACATCGAACTCGTACGTGCTGCGATAGACGACTGGCAGCGCAGTTTGAGTTTTGTATTCAAAATCACGGAGGTCATTTTGAATAAACTTTATTGTCATAAGAGTCTATGTTTTGTTAAGTTTTGGTATATAAATCTTTACATAATAGTGATGTAACGATTATCCGCATCCACATTCGCGAATATTCGCATATTTTTGAATATTCACATTCACATTCGCATTCGCATAATCTCTGCGAATGTTTTGCGAATATGATTATAAAAAAAACAATTTGAAGAAGTTGTAGTTCTTCCTTTCCTTGAATATTCATTGTTACACAGCTTGCATTTAGCTCGTTCAGCATCGCAAAGTGTGAAATAAGTCCATATGTCACTAGAATTTGATTTACTCATGTTAATTAATCACTATTCAAACTATAACCTCAAAATTCACTTGTTTTGTTTACAAAAAGACCGGCCCGAGCGGAATGACACTTCAGTCGGATGAGTTCATATCAACTCGGCAATTCGAACGAGACTGCCACCATGCCATAGACAATTGGCGCCAATTTTGAACAAAAATATATATATTCGCATTCGCGAATGTCGGTACCAGATATTCGCATCCGCATTCGCATTCGCAAATGTTCAAAAAATTACATTCGTTACATCACTATTACATAATGAATAAACTTGTTTCAATTATTTTATATTAAACATCTGACAGAATTTATGACCTGACTAGGTATAATACGTCCAGAGCAGTGATACCAGGTCCTATTTTAAAATATCGGAATACGTTACAGAAAAAAGCAGTAGATGTATGGAAAGAGTTACAAGAAAAAACAGTAGATGCAGAGGCGTACTTTCTTTCCGATTTGCCCCCGCCCCCTGGAATTGTTTGTTTATTGCATTATAATTATGTTACCTACATTCTTAATGGCGGAAAACTCAACTCAACATGCTATTTAAAAACAAAATCGTATTCTAAGAAAAACAGTAGATTTATGTAGAAAATCAGCAGAACTGGAGAAATTTTAGAAAAACAGGAGATTTTCTGTTGAATTAGGAGACCTGGCAACCCTGGTCCAGAGGCAATCAAATCTATAAAAGTTAGTAATATGTTCAGCTTCTAAGCTAAGAAAAATATATTAAGGTTGCAGTGACTACAGTTCCAATGAGAACTACAAAGATCCAAAAATCACAAATAATATTAATCCACGCGGATCAGGCAGCAGTCGGGAATCGAACCCTTCGCTATCCGGGCGAATGCACTGACCAATTATGCTACCGCCGTCGAAATTCTTCTACAAATAATATTGTTACCCTAGACAACGTTTCGGAAAATCCACAGTCTCTGTGAACATTAACCGAAATAAATAAAATAAAAATAAAAATTTCCAACACACACCCATTAACCCTCGCCCCAAAGTAAGCACTGTACGGCTTGTGTTATGGGGATACTACGGTAATGGATATAATACATATATAAGTTTAAGTTTATAGAAATACATATTAAACATCCATGTCTGCAGTACAAATACTCGTATTCATCACAAACATCTGCCCCCACCGGGATTCGAACCCGGGACCTCTCGAGTCGGCGACACCTTGAAACCCGGCGTATACACCACTCGGTCACGGAGGTCGTCAAATAAATGTCGGCCACGGAGGTCGTAAATCGTGACATAATACCTAATGCTATGTTCCTCGAGTAGTAAAATCACCGCCGCGCCGGTGACACCTTGTGGAGCTCCGGTGAGTCACCGGGTGGTGGGGAAGCGGGCCTGCAAGGAGAATTTTCCCTCAAGTTGGAAAAAAAAACTGAGTTCCATTTGCTACGTTATTTTAATAGCGATTTACACTCAATTCAGTGATATTTTTCATGCTGTCTTCTCTGTTTGGTAGGCATTGAACAAAAATATCGATTTGCAAGTTTGTAACAAATTATATTCGATTATTTAAATTAAATTGTTTCAAACAAACAAGAGTAAAGCTAGGGTCACACTAACTATAGGTGAAAAGGTTATTGCCGAATTTAGAGATACACCAGGAGCAGGGCCGTATTTCAGGACAACGAAGCTGCGAAGGAGTGGTGGCCCCTAACGAGGGTGTATTTTAAAAACTGTCACCTGGAGTCACTTACGGTTTGCACCCCCTCGTCCTCCCCTTGTTGGGCAACTGCCCCAACTGCTCTTCCTTAAATCCGGATTTGACTAGAAGCATTGCAATTTTTACCTTTACCTACTAAATAATAAATAGCTTTAAGGCGCGTCGTATGTATGATACGAGAGTTTACCAGGGCCATCAGTCACTCAGCGAGTAGCTTGACTCACTGAGAACGGCTCTTTGTAGTGAAATGAAATGAAATGAAAAGTCATTTATTCAGTCTAGGCTGTTACAAGCACTTGTGAAAGTCAAGAAGCTACGCCATCGGTTCGCAAAACTACGGCGGGAGACCTTGTACTGAGAAGAACCGGCAAGAAACTCAGCAAGGGCTGCTTTTTTCTCCCTGTGTTGATATATACAGAGTCGTCAAGTTGAAAAATGACTTCAGACATACTTCTGAAGTCACCTTCCATTACATTATTTAGGGTATAGATATATAGTTACAACAAATTTTATATTACAGTAACAGTAGTACCATACTACTGTTACAAAACCGACTCATACCCATCAAATAAGAAATTACAAGAAACACTATGTCCATGCATTACGATCATTTAGATAATCATTAACTTTATAATAGCCCTTATTCATAGGAGTATTCTTAATCTGAGATTTAAATTTGGTTAGTGGAAGCTCAATCAGATCTTGGGGAACTTTGTTAAACAATGCAATACTACATCCCAGAAATGAACCTCTTGATTTTTGGAGTCTGAAACATGGAACGGCAAGCTTGTTCTTAAATCTCGTGTTAAAGTTATGGGTTTGACTTTTTTTTGCAAATGCGTCATAGTTTTTTCTTACATATATTATATTTTCATAGATGTATTGCGATGCCAGTGTTAAAATATTAATTTCTTTAAATTTTTCTCTAAGAGATTCTCTTGCCTTTAAATTGTATATGGCGCGAACAGCTCTCTTTTGCAGTACGAAAATACTTTCTATATTAGCAGCTGAGCCCCACAACAAAAGGCCATATGACATAACGCTGACGACGACCTCCGTGGCCGAGTGGTTTGTACGCTGGGTTTCATGGCTGTCGCCGACTCGAGAGGTCCCGGGTTCGAATCCCGGTGGGGGCAGATGTTTGTGTGATGAATACGAGCATTTGTACTCCAGTCATGGATGTTTAATATGTATTTATATAAATATACTTATATGTACAGTATATGTATTCTATCCGTTACCCTAGCATCCCATAACACAAGCCTTATAGTGCTTACTTTGGGGCTAGGCTAATTGGTGTGTGTCGGAAATATTAAAAAAAAGAAAAAATGCTATGAAAGTAACAAAAGTAAACCATTCTTGCCGCTTCCATATCAGTTAGGAGTCTTATTTTTTTAACAGCGAAGGCTGCAGAGCTCAGTCTACTTGATAAGGCATCAATATGAGGATCCCATTGCAGATGCGAGTCTAAAGTAATACCCAGAAACTTTGTAGAATCCACTAACTCTACAGGCTGGTCATTTATTTTTAAACTAGTATTAACCTGCCTCACATTAGGTAAAGTAAACTTAACACATTTTGTTTTGCTAGAGTTTAGTTTTAAATTATTTACCGTAAAGCAGTGAAGGACTTCAGAGAGAGTACAATTTACTTCGTCATAACAATCATTTCTTCTCCTAACTTTAAACACTAAAGAGGTGTTATCAGCAAATAGTACTGTCTCACACAAATCTCTTGTAAAGTGAGGAAGGTCATTAATATAAATAAGGAAAAGCAATGGGCTCAATATTGAACCCTGGGGCACGCCCATAGAAATGGGTGCTCCTGTAGACTCAGCTTCATTTATAACTACTTTCTGAATCCTAGCAGAAAGATAAGACTGTATCAGATTTAGTGAAATATTTGATACACCATAATGCACCATTTTATTTAACAATGTTTTATGGCTAACGCAGTCAAACGCCTTTGATAAATCGCAAAAAATGCCAATAGCATCGTGCTTACTCTCCCATATATCAAAAATGTGTTTGAGAACTGCAGTTCCAGCATCAGTAGTACTTTTGCCTCAAGTGAAACCAAACTGTTTTAAATGAAGTAGCTTATTTAAATAAAAGTGTGCTAGTAATTGGTTATAAATTATTTTCTCAAATACTTTACTTAGCGCTGGTAATACAGGTAATACAGGCCTAAAATTGCTGGGATCTGATTTATCACCAGCCTTAAAAAGAGGGATAACTTTAGCACATTTCATTAGATGTGGAAACACTCCCTCATCAATACATTTGTTAAATATAATGGCCAGTTGTGGCGCAATGACAGTGATAATCGGTTTTATTATATATGTTGATATTCCCCATAAATCCTCTGTCTTTTTAATATAAATAGAATTAAATGTTTTTATAATACAATCACTACTGATATGTCTAAAATAAAAATCATTACTGCACTTATCAACACTTGACTCAAGGAGGGTCACTACTAACCTAGAACAAGAATTAAGATTTCTAGTTGATTCAAACGGTGCACTAGAAAAGAAATTTTCAAAAGTGTTGGCAACGGCATCATCTGTCCGAATAATCTTGTTGTCTATTTTTAAAGAATATGTGCGTTCATTGAATTTATTTCTTCCAGTTTCATTATTAATTACATTCCAAGTTGTCTTTATTTTATTATCTGATAGACTATTTTTTTGATAAAAATTTAGCTTTCGCTATGGCACACACCTTTTTAAAAGTTTTTGAATAGTTTTTGACATATTCTATAAACTTAGGATCAGATGAGGTTGCTTTGAGAGCATATAATTGATACAACTTATTTCTACTTTTGTAAATACCAGGTGTGGCCCAATCACTAAATTTCTTTTTAGAGCTATGGCAATTAATTAATTTGCGTTTGAATATTTTATTAAATTCATCTTTAATTAAATTGAATAAATCTTCATACAAAATATTATTATTATTACAAACTGGTAAGTCCGACATTTTATGATAAACACTATCTTTAAATTTATTTATACCCGTTTGTGTAATTGGTCTATAAGTTAGGTCATGTTTGTGTGAAGCATGATGGTGTTCAAGAGAGGCTAATTGTCCACTATGATCAGAATTAATACAACTTATTATTGATTTATTAAAAACTTTCCTATTACAAAAAATATTATCCAAACAGGTTGCTGATGCATGTGTGATGCGGGTAGGCTCAAAGAAGATATGCTCCAAGTTATATGATTTAAATAAGTTTAGAAACCTACCCACTAACGGACACTTAACTAAAATATTTATATTAAAACCACCACATACAACAAGCACTTTATTACATTTACATACTATATTGAAAGCGTCTTCCATAGCGGACTCAAATTGAGTGTAATTCCCAGATGGGGGGCGATATACACATATTATGATCATTTCATCAAGTTCCATACAAGATAGTTCAATATTACGTTCAAATGAAAGTGAAACAATATCTGAACGTTCTTTGTATTTAAGATCATTCTGTAAGATTATGAAGTGTAGCCTAAGCCCTAAAAGCCATTGAAGTGCGCAACGGAGTGCGGCAGACTTTTATCAAATGAAGTGTGCAAGCTATAGGGGGTGTCACATCCAATGTTCCGCTCCGTTACATCTTATTTGACGGCTTAAGGGTGCCCTAGATTCGAAGACGCGACTAGACGACGCCGGGGCATGGAAGCGTTACAATTGTAAGGACACCTGATGAATTTACATCGGCATTGGTTATTTATTGTAGGTATTCCAATATTCTTAGAGAGATAATGTAATAATGTAGGTTGTTACATTTCTAGATGTTTAGTCTGTGGCAAGATGGATAAGAATAAATTATGCATCTATGTTAGTGACACCTATGGTTTTAGCATGATATGACTCAACTATATATATATATCAACTCGGTAAGGGTTCGTCATCGTATCAACGTTCAGTATTATTTGTATGAAACTCCCTACTGCAACGCAAACTGATCGGAATTGTATCGTAATCGCCTCGCCTCGGGATAAGTTCCCGAACCTGCGTGGTCAACTTTCCGTACCTTAGCATACGTCTCTCCATAGACTAGCTTACGTGTCTCTGTAGTCCGTAGCCTAGATTACGTCTATCCGTAGCACGTAGTCTAGCTTACGTCTCTTCGTAGCCGAGCTTACTTCTCTCCGTAGGCTAACTCACGTCTTTTTGTAGCCTAGCTTAAGTCTCTCCGTAGTCGCCACTCTGTCATTACTTTATGACTGACTTGTGCCACCTAGCCATCAACCAGAGTCGCCTAGCCGTAGCAGATCCGAATGTACTGGAGATGCTTATTCGATTACGTTACATGCTTACGTTAGAAGTACACCTGTTGGACGGTTATCCTTTACTAGAGGTCGCCCGCGACTTCGTCTGCGTTAACTTAGTTTCTTGAAAATCCCTCTGGAACCTAACATTTTTTTTAAATAAAAAGGTGTATGCGAAGGCTGCACACGCGACGGAAGCTTAAAAAATGGAGTAACTTCTCCCGTTTTCCCAGCATTTCCCTTTACTACTCTGCTCCTATTGATTGTAGCATGATGAAAAGTATACTATAACCTGCCCAGGAGTATGAAGAATAATTGTACCAAGTTTGGTTAAAATCCGTCGAGTAGTTTTTGTTTCTATAAGGAACATACACACAGACAGACAGACAGACAGACAGACAAAAATTTTACTATTGCATTTTTGGCATCAGTATTGATCACTAATCACCCCCTGATAGTTATTTTGAAAATATATTTCATGTACAGAATTGACCTCTCTACAGATTTATTATAAGTATAGATATCATATAAGGAATTACAATCTCACAAATCTGATAACCCAAATGCCATTGCTATAAAACCAGACTTGGTACAAAATTTTTGTATTTGTGGTACTTATCAAAAAACAATTAAAACTTTTAGCCTCATAAATTTTCAGTGTCTCGCTATCGTGTGGCCAACTTATATGGTCTAATTTATATTTTGTCTGTCACATTTGAACTATTGATAGTTCCAACTAGTTGGTATCTACCTAAAACTGTATTTCCAACTGAAAGCACATCACTCGAGTTTCGATTCAGAATTCGTTAAGGGATCTTGAGGTGCCGTAGGTGGTGACACCTCGATGAATATTAATAACTTTTCCAGACAGGTATAAAACCAGGATGGTTCATGTGTGACCCGATATTCCACCGGCGTTTGGCGACACTGAAGGTAAGATTAGTATCGTATGAGAATGTTTGTTAAATCTTTCTTTACCTGATCCAAACTTATGTAATAAACAAGATTCTTCATCAAAGAAAACGCCGAATTAAAAAAATAAATCATTTAAATTGTTGGCGTTCTTTTTGTGCGTAGTTTTTTTCTGGTATGTAGCTATTTGTATCTTTTTAAGTTGGACTATAATATTTATTTATAAGAATTTCGGCATTATCAGAAAATATCCCGCCTAGAATTAGTAAATTATTCACTCTCTATATTACAACGCTTAGAGGAAGAGTTGCCAGAATTTTCATCAAAAGAGATTATCGTCACGAACTTCGATGAATGCATCGTGGCTTTGGGACTGAAATGACTTTTTCTTAATTTTTAGAAGATTTTTTTAATTTGATATGTGCAATTTGGGTGGGTCAAGTTCCCTGTGACCCCCTTAGGTCCGCGCCTGTACTTACCACCACTTAACGTAATGTTTATTTGAATGAAAACTGCAAAAGGAAGGAAATAACTGAAATACTTTTAAAATGAAATATATCATATTTCGTATAAATCTAATGTATCCCGCATCTAACTATTTCCAGATGAATGCTAAGCCGAAATTCCTCGTAATTGCTGCAATAGCAGCGTTCGCAACAGGCTCCGCACACATCAGCGGCGGTGGCTTGCTGCCCCTACAGGCCACAGATCCACAGATATACTGCGGGAGGAACTTGGCCAGAGCCCTCGCGTTGCTGTGTTACGACGAGAGTAGTGCTTCCAAGAGGTCTGATAGTGCATCTATGTATGGTAAGTGATTTGAACATTGCCATCGCCCCTGCCATATGTACATTTACTTTATTAGATATAGTGCGGCTTGTGGCTTGTGGCACTGTAGGAAGGCCAAAGGGGAAGATCTCCCACCGAGCTGGATGATGTTCGCTCGAGGGCTGCGGGCCCGACTGTTTCTTTTTTTGAGTGTGAATGCTGTTGGTCGCAGATGACCTTTACAGCGTCATCAGGTTTGGGGACGGCGAGATCCTAAGGGGACCTCAAGCCGAGAAATGGCAAGTGCCAGATATTTCAGGTGGATGGCATCCCCTAGCGATGGGCATTGAATTAACGAACGGTTTAAATAGACGGTCTACGTTCAATCGACGCTTCGATGGTCTACAGTTCATTCGTTAACAAGTTGAATTCATAGACGGCTAAACTGAGAGTCCACAGCGTTCATATCTACTGACAATGCGACGACGACGCGTAAACGTATCCGGTTTACCTGTTACAAGTCCATACGTTCGTTCATTCGTTGAAATAAAACAAATTGAAACTTAAGTTTATGACGTGGGAGTTGATATTTGTTCGTTTTTTAAACTAGAGTTGTTAGAGTGAAAAGGTAAGAGTATTCTGATATTGCAGTGAAAGAGTGCGTCGATGGATCTGGCTAAAGGATGCAGTGCAGTTTTGTTTATTGAAATTTGAAATTAGTGTGTCGCGAGGTCAAGGTCAAGGGACACGTGAATGCGAATTTAGTGCAAAGTTCGTTTGAATTGAATGTTTATGTTATGAGTTGCTTAACCCCATCTGTAGGGCCAACGGTTTCTGCTTACGTTTGGGATTTCTTTGAATACGCGCCTTCACAGCTTTTATCACTGCTGGAGTCCTAACAGACCGAGGGCGACCACTTCTTGACCTGTCATCTACACTAGAGTCTTCATTGTATCGTTTGATGGTACAATAAACGAATCTTTTGGTAATATTAAAATTTTTCAGTATGTCAAAAATTTTCTATATAATTTATTATATAATCAACCCAAATAAAAATTTTCCTGCATTATTTCTTTTCCATATTAATTAGTATAATAAATAGTTAAAAGCATAAGGAAGAGACCAGAGGTAGAAGAGAAACTTTAAAAGAAATGTCATTAAGTAAGTGAAATCTATAACAGTATAATCCTCACTCACACAATAAAATTTGGTATGCGCGATACCTTCGGCAGTTTGTAAGCACGCATACCAAGATAATTATAAATGTGACATTAAAACGCGTGAATTAAAAAAAAAGGTTTCCGTGATAATGGACAAATTTTACCCCTTATCACACCATTCAAATAGGTATGCGTGACCTTTCCGGCCAAAAATCATTGGTTGGCTGGATTTTTTCTTGTTGAACATAATATTTCACACAACATTCTATATAAGATTGATCAAAATCCGTGATGACGGAATAAAAATATGGAAATTTAATAATAAATAATAATTAATTAATTTAATTAAAATATTTCCGGCCAATCAAATCCACGCCGACCAAGCAAATTTTGTTCGTTTAAACGTTAACTTTTATTTATTATTAAAAATATTAGAATCCGTGATCACGGAGCTTTCAGGATTGGTGGCACCCGGACTAGTGCGAAACGGAAAAGTCTTTAAGCGGTCCGCGCAGCATACGAGCGCTTACGGCATACTATCTGCTAAAAGACCCTCCGAATACCCTCTACCCTGTTAAGTGTGGAACTGCGACATCCCCGTTGAGGGACTTCACCCCGCACCCAACAGCCTCCCGGCCTAGCCGGGGCTTCACGGCAGAGATTGGCCGGGGTATCTCGGGTGATCCCGTAGAGAGCTAAGTGCTCGACCTCTACCACTACATGATCTTGGTCGCATTGTAAATTAGAGGCCCAGTTGCGGACCTTTTTGGTAGATTTAGTTTTTTAGTTTTATGAAATGTTTTTTAAAGTATTGACATGTTTATGATTTTTTCTATCAAAATTGTTTGTGTTCTCGTTGTCTTTGTGCCCGTCATCTGCTTCTAATATTATTTTGTAAAATACTTTAAAATAGTGTAAATAAACCCATTACGTCCGAAATCATAGCCTTTATTTCCCAGTAGCTCTCTGTTTCAGGCCCTAAATGATGTTATCAATACCTAAGCTGTCAAGACAACACCTATTTAAGGGCCACTTGCTAGAAATATGCTAAAACTAAATTAAGCACATACGATTATCTCAAATTGACATCAACGTTTAGGCATTTTCCTTTGGGTTAAATCTAGTATTAGTTGAATCGAATAGCAAAATTGCTACAAGTGGATTGCTACGATACTAACAGGTTTATTGGATGTCAAACTCTCTGAGTTGTATTGGCAGCTGTACTTCAATCAAAATGTGTTGATAATAAAAATCGACCTAGTTTTTCGTTTGCCAAAAATATATTAATGTGTTTCTATTAATCCACTGCTTGTTGTAATTTAATGTCGCTTAAATGGATCAATGGAAACACATTAAATGTATTTTCGCAAAAGAACAATTGAGTCGATTTGTATTATCAACTAATTTCGATTTACTGGGTTTACAGTACATTAAGAAGATTTTCATTTACAGATGGAATACTTCCGTATTATAAAAATCAAGAGTTACAAATGGATTGGCTATGGATGACACCACATAAAGCAAAGAGTCTTATGTATCACTCCAGAGGAAAACGATACCCAGGAGTGGTCAATGAATGCTGCGACAAAGCTTGTAGCATTAAAGAGCTATTGACATACTGTTAGTTTATAATCAGATACAAATATTATATGTTAAGATTATAAAATTACTCAAAAGCTTATATCTGGGACTTGATTTTGTAGATATCGTTGTAGTCTGAAGTATATTTTTTTAAAGATTTAAAGTATCATTTGTTATATTTTTAAGAAGAATGACACGAAATTATTTGCTCAATGAAGGTAGGTGTACCTACGTAGATGATTTTATATTCGTCAGTAGTCCAATGAGATTATTGTATGATTGTTATTTTTATAGAAATAAAATTATTAATAAAATTTAAGAAGTGAAACTTCTTTTCATACGTGGTGTAAATGGAAAAATCCTATGGAAAGGATGAAATGGAAAAGCGTCACGAGTATACACATACATACATATATCTACACCACAGGACACAAAAAAAATGAAAATCAGAAGAAACGAGTGTACAATTGGCTTTATTGGTAAATTAATTAAAGTTAGTTAATTATTCATCACATCAATTTCTTAAAAGAAGTATGTATATTATCTAACGTTCAACACAAATTATTCCCATAGGTCCATGTACAGCAAGTGTCAATTTTCATTAAGATTTACTTACGATAATGTTTTGTAAATCACACTAATATTACAAAGGCGAAAGTTTGTGAGTGTGTATGTTTGTTACTTCTTCACGTCTAAACGACTGGAGCGATTTTAATAAAATTTGAAGAATTATGGAGTTAGCTGGCACCCTGGATTAACACATAGGCTACGTTTTACTGCGGGAAAATATCCCTAATAAACCACACGTAACACCACGGGGCACAGCTAGTTTTGAATAAATATGAATTAATTACTCATGAATTTGGTACGTTGCATCATTTGAATATCAGTTATTTCATAAAGATAGGCTCGAGGCAAACGTCTAAGTCATATCCAAAAAGGTATATATGGGAAGGAGTTCTCCACTATTAGTCACACTGAGATCATTCTTATAGTGGACGAAAAATGGCATTTAATAATAAAATTAATAATATTTCCAACACTCCAACACCAATTAGCCTAGCCCCAAAGTAAGCACTGTAAGGTCTGTAAGGCTTGTGTTATGGGATACTAGGGTAATGGATATAATACATATACTGTACATATATAAGTATATTTTTATAGAAATACATATGATACATCCATGACAGGAGTACAAATGCTCGTTTTCATCACACAAACATCTGCCCCCACTGGGATTCGATCCCGGGACCTCCCGAATCGGGGACACCATGAAACCCGGCGTACAAACCACTCGGCCACGGAGGTCGTCAAATTGATCCCTACTAATACTTATATTTGTAGTGTTCACGCAGTTACACTATTCCGTCCTTGATAAGCATTTGTCGGTGATTAAGTATTCAAGTCAGAAGCGGCACTCTAGGCTTAAGGCGGTCGACGGCGGGGCCGCTGCATTCGGTTTTGTATAAAGTTACTTTTGAATGTACACGGGCGGTTGGAATACACATTTAGGAATATATTTGAGAGAGTACAGCTCATATTTATGATTTGACAAGTGCACTATTTTACATGCAGGACTTGGACGGAGAAAACTTAGCATGGACATGAGCAAAAACAGTGCAGACAGCTTAAGGCTGTAATGAAGGGATAAGGTTATGGTGTATCTAGGGTATTTATTATCGTTGTTGTAAAGGTATTAATTTAACCATTTTAAAAATTTAAGTTACCTACAACGCGAGGAGATGGCGCTGCCTTGCAGGTCAAGCAAGGCTAGAGAGAATTCGATACGGCCATCAGGGCAGCGGTAGCATAATGGTCAGTGCATTCGCCCTGATAGCGAAGTGTCGGATCGGGTTCGAGTCCCGTCTGTTGCCTCGTCCTCGTGAATTTTTTTATTGTACTTAATAACTTTACATCCGAAACTACTAGACCGGCTTGAAAAAAATCTTTTACGTTTAGAATACTATATCATGCCTGATGAACATAGGCTATAGAAAGAGTATTTAAAAAAAAGTTAGGGTTCCGTATGAAAGCTTAGATAATGTAACCAAACATGTAAAAAAAATACCAAATAAAATCCCCTATCGCCTACGCTCGTACGTCATAGACAATAAAGCACAGTGATGTACTCACGGTTGCCAACCGTACGAGATTTCTCGTACAAATACGAGATTTCTGGTCGACCATACGAGGTACGAGGTCACTTCACATCTCGTACAATTTTGTACGAGATTTCGAGATTTGTCTGAGAAATTTATATCATGATATTTCATCATCGACCCTTTTTTCTTTCAAGAAATATTTAAATGCCGTTAGATGGCACTTTTATAATCTTGTAGTAGTGCTAAAAATAATCCCTTTTTGAGGTTGTAATTTGATAGTCTAATAAAATTGCCGAGGCCGAACAAGCTGCAATATAAAAAGCTGCAAGCTGAAATACCAGAAATGCTATCATATAGGTGCCAAGAATCAAACAAACGGTTACATTACATGACTTTACAAATTATTAGGCTATCAATTAAAATATATTGCGGCGCCATCTAGAAATACATTTAGCTCTACCACAAAATATAACAACGCCACCTAACGACATACATCCATACATATTTCTTTTATACGAGGTGCAACAAATTACCCCATCCAACCTGATGTTAAGTGTATGTGAAGTCCAGTTGCGAAGATAGATTATGCGGCAGCACGTGTGCCGCTCTTGCGATCCCCACCTAGCCGGCCTGAACCCAATCCCCTACCTCGTGGTGCCCTGGAACCCTATTCACCAACAGAAACACAACACCACCAAAAGGTGCTGTTATTTCACTGTGGTCTTCTGTAAGGTGGAGGTTACTTCCCCAGACAGACGCTCCAATTCGAGCGGAAAATTCGCTGTGCCCGTTTTTCTTTGTTATTTTACAGTGATGTTTTATATTTAGTATCGAACGCGCAATAGTTCATTTTATTTTCTAATACATCCTAAATTCAATATTTTAATATGCCTTACATTTACCATGCTTAAAAATTTACGACTCCGATATTCATCACATACCTTTGAATATCTTTGGGTATTTGACGAGAAAAGTGAACTTTCCAAATTGTACTAAGCGTGAGATGGTCGAGGTTTTGTGGCATGTGATGGTGGTAGAAAGAAAGATATCACTTTTTTAATTAATTCTCGGAGCCGACAGTCAAGGATATCTTTATATATATAATTCTTCTGTGAGTGTGTATGTCACTGAACTTCTCTTAAATGACTGGACCGATTTTGATGAAATTTTTTGTGTGTGTTCAAGGGGATCTGAGAATGGTTTAGATTCACAATTTTGTCCGCTGGACAACCCCTATTTTTTTAGGGCGGTACGAAGTTCGCTGGGTCAGCTAGTTGGTTTATATAATAGCATACTATCTAGTCTCCTAACAAGTAACATTTTGTATCAAATCTTATCAATCTGGGGGCCAATCGCCTAACGGAAATGCTTTGGGAAACGCTAACGCTTACGATTTTATATTGTTATTTCTAGCCACCTGAGGTTTTCGAATACCTCACGCAATTTTTTTTTAATATTGTTATTACCAATGCAAAAGAAAAAGAAAGAGCGCGAGGCATTTGAATACCTCAGGCGGCTAGAAATAACAAAATAAAATCGTAAGCGTTAGCGTTTTCCAAAGCATTTCCGCTAGGCGATTGGCCCCCTGTTTAAGAAGACGATAGAAAACAAAAACTGTTGCAATACCAAGTAGTTTTCTTAGCAAATTCAAAGCTTTAAAAAAACGGGAAAAGAAGTGTTCCTAACTAAATACGAGTATCTTGGTACTTCAAGCTCGACAGTGGAGACAAATGTTTTGTATTTGTTTGGTTCAATTGAACCAACAACAGATTGCGAAGGCTACTCCGTCTGATACGCAGTAAATAAAACAATCCAATCGGATGCCGGCTAGGGGTATAATAAAACCAGTACAATCGGTCTTGTTATGAAAAAACTTGCAGATTGAGGGTGCTGGGCGGTGGAAGTTATTAGCTCGCGTTGCGAGATTGTATAGGAAAAGGTATCGGTTGCTCTTCAATGAAACATGAATTGACTCAATGCCTCTCAGGTCTGTTAGAGGCGATAAAAAGTTATTAAATTTACAACAGCACGGGTGGAGGTATGTATAGGAGCGTCTGGTATGTACATATCTATTAAAAGAAAAGTTTAGAAATTTCAGAGATTCAGTGGATTTACCGTTCGGAATGGATTGCTCTAATGAGGAAAGGTGTCAGGGTTGCCAAACGTAGGCAAGGGCGGATCCAGAGGGGGGGTCATGACCCCCTCTGGGCTGGGTCCATCTGTACCCACTGTGACTTGACCACGACTATATGACCCCCCCTGGCGCCAAAGCTGGATCCGCCCTTGAACTTAGGAGGATTCTCGTACAAATACGAGATTTCTGGTCTTCCGTACGAGGTACTAGAACACTTCTCACGTGTACGAGATTTTGTCAAATAAATTTATAACATGATTTTTCATTAAAGGCAACCTGTGGGAGCATAAACCGTAAGTATCCAAACCAGTCTCTGTTTATTATAATTTTTATTTTAAGGTAGAGGTTTGAATCTAAAGAGTATTTTACTGGAAAAACATTTGTTTATATCTATGGTTAGTTGACCCATTGGACCATAAATTTACCAATTCTAGGGAGGGGGGGGGGGGCAGGTTAAGGCCCTCCTCCGATATAATAAAACTAATGTTTAAGAGCTCGATAGTGCAAGTGGTTATCTCGTTTGGCCTGCGATCGACGAAGTTAAGTAACTTTCGCAATGGTTGGTCATTTGATGAGTGACCAAAATCTCGAGCTCCCCGTGCTTCGGAAGCCACGTTAGCCCATTGGTTACGGCTGCATCTGAAGTCGTTAGCACCGACCAATCCGCACTGGGCCTGCGTGGTGGGTCAAGGCCCAATCTCTCTATTCCATCCATATGGAAGGCCTGTGGCCCAGTAGTGAGGACATTAATAGGCTGATGATGATGAATTAAACGATTCTGTCGTGACATGAGTATGGTCTTAGTGCGAATGTTTTTCAATTAACAGTGCCAATTATATCTTTAAGTGCTAAGTATAATAAATATAACTATAATAGATAGAATATTAGACAACGATAAAATATCCATACAACTTTGACCATTTTAAAAGCTTTTATTTAACTTGCAATGTGTGTATATATGTTACTATGTCTGTTCGTGTGGAAGTTTGCAACTCAATTTTAAAGCAGATATTTTCAACCGATGATGGAGTAAAATTTGTATTACCAACAGTGATAAGACGCTTCACACTAATGTCGTAAACTTTGATTATATAGATCCTAGATACAGTATTAACTGCACGCAAGCAGCGAAAAAAGTATCTACTATATGTGGTAGATATGTTCGTTGCTTCACACGCACACATTGATTTCTTTAGTGCAATCTGACATTAGATTCACGCACACATTGCGCGAAACATGAGCTGTTTTCTTTGCGTGATATATGCGGATTTCTCTATCTAGGTGTAGAAAAACAGCTAAAGGTAGTAAGTAACGTTGTATTATAATTGCTGTTTTATAGTTTACTTGTTGTGAAGCAGTATTGTAGTGTGTAGCTCTCAGGTGGAAGAGGCGTGCCTTATCTGTCGATGGCTTGTCTCTTCAAATTTTAGAGAGACTGCTTGTGTCGTCTGGCTCAAGAAATATATGTTTAAATAAAATGTGCGTCTATAAAAGCGTGTCTAAAAGTCTAAGTAATAGGTACTTTAATAGTTATGTATGCAATAGTATTATTACATTACCATTTTTATGCCTAATTATAAACCCATGATATGAATACTAGACTTAATCGTGGGCGTTCTAATATCTTAAACTTCATGAAAGGTTTCGGCGGTTCTGTGCCAGTGAAACGCGCTTGAATAACAGTTTTCTTTTTTTGTTATTCACACAGATTTGTACCTTTATCATCAAGCATTATGAATGTCTGATGAGTAAACCATTTGCGCGGAAGGGATCGAAAAAGCGAAGGAATGTTATGAAAATTGCAACATTTTAACGTCCGTTTGGATCTTTTTGGATAATTTAATAGTTCTTAAGACATTCGATGTTTTAATGTTGGCAATAAGCTTACTGTTTCAGTATTTTTATAGAGGATTTAAAGCATGGGTGTAGATAAAAAATTATAACACGAAATTAAGTTTCATAATAAGTCTCTCATCATCTAATAAAGGACTGTGTATATTTTAATATGTCAGCTATGTCAACAGATGATATTTTAATATGCGACCTAATAACACGCTCCCGATCTCGATACTAGGGTATATTATTACACAATATTTTGAGTTGCCTCCTAAGATTCTTATAAAGATAATATTATCCTTACTTTGCTCTACTTAGTCCCTATATAGGTTAAGAAAGTTTGTTTTTTACAAAATAAACATTCAATAGAATTCTTTGTAGGTCATTCCAAGTTCAACTGAATTCAAATAATGCCTAATACAAATAAGTACAAAGTTGGTTGTTATCTAACTTTTATAAAGAGAGTCAGTGCCGTCTTTGACCTATTGGAGACCCTGGGCATATTAGGATAATGGGGCCCCTATGACTTCCGTTTTGTGATTTAACAGGAACTAGGGACTTTGTATTTGATTTGAGGGGGCCCCCTATCGATCGTGGGGCCCTGGGCACCAAAGTGCCCACTGGGAAAGACGGGTCTGAAGAGAGTAGAGAGAAGTACCAGTCGTGCGGGGTATTCAATTTAATAATAAGATATGTGACTTTGATTACTTTGCAAAAGACATTGTAGGCATCAAAATAATCTTTTCCGAACCCCATACTTTTCACACGCATTGGCGTCGCAATTCTTAACGCTATGATTAAAATAAGAAATTAACCAAAAAATTTGAGATATTAAGTCGAAAGATTTCTTATTTAATTAAAAAAAGGTTTCGTAGACATAAGGATTACAACAAGCAATTACATTATTTATTGTATACTTTTCAAAGTTGAGGATAGCGTTTTCATTTTAAAGAATTTAAAAGAGCGAGTAGAGCCTGCATAGACATCAAAATGGATAAAGATGAATGTTAATTGCAATTTTTATTGTCTAATTGTGCCATATTTACCCGTAGATATAATAAACTTGAAGCAGCTGGCCGGGCTCATGCTTTTCCCCCGTCACTTAAGAGCGGACGCGAGCTGAGAGACATTTGACAAATAGGCATTTGAAAAAACTATTGCTGTCACGCATTGGCACGAACCATTATCGAATTCGAATAGTTTACAAACCGAAATGTTAATGTCAAATTTTGTATGGAAACTTGAACAGCAGGGGCACAAAGTACGTAACGAGAACTAAAAATCAGTACACATTTGACAATGACATTTCGGACTCGCTAACGAAACTAATTCGATATTGGTTCGTGTTAGGGGTACAGTTTACTTCGAGATTTTGCTCTCGACGATTTTGTCCTCGAAAATTAGTTAAATGTAAAATAAATTTTACACAAAGAAAAATAAGTGTATGTACTATGCCTCTATGTTTTGCTTTTTTGTAAAAGCTTATGAAATCTCCACACTAGACGTCTTTAGTAATGATAAAAATTTGTCTATTTTTGTTCTTTTTCGAGGGCTTCTAGTTTGAAACACGAGTTATAGAAAAAAGGAAGACATAGGAGCATAAAATGAGTAAAATTATATTCTTTGTATGAAAATCAATTCTTTAGTTACAAAAATCAAGGAGGAATCAATCGAGTCCGTTTGTATGGAGAAAACATTGCCCGCCTCTTCACTTAATTTGTTCCCTCGTGAGTACTCTCAAAATATGTTACGCTCGGTTTTAATATAATTTGAAGCCCATGCCTCGTCGACTTAAAACTCTAGCCCCTTTATTAATATACAAGGAATAAGCTTAGACTAGTTACGCCGTGTTTTGTTCATGTCACTCAAATGCCATTTTTCATTTAATAAACAGAGACAAAACATTCATTCATTTCATTTATTAATAAGAGGATAAGAGTCTGGTACGAGGAGCTCTAAGTTTCTAGTAGTGAAGTCACGCGGCATTATAATAAATGGTTGGATTGCAACTATCGTACATTTCCCGCGGGAAAACGGCACTTTAAATTTCAATTTTCTTGTAAATGGGTTACTTACTCCGTGTCAGTTCAATGGGAACGGATATTCTTACTTATCGCGCATAATTCAGGAATGTTTAGTCCGATAACTTAGACATATACTGTTCTATTTTTTTTTGCATAGATAGGTCACAACAATGTAAATTTTCGTTGGATTTTTCTTCTTTTATTTATGTAGAGAGTATTCTATGTTTCAAACAATCACTTTGCAAAATAAGTTTAAGTTTTAAAGTTTAGTTTTATAAAGATTTTTAAGCCTGATTATAAGGATAGATGTATTCCAACTTTTTGGGTTAAATAATATACCAAATAGCTAACCATCAGCCACAGAATGATGGCCTGCTTGGCCTAGTGGTTTGCGATGTTAACTGCAAAAATGGAATTCCGATGGAGACAAATATTTATGTGATAACAAATACGTCTGTGATCCAAACACGGATGAATAAAGTAAATGAATATGTGGCGCATTCCACCGCATAAACGTTGGTCTATATCGCCATACAGCCAGTGTCTGTGGACATTCCGTAGGCATTGGCACAATAGAAAATAAGTGTTTAATTGTTTTTATAACTATATTCTTTTTATATTCTCGGTTAGATTTATAGCTATCAGAAAAAAGGGCGCGAAATTGAAAAGTGAAGGCGGCGAAGGAATGGAAATCTCCATTTAATTTATTGCAAGTAAACAGTATCTTGAAAAATTTACCTGGCGTTCTTTATGTCAAGCAACTGGGAGTATCCTTCTTGAAAATTTTCTTTAAAAGTATGAAAGACGCTAATTCATTTCTGCTCAACAATGAACTACTTACTACTAACAACTGGTCAGCTAAAATTCCTTTTGATAATGTAGAGAGCCAAGGTCTAATAAGGGCTCCAATAGAACTCAATTATACAGATCTTTTAGAGAATTTATCTGCTTCTCATGAAATTATCGGAGTAAAGAGATTTATCAAGAAGAAAGAAGACGGTTCCATTATTCCTCTTCAATTAGTTTTAGTTACTTTTCACACCACACATCGTCCAGACCATGTCAAATATGACCACTTATGGTTCGATGTTCAAGATTATATAAAACCAATACCACAATGTTTCACCTGTTACAAGTTTGGACACAACAGGGGATCATGTAAGAGCAAACAAGTCAGTTCCATTTTTTTTTTATAGATAGGTCCGACAAATGACACCACCCCACCTGATGTTAAGTGAAGGTGAAGTCCAGACGCGAAGATAGCTGATACAGCAGTTCTAACTGCCACACCAGCCATCCTCACCCTGCCGGCCTGCAAGTTGCTTCTTCACGCCTCTTTTAAAGGATCCCAGGTTGTAAGAGGGAGGGAACACGTGAGCGGGCAGAGCATTCCATTTACGGATAGTACGACAAAGAAATGAGTCACCAAATTTCTTTGTACGCGTTGGAATTGTAGCCACAGTTAGACGGTGACAACGTAAGCCAGCGCGCGTGGTCCTCTGAAGGAAAGGGGAAGGTGGAATAAGAGAGAATAACTCCTCGGAACACTCGCCGTGGTACAGACGATAGAACGCGCTTAGTGACGCCACGTCACGGCGTAATTGAAGAGGCTCGAGGTGTTTAGTCACCTCCTCATCGCCTATGACGCGGATTGCGCGCCGCTGTAACCTATCCAAAGCATCGCGCAAGTACTTAGCGGAGCCATCCCAGAGGTGCGAGCAATATTCTACGCAAGACCGCACCTGTGTCTTATACAACAAGCACAGTTGCTCGGGCGTGAAAAAACGCCGCACCTTGTTCAGGACTCCGAGTTTGCGTGAGGCTGTTTTTATCACACTTTCGATGTAATTCTTTGGATTTAAGTCACAGCGAATCTCCATAACTAGCATGGTTATACTGCTCTCTAGCTCCAGTGTTGTGCCCTGAAGAGAAGGACATAAAAGGAATGGCGACGTTTTTGCGGTGAAAGCGCAGACCTGGGTTTTCTTAGCATTGAACTCAACTAAGCTCTTGGTACCCCATTCAGAAATGTGGTCCAAAGCCCGATTGAGCTCAATGACAAGATTCTCCCGTTTCTCCCTGGTTACCGACTGCCCAGCCGCTGCTTGTCCGAGATACCCCGCATGCACTGTACTATCGTCTGCATAGCAATGAATATTCCCAAGAGGAATTAAGTCATTGATATGCAGCAGAAAGAGAGTGGGGGATAGGACGGAGCCCTGGGGAACGCCGGCATTCACTGACATGAACCGCGAACTGCTACCATCCGTAAGGACACGAATTCTATGCTCATGCAGGAAGTCAGCTACCCAAGAACAGAACTGGGCCGGCAGACCGTATGCCGGAAGCTTGGAGAGAAGACTTTTGTGCCAGACCCTGTCGAATGCCTTGGCAATGTCAAGGCTAATAGCCAACGACTCGCCTCGCTTGTCGATAGCCTCACCCCAGATATGAGTCAAGTACGCTAGAAGATCACCCGTCGATCGTTTCGGTCTGAAACCATATTGATGATCATTAATCAGGGAGTGATCCTCTAGGTAGCGGGTCAGATGGTTGTTAAGGACCTTTTCTAGGACTTTACATAATACTGAGGCGACTGCTATTGGCCGGTAGTTAGCCGGGTCTGAGCGATCCCCTTTTTTGGGTACCGGTTGCACGTTAGCCATTGCAGTGGAAATCATTTTTCACCGAATGTACAAACAAAGAATCTATTAAATGTAACAACTGCAATGGCCCTCATATAGCTGTTTCTAGATTGTGTCCTGTGAAGGTATCGAAGATAGAAGAAATAAAGAACAAAATATCTCGAAAAACATTTGCTTCTGTGGTATCAAGACAACCTCCCAAAATTACAGCTCCAGTTTCCTCACATACCAGTCCTACTCCTTTCGCATCAAGTCAGTATACTCCTTTGAATAAAACACCCCAAGGACGTGCTTTAGTAACTGATATATTAAATTCAGCCACTGTTTTAAATGTAATCACTAAAACTGTTATAGACATATTGAAAAAATCACTAACACAGACGGGTAGTTGTGTGTAATAATTCAACAATTTCATTCAAATCAATTCTCAAAACTTTCTAATAATAGGTGATTTCAATGGTCACCACTCATCCTGGGGCTGTAGGATCAACGACCGAAGAGGTAATTTTATCCACTCATTTGCTGAAACGTGCAATTTAGTTTGTTTGAATGATCACGAGCTAACGACTCTTCCGCCTCATGGGCAAACAGGTAATATTTTAGATTTGGTTTTTGCATCTCCCTCGTTAAGCTCCAGCTGTTAATTCTCCGTTTCCGATGACCTCCTCAGTAGTGATCATTATCCAGTACTAGTAGAAGTAATTTTTGGGTACAGCTCTCGTTCTTATCATAAGCAAACATTGGATACTTCTAATCCAAGTCGTCCTTATTCTCTCGCGGATATTAATTACAAGAAAGTCGACTGGTCTGAATTCTCTAAGAAATGTGAAGAAAAGTTTTCGGGATTTAAAATGACCGAAGACCCTGTTTTAGATTATTCTAATTTCACTAATAATGTAAGTGAAGTTTTGTTTACATTCCCGATGAAATCCTCCCGGTGTGACAAGTTTTCAAATCGTAAAGCTACCATTTGGTGGAATGATTCTTGTAGTGAAGCTGTTTTAAAGGCTAAAATCGCTCTCCATTCATATAAAAAATATCCTAGTTTGGAAAACTATATAATTTATAAGCAATTTGATGCAAAAAAGAAAAGAATTATAGCTGAACAGAAACAATTGTCATGGCACACACTTTGTACTTCCTTTAATCGTATGACTTCTTTTAAAATCATTTGGGATCATATTCGTAGATTTAAATTTTCTAAAATTGGACATTCAAATAATTCACAGTTCTTTGATAACATCGCGAATGTTAACGATTTTTTGGAGAAAGTAGTCTCGCCGAGTGATGTCAGTAATGATGATAATTCAGAGTAAGATTCTTTATTTTCTGGTCAGGGACTACAATCGGCATACTGGCTTAAAAATCCTTTTCTTTTTAATGAATTAGAAGCATCCTTGATCAATAAGCGTAATACACCTCCCGGACCAGATTTAATTCCTTATTTAGTGATTCAAAAATTACCGCGTAAAGTTAAGTCAGTTTTATTATCCATTTACAATTCACTCTGGGTTTCCGGTCTTATCCCTCCTTCATGGAAAGATCAGCATACTATACCAATACTAAAACCTTATTAAGATTCTGATAGCACTGACTCTTATAGACCAATCTCATTGACATCTTGTTTTTCTAAAATCTTTGAAACAATGCTTAAAAATAGATTAGAGTGGTTTGTGGAACATAACAGTCTAATTCCTGAAAACCAGTACGGTTTTCGAAAAGGAAAAATCACCATAGATAGTTTAGGCTGCTTGATTGGCGACATTGAAAATGGTTTTAAAAACAATAAGATGACTTTCGCAGTATTTTTAGATATCAAAGGTGCGTTTGATAATATTGACCACCTATTTTTAATTAAAAGTCTAAGTTCATTAGGTTTTCCAGGCCCTATTCTCCGATGGATTTTTAATTTTCTACACAGTCGCAGTATACACCTCAAGGTTAATAATAAGCTGTATGGTCCGAAATCCACATGTAAAGGAACACCACAGGGATCTGTAATCTCTCCTTTAATTTTTGTTTTATCTCTAGTATTGCTAATGAAGAAAATTCCGAAATGCGTTAAATACTTACTGTATGCTGATGATTTAATAATTTATTATAGTTGTTCTGATCCTAAACAAGGAGAACTAATAATTAATGATTGTCTAATTTTCTTGCATAATATTTTGACTACATACCTTAAATTAGAAGTTAGCGTAGAGAAAAGCTCTATTTAGTCTATATTAGTTTTATTCACAAAAAAAATGGTCCCACAGTTAAATGGTACTACCCTGTAATTTTATACAATAATATAGAAATCCCCTTGCAATCTTCTGTAAAATACTTAGGTATTTATCTGGATTGAAATCTTTCTTGGAAAACGCACTTAGATTATATATCTAAGAAAGCTGAATTGGGACTTAACATAATGAGGTCTTTGTGTGGAATATCTTGGGGCGCCGACCCTAAAACCCTTAAAACCCTATATATTTCAACAGTTCGGAGTCATTTTGACTATGGCTCTATGTTTTTTGCAAATGCTTCCGATAAGTTATTGAAAAAAATTGTCATTTTACAAAATAGAGCGACAAAAAATTTACATTTTACTACGTATTATAACTGGTGCTTTGATGTCCTCTCCCATTAACTCTTTGGAAGTAGAAGCAGGAATTGTTCCACTCTCAATTCGAATAAGCTACATTACAGATAAATATTGTCTTAAACTGGTTACACGTGATAACGCTATTACATCTAGATACTTAGAAAATTATTCGATTCCTAATTTTAATCTGATTTCTTTACCAATTGTTAATTCATTGCCTCTTTCTATATCATACTTGAACTTTGAGTTTCAGGATGTTGTTTATTGGTCCAATTTAGTGCCTTGTTTTAATTCCGATTTTTACACTATTATATTGAATATAAAAATACATTTAACTCATTTTAAAAACAAATTTGAATTTTTAGAATTCCTTAACTCAAAACTTGAATATGTAATAATATATACTGACGTCTCTAAAACCAGTGAAAGAACTAGTTTTGCTTTTTACGATGCATATAACAAAGTTGGAAAAGTATTTGAATGTAACAATTATTTCTCTGTTTTTTCTTCTGAAGCTTTAGCTATATTATTTGCCATAAAATAGATACTGAACAATTGTCACCATCTTTACAAAAATGTACTGTTGTTATCTGATTCTATGAGTGTCCTACAAGCTATTTCGAAAAAATGTTTCATTGCATCTGACAACTACTTAATTCATGAAATTAAACATTGCGTTAGCAGTCTGAATAACTTTGGTGTAAATATCGAATTCGCTTGGGTTCCAGGTCATTCCGGAATTTTTGGTAATGAATTAGTTGACACTCTTGCCAAGTCCACTTTAAACCTAGCTATTTGTAATTACAAAGTTCCTGTATCTGATTTACTTTTGTTTGTTAAAGAAAATATGGTATAACGGTGGAATGCTTTGCTCTCTTCTACAAGATTGATCAAAGGAAAATGGTCAGAAGAAATTGTTCCCATCCCATGTACTAACGCATGGTTTGAGAAACATACAAAATTTTTGGGTAGAAGTTTCATCTCCACTTTGAGTCGGTTAAAAATTGGTCACAGCCGAATTCCCTCTCATCTCCATCGTCTAAAACTCAGGGAGGATGCCAGTTGTCCTCACTGTGATTCACTTTTTTGTGATATAAAAATATTATTTGTATGCCTAAAAATTTTCAATACAGCATTTATTACTGATAACAGAATTATCTGAAATTTTTAAAAATGATATCCCGTCCTCTGCCCAAAAATTACTTGCAAATATTAACACGTACTACCATATTTATAATTTTATTGTAAATACTTTTGGTCAAATTTAATTTTTTTTTGTTTATTTGTATATTTTTTTTAATTTTATTTCTCGTTGTTTTCTTCTCGATGTTATGTTAAATGTGTTTAATTTGTAAATTTATAAAATATATGTAATATTAACTATGTAAGTCTCTACCATTGTAGTAAGTCTCTTTTGCTGATGGCCATGGAGCCAAAGCTCAATAAAATAAAAAAAAAAAAAAAAAATTATAGCTGTCATTGTAAAATGGACTTGGAGAAAAAGGCGGGAAACGTTGAAGTAGGCGGGCACGTTTTTAGCTTTTGAAATTAATTTTATTAAAATTTATTAGTTTTTCAACCATTTGAGTAGCGTAGTTATATTTAATTGTATATTTATATTTGTGTAGTGTATTTTTAGTTACTTCATCGCCTGGTAAGTCTTTTAATATATACAATGAAGGAACCCCCTGACCCAGGGGGATCCGTTTCTAATACAGTACAATTTGCGGTTCCTTCTGTCGCTTATAATGTTACTGTTATGAGTCAAGGTGAATCGAGTGTAGATACTGACCAAACAGTCAATACTATTGTAGATTGGACTGCTCCGCCGACTAGGAAAAGGAGTAAATGTGTTAAAATATGCAAAACTTGTAATAAGAAAAAGCGGAAAAACAAAATGGCGGGAAAGAATGTAGGATGTCTCTGTGTAGATTCTGAAAGTTCTATCGAGTCTGCAATTATTAATGATAAACAAACGACCCCTCATACTGTACCCCCATTAAAAGCAAATAACACTTTAAATCAGCCTCAACCGACAACATCAACTGAAGTGAGTAGTCCTGTGAATAGTCGTAAATTTTATGACAAAAATGATTTTCCTCCATTTATTGTGCATGTTCAGCGTGAGCAGACAGCTTTTAATGACTCTTCCACCCTACACCCTGTGAATTTTGGTTACTTTCTCAAAAAAAAATAACTTTCAGTACATAGTAGATGGCAGTGTTAAAAAAATTGGGAGAAACCGAATTGTTTGCTTTTAATAAATTTGAAGCTGCTAATCATTTCTTAAGTGATACAAGATTACATGATAATAATTATAAAGCTTTTGTTCTTTCTTTCATCATCATCATCATCATCAGCCTATTAATGTCCCCACTGCTGGGGCACAGGCCTTCCCTATGGATGGAATAGGGAGATTGGGCCGTGACCCACCACGCGGGCCCAGTGCGGATTGGTGGGTGCTAACGACTGCAGATGCAGCCGGGACCAACGGCTTAGCGTGCCTTCCGAAGCACGGAGGAGCTCGAGATAGTAAATTTTTGGTCACCCATCCAATGACCGACCACTGCGAAAGTTGCTTAACTTCAACGAACGCAGCCGAACGCGCTAACCACTTGCGCCATCGAGCTCCTCCAAAATAATAGATATTAACCATAAAGTTTATATTGAAAATACTGTAACTTGGAAACCTACCCAGTCAGTAGTTATTACCTTTGATGGCCAAGTACTTCCTTCACGTGTATTTCTATGTTATAATGCATTAGTTGTAGACCGCTATATATATCCAACAGTCCAATGTTTTAACTGCTGTCGTTTTGGGCACACTAAACTGCAATGCAGGTCTAAACCTCGCTGCTTTAAGTGTGGCCAGGATCATACTGGTGATACATGTTCAGTCGAGGAAGGAGATGCACATTGTTGTAATTGTTCTGGTTCCCACTTTGCTAATAAACGAATTTGTCCAGAATACGAAAGACAAAGGCGTATAAAAGTGACTATGGCAAATGATAATACTTCTTATTTTGAGGCAGCAAAATCACATCATTCTGTTAATAAGTCTTACTCTGAAGTACTACGCCCACTAACGAATCGTACAAAACGAGTGCATGGCAAAATCGCCTTAAAGCTGATCACGCGGCCGTGACCGTGTTTGTACATTAAAAAAAATACAGAGATACATTGATTTGAAATGTCGCGCGACCGACGCCACGACTTAGTATGATTTTGACATAGAAGTGACGTCACGAGTCCCCACTTCCAAACTTTGAAGCGCTTTATTTGAGTATTTTTTTAGCTGATTGACAAAAGCAAAAAAAATAGTGAAACTTCTTTTCTTAAATAACCTAACAATATAGTTTGTCTATAAAGTCGTGACATGAATGTTTGAGGAACTAACATTATTCATGTGTCTGGCAACACCAAACTTATGTACATCAGCTGTCATCGAGTTTCAGTTGTGGAACAGTTTTCCTTTTGTATTTTTTATTGTTTGGATTAAACTGTAATAAATAAAGACGAAACTACGCAGAAAGGTATAAAAATGAGTAAAGTAAATCGGAGTGGCACGCGGGAAGTGATTTTTAAAGTTTTCCAGCGATGTTTCGAAGACTACCAAGCTGGACGAATTTTGTGGGATTTGGATGATGTTTATGGAAGAAACAGCATCTATGACGGGCATGTAATCGTGAAACTATTTGTTTGTAATCTGCCTGAAGTTACAAATTTACTCAATTTACGATTTTGAGACCAAAAAAGGCATTGTTTACATTGCACATTTTTAGGTTAGATTGACATTGTAAATAGGTAATATTGTAGTACGACCATTTCTTTTGATACGTTATTATGGTTCAACTCGGTCAGGTTTTGTACCAATTTTGAATTAATTGCTTCATGTCAATAAGTTATTGTTTCTATTCCGTTACATATTTTTTTACTTTTTTTCAGGAAAATCAGAGAGTCGGATAGTCAACGAAGGTTTTAAGAATGATGGAAAGTTTGAAACTCCTGGGAAAACAGGCAAGGCCGACCAAAGAAAGAAATGGTCGCATAAAGAACGATGGCCAGATGCTTTTAGTGAAGATACCTATCACTAATTTTACTAACTGCACATTTACAAATTGTTTCTGTAAATAAACTTTTTATATACTATAAAATGATTTATAGTATTATTTTCTTAACAAGTGTGTTAAAAAACGTCGTATGATGATACTTGTGTGTATTGATGATTACCTAACGGCTTTGGTCTCAATGGCACCTCAGCGGTAATCACCATCATTAGACACTTTTACACTAAAGTACTATTTATCTATAATAATTTTATTCTGATTCAATTAAATATGTTTGGCTAAACTTTTTATAAGCATAGGTACCTTATAAAACAGAAACAAAATACGACTGTATAGTGTGTCTTATTAATTACCTATTTTATTTGAATGAACTGCTAGGGATGTCGAAAGTTGAAAAAAATATCGATATATCGATACATCGATATTTTAAGAAATATCAATATCGGCTTCGATATATCGCGAAAAAAACATCGATACATCGATATATCGGACCAATTTTCAATAATAATGGAACGAAAATTATCTCCCTAAAAATAGACCCTATTTTCGAATGATGAAATAGACAATACTAAATGCAGCACAGATCATAGATATGTTGAATATCATTAATCTGAGATCCAGTTACGATTTTTCCAGATACGAATTTAGTTAGATCGTGATTATGCCGCTAATAATTAAAAAAATATCGTTTTTGATATGAATTTCGATATTGGTTATTTTGTATCGTAGTATCGATATATCGAATCAAAATATATCGGCAAAAAATATCGATATATCGAACAAAAAATATCGATATATCGATACATAGATATATTTTCAACAAGCCTATGAACTGCTAGTATCAAAATCATTTTGGTCAGACTGTATAGGGTTGCTACATGCATACTAGTGGCGCCATCATTTAATGTCACGACTTTATAGACAAACTGTATGTGGTGCATAAGGCATAGGGGAACGGAGCAGCGCACGCATCACTTATTCATATATTTTTATATACACAGTCAGGTCATAAGTATTGTCACACAGTAAAAACTTTTCTTTTAGAATGATGGCAACAAAAAAGTTTATTGAATTCGAATTTCGAATTGTTCATGAAAATAAATCTAGAAATCCCAAAAATCTTTGAAAGGTGCGAGGATGATAAAAATAAACCACCGTTCAAATTCAAAGGAATAAATTTATTCGAAAAGACTGTTGTCGTCGTGGGGAGATGGTTCTAGCATCTTGCTATCTCCATCGTAGCGGGGTCGCGTCTTATCTTCAAAATAAGCCGGTCATTGGGGTCAAACTCTCCTGCCACACAGCTTCACACACCGCCCTCAGCGGGTGAGACCCTTGGGGGAGGTCCGGTGAACGACCTGCGAGCAGGCGGTGGACTTAATATGGGCGGGGAGAGTAGCATCGTCCGTTGTGGGTAGCTTGAGGTCATCGTGTTTTGTGGTGGGTAGTTCGATATCAGTGGGCGTGGCTTGTGGTCGGTGTCATGTCCGTCGGGGCGTTTCAATTTGGTAGCAGTGTGTGGGGCCCGCCCAATTGGGGGCGGGGCCATTGTCAGTCCGGGGTACTTATAGTTTCTCTGGGCAGAGCTCTGTTTTGGCGGCCGTGGAGTCTGTCCAGTGCGGGAGCGATGTTTTGCAAATGTTGGTGTTCAGGACCGGCGTTATCGGCGCGCGTGAACAGGTTGCGAGTGAGGTCGAGTATGTGTTTATCAACGGTGTCCATTTTAAGGTCCCTGTGGATGGTGGCGTTTCTTACGTAGTGTGGCGCCTTCGTTATGTTGCGTAGAATTTGATTTTGCTGCGTGCGTAGTCGCTTCTTATGTGCTACAGGTACAGGTGATGATGGGGCGGATGTAGGTCTTATAAATACCCATCTTGGTTCGCAGTGGTAGGCTGCTGTTTAGGACTGGCTGCAGGTGGGCTCTGGCTGCTTTGGTCTTCGTCACGGCTTCGGTAATCTGGTGGGTCATCTTCAGCCGCTGGTCGATGGTCACACCTAGATACTTAACTGTGATGCGCCATGGGATGGTTTCACCGCGTATCTTGAGGGGGGGGGGGTGTCCCTTTGCATACCCACCATCATCGCCTGGGTTTTTCCTACATTGATCGACATGCGCCATTTGTCGAGCCATGTAGTGAGGGCGTCCAGAGTGGGTTGCATCTTGATTACAGCGTGATTTGGTCGGATTGACGAAGCTAGGTAGGCGGTATCGTCCGCGTAAAGCGCCAATTGGACGCCGCTTGAAGTAGGGATATCGTCTGTGAATTTAGAGTAGAGCACTGGTGAGAGGCAGCTACCCTGGGCCACTCCGGCGAGGATGGGGCGCGGTGAGGACAGTTGACCTTCCACGGTGACGGTAAGGCATCTGTTTTTAAGGAAGGTTGCTATTACCTTGATTATTCGAGGCGGCGTGTCGGACGTTTGCAGCTTGTGTAGCAATACCTCGTGCCACACTCTGTCAAACGCTTTTTCCATGTCTAGCATTATGACGGCTGTGTACTTCTTCTTATTGATGTTGGTTGCTAGTTGGTGTAGTACACGGGACAGCTGTAGCGTGGTGGAGTGGCTCGAGCGGAAACCAAATTGCTCGGGGCGCGGTTCAATGTGCGGCGTTAGATGTTTTAACAGTAATTTTTCAAACACCTTTGATATAGTAGGTAACAAACTTATGGGGCGGTAGCTTTCGGGCTTGTATGGGCTTTTTCCCGGCTTGTGAATCATGAATACTTTCGCCATTTTCCATTGTGTTGGAAAATGGCCGGCGCGAAGTATACCGTTGTACAGCCGGGTGATGGCTGCGACTGTCTTGAAAGGCAGGTGTTTGAGAGCAGCGTTTGTGATATTATCCAGGCCCGGGGCTTTCCGTGGTTTACACCTGTATAGCTCTTTCCGGACCTGGGTGGGCGTCATAACAATGGGGTGGTCATCTGTGGTGTGTTGTTCCTCCAGGCGTCTAATCACACTTGACTCTATAGCCAGAGCATGCTCGACGTCTGAAGCGGGGTTTGGCGTAAATTGTGCTTGCAGATGGTCGGCAAAAATTTCCGCTCTGTCTACGGCTGCGTAGTGCGACTCACCGTTTGCGTCTGTGAGGGGTCTTGTTGCCGGTTTTGTGTTGCTTAACTGCTTGCAGAGGCGGTGAATCGACGGAATTTCATCGCCTACTGTTAGCAGGTGGTTTTCCCAAGAGGCCGCGGCGCATTCCTCCAGTGCGCGTTTGACATGCTTAGTGAGATCATTAAGGCGCGCTTTCGTGGTGGGGCATCTGGTGTTCTGCCACTGTCTCCTGAGTCTACGTTTCTCTTCTATCTGTGCCAGCACTCGGTGGGGTAGAGAATAAGTGCTCTTACCTTTGGAGCGGGTGTGAGAGGCTGTATCTAGTGCAGTCTGTAGATACGACGTTTGCCTGTGAGCGATTGCGCATTCCAGTGCATTACTTTCAACGGCCGGAATTTTGTGCCGTAATTTGGTCGAAGCAGTGTTTGAGTTGCTCAGCCATCGTATTTACGAAATTGGTGAGCAGGAGTTGCGTGTCCAGGGATGTGCTTTTCCCACCTGGTTTGGCTGTTTTGTTTTCTGGCACGTTGGAGGTAGTTTGATTTTGCGATTTGCCGTCTCTTTCTACCTGGGTGGTGCTCTTTCCCCGTTTCTTTTTGCGGCGGCGGGTAGTGGTGATTTTTTCGGCTGCGGTAGTGGGTAAGCGGGCAATCGGTGCATTCGTTGGAGCCATCAATGTTGTCTCTGTTGTTTCGACTACCTGGGGCTGCGGAATGGCTGCTCTAGTCAGCGGGCCAGTTGAGGGGCCAGTTTTGGCGACTGTACTTGCCTTCTTATTTCTGGCTTTCTTTCGTATGGTCGGGCAGCTGGAATGGTTTGCGAGGTGTGGGGCTCCGCAATTTACGCACGTAGCTGCCTCGGTGCGTGAGCGGGGGCAGTCTGCTGCGGCGTGGGGCTCTCCGCATCTCACGCAAGCTATGGGACGGTGGCAGCCTTTAGAAGAGTGCCGAAAACCTTGGCACCTATGGAATTGAGAGGGCGCTTTTTGCCGCGCCAGGCCTCGATAGTGACTCACGGCATGCATAGCTCCTTCACTGCGTAGATTCTTGGTACTACATCTGCGGTTCTGTTTATAGCGGCGAAAAATATGCATCCGGGGCGACCTGCCCTCGCCCGGATGCGTTTTGCGTGCTCGACAATGAAGCCATTGACCGCTAGGGCTTCCTTAATCTGCTCTGGCTCTGTGTTGTATGGGAGGCCGCGGATAGCAACTTTCAAGCTCCGCTCCTCCGGGAGGGCGTATGAGTGCCAACTCATCCCGGCTTGTACTTTCTCTAAGTTAGAGAGGTACGCCTGAATCAGTCGGTACTCCATCCGCGGGGGAGAATCGAACTCCCGTACCAAATGACCGTGCGTTTGTTGGTCTCCCGAGCTGTTCGTTAAGTACCTTAAAATGGTTGGCCCAGTCGGGTAGTTTTTCTACCACCAGGGGTAAATACTTTCTCTCTTTGGGCTGGGCGGCGGTCTGTGTATTGGTCGTCTGTTGCGTCGTTGTTTGTTTTGTTAGGGCTGCGGTCGTCACTGTTGTGGCTGCAGGCGCGGGCGGCTGTGCGGGGGTGGTAGTTACCACTTGAGAGTAGGTAGGGTAGTTTTGTTTTACCTGCGTCTTCGTGGGTATTTTGGAATCTTGGGGAGACGGAGAAATTTCCACGTCTACCCCCCTCGGCCACTGGTCACGGGTGCGGCGGGTGTTTGTGAGGTCGTCGTCGTCGGGGTTGTAGGTGGTGGCGTTGTGGTAGGGGTGGGTTGCGGTTCCTCAATCGGCGCCGGTGTATCTCCGCTACTGTGCGATCGCCTGAGTAGGCGCGGGTCGCGCGAGCAGGTGCGCTTGTCAGGCGTCTCGGGCGGCGTAGCGGTATCCCGGGAACGCTTTCGCTGCCAGGAGGGGTCGATATGTGGCACTTTGAGAGGTGAATTGCAGAGGGCCTGACGCCTCCAATGCCAACTCGTCGGCCGGACACAGAGCGTGTGTCTGCCCCGCTTCGCGCTCCAGCAACCGAGCGTAGGCGGCCAGCCAACGATTCAGCCTGTCTGACAAATAGCCAGTACGGATCATCGTGGCAATCATAACAATGTCAAATTCATATATGGCTTGTTTAGATTTCCAGGTGGTCTTGGCTGAATCGCTGGCGGCGCCCTCGGTCGCTGCAGCGCGACTCGTGGAGGGTAGATGGCTACGAGAGGCACGGGTAGGTGGAGCGGGCGTTGCAAAAATTTCCTCGCTTTCTCGTGATGGTGAGGGGGTCGGTGGCTGCGGTTGCGGTTGCGTCGGGCGTTGTGGCGGTTCGTCTGCCATGGTTCGCGACGGATCGCGAGCGCGACGCGGCAGCGCAAAGGGGTATGAGCCGACGCGACTCTGAGCAGCGCGCGCGAGCGCGCTCCCCTGCTGCTATTAGTAAAGAAAGTAACCGCCGGCCAAGGGGCCAGGCCAGGTTCATCTGGCTTATTTTCAAAATAAGTCAGGCGACACTGTTTGGTTGTTTGTAGGGTCCGTGCATCCGAATCGGTTCATATGCAGTCCTATATCGTATTCGAAAAGAAACCTTATTTTATAAGGCTTATATAAACGGGTAAAAATCTCAATATCGCCATTCAGACATCATGCAAACTATGCAAACTGATGGCGCCACACCGGACATGACATATTTTTACCATAAGGAAATAACACAAATATGTACTAACATAGATTAAGGAAACAAGTAGACTTAAGTAAAACTGTACCTACATGTTATTTAGCAAAACATAGCAGTAAATGTTGTACCATATAAACAAATAAATTTAAATAATTACCAAACAGATAGCGAAACTCGGGCCCTTGCGTGCGATGAGTAGGAGAGGGAACTCACGCAGGAGCCCGAGACAGCAAAAACATAACACAAGGTACACAAATAGAATAAACTGAAAATCCTTTTGTTCCACAAAGCATGTACAATAGATAATAAGTGAAAAAAAAGAAAAAAAAAAAGAAAAACTAAAAAACAAATAAAAAAAAGCGTATACATATAATAGAATATTCATTAAAAAGGGGATGGACAATATGTCCAAATTTATATTAGTTAAGTAGACATAAGTGAGCATGCCGCATGTTTGCATGATTAAATATAAAAGGCCGCACTGAGTGCACAAACAAATGTATATAACAAAACTTAAAAAAAGTCAAACTAAATAATGGCATGGGCATACGCCTATGGAGTAATTGTATTAAAAAAAAAACTGATGGCGCCATCTAGTGACAGTTAAAAACAACACTTTCACCTTATCTATCAATTTTAAAACAACATGCATATCGCCTGTCCCTATTAACAAAGTCGGATCTTGAAATTTGCGATTTTTTTATTATTTCATAATTAGTTCTTAAATAACAATATCTACCGACAACATCGATAAAAAATATAATTTTATACATAGTTTTTTAAATACACACATTAAAAATGTCGGATGTAGTCTAGATGGTCCGTTAAGAACGTCGGTTCTTAAATACCTACATTCTTTGCGGGGCGAGACGGGCAGCCGGTTGCGCGGATCTCTTAGTTCTGACAATGTTAGCGGGTAAAACGCACGTCCCGTTATAATTAATTTTAAGCCAACAATATTTTAGTTATTTAATAATTAACTATATACTTAATAATATACATAAAGATGTTCAGTAGATCTTTCCATTTAGTAAGGTTAGCTACTGAAAAGCGAGTAGAAATTGCAGGTATGTATTTAACTTCATAATATTAAACATACATTTTTTTAAAATATTGTAAGTATATTTGTATAATTTATATAAAATGTATTATTTTCCATGTCAACTCAATATTAAATATAATTTTGCATAGGTACCTACTAACTTTGATTTATAAATTAATTATTGCAAAATTTACTTGGCACAGCGTTTAACAAAGTAGTATCTTCAACATACGACTTTGTTAATTGTCTTTACTTTTGACTAAAATGTCGGTAGTGTGATATCCAACGTTGTTAAATGTTTCTGAAAATGGGCATAATGTCGGTAGTGAGACATCTGACGTTCTTAAACGTTTTTGTAATTCGGTTAAATGTCGGTACAAGGATATCCGACTTTGTTAAACGTTTTTTTACAAAACATCAATGTCGATAGTATGACAACCGGTTTAAAAAATCCGGCCAAGTGCGAGTCGGGCTCGTGCACGAAGGGTTCTGTACCATTATCTATACAATATTAGACACTTCATTATAATATCGAGCAAAAAAACAAGTCTTTTGTATTAAGGTATGTAAGACAATGTTTTTGAACACAATACTGCAGGAGAACGTATCATAACTACATCATGGAAAAAGTGTGTTGAAGAAGTTTTGATTGAGAACGATCAATGGGGCAAATATAAGCACAAGAAGACACTATTAGACGAGGAAATGATTTATTATGTCCCTTAGTAGAATTACATTATGTCCGGAAAACTTCCAAAAAAATATATTTAGAAGGTATAATTAGTGCATCTCGCATGTATAATTTGTATGAGGAATGGTTCGATTCCGAGAAATATAATAATAGAGCAAATAAAAGACTATCGGGATATAATGAATGGAAATTTCAACATAGGATTCCATAAACCTAAAAAAGATCTCTGTAATGTCTGTCATATTTACAAAAACAAAGATTTAAAACATCAAGCTTCAAAAGCATCCGCCCGACGCTTAAAGCAGCTCGACAAAGACGAGGCGACTTCGAATAAAAATATTTTAGCGGCTACTTCCGACTTTGAAAAGGTTTTGATAACGCCATATGGAGATATAAGCGTTTTTTATTATAAAAGAAAGTTATCAACTCTAAATTTTACGGTCTATGATATGGCTACCAAAAAACCTACATGCTTTATATGGCACGAAGTCATAGCAAAACGTTGGGCAAATGAGGTATCGAGTTGCTTATATCAATATATAAAAGAGCATGCAGTTAAGGGAGTAAAACCTTTTAAATTTTGGTCAGATAATCGTGCTGGGCAAAATCGCAACCGCATTGTTTTTTCTTTATACTTACTAGCGGCAAAAGAATTTGAAATTACTCACCGTTTTATGGAAATGAGGGGGATAGTGTGTATTCAACCATTGAAAAGGCTAGTGATCGCAAGCTTATATTTGTACCAGAAGAATGGTATTGCCTCGTTCGCTGGGCCAAAGTTGACGATAATCCTTATGAAGTCATAGAGATGACAACTCCAGAAATATTCAATTTTAAATCTCTTTAATAAATAAAAATTGGAATAAAATTACAAACAATGAAAAGATTCAATGGACACGCGTAAAAGAGGTAACAGTAAATACACTGAACTTCGATAGGATTGAATATAAATATGATTTTGATGATGCACCAAAGACTGTTGTTGTGATACGATGTGGTACCCGAAATACTGATAGATTATCTCGCGAATTTCAAATAAAGCAGGCCTATGATAGTGAATCACCAATAAGTCGAAACAAACAAAGATTTATTGGATTTATGTAAAAAGGATAATCCTAAATATCATAGTTTTTATAAAAAAATAAAATCTCGTAATATATCACAACGCATTTTTGACGAAGAAGAATCATAATTATTAAATATTGATTATATTTGATTATTAACTGATTATAATTGCCTGTGATGATTATTAAACAGTCAATAATTTTGATCCTTTTGTAGTAAATAAAACGGCAATTTTGTTTTGATAAGCTAATTTTATTTTATTATTTTACAAGGATTTGTAACTTTGAGACTGATTTTACTTACATAAATGACTAGGTATTACTAACTATGATGATTGCTAAACTGCCAACCTTTCATTAGAAAGAAGAAAAAAGAAAGATTAAGACTAAGAAGAAAAATATTTTTTTTTTATCATTTTTGAATATCGAAATTATTATTTCATTTACTTATTATCTTTTTATTATCTATTTCTATTACTGATGATATATATATATTTTAATTTTACTCTATAGTTGAGTTTAGTTATTGTTGATTTAATTTTATTATTCACCTACAAGGTTTTTTAAATGAATAATTTTAATAAATGTGCAATAATTATTATTTTATTAAAGAAATAACTCAGCTTTATTTGGAAGTCTATTGTTATTTTATTAATGTAATAATTATGAAGAGAATTTTATTTAGTTTTCAATTGATTATTTTGAAGATTTAGTACAAATAACCATTAAGTATAAAAGGTTATGGTGTTTTATTAATAGGTTAAATTAACATACGATATACATTTACTCTAAGATTACATTAAACAATGTCGTATTTGGTAGTTCCTACAGGCAGTGACCAAGGTAGTACAGTTAACAACGTCGTAACTAGTAGTTACGACAGATAGTCACCAAGTTAGCACAATTAACAATGTTGGTTCTAGTAGTTCCGATAAATCAACACGGACTCAGTCCCTTTAAAAATGTCACAACTTACTTTTGATGTACTTACAATTTAAAAACTACATATTTTATAAACTATACAATCAATAAATACCTCGTATAAGAATACTGTAAAATTTCAACAGCCTGCTTGCCATAGGTAAAAAAATATAAGCATTTTAAACTTTGATGTGCTCTCCTGTAAAGTTGCCGTTTTCGAGATCCGACTTTGTTAATAGGGACAGACGATATGGGGATTTATCGGCGTAAACATACCGCCCCCCATGGACCGAGTGTCCATCAAAAATATTTACTACGCCACAAATCAGATTACGCAAAAAACTAAAATAAATAAACTATGGCTCCTCAAATCGTTATAAAAACTTAAGCACAACCAAAATAAAGCTTACGCGCGTACAATATTAGGCTATTTTCAATTTACAAGCTTTCTACACTACACTACTTATTCTATTACATTTTATTAAAAGCATAAGCATTAGATAAGCCAGCAATGGATACATATTACATTCATACCTACCTCATCATAATAAATTTCACTCTAGTATAGGTAATACTCTTACTTTCGACATAGGCCTTTTAATTATATTAGATCCCCTGCATTTAATACTAACCACTCTAGTGAGCTTATCGAATCCACAATGCTTTTCAACTATCACTCCATACAACCATCTTTGGTTCCGATAAAACATTACGCCATTTGTAACGATGAAAAAATTGGGTCAAATA
Source organism: Chilo suppressalis (assembly GCA_902850365.2). Classification (NCBI taxonomy): domain Eukaryota; kingdom Metazoa; phylum Arthropoda; class Insecta; order Lepidoptera; family Crambidae; genus Chilo; species Chilo suppressalis. The sequence goes on from OU963894.1 coordinate 40,468,034, forward strand.
CTCCCTCGACCATCGTCGCCAAAACTCTTTGACCATTTTTTGAGTTAACTTCCACCTACTTAAACTACCGATATTGGAGTTTTCATAATTATGGTCAGGTACCAATACCAAGGGTTCTCCAACCAAAAAGTGACCGGGAGTCAATGGATATGGATCTAATGGATCAATATCAGACATTTGTGCTATTGGTCTTGAATTGAGACACGCCTGAATTTGTGCCAAAACATTTTCCCACAGTCGTTATTTCTTCGAAAGTTAGCTTAGATTCCCCTATGACTCGTTTGATATGGAACTTTGATGATTTGATCCCTGCCTCCCATAGTCCTCCAAAATTGGGCGAACGAGGTGGAATAAAGTTCCAATTAGTGCCATTATTCGAAAGCCAGTTTGCGATTTCGACTGCTGCACCGGATCTTTCACTTTGAAAAAGAATCTTGAGTTCGCGTGCGGCTCCAACGAAATTGGTACCGTTATCACTCCACAATTCAGCACAATGACCACGGCGAGCACTGAAACGTTTGAAAGCAGCGATAAAACTTTCAGACGACATATCACTGACCATTTCTAAATGAACGGCTCGGTACGGTAGCCATGCATATAAAAAGGCAAATGTACCCCTTTGAAGCATCAATACCCCTGCCCTTTGCCGATCTAACAGCAATTGCGAAAAAATGGTCTGGCTGGAGTGGCCCTTGCTTCTGGAAGCTGGCCCATGAACTGGTGATTTGGACGTGCAGAATAACAAATACAACGTACACATTGATGTATATGTCTATGTTAACTTGTCGCTTCATGTCGATTATCCAGTAACGCGATCTCAAATGATTCATTGTCAGCTGAACCCCTGCGTGCATAGTTCTTTCATGTGCGTCAGCTATTATCAAATCCGCTATATGACATTTGGTTGGTATCAAAATAGGATGTTTGAAATCGTTGCATAATGTTCGAACCTTGTCCAGCCTCCCACCAATCCTCAATATGCCTACTTGATCTAGAAATAAATTCAAACTGGAAGTGCTACATTTCAATCCAGGCGTGTATATGGCATTTGGGTACAGAAAGGACCTTGGGCACTTCCATCAATAACTTTGCTAAAAGGACAGCCCCACAAAGTTCCAAATGTCGAATTGTCACCTCTTTTATTGGTGCTACCTTTGTCTTTGAGGTTATGCGATTTACATGGATACTACCTTCATGATCAATCACCCGTAAAAATACAACAGCCGCATATGCTACAATGGATGCATCACATAATCCATGTAATTCTATGCATGACGCATCGTGTCGCGTTTGAATCCAGCGTGGAATGCGAAAAAAGAAATAAGCGAGAGATTATTTCGGTACTCTAGCTTATTTCACTCCTTCAACAAATTTGGTGGTAATTCTTGGTACCAATCGATTCCTGATATCCATAGTTTCTGTATTAGAACCTTGGATGTTATGATCATTGAAGCAATCCAACCTAAGGGATCAAACAAGCGTGTCATATATCCGAAACCACCATTCTTTTGGTTACCGGAAAACTTACAACAGGCAACTTGACTGAATATTCAAAAAAAGCTGTACCGTTATTCCAAATCAAACCAAGAACCTTTTGTGTCTTATTATCATTACTAGTTTTTATTTCTAATTTTCTGAATATTCAAAAAAAAGCTGTACCGTTATTCCAAATCAAACCAAGAACCTTTTGTGTCTTATTATCATTACTAGTTTTTATTTCTAATTTTCTGTCACTTCCTACGCTATCATTTCCTATCTTTTTCAACAATTCTTCGCTGTTACTCGAACATTTTTAGAGCTCAAAACCGCCCTTTTTTAGTAATTCATTCATCTCGCCATACACTTGAATGCCTTCAGAGATTATTTGACAACCACTCATAAAATCATCAATATAAAAATCATTAACAACTCTCTGAGCTGCTAAAGGATATTCCATACCTTCATCTTCGGCGAGCTGTTGTAGAGCCTTAACTGCTAAATAGGGTGCCGAAGCGGTGCCGAATGTAACCCGATTAATTTTTAAAATCTGTAATTCTGACTCATTTCGCCAGAGAATTCGTTGGAAATTAGCGTCAAAATCGGATACTTTAACTTGGCGGTACATTTTAATAATATCTACTGTGAGACAAATAGGATGAACACGCCACTGCATAATTATGTGACGAAGATCTGCCTGTAATGTTGGCCCTACCATCAACTCACTATTTAGTGAAATTCCGTTTCTACCGGGACATGACGCATCAAACACTATCCTCAATTTTGAAGTAGATTTGTCCTCTCTAATAACGGCGTGATGAGGCAAATATACTGAGTCAACGTCAAGTTCTTGTAAAGGCACTTGCTGCATATGGTCAAGTTCTAAATACTCAGAAATGACTTCCGAATGCCTCTCCTAAAAAAATTGGATCTCTCGCAAATCTTCTCTCCAGCATTCCTAGTCTTCTTTCCGCGATATTCCTAAAATTGCCGTATTTACACTGCGGATTGTCAGTACGAAACGGAAGTCTAACGATATATCGTCCAGTTTCGTCTCTACGTGTAGTTTTTTTGAAATATTCTTCACATAAAGTTTCCTCATCTGTGAAAATCTTTTCCTTTTCAGTGGGGGGTGCTTCTAGTTCCCAAAACTTGCGCAAAATATCGTTTTCGTTAATTTGAGCGTGCATACTAACGATGTTATGACATGCTGTGGAATCAGCTAAAGATTCTGGAAGAATCTGACCAGATAAAATCCATCCGAGTTTGGTATTTTGAGCTAACATAGGGTAACCCGGAGGACCTTTGAGTACACCATCATCCAAAATCTGGCCGTATACTTTTGCTCCCAGCAACATGTCAATTCTGCTCGGGATGAAAAACTATGGGCCAGCTAATATTATTTCAGATAAAACTGGCCACGGTTTGAAAGTGATCCTTCTTGTAGGAATCACAGTGGTTAATTTACTTAAAACATGAGCCTTAACCTTGATCACAGTATTGGGGTTATGTAGTGACTGAATGTTAACGTAAACTTCAGATTTCGATGCGACAGACACATCACTATCTGAGCCACTACCAATCCCTGAAATAACAACTTTACTAGGAACTTTCTTGAGCCCTAGTGCTTGTACCGTTCCTTCTGTAATAAAAGACGCCTGCGAACCTTGGTCCACCAAACACTTTAACGTTTCTTCCTTTCCTGATTTTGTAGTCACCCTTACCAATGTGGTTGCTAACAAAACTTGATTCGATGATTTCGAAAAATGAGAAACTACTTGCGGACAGTCTAGTGATTCTTGTGCTTGGTGGGGCTCGGTGGTTGCTATCGAAACTAAAACATTTTTATCATCCTACCCTACTTTATTTCTTGTAGAAGTATCATTAGGATTATTTTTGGAATGAAGTAGTGAATGGTGCTTCTTTTTACATATTCGATATCTTGAGAGTTGGTGACAAGAGTATACCGAGTGATTTGAAGCTAAACAATTATAACATAACCTATTTTGTTGTACAAACTCTCTACGTTCTCTTAACTTCGATTTCGCGAACGCTTTACTGTTACAAAGGTTGTGGGTTTCGTTACAAAATGGACATGACACTGTAGTTGTATGAAGTGACGTATGAACCTGCGTTATATTACTGGATGTGGTAGTACGACCTGCAACAGGCTTACCTGCTCTGGGCGTTAAAAATTCAAGGGACCGGAATCTATGCTCCATAAATTCATTAAACATTTCAAGAGTAGGCAATTTGTCAAACGATTCATTTGCTCTTGCTTCCCACAATTTTCTGGACTCTGTATCTAATTTCTGATTTAAGATATGAATCACAATGACATCCTATGTGCTAGTATTGATTCCAAGGGAATTAAGAGCATGTAAGCATTCATTGGTTGTATCTAACATAGTTTTAATAGCAATTGATGACTCCACTTGTAATGGGCATTAAGGCCCATAAACCGTTTTAATATATTATCAGATAAAAACTTTTTATTATCATATCTATGTTTTAATTGATTCCAGCAAGTCTGATAGTTGGCAGAAGTGATTGGTACATGACGTAAAAGACTTTCTGCTTCACCCGTCAAATGGCTTTTTAAATAGTGAAGTTTTTGTACTTCATCCAATGAATCATTCTTGTGGATCAGTGAGATAATCAAGTCTCTGAAAGAAGCCCATTCTATATAAAGTCCAGAAAACGTAGGAATTGAGATCCTTGGTAATTTCACATGAGACTTAAGAATCTCAACTGCCTTGGCAGTTTCCGCATTACGACTACCACTTAAAAGTTTATATAAATATTCTTTTAATAAAACCTTATAATCGAAATATCGTCAGTTTTATCATAAATTTTATCGGTACAATATTGTAACTCTGCAATTCAGTACTGACATGATCGGATATTAGTTGACGATGAATATCGCAAAAGCTTTTCCATTGCTGTTCTAGAGCCTCCAAACGAGTTTCTACATAAGGGACTGTGATGCGATCCTTGCTAGCTTTTTTAAAGTTAACTTGGGCTTTAGAAATAGTTGATTTACAATCATTTAGTAGCTTAATTAATGATTCCATTTTGATTATCTTTAAATAATATGAAGACCCGAACAAGCAAATGACTTAATATAAAACAACAACTTAAATGTTTACAACAACACTAACTACAAGCAGTTTGAAGTTTATAGACTTCGATTAAAATCGGGCATGGATTTCCCGTCAGTTACTTTTAAAGAAAACTAAAGTCTACAGCTAAATAACAACAAATTATTCTAAGTCCTTAGGATCCTCTAAAACTGCTAAGTATTATTTTTCTTGAGTTTAAAGTTCAAATTCCTCTAATAACGATCTTCTTAAAATGCACTAAGTTACTTGTTCTATGTAAATAAGGTTCAAAGTACTAACAATTGTCACTGTCACTTCACCTCAAATCCAAATTTTAAATTTGCCGCCAATTTGTTCCAAGTGTATAGTGGCGCCGTCTGTTGTCAGTTCATCAAATTGCGTTCTTCTTCTTCCAGTAGGTATTGTTATTCTTATTCCGAATTCCAGTGTCGGATTTTGAAAAGCCTGGCTTGTACTCCAGGAAAAACACCATCGACAGCAATCCGCCGCCACGTCAGTGCGAAATTGGACTTTAACAACGCTCTCAAAATAGCCACTCCGGCTCTGAAGGACCTTGTACAAATGCCAAAAATCTTTGAAAGGTGCGAGGATGATAAAAATAAACCATCGTTCAAATTCAAAGGAATAAATGTATTCGAAAAGAAACCTTATTTTCTAAGGCTTATATAAACGGGTAAAAATCTCAACATCGCCATTCAGATATCACAATATGCAAACTGATGGCGCCATCTGTAACGTTATGCGTTACATAATCATCTATTATTACCCTAAAATACTCTTAAATTTAATATTTACAATGCCTAAAACTAAATAATAACACTATTAGATTTAATTCTACACAAAAAACTACTTATAAAAATAAAACACAATTTTATTATAACTAAATTATTTACAAATCATAATAATATTAATAAACAAATTGGCTATTTACAATAATAAAACTATTCACTGACACTAAAATGCAACATAAATTCATCAAGCGGATTAGTATACGTAAACTCGCGCGATGCAACATTTTAGCGCTCCAAGCAGGATCTTTTGTTCTTGCTAAGATAAAACTGCATGACCGGCGCCCGCCAATTCATTTTTTCTCGATCTAATTTGAGCGAACGTACGTCACATAGAATTTTATGGTCTCTAATACGGGAGAATTTAATAATCTTTAAAACTTGTAACCAATATAATATTTTTCGTGATCGTCACTAAGCGTTCCTCAAGTAAATAATATCATAAATTATTGTGAAGTGAGTGTCGACCGCCCCGAAACTGGGTAAGTGGTAATTTTAATGTCGCAGGCAGTTAAAGTAGTTATTAGTGTAAGAATTCATTTTCAAACCCAATGTTTGTGTTTAACATGCATTATGCATATTAATATAAATCACATTTAGATTGATTTTGCATACTTTTGGTACATAAAAGATTTCATTGTCGTTTAATTCCACCCTCATTTTTCAATAATTTTAAATATACGTAAATTTCATTATCAATCCATTTATTTGTCGAAATTGTAATCTCCGTTTCTGATTGTGATGATTCCACGGCACTACTACTACAATTAGGTACTTTCTTTTACGACGTAGTGCCCGTGGATGTTCGCAAAATAGTACTGGACCGCTTGTAATTGTATTCTAATGGCGCGTTCCAGGGTTCAACGCTCGGGATACCAACTTGGCCGGTATCACCTCTCGGCCCTACTTTCACCACACGAGAGTACTCTCTGCCTGGCTCAGCTACCCGTTCCTGCAGCCTCCAGTCGCCAGCGGTATCCATAACGCGACTCCCGGGATCACCAACTACCCGGCGTTACACAGGAGAGTACCTGAACCGACGAAGCTAAAGAACTTGTGTGGATTAAGTGCTCAACCCCCACCTGTATAATTTGTATTTTCTCCGGGTCGAGTTTTTTATTAAATTTTTAATTTGCATGGTATCCTGTTGTCTCATTTTCTCATTCTCTGACCTTAGTTAGTAGACCAGGGTGACCGTGACACTGGCGCCTACAACGTGGTTAAATTCACACAAGTTCTTTTTGTTTTTTCGGTTTTTTGTAGTTAGTGTGTGTTTGTGGCTTATTTTTGTAAATCGTTTTGGTTTTAATTGCTACTAAAGTGTACTAATATATTGTTATAGTAGCCTTAATGATTGTACTCATTGTTCTAATCTACAATAAATTTTTGTACAAATTTATTTCCACCCACATTCTTATGTTAAAAAACAAAACTGTCGTTGCCGTTCTGGGAGCTTAATCTGGCGCTTTATTATTGAAACTTAAACTATTATTTTTAAATTGTTATTAGAATTTTTGGAAGTGATCTGTTATTTTATTGGAAAGTACACATTAGTAGTACCTTTTTTATTATTTGCTGCTAATCAGTTTTTTGCTTTTACTAATATCAATAATTAAATTAAAAAAAAGAAACCAACGTTGACTATAGTGTATATTGTAACAGATCGGAGAACGTTTATTTTTGTTGATTTGTGATTTTTTTATTTTTACTTGCTTTTTACCACTTACCCTCTTGGTTATTTATTTATCACAATGTTACCTGTGAAATATCTGTCACTTCAAAAATCAGAGCTCGAATATGAAGTTCAGATTCGTGGTGCTACCGCGGCATCTTCTGTCGAGGAATTGCGTAAACAAATTGTCAAATTGTCGTCAGAATACCCGGCCGAACACATATTGGAGTCCCCATTAGATATTCGACAGGACCTTAAAGGTTGTCTAGAAGTTCTCACTAAGATTCAGATAAATCTTGATGTACCAAACCCTAGTGAACCTTCCCTTATGAGAACGCAGAATATGTTAAACCACCTTCACAATCGTTTAGCGAGGTTAACGCCTAGTAACGACACGAAGAACGAGTATGACGATATTTTCAAGGCTCATCAACTTTTTTCACAACGCCTCGCGTCTCTTCAAGTAAACAGACCAACTTCTGGTCCATCCAACTCGGGCTATGGTCTCTCCTCGACTTTGGTACCAGAGGTGCAAAATTTGATTTCGGTGACATGTGATCGTACCGCAGCAGATTTAAGTAAATTAAAATTTAATGGTAAAACGTGTGTGCGCTCATTCATACAGCGCGTTGATGAATTTATCGTTGCACGGAATATAGTACATTCAAAAATATTAGCTTTTGCTACAGAAATTTTTCAGGATGACGCTCTTCACTGGTACCGCTCGGTAAAAGACAAAGTTTCCTCTTGGTCTGAGCTCTCTTCTAAGCTCAGAGAAGACTTTGATGAGTAGGATTACGACTACCGCCTTAAATCAGAAATTCGTTCGCGCACACAGGGAGAACGTGAGAACATAACCATTTATCTCTCGATTATGAGTGGAATGTTCTCCCGTCTCGCAAAACCTTTTACCGAGGAGGAACAGCTCGAAATCCTGCTTCATAATATAAGGCCTTGTTATGCCAGCACATTGGCCGCATCAGTGACTCAAATTGACACCGTAGATGCCTTACGCACACTTTGTCGTAATTACGAGATTGTGCATTCTCGACTTCTGCAATTTCAGGAGCCTCCTAGGGTGACTTCTGAAACCGTTGCACCTGAATTTGTATATTCTAAAGAGGCAAATAAGGAAACTAACAGATTTACGAATAATAAACAAAATTTTACATATAATACAAATAATAAACAAAATTTTACATATAAAAATAATTATAATAAAGGACACTTTTCAAAAAATCACAACTTTCACCAACAAAATCAACAACACAGTTACAATAAAAATCAACACCAAAATTATATACACTCAGTTCAAACAGATAAACAAAAACCATACTGCCCTAGGTGTAGCAGTAATACACACCACATCCGACAATGTACAGCGAATCGCGACGTATTTTGTTTTAAATCAAAATTTAAAGGATGTAAAGACACCTGACTGTCCAGTATGTAACAAAAATAATAATTCAAAAAACTAAATAAGCAGAATTGTAGTCATTTTGATGAGGAAGACTGGGAATCTTGGCTTTCATTTATTAGAACATTTACTTCTACTTATAGAATTTCTACAATTCTGCAGACGAAACCTACAAATGACTCTAGGCCTTATGTAAATATTAAAATTAACAATGTCGACGCTTGTGGTCTACTCGATTCTGGTGCTGCAGTAACAATTTTAGGCAATAATTCCCATTTACATTTTGTTGATTGCACTTTGCAACAGGATGACAGCGTTTCAATGTTAGCTGCCGGCGGACAATCTTTAAAGAGTATCGGTTACATGTATTTACCCGTTACTTTCGAAAGCCAACTACATGTAATTAAGGCATATGTAGTCCCTGAAGTAGAAACTCCTATTATATTAGGCATTGACTTTTGGCGTATCTTCCAAATTTGTCCCAAATATATAGGTAGTATCACTATGTCTAGAAGTCCATTAGCTGAAGTGAAATTACATAATTCACAAAGTTTCATTAATTCATACGACCAATTAATAGCTTCGCAAAAATCAATAGCAGACAATATTATCGCTCAATTTAAGTCTATATCTATAGAGGAGAAAGGTCTAGGTAGAACAAATTTGATCTCCCACAGAATAGATACTGGAGACGCTCAGCCCATAAGGCAGCGTTATTACAGAATGTCTCCAGAGAAACAGCGCATTTTATTAGAGCAGGTTGATGAAATGTTAGCGCTCGACGTTGTAGAACCTTGCGAGAGTGCGTGGTCTTCTCCAGCGCTTATCGTGAATAAGAAGAATGGACAGCCCAGGTTTTGTCTCGATAGTCGGAAGCTCAACGCTGTGACAAAGAAAGATGCGTATAATTTTCCTTATGTCTCAGAGATTCTGGACAACCTACGCGACGCAAAGTATCTTTCGAGCGTTGACCTTTCGAAGGCTTTTTGGCAGATTCCTATAGAACCTCAGGATCGCGATAAGACTGCTTTTTATGTACCAGGCCGAGGCAGCCTACGGTTTAAAACCACTGCTTTTGGTCTGACGAATGCACCAGCCACTCAGCAGCGCTTAGTAGACTTACTTTTCGGTGACATGGAGTCAAAAACATTTGCGTATTTGGATGACATTGTAATCATAAGCTCTACTTTCGAAGAACACGTATCTCGTCTATTGCGTGTCCTAGAGAAATTGAAACAGGCCAACCTGACAGTAAATTTCGAAAAATGTAATTTCTTCAGAAGCGAACTTAAGTACCTGGGATACGTAGTAGATGCTCGTGGTTTACGCACGGACCAGGAAAAGGTGCGGGCAATCTTAAATTTTCCAGTTCCTAAAAGCAAAAAGGAACTGAAACGCTTTCTCGGTACCGCTACTTGGTACCGACGTTTTGTTCCTAATTTTAGTACAGTTGCTGGCCCACTTAATAAACTAACTTCAAATGGGAAAAAATCACCTCCTTTTCAGTGGACGCCGGAGGCTGATGCAGCTTTTAATGCTCTTAAGGAGTGTCTCGTCTCTGCACCAGTCCTCTCTTGCCCGGTGTACACTGAGCCCTTCCAGGTCCATACGGACGCTAGTAATTATGGCATTGGAGCCATGTTAACGCAGAATATTGATGGTAAAGAGCACCCCATTGCCTACATGAGTAGATCTCTTTCCGGTGCCGAGAAAAACTACAGTATCACAGAAAGGGAGACGCTTGCTGTGCTAGTTGCTCTCGAGCACTGGAGATGCTACCTCGAAAATGGCCTTAAATTCGTGGTGTACACTGACCATTCTGCGTTGAAATGGTTCCTGTCATTAGATAATCCCACTGGAAGACTAGCGCGTTGGAGAGTACGGTTATCTTCGTTTAATTTTGATTTAAAACACCGAAAGGGCGTTGACAATGTGATACCCGATGCTCTCTCACGCGCTGTTCCCGTTTCGGCCATATCTCTTTCAAATTCTGCTAACACTACGTCTGACGATTGGTACAAAAAGATATATAACGGTGTCCTTAATAACGCTAACCATTATCCAAATTTCACAATTTAAAACAACTCCTTATTTCGGCTTTCAAAGAATAAATCGAACCTCACGTCTGAGTTCGCATGGAAAGAAGTTGTTCCTATTGAATTCCGTGAACAAATCATATGTGAGAACCATTCTGTACCAACAGCTGGTCATCTCGGAATTTTCAAAACTTACAATCGTTTGGCATTATCATATTACTGGCCAGGTATGCATCAGAGTGTTGTAAAATACGTAGGTTCTTGTTCAGTTTGTTTAGCGTATAAGCCGCAAAATCACACTACATTGGGAGAAATGGGTCGTCCGAAGCAGTGCTCACGCCCCCATCAAATGATCTCAATTGATTTTGTAGGTCCTCTGCCTGTCACTCGTAAGCAAAATAGTTACATGCTTGTCGTAACCTGCTGTTTCACTAAGTATTGCAATGTTTTCCCTCTACGTCGCGCTACTGCAGATGCAGTCGTAAAAGTATTAGAAGACTCGATATTTTTAGTTTATGGTATACCGCAAACTATCTTTTTAGATAATGGCAGCCACTTTATTAGCTCAACTACTAAAGCCTTGTTTGAAAAATATAAAGTCCCTAATGTATATTTCAGTCCTAGGTACACGCCACAAATAAACTTAGTCGAGCGGTACAACAAAACTATTGTCACTAGCCTATCAACCTTCGTTGAAAATGATCATAGGTCCTGGGACACTTTCATTCCTCAGGTGCAATTCGCAATTAATAATTCAGTAAATGAAGCTACTGGGTACACGCCCTCTTTCTTAGTGTACGGTAGGGAGTTAGTGTTATGCGGATCGCACTATACGGACTCTGACTTAGGTGACGAAGTTTTGTTCTTACCACGCGACTTATACGCCGAAAACCGAGGTTGTCTCTTTTCAATATTCAATGATGTGCAAGCCTCATTGTGGAATGCACATGTGAAGAATACCGCACACTATAATTTGCGCAGAAAACCAGCTGAATACAACGTAGGTGACATAGTCTTTAAGCGTACATACATATTGAGCGATAAAGACAAATATTTCAGTAAAAAGTTGGCTCCAAAATACATTAAATGTCGAGTAATTGAAAAACGATCGCCACTTGTATATGTCCTAGAAGATATGTCCGGAAAAAACATAGGTTTTTGGCATATCAAGGACCTAAAACTCTTCGGTAATAATAAGTAAAAGAAAATTCCTCTATAACATCTTGTTTTTAGCATGAGTCAATAGCTTTATAATAACTACTGACTTTAAGTTTGATAGGACGCGCCAATGGCTTAAGTAATGCTATTGATGCTTTTATGTTTGTTTTATTTTGAATGATAGAATGGAAGTTGAAGAATGAATGAGTAAATGCTAAGAGCAGTCTAAGGCGGGTTTTATTTAAGAACAAAACCCTTTTCCAGACGAGGAGGGGTATATGTAACGTTATGCGTTACATAATCATATATTATTACCCTAAAATACTCTTAAATTTAATATTTACAATGCCTAAAACTAAATAATAACACTATTAGATTTAATTCTACACAAAAAACTACTTATAAAAATAAAACACAATTTTATTATAACTAAATTATTTACAAATCATAATAATATTAATAAACAAATTGGCTATTTACAATAATAAAACTATTCACTGACACTAAAATGCAACATAAATTCATCAAGCGGATTAGTATACGTAAACTCGCGCGATGCAACATTTTAGCGCTCCAAGCAGGATCTTTTGTTCTTGCTAAGATAAAACTGCATGACCGGCGCCCGCCAATTCATTTTTTCTCGATCTAATTTGAGCGAACGTACGTCACATAGAATTTTATGGTCTCTAATACGGGAGAATTTAATAATCTTTAAAACTTGTAACCAATATAATATTTTTCGTGATCGTCACTAAGCGTTCCTCAAGTAAATAATATCATAAATTATTGTGAAGTGAGTGTCGACCGCCCCGAAACTGGGTAAGTGGTAATTTTAATGTCGCAGGCAGTTAAAGTAGTTATTAGTGTAAGAATTCATTTTCAAACCCAATGTTTGTGTTTAACATGCATTATGCATATTAATATAAATCACATTTAGATTGATTTTGCATACTTTTGGTACATAAAAGATTTCATTGTCGTTTAATTCCACCCTCATTTTTCAATAATTTTAAATATACGTAAATTTCATTATCAATCCATTTATTTGTCGAAATTGTAATCTCCGTTTCTGATTGTGATGATTCCACGGCACTACTACTACAATTAGGTACTTTCTTTTACGACGTAGTGCCCGTGGATGTTCGCAAAATAGTACTGGACCGCTTGTAATTGTATTCTAATGGCGCGTTCCAGGGTTCAACGCTCGGGATACCAACTTGGCCGGTATCACCTCTCGGCCCTACTTTCACCACACGAGAGTACTCTCTGCCTGGCTCAGCTACCCGTTCCTGCAGCCTCCAGTCGCCAGCGGTATCCATAACGCGACTCCCGGGATCACCAACTACCCGGCGTTACACAGGAGAGTACCTGAACCGACGAAGCTAAAGAACTTGTGTGGATTAAGTGCTCAACCCCCACCTGTATAATTTGTATTTTCTCCGGGTCGAGTTTTTTATTAAATTTTTAATTTGCATGGTATCCTGTTGTCTCATTTTCTCATTCTCTGACCTTAGTTAGTAGACCAGGGTGACCGTGACAGTTGACAACAACACTTTCACCTTATCTATCAATTTTGAAACAACATGCATATGGAGATTTATCGGCGTAAACAATAAAAGTGTATTCTTTTTAGAATTTTACTCATTTTTAAATATGGAGTGGACGCTTAAAGAAGACCGTGTTGCAGTTATTGCGTTGCATCGTTGCGGTTACGCGCCAATTCAAATTATTGACATAGGTACTGAAAAAAATGAATATATCCAAAAGATTCGTTTATCGTACCATCAAACGATACAATGAAGACTCTTGTGTAGATGACAGGTCAAGAAGTGGTCGCCCTCGGTCTGTTAGGACTCCAGCAGTGATAAAAGCTGTGAAGGCGCGAATTCAAAGAAATCCCAAAAGTAAGCAGAAACTGTTCGCCCTACAGATGGGATTAAGCAGAACCACGGTGAAAAGGGTGTTAAATGAAGACTTAGGGCTTCGGGCATATCGAAGAAAAACAGGACATCGTTTGAATGCTCGTCTAATGGACCTGAGACTGAAGAGAAATTCTTTTTTACCGTAAAAAAATTTACCGTAGAAGAGAGCTACAACAAACAAAATGATAAGGTGTACGCACACAGTAGTGAAGAAGCGATCAACCGTATTCCGCGTGTCCAACGAGGTCATTATCCATCCTCGCTCATGTTATGGTTGGGAATTTTCTTATTGGGGCTTAACAGAGGTACATTTTTGTGAGAAAGGTGTAAAAACGAATGCAGTTGTGTATTCAAATACAGTCCTGACGAACCTTGTGGAACCTGTTTCTCATACCATGTTCAATAACAGGCACTGGGTATTCTAACAAGATTCGGTGCCAGCTCATAGAGCGAAGAGCACACAAGACTGGCTGGCGGCGCGTGAAATCGACTTCATCCGGCACGAAGACTGGCCCTCCTCCAGTCCAGATTTGAGTCCGTTAGATTACAAGATATGGCAACACTCGGAGGAAAAGCGTGCTTAAAACCTCATCCTAATTTGGAGTCACTCAAGACATCCTTGACCCATCCTTGACTCAAGGCAGCCGCCGATATTGACATGGACCTCGTTGGTGCTGCGATAGACGACTGGCCGCGCAGATTGAAGGCCTGTATTCAAAATCACGGAGGTCATTTTGAATAAACTTTATTGTCATATAATATATAAGAATGTATGTTTTGTTAAGTTCATATAATAAACTTCTTTCAATTATTTTATATTAAACATGTGACAGAATTTATGACCTGACTAGGTATATATCATTGCGTGTGACACATTTCCCTTTCATGTTTTCCATAGGATTTTTCCATTTACAGACCGTCCAATAAGAGGTTTCGTTTCAAAAATGAATGCCCATTATTTTTTGATAGTATAACTGATGGACGAAATAGAATTGTGTTTATATTACACCGTCATCATCCCCAGTCATATAATAGATGTGAAGTTTAAAGTACAATAAATGGCACTCCCTAATTTATTGCGCCCCAAGACTTATGATTTGCCTTGACGGCTGTCCTAAATAATCCTGTAAAACTAATCAAGTACCTAAAAGTACGATTCTATTACTTAATTCGAGTCAGTAAAATGACAAGTGTAACTGTCACTGATACAAAAAAGGGTGACCCGCTACAATAGTGATATTCGGCAAGCAATAGACTTAGACATTTAGTCATGCTTTATTTTATTAGGTATCAAAGTAAATATGTATACATACCATATGAAATAATATGATTTAGGAAATATAGACCTTACCAGCATATTAAAATTGCTCACTACAACATTATTACAAAAGCTGGAAAAAATGTTTAAAGAGATTCAGAGGAATTAAGTAAAACGTATCAACTGTAATGAAAAAAAAGAGTTTTTATTCATTACAGTTGATATTGATTCCGCCTCCGATTCTAAAAATAAAAAAAAATAAAATGATTTATTACTTTACCATACATTTGGTTACATAAATAAAGGTAGGCTCTTTTTTTTTAGTGCAAAGACACCTGTACCAAAAAGAACCACTCTTCCATAGCATACGTTACATTATGGTAAGGTCATTAACTATATTAAGATTAAAACAAGGAATTAAATATAATAAAGCGGGAGTTACACCACAGAGCTAGTTAAAGTGAAATTTGACTAAGAATGTACCATGACCTGCAATGGAAATTTACATTATAACAAGTTGTGCAACTCACGCTAATCAAAGCACATCTTAATTACATGAAAATACAATTTAAACTAATTAAGCGGAGTGTTTGTGCATGTGTGTGTGTGTGTGTGTGTGTGTGTGTGTGTGTTTATGTGTGTGTGTTTGTGCATATAAGGCATATATATACTGTATTTTGTAAGTTTCTTAATACTTATAAAATAAAATTGTTTTTTATTATACATAGATTTATATACCTATATAAAAATCGGATATTATGTGTTCAATTTTTAATAAACTCTCTGTTTTCTCAAAGTCCAAAGTCTTTAGCCATACTGTCAGCTTGTTTTTGCATTCACGGTAGGTTAGCGGGTAGATACTAAGAATCTTGTTTATGCGATTATAGATGATAGATGAAAGATGTGGATTTTGGTTTCGAGCAAAGTTTGTATTAGTACGTCTGATTTTAGCTACTCGGTCGTTTCTTCTTTTTTTTATAATATTTGGATCATACGTAATTGATGTGTGCTTTCCTAAAATAGAATGAAGTATATACAATTTTCTTACAGTAAGTAGGTCCGATAGAGAATAAAGTAAAGTTGTTGAAAAATCTCTTTTCTTAAAATACATAAGTTTTATGAGGGCTCTTTGAGCTCGTTCAACCTCTAGAAATTTAGACTTAAGTGCACCTCCCCACACTCTTATGCAGTAAATCTGAACCGATTGGGCAACTGCAACGTATATTTGATTTAAAATGTCTTTTGTGGCTATATGTCGTAGAGTTTTAAAGATCCACATGAGTTTTCGTAGTCTTCCCGCAACCAGGTCAATGTGGGAGTACCACGAGAGTCTCTGATCCAGCATGAAACCAAGATATTTGAAACTAGATACTTTAGTTATAAGTGGGCATTTGCATTTTAAGTATTGGTTTTGATGACATGAGCCACTGTGGATCCTAATTTCATAGCCAGCCAGCGGTTGTGTGCTGTTGTTTATGGAGAAGCACATACAGCAATTTTATTTGTATTAAGTGTAAGGAGGTTTTTACCTAGCCAATTTGCAATTGTTGCAAGTCCCCGTTCAACACGAGATCTGACAGTATCCCACCCGTTACCAGAGAAAACCACCGCTGTATCATTCGCATATGACAGGACTTGGGCATTTTCGATGTTGATGTTACATAGGTCATTTATGTAAATGAGGAACAGGGTAGGCCCCAGAACACTTCCTTGAGGAACGCCGTAAGCCACACCCAATTCCTCACTCACACACTGACCACCCACTTTTACCTTTTGTGTCCTATCACTCAGATAATCTTTGAGTAGGTTCAGTGGCGTACCCCTAATACCTACTCTCTCTAGTTTATGAACAAGGATGGGGATAGAAACGGTATCAAATGCCTTTTTCATATCTAGAAAGACCGCAAGACACTTGCGTTTGTTGTCTAGGTTATCTGTTACTAATTTTGTAAGGGACTCGATAGCATCTGCTGTAGATTTACCTGCTCTAAAACCATATTGAGAGTCCGATAAGATGTTGTATTTCTCTAAATAGCTCAACAGTCTTGTATTTATAAGTTTTTCAATAATTTTTGAGATAGCGGGTAAAACGGAAATTGGTCTATAGTTACTTACATCGTTCCTATCTCCACCCTTGCACACAGGTGTTATTAGAGCTTCTTTCAATTTAGGCGGAAATACACCTTGGGAAAAGCAGAGGTTAGCAAGGTGTGTGATAACAGGAATCAATTCGTCCTTGGCAAGTTTAAGAAATTTAGTTGGTATACTGTCTGATCCAGGAGCACTACTTGACTTTAGATTCATTAAAACAGTGTGTACTTCATCTACATTAGCATCCATCAACACGAAAGATGAAAAATGCGATGGTAATGGTAATGTATCGTAAGTGGTTAAAGATGTGTCGGCAATTTGAGATATAGCTTTAGCTAGGTTTTTCCCGATATTACTAAAGTAGTCGTTAACATAATTTACTGAATCTTGTGGGGTAGGTCTCATGTTTAACAGTTCTGTACTAATAAACTTTGAGGGCTTTAAGTGTGTAATAGAAGAAACCGTATTCCAGAAGTTTTTAGAGTTTCCTTTTGGTTTATTAAGCAGTTGCCTATCATAATTTCGCTTTAATTTTTTTATTAGGGTGTTGCAAAAATTTCGGTATCGCCTATATGTGACTCTAAGTATATCATCAGTAGGATTAGAACGAAGTTTACTTTGTAATTTGTTTCTGTGCCTAATGCATCGCAAAATTCCCGGTGTTATCCATGGTTTAATAACATGGTCCTTTTTAGAAATTAATATTACTTGTGAGTTTTCCTTTAAAGACTCTTTTATATTATTAATTAAACTATTTGTCACTATCTCAGGGTCACTGCAATCAATAAGATCCATTAGGTTTTTTCCCCTCAACGTGTGTAATGCCTTCTCAAAGTTAACTACTAGTTTTGTTTTTTAACTTTTTTTTTATTATTTTGACTTACAAGGTGTAGTAGAACCATGTTATGATCTGTGATAGTCGTATTTAGAACTGCGACTTGAGTTTCACGTTTAGTCCGGTCGATTTTAAGCATATGATGGTCCAGTGAGTTATTTTCTCTGGTGGGTATATTGTGTCCCATCATTATACTATGTGTAGTCAACATGTCTAAGTAGCTCGATCTGGTTTTGCATTCATAACTTTGTTCAGTTGCTCTTGGAAGTAGGTTTATGTTCATGTCTCCAGTCAGGATTATAGTATTCTGTGTATTTAATGTTAATAAATACTTGTTGAGTGATGTTATAAAGCTATCCGCATTAGTATTTGATGGAGAACGGTAGATTGCCAGAATTATGCTATCATTAGTCTGTATTTCAAGACACGAGGCGTCTTGTATAATTATTTCATTGACGCGGACAGACAAATTGCTTTTAATATAAACAACAATACCATCACATTGATTAAAATAACGCGTTGAAAAGAAAGATATATAATTTATAAGGGAGGGAATAGTTTTATCTCTACTAAGCCAACATTCTGTTAGCACAATTATATCTGGGTCACGTTTGAGTTGCATGAGAGTTACAAGTAAATCATTGAAATTGCATTGTATACTACGTATATTTTGATTCACCAATACCAGATCACTTTCTTTAATTTTAAATATATGTTCTATTTGATCTATGTCAGTCCTCGTACTGTTTGCGAAATATATATCGTCTAATAAATTTATATTTTGTATTGAGCTATCCATTTGTTGTGTTTGGGTATTCACACGTGAAAAACATAAGCATTTCATGTAAAGAATAAAACATACATATAAAAGTTCTGGCAGGAGAAATCTTTTTTGGTTTATTTTTTAATATGTATAATAAAGAATATTGGTAGGTAGGTCTATAATGTTTAGACTGGGTTCGCGTTGTTTTGTATATGTGGTTTTGTCTGTTTAATAGTATAGGGATATTGGGTGGGCTGTAATCGTTTGCGCGTACTTGTGATTTGTAAAATATTTTATTGGTCTGTAGCTTTTTTGTTATCAACATAAGTGTGAAGAAAAAAAGAAATGTGTTATCAAAAGATAAAATATTGCAGTGACATCGCTTATAAAAAACTACTATATGTTTGTTGTAAGTTAAGTACCCTAAATTTATATTAAATTTTAAGTCAACTAATAGCTTTAAAGTATTTTTATTTAAAAAGAAAATTATAATTATGTTTTTGGAAAAGATATATAAAGAATTTATCCTTTGAATAATCCTTTGTGAATTATTATAATATGGTAGGTATATAGATAAAAATAGGTAAGTTGTATTAAAGTTTTTAATATTTTGTGTGCATGTTCTAGTGTGTGTAATAGTGTGTAAAGAGTTATGTGTGTTTAAGAGTGTATGTATATTAAGTGAGTGGTATATGCTCATGTGTATTTGAGGTGCAAAAAATGTTTTGATTTTCTGTAACCGCTTTGTTATTAAAATAAATTAAATAAAGAACAAAAATATTTTAGCTGTTAAGATACTAAGACAATAATATAGTCTATAAAAAGTTAACACATTACAATAATTAATCATATATGTTTTAATTAATATATTAAGCTTACAATATACAATAATAATAGTAATTGAGCTGTATAAGGATGCCAAACAGACCCTATTCTTAGAATAGAGAGAGTTAACAAATAGCAGAGTAAACAATATTTGATAAAAATATTCTAGTTATAATTTTTATTATTTTTAAAGCATGTAACTGCTTGATGTTTAAATCTAAAGAAAATATAACTAGAAAAAATTCCACGCGGACCAGGCAGCAGACGGGACTCGAACCCGCACCCTTCGCAATCCGGGCGAATGCACTGACCAATTATGCTACCGCAGCCCTCACGGACCGCGTCGAAATTCTTTCTAGCTATTCTTAAGCTGCAAGGCAGCGCCATCTCTTCGCATTATAGGTAAACCCACAATGTCAAATGAATACTTTTACAAGTATTAAACATTTGAAAGAAGAAATAGCAATTATAGTTATAATTTTTATTATTTTTAAAGCATGTAACTGCTTGATGTTTAAATCTAAAGAAAATATAACTAGAAAAAATTCCACGCGGACCAGGCAGCAGACGGGACTCGAACCCGCACCCTTCGCAATCCGGGCGAATGCACTGACCAATTATGCTACCGCGGCCCTCACGGACCGGACGGAAAATTATTTGAAGAAGGTCTGAAGGAAGTGACACCTGAAAATTGGAGACAGTGCATCAACCATGCCATAAAAGTTGAAGACAAAATGTGGCAACTCGACCACATCATAGATGAATGTGTGGATTCATTCATTATAAATGTAACTGATTCCGATTCTGAATATACCGATTCAGAATCCTCCTCTTCCCCCTCGGATCGCATCTAGTGCGAACGTATTCTCTGGTCTGCGTCAATTTATTTGCTGAATTAAATTAAATATTTCACTTTTAAACTCAATCAATAAAATAGGAGTACATGAACGAAAAGAAGTAACCTAAATCGCCTTGTGTTTCGTTGCCTGGAGCGCGTACATGCGTGAAGTAAGACGACATACACAACAAGTCAGTAAGTAAACGATCAAAATTTACCTATCTCAATTTCCGCGGGTCACACAACTTCAGAGTGAACGGGTAGAACAAAGCCCAGAATTTAAACATAGCTGCGTGTGCGCTGCCAACCTCTGAACGGCACCACCCTCCATCGTGAGCGTAAGGAAGATAATAACAGTAAATTATTACTATCTCGTTCTTCGGTCGCCGGGTGCAACCCTGCCCACCTGCCTGAGTGTGATCGAGACAGACGTTACGACTACACTGTACTACGAGCTACGATCCCGCCCAACGCTACGAGTGTAAACGAGACCCACTAGTAATTACATCTGGCTGTCGTACTCAACCGTGGGTGTTACGCGCTGATACCGCTGGCTGTTAATATCGATTGAGCTTTGTGAAGTGAAGTTTAAGGACGAAAATATAGTAAATTGCTTTCACTGAGTTCCTTGATTCTGTGGTAGCCTAGTACAATGAACCAAGATGCAACTAATATGTCCGTCTGTGACTCGGACCTACAACTCGATCAGACTTGCAATGATACGACCCTTAACACTACTCCGCCAAACTATGTTTTTGGTCGTGATAGGAGCTATAGGAGTGTGACAATGAGTGACCTGGATGCTTTCAAGACCGAAATAAAAGACATGATTAAATCATTTTTTGTGGCGCAGCAAGAGGAACTTAAAAACATTTCTCCGACTTTGAAAAAAATTGAACAAACTAATACAAATATTGAAAATACTATTGCTTTGTTAACGTCACAAAATATAGAACTGTCAAATAGGATGGTGGAATTAGAACAGCAACATAAAGAAAATCGAGAACACATAACGTTACTCGAAAATAAACTTGAAATCCTACAAATGGCTTGGCGCAAATCCAATTTGGAAATAAAAAACGTTCCTAAAAAAATAAACAAGACAAAGGAGGACCTGATTGAAATGGTTTTGGCCCTATCTACATCCATTGGCGGTAATCTAAATAAACACGATATTAAGGACATCTACAGGATCTATGGAAAGAGGGTGGAAAAAAATGCAAGTATTATTGTGGAAACAGCGTCTACCCTAATTAAGACTGATATGATCAAATTATGTAAAACCTTCAATACTAAAACTAAGTCTAAACTATGTGCAAAACACTTGGGCTTTCGTGTCCATGAAGACACACCCATTTATGTGTCCGAACAACTTACAGCTAGAGGTTCACGCCTGCATTTTCTCGCGCGGGATCTAGCCAAATCCAAATCATATAAATATTGCTGGACCGCTTATGGCAGAGTCTATGTCCGCAAAACAGACAACTCTCCAATCATTTCTATTAAATCGGAAGCCCAGGTCCATCTTCTCTTTCAGGCTGGCTGACTAGCCTTTGTAACTAAAATAGAATATTTTTAAAGAAAATATAACTAGAAAAAATTCCACGCGGACCAGGCAGCAGACGGGACTCGAACCCGCACCCTTCGCAATCCGGGCGAATGGACTGACCAATTATTTTAAGATTTAAACATCAAGCAGTTACATGCTTTAAAAATAATAAAAATTATAACTATAATTGCTATTTCTTCTTTCAAATGTTTAATACTTGTAAAAGTATTCATTTGACATTGTGGGTTTACCTATAATGCGAAGAGATGGCGCTGCCTTGCAGCTTAAGAATAGCTAGAAAGAATTTCGACGCGGTCCGTGAGGGCCGCGGTAGCATAATTGGTCAGTGCATTCGCCCGGATTGCGAAGGGTGCGGGTTCGAGTCCCGTCTGCTGCCTGGTCCGTGTGGAATTTTTTCTAGTTATATTTTCTTTAAAAATATTCTATTTTAGTTACAAAGGCTAGTCAGCCAGCCTGAAAGAGAAGATGGACCTGGGCTTCCGATTTAATAGAAATGATTGGAGAGTTGTCTGTTTTGCGGACATAGACTCTGCCATAAGCGGTCCAGCAATATTTATATGATTTGGATTTGGCTAGATCCCGCGCGAGAAAATGCAGGCGTGAACCTCTAGCTGTAAGTTGTTCGGACACATAAATGGGTGTGTCTTCATGGACACGAAAGCCCAAGTGTTTTGCACATAGTTTAGACTTAGTTTTAGTATTGAAGGTTTTACATAATTTGATCATATCAGTCTTAATTAGGGTAGACGCTGTTTCCACAATAATACTTGCATTTTTTTCCACCCTCTTTCCATAGATCCTGTAGATGTCCTTAATATCGTGTTTATTTAGATTACCGCCAATGGATGTAGATAGGGCCAAAACCATTTCAATCAGGTCCTCCTTTGTCTTGTTTATTTTTTTAGGAACGTTTTTTATTTCCAAATTGGATTTGCGCCAAGCCATTTGTAGGATTTCAAGTTTATTTTCGAGTAACGTTATGTGTTCTCGATTTTCTTTATGTTGCTGTTCTAATTCCACCATCCTATTTGACAGTTCTATATTTTGTGACGTTAAAAAAGCAATAGTATTTTCAATATTTGTATTAGTTTGTTCAATTTTTTTCAAAGTCGGAGAAATGTTTTTAAGTTCCTCTTGCTGCGCCACAAAAAATGATTTAATCATGTCTTTTATTTCCGTCTTGAAAGCATCCAGGTCACTCATTGTCACACTCCTATAGCTCCTATCACGACCAAAAACATAGTTTGGCGGAGTAGTGTTAAGGGTCGTATCATTGCAAGTCTGATCGAGTTGTAGGTCCGAGTCACAGACGGACATATTAGTTGCATCTTGGTTCATTGTACTAGGCTACCACAGAATCAAGGAACTCAGTGAAAGCAATTTACTATATTTTCGTCCTTAAACTTCACTTCACAAAGCTCAGGTGGGCATCACACTCAGGCAGGTGGGCAGGGTTGCACCCGGCGACCGAAGAACGAGATAGTAATAATTTACTGTTATTATCTTCCTTACGCTCACGATGGAGGGTGGTGCCGTTCAGAGGTTGGCAGCGCACACGCAGCTATGTTTAAATTCTGGGCTTTGTTCTACCCGTTCACTCTGAAGTTGTGTGACCCGCGGAAATTGAGATAGGTAAATTTTGATCGTTTACTTACTGACTTGTTGTGTATGTCGTCTTACTTCACGCATGTACGCGCTCCAGGCAACGAAACACAAGGCGATTTAGGTTACTTCTTTTCGTTCATGTACTCCTATTTTATTGATTGAGTTTAAAAGTGAAATATTTAATTTAATTCAGCAAATAAATTGACGCAGACCAGAGAATACGTTCGCACTAGATGCGATCCGAGGGGGAAGAGGAGGATTCTGAATCGGTATATTCAGAATCGGAATCAGTTACATTTATAATGAATGAATCCACACATTCATCTATGATGTGGTCGAGTTGCCACATTTTGTCTTCAACTTTTATGGCATGGTTGATGCACTGTCTCCAATTTTCAGGAGTCACTTCCTTCAGACCTTCTTCAAATAATTTTTTTACGTCTTTTATTTTAAAAGTTTTATTGTTCCTGGCGACGTACCCCTTTGCTTGAGCCCAAACTAACTCTATTGGTTTGAGCTCGCAGTGATAGGGGGCAGACGCAGGATTGTAACACCGTATTCAGCAGCCAACTCTTCCACAGCATAGCCTTCGTAATTAGTTTTTTGTAATTTTACTATTTCTATTAATTGAGTCTTGATCATTGTAGGTTGATATTGAATTTGTTTTTCATCCAACCACTGAATAATATCAGCCTTCCGCCACTTTGAAGTGGGGATACGCTCGACTTTTCTCGAATGGTACGGTGCGTTATCTAATTCTAGCACCGCATTTGGCTTTAAATTTGGCAAAATGCTTTTAAGCCATTCCTCAAAACACTCCGGTTTCATTTCTTCATGATAGTCCATACTATTTTTCTTCGATTTAAAAATAAGTAAACCCGCTTCTACAAAACCTTCATCACGGTAAAGGTCAACGCCTAATAATTTCACATATAGGCAATATGTGAAATTATAAGGCGTCGACCTTTACCGGTTGGGCTCTTTAGGCCTGTTGTCAAACCTTTAGAAAACGCTTGTTTGGAAGATTCTATTGTTGTATCCACCCAAACTTTACCAGTTGTATGACCTGTTAATACACAAAATCATATAAATAATATAATACTGACACAAATACATTTTGACACTGAAAAACTAATAACAAAATACAGTTGTAAATAAAAATATTCAATTACCTTCATTAATCCAGATCTCATCTTGATAATAAATTATTTTTCCTTGTTTCCGATATTCTTTGATTGTCGTCAAGTACCGTCTACGCCACAGAATTAAGTCTTGATGGTCTGTCAAGCAGCTGCGTCGTTTGCGATTGCCATATTTAAATTTAAAATGTTTTAAAACTGCTCGCATGGTATTTTTGACATATTTGGTGGGCAAGGATCATCATTTACAACCTGATGAACCTGTAAAATATTACAAGTATTTAATTTTTGTAAACAACAGCGAGACAATGACAATGTGTATTAATTATTATCATGTATGTATGATGTGCAATTATATATTTTGTATTGTATTATAATTTTATAGATTTACATACCTTGGCAATAGTTGGAGGGTCCTTCTCATAAAAGAATTGGTGAACTTTACGACGTATCGCCGAAAAGTTAAAATCATCAATTTTATCTTTGAATATGAGTTTGGGTATAGATTATTTCCGATTTGATAACTGAACGTTCTGCTTTTGTTCTTTCAGTATCTGATACACAGATCTAGTCGAAATTCCCAAAACTTGAGATGCTGTCTTCTTAATTATATGCATTGAGAACCATTTGTTTTTTACTCACAAAAATTATCGACGCTTTCTTTTTGGAGGGAGACATCCCTCTTTAGAGGTGGACGGTTGGGGATCCATCTCAAACACCAACGTAACAAAACAAAAACGTAATGTTAACAAAAACAACAAATGTAATAAAACTCAACAATAAAATAACAAGTTAACAAGTAAGAAATACACAAGAAATGGAGAAGTATACGCAAAGCTCGACATAGATGGCGCTGCAAACGCTTGACCCAAACCACAGCCAAATATTACAGCTGTCAAATTTTAAACGTGTTTTTTTCTTGTTTAAAATATTAAATAAGTGGTAAAAGTGTATTCAACATGGTCTTTAAACAGCTGAAAACAGAGTTGGAAAGGAGAGGAGCATCTGTACAAGGCAGAAAAGCTGATCTAGTAGAAAGACACTCCTTCTATTATTATGCTAGAATACTCATTCTCGGTACATAAATGCATTTTTCATGATTATTTTAATAGTTCATGGATCTCAGTAACTTTTAACGGGCTCATTAGTCAAATCTATCTTATTTTTGCATCAGTCAGACATCACATAGAGTTAGGTTACCCCTGGCTACAATGGGAACTATAATATTGGGTTTTTTTTTACAGACGAGGCATATGACCGCAGTTTTAATTTTGGTGCAGTTTTTTCTGAACAAAATGAAGACATCCAGATGCAATTACCTGTCCCAGATACATACCATGGTGTAAACAGCAGCTCAGTATTAACCCCTCCCCCCCTCCCTTTCAAAGCAACATATAAAATTATATTTTAGTCGGGAAGCATGCAGTTTTGCTCACAACAACCAGAAATTGCATAACGCGGCATTTGTAATTTGTTTAATAAAAAGCTTTAAAATTAATATAAGCTAATAGGTATGTATTTGATAGAAGTTTTGGGTCCTGCGATTACAGCGCCCCTAGTGGGAAAATTTTGCAGATTTCTTGTCCATTGCAGAGGACACTAAACACTTCTGATACTGTCGGAATTCGGGAGCAGAATGAAAAACAAAATGGCGTTCATAGCGTGACAAGTGATGATCATAGTGCTTCCAATAACCAAAAATTCACCGAGTCAACACAATGAGATATTTAACTTAATACAACAGTGTTTTATGTAATATTAAATAAATTACTTACCATGTATGTGTTCTCTTTAATTACCGTAAATTACATATTTTTATTTATATATTATATAAATGCAATTTGATATTGAATGAAAAAAATGTAAACTCGAATAACTTTTTATTGTAAAAACTGGATTCTACCACATCACTATTTATTTGGGACAAAAAACCTGCAACACTGGAAATTTCATTTTTATGACTGGAATTAATAATCGTACTATATGTATTAATCTCTCTAAAGGTGCTGTCCGACGATCTATGTTGTCGCGGGCGAGGCTGCGCCGCACTGGGTTGCCAAACGTATGAGAAATCTAACGTTCGAGATTTAGTCGTATCTCTACATGATACAAGGTGATGATACGAATATGGATGCATTTAGTGATGGCATAATGAATCTGTACTTTCTGAGACGATCTTTTGTGGACTGGACATTTATTTACTTTCTGATAGTTTTTTTGGGTTGTTTAGATGGCACCAACAGTCAACATTGTTCAAATCTTATAGTATCATGTATAGATACTGCTAAATTTCGAACTTTAGAGTTCTCATACGTTTGGCAAACCTGCGCGGCTTGGCCTTGCCCGCGATGACACAGATCGTCAGACAGCACCTTATAGATTTATTAATTTTTGATAAGGCTTTTCATATAGCTGGTACCTATAATCCAGCCAGTGATTCGAATTATTACTAACTACAGTCCATATTCCCACATTAATTCCATTTTTACATGTCGCTTGTGCGGTGATAGGGGATAGAATACAGTTATCGGTAAGTAATATACATATTATATAGTTATATGATAGATATCGTGCTTATTATATTTTTATTTGAAGCATTTGACTGCTAGATAATAATAATTTATTATTGCTTAAAAGAATAAAAATTATAACTATAATTGCTATTTCTTCTTTCCAATGTTTAATACTTGTAAAGATATTCATTTGACATAGTGGGTTACCTACAATGCGAAGAGATGGCGCAACCTTGCAGCTTAAGAATGCCTCGAAAGAATTCGACACGACCATTAGGGCGGCGGTAGCATAATGCATCATCATCATCAGTGCATTCGCCCGGATAGCGAAGGGTTCGAGTCCCGTTTGCTGCCTGGTCGGCGTGGTTTTTTTTTAGTAATATCTTATTTAGATTAAAACATCGAGGAGTTACATGCTTAAAAAAATAATAAATATGAATAAAATAATTTAATTCATTTGCTAGTTCACAAGTTGATACATTTTTAAGAAGTACATATTATGTATTCGACCTGCAAGCAGGTGTGCAAATCTTGCAGTCAGCTATTTGGTCATCTGTTATATATTCCTTAATCATAACATTTTATCTGTAACCATTTAGTCAACTTATTTTTAAACATTGTTCCTGTTTCTAATTTTATATTGTCGGTTAATTTATTATAAATACATATTAACATGTAATAAGCATTAACTTTATAAATATATGCGTGGCATGAGAGATGAGAGAGAAGATTTAATCTAAATGAAATATATTGGCCAAGGGGGTTCCAATCCTGTATGAACAGGAATGAGTGGATATTTTTCTAGTAATATTCTATTTAGATAGCATGCTATTAAATTTAGATCAATAACAGGAATCTTTTATAGTTTATAAATATAGCCCTAACATAAATCTAATGGTAATCAAGTCGATGTAAGTTAAAGAGCTTGACGTAGAAACGTAAAGCATTAAAATCTACTTTACCATTACCTACCATTATTTCGTACTTACCCCTACTTTGGTATGGGTAAACTTAACAGCAGATGGATTATATCAAACCTTTTTTTGCGACCCCAACAACCCTTGTAGGTGAGTCGGCTAGGACTCGCCACAATAAATCATTGTCAAACGGACTCAGTTGCACCCGTCATTAAGAAACGGGGTTTTTCTCAAAACGTACCTAATTAACTAGGCTAACGGGTACTGGGGCCAGAGTTCGGTAAAACATCGTTTTTCCAGTGCCCAGTTGGTAACAAAGGTTTTTGGCCTCGTCCTGGCCTAAATTACGATACATAAATAGCTTAACTGAAGTTATTAGTGAGTAAGGGATACATAAATAGCTAAACTAATATAAGTAGGAAGGTATTAAGTGATTAATAAAGGAAAGAATTTATGTGCGATAAACTCAAGCCAAACTAGGTAAATATCGTAATAATGAATTGTTGGCGAACAAAACGGTATAATTACGCATCTGGTCAAACTACTTTTTTTTACAGTCCGGAGGTTTCGGGCCCGTTGAATTTGAATCTCAGAAAGTTTTCAATCAAAACTGCCTAAAACAGTGCTAAATTTATAAATTAAAAACCATGCCAAAAGCTCACTGGAGGTATGTTATTCAGGTTATTATACCGTTTGGTTCGCCAGCTCCTCTATTCTGCAATCATTGAAATATGTGATGACTTGAAACATAACCCTCTCAAGGTTATGTTTCAAGTCATCACATGAAAATGTCAAATCATTGATGTGAAAGTAACACTGTTACAAAATGCACTGATAAAAATATAAAAGATCCGGTCAGGGTGCGCAATTAGGAGAGATGTTCTGGCATGCGTCTTTTGGCTATGGTGGCAGCATACTACCAGGGGAGCATGTTAGAGTTCTGTCTCTCTATCTCATATTATTTTGTGTAAAAGTTTGGCAACACCCTTTGCTTATTAGGTTATGAGCAGTGTGCCTAAAAAGCAAGATTCCATTGCTGTAATAATACCTAGCACGTCCTTTTGACTAAGAAGCAGATTGCCTTTTTTTTTTAGTTGTGTCTGGAAAATGCTACATCCTTCAACCACTGGGGGAGCGAGAAGAAGGTATGTGGGCCTCCTCCCCGTCCACTTCAACCAGCCCTAGGACTCGCCGAAAAGAACAGGGCCCTACCTACGCCCTTACAGGGCCACTAAAAACCAGGCAAGACTCCTGCACTGGTCACCTGACACGCAATCCGGGGACCTGAGTCCCCCCATTGCGCGCCAAAAGTGCGGGTTAGCTACGGGATTCGCAACGCACCGCGGCCCCGCCAGTGATTGTCCGTTGCCGGACCCCCCCGGCGTGGGGTCCCCCGGAGTATCAGGGGAACCATACGTCTCAGGAACCGTGCAATGTGTCTCGACGCCCCCCACGCCTAGCCACTGACTCAAGGGGGAGCGGGAGGGGGAGCGTAGTTCTCCCTGTCCCTCTCCCCTCGCCGTCGTTGCAGGGGCAGTCACCCCCCCTCCCGGTCGCCCGCGGCTTCCCGACTCTTCTCCTAGGAGAAGAGGTGGAAGCCGCGGGCGGCAGAAGTCGGTAGGGAGTCCGAGCAGCCTAGACTACTCGGACATCCCGTCCTCTAAGGGCGCCTGTCCCGGCGCCGACGACTCAGCGACCGCTTTGTCTGGGGCTTTTTTGCCCCATGTGACAGGAGGGTCGGACCTCCTACTCCCCATTACATGGCTGGACGGCCGGCCGCTCCCCGAGCAGACCGCGCATCGGGGGGTGGCAGTACACACTGCCGCCCTGTGCCCCTCCTTCCCACACCGGAAGTACAGAGTGCATCGTGCCCTTTCCCCATGCACCTGAAACAGTGCACGCGCCGGCTGAGGACCGTCACCTTTGCGAGGTTCCACCTTATTTTGAGTTTCCCCTGTTCTGCCACCTTTTTTGCAGCCCATCCAGGGCACCGGACCAGCGTCCCCCTCATCCCTCCCGCTCCGGGGTGTATTATCCCCGTAGAGATCTCGCGATCTGCGCATCCCCGTATTTTGGCTATCGCCTCTTTCACTTCCTCCGGTGTCACCGACTCATCGAGAACCGACACCTTCAGGTCCGCGCATCTCTCGGGCCTGTCGATCTCCGCCTACTCGCCCACGACCGCCTCCATACGTTTGGCCAGGGCGTCCGTCTTCTCCCTGTTTCCAGGCCCCGACACCAGCAGGAGCCTGGAGCCAGTCTGGCTGGTCTTTATCTTCAGACCATCGTCGATTCCTACGGACAGCAATTCTATCGCCGCCCGCGCCATCTCCACTATATTTGTGAAGGTGAAGCCCAGCTCCTCTGCCCTGGGCTTCACCTTCAACTCCACCGCGGCTGTACTAGGGACCTTAATCCGTGGGGGGGCCCTTTCCACCTTCCTCCTCTCCTTCGGGACAGGTTTGCTCCGCGTGGCACTCTCCCTCTTCTGCACAAGGCGAGCTACAGGAGCCTTGTCTTTGCCCTTCTTCCCCTTCCCCGCGGCAACCACGCTCCACTTTTCTGTCACCGCCGCGGTCTCCTTCTCCCTGCTATCCGCCGCCAATGGTGGCCTGGGGCTCTTCGCCGGCGGCAGCTGAAGCCTTTCCGCGAAGGAGGCCAGCCGAGTGCTGACCATCTCCCCTATGCTGATCTTAAGGGAGCGTTTCAGCTCCTCGGTGGCCTCTGTCGTCAACACTGGCTGTTGCGCCTGGTGCGCCCTGTTTAATATGTCCACGTCCTTTCTAAGGGCCTCGACTTCCACTCTTAGGCCCTCATTCTCCTTTGCTAGTCGGTCAGCCTTTCCTCTCTCCTCGTGGAGCGCGAGGATGAGCGACTTCACGTATCCACTCAAATCTCGTCCTAATGTTGAATTTGCGCCTCATATTCTCGTTGTCTGCATAGAACTTCTGCGCTATCCCGTCGAGCTCCATCCGGACAATGTTGGTATCCTTCATGATCGTCTGCGTCGTCATCTCTATGTCGACGTCATCGTGGGCGACCGTCACCAGTCTCTCATTTTGCTCCTCCGGAGCGCTTGGCAAAGCTTCGGGCCCGCCCTTGCTTCGCTTCGCCTTCTTCACTGTCCGCGATGGTCGCGGACCGCCGTCGCGTGCGCATCGTTTGCGAAGTGCTGCGCGTCTAAGTACCCTTTCCAGTGCAGCTGAAAAGCGCCTGAAGGCTTCAGTTCTTCAACTATACTACATTGTGAAACTGTTATATATACGATAGGACGATAATTTTGTGTTTTTGTGCTGTTTTCTAGTGTTTAAGTGATATAAGTGTGCAAGACGTTGGTTCATATCCAGGAAGGTGCCTGTTTTCTGTGCCTGGAGGCGCGAAACGGGCGCAATCAGGGAAGTACCCCACTTATATTTACTAGATATAAGCAAAGACAGTGACTTTTTAGCAATTAGCGTAGTTTTAATTAGTATTTTGGACACTATTTGTAGGTTAGTTTAGGTTAAACACGTGCTCACATTTGAGGTTAGGTTAAGAGGTTGGGGACCACGCGGTCAACTACCTCCGTTTTTAATTTTTATTTTATATTTGAGGGTGGGACGTGAACTTTTGTTATTTAGTTGTAGGTAATTTGATTATAATTAGCAGTGTGACAGGCGACGTCTGTCAGGGTGACGTGTGAGTGACGTGGGTGACAGATGTCTGTTTGACAGCTGGCACTAGTTCCGATCCACGCAGAACTAACTATAGTGTTGCCAGTTTATAAATATTGGTACAAATTGTGGGATTATTTATATTGTTTGTATATTGACAATCTTCGGTTATAATGAGTTCGTCCGAGGAGGGAGACCCTCCCCCCAAGGAGCCATTCGCTCCAAAGAGATCGCAGCAACCAGGGAACGGTGGACGCCGAGTTGGTGGCGTCGGCGGTGTACCAGGCGATGGTGGCATCACTGTCGCCGGGGATGTCGGTACAACAACAGCAAGAGGATCAGGTGCAGGCTGCTTCGATGGCGCCGACCGAGGGGCGACATACGGCCAGGGAGGCAAAGCGGCTGCTGTCTCCGGACGAAGCTACGGTGGAGGGGCGACCGAAGCGGAGGACGATAAAGAAAATCGGGCCGGCGCAACCAACTGGCCCCAGTTCCCAAGAGGCTGGGACCCCGGGCCCCGAGTTTGCGACGCCGTACGCGTCGGAGGGCAATTTTGAGGAGGAGCAGGCGGACCTTTCGCGTACGACATCAAGGCAATTGCTTGCAAGGGCGAACGCTGCGGCACGGGTGATCTCAGGGGTCGCCGGCGCAAGCAATAAGATGAACAAGTCCGACATCGCGACTATAAACAGCCAGCTCTCCACAATAATGGAGATAGTCGGGCACCTAGGCCTGATTGCGGAAGAAGACAGGGGCCGCATCAACACGGCCAAGATCCGGGCTGCGACTTTAGACGCAGCCTACATAAGGGAGCAGGAGAGAGTGGCCAAGGCGGAAGCTGAGGCGGAGGCCGCCCGCAGACGGGCAGCAGAGGCCGAGACCATCAGCCAGACTAACGCGGTGGGTGGTGCATCATATGCAGACCGAGTCCGTAGGGCTCCTCCGGCTGGGCCAGTGCTGGCCGTATATCCAGCGGACGGATCAGAGCTGAAGTCCTCGGAAGAAACAAAAGCGATGCTGAAGACCTCTATTGCCCCCGCCCGACTTAACATCCAAGTCGATAGGGTCCGGAGAGTAGGCAAGGCAGGAGTGGTGGTGCAGACCAGGACAGTCCAAGATCTGTCTCGACTTAAGGCGGCGCTACCGAGTACACTAAAGGCCAATGACCTAAAAGGACGCGCCCCACTGGTTGTGATCAGGGACCTAGATGGCAAGGATCCGAGGCAGGCAGAATTTTGAGGAAGACAAAGAGTGGACCTGTGAAAAGATTTTGTCCGAGTGCAAATTAGCGTTCCGAAAGAGCCGAATCGGAGGTACGAAGTCCTCAATGGTACTGGCCTGCAGCGCGAAGCTGCGGAAGGCACTCGTGACAAAAGGCCGACTGTATATTGGTTGGGAAGTGTGCAGGGTGGAGGACTTCACCACAGCGGTGTTGTGCAACAAGTGCTGTACTTATGGGCACAACGAGAAGAGGTGTCACTAGGACGGTACGACGTGCTCAAGGTGCGGTATTGCAGGCCATAAGGCGGTAGACTGCAAAGCAGAAAGCGAGCGGTGTGCAACCTGCCATCGCTTCGGGCAAAAAGGTGCGGCAACCCACATCACGGGGGCGAGAGACTGCCCAGCTAGAGTGCACGCAGAGCGGAGAATGGCGGAATCTACGGCCTACTAATGGCTCCAACGGCGAAGTATACAGTCCCAAATAAATTTGGCGGGGGCAGAGCTTGCCACAGTGGAGCTACCCCAGGTTGCAGAGGAATTGGGCCTAGACGTCGTTCTGGCTCAGGAACATTATCCTAGCCCAAATTGGAGTGCCGCGAGCAGTGTACTGCAGTGCGGCGAACGACCCAAAGCGTGCATTTATGTCCGTCGTCGGGACCTCCCATGTGCCCTCTTACACCACCTGTCGACTACACACTGTACAGTGTGTCATTTGCTCACCGACGAAGAGGGACCCGAGGTAACTCGGGTAGGCAGACTAGGCGATGCACGCGAGGCCGCGGTTACCATCGAGGAGCTTCGGAGCATATTATAATTGCTTTTGAGTTTTCACTTTCACAAAGTTTCTTTCTTTACTGGTATTTCTTGTTATGTGGTCCACACCTAGATGAAGATCTACATATTCCTCGGTGAGGCAATCACGTGCTTTGTTGATTAGCCGTTCTAGGTTTTGCCTTGTCATATTAAATAAAATAGCAAGTCTTTCATTGGAATCACCAGTTCGCAGTTTTGTTAGAAATATACCTGACGCATTTCTGGGATTTCTGCATCCTTGAACTAGTGAGGGTGTTTGCTCTAATATGGAATCGAATTGTGCGTTACTACGTCCAGTCCAAAAATGCATTTCTTCATCAGATAACGCACCTCTGGTATTAAAATCCTACCTAGAACCGCGTTGTAAAGCATTTCTCATCATATCACAAACGTGACTAAACTGCGCTGCACTAAAATCATGAGTGGTGAGGCAATTCTGAGGAATTTAAGCCCAGTTATTATTTTGGAGGTGTTCTTGACACACCCTTGCACCGTCGGGAATGTAAAGCCTATACGAACAAAACGTCTGTATCTTTACAACTTCCGGGATCCTATGACGTGTTGTGTTTGGTGCTCTTGAGTATTCGGGAACATGAATAACTTCCACAGTTTGTTGTTGTGGTTCCTCGTGTACTTCCTGGACAGGAGGCGGTGGTCTAATTGCGTTTTCAGCCCTTTGCCAACATCGATGGCATACACGTCGAGTGTTGTCAAAAACTACCTGAAAAAATAAACAATATCTAGTTAGCTACCGGTTTACCTCTAAAAACTATCGAATATAGAAATAACTAGTGATCGTCCGCGGCTTCGCTCGCGTTAAGTCGGTTATTATATAGCCTACAGCCTTCCTCGATAAATGGACTATCCAACACGAAAATAACTTTTCAAGAATTAGTAGTTCCTGAGATTAGCGCGTTCAATCAAACAAAGAAACTCTTCAGCTTTATGATATTAGTATAGATAATAGTCAAAATAATAAGACTATATTCTTATTATTTTGAGCATCAATCACCAAGCGCTTGAAATCATCACGCGCGTAAAATCACCACGTGCGTTAAATCATCACGTGCGTGTTTGTGGTACGGTTAAGTTTATAGGTAATGTAATCAAGGCTAAAAACATACAATCGTTCATTTGCAGGTAATAAATATCTTTTTTAATGTAATCAAATAATGCTCTTACCTCTACGAGTGCATGGTCTTGAATATAAGCTGTTAGTTCTGGTTGTAGTCTCGGGAGATTATCAGTCAAAAGATGACGCTGATATCTTCCGCGGTAGAACCCTCTACGACACATAACACAGTTGCGTACAGTATCCACTTTTTACAATAGTTCGAAGAGTACTTTAAACAATCCACACTTCTTTTTAAGTCCAAGAGAAAGCCAGGGTCAACGTGAAAAACTTGACGGAGTCCAAAAAGATAGCTAGGGTCGTAAATAGTCGCTGAATAGTATGGGGAGACAGGGAAGCGCAGTCACACATACAACACAAACGCGTCGCGTCAATGAACCTGAAGCATGCGGTAAGAAAAATACAGCCCACACTAGATGCACTTACCCTATGGCTGGAGAAATGGAGGCTCACCATCAACATCGATAAGACGCAAGCGATGACCGTAGGCCGCCATCGCTACCAACCACCGCCGCTCAAAATTAAAAACACACCCGTACCGTGGGCAAATAAGGTAACATACTTAGGTATCATCATAGACTCACGCCTAACGATGCGACCGCACATTAGCAGCCTTATAGCCAAGACAAATACGGCCCGAGCGTTATTACAACCCGAACTCAGAAGTAAACTCCCTCTAAGAATTAAATTAACTATTTACAAAATTTATATCCGACCCATTTTCACGTACGCATTGCCTGCGTGGTACGCGCTGGTCGCCGAGAGCCAGAAGAAACGCCTTCGTGCCCAGCAAAACCTCGCACTGCGCGCGATAACAAACGCAGGCCGATACGTGCGTAACACAACCCTAATTAGAGATTTGAAAATTGAAACCGTAGATGATTTTATATACAGATTAGCTAGCAGCATGTTCGATCGAGCGGATCGGTCGGAGCACGCGCACATGCGCGACCTAGCGCCCGCCCAGGGGGCCAATCGCCTAACGGAAATGCTTTGGAAAACGCTAACGCTTACGATTTTATTTTGTTATTTCTAGCCGCCTGAGGTATTCAAATGCCTCGCGCTCTTTCTTTTTCTTTTGCATTGGTAATAATAATATTAAAAAAATGAGCGTGAGGTATTCGAAAACCTCAGGCGGCTAGAAATAACAATATAAAATCGTAAGCGTTAGCGTTTCCCAAAGCATTTCCGTTAGGCGATTGGCCCCCAGGACTGCTCTCGAACGCACAGCAGCAGAGGGCTGCCAAGGTAGCTCATCCCGGACTCCACAGAAGCCACATCGGGTTCCCGCGCACCGCGCGCGGTCGAGCCCCCACCACCACTGACAACGGCCCCCGCCCGCACGGCGCGG
The DNA here is from genome assembly GCA_902850365.2 of Chilo suppressalis. Classification (NCBI taxonomy): domain Eukaryota; kingdom Metazoa; phylum Arthropoda; class Insecta; order Lepidoptera; family Crambidae; genus Chilo; species Chilo suppressalis. The sequence continues at coordinate 40,504,149 of OU963894.1, forward strand.
GCGGGATCACACCACCGGACAAAAAAATAAAAACACACAAAAGATGGCTAACAAAAAAAAAAGGTAAGGTAGGTATCTCGATAGGTGAACGAAAGACCTCCAATAGGTAGATAAGTTCGTCTTTGAGGGTCTAATGGGCCCCACGTTCTTGATAGGAGGTCGGGTACTTTTTTATAGGTAAGGTCCAATTAGGAGGGTCCAACGGACCAAATTACATTAAGACAATAACAATGTCTAGGCATTCACGGTTAGGCAAACTGCTTCTTAGCCTATTGACGTGTTAGGTATTTTTAGAGAAGTGGCATCTTGCATTTTAGGTACTGTGCTCATAATAGGCTTATCTTCGCATAGTACTCATCAGATTTTCACTAAATTTATTTGTAAATTTACTTGAACAAAATATCACTTACGTTTTTTTGGTTAACAACTATCCAATGCTCGATTACAGGGCCTGTAATCGTGCTTATCAGCGCGAGCGCCTAGATTTGGTTTTGTAAATCAAATGTGCTCTGAAATGCTTATAATAAAATAAATATATCCAACACTAGGAGGGGCTCGATGGTGCAAGTGGTTAGCGCGTACGGCTGCGATCGTTGAACTTAAGCAACTTTCGCAGTGGTCGGTCATTGGATGGGTGACCAAAAATTACTATCTCGAGCTCCTCCGTGCTTCGGAAAGCACGTTAAGCTGTTGGACCCGGCTGCATCTGCAGTCATTAGCACCGACCAATCCGCACTGGGCCCGCGTGGTGGGTCATGGCCCAATCTCCCTATTCCATCCATAGGGTAGGCCTGTGCTCCAGCAGTGGGGACATTAATAGGCTGATGATGATGATGATGATGATGGTCCAACACTCACACCAATTAGCCTAGCCCCAAAGTAAGCATTGTAAGGCTTGTGTTATGGGATGCTAGGGTAACGGATAGAATACATGTACAGTACATATATAAGTATATTTATATAGAAACTAGCTGACCCAGCGAACTTCGTACCGCCATAAAAATAGAGGCAGGTGGTAGTAGAGAAAAAGGGTTGTATGTAGTTTTTTATACCACATTCATTCCTTCTAACCCATATGAGAACACTACGTTACAACACCCAATAAAAAAACATTATTCTGTCGATGCAGACCTGAAAAGGCTGCGAAACGACAATAAATAAATAAAGTTCGTGCATTAATCCGTTAAAAATATTGTTCTACGACTCAAATTGGCCCCTTTACGTCTTTTTGGCATTGCTGATTGTACATAGAACATAATAATATAAATAAATGAATTTAAAATACTTACACAGATAGAAAGTTTTTTTTTTATATTTGATAAGCTTTATCAACTGTTAATAAATAATTATTCAACATCATAGGATCTAATGAATATTTAATAATAGTTAATAAATTATTTATTAAATACGATTTATTTAATGTTATAAATATATCTTTATATATATAATTCTTCTGTGAGTGTGTATGTCACTGAACTTCTCTTAAACGACTGGACCGATTTTGATGAAATTTTTTGTGTGTTTTCAAGGGGATCTGAGAATGGTTTAGATTCACAATTTTGTCCGCTGGACAACCCCTATTTTTTTAGGGCGGTACGAAGTTCGCTGGGTCAGCTAGTTATTATATATTTATTGAATGTAAATATATATATATATTTTCCAACACTCACACCAATTAGCCTAGCCCCAAAGTAAGCACTATAAGGCTTGTGTTATGGGATTCTAGGGTAACGGATAGAATACATATACCGTACATATATAAGTATATTTTTATATAAATACATATTAAACTTCCATGACTGGAGTACAAATGCTCGTATTCATCACACAAACATCTGCCCCCACCGGGATTCGAACCCGGGACCTCTCGAGTCGGCGACACCATGACACCCGGCGTACAAACCACTCGACCACGGAGGTCGTCGATATATGTATTGAATGTAAAAAAATATTTATTAAAGTTGTCTTCAAAGAAATTAAAATATTAATAGTTAATAATTCCTTCCATCAGTGTATTGGTAAAAAACAGTGACTTAATATATGTATGATAAGATATATATTTTCAAAATATCTGTATAATAATAATTATTATTATATTGTATTCATTTGTTTATTATTTGACTTACCTTTCACAATAATGAAAAAGGTATATTTATTAAACTCGTACACACTTTCGTTTTGATTTAAAACTATTTTCAAAAAGCGTTAAGTACAATATATACAGGTACAGTAATGGCCGTTGTTGGTCACTTAATTAACTAATAGTTAAAACTGTCTTTATCAGTTATTAATAAAATGTGAAAAAATAATTATTGCACTGGAATAAATAAATTCACGATGAGAGTAAAATTAACGTAATAGATGCACAGAAAAATTAAAATAATACGTATAAGTTACTGCTACGATCGATATACAAATGAAACCAAAAAAAAAATGGCCGAAAACTGTATATTGAGGAAGACAGGAGACCGGCTTCCTTCTCACAGTAATGGCCGTTGTTGGCGGTAGATCACAACACGTGTTTATTTATATGAGATCACTTAATTAACTAATATTTAAAACTGTCTTTATCAGTTATTAATAAAATGTGAAAAAATAATTATTGCACTGGAAATTAATAATAAATTCACGATGAGAGTAAAATTAACGTAATAGATGCACAGAAAAATTAAAATAATACGTATAAGTCACTGCTACGATCGATACACAAATGAAATCAAAAAAAAAATGGCTGAAGACTGTATATTGATGAAGACAGGAGACCGGCTTCCTTCTCATCCCTACTCCGTGGTGTTTGCTGAATGAGAGGTGACCCAGGTAGACATCTAGCGGGGATAACTGATCGATTGATCGTTGATCGGTTATCGACCGGTGAAGGCGGAAGATCAAATTGAATTGAGAAATAAAAAGAAATTATTAAAAATAAAAGTCGCGATGGTAAAATAGGAGTTGATTGTAAAGGGTTGAAAATTCAGGGTTATATATATTTACTAATGCTGTATCATAAAAAAATAAAAATTAACTAAAATTGAAAAAAAATATTTAGGGGTGGATTACCCTTAACATTTAGGGGGATGAAAAATAGATGTTGTCCGATTCTCAGACCTACCCAATATGCACACAAAATTTCATGAGAATCGGGAAAGCCGTTTCGGAGGAGTTTAACCACAAACACCGCGACACAAAAATCGCGATGGTAAAATAGGGGTTGATTTTAAAGGGTTGAAAATTCAGGGTTATATGTATTTACTAATGCTGTATCATAAAAAAATTAAAAAAAATATATATCTAAAATTGAAAAAAATAAATTAGGGGTGGATTACCCTTAACATTTAGGGGGATGAAAAATAGATTACATCCGATTCTCAAACCTACTGAATATGCATATAAAATTTCACGAAAATCGGTCGAGCCGTTTCGGAGGAGTTTAACCACAAACACCGCGACACGAGAATTTTATATATTAGATATATATTATACATGCATGACTGGAGTACAAATGCTCCTGCCCCCACCGGGATTCGAACCCGGGACCTCTCCAGTCGGCGACACCGTGAAACCCAACGTATAAACCACTCGGCCACGGAGGTCATCAAATTAATAACTTTAGCATTTGTGCTTCTCACTCACTCACTACTGTTGCCATGTTTTATGAGGAAATAAAAAATGCGCTAGCTACAACAACGCGGACTCTAGAAATATTGAATTTCATATTTCATAAACTCTACACAGGCACATACAAAAACAAATCCAAATTATTCCACATTGTAAGTTCACTGAAACAGAAATAAGCTTTCACAAACAATACCCATCGAAATATGTTTCGCGAAAGGCAGTTATTAAATCTACCTACCGACCGACGGAAACTTCCAAAAGTCGGACCGTTAGTGAACCTACTTGTTATTATTGTATAAAATCCACATTAAAAGTATCTGTACTAGGTGCGGTGAATAAATAACAGTGGGCCGCTCCAAATATAATACAACTTAAACAAAAACCGCAAAACACGGCCCAAAGCTGGGAATTCGGGGGACGCAAGGAACTCCACGGCTGACCGCAGTCAGTACTGAGTACAAAGTTGATGCCGAGAATAAACTAACATTCTGAAATGCAAACAACTCCATGGATACATACTTATTCAGCAGTTATTGAACCACCTGCTCTTTATTTGAAATTGCAGGACTTAGGGTCATTTGCACAGAAGTTCTTAATTCAAATTTAAAAGATACTCATGATTATGCCTGACTCCATTTTGTCTTTAAACAATTGATAAAGATTGAATGTTGTGAACATGTGTTAAACGCGATTAAGCAATAATTTGAATTAAGAACTTTGGTATTAGGCCTTAAGGCCTTTGCCAGACTGTAAGCGCAAGCTGGCGGCGAGTCATAGACATCCTACATCTATAGAGCGAGGTGAGACTATGTGCCGGGGCCCGGTGAGCGATAATAACATTGGACAATATAAAAAGTTCAATGTTAAAAAAAAACGACGGGTTGTACTCATGAAATTTCAAAAATGCAATGCAATGAAATTTTGGAATGGTTAGCGAATAATTTTGCACGAATTGCTTTAATTATCAGTATAAAAGTACTATTGTTTATGCGGTAGAATACAATATTTATTTATTGAGCTATCGTACACAAACATGACAATTTATATTACATTAAAAAGTTTATCTTTCAGAAAAATCAACTTACATGAATCACATTTAAGCGCACCTAGCGACATCTATTGTAAAAAAATGCATTTCTTCGCAATAAAGCTGCCACCTGGACGTCCTAGTTAGAGACTTAGTATTAAGTATAACACGATAAAATAAAATATGACTATGTTTCGTCCAATATTTTGAAAGTCAACAACCTTTCCAATTTTATTGTTTTCGTCTTACGCCACGTGTCCTGACGTGAGTTTATCATTTTTTACTCAATAAAAAAAAGTGTACAGCGTTCCTAAAGAAGTTTTCACTTCAAATATAAAGAGGAAGATGATGGGGTTAGGATAGCTACACACATAATCGGGCGGCAGTACTTGTCGAACAATAAAGTAGACCTGTAGTAATTACTGCCGAATATTCATCTACATATATTCGATTTTACTGCCCGGCTGTGCCGATGAATGCTGGCCCGCTTTTGTAGCTAACCTAAGAAGTAAAGCCACAACTAATCGCTCTCTAAAAAAGTTTAAATAAACTTTTAAGAGAGCGCCTGTGTAAAATTAACCTCCACCATACAGAAATTCACAATGAAATAACAGTATTACTTTTTTTACAGTAGGTACTTTTGGTGGAGTCGTGTCTCTGTAGGAGTATGAGGTTCCGAGCTTAAGAGAGGAGGCGCGCAATGTTTTTTCCATACAAACGTTCTAGACTGATTCCTCCTTGAATTTTATCAATGAAGAATTGATTTTCATACATAAAATATAATTTTACATATTCTATGCTCCTATGTCTTACTTTTTTCGATAACTTGTGTTTTAAAAAAACTTGAAGCTCTCGAAAAAGGCCCAAAATAAACAAAAAATTTGTTTAATTTTGGCCTTTTACCACTAAAGACGTCTAGTGTGGAGATTTAATAAGCATTTACAGAAAAATCATAACATGGAGGCATAGTAAAACATATACATATTATTCATTGTTTAAAATTTCTTATAAATATATCTAATTTTCGAGGACGAAATCATCGAGAGCCAAACCTCGAATTTTGCAATTTTTATATGCAATTTTCAATGTTAACTACTATTGTCCCTGTCACACGGTATTGGCCAATGCGTGACAGTAATATATTTTTTAAATACCTATTTCTCAAATATCTCTCAGCTCGCGTTCGCTCTTAACAGGGTCGGGGTTAGGTTTATGTTTGGCAAAAGCGAGTGAAACTTTGGTATCGCAAGCGCCTTCAGGCTACGGCGGCCGCTTACCATCAGTAGTATACTCGTTTGGCAACATTTATACTGTAACGTGAAAAGCCGGGTAAGTAGGGTAAATAAAAATAAGACTCCGATTATAACTCCATTTATTGGTAATCTCCGTTTATTAAAGTTAAGTTACATTAAGTTAAGTTAAGGTTAGTTATATTTAAGTTAAGTTTAAACAAGACTAATGAAACCGAGTGGAATTAGCCGCTGGCTGGAGCCGCACGGTCACGCAAATAAAACAGTCGTTACAATTAAATTTAATAGGTAGGTAAAAAAAAACAGGTCGTGTCGCATTTGGTCGCTTGGGTATGTTAAAAGTTAGAGTTAATTTAAGTAAAAAAGGTAATAGTTATCTGTAGGTCCAGGGTAGACAGCACGAAGGGTAGTCTGCGCACAGGGTGCAGCCCAAACTCGTCGGGGTAAGTGGATGAGTTGGGGTAAGCAAAGGCTTCGTCGGCTGCTTAGGACTGGAGAGTCCTTCTGGGGTAGCTACAGGTTATATGGGACGTTGCCTGGGTAGCAGGACGTCAGGGTAACTTATAATTGCAATGCAGCAACTTTGCATCATAACATTGAACCTCCTGTCGGAGGCGTTGAAGACAGCAAGTATTATATGATTTTATGGTTTATGCTTCCATTTAATTATCAATAGTTAAAACGTGTGACGGTCTTGCATGTGAAGCCGATACATATCGGTATATTATAACATTCATATAAATTTGTATAAATACGAGTTCCTTCTGCTTCTCCAAAAAAGCGAAACGTGGAACGTCTCAAGATGAAAAATGTAAAAATGACTTTTTTCTTAAAACTTAATGGGGTTGGCATATTAATAAATAAAGGCGGCGTTATACTGTCGGTCTATGAACAGTGCGCTGGAGCACAACGTGCCGGTGAGTGATATAGGACGGAGGCTTTCTGTCCTTTTCTAAACGTGTAATTAATTTATAAATTTTATGCATTAGAGCAAAAATTTGGGGCTACAATACCCCCATAACCACATAAAGAATTCCGGTAAAGGAATTCGCCGGATGCCCTCATCCGTTCCTAATCGACTTAGAAATTCTAACTTTCTAAAGAACACAACAAAATCAAACGTTAAGTTTAGAAACAAAACTAAAACAAGTCAAATAAAACCTGGTATTTGCAACTATCGACCAAACGACGCAAAATAAAACAATAAAGAAGGACAAGTCCTTTATTGTTATCCATCAGATCTATATCCAAATGGAGTAAAATAAATCGATGCACTACTGCTATGAAGCTGTAGTTGCCTTTCAACAACACACAATAACTTATATTATAAAATTAAGTAGTAAAGTTTGCTAAGCAGCAAAAAAGGTATCTGTAAACAACAGAAAAGGTACGTTGTATACTAAATAACATACTGTTTATCAAGCAGTAAAAAAAATGTATGAATGAAACCAGTATACATATATTATATTGGTAACGAACTATAGGTAGGTTGAAAAATAACAATTGAAATTTTATATTTTCAATTTTGTAGGGGAATAAAATGTATCACTAGTAATAGGGACTCAACTATTACAGCAACTTAATAAGGTATTTCATAAGTCTCTTTGTTAGACGTATTAATTAACATAGACATGCAATAAACACAAATCAGAAGGAATCGCTCTGTCTGTTGAAAGGTAAAGGAATTGCATTTCGCGTTCTCAGCAAAACGAATCCTCAATGAGCTCTGGTGACCTTACTCAACGCAATAACTGCGAACTTCTGTAAGGTGGAGGTCCCAGTTGAGCGCTCAACATCCGAGTGGTAAATTACCACTATGCTCTACCTCTACTTCAATTTCATTTAAGTAGAGGTAGAGCATAGTTTACGAATGATTTTACATTTTTCGTATTTAGGGGTGAGTTTAACCGAAAAGAATTTCTTAGCATCGCTTTGTTTATAAGATCGTTTCCAAACGTAGTCCCTACTTTGAAACTGTTATCACGACGGCGTTTATCGTAGTACTTGGCATTTTTTACATGAGCCTTTTTCAGTTCCTCCTGCACCTGATCGAAAATGCCTCGTAACGTGCCTAAGTTGGAAATATAGTCGCGACGGGAATCAAATACTATTTCATCCACATCTCGAGCATTGGCATAAACTGCTCCGTCGGAAATTGCTTCTCGACCGTGTACTAACAAGTATGGAGTAAATGTAGTTGTTTTATTCACCGAAGTGTTCAAAGCAAATTGAATCTTATGGATATTTACGTCCCATGTACGATGATCTTTACCAACAAAAGAAGAAACTGCTGTTATAACTGTCCGATTGGTTCTTTCCACGGTTTATATTGGGGACAGTACAATGGACCTAAATGAATTTGCGGTATTTTATATTTAGAAAATAACGCTTGAACTGCATGGCCCGTGTACTGGGAACCATTATCAGCGATGATGGTTTGGGGAATCCCATGTACAGTGTTGCCAACTCTACGTCTTTTTACGTAGATCTACGTATTTTAGGCCTTTTCTGGAAACCTACTAACTTAAGTCCCAGAATCTAAGTATTTTCTTATTTTTTTTCAAATTTGTAAAATAACTTAATTCACTAGAATAAAGAAGAATATTTTATATTGAATATTTAAGAAGATGTATCTAAACACTCTTGCATCTTGTAGAAAAGGTTCCCGTTATTGGTTTTGTTGACTAAATTAATGCTGGAAGCAGGATTTGTGAAAGCAGAAACGACAAAACTCTGTGACTTATTAGGTACATTCATAACCTTAAAAATTGTATTTTTAAACTTTTACTATTATCAATGAGTACCTACTCACATCGAATTGATCTTTGCAAAAAGAAAAGACTTTCAGTCGATAAAGTTACAGGATTTAGCAAGTTTTAAGCATATGTTCATGTGTAAGTATGTTTTTTCTCTTGGCAATTTAAACCATAACTTTTCTAGAGTCTTTTACCAAGTGTATCATGATAACTACTATATTTTTCATGTGATCTATTAGAAATCATGGTTTCATAATATTAACTTAGAAAGTATATTTCCTACGTGCTTGCGAGTGTTTGTTTACAAATGTTTTGGCGCCATAGCATAGATAAGTCTATAGACTAAAGAGCGTTTAGGTATGTCTTCTAGGTAAAAAAAAATTTTTTTTTCGTTCTGATAGAATAATTATTAACAATTTAAAACATAATTCCAAAAAGTGTCAACTAGCCCATTTAACAACAGTTTATCCTTGTCATTCTCTATACAGAATGAAAAGGAGAGACTGATGTTAAATTAAGTTTTAAATTTAGAGAACCATCCAGAATCGGCGCCCACCAGTGTCTGTATCTGATGGTAAATGTTTACCACAGCATGGTAAATGCTTCCAATGCAGCGACTTCTCCAAGAACTCTTCGTTCTATCTCCCGTTCTTAAACAAATTGTATAACAAAATACTCGTTTTATTCGGTTTCAAATAACTTCTTCATTTCACTCAGAAAAAAGTACGTAGATCTACTTACTTTTCATATGCAAAATTTACCAATTCTACGTAATTTTCTCATCGGGCCTACGCCTTTTTCAAAATCCGAGTTGGCAACACTGCCCATGTACCAAGAATACATAATCTTCCAACCTCTGAACAATAGCTTTTCCAGTAGCTCTTCTTAAAGGAAATAAGAAAGTGTATTTTGAGAAACAGCAAACCACAACTAACAAAAAGGTATTTTGCAACCTTGATTGGGGTAAGGGCCTAACCAAATCAATGCTAAGGCACTGGAATGGCCTAGCACACACTTTAGGATTACTCATTAAACCGGGTGTTATTTGATTAGAATGTTTGTAGGCTTTACAAATATCACCATGCATAATAAATTTGACAACGTCCTTAAACATATCCGGCCAGAAATATCTTACATATTACATCTTTTTAAAAGATTTAGAAACCATTGATCGGTAGTATGTTTAGTAATGCAAGCTATCGGAACAGATCGCGATAAAGCATCTGGTACGATATAATCCTTGCCTTTACGATGCTTGATAGTAAAATTAAAAGGAGAAAGTCTACAACCCCATTGTTCAAGACGACCGGTAGGATTTTTTAAATTTAGGAACCATTTTAAGCTCGAATGGTCCGTTATAATTTTAAACTGCTGGCTTCCTTCAAGGTAAGGTTTCAAAAAGGTAATATCCGAAACTGGAATAGAAGCAGAAATACGGTAAGAATTTCCTAACAAGGAGAGAATATCCGGAGTAATATTAAACTTAGTCCAAAAATTTAATCCAAGTAGTATGTTGGTAGAACATACTACTTGGATTAAATTTTTGGACATAAAATTTGATCACGTCGGTTTTATTCCTGACCGTGACTGGTAACAAGAAATATCCTAACACACGAGATGTAGAACCATTTGTAGTAGAAATAAGTACCACTGTAAGTCGTTAGAATTATATAAAGTAGCAAAATCTGAAAATAGTTTATCATAACCATTTCCAATAATAGATCCTGAATCTAGTAATCCTGAGAAATGTAAATCAAATATTGTAAAAGTTAGGTAAGGTCTTTTATCATCAGCTTCCTGGACCAAAGAAATATGTTTAAGTATAGAATCTTGAAAGTTTAAAGGAAAATTATCCTGAATCTGAGTAACAGAGTCAGATAGGGTAAGTGAATTCTGGGTAAAAGAACTCGATAAAATTCTATCCTGACCTTGGTAAACAAAGGTAGACGGGGTAAGTGAGTTCTGGGTAACAGAACTCAGGGAAAGTTTATCCTGACTCTGGGTAACAGAGGCAGGTAAGGAAAATGAGTTCTGGGTAACAAAACTCGGGGAAAGTTTATTCTGATTCTGGGTAACAGAATCAGGTAAGGGGAATGAGTTCTGGGTAACAGAACTCTGTAAAATTTTATTCTGATTCTGGGTAACAGAATCAGGTAAGGGAAAGGAATTCTGGTTAGCAGAACTCATTAAAATATAACTTTATCTTGACTCTGGGTAACAGAGGCAAGTAAGGTAAGTGAAGCTGGTTTAATTAGGTTGGAAGTTCCTTGGTCCAAGCTTACAAGTTTTTTGAAGTAGTAAGTTTTGTTTTTTGCTGATCGTTACATTTTAGACACGTTTTAGCCGTTACACCAATTTCACCACAACGATAGCAGACGATTCGGTGCGACCGCTTGCAATCCTTTAAAACATGAGCGTCCTCATGGCATCTAACACAAAACTTAGTAGTAGGAGGTAATTTATTCAACGTCGCGCATTCTTTAAATAGCTTCGAGGCAAAAGTTTTTTTTTTAATTTGCTTCCCCACTCAGTGGCAGGACTTTTTCTTTCTTTTGTTTTGTTTTTCTGTTTTTTAGAGTTTTCCTTTTCTCTTTATCTTATTTTTTGTGCGAGCTTTTCTTTTCTCTTTTGTATACTTTTAATTTTACTTTTTTACATTTAGCTGTTCTTAATATCTATTACATTGGATTCTTATTAATATTATTATTTATCTTATATTTACAGTTCCTGCTCTTTCTTATTCTATACAAATTAGTTTTCTCTTTCTTTCCTTTTCGTTAGCTAAGCTTTACAATTATTTTTTATTATACTATATGTTTTACTTATATTCTATTACATTACTTTGTTTCTTACTTCAGTATTAACATGTTTCTTACTTCTATTTGTACACCTTTTATTCACTTATTCTACTACTATTACATTATTATATTTCTTCTTAGCTGAATTTTCTTATATCCTATTTTCTACCTATCTTGCCTGTTTTTACTATCTTCTATTCCTAATTTCTATCTTTCTATACTTCCATTTTAGTGCTGTTTTTTACTCCTGAAATCCCCTCCCGGTCACATTAACCCTCCGAGTTTGAGTGGTCGTCTCTGGAGCCCGGTTGACCTCCGCAAGTGGGGTATCAAAATATCAATTTTTCTGCCTTCACTTGTTTAGGTCTCGTAGCTTCCTTTGGTTTCCACTCGCACTTCCCCTATTGTTCCGGGAAGGGGCTTCAGCAGTCTCCTTCCTATAATTAGTTTCTTAGTTTCCTCAGGAAAGTGAAACCAATGCCAACTTTTTATAACGCTTGCCTTTTTTCTAATCTTTTTTCCTACTCCTAATGTTACTTTCTGCTTCTTTTTTCCTCTCCCCATTCTATTTTTGTCCACAGTACCTTTAGCAATACGCCACCTTCGCTCTTGCGATTTTGTCCTAGAGTTTCCTCTGTGGGCAGTCATTGCTAAAGGTGTTGTGTTCGATCTCTTTCAGCTCAGCCCTTCTGCAGTTAAGGCAACTAGGCGCGGAGTCTTTATTCGGGCATGTGGCATATAAGTGGTCCCACCCACAGTAGCTGCAGCTGTCCAGTGCCTCCGTACAGACCCGTCTGATGTGGCCGTAGCCCAGACAGCGGGAGCACTGGATTACCGGGGACTGATCTTCCACAGCGGAGTTTCCCCACTGCAGTTGAAGAGTCCCCGTGTCTGTCAGCTGCCGCCAGATAGTGGGAGCCACTCTGACCACCACGTGCGCCACATGCGGGTTCCTAGTTGCCTTTTCATAAACTACTTCCATATCCCCTTCCTTGTATCTTTCTTCCCCATTTATTCTTCCGAGTTTTCTTTTTATTCCTTCTATTACTTCCTCTTTCTTTCTCTTTCCTCTTACATTCCTCACTATCACTAATGGGTTTTTATTTCTCGCTCTTTCCACTTTCAAAATTTTATTCTTCTCTATCTTTTTCTTCAGTTTCTCAGCCTCACTTTCCCTTGCGCATCCTATAATCACCTTTTGCCCTTTTGCCTTTATCACTCTCCTTACTTCGTTCCACTCCCCTTTCTCGTCGACCGATTTTCACACCGCGTCAAACATTTGGTCGCTCGTGAGCGTTTCGTCGGTCGACGCCACTATGATGGAGTGTAGTGATTTGTTTTGGGGTGGAACGTTTCTCACCTTCTCCGCATATGTTTCTTCCTTTCTTTTTTCCTCTATCTTAGCTCCCCACTTAGTCAGTTTCTTTTGCTCTTCTTCCATTTGCTTTCCCACTCTTTCTTTCATCTCTTTTATCGCTTCCAGTCTTCCCTTTCCTTCCTCTATCCCTTTATTGTTTTCTATCATTATCTCTTTCAGCTTGTCTTGTTCCTCTTTCATTTTCTTACTCTCCTCGACTTGCATACTCATCATACTCTCTATTTTCTCTATCCTATTTTTGCTATCTTTCAATTCTTCTTTTTCTGTTATTATAATTTTATTAATCTTCTTCTGTTCCTCTTTCGTTTCTTTAACCTCTCCTTTAATCTCCAGCAATATTGTCATAATATCTGCTAGGACATTATTCCTTATGTCATTCTCACTCTCACTCTTATCCTCGTCTTTACCTTTCTTACTCTCTTCTCTTTCCTCCTCTTGTATTCTTCTTCTTTCTTTATTATTTTCCGACTCACTTACTCTACTTACTAATTCTTTGATCATCCTTACCATTTCGCTCGTTTCTTCCGTTATCCTTGCTTTCCCTTCTTTCGTAACTGACCCGTTAGTGCCTTTTGGTTCCATTTGCTCCTTTATCTTGCTTTGGGCCTCATTCGCTCTTCTCTCATACTCCCTTACATTCTTGTGTTTTTGTGGCGATTTTGTTGTGGGCTGAGTTTTAATATTTTCACTATCTATTTCCCCCAGGGAGGAGTATTGGAGGTAAAAGTATTAGGTTTATATGCTAAATCAGCAGCAAGCATATTTTTATTTAAGCTAGCTTTATTAGGTTCTACAAATAAATCAGGACGTAATTTAGCATATTCTAAAATACGACAATAGTTCTTCAAGTCGGACCACGAATTTATGGACACCATCGCTAATTGTAATGAGTAAGAGGGTTTAATATTATACCTAACAAATTTCTAACTGTTCCATCTCACTTAAAGGTTTATGAAGCTTACTAAAATAATTTTACATAATACTGAAGTAATTCACAATACTTTCATTAAATCCTTGTGTACGAGCTCTTATTTCAGTTAATAATCTAAAATCATAGTCATACGGTAATTAATCTTTAAACAAAAGATGTTTTAATTCAGGCCATGAATTAACATTACACCTTATCCCACAATACCAAAACAATGCCTCTTCTGAAAAAATCTCAGAAGCGCTTTCAAATAATTTACTTTTACTAATGCCTCTAGATAAACACAACTCTTCTATTCGCTGAACAAATGCAACAACACAAGTTTTGCCGTTAAATTTAAAATTTAAAGTATGGACTCCTTTACTAGAATTTGGTGGAATATCTGTAATAATATTTTTTACAATAGGATTATAGTTAGGTTCTGTTGGTACTGGATCATAATTTGATTCATCGGGAGATCGTAAACTGCTCTTGAAATTGGATAACAAAGCATCAAATTTGTTTGTTATTTTATATAAAGAAAAATCTAATTTAGATTTTAATGTCAAGTCATTTTCCTCAATAGGGTGAACTCTGGTTAAGCGATGAAACAAATGGTTATCTAAAGCATTTGTTCTATTTAAAATTTTTAAAGTTAGGGGTTTAGAAGAGGAAAATTCGTTTAATTCATCGAGTTTATGGGAAATTAAATTTAATTCAAGTGAAAGGTCACATTCATATAAATCAATTTCATCCGAAGGGAATTCTTAAAATAAACCACGTAACTGAGTGCGCAAACCAGCACAAATGTCAACCGGTTTAGCATCACGTATGGTTACTTCGTACAACAACTTATCTTTATGTAAAAGGTTTAGGTTAATAGGTCTTTCTTCCATAGTGAAAAATTGGGTAAAAATTTCGTAAGTAAGAACGTAAATGTAAAGATATTATTTAAATTTGAAGGTAAAATGTAGTTAGTGTAACGTCCGAGACGTTACAGCCTCCTTGTTTAGGTAAACTCTTTGCTTTTGCAATGCCTACGGTTGGCAGTTATATTAAAAAGTTAATGTTATGATTTTGAGATTTGAAATAAGGAATCGTCTGTCTTTTGATAGAAGGTTCGATTAAAGAGTAGATCTTCAGGCACCAAGAAAACCACTCGTATTTAGATAAAATTCTTTATATTCGCCTGAATGATAATATAAAATAATAACCATCGTCTAGTTGTTTTACTGAAGAGTTACGTACCCAGGTTCTATCCATTCTGGGTAGAACTCCATATGGTGGACGCACCGCGTAGATTCTAGTACCGCGAGTGAAGTATATTTTTAAATCAAGAAAGAAATAGTTTTAAAAAGATGGAGACCAGGACCACATTCGACGGAAAAGGTGATGTAACCGATTTCTTTCGTCAGTTTAATATCATCGCCGCCATCAATAATTTCAACGATGAAACAAAAAGAATTGTGTTGTCGGCATATTTAAGTGGACCTGCATTGTTATTCTATAAAAAAAATAATGAGTCTTGTGAGAATTTTCAGATTCTAGAAAAGAAGATTTGTGAAGAATTTCCAGCATCGATGAATGCGTTGGAAAAAATTTTCTCACGAAGACAAGGCTTGTCAGAAGAGCCATTGAACTATTTTTATGTATTAGATGAGCTGGCCACAAAAGCAGGAGCTGTCATCGATGACAGATGTTTCATTAGACAGTTCTAGAAAAATGCGAATTTAAATACGAAAAATCTTTTCGCATTTCAATTATACGATAATAAAGTGCATTTAAAGGAAGTTTTACGACAAGCGCAGGACATTTTCGGGGATGAAAATGACGAAGTTAATTGGAATCTGCCGATCCAACCATCGTTTGCTCATTTCGAAGTGGCAAAAATTTCTCATGTAATAAGGAATGAAGAGGAACAGGAGAAGGAGATGAACCTCATTTCCTCCCAAAGTGTCCCTTCTCAACCCATTGTCCCTCCCGAACATATGATTCCCCGCACTTTTTGTTCCAGTAACACGAACAAAAAGAAGCTTAAATCAAAGAAGAAGAAGCATCCAAAGAGAAAACTATACGAAGAAAATTTAATGACGATGGCTGATGAAGAAGTTCACCATTCACAGCCGTTACAAAACTGCAATCAATATACAAGTGAGTCCAAACCATTAATTAATATAACGTGTCGTGATAAGGAGTTAGTAGGGCTCGTTGATCACTATCAACACCACTGTGCTGTAGTGTCTGTGGTGTCAAAAGACACAGTAAGTCGAATTCATCAACAAATTGATGAAAGCGATACGAAGTTGAAAGCCGTCGATGGTAAAGAATTGTCAGTTACAGGGAAAGTGAACCTAAAATTATTGATAGACAATGCGTTATTCATTCATGATTTTCTTGTAGAGAATATTAGGCATAACCTCATCTTAGGACAGGATTTCTTACTTCGAAATAATGCGATAGTAGACTTTTATAATGAACAATTAATAATCAAACATATTAAATGCAAGTTTAAAAGACAATATATAAAAATGAATAATGAAAGGAATAGTGATAATTCGGTGTATGATGAAAATTTATATTATGCCGAATAGGTTGATAGTACAATAATAATAATGTGTTACTAATGAGATTTTATTTAAGTTTATTGTTTATATGAATGTTTTAAAGCAATGGTGGTATGTAAATAAGGTTCAATACAATAGTCATTTTAGAATTTTATTTCAAAAGCATATGAAATAAAACTTTGTCATTTTATTAGAATTTTTTTTCAATATACATATTATAAGGAACTTGTACACATTTTGTTTATGATAGATTAATAGGTAGTTTCATTTGAGTATTTTCATTTCTTTTAATTGTTGAGTTAGTGTAATTTCTTGGGTAGGCGGATTACTAATGTCATAATAATTATTAGAATGATAGGTAACAGGTTCGATTCTCTGTTCAACTTGGAATTATTCAATTGACTTTGAATATGATCATTGGTAGGATTAATTCAGCATTAGGATAGAATATATATAGTTAATAATGTATAATAGGATAACATAGGTCCATAAAGAAAATTCCCTTATTATAAAAGAGGAAACGGGTTCGATTCCCTGTAAGGTTAAAAAATAAATAAATGAATAATAATGTTATATTTTGAAAATTTATCCAACTATGAAAAGATGGTATAAAGACTTATCATAATGTTAATGTTTTCTTGTATATTAACTTACCCGGCTGAAGAAAAATGGTGTAAAGAATTTTACTAATATTTTCTTGATTGTTTTATGTACTACCACATGATGCGGACTTCCCGAGAGAGAGCAGGCTGGCGCTCATGCAGACGTCAGCGATACTGACGATGATCCACCCTGAAGATGATGGAGACACCCTCTACGAATTCGCGTCGTTTTCGTTTCAATTTGGTCGCGTCGCGTTCGTCAAAATCGTCACTTGTAGTAGTTTGACTTGGGGGTAGGGAACCCTTAGTATTCCATGGGAATTGGGTTTAATCTTGTTTGATGCTAGATGTCCTTACCCAAAATTTCTATTACGTTTGCGCATCATGGGTGTCTAATAAAGTACAAGACA
Source organism: Chilo suppressalis (assembly GCA_902850365.2). Lineage (NCBI taxonomy): Eukaryota > Metazoa > Arthropoda > Insecta > Lepidoptera > Crambidae > Chilo > Chilo suppressalis. Next base: position 40,521,456 of record OU963894.1, read on the forward strand.
ATAAAGTGGTGGACCACGTCTGCATCTTTATTAAAGATGTACGAAAGTAAACATTAATTATAAATTCTTTTAGGTTTTGCTCAAATCCAGTTAATGTTTACGAATCTTAGGAAATAGTTTGAATTTCGTTTCGTACATCTACTTAGTATGGGAAGTAATGAAGTTTCAAAATATAAATTTTCTTGATATTTAATGGTTTAATAAATGGGATAGGGTAAAGTTTTGCTGATAGATGGGATAAAATAAAAATTGCTTGGGTAATTTAAGGAATAGCTAGGGTTAGCTTTGTTTTTTTGTTTTTGCCGACTGATGTCGATGTAAAGTAAAGTAAAGTTAAGGTTAGGGGGGAGATGTACGAGGGATTTTGTTAAGGTTTTGCTCCCGTAAAGTCTTTGCAATAAAACTTTGCAAACAGTTAGGGTTCTTTTCCCGTAATTTTTTTTTTTGCAAGTTTTGCAAACTTATTGTGAGGGCTAGTCTGTAGTAAAGGCCACCTCCCAGTTGTATTTATGTCCTTAAGCAGGTAGGGATTCTGGATAGGACCGTCAAACCCTCTCGATGTAGTAGGTAGGAAAAAAAAATTTTGTTCGGTCATCTGGTATGACAAAACAATTTTTTTTAGAGGTGCCGGAGGGATGTAACGTCCGAGACGTTACAGCCTCCTTGTTTAGGTAAACTCTTTGCTTTTGCAATGCCTACGGTTGGCAGTTATATTAAAAAGTTAATGTTATGATTTTGAGATTTGAAATAAGGAATCGTCTGTCTTTTGATAGAAGGTTCGATTAAAGAGTAGATCTTCAGGCACCAAGAAAACCACTCGTATTTAGATAAAATTCTTTATATTCGCCTGAATGATAATATAAAATAATAACCATCGCCTAGTTGTTTTACTGAAGAGTTACGTCCCCAGGTTCTATCCATTCTGGGTAGAACTCCATATTAGACCAGTAAGCGTGATCGACCAGTGCAATATTCAATTGCAAAGAAATATGTCACTTAAGTATACAGTTAGGTTTACAGTAGTAAATAGTGATACACAGTAATATAACATCAGAAAATAATGTTGGTAAGATAAAACATTAAGTAATCTTAAAATTTTAACAATCCACAATATGAATTGAAAATTTAAATAGTTAATGTATCATTTTTATGAAATAGTATTAAGTTTATGTAAAAACGAGTAAGTTAAATTAAGTTAAATGCGTTATCGCCAACCTGTCTTGGTTTTGTAGAAACGAGGACAGAGAATACTGATATTGGATAAGTGGATGAGTTGGGGTAAGCAGGGGCTTCGTCGGCTGCTTAGGACTGGAGAGTCCTTCTGGGGTAGCTACAGGTTATATGGGACGTTGCCTGGGTAGCAGGATGTCAGGGTAACTTATAATTGCAATGCAGTAAATTTGCATCATAACTTTGCAGCATAACATTGAACCTCCAGTCGGAGGCGTTGAAGACAACAAGTATTATATGATTTTATGGTTTATGCTTCCATTTTATTATCAATAGTTAAAACGTGTGACGGTCTCTCATGTGAAGCCGGCACATGTCGGTATATTATAACATTTATATAAATTTGTATTAATAGGGGTTCCTTCTGCTTCTCCAAAAAAGCGAAACGTGAAACGTCTCAAGAAGAAAAATGTAAAAATGACTTTTTTCTTAAAACTTAATGGCGTTGGCATATTAATAAATAAAGGCGGCGTTATACTGTCGGTCTATGAACAGTGCGCTGGAGCACAACGTGCCGGTGAGTGATATAGGACGGAGGCTTTCTATCCTTTTCTAACCGTGTAATTAATTTATAAATTTTATGCATTAGAGCAAAAATTTAGGGCTACAATACATAAAAAAATCACTCACATGAGCAAAGTAGCCTCCACCTTATGCTAAGAACAGTTCCGAGCAAACATTTATTCAAAACATTGTTGAGTTGTTTCCATTAATGATTTAGCAATGGAGGGATTTGTTCCCTGAGTCCAGTCAAACATCATTCTACGAATTTGTTCGCTAGCTTGCAATCATCTGCTCGCTCAGTAAATGAAAATATCATCCATTCCATTTACCGCGCGTGCGAATGTTTGCTCGCTCAGAATTGTTCTGAAATTAGTGATAACGCAGCATTAGACGAAGCTGTATATAGGAATGTTTTCATTAAGTAACTAAGTAATTTTGATTATGGCATCTGTCTTATGTCTCATAAGAAACAACATGGTATTTATATGTGACGCAGAAAATAACTGTGTACTCATTTCGCTTTGAAGATTCATTTATTTAACAACAAACTTTTGAACAAATTGAACCGCGTCGCTTTATTCGAACGAAGAAACTTCTTTGGCTTAATAACGAGAGAAAGGTTTTGAATTATTAAGTTGACGGGAACTTAATTAAATGTGTTAGCGAATCGTCTTTTACGTAAAAGTAAACAAAGTAATTATTTTCAAGAGTAAAACTTGAGAAATTTCATTTGGTGCAAGAAATAGGCGAAAAAGTTAAATTATACATAGTAATTAAATTATTATATCGTGTATTCCTAGACATATCATTGAGAGGAGACTCCTTTGAATTTCCCACAAATGGTCAAAACAACTAATCTAACAGTCAGTAGTAGCTCTTAATCAGGCGCAACAGGAGGGTTGCCAGGTGTAAACCGGTACAGTAATGTAGTTTAGGTTATGGGACATCTCGCCCGCGCAAAAACAGGTTTGCAGGCCTAGTGCCAATCTTAAATAATGTGTATGGGTAGATTAGCTCGTAACCGTTTGGAAGAATGGGCCAGGTGTCTCCTGTTAAAAAGTAAAGGGAAATTAAATATCTGGTATGTAAAGGAGAATGCCCATATTTGGTACAGCTTTGTCTCATGACTCAAGATAAAATTATTATGATAATTATTTTCTTTAATTTATACGTACGATGGTCTATCAGAATGGCTATTTTGAACAGGGAATAATTTTAGAAATAATATTAGTCATAATACTGTTTATATTTTGAGCCGGATATCTGACGTTTGTTTATTTATCGTAAAAATAGGGATGCCATAGTACCCTATTAGTTATACATTATAATCGATTTTTGTTTTTGTTACCGATGAGTGGACCATCAAAAAGGTATAAAACAATATACACTACTATGGTAAATGTTCTCAGAAACTGCAAATTAATAATGAAAAAAACTCCAATCCGAAAAATTGATTTGAATCATTATGTATTATTTTGAACTATTTATTAAAATTTACACTTTAATTACTCGAAAAACGTAAGATTTCATGTTCTATTGATAAACAGAAAAATTACAAATCCATAAAACATGCAAAAATAGTTGTTGTAAGTAGGTATTAAAAATAGGATTTTCGGATTCGAGTTATTATCATTATTAATTTGCAGTTTCTGAGAACATTTACCATAGTAGTGTATATTGTTTTTTATACCATCAAAGAGTAGACATTTCAAAAAACAAAAAACACACCACCTTTTTTAAAAAAGCAGATATTTTGACGTGAGAATTTTCGATTGAAAATAAGGGTGCTTTTTGGATATTAAGTCAAAATAAGGTGAAAAAATGAATATTTTAAATCAAAAAATTACTGTATGTTTGGGACATACAAAGGTAAGTTTTCACCAAATTTCGTGAAAAAATATTTTTTTTGCAAAAAATAAAAATCAAAAAACAAAAACTCGGTTATTCGCATTTTTCACATAAATTTTGAGGTTATGTGAAAATAGTGTCGATACAAAAGTTGTAGATCTTTTTATTACCTACAACTTTGCCATTTAACTTTTTTTCATAGGACTTGCAGTTTTACCGGAAATCGAGATTAACCATTTTTTACCCTTAAAAACTCACCCCCTCCCCCTTCCCGACCTCAGATCGCCCGTAATTTATTTTTCCTTTCATTTTTGTTATATTATCTACCTTTTCCAATGGGTTTCATCCTACTATAATTTTTTTTGGCTGGTCTATAAAAGAACTTATATGAATGCAATTTGCATAAATAAATGGATGTCATTAGTCTAAATTAAAGGTAGAATAAGTTATGCCTATAGTGATTGATGCAGCAAACTGCGAATGCAACATCTGCAATTAGATTTGTATGTCATTTTTCCACTAATTAAAATCATCTATCTATACTTATAATAAATCTCTAGAGAGGTCAATTCTGTACATGAAATATATTTTCAAAATAACTATCAGGGGGTGATTAGTGATCGATACTGATGCCAAAAATGCAATCAGTAAAATTTTTGTCTGTCTGTCTGTCTGTGTGTATGTTCCTTATAGAAACAAAAACTACTCGACGGATTTTAACCAAACTTGGTACAATTATTCTTCATTCTTCATACTCCTGGGCAGGTTATAGTATACTTTTCATCATGCTACAATCAATAGGAGCAGAGTACTAAAGGGAAATGCTGGGAAAACGGGAGAAGTTACTCCATTTTTTAAGCTTCCGTCGCGTGTGCAGCCTTAATGGTTAAAGTTACATAGAAATCATGTATGACGGAAATATTTTACATAAAATTGTCTAAAAAATATCCCGCAACAGCATATGTCTATCTTTTATGGTTGACTCACAATAACACGTGTAACTCCTGATAGCTTAGCAGTTCGGAGCATTCTGATTATATTTGTTTACTCTTACGTTTGTAATACTCTCACCCATCCCTAATTTAAAAAAGTTAACATTATTACCTATTCAATAAAAAAAGAATCATAGAAATCGGTATATAAACACCAAACTTATACATGAAATAAGCCATCGCGCCGTCGCATGTGAATACTGAATCATGCTATAAGGATTATTTTTGTGTAACGGTTGGAAACACTGATAATTTTAGAGGTTTTTAATGTAAGGTCGTAAATAAACACAGTTTTTTCCGCTTACATTGCAAACGCTGGCTGAACCCTACGAGATCGATCAAAATAATGTACTACAGTATTGTATACCTTAAAAATGTCTACAAAAAAGTCCGCCATGGTATCTGTCTATCTCTTAGGGATAACCCACAATAACCATTTATATCCTATACTTTTTACGAGAAATAATAGATTATTTACGAAGCGATTTTCAGCAATATAACATTCTTCCTTATCCAATTAACCCGGCGTCAGCACAGTCAAAATATGCAACAGCGACAGTAAGAAAACGCCATAATCACAAAAGTTAAAATAAATTTGGTTTGTGGTTGTACTATCTGTATAAAACGATTATCATTATAGGTTTTGAGTAATAAAAAACACAACATGATACGAAACTAGCTTTTTAATGTCATTTTCATAAAAGTGTCACAAAATATTAACAAAATGGACAACCTCTGTCTTAAACTAATAAAACTTTAACAAAACAAACTTTTTTCTATAACATAAACTAATTTGTTACCTGTTAATCAAATCTTTAGTAGAATAATAATATTATACTATTTGTATCAGTCTCATACGTCAGTCATAGTATCCTTACCATCTGCGCAATCTCGGCAGTACAACATTGCATGCTCACTGCAGATGTATTTGCTACAGCTCCGAAAAGTATTATTAGTTTTTCTATCTTTTTTGGCAGAACAGTCTTGGCATCTCTTTCTTACATAAAGTATCTTCACAGGTGGCTCCTCATCAGGTACCTACTCCTAAAAACTCTGTTATTCTTTTGTGCATAAGTCTTGGCAACTGAATGACATCTTTACGATTGCGCAAATGCTCACGAACCAGTATAAGGCTGAAGTTTCTTTAGAAATTGGCGTTGCTTTGACATAGTGTTGTTATTCTTGTTATGGCATATGTACCCATTTATTCCAGACATATTTAGCATGCCAAAAATAACAAAATAAACAATATAAAACAACAAAAAAATTTTTTTTTAAACGGCGCAAAATTACGACACCAATAGTATGGTTGGGTCATATTTACCTTTTTCGTGTTTGGCCGTGTCTATCACTCGCTGGGGCCGCAACACGACTGAATGGCGATATCCCACGTGGAGGGGGGATCATTAGCCCCAGCTACTGAGAAGTTTGGCAAAGTCGCACAAACATTTTAAGAAACACGCTCATTTGAAAACTGCTCGGGTCAAATTGACCCAACTGTGCGAACGCCGGGTTAAGTACCTTAAATACATTGTGCATTTAATATAGACCAATTTGGCTACTTAATGCATGTAATTTAAATGAATATTTTCGAAGATATTACAGATTTAAAAAGCAGGGACATAGCGGTTCCGACGCTACCGGGCGGGGCGCCTGGTGGCGCGTGCCTATTGTAATTAGGTATTAGAAGAATGTCATTGTGTATAATACAAGCCTGAGAACAAAAACTATAGTCTACACTACAGCTCTACACCGAAGCGAAGCGCGGGCGGGCCACTAGTCTAGAATACAATATCAAGATATGAAATCTTTTAAATAAAAGTCGAGAACCTTAGATTTCTTTTTTCAAACTGAAGACTTACTTTCAGCAATCAAAATGCGAAATTGGACTCAGTTTCCAAGCAGATCCATTTTGGTTCTTCTTTTATTACGTTCCAAGACGTCCAAAACCAAAAATCTATATTAACTCGCTACCAAGGTAACGATTGAACGAAAATCTTTTATAGAATAGAAAGACCGAATGGAATGGTATGAAATTAGGCTATTTAGGCCCTAAACTACTTCGCAATAAGAGATCGAAGCAGGCTTTCTCAAAAACCAAATATAATCACGGAAACCTTTTCATATAAAATAATTGAATGTATCAATAGTAGATATTCATTTGGTCCAAGGGTACGTACGCCCTTGGGCCGTTAAGCGTCTCCTTCGTCCATCAAACAAAGGCCCCATGTCGAGGTGTGCCCAAATTGAAAATTTATACAGAACCGCGGCCTCCGATGGAAATCAGCTGCACAGGTGCTGCGATATTGTTTTGGGAATATTGAATTTTGCACAACTTATTTTACATCTAGAATTAGATAGGGTGTCTGCCTGTTGTTAGGGACCGCATATATTTGAATAATGTTTGCTACGTTGGTTCAATGTTCGGAACTATTGCTTCGTACGATGCGGTATTAGCTGTTGCGTGTTCGGAGAAATGGAACGCCACCGGCCAACGTGTTGTGCTACGAATAAATACAACATTGGAATATTACCTGTATTCAAATTAGCTAGGCAGGCGTCTACAAACTGTACCCTTAGCAGGAACCAATATCGAGTTCGTAAAGTTTTCGATTACGAAATGCCATTGTCATTTATGTGTACTGATTTTTAGTTCTCGTTACGACTGTTCAAGTTTCCATACTCACAATGACATTTCAGACTCGCAAATTCAAATTCGATAATGGTTCAAGTTAAGTTTTAACTGTCATCAGTTTATACTGAACATACGAACTCAAAGAGTGTACGATGAAAACTGTAAGTTCGTAGTTCTAAATTTTCATTTTTAAATTTTCAGTTGCACCACTGTACACTTATTACCTCTTATCATTAGTTCGCTAATTCAAATTATGATCCTCAATATAACAAGTCTCAGAATCTTACATTTTCACACAGTGTGTCCGGTTAATACTTAATATAGGTACGTATGTAAGAGTCCTACATTCCGCAGACAGCAAAAACCTAAGTCCAGTTTAATTGTAACGTACGGGGCATCTCGAGGCTCCGTGCTTACAATTTCTTCTCTACATTCACGTATGTGCTAATTTATTTATGGAACAGACCGCGGGAATGGGATCATGATTTTTTAAAATTAAAAATTCTGTAATGCTGAGACTTGGAAACTTTAGTTTGAATTAGGAACTTAAGATAACCAACTTTTTTATTCATTTGTTTGTTCCCACGAGCAGAACAATGAGGAAATGTTAATATAATACTTGTACTCATGTGTATTTCCTAGAATATTCTTATGTAATAAAAGTACGACGTCTCGAGTAGAATACAACTAAATGTATGGGGGAAAATTTATGAAAACATCAATACATACGTATTTTAATCAATATATTCGCAGGGAAACCAATCAATATCTATGATGCTTATATATTTTTTATACAAAAATGTATGAATAATCTCAACAAAAGAGTGCGTATACAATAGAGGTACCTTTTACCTGAGTCAATCATCATCATCATCGGCCTATTTATGTCCCCACAGCTGGGGCACAGGCCTTACCAATGCATGGAATAGGGAGATTAGGCCATGACCCACCACGCGGTCCCAGTCCTGATTGATGGGTGCTAACCTGAGTCAATAACTCTCAAATATTAGGACTGGAAAGGTGTTGTTCCATTTACTCTAACTAATTTGATATTAAGATAGTAAAATATCTTTTTTTAATGAAGTAAAGCATCCTTGATTGAGTCAACATTAAAGAAAATGTTTGTTAGAAAAATTTCATCAAGGTTAATTTAATTAATTATTACCGATTTTTTTATTTTATTCTGCTTCAATATAGGAAATATATTTAAGAGACCCTAAATTACTTTGTTAGGATTATTCAAGTCATCTTTGGGCAACTTTTAATTAAACACCGTCTGAAGCTATACCTGATTTCCCGAAGAAACATTTCTATGATCAAGTACCATAATTAATTATAAGTAAGGGATCAAATGTCCACTGCCGCAGCTCTTGTTAACAACTTCCAATGATAGATCAACTTCGCCAAAACAATAAGACAGCTTTAGTTTCTAATAAAGATTGTTTTCTAACGAGAGCGAAGCGTAAAAGCGTTCAATGTAGTCAACCAATATCAATGCTTTCAATTCAACGTATTAGTAGGGGAGCCCAAGAGGATAAACAGGGATTTAATTGAAAGTCACGGAGACTTATCCGACTGTGAAAATAGTTTAAAAAATGACGGTCTTATGGTTTTGTCCCCAAATATAATATATAACAGCGTAGCTGTGATTGATAAATAATAAGGCGATCATAATTTTATAATAATTATTACTTAAAACATTCCCACTTTTCAACATGCGTGATGTCGATGCCCAATCACCAATGAGGAAACTAATAAAAACAATAAAGCATGTTGTGCTCACAATTATTACCTACTTGTCTTACTGAAAGTATAGCTGTAGTTTATCGCTTGCAGTGTGCACATTTCCGGGTCCGAGGTTTTGCTTTTGAGACGAAATTAATCAAACAGTCGGGAGTTGTGACAGGCGGCCAGTGCGGGAGACGGATTGGCCCCCGGGATAGTTCCAGATATCTAGGGACAGCGCGCAGATCGCCTCTACTAGACTCCGTATTACTTCAGATGCGTTCAGACTACGCTATCTAATGGTGTAGTGCATACAGCAAGCAAAGCTAAGTAGTAAAGTGTAGTCTGAATCCCCCTAAATTTTTTGTTTGAAATCCAATCTAAAATTTATGTTTGTTGTTATGTTTTTATTTTTATGTGACGTCACAGTCGGGTGGTAAATGGTAAAATGATGTAACGTAGACCAGGGCAGAGAGTTCTGAAAATGTTAAAAAGTGAAAAAAAAACTAAAACACAATGAAAAATCTTTATTGCGATTTTCGGGAAAACTACAGCTCTTATCAAAGGATCTACGACTTTTATTTTTATACATTTAATCAATCATATCAAAATATCCAACTTTTTGGTTTTTCTATATTATCTCCGAAATAAAATGTATTTTCTCAAAATTGGATGAAAACCTTTTTATATTCCAAATACGCTCGAATTGTTTGATTCTTTTTTATATGTTTATTTTATCAAAATCGTTTTTCGATGACAGTAGCACCTAGTTTCCCGTAAATCGCGATAAAGCGTTTTCTTCCCTTCAAAGGTTCCACACCCTACTCGACCTCAAAATCAAATCGCTCGTGAATGATTATTTTTCCTGTTTGTAATGTCATCTCTTTGTTTTACAATGGGTTTCATCCTCTTATTTTTGTTTTGTTTTCAATATTTATCGGCTCTGGCTAATTGGTCGCCGTCTGGATATTGTTTAATACTTACCTACTTACCTTACCTTAGCTTGGTATAAGCGGATGCCCGTGTATGCGGTTTCTAGTGGAGGTGCTCTGTTGGACGCCTCTTTCACTCATTGCTCGCATATCGCTGCGATCATCACTCCGCTAGCATTATTTAAATGATAATTGATTAATGGCCGTAGCTTTAGATATTTATAGCTCTATTGTGGTGTTGTAGTTTCAGGAGTTTTGAGAGTGTTTTAAAGAAGATTTTTGCTTTAAAAAGGATCTATATAAGAGTCATTATATTTGATTAAACAGTGTGCATTTTCAAATATGGCATCTGGATTACTAATGTATGAGAAAAAATCTTTTTCCGATATTCATGTCAATCACATCGCAAACTATTTAACGCAAATTTTCATTTGGCAAAAAATCATTTTCAAAACTTCTGATCGTATTTTTTAAGTTGCCAATGCTCTATTTTGGTTAGTTATTGTTTAGGTCTACCTTGTATCGCAGAACTTTTAATGTCATTTTATTATTAAGCATACCAGCGGATGGCATCAACTTTATTTCGCAGAAAATCATTTGGAATTTACTCAATTAGTAGATATTAAAACGGATATTATTGTTTGCCAGAAGCAGCTTTAGATATAAATTTAATATCCACAGTAATTAAAAAACAGAACCATCATGTCACAGAAAGTTCACAACCAGAATCGACTTTTCGCATACGGGTGAATCTTGAGAGGCTCAATTTTCAATAATATTAAAACAATAATCCAAAATATTTTTTTTATATGATATAACTGAGGCACGATAATTATTGTCTTATTTAGGTAGAAATAGTAAAATATATCCTTAAAGACTAATATTTAACATGCCCTGCCACGTCCGCTTCACATTTTGTATACAAACTACTAGCAAAACATCACTTTATTTATGGAAATTAAATATATAATGTGATTTAAGTTATAGCATATTAGTTGTTAATTTATGAAAAAACTATATAGTGTATTTATTTCTCATAGTTTTATTTACAATTAGAATATAAAATATGCCCGGGGCTGAACGATGATTCCACTGGCGCGTTACAATACTTCGCGTACACCCCTTGTAAAATGTTCTAGAGGAATGCTTCCACTTTGTTGCGTTAGCTCTAGTAGTACTTCACGCTCTGCTGGGGTGTGCTGTGCTGCTCACAAAAAAAAATTACCAAGGTAAACATTGGATACCCGTGGTTTTGTTTCACTAGATTGCTGACTACCCTGACCACTTTAAAAAATGTTATTACATTTTTGAAATTATGCAGAGTAACATTTTACCTAAGGTAATATTTAAATGATAATAAAAATAAAATTATGTTATTTTAACAATGTGCCATTGTAAATTTAGACTTATAAACATTTGGTAAAACAAACATTTATGTTTACAAAAAAATATGCCTTAAAAATAATCCAAGTGTTGTGCCAAATGACTTTCGAAGCAACAAGATTCTAACAGATACAGGGAACCCTAATTGTTTGACAAAGAATTACTTAGCCATGTTTCATTTCACCAAGTACCTAATATTAAGTCAAAGGTTTGCCATAAAATACTCTTCACAAAAAAGATAGTTTTTGGTGCTTCGCCGGCCGCTTCAGCGGCACGCTGGCTTCGCTCGCTTGGTTTACGCGCCATTGGGATCGCAATTCTAACCTAACCTAAGTACAAGAAACTATCTCTTTTAGAGACAACGAAAATGACGTAAAGCCATGTAGGTAAGTATAATACTTTTTGTTTCTAAGGTTTTCACGCACATCACTCATTAAATAAAACTAGTTTTAACGGGTTAATGCACGAAACTTTATTTAATTATAGTCGTTTCGCAGCCTTTTCAGGTCTGCTTCGTAAGTATAATACTATTATAATAATAAAAAAAATGCAAAAAACGCCCGTCCGCTATAATGCTGTTTGTGCATTGCAGCTGCCCTGCCAGTGGCAGTGACATAAATTGATTTATTTCCCGTTAACTTTGACGTTTGCTCGACGTTCAGCACACGCGAGCAAATTGACAGCACTCGCTGCGCTGCACAGTACAGCACTGTGCAAAAATTGTATTGTGGCTCGCAATGAGATTATTTCGAAATCTATCAAACGAATATTGTGTTAAGAGGCGCTATTATAGACATGGCGCGATTACAGTTGGTCTTTAGTCCGAATACGAGTGCCAATAGCATTTGGGTAAACGATTAAGTGTAAATGAACGAAGTCGAGTAATTCGGCCCGTATTCCAGTGTAAATATTGCTTCGGGTGTCCAAATTCGAGTAATGTCTTGCTTGCACCCGAATACCGGCTAAAGATTAAATGTAATTGCGCCATTACACTCCCGATCTCAGATTCCGCATACACATAAACAAAGTAAAGATTCACAAAGCAGATTCCGTCTTATTCCAAAATGTAGACTTGGTTTAAGTTTAAACAACCTAATGTTGTGTCCCTTCATTTTAGTAAAAAAAAAGTATAATTTTTCGACCCTTAACTTGATATTCACATGTTATTAAGGTTTCAAGTCTGGCCAATATAAAAACAAGTATTAAATATAGAGTCCTCAGTTCGGATTCGGTTTAGTGCGTTTGTTGCAATGAATATAATAACATTTCTTTCTTCCAAAAGAAATCAAAGTATTTTTGTCCGGTACCTTATGTAAGTGTTGCTTTTTTGTATGTCGTTTTAACTGCTTGTTAAACTCATCTTTTTGTGTCCCTTTACATTCCATTTAGAGGAGCTCGATGGCGCAGGTGGCTAGCGCGTTCGCCTGCGATCGTTGAATTTAGGTAACTTTCGCAATGGTCGGTCATTGGATGGTGACCAAAAATCATCTAGCTTGAGTTCCTCCGTACTTCGGAAGGCACGTTAAGCCGTTGGTCCCTGCTGCATCTGCAGTCATTAGCACCCGCCAATCCGCACTGAGCCCACGCTGTGGGTTATGGTCCAATCTCCCTATTCCATCCATAGAAAAGGCCTGTGCCTCCGCAGAGGCATTTCATAAGTGTGGCGAGGGCAAAGCGATTGTTAAGCAACAAGTTTTTCTGTAAATAATTATTGATGTGTGTGCTTGCGATATTTTTGTAATCACATTTTAATAAATGCAGCTGTATATAGTAGTGTGTTTGTTGTAGTGTGTCACCGTTTGTTTTTTTATTATTATTATTTTTCTATCTGTTATATTTCTTTCAAACCTGTAATTGGCTTTCTGTTTATTATTTTAATATTTTTTTTTATTTAGCCCAGTAGGCACATGGGCCTACCCCACCTGATTAAAAGTGGTGATAAAGTCCAAACGCGAAGATAGTTTTAATGGTTGTTGGTTTTTATACAATATATAAATAATATTTATACACCTTAACAGAGCAACGCACGCAACGAATACGCAATTCAACCTGCAGTTTATGTTTTTTACTAAGCAGGATTGTATTTGAAAAGCTTTCATTTAACTAGCTATGTATGTACAGTGGTGTTGTATAATTAGAAACACTACACCTACGGTCCTGAAAATTATGTAAGATACTTCACCGCAATCGTTTTTATTTTGAAATTAAACAATAAATACGACAAAAATATAATAATAATAAACACTTTATTGCTGACATACAAAAGGACATACGTACAAAGATTACATTTAACAATAATATGGGCAAAGGCGGTCTTATCGCTACAAGCGATCTGTTACAGACAACCTTCGCGGTATAGGTAAGCTAAACGGAAAAGAAGATGTAGTAAGCCAGCAGAGTCGATGAGAAATATAAATATGTAATTAATATAATATACGTACATATAAGTATCTGTCTATAATACACTTACATATACATATAATATACATAATACATACATACCACATATAAATGTGTAATATATCATTTATAGGCAAACAATATCAATTCCATTACACAAGTACACTTTCAATATTACATTATGGACTATCATTTTAATCAGTTTTAAGTATGAATGGTAAACTAATTAGAAACAGCAACAATAAAGTATAAAAAATAATATTTTTGTTAGTGTTACGAGTACAAAGCTCGTCTACGTCACATATATGTCACGCGTACATTATGTGTTGCTCAAGTGCAGGTGGCTTGATTGAGCAATCGTGTTGAAAAGTGCTTATTAGACAGATTTAGTTCATGTAAAACCTTCGGATAGTTTTTGGGCTCTCTTGTGCTTCAATCATGGAAGCATCTGGGCGTATAGTTTTAAGACCTGATCATCTGGATCAATTAATATAAGTATTATTTTAAAATATTTAAATAAATAAATTTATAATTAAAAGTTTAGTTTTTAAAAATCCTACCGACTGCGCCAATTACGGAATTGAGCAAAAAGCAAAGAGCTCAAAGCTGTTTTCTTTTTTTTAGACAATATTATATTTATTTTATTATTATAAGGTTACCTACATTCTTAATGGCGGAAAACGCAACTCAACATGCAATTTAAAAAAGAAATCGTATACTAAGAAAATCAGTAGATTGATGTAGAAAAAAAGTAGAACAGGAGAAATTTCAGAAAAACAGGAGATCTCCTGTAAACTCGGGAGACCTGGCAACCCTGGACGCAACTAATGTTCCACAACAGTGGAGAATCCCCCCGGTCAACTAGTGCCGTCGGTATATTCAAGTTATAATTTTATTAATGATTTGCTGCGTAATTCTAACTATCACTGAAGCCTTATAATGTAACTTGACTAATAAAGCTTCTCTAAAGCTTTGTGTATAAAGGTCGTTTTGATTTATTAATGTTGCTCGAAAGCAAATTTTCTTTAGACTTTTTTCTTTGACCCTCTTTGCCTTTGCAAACATTTTTATGAGTTATTCCCGATTACCAGTAATTATTAAACCAGTACGTATACCTTTTGTATCTTGAAATATCTTAAATAATTTGTGAGTCGCCTTTTAATTAAATAAATATACGGCGTAGGTCTGAGTTTTGGGAAATGTCGTTATATTTTGAATCGTAATTTCTTTACGCACACTTGACTTTGGGGGGTAAGCTGGCGAATGCGTTAAGCGTTACGAAAAGTGAGTTCGCACGAGGCGAACGGGAGTTGAGTGGCGGATATAAGCAAGAGAAAGCAGTGCGCGTCGACATTTTCTTTCTCTATTTCTCTTATAGCTAGTAAATGAAATATGGATATGTACATACATGTATGTACATATATAGCTAAAGAAGTTTCACTTCAATCGTGTGGTCAGAAGCACACTCGTTTTGCGACTCTAGACATAAACACCGTGAATTTGGATTAAAAATCACATTAACAAAAAATAGTGAGAACAGTTATGAAGAGTAAACGTACTGCACCCTCATACAAAAATATTGATTTATAATGTTTATAAAATATCCTATAAATGGCGCAAATTTGTAAATGTAATACTTAAATAGAATTATTTTCCGTTTAAAGAACGTAGATGCTAAAAGTAGTTTCATTTGAAACAATTTATGACAACGAAAGGTTTCTAAATTCCACATTTACCGAGATAATATGGAGACATTTTTGAAAAAAAAAATGAAAAATAAACTTGCGGATATATATCGGTGTCGAATTCGCTAGTAAATTTTTGTCAGGTAACTCAAAACTTCACGGTGTAATAGTGAGAATAAAAGTATGCTCACAATGTAATACATTTTTTTTTACCTACAAAGTTCCCGCGAACAAATGCCTATAAAGCATATCAAAATTTTATCCTTTAGAAAAATACAAGAAAGCTGAAATCTTTTTTAGAAAATGTGTTCTTGGCTTTTTTCCATGACTGTCTTGTGGTTCTTGTGTGTAATTATATACTCGAACTTTTCTTACAAATTCCGAAGTTCCATTTACTTATTTTCACAAAGAAGGAGATTTTCCTCAGTGCTCAGGATTAAGAAAATGCTATCGCCTTTAAAAGTTAGTTTAGTTCTTTGCTCCCTTAGTAAACAATCTACAAGTTTTAGTCGTTTTTTCCGTTGTTTTTATCACTCTATAGTGCAAACACTATGGTTGTCGATTAGTTCTTTCACTCTCATTGATTTTTTCGTAATCTACTTACGCAGTCAAGATGGGTTGATTTCAAATGGTCTAGGTCGCAGTGTGACATTAGTAGATATCATAGAGATAATGGTTAATCCCCTGATCATTCTAACGCGGTCTGCAGTCTTGGCTTATATATGCACGATCCCTTGCACTATTACGATGGTATCGTCTGGGGAGGATCTATGTATAGCGTTAATTTACGGGGGCATAGAGATATCGTCACGCGCCATTCGAGCTGCGAGCTCCATGTCGCAAAACAGAGAGATACAGAAACCCAGACCGCCCAGTGTTTTTAATATATGTGTAATTACCTTATATAAATCGTAATTACATGGATAAAGTTATCGACTAATTTGTAGTCAGATGGCCCATAGTGCTCTGCTTGAATAATGACCCGCTGTTTTTTTTAATGTAGCCAAGTCATAAGATCCTTGCCAAACGGAAAACGAACCAAAGGTCCATGTGCCGAAAGAATATGTGTTCAAACATGCAAGGTACTTCCAATTAGGCCCTGAGACTGAACATCTGGAGAAAGTGAATCTTACCAGTTTTCATTCCTTTTTTGGCACTGATTTACCATATTATTTTCAGTACTGTTTTTTAAAGTGACGTACTATAGAAAATTGGGTAATTTTCACAAGACCTACAAATATTAAAAATGTGTAAGTTTGAATGATTTTTATTAAAATTTTTCGTTTATGTATTCGGCAGTGGGCACTCACCCGTGTCACACAGGTCTTTATCCTATTATAGGGGACTTATATTCAAGTATTTAATCAATTTATGGGGCAATAAATAAATATTATTATTATTATATTGTAGGGGGGATACGAGCTGACAAATCACCATATGGTAATCCTGTAATTTTATCGTCTGAAAGTCATTTATTTTAGCAAAGATCACTTCAATGTAAGAAGTACTCTGAGTGATTATTTATCAGCGCTGATAGACACAAGACGGAAATGCAAAACCAAGAGTATGCATGGTTGAATGTTAATTACTCAATCACGAAAAAACTACTGAACGGATTTCGGCTTATTGAAGTGATAACTTCTTATGGGAAGGTAAACCGCTTCATTACGTAACGTGTTACGGCGCCAGTCTGTCTGTATTCCCTTTCTCTCACGCATAATGCAGCGGTAGGCAGGCTTTTCCGCTCCCACTCTAACCCGCAGCGCTGGGTGAAAGTTATCACTCGTGCGTCCCGTGACACACACGCTATTTTTTATGAAGGACATCGCAAAGCCCTCCTTAGCAAGAAAAATTGTGTCTTTTCGCCACGTTAGCTATTTAACAAATACCATGTCTCCATGAATGCGTATGCTTCTTTTGAACATTCATAATTAATTACGAAGCCAACCTTCTGTGTCAATTTATTTCGTGACCATTCTACGTGACGTGCAACGTCACGCCGCTGATTAAACTGGGGCATAAGCCGTGCGTACAGAATGACGCAAACGTGGTTCTACCTATACACAAGATTTTCATTGTAGATTCAAATATTGTTAGGTGAAAGAGGGAAAGCTTGTGAATTGATTTACTGTCAAAACAAAATATACATTTTTGAAATTTGACAGTTTGATTGGTGTGTTTTTACTTGTACTTTTTACCCATTCCATTGTGATCACACGCTTACTAGGGGGCGCTAGGATAATTTTGCACACGGGCGCCACATGGGCTAGAGACGCCTCTGAAAGTACAACAAATATGTCAGCCCTCTTTCGTTCCGGTCATACCTTATTATCTATTACATTTACGCTAGAGTATTTTGTGTCTAGAAAAACTTTTGGGCAAGGTTTCGAAGGCCACGCTACTCTCTATCCACCTTCTGTAACTGCCTGTAAGGGGATGCTTCCAGGTTTTTTTTGAGTGTGTATGCTGTTGGTCGCAGATGACCTTTACAGCGTCACCGGGTTTGGGGACGGCGAGATAATAAGAGGACCACAAGCCGAGAATTGGCGAGTGCCTGTAGAGGTATTCCAGGTGAATGACATCTCCTCACGGGGGGAGTCTCCTCTCCGTCTGAAGCCTCTAGACCACTCCAACCTGAGGGTTCGGCTCAACTAAAGGGCGTCTCTGAGATTCGGTCATCGGCTCTAGTTAGCCGTTGTCCTGGGGGGCTCCGAGATATCATCGCGAGGGGGTATAATATGTGAAAAGTTCCATAGTTATAACAGTTAGGTCGTGCAAGACATGCTGTATTCAGTTAGTTGAACTATTCCCTGTACAATAGTTGTTGTTGACAATGGAATAAACATCAGTTGACAAGTGTACCTATCCCTGTGTGTAATTGTAAGAAGTTGGATCCCTTTCCTCTCCGTCATTTAAAAAAGGTATTTTTGATGATTAGAAATTAGTATGGATATAGGTTGATGGACACAGAAATTATTGGATGTAATATACAATACAATACAACCTATATAAGGAAAATTTTAGATTATTGATTGATCTTTCTTCAGTAGGCCGCAGGGAGACCAATTCTTTATCTACGGGAAAAATATAGATATCCTATGGGACAAAAAAAAATATGACATTACGCTAATAAAAACTGTAAAAGAACGCAAAGACCGTAACATAAAAGTTTTAAGTTAGGTATGTAGCTACAAGGATAAGGAGTTCTCAACTAAGAGAGAATAACAAAAAAAAGATCTGTTTGGAAACCAAGACCATATCTTTGCGGTTTCTCTAATTGAATAATTGTTATGTTCTTTGCTGTTTCAATAGTTCACGTGGTCTCACATATTTCAAACATCTACGACATATCTCCTTCGCTAACTTATCGCTGCGATGTCCAGTTGTTCTAAACACAATAGGAGAACAGTATGCACTAACAGTAAGTGCGCGCGCGGCCATCTGCGAACAGTAACTCACGTAAGTTTGTTACGCTGGTCCGGCTACACAACTCACGTTTAAGGTGACAAGCTTTAAGCTTGGGGTTATAAACCATTAAACTTGTAAGTGATATCATTTGTTGAACACAAACATTAGCGAACTTAAAGTTATTCAGGTCAAGTCACCTATACGCATCGGTTGCAGTAAGGCTAACTGCGATTGTATGCTGTTCACTATGATAATTCACAACACAAGAAGCTTTGCTCCCAGCGTAAAGAGAGGCTTACTTACGTGTTCGCCTCACTACCAGACTAGCTCTAGACCTGCTCCATATAGATAAACACCTATTCGGCTATAGATGCAAAACTGAAAATGAAAGACTAGTCGAGCATAAACACAGGAAAAATATCACGTTTGTTATCTAAAGCCCGCTTTTCACCGTTAAAGAAGAAAGAACTAGGGATGGCTAGCGGAGCGATCATCGTATAACATAAAATAGGATTGCTTATCCTCCCAGAAAGATCCGTATTAATCACTTATATTCTAATATATTATATGTATACTCTATTTGCACTCTTTGTCATTTTCCATCGACTCTTTTGTTGGTGGAAACAGATGTATCCATTTTTGTATTGTGAGGTAAACGGAGGCATTAAGAGGGCACGCGGGCAATGTTTTCTCCGTACAAACTTTTTTCACTAATTCCTTCTTGATTTTTATCACTAAAAAAATTATTTACATATATTAAATATAATTTTACTCATTCTATGCTCCTATGTCTTCTTTTTTTTTGATAACTTGGTTCAAAGAAACTAGAGCCCTCGTAAAAACCCAAAAATAAACACATTTGTATCACCACTAAAGAGTCTAGTGGGAGGTTTAATAAGCATTTACAGAAAAAGCAAAACATAAAGCTACTTATTTATTTTTGTGTAAATTTCTTGTACCGCTATAGTTATCTAATTTTCGAGGAAGAAATAGTCGAGAGCCAAACCTCGAATTTTGTAATTTTTGCAAGCAATTTCCAGCGTTAACTACTGTTGTCCCTATCTTGCCAATGCGTGACAGCAATAGTTTTTTCAAGTATTTATTTCTCAAACGTCTCTCAGCTCCAGTCTGCGCTGCGGAAGTCATTGATAATAGAGCAACGTGATGTACTAAAGTTTTATAGAGGATACCAATATCTACAAAAAAGTCCGCGATACCCTATGTCTAACTATTACAGTTATGTCACAACTAGAGGTCCCCTGCGGTTTCACCCGCGTTAATTTGAAGAAAAAGGTTTATAGTGAGTCAAACTTCAAATATGGACAAAGGCCTTCGTGGACTTTTTTTACAGAACTTTTAAAGGAGAAGAATTCCGTCACACATGATTTTTATGTAACTTTAACCGTTTACCCAGCGCACGCAACGGCATCTCACAAATGGAATATTTCTACCCGTTTTTGCAACATTTTTCATCGATGCTCCTCTGTTACTAGTCGTAGCCTGGAAATATATATCCTATAGCCTTCCTCGATAAATGCACTGTCCAATACTAAACGCATTCTTCAAATCGGAACAGTAGAGCAATGTTGCATTCGGTACAACGGGACTTAAACTACGCAACGAATTTTTTACTTGGAATGAATGTATACTCTAAAGAATGGAAGGTTTATAATTATTATGAAGAAAGTCATTGTGTATAATACAAGCCTTTGAACAAAAACTTTAGTCTACACTACAGCTCTACACCGAAGCAAAGCGAGGGCGGGCCACTAGTTAATATGATAAAGCAGTATAACAGAACCGTTATCCTAACCGTGTGTTTGACGAGGGTCAGTGTAACCGAGCTTAGTTTTTAGCCGGACTTCCTCGTTGTGCAAAGTTCTTGTTTCAGTACTAACTCGTTTACTATGAATTACCCAAACTCTTCGACTCAAGCACGAAAACAGCTTTTAGTGTGATTCAATTTAGACTTGAAGTTAGTGCGGGCTCGCTGTGGCCGTTTCACTGAGTACCTACATATTAAGTTTAAGTACTAAAAAATCACCATCATCATCAATATGATGAGATTGCAGCAACAAAACTTGGAAATATATTTTAATGGCCAGTGGGAACATGTTAATTAAAGGCATACCCCTACGGTTTTTGATTGAAATATTTCAGTGGAACTTTCTAGATTAAATGGATTAAAATTTAACTCACGAACTAAGTATAACCATAACTATTATTGAGTCTGCTTTATAGAGTTCCGTTTTAAAAAAACCCCTTCATCATCTGATTTTGTAGATGTTGTGGCATAAAAACTCAATACTTCTACTTTCTCCATCTTACACCCAAATATTATTAGTATTTAGTATAGAAAACAATTATCACTGAGTCTTTCTAGGCTTCATAGAGCATAAAAGGTGCATCAGCATGAGTATAAACATCAAGTTACATCATAATGACTCCATTTGTTACTGGTTGGATTAGATACACGTCTGTCCATTAATGATGCATTTGCACCTCTTGTTTTATCTTCAACATTTTCAAATAACGTTACTCTAAAATCAAAAAGCAGTTTTTCGCAGTTTGATTGATTGACGTTCAGCTGGCGGCGGCTCACGGTCACGTCTAACGTAGATCACGTAGCAACAAGGTGGTACGCACGACCCGACACACGCGGGCTCCTGGCTGCTCGTGAAAAAAAAACACTGCCACCATATATATTTTTGTTTATGTTTAAAGGATGGGAAACAGGCATATGGCCCGCCTGCTGGTAAGCGGCCACCATAGCCTATTGACGCGGTATCAAAGACATTACTCGCGCCGTTGCCTACCCTGACCCCATCCTCTACCCCGTGGAGCAATGGAACCTTACTCACCGACAGAAACACAATACCACCAAAAGGTAGTATTATTTTACTGTGGCTTTCTCTAATGTGGAGCAGAAAATCCGCTATTCTATTCGCTACCGCTCTATTTAACTTTTTATGAGCCAGGCTGTACACTTGTTGATTATGTTATTGTGTATGATATTCTTAAGGGGCCCGAAATGAGCTCAACTTTATACTCTTCATAGTCATTGATGCAATAAGTAGCACAAATCAGATGGATTATGCATTATTACATCTTTCAAGTCCGGATGGATCAGAGATGTGGGATTAAATAATTACACATTACTGCATAAACTGTTATATTTTATGGTTAAATATACTCCTCTTCTCACACTCTTCTCACAAAATCGAATATAAGATTCTAGCCGACTACCCAGACGGAATCGGGAGTGGGTGACGACTTGCTTTGTCAAGTTCTAAAAATTTACTGGTAACTTATGATATGTTATTGAGCGCCAGTGTCGGTCGAATCCCAACAGAAACGAATTGCAATTTAGGAAAATTGGAATGGATTATCCTCTCTAAGGAAAACCGAGCCGGTTTCCGGCTACTAGGTTTACTCGCAGCAAGCTAGCATCTTATCGCCCCGTATTGGGATGGGAGGCCCGTCGTGGCCGGTACCAGAAACCTCCTGGAAGCGTACACAAAGTATAAATCTCCTGACCGCAGCGCTTGAGCTTCGATGCTAATTGGCTCTAAGATGAAATGTTCTCAGAATCGAAAGAAAAAGAAGTGAATGGTAGCGGGACTTTGATTAAAGCACGTAGGCGTGCACAGTGGCAGATCGATTGCCACTCCTAACCTCACTTGAAAGGGAAACGACAAAGAAGTTCCTTTATTTTTAAAAAGGTGGGGTAAATAACGTCTGTTAAGCTAGCATGACAAAGTGAGCAGAATCGCTTAAAATAAAGTGCATCAATTGGTGCCAATTTAGTGCCAAAACCTGAAATTTAATGCTCTCATAGTTTCGCGAAAAATTAGAACACTGACAGCTTTTAATTAAGCTAGCAGTGTATTCCCTGAAACGCCTATATTAACGCGGTATAGAACTAAAGCAATGTATAGGGAATTTAGTGCTTAATGAGTGCTGGCAGTATCTGATAAAAAAATTCGAAAATAAAATTATTTAATTTTTTTATCAATCAAAACTGCTAGTTTGACAGTCTGAGCAAGTGACCGGGTTGAATACATCACTCTGGATCGAAGATCTATGATAATCAACGATTAATAATTTAGTGCTCAATGAGTGCTGGCATTATGTGGTATAAATTTTGGAAAAAAATAAAATTCAATCGAAACTGCTAGTATGACAGTCTGAGCAAGTGACCGGGTTGAATACATCACTCTGGATCGAATATCTATAATAATCAACGGTTAATAATTTAGTGCTCAATGAGTGCTACCAGTATGTGATAAAAATTTGGATTTTTTTATTTTTTATTAATCAAAACTGCTAGTATGACAGTCTGAGCAAGGGACCGGGTTGAATACATCACTCTGGATCAAAGATCTATGATAATCAACGGTTAATAATTTAGTGCTCAATGAGTGCTGGCAGTATGCTATGTGATAAAAAATTCGAAAAAAAACCTAAAATTTGTTTGCAATAAAATTGCTGGTAGGGCAGTCTGAGCAAGTGACCGGGTTGAATACATCACTCTGGATCGAAGATCTATGATAATCAACGGTTAATAATTTAGTGCTCAATGAGTGCTGGCATTATATGATAAAAAATTTGGAAAAAAAGATTTTTTTCCAGCGAGATGTATTCAACCCGGTCGCTTGCTCAGACTGTCATACTAGCAGTTTTGATTAATAAAAAATAAAAATTTCTAAT
Source organism: Chilo suppressalis (assembly GCA_902850365.2). Lineage (NCBI taxonomy): Eukaryota > Metazoa > Arthropoda > Insecta > Lepidoptera > Crambidae > Chilo > Chilo suppressalis. The sequence continues at coordinate 40,544,908 of OU963894.1, forward strand.
TTTTTTATCACATACTGGCAGCACTCATTGAGCACTAAATTATTAACCGTTGATTTATTATAGATCTTCAATCCTCAGTGATGTATTCAACCCGGTCACTTGCTCAGACTGTCATACTAGCAGTTTCGATTCAATTTTTTTTTCCAAATTTTTTATCACGTAATGCCAGCACTCATTGAGCACTAAATTATTAATCGTTGATTATCATAGATCTTTGATCCAGAGTGATGTATTCAACCCGGTTCTCTTGCTCAGAGTGCCCTACTAGCAGTTTTATTGCAAAATTTTTTTTTCGAATTTTTTATCACATACTGCCAGCACTCATTGAGCACTAAATTATTAACCGTTGATGATCATAGATCTTCGATCCAGAGTGATGTATTCAACCCGGTCACTTGCTCAGACTGTCAAACTAGCAGTTTTGATTCATAAAAAATAACATATTTTTTTTTCGAATTTTTTTATCAGATGCCAGCACCCATTAAGCACTAAATTCCCTATGCATTGCTTTAGTTCTATACTGCGTTAATATAGGCGTTTCAGGGAATACATTGCTAGCTTAATTAAAAGCTGGCAGTGTTCTAATTTTTCGCGAAACTATGAGAGCATTAAATTTCAGGTTTTGGCACTAAATTAGCACTAAACTAGCACTAATTGATGCACTTTTTTTAAGCGATTCTTCTCACTTTGCCATGCTAGCTTAACAGACGTGGGTAAATACCTTCTGGAGAAACATGCTTCTTTTAATTGCGGATCAACGATGTGAAATAAAGGGACTCTAGGCTGGACAGTAGCTGAGATACTGTTGGGCAAACACCAAACTAGAAATAGTGGACGTTCCGTTATGTTATCTCGGCTTTTTAAAAAGAGAGAATAATAAAATGATTCGATTCAAAGTTACCCAAGATCCGATTCACAATATCTTGAAAAGAATCCGCTAAAAAAGGCGTAATTCGGAAAATGACAAAATGATAAATGGTCTATGACCCAGTGTTGCCCGAGCCTGCAAATCAAAATTTGTCAATGTTGACTTGAACTGTTGTCATCTGGAACCAAAATGTTGTCATTACAAAAAAAAACAACAAATATACAAATCGTGACTATTTTATAATAAAATAATACCGTGTAATGTTGATATTGTTAATCGTTATGCTGTTATTCAATAGTTCAGTCTCTGATATAAGATAATCGAGTTTATATTACCAAAAAAATAAGATAAAATACTTACACATGTTTGTTACTACACAAAAAACTGAAATCTACTTTTCAAAAATAAAAAAAAAATCCTATTTATTTTCATGCAAAAAATATATATTTTATACTTTACCTTGACTAAAATCAACTCATTAGGTATTACTTGATACAGTGGGGGGAAAAATAAGTTGGCAACATAGTCTCTGTTATGATTACAAGGGACGTCACCAAATGGCCGTTTTTTAGTCTAATAAACGGGTTTTGGTTTGTCGAGTCTCAGAAATCGAAAATTTTTATTGGGTATAAATTTACATCTATAATGACTAAGACCAAGTTTGAAATGCGTTCACATGACTGTGTGGCTAATGGCAGGGAATCAATGAAAAATCCCAACAGACATGCTCAATCAGGCTGAATGAATCAATAAATAAAATTCGATAGCTTTATTTTATCTATTTAGACAAAAAGAACATTAAATTAAATTTAATTGAGTTGTCGTTTGCGTTGTATTGTATATACTTACCTACCTAGTTATGTGCAGTGTGAAGTACTGTAAAGTTATCTTACCCACAATTTAAAACAAAACTAAATAATTTTAGTTAGTCAATAATTAAAACTTCAGACCAAAACAAGTAGATAGAGTAATGGACTGTACATTTCTCTAGTCATGTGGTAAAAGTACAGTAAAATCGAGCCAAACTAAATTCCCTAGAAAGAATCTGAAAAAAGTTTCACCAATAAGGTTAAAATTTTTTTTAGTACAGCCTTGTTCAATACCAACCCAAGAAAAAATATTGTGTTCAAGACATAGTCACTGTGCACGAAAAAAATTAGTTAATCTAAAGTAAGATTTATATCTATAGTAATAGGATAGCTATTATCTTGATAAGCGGTCGCTCGTAAAAACGGTCCTGAGTGAGAAAGCACCCAACGGTAGTGTGTCCCTTTCTAACGTCTTGCCAGCTCAATTTATCATTGGGTTTGGTAGAAATGGTAGAAAATGTCATCCTTTTCTATTTGTGATTCACTGATTAATTACCGATACGAACGATTACTGGTAATACTGAATGTAAGATGGTGATTTGTTCACTTGATGACAATGACAATGATGACACTTGATGACAATTTGATTTGAAATATTGTAAATTTGCTTAATAAAGTGTATTTTTTTAAAATGGTGAACTCGTGTTGTGTAACAGGGTGCTACAATGAATCTTATCCCGGTAGCCCTTATTCTTTTCACGGGTAAGTAAAACTTACAATCATATTCATTAGGTGAACCATGAATTTTGGAGGTAGATGAGATTTCTTTTCTTAACATGAGTTGTGTGAATTTAATGAATCAATTATTAAATAATGCGGTCGCGGTTACTTCCTTGTTTCGTAGGTACTTTTTAGAGCGTTTTTAGATTCGTATCATCATCATCAGCCTATTGATGTCCCCACTGCTGGGGCACGGGCCTTCCCTATGGATGGAATAGGGAGATTGGGCCATGACCCACTAGGCGGGCCCAGTGCGAATTGGCGGGTGCTAACGACTGCAGATGCAGCCGGGACCAACGGCTTAACGTGCCTTCCGAAACACGGAGGAACTCGAGATAAATGTTTTTGGTCACCCATCCAATGACCGACCACTGCGAAAGTTGCTTAACTTCAACCATCGCAGCCGAACGCGCTAACCACCTGCGCCAACGAGCTCCTCACAAAAATAGTAAAAAAAAAAAATATATATATTTTTCTTGTATTGTGTAGATTTCCGAAGAACGAAAACCATTTTATGTTGGAAAATGCAGTGCCTGGAAAAATTTCTAAGTCGTCAGTTGTTTGCAGTGAGCATTTTAAATATGAATAAGACATTTTAAATAAGACTTAGAAGCTACGGGAAGTCCTTAACCCTTGAGCACGTAGGACATAAGGCTACTTTGCGACAAAAACTGTGCAAAACTATATTATTTAGCAATGTATAAAAACCAATTTTGATAAAAATATTGTAAACAAATGATTTGTCTTTTTTCCGTCCAGAATTTGATGAATTTGATTTGGCATTGACCGAATTATTTACCTCACAATATGTGGGTCCCCCTTACCTTAATAAACATACTTTTAAGAGTACTTTCCCTTCAGGTGGCTGGCATTACAAAATTCCACCCTCTTTATCTAATCTCAGTCCAAGCCAAGCTACGCGTGCTAGTTTAAATACCGAATGAAACAATTCATAGTACCTATGTATTATTATTTTTAAAACCTACATCACTTCGTTTGGTCTGCGTTTAGAGGTATATGCATAGATGAGGTTTTTCATATTAATTAACACTACATAGTCTAAATTACGTAAAATAATAAGTTTTTGTCGATGTAACAGCAAAAAAAAGGTGCCAAAATCAGGTATTGGCATTTATGTTAAATTAATGGTAAGTCTGATGATACATTTATTGTTTCTTAGGTTTTCACGCACATCACTCATTAAATAAAACTAGTTTTTCACGGGTTAATGCACGAAACTTTATTTATTTATTGACGTTTCGCAGCCTTTACAGGCCGCGTCGTCGGAATTTGTCATCATACAAAGACTTAGTGTATTTTTGAAGTTATACTTCTTTAGCCGCGTTATGAAAAAATTATGAGAGTGAAATTTTAAGATGCGAGCGCATCACTGTAACACAAAAGTAACATAATGAAGTTAGCCGCGGGCGCGTTATGAAAAAATGATGAGAGTGAAATTTTAAGATGCGCGCGTATCACTGTAACACAATAGTAACACCATGAAGTTGGCCGCGGGCGCGTTATGAATGTTAGTGTCTAATAATGGTGGATTATTAACCACTAAGTGGTTCTGTTCGAAAAGTACTTTGAACGATCCACGGAGCTCCATAAGATGATCGCGTTGTCAAAAACAATGTTAGCACGCTCGTCGCCTCTGATCACTGTTTTCATATTTATAATATTTATCCACATGTTTCTAGTTTCTATATAGACACAACGTGTTTTAGTTACTTACAAGTGCTAATTACATATGGACTAATAACTTAAATTCAATAGTGATTTTAATTGAATATTTTGAATATTTATGTAATTTTTCAAATTAAAACTGAACTTAATTGACTTTTATTATTTTATTGTAATTATTAATTATTTGCATGCAATTAAAAAATATTTTTATAAGTTACACGCATTCATTTTTTTTGACGTGACAACGTCTTAAATTAGGTTGCGGCTGGGAGTCACTTATGAAAAAGTGTAACGCTCGGTAACGTTACGATGAGTCTCTCGTGTTAAGTTTAAGTTTACATGTACAATGTTTTAGTAAACAAAATATATTTCTATAGTTAAAATTTGTGCAATTCTTATTTTCATTCAATTCCTTGTTCCTATTGTGCAATTTAATTATATTCATATCAATAAATATTCTACCGAGAAAAAGACGTTGTCACGTAAAATCTTCGCCCGTAAAACCGACTTTACAGGCAACCATTTTTTATTACACTAAGTCTTTGTATGATGCACTTAGCAAGTTAAAAAATACGCCATGTAGTTTTTATTTTAACTCATAATCACAAATTACTTACATGTTCAAACAGTAGCAGATACTAAACACAATCCTCTTTACAAGCTATATTAAATAACAAATACTAATAACAAATTTTGTCTCGCGTTACGCTTGAATATGGTCACTTCATTAGAAAGGAACACACTACCATTGGAAGCCCTCTCGCCCGGACCGTTTTTAACGCGATGGTGCACAGTCTAGGTATTATATAAAGTCTTTGGTCATAGTACTTAGCTTAATTTTTTTTACTACTATCCAGACTTCGATCAACAACTCTGTAGATAACGGGTCAGCGCATAAAGTCCGTCTCGGTAAATATAGCCTCACTTGAGGTGTGGGATCTTATTTTAAATTAGTACGGTTAGTACAAAACGAAGTAACTCGCTGGCCAATGACTAGTAAAAATATTTTATTTTGTGGGTCATAAGGTTGATTTCACATTTTCCTTTTTTCACCTTCGAGAACAAGAGTTCGTTTTATAAGATATAAGGTCGTATGTGCGAAAGATTTTTTTGTTAATTGTTACTTTATTCCCTTGTAACATAGTTGTTAATAGGTTGAACTTAATCTGTTTTAAAACATTTATCATGGCACTGCTGCAATCGGTAAATATTTTGATTATGCCATACTTACTTTTTTGGGGAATTTTGTAATAAGACACAGATCAATTTGATAATGTCAAGATGGAGTCGTAATTTTTTTAACTAATATGATGATATAGTTTTATTTTTTTAAGGTGAATAATGAGTTACTGACCGATGGTAAGTGACTGTGTTGGTTGTTTTTATGCGTCCTTTATAATTTCGGCAATCTTTTATCGCGCATCCAAAGCAATAATTTCAACACGAAACTCTGTAATTGTGGCGGGAAACGACTTAAAGTCAACCAGTTGGCTAATATTTATTTCACCATTATCTACTCTACCTCGATCTATCTAGGAGTAAATAATCAAAGGTAACAGTATAATAAGATTTAACGAAAATCTGCAAAATGCCTTTCATTTAGAACCTGCCCAGGTTAACATGTTCGAAATGAGTCGACGAATAAGTAGCACAGATCAGCCAGATTATATTTTACGAGGGTAGTGCAGTCATCGCCGGGCCGGACACGGAAGGGGCGTGATCGCAGGTGACGCGCGCCTTGTACTCCGATTTAGTGGCCAATTATGAGCTGCCGACATGCGCTAACTGGGAAGCCGGGCCTCGTTACTTACAGAGAAGATGCTACTGTAGCCCGGGGTTGTTCACTAAGTTACATTTTAGAATTGTTTTACTTATGCTTGAAGAACATTTAAGCGGCCCAGTTTGCAGAATAACCGTAATCTGAGGAAGGCGGTAATAGTTTAAAGGGCAATTTATTAGATTACTAACTGTGCCCCGCGGTGTTACCTGCGGCAGGGTGTCAGCTAACTACATACCAAATTTTATTAAAATCGCTGCAGCTGATTAGACCTGAAAAAGTAACAAACATACACACTTATATACTTACAAACTTTTTAAGTTAAAATAACCCACTTGTCTGTACAAAAGATAATAAGAAAGGTTACCAATTTTACTAGAAATATTATACATTTTCAGCAATGTAATGCAAAATAGAAAAAATATTATGAATAATACTACTAATAATATCGAATATATATATATATATATATATATATATATATATATCGAAATCTATCGATAGAGATATATATATCGAATAATAATATCCACAAAATCGCTTGAGTTTACGTAGAAAAGAATGGATAAGGTCCTATTATACACGACAGCCACGTTTGTCTGTACGATTTTATTCTAATTTGTTCAGTAATGTAAGAAGACTTTATAAACTATACAGCCAAAAAAAGGGAAAGGGCCCATAAAGATTGGTGGGCGTTACTGATTGCAGATGTTGTCAAGACCAAATGCTGAACGTTGCTTCCGTAGTACGGAGAAGCACAAATTAACATAATCTTTGTCACCTATCCAGTAATCGGCCATAGCGAATGTTGCGTAGCTTCCATGATCGTAGTCCGAACGCGTTCAGCCATCGAAACATTCAACATTTGTAGAGAACACAACTTTATTCAATTATCTCAATTCGAGGTGGATTTATAGGCCACATAGCTCACCGAATTAGCAAACTGAAGTGGCAGTGGGCTGGTCACATTAGCCGCAGAACTGAAGGCCGTTGGAGCCGGAAAGTTCTTGAGTGAAGATCACGACTCGGTAAAGGTAGTGTAGGACGCCCTAAGACAAGATGGGATGATGATATTCGTAGGCTGGCTGGAGTGGGCTGGATGAGAGTAGCACAAAATCGGGAGCAGTGGCGTGCATTGGGGAGTCCTATGTCCAGCAGTGGACGAACATGGGTTGTAGATGATGATGAGGTGGATTTGTCGTTCTCGATTTTCTTTGTGGTAGGGTACTTTACTCGAGCGCGGCAGAATAACTTATGTAGGGCAACCTTGCACCTTATGGAGTACTCCCACCATACCTGTGCTCTTTATGTAGAGCAGAATGTCTAGGGCAGTCAAAAAAAAAATTCAACTAACGGCTATGACTTTTGGTCGCTTCATAATCATCAGTCTTTTGAATTGAAGCTGCTAGAGGACGACCTCCGTGGTCGAGTGGTATGTACACCGGATTTCAAGGTGTCGTCTACTCGAGAGGTCCCGGGTTCGAATCTCGGTGGGGGCAGATGTTTGTGTAATAAATACGAGCATTTGTATACCAGTCATGGATGTTCAATATGTACTTCTATATATAAATATACGTATATATGTATCAGTATATGTATTCTATTCGTTACCCTAGTATTCCATAACACAAGACTACAGTGCTTACTATGGGGTTAAGCTAATTGGTGTAAGTGTTGAAAATATTTATTTAAAAACTGACGATTTGGACGCGACCAAAAGTCATGGCCGTTTATTGAAATTTAATTCTGGCTGCCCTAGACGTTCGGCTCTACCTCATGGCTCAGGTATGGTGAGAGTACTTAACTAGGTGGAAGGTTGCCCGCCATATGTTATTCTGCCGCGCTAGAGTAAATCCAAAAATCCCCGCTTGAGCTTCCCTACTATTGTGTTTGAGGCGCCTTCTCACCAGATCGTTTCTTTTTTGTTTCTGTACCGAATGTATTCAGATATTTAACAAAGAACCATTTTATGACTGGTTTGGTTTCGGTGCGGTAGATATCGTTTCGTTTTGTTTGCTACGGTTTTGTTTTTGTGGAGTGATTTGACGAACGAGTCAAATGGTTTCGTAGTATTCGGTAGCATTTTGTACAGAAAGCTGTGTATCCGCTCGGTAAAGAATATATACCGAAACAACTCAGTACGGATGCTCTCATTGTTACATGCAAACGTTAAAGACGCTCTACAGATTCGGTACAGACATGAAAACGTAACGAGCCCGCACCGACCCGGTGAGACGACGCCTAAAATGTACAACAAAGGTTTAAAGGTTTAAAGATCTTTATTATTTACAAAGACAAACATTGCCACGTATGTGATAACACAATTTCACTTAAAGTTAGGTTTTACATTAGTTAGGTGAGGTTCGTCGTCATATTAAATGTAGGTAGGTACACATAATAATAAAATAAGTAGTAAGAATAACTAGTGTAGTAGTACCTAATTGTGATAATTTTATGTAAATATGTAGGTATAAGTTTACAAATTTAAGTTTTGTACATGTTAGGTAGGTAGATATTATAAAAATTGTAATCATTGTAATGTAGTAAGTAGTAATAACATAGGTTAAAGAATGTAGGTACATGTCACCATTTTATACATTCAACAGGTAGTAAGTTTACTTACACCTATATTTTGAGTTGGAAGTATTCAGCAAATTTTTTCTTAAATGTATAAAATGAGTCAACATTTTTTATATGTGAGGGTATATTGTTGTACAACCGCGCTCCGTTAGTAGTAATCATAGACTTTCCATACGAGGTTCGGTGCTTGGGTATGACGAGGTAGCTAGCTCGCCGACTGCTGCGCTCGGTAACTTGTTTTTGTTTAGTGAACGTAAGGTTAGTATGGATCGTCCTATTAAAATATTTTCTAATAAAAATGCAAATATTATATTTATATAGATTTTCGATGTTCAATAATTTAGTTTCTGTATAAATTGTTTTAGTTGGCGTTAAATAGTGATAATTAAAGAGTAGCTTAATGATTTTATTTTGTTGACGTTGTAGTTTGGCCAGTTTAGTTTTGGAAGCAGTTCCCCATATTTCTATCAGATATAATAAGTGTGGTTTGACAAGACTATTGTAAATTGTGTACTTTAGGGTACGGGGTATGCATTTAGTAATATTACGAAGCGATCCGCGTAATGATCTCATAATCCAGTTTAATTGGCTGTCAATATATAGACCGAGATATTTTTCGTGAGTTTTCTCTTGAAGAGGTACATTGTTAATAGTGAGCGGTGTAAAAGGGGGTATTGGTTTATTTTTAGCTTTAAATATAACATAGCATGTTTTCGTGACGTTGATAGTCAATAAGTTATATTGAAACCAGTTATTTAAGGTGTTGAGGGCTTCTTGAGCTTGAGATAGTAAATCGTGAATAGATGATCCAAAATAAAACAGAGAAGTGTCATCTGCGTACAAAGTTATATGACCATGCAGACCCAGATCAAAAATGTTATTTATATATGTAACAAACAAGAGAGGACCACGAATTGATCCCTGTGGGATTCCACAAGCCATAGTTGTTAGTGTTGTTATCCGCCCTGACTATTTGTGTTCTACCTGTGAGATATGATTCAAACATTTTTAATGCTTTACCAGTGACACCTATGAATTCTAATTTTTTAAGAAGTAGCTGATGACTTACGGTGTCAAAAGCTTTTTTAAGGTCAATAAAAATACCTAAAGCAATATTCTTTTGGTCAATATTTTGTTTTAACTTAGTGACAAGGTCGCTGGTGGCTGTAGTAGTGTTACTTCTAGGCCTGAAACCATACTGATGTTAGAAATAAATTTGATTGAATGTAAGTAATTCTGTAATCTACTGTGTAAGACTTTTTCTTAAATTTTTTACAGAACTGGGAGCACCGATATGGACCTTTAATTGCCTGGGTCAGTAGTAGATCCTGATTTATGAATTGGTGTAACCTTAGCTATTTTTAAAGTATCCGGAAATATACCATCACATATAAGCCCGTTTATACATACAGTTAGTTTGTTACATATCAAATTCCTTATAGATTTAATAGTTTTGGTACTTATGCCGTCCAGACCAACACTACAGTTTGAGTCAAGTTTAACAATAATATTTGAGATTTCTTTTTCAGTACAAGGTTCAAATGACGATATCGTATTTGTTGCGTGGTTGGTTTGTGGCATAGCATGGTAGTAGTTATCATGATAATGTTTTGGTATACGTTCGGCCAGTTGCGGCCCAATATTAGCGAAATACTCATTAAATATTTGAAATATGCGGTTTGGGTCTGTCGCTACCTGAGATTCAAATTCTAGTTTAGACGGAGATCTTTTATGAGTAAATTTGTTAGCAGCTAAGGTATTAACTAAGTTCCACATTTTCTTCGGTTTGTTTATACACTTAGTAAATTCTTTGTAATGATATGAGTCTCTCGTTTCTTGAATAAGTCTGGCTACATGTTGTCTTTTCTTGAGAAACTCTTCCTTCGCTTCCTTCGCTTGTGGGTTTTCTTTCAGTGTTGCCCATAGAATATTCCTTAAATTGATTTCTTCGATAACTTTGTTGTTAACCCAATCTTCCTTTGGCAGGTTTAGGATCTTTGTTTTCTGTACTTTGCTGTCCTCGAGGCATACTTTTATCTCCTTTTCAAGTGTAGTATAGTTGTCTTCGTTTATTTTAGGTATCCCTTGCTCAACTCGGTCGTATAATCTAGTGTAGTCTATGGCTTCGTATTGGTAGTATATCTTTGGGGGTGGTTTTGTCTTATTTATTTCTACATTAATTTGTTTGTGGTCAGATAGTGAGGAATTAATTATTATCATTTAGATATCGTCTGTTAGGTTGGTGGTTACATGGTCTAAAATAGATTTTCTAGTGTCACATTCTCTTGTGCAATAGGTTTTATTGATTTTATTAATAATTTTGTGTCCAGTGCTCTTTAAAAGTACTTTGTATTGTTTAGTTTTTCTATCTTTCTGCAGTAAGTCTATATTAAAATCTCCAAATACTATTGCTCTACGTCTGGTCTCTAGTTGTGACTCATATTCTTCAAAGAAGTTTTTATCTGCATTCCCAGGATTGTAGACTACTCCTACATTTAGACCGTATTTTTCCAATTTTATCCATAAAAGGTTGTTGCCTGCAACGTATTTGCTCTCTGATAAACTATGTTTTAGGTCATTGTGAATGTATGCAGAGACCCCACCACCTATCATTTCTTATGTTGTAATAATGAGTATAGTTAGGAATTTGAAGTTGCAGCGTTTGAGCCTTTGTACATGTTTCTGCGAGCAAAATGACGTGAACGGTGTTTGGAATGGCACGTATGATACATTTTAACTCATCAAATTTCCACTTTTTGCGTATGCTTCGAGCGTTTAAATAGAGAAAAGTTAAATGGGACTTATTTACTGGAAAATGTTGATAGGTGTCGAGTACTTTGTATGTGTTCGTAATTGGTAAGTTAGATTTGTTAGCAGAAGTGGCAAAATTCAGTTTTTTGGAGCGGCATTTACTATTGTCGGTGTCCCATTGATATATTTAATAGTCAAACCGGTTTCTCCTTTCTCCTCACGTCGTTTCACCTCATCTTTGAGACTTTGAAGGAATTTCTGTTGTGCTGGAGTTTGATCAGAGTGTATTTTAATGTCACGGGGAAGCTTGTCTTTATTACGAAGCAGTATCTTAGCTGGTCCCAGTGTATCAAAACAAACCTCAATTTTGCGAGCTCTTTTCGGGTTGAGTTTGCCAATTCGGAAAATCTTCACTGGTTTATGAATATCTGGGCCAAGTGAAGAGATAACATTTAAGACATCAATTTCGTCTTTCAATTTTCTTTCCTCATTTTGAGAATAAGTTGGCTCTGGAAGACCCACAAGAATAATGTTTTTCTCCCTATTGTTACGGTTTTGAATTTCTTTAATGATTTGTTCAGACAAACTAACCTTATTTTGCGGATGACTTGAGGATGTACTGGCTGACTGTTTTAACTGGTTGAGGTCGGCTTCAATTGACTTGATTTTGTTTTGCCCAATAGTTATTGACTCATCCAGTTTTGTTAAATGGCTTCTCATTTCCCTCTGCTCTTGTAATACATTATTTAAAATTTGTTCGTTTGAACTTACATATTTTTCCAATAACGAGCTGATGCGGGCCATCTCTGTCCGCATTTCTCCGAGCTCTAAAGTGCATTGACAGTCTGTGGTCCATTTGCGCTTGCTACCACGTTGAGTCACATGTTGCGTATCCATACTAAGATCGCTTAGCTTTGACATATCTGGTTGCGATCCACCAACACCTATCGTAGTGGGCATTCTTGCACTCTGTAATTCACTCATGTTTGTATGTGTGCGTACTAGCGCGATGCGCTCTATTACATGAGCGAGTCAAAAAATGGCAGCGATACTCATCTCGCGGGGGTGAGGTCCGGTTGCGGGCGCAGTGTGATGCAGCGCGCGAGTTTGCACGGAACCGTAATGATTTTATTGACAAACACTAACACACTCAAATTGGATACTTATTAGAAATGTCTGTAGTTCGAAAGTTAAACGACACTAACTTGTGAATTTGCTAGTAAAATTGGCAAGATGTCTGCACGATATGACTGACGAACGACGACATTACTTTTTTTAAATCAAAATAATGTGATAAACTTTTTTCAACTACAAGAAGTGTTACTGTCTAAACATATTGGGGAGAATTACAGTACCCTTAGCACGAACCAATATGGAATTGGAATATTTGAATTTGATCTCGATACGCGTCAAATGTCACTGTTAGGGAGTTTTGCTTGGATATTGGAACAGCGCCACAACAGAGGGAAAGAGAATTAAAATTTTCCATGCAAAATTTATTGACATTTGACGTGTAGGTTTGTGCTAAGGGAAATAAAAAAGAAGAAAGAGAGTTAAGATACGTGAACGAGACATTCTATTCTGAGACGTTAGTTTAATCAACAAAGGACACTGGGCAAAACACACCCAGTTCCGCCAACAATGTTATTAGTATGAATCGAAAGATCTATGAAAAACTAGCCTTTTTTATTATCACACCGTAATAATATCCTTGTAGTCAAAGGATATGACACATGGGAATATTTAAGAAGCTAATTAAATTCATTTTTGAGTGCCTTCATTTTATATTATTAGTAACCATAATAATATGCCATATTGTACTTTACAACCAGATATATAACAAAGCCTGCCGACCATCCAGCGCTTGCACTTACTGAGACACCTCAAAACGGTTTACGGGGTTTGTAGGACTTGCAATTGCAAATAGTCGACTCGTCTTACTTCGTTGTGACTGTGCGCTTCCTGTCAATTGATTGATTTTCATCTAACACGCTTTGGACATTGGAACACGATTATCGCTTTTATCAATTGATATGGATGAACTGGAATTTTGTTTTCTCCGAAGCGTGGACAAGTTTGCGTGATTTGTGGTCGCTCCGTTTTACATAGAAGACAATACACTACAACGAACAGAAAGCCTTAGAATTAATATCAAATTATTCTTTATTTATATCTGTATACAATTATGATAAAAAAATATAGTGATATTTATTATATTTCATATTAAAATATTTTTTAAAGGTCGGAATCGGGAGTATAAATTCTGTTCCTCAGTTGCCACACTAAACGCGCTTAGAAAACCTTTAATAACTTCTTGGTATCTATTTCAAAATAATGGTATTAACCCATTTTTAACAATTCCAAAAAAAGAAAATTAGTTGTGATAATTAATTTTAGTTTTGAAATATTTTTGATTGCTTATTCTCTTGTCTATCTACTATATACACACATATACAGTAATGTGTATAAAATTTTCCGTGAAAGTTGCATAGAGAACGCTTTTCAAAGCATTACCCAGCACCTATATTGTTGTCGTATTGTTACTTTATACAAAAGTTAAATGCAACAGAGGCTGCAATTTTAGATCAAGAAAACATATGCCCTATATCACAATAATTTGGAAACCTTTTGTCTATACTTAATTATAAAGAGGAAAGATTTGATTGTTTGTTTGTATTGAATAGGTTCCGAAACAACTGGACAGATTTGAAAAATTATTTCACATTTAGAATCTTACATTATCCCTGATGAACGTAGGCTATAGAATATTTTAAAAAAAGTTAGGATTCCGTATGAAAACTTAGATAATGTAACCCAGGGTGTGAAAAAAATACCTTATATACGCTGCATAAGTCATTGACAATAGAGCAAAGTGATGTACTAAAGTTTTATAAAAGACATCAATATCTACAAAAAAAACATAAATATATAACTATTACGGTTATTTCACAATTAAAGGTTTCACCCGCGTTAATTTGAGGAAAAAGGTTATAGTAAGTTAAACTTAAAAGATGGGTTTATGGTGTCCCAAACCTTTATATAGAATTTTGAAAGGGGAACAATTTCGTCATACATGGTTTTTGTGTAACTTTTATCATTTACGCAGTGCATGCAACGGAATCTCCCAAATGGAATACTTTCACCTGTTTTTCCAACATTTTCATCGTAACTCCGCTCCTACTTGTTGCAGTGTAATAAGTATTATATAGTCTGCAGCCTTCCTCAATAAATGCTATATCTAACATAAAAATATTTTTTCAAATCGGACCATTAGTTCGTGACCATTATTTGCGCGTTTTACCAAAAAAATGGTGCATTCGGTAAAACTAAACGGATCCTAAACTACGCATAAAATGTTCACTATCAGTTTTATAAATTTTCGTGGAAGGTTTATAATTATATAAAGAAATTATTGTGTATAATACAAGCCTGAGAACAAAAACTATAGTCTACACTACAGCTCTACACCCAAGAGAAGCGAGGGCGGGCCACTAGTATGTTATATGTATGTGCTTGCGACTTAATCACACTTAAATATAATTTGACGGACCCGTGCCTTGTATTAAAACAAAATTATAAGGAAATAAAAGAAAAGAATAAGATATTAAAGAACAATAAAACATCATCACTGCAGGGCGGATACCTTTAAAAGTTTAAAGTTTAACGCCAAAGAAAATTTTCTTCCGAACCCTAACATATTTTAAGTAACAATGTGAGCTTGTATGAGATGCTCACGGGAATAAATTTATCGCCGGAATAAATTGATCGCGGGAATAACTCACATCGGCTCACTTACTGGCAGTACGCTGCAGACAAACACCTTGTTTTAAAGTATATACCTAGTCAGGTCATAAATTCTGTCACATGTTTAATATAAAATAATTGAAACAAGTTTATTCATTATGTAACCATTTATAATTATACCAAAATGAACTTAACAAAACATAGATTCTTATGACGATTAAGTTTATTCAAAATGACCTCCGTGATTTTGAATACAGGCCTTCAATCTGCGCGGCCAGTCGTCTATCGCAGCACCAACGAGGTCCATGTCAATATCGGCGGCTGCTTTAGTCAAGGATGTCTTGAGTGACTCCAAATTGGGATGAGGTTTTAAGCACGCCTTTTCCTCCGAGTGTTGCCATATCTTGTAATCTAACGGACTCAAATCTGGACTGGAGGAGGGCCAGTCTTCTAGCCGGATGAAGTCGATTTCTCTCAGATTTTCTCAGTCTTGTGTGCTCTTCGCTCTATGAGCTGGCGCCGAATCTTGTTGGAATACCCAGTGCCTGTTATTGAACATGGTATGAGAAACATGTTCCACAAGGTTCGTCAGGACTGTATTTTGATACACAACTGTTTTTACACCTTTCTCACAAAAATGTACCTCTGTTAAGCCCCAATAAGAAACTCCCAACCATTTCATGCGCCATGATGGAAAATGACCTCGTTGGACACGCGGAATAAGGTTGCTCGCTTCTTCACTACTGTGTGCGTACACCTTATCATTTTGTTTGTTGTAGCTCTCTTCTACGGTAAAAACTTTTTCATCCGAAAAAAGTTTTTTCCGATATTTTTTCCCGCGTACCGCTTCAACAAAGCGCGGCATCTCTTCAGTCTCAGGTCTATTAGACGAGCATTCAAACGATGTCCTGTTTTTCTTCGATATGCCCGAAGCCCTAAGTCTTCATTTAACACCCTTTTTACCGTGGTTCTGCTTAACCCCATCTGAAGGGCCAACATTTTCTGCTTACGTTTGGGATTTCTTTGAATTCGTGCCTTTATCACTGCTGGAGTCTTAACAGACCGAGGGCGACCACTTCTTGACCTGTCATCTACACTAGAGTCTTCATTGTATCGTTTGATGGTACGATAAACGAATCTTTTGGTAATATTCAAATTTTTCAGTATGTCAAAAATTTGAATTGGCGCGTAACCGCAACGATGCAATGCAATAACTGCAACACGGTCTTCTTTTAGCGTCCACTCCATATTTATATATGAGAAAAATTTTAAAAAGTATACATTTTTATTTTCATAAACAATCGAAATTCGAATTCAATAAACTTTTTTGTGGCCAGCATTCTAAAAGAAAAGTTTTTACTGTGTGACAATACTTATGACCTGACTGTGTATAGTTTAACAACTTTCAGAAACAGAAAACTTGATAATCTTACCGCGACCTTACATGACAAGAAAAGTTTCACTTGATAAATATCGAAACCTTCATCAAGAAACCTTTCATTTAACGAACGCTAACTTTAGACAATTAACTTAAGAACAGATGGCATGACAACTTTCTATTCGATGGAACGCTAACTTTAAAGTTTAAAAAAACACGACTACTTTTACATTAATCGAAACCTTCATAATGAAACCTTTCATGATGAAGGTTTCGATATTTATCTAGTGAAACTTTTCTTGTCAAGTTCATCATAAACCTTTCATGCTAAAAGAAAGAAAAATTGTTTTTTTTTATGTTAAAGGTGACTCTTCGATTTTTCACTTAAGATTTCTCTTAGTGGTGGGGCGTAGACGTCTTTTTTTAAAGGAGATTGCTCAGCTTCCATATATGTTTGGCCTAAAGACCAATAATCATGAAAAATTGTTTCCTACATTCGAAATTATATATAAATTACTGTAGAAACGAATATTATTGACGGACACCCCTGAACTTCTATAAACCATATACACTGAACATATTAAAATAATAAAAAACAAATAAGTTATATAGTAAACTAGGGAAATCAAGCCAAGTACCGAAATTATGGATTAGATTCAGTTATATAGAGCATGTACATTAACAGATAGTTGCCTGTTTTTAAAGTTAATGCATAAGAGTAACTTTTAAAATCAGGTGTCATTTCCAGTTATAATAAAGTACTGTGTGACAGAAACTGTGTGATGATTGTGAATGAGCCACAGATTAGAGAGAATTTTTAAACTCTCGTTAACCAAAGGAAGCTAACAGATTTAGGTTCTATAGCCATATTATTCAGTAGCTTCATTATTTTTTTTATGTTTTAAAGATAACCATGTTTTAGATTTTTAGTGTATCACACCTTGTAATTTTATTTATTTATTAATTTATAGTCAGGGAACGTAGGCCCATAGATAGATACCTTAAAGTCTAACATATAAACAGATTATAATGTGTTTATGGAGGTGTTTGGCGAAAAATGTATGGCAATAGACTTTATGATGTCGCCTACCATCTATAATAATTGTCTGAGCACATTTGCATCTAGTGAAAATGATAATATAGTTGTGGATATTAATACCACAGTGTAATAAAAAAATGATTTATTTTATCGATCTTTACAAAATAGATTTGTTTTTATGTTATATAAACAACTTCGATCAGTCTTTGGCTGAATGTTACTACACCCATAGCCATTAAAAATGATTCGTATGTTTTCCAAACCGGTAAAATTAAAAGTCCTTTTTAAAGTAAATATATTATACAAAGGTGTCCGTTGAAATCTAATGACTGTAAATTAAATTATAAATTACGCCAAGAATTACCGTGTATGTCAATATTTTTTGTGCATTTAGGCCAATTTGAGCAATCTCCTTTAAACTAAGAGTTTCTATCTAATAGAAAGTTGTCATGCCATCTGCTCTTAAATTAATTGTCTACCATGATGAGTGTTACATAAAATCGATAGTCAATGAATGAAACTATTCTGGGTAGGGTAGGGAACAGTATGTAGGTTTGCGGGCGCTATAATAAACTTTGGACACAGATTTAATTACTTCTAACTTACTGAAACGCGACCGCATACTTCGTGCATAGTTAACGAGCTAACAGTATTTTCAATTAGATATTGATTGATACGAAAGAGGATTATATTTTGTTTGGTAAATAGTAGTCTCTACCTAGATTGTATCCAGTCTGGTGAACACGTTGTTTAGTATTTACCTAGGACCATGGTCGTGCCCCCGCCAAGACGAGCCAAGCGATGCACAAAGGCACTACCAATATTTTCTCGAAGCGCTTCGTTTGAACCCTTATAACTTGGGTTTCAATTATACAAGATTAACAAAATTCTTGGGATAAGTTGTCAAAAAAACTTATTAAATATAACATTTAAAGTTTTAATTGAATAGCTATACTTTAGATTTTATTGAAATACAAACAAAACAAATAAAAACAATGATTTCGACATTCACTCACTTTTTCAAAATTCTTTAGGTATTTCCTAATATCCTAGAAAGCTGAAATTTGGTATGTAAGCTATTATTAGTACATAATAAAAAAAACTTGTCAACCCCTTAAACAAGGGGATGGAAGTTTGTAGGAGACTTCTACAATTTTTACGCTAGAGGTCTGAAAATTGAGCTAAAGTGATGAAAATTGATATAGTGTCTATATCGATACTAATTATATTATTATAAATGTGAAAGTGAAAAAGTAGAGTAAATTGAGGAGATTTTAAATAACCTCTTTCAATAATTTCCTTGACGTTTCATTTTTTTATTTATATCAACGGTTAAGAGCGGATCCGAGCTGAGAGACATTTGAGAAATAGGTTTTTCAAAAAACTACTGCCAAATACCGTGCGATAGGGACAACAGTAGCTGAAAATTGCAAAATTCGAGGTTTGGCTTTCGAAGATTTCCTCCTCAAAAATTTGATATATGTAAAAGAAATTTCATCCAAAGAATAATACGTAGTAATGCAAGGTCTCTACGTTTTGCTTTTTTTGAAAATGTATATTAAATCTCCACACTTCTAAACGTAACGTAACTAAACGTAAACTAAAATAAAAATTTGTTTAGATTTGGCATTTTTGAGGTCTTCCAGTTGGACTGAAATACAAGTTATCGAAAAACGGAAGGCATATTAGCATAGAATAAGTAAAATTATATTTTATGTATGAAACTAATTTCTTTAGTGATAAAAATCAAGGAGGAATCAATCGATAACAATTATATGCATAAAACATTGCCCGCCTCCCTTCTTAACGGCTTTGTACAAATCCATACAGCCTATATACATCCGATGCTTTACTGATATGACGTTGACTATCCAAGGTGGCGGTGGGATGGCGGAAAATGGCTTCCGTAACATGGATTTGGATCGTTCGGCTTAAACTTAAAGCTATCAGCGCAGTAACTACTCCACAACTCTCAAGTAGTACGTGATTTTATAACTATTTTTGCGACTTGACATATCTTTAAATAATTTTGCATCTCCTATCATTACCAGATTTAGAGTTTATTTGAATTTACTCTTAATTATCTTTACCTTCATGAGTAATAAATGGAAAACTCTATGTAACTATTTAAAGAAAAAAGAAGTTTTTTTTTCTGACGGGAGGACGGGACGAAAAGTCTGAAACCTAGACTGAATGTAATTTGTTCTAATAAAAATTTCTTTAGAATGGAAAAAATAAAATCTTCGTTTAAATGTTTAATACTTGTAAAGGTATTTAGTTTAACATTGTGTGTTACCTATAATGCGAAGAGATGGTGCTGCCTTGCTTCTTAAGAAATACTAGAGAAAAATCGACACAGCCACCTGGATGGCGGAGGAGGCAGTTTCGAGTCACGTCTGAAACCTGGACCGATTGAATTTTGTATTTTTTTTTATTATCAGTCTATTAATGCTGCTGGGGTGTGCCCCACAGGCCTTCCCTATGGATGGAATAGGAAGACTGGGCCATGATCTACCTCGCGGGCCTAGTGCGGATTGGTAGGTGCTAACGACACAGATGCAACCGGGACCAACGGCTTAACGTGCCTTCCGAAGCACGGAGGAGCTCGAGATAGTTAATTTTTGGCCACCTATCCAATGACCCACCCACTGAGATAGTTGCTTAACTTCAACGATCGCAGCCGAAAGCGCTAACCACTTGCGCCATTGAGATTCTCTTTTAAAGAAAGAAAGAAATTTTTTCTAGTAAAATTTTCTGTAGATTTCAACATGTAGTTAAATGCTTAAAAATATAAGAAAGAAAATGTTTTATTCAGAAAACCCAAAAACAATAATTTAGGTCTAACCATTTGCATCACTAAAAAGGCCACTCAGCATGTGTTAGATGCCGTAGACTGCCCGATGCTGGTCTTTGTAAGGTCGTTCTGGTAGAAAGTAGGGATGAGAGTACCATTCCACGCTTATTTAGAAAGGAACTTAAATTAAATTTTACAGATACTAGGAAAAACTCAACTCAATCAAGGTTTCTGGGGGATTTTTTTCTAGTATTTTTTTTTTTAGATTTATAACCGAGCAGACATTTTTTTAGTAAAACTTAAAAAAGAAATATTATTAAACATTTGCATAAACATACAAAGCGTTCGTGGTTTCTATGTTTCTGTTTCTGATAATATGCAGGATATTAAAATATATTTCTTTAGTAAATACCTAAATTAAAAAAAGGTAAATTTAAAAAATCAATAAACCCGACTGCATAATTATACTTCAAATACTAACTGAAAAGAAAAAAAACAAGTCCAGTATTCTAAAATTCTGTTAATAAGGAACAAAGCTACTTTAACAGTCGGGACCCATTAGATATTCAAGAATACATAATATTTTTCAATAATGGGTCCCGACTGTTAAAGTAGCTTTGATCCTTATTAACAGAATTTTAGAATACTGGACTTGTTTTTTTCTTTTCAGTTTTTATTTGAAGTATAATTACGCAGTCGGGTTTTTGATTTTTTAAATTTACCTACTCTACTACTACCCTATCAAGCGTGCTGCTACCAGCCTAGCGTAGGTATTGCAAATAGTGCAATCATGGCAATTATTTTCCAAATATTTTTTTTTGTATAAAAAAATATCTTAAACGTATCACTATTGAGCACAAATGCTAAGTAACTTTTACAAATATAATCAAATAAACCTATTACTTATTTTATTTTTAAATATTTTTCATCAATTAAATACTATTATCCTAACTATCTATACTAATATTATAAAGAGGCAAGATTTGTATGTTTGTAACAAATAATCTGTCAAAGTACTGAACCTGTTTCAAATATTAATTCATCATAAGGTAGCTACATTATTTATTATTACATTTTTCTTTATTTAAATACATTTTGTCCGAGTGACATAGGCTATATTTTATTCCGATAAAATAAATTTCGCCCGTACAATGCCCGGGTGGATCACTAGTATGTATAATATAATATTATAGATGCCAAAGTGAGTTTGTTTGTTGCGCTTCCGTGTCCTAATAGCTAAATCGATTATAATGAATTCCGGCATGCGGTGATTTACCTATAAAAATCTATATTATTTACTTTGAATTTTGCAGAATTATCGTTTATAATTACAAAACCAATATTATGGCGAGCTGATTGATAAATACAGGGATTCCAATAAGTATGTACCTACTAGCGAAAACTGGGTTATTTTTCATTATATTAAGTAAACCTTTTACGTAACATTAAGGAATATCGTTAAAAAAAATTAAAAACAGTATAATTCTGAGTTTTTCATTAAAATTTAATAATCATTAATACCTATTATGATAATTTATTTTTCATCATTTAATAAGAAGGAACTGTATCACAGTTTTATTGTAAGTATTTCGTATAGGATCAGATACTGCGAATAGCCCACTTTTTTCCTTTTCGCCTAGGTTTTATCCAATTTTATAAACACCTAAATTAAATTTCTTCCCTTAGTATTCAATTCAATTCAATTCATTTATTGCAGACCATAATGGAGATACAAAGGTGGTAACATATAGACAAAAGTGCATTATGGACCCTGTAGTGTAGGGTATCGCAATTGCAAGAGGAGAGGACGTCTTATTCATAATTCCTTATTGTGATATAATTTGTTATATCCAATGAATTAAAACCCATAAAAATTATTTATTCATAGTACTCCAATAAGATATTGTATAATTAGATTTATGATTTATGTACAATTATTAATTATGTAAGTATTGTATTATATCTTTTTATAATAAAAATAATATTGTATTTGTTACATTTATTCCATAGTAGTTTTATCATTTAGGTATTCCTGGAGGCTATAATAGCATTTAATCAATAACATTAACTTAATTTTTTTAATAAAAAAATTGTAATTTTCTTCATTTTTTAAATTTTCAGGTAATTTATTATAGATTGTTATAGACATATTATAAGTGCTCGATGAGCATAATTTAAGGCGAGTAGTTGGAACCATGAGGTTTTTCTTGTGTCTCGATGTATATTTTGAAGGAATGTTTTCTCTTCTAGTAAAAAAAATTGAGTATTTTTTTACAAATTTACAAATCTCAAATATATAAATGCTTGGTAAAGAGAGAATTTCATATTTTTGGAAGTAAGGTTTACAACTTTCACTTTGGTTAATATTAACAATAATACGAATAAGTTTCTTTTGTAGTGTGAATAAAGAGGATACGTCCGTACTGTTCCCCCACAAGATGATTCCATAGGTAAACCAGGCATTGGCATAAGCATAATATGTGATAAGAGCAGTCTTTAGATCTGTTGTTTTTTTGACCTCTCGAAGTGCATATGTAAAACTAGATAATTTATTTTTTAACATCTGGATGTGAGATTTCCAATTTAAGTTAGTGTCTATAGTTATACCCAGTAATGAAAAATCATTCACACATTCGATATTTTTGTTTTGAAAACTATAACAGAATTTTAGCGGTAATTTTTGACGCGGGTGAAAGGTTATTAATTTAGTTTTATCAAAGTTTATTCTAAGGTTATGTTTGTTTAACCAGTTAAAAGTCTGGGTCATTATTAAATTTAATTTGGTTTGTAAGTTGTTGTTATTTTTACAAGATGTGAGAAGAGAAATATCGTCCGCAAAGAGGACACACGGTTCCTCTATTGTTTTAGGGAGGTCATTGATATAAATTAGAAAAAGGAGACATCCGATGACGCTCCCCTGAGGAATGGAAGCGTTTATAGTTTTACTTTCAGAGAGAACCTTTATTATTTCTTTGTGTATATGATCAAAATATTCTATTTCAACAAATTGCTGACGGTTTTGCAAATAACTTTTAAACCAATTGTGCGCTGTTCCGCGAATGCCTATTCCGTATAATTTATTAAGTAGTATTTTATGATTAACACTATCATATGCTTTCGAC
This sequence comes from Chilo suppressalis, assembly GCA_902850365.2. Lineage (NCBI taxonomy): Eukaryota > Metazoa > Arthropoda > Insecta > Lepidoptera > Crambidae > Chilo > Chilo suppressalis. Next base: position 40,568,236 of record OU963894.1, read on the forward strand.
ATATCCAATAGAATTCCAATAGCATATTTTTTATCTTCTATTACTTTAATTATTTGCTGAACATATTTATAAACAGCCAAAACTGTAGACCGTTTCTTCCTAAAGCCATTCTGGCTTTCATCGAAGATTTCAAACTTTTCGCAGAACTTCACTTCATTCATTGCTTTTTCAAATATCTTTGACGAAGTAGACAGCAAGGCGATGGGACGGTAATTGTTAGGATTTGATTTGTCATTTTTCTTATGGATAGGCTTGATAATTGTTGTTTTTAGTAATGTAGGGAAAACACCTTCTTTTAAGGACTGATTAATCAACATTGTAAATGGCAAAGTTAACTGATCGGCACATTCCTTGATTAAGCGGGGCGGAAATTCATCAAATCCATAGCTATTTTTATTTTTTAAATTCCTAATGATTTTCCTTACTTCGTAAGGTTCCACTGGGCTTAGAAACATGGTGTTAAGCGTAGGGTTGAGCACGTGAGTACCACAGCCGCTATCAGTCGACAAAGTTGATTCACCAACGGAAGAAAAGAAGTTATTAAAAATATTTGCAATGGATTTAGGTTCGGAATACATTATATTGTTATAATTTAGTTTTATATTACATTTATCTTTAATATTTTTCTTGTTTGTCGTTTCATTCACTATACTCCACATAGTTTTAACTTTATTATTAGATTGTTTCATTCTGTTTATAAAGTGTAACTTTTTTGCATATATTATAGATTTTTTAAGTATTTTTATATATTTTTTATAATGTGTTCTTAATATAGGATTATTAGATTTAGTGTTAAATATTTTAAGTAGCCTTTTATGTTGACATGATTTTTTTATTCCTATTGTTAACCAGACTTTTTTATTTTTTATGACTTTAAATTTTCTTTTAGGGATATATTGATTTAGTATTTCTGATAATGTATTGTTAAATGCAGCATAATTTTCATTTATATTTTTATTTTTAATAATTATTTTATTCCAATCAACTAACTGTAATTTTTCTTTATATTCTGTGATTGCTTTTTTATTATATATTCGCTTTTCTACATACCAAGTGCTGTCCTTTACTTGTTTAGGTATCTTGAGTTCAACGTATATACCTGAGTGATATGAAAAACCCAAAGCCTCCACCGAGGTTTTTATGTGCTTACTATCAAAATTGGTAAAGATGTGGTCTATACATGTTGAAGATGTTGGTGTAAAATGTGTCGGTTCCTTAATATGTTGAGTAAATTTAAATTCTAACATAAAGTTTAAGAATTCTAATGCCTTTTTGTTACGATCTAATAAGTTAATGTTAAAATCCCCACCTATTATTACTTTGTATTTTGTATATTTGCTATTTACATAATTCAGAATTTTATTTAATCGGCTATAAAATAAGAACTCCTCCCGTCTGTTCCAGTACAGTACAATTAAAAGTATATTTTCTTTAACTAGCTCGATTGAACAGACCTCCAGCATATACTCAATTGACATTTTCTTTATATCATTATTCTCAATAGACTCAATATGCTCTTGCAGTAGGACGCAAACACCTCCTCCTATTCTATGTTTTCTGGAAAATGAGGCAGCTATTTTATATCCATCAATTTGAACCATCTGAAGTTTTTCCTGTGAAAGCCATGTTTCAGAAATACACAATGCATGGTGTGACGGATTTTGCTCTAGGAATGATTCCAAAATATCTCGTTTATTATATAAACTTTGCATGTTTTGATAAAGAATTTTAAATGGTGGTTCTGTAGTTTCGAAAGTTGTGATTTTTTCCATCCGTTTTCTCGCCTACTTGATTACTACTTGATAAGTTCACAAAGTCTTTATTTTGTGTGTTATCTGTACTATTTAATGATTTATTTTTCATGTTAATTTTTTCTCCTTCTATGTATAATTTATTGTTACGAATAACTGCATAAAAACCATTTTTTCGAGCTAGCAACATTTCCTCTCGCATATTTTTCCTTTGCAAGCGAGTATTTTTGTCCAGAAATTGACAATCCTGTCCTATTGAAGCAACTGTTATTTTCTAATAAATATTTTACCATTCTTTTACTAATTAGTTCAATCACTAGGGGTCTATTTCCTTGCCCTTTGTATTTTCCAATTCTGTAGGTTTGTTCAATATAGCCTAATAAATCAACTTGCAAAAATTCTTGAAATAATCCATTTAATCTATTGTATAATTCATATTCTGTTTCGTGATAATATTCGGGGAATCCGAAAAGAACAATTTTTTTGAGATTTAGCTCAGGGTTGAAATTTTTCTCGGCTGATAAAATCCTTGATTCCATTTCTTTTATCTCCTTTCTGATAATATAATTTTCCTGTTGTAATTTTTCTATTTCTTGTTTTATATTCTCCATGTCTATTTTTCTAGTTTCATTTTGTTCCTTTAAGTATTTTGTTTCATTTTTCAATTCGTCACGTATATCCTTAATTGCCAGGCCTATTTCTGTCTGTATAATAGTTTGTAGCTGTAATAATATGTTTGTATTATTTTCTTCCAATTTGTGTTTTATAATATCACCTAAATTTCGCAATATTGAAGAGGTTTCGTTAGATATAATGGTATTCGTATTTTCATTATCAATTGTTTCGCCAAGAATGCTCAAGTCTTCAGAACTAAGTGTTTCATTTCTCCCAGTTGTAGTTTTCCTCACAGTGATATAATCTAATTCATTCGCTGTATACTGTGTTTTTTCCGACTCATTTTGACGTACCGGTGTATGAATGTTCCCTGTTTTAGGTATTTTGCAATGGCAAGCAGGGCATTTCCAAATTTTTTTGTGATCAGCAGTCATCGTGTTGTTAAATCGCTGTACAGATACATTTGCACAATCTATATCGTATGTGCTATTACAAAGAACACAACGAAGATACTCCTTTTTAGGTAATTTTTCTTGACAACCCTCGCATACAGTAGACATTGTTTACAAAATAAATATAAACAAGACAAATATCAACAACAAAAGTGCGACCTCTGTAGTTTTTTACTCCTTCTGCTTTCTATTTTTAGATCCAAACAAGAACCTTTACTTAATTTCTTGTCTTCGCTAGCTAGTAGCAATAAATGACCATAGATGGCGTTAAATATCTCAGTAGGTGCGCGATTTATATTTTTATAGCAGATTTCTTATTTTATATTTATTAACCTTAATGCACTTTTAATACTTTATTTTAACTTCAGTCAATATTAAGGTGAATCGACTTATTGTAATATAGTAACTTTTTAATCACTGTGTTAGGCATCAATTGAAGGTATTCCGATTAAAGACTATTCACAATCCATCGATCACTGTTTTAATAATAATAATAATAATAAATTCATTTATTTGCATCACAAATTAGTACAATTAATAATAAGCAGATATAAATGATTAAAAGTTTAACAGTTCTTAAATAACTAGTATGAACTACAATCATTAGTGAGTGACAGTGATGCAAATAGGCAGAAGCTCAGCAGTGTTTTTGCCTTAATAGACAAAATGCTGATTTTCAGCAACTGCCCCTAGGAAGCGCGAGGATGTAGGTACGCTGCAAAGCTGGCATTGTAATTCCCTAGTGCCACACAAACACAATACACGAACATCATTTACTTCATTATTAATTTACCTAGCAATATTTGTTAATAAAATTTTCTAAATAATAATAAATAAATGTATGTAATTAATCATTAAAAACAAAATTGTGTAGACAATATTAAATAAATGTGTAAGTAATAATATAAAATATAAATTTTAATTTGAATGTCAAGAAGATTGAATGCTTACAGAAGAACCTCCACCAAAATGACAATTAGTGCGTATGCCTAAAGTTTGCAAATTCAGTAAGGCTAATTTAATTTGCTTTTTGAAAGTGTACCTTGATATTACGTGTCGTATAGGAGGAGGTAAATCATTCCAACATTTAGTCGCTTGGTGGCGGAAACTACCTGTAAATGCCACTGTCTTATGTTTTTGCGTCGCCAATATCGGACGTATTGATCTGCAAACACCTGGTCCATATCGAGAATGGAAGGTACGAAACTGTAACTTTTTGTAAAGGTATTCCGGGTTCTTAAATTTTAACAGATCAAACATAAATACTGCCAAATGCAGATGCCTGCGTGACTCCATATTCAATAATGAGGCGCTATTAAGAAATGGTGACACGTGGGTTCGAGGAGGGATATTAAAACAAAAGCGACCACAAGCATTTTGAACTCGCTGGATAAGCCTTTGAGTACTAGTAAGCAAACGAGGACCATATACTAGATCCCCATAATTCAGTACCGATAAAACCAGTGACTCACATAAAATGATCCGTGTTTGTTCTGTAAGGAAATTCCGAATTTTATACAAAGTTTTTAACCTATAAAAGCAACTCCTTACAAGACCCAAAACATGTTTCTCAAAACGCAGCTTATTGTCGAACACTATACCCAAGTTCCTGGCTTCGCTTACATGTTCAATGTCTGACCCCAACACTCGAAGCATAGGATTACAACTAGCGAGTTTTTCAGTCTGTTGTTTAGTGCCGATGATCATAAATTTAGATTTTGAAGGATTCAAGACCAACGCATTATCAGTCGACCATGCAGCTATGGCATCCAGATCGTGATTCACCTTATGCAAGGAATCGTTTATTTTATCTGGGGTTGTTGATATGTATAGCTGAACATCGTCAGCATAACAGTGATACTTACAATGTTTAATCGCCAAGGGGAGATCCGCACTGTAAATAATAAATAAGAGAGGCCCCAGTATGGAACCTTGAGGAACTCCACGATCTATCACCTTAGGTTGAGATGTTAGTACCGATCCATTTTCCTTACGCAATTTAACCGACTGATACCGGTCACTGAGATAGCTGTCAAAGAACCGCAATGCATGAGGATCAAAACCGTAAAATGCCAATTTAGATAAGAGTAACGGTATATTTATACTCTCAAACGCGCGAGAAAAATCAAGAAGCGTCAATATAGTAGCCCGACCCTCATCCATGTCGGTAAGTATGTTGTCGGTTACATCAAGAAGCGACGTCACAGTGCCACGGCCCTTTCGAAAACCTGACTGATATGGTGGTAATATATTATAAGATTTGACAAAGCGCGCAAGCTGATTATAAACTGCTCTTTCTAAAATTTTTCGTAAGAAATGGCAATATACTGATTGGCCTAAGATCTTTCAGTTCATCTGGTGGTTCGACTTTAGGCAATGGTGTCACCAATGCCATTTTCCACTGCGAAGGAACAACGCCAGACAGGATTGCTTTATTTACAATATTAGTGATAATAGACAAGGTCCGTGGAAGCGTGAGCAATACCATGTCTCTATTAATTCCATCGCATCCCATTGCATTTGATTTGATGGATAAGATATACTTTGAGACTTCTTCTTCAGAAACACAATTTAATTTGAACAAAGGAGTTGCCTCATTAAATCGATGAAATTCAAAAAAAGTCATTTGGGAAAGAGACACTTTTTCATTGCCAGGAATTTTCAAAAAATGACTATTAATCTCATCAGCATCACCAAAGCAATCAGGAAGGCCGTCACTCTTAATAGGATCGACCAATATATTCCCCTTTAGATTCTTCCAAAAGCGCTTACTATTTGTCACATTAGAATTTATCAAATGATTGAAATAGGCTTGTTTTTCATTATTAATACTTTTTATTACCAAGTTTTTCAAATCTATGTAATACTGTTTATCTACATCCAACTTAGACTTACGGTATCTGTCATGGGCCCTATCCCGCAAACCAATCATAAACTTAATCATATCGGTTATCCAGGGCAAATTTTGATTTGGTTTGACTCTTGTAGATACAATTGGAGCATGCTTATCCATAAGAGACAGCATGAGTGTATTGAATCTGTGAACCATACTATCAACCGTAGGCTGCTCAGAAACAGACTCCCAATCGAGCAAGTCAAGATCATGATTAAATCGCTCGAGATTAATGCGCTTGAGGGGTCTGTAAGTAACAAAACGCGGAGACACTTTGGCCTTTTTTAACAACAGTGAAACACTGACCATTGCGTGACCAAAAGGGGGTGAGATATTAGACACAGTGACATCGCGAATGCTGCAATTTGAGCACACCACATCTAGTAAAGTATCAGAATTTACAGAAAAGTGTGTAGGTTCATTTACCACCTGCTGCAAATCCAAACTGCCCAGGAAATCATTTATTTTAGAGACATTACAATTAGAACGATCCATCATGTTGATGTTAAAGTCGCCCATGAGGACAATATAATCACATTGCGCAAAACTTGAGACCGATTCTGTTAGAGCGTCAATAAAGGTATCAACATTGAGCCAAGGAGGTCTATATGCCGTTCCTATAACAACCTCGAGTCCATTTACCTGAGTGCGCAACCACATTTGCTCAATACCCACATCAGGATGCCTCAGAAAATGTACACGCAAGTCCCGCTTGTAATAAAAAGCAACGCCACCACCCCTTCCTTTACGCATACACTTTGGTCGGGGCACATTACGCAGGCGGTAGCCCGGTACGGCAGGCGCACGCGCCTCATGACCTGCTTGTAACCAAGTCTCGTTAATGGCAACAATGTCTGCATTAAAACGATTCATTGCTATAAGGAAGTTATCATGATCTGTATTTAGTGAACCTGCATTATAAAGCGCTAATTTCAGAAACTTAGTTTTATTTAACATTTTTACAAATCATAATATATATGTTCATCGATGATAATGAAAAATAGGACCATTCTATAATTACCTTAGAGCAAGTTAAAAGTGAGAATAAATTAAAATGTAGTATAGCATGAACAATATATAAGAGTATTTCATTGGGAGACATAAATTCATGACCTGTAAAATATTCTAGTAAATAAAAAAGAATCAAATAGCATATAATCAAGTACCGAATATCGACATAAATTGCATGTAAATGTAACTTAGAATACTCTTTGCTTTGCACCACCGTGACACTCACTAATATAAAAATAAATTCACAATAAGAAAAACATTTCATTACACATCGCAAAAAAATAATAATGAATGATAGAAAAGTATATAATTTCATTATAGATAATATTATAGTAAATATAATTAAATATTTATAAGTTAATAATTTTAAATTGCAAAGAAAAAAAAACAAGTAATAGTATTCGAGCTCGTGGTCATTATAAAACTTTGACTGTTGGCAAGAAATATAAGCTGAGCATAATAGCACCATTAACAGACCATGCTTAATATAAGACAATATAATAGAAAGTATGGAATATAAAAAAACATCAATTAAAATCATAATTAAAGCAATCAAGATAAGATTTTCACAAACATTTGTACGAACAACTTTTACGTGTTGATAAAAAGCATATGTGGGATAAATCAATATGGCTAAAATATCATCTCTAAAGAAGCAATAGCAAAATACAGAAATAATTCTTATACATGCAAAATCAACAAGCAAAGCATATTTGACGCTAATATAGTTATAACGAAATAAAAAATTAATTAAAAAAATATTGAAAACAGCTGAAATTATTTTTTTTATAAAATAATTTCTACAAATATCTATCAAAAGTGCTAAAATATCACACAAGTAGCAATAACATATTACGAAACTAATTACAATCCATGCAAAAACAAAAAGCAAAACATATTTATAAGCAAAACAAAAATAGCTATACCGAAAAATAATCAGGATAATTGAGATAAAACATTTATAAGCATTATTCGTACTGTCATTTATTATGTATTCAAGTAAAGCATATTTGGCATAAAAGTAAACTGCATTGGGACTAATCATTGACAATAGAACGAACTGCATCCAGGCCAAAAACACTATTCAGATCCTCCTCTGTTTGTATACGCAATTTTGGAGCCTCTACGCCCTGGCGCTGTCTCACAAATATGCGGCCATTCTTCGTCCACACATAGCGCCACTTGAAACGTTTCCCTAGCTCCCGAGCCCGTCGAAACAATAGCCTGTTTGTTTTTGTGAGTCTTTCGTTTACATAAAAACGGCACGGGGTGCCTGGAAGGTTCGTATCTTCGGTAGTAGCATCACGGCGTACGCGAGCGGCCTTTAAGAGGCTGTCACGCACGGCTCGCCGTGCCAACCTCACTACTATAGGTCGAGGGCGGGACGATTCGGATGACACAGTTGCATCTATAACACGGCCGATACGCTCAGAACTAACGACGTCCTGTTCCACCAGATCAACACCCAACTTCTTAGCCAAAACGGTGACAATATGAGTGAGACTCTCCCCTTTCTGCTCTGCAATACACGTGATTTCGATGTCATTCAGCAGAAGGTCCTGGTCGCGTTCATTAAGCTCGGCCTTTAGCTGCTCAATACAGACAGTAAAAGATCTGTCTACCGCTTCACTGGAGACATGGCTTTCCAAATCATTAAATCGCTCACCTAATTTAGTAACCTGTCTTTCACAAACGGTTAATCTATCAGAAAGTGCACCAAGAGTCTCATTAATGCGCTCCATATGTAAACGATTGAGTCGCGATTCCTCTCGTAATTCATCCCTGAAGGTACGCATCTCCAATGCAAATATTTGGAATTCGCTCATTTCGATGGTCATATTGTGAGAGGTGTCATTAAGAACCGATTGCTCCCCCACGGACATATTCAGGTCTACAGGGCTTTTAGCAGCAGCTCCACGCTGCTTAGTGACACCACAGTCCACAGCTGCACGAACAGGGGTGTTAGAATTGTCAGTTTTTGGCTGTTTACTTTTACAAAGGACACATCTCCAGGAGTCTCGGTGCTCTTTAGTGAGCGTGTTAAAGAAACGCTGTTACGAGACGTTAGCGCAGGCTAGGTCGTAGCACTAATTACAACCGCCACAAAATAAATATCTCCTATCAGGAATTGTTTGCCGACATCCACCACAAATCATTTTGTCACCCTCCATAGCTGAGCACGCCACAAAAATATCAAAGAATCACCAAATCCGGCAAAGTTTTACTATGTGGCAACACTTTGGGCTTGTCAAAGTGAAAACTGACGTTGTCAATTGAATATGACAGCTTCGATACAGCTGTCAAAATGAAACTGACAGGTTGTCAGTTGAAATTGACATTGAAATATCCAGTGTGTGAGGGTATTCAATAACACTACAATTAATAAATATTTTTGCGGGTGAAAAATTGCCACTTATCTTGTTCAATATCTTTCTTATCATTAACTGTTTCTCCTGGTAAACAGTTGTGTAGCTTCGCTGAAGGATGCACTGCACTACACAAACACTTTAACTTGAAAATTCAAGAAGTTTTTTAATTTTTGAAAATAGCATTACGTACGAAGTATGAACAGTGGCAGGGTTGCCAGCCTCCGTTCCTATTAATACTTTTTAACTGCTGTTTTGATCACTTTGCAAACACTTTTTCAAACAATTTAACTAATTTACTGCACTGTAGAAGTATTTTTACCATAAAATAAGCACTTTTATAATATTAAAATAAATTATCTGCACTGAGCTAATGTTTACGCTGTACAGTAGCGCCCTCTCACCTTTATATTCAGCAGTCTACTCCTATATAGTACACCGCGCTATCACTTTGTCATCGTTGTAACTTTTTAAATATTTGTAAAAGGCAAAGTTTATCGTGTTTAAATATTAAAAGCAATAAAAAATTTTTTTTTGATAAAAAATAATTTGTTAATACAAAATGTGCATTTGGGAAATAGATATCAAATAATATTTTAGCTTTGATTCACTATTTTAGCGGTAATGGCTTACACATTAAAAATAGATATATGGTGTCACGGACTTTTTTTTAGAACTATTTAAGAGGTACATTTTCACTCTACATTGCATTCATGTAACTTTTATTGTTTTTGAAGTGCAGGCCAAAATGGCTCGCAGATGGGAGATTTTTTTCCGTCTTATGTGACACTTATTGTTATATTTTGGCCAATTCACTCAATAACTACATAAATTATTATATATATGTTATTATCATATATGAGCTATATTACTATTAAGTATCATTAAAATCCATTCGGTATTTTTTAGGTGAAAGAGTAATAAAGATCCATACAAAACGTAAGATTGAAAGTAAAAGCGCAAGTGGTTAATATACAACTTTAAAGCGTTGTAGATCCTAAACAATCATATAAAATGAAAAATGGTGTTAGGAACCTAAACATGATTTTTGATTATCTAGACAGTGATACCCCACTCGACATATTTAGTCAACAATTTTTTTTTACTTCGTCACAATATGGCGCCATATTTTGCCCATATTGAATTTTGATTACTATCATATCTTTAGTAGTCCAGTCGGAATAGCCATAATTTGGACCGACTTCTATTCTAAGACACCAGCGCTTAGCCATTTTTTTCCTAGGTAGTATAGACCCCCTGGGGTACAACTGGGTCCTGCGGGGTGAGCTCCTGCCGCGCATGGATGTCGTCTGCTTTGCGGACGACACCCTTGTAGTGGCGAGAGCGAAGGAGTGGGAGGAGGCGGTCCACCTTGCGTCGGTCGGCACCTCCATGGTCGTTCGACGCATCCGCCTCCTGGGACTGGAAGTGGCCCTCGAAAAGACGAGGGCCATGGCCTTCCACGGTCCCAGATGCAGGACCCCGCCGGGGCTTCGTGCCCGGGTAGAGGGGGTGTGGGTTCCGGTCGAGATGTATCTCAAGTATTTCGGCCTGACCCTAGACCCCCGATGGAGCTGGGAGGAGCACTTCAGGCTCCTCGCTCCCCGGCTGTGCGGCGTCGCAGCCGGACTCGGTCGCCTCCTCCCCGATGTGGGGGGGCCGAAGGCGAAGTGCCGTCGGCTTTATCACTCCGTGATAAAGTCGATGGCGCTGTACGGAGCCCCGGTCTGGGCGGAGTGCCTCTCGTCCCGCACGAGGGCCCTCCTGCGAAGACCGCAGAGGGTCATCGCGACCCGGGCCGTGCGGGCTTACCGCACGGTCAGCCACGGGGCTGCCTGCGTCCTAGCAGGCACGCTCCCGTGGGAGATTGATGCCCTGGTACTGTCCCAGGTGCATCAACACCGGGTCGCGGCGAGAGAGCGGGGCGAGCGACCCGTTCTAGAGGAGATAGAACGGGTCCGCACCGAGGCGCAGAGGGAGGCTCTGCGCCGATGGGTGGAGGCACTCGCCAACCCAGCCGCTGGCCACCGGACGATCGAGGCGATTCGTCCGGTGTTGGAGGAGTGGGTAGGGCGCCAGCGGGGCACCCTCACCTACCACCTGGTGCAGGTACTGACCGGACATGGGTGCTTCGGTCACTACCTGCACCGAGTCGCCCGTCGGGAGGAGACGCCGCGGTGTCATCACTGCGCCTCTCCCGATGACACGGCCGAGCACACGTTGATCGTGTGCCCGGCCTGGCGAAATGAGCGCCGCGATCTGATCGCGGCGCTCGGCGTAGGAGGCCTCACGCTACCAAGTATGGTAAGAGCCATGCTTGGTAGCGAGAGAGCCTGGACGGTTGCCGCCTCCTTCTGCGAATCGGTGATGACGCAAAAGGAGGCAGCGGAGAGGAAGCGGGAGGAGGACGCTCTAGCCGCCCCTCTCCGGCGTAGACGGGTGGGCCGAAGAAGGCAGGCAGCGGTGACTGCCGGTCTTCGACGGCCCTAAGGTGGTCTGGGCGCGGCCTGACCAGCCGCGCGTCCTAGGTGCCGCTCCGGCATAGGCCACCACGTCTGGGGACTGCCTAGTACCCTAGCGCAGTCCCCCTGAGGCGCGTCGCCCGGTCCACTCGTTGGGCCGGGCCTGCCCGGGGGCGTGCTCGGAGATGTGGCGCACGCAGGTGCGTCGGCCCCGAGACGCCCCCATATGGGCGTAGGAGGGTACCGGGGGGTTTTAGTGGAGTAGGATCAGTGTGGCCTTCCGCACTGGTCCTGCTTGAGTAGGGTCGGCACTGGTTCCCGTGCCGGCGAGTCCCACACACGCCGTGCGCCTAGTCAGCGTCACGGTATGGTGCGTAACTGCATTTCCCCTCGTCACAAAAAAAAAAAAAAGGTAGTATAGACCCCCACGAATATGCCCTCCATTTGTCCCCGCTAGAACCCGTGTTTTGTAGCCAGGAAAATGGTTTTTTTGAGTTTTTTTTGCTTGTAAACGGGGATTTTGAAAATTTTTTTGAATCAAAGTTGTTCATTAGCTTGCCCTCTACAAAATCAGTTCTATGAAAAAATAACGTGAGATTGTTAGTTTAGCAGTAAATTGCAATTATGTCGGTTTTACGTTTACAACAATTCAACATGTTATAATAAACATTTTGATTTCTAAAGTAGTTTATCATGTGGGTAACACCACTCCCAAGAGAGTCATGTAAAATTTATCGACCTGTGTCGCAAACTTTAGCAACAATTCTCAATCTCCTAAAAAAAAGTACTTGCCTGACCCGTCTTTCCCAGAAGGCGCACAGCGGGAAAAAAAATTCAGGTGATTCGATTCACCAAGAATTTTGAGGAATCGATCGAGTAGAAAAAAATCGTTAGTAAAAATGTTCGTTTTTGGACGATTTAATTTTTTTTTAAAAATTGACGTAGGATATTTTTTTTTAAACTAATGTATTTTTCTCTCCTCAACTCGAATATACTATTCTGAATATATATATATAATATATATATAATACTAATATACCCTGAGAATTCCGATTATGAACCGGAAGAAAAAAGGACGAAATTAATTTAATTAGAAATATAGAATACAACGCAGTCTTGTAATCGAATTTTAGTTAATAGTTTTGTAAATAATTTCTGATCATAAATAAACTGAATTTTTTAAATTTTCAATCGTATATTCGAGTTGAGGAGAGAAAAATACATTAGTTTAAAAAAAAATATTCTACGTCAATTTTTAAAAAAAAATTAAATCGTCCAAAAACGAACATTTTTATTAATGATTTTTTTCTACTCGATCGATTCCTCAAAATTCTCGGTGAATCGAATCACCTGAATTTTTTTCCCCGCTGTGCGCCTTCTGGGAAAGACGGGACAGGCAAGTACTTTTTTTTCGGAGATTGAGAATTGTTGCTAAAGTTTGCGACACAGGTCGATAAATTTTACATGACTCTCTTGGGAGTGGCGTTACCCACATGATAAACTACTTTAGAAATCAAAATGTTTATTATAACATGTTGAATTGTTGCAAACCTAAAACCGACATAATTGCAATTTACTGCTAAACTAACAATCTCACGTTATTTTTTCATAGAACTGATTTTGTAGAGGGCAAGCTAATGAACAACTTTGATTCAAAAAAAATTTCAAAATCCCCGTTTACAAGCAAAAAAAACCGGTTTTTCTTTGTTTAAACAATTTTCCTGGCTACAAAACACGGGTTCTAGCAGGGGCAAATGGAGGGCATATTCGTGGGGGTCTATACTATCTAGGAAAAAATTGGCTAAGCGCTGGTGTCTTAGAATAGGTCTCATGTTTATTCCGACTGGACTATAGTAGCACTCCCATGATTGAGACGAATCGATTGATGTATGAATCATCAAAATCGGTCCAGGCGTTTGGTCTCTAGTGTGCCACAAAGGAACAAACATACATATATAGACTGTTAAACACTATACCCTATCTGCGCGTCGCGCTTCGCGCTCTTGCATTGCGCAGTCAGGTAAAAAACACTACGGGACATTGGTGAAATTTCTGTGTAAAACGGAAAAAGCCACAGACAAACAAATAATTAAAAATAGACATACCTTATATCAACATCGCTTTTTAAACATATTCAATACTGCGATGAGAACAACGATATGTTTGCTCTGGTAGCATGAAACACAGATTTTTTGATATACCAACAGAACCGTATGCTTTCCTTTTCCAGGAATCAGTAATGCGAAGCTCGGTTCTTTATTAAACTTTTATAGTGTTTGTTTAATAACGGCCATTGAAATTCGTAGACTATAAAGAAAGATATGAGGAGCTCTATGGCGCGGGTGGTTAGCGCGTTCGGCTGCGATTGTTGAAGTTTAGCAACTTTCGCAGTGGTCGGTCATTGGATGGGTGACCAAAACCTTCTATCTTGAGTCCTTCCGTGCTTCGGAAGACACGTTAAGCTATTGGTCCCGGCTGCATCTGCAGTCATCAGCACCCACCAATCCGCAGAGGGCCTGCGTGGTGGGTCATGGCCCAATCTCCCTATTCCATCCATAGGGAAGGTCTGTGCCCCAGCAGTGAGGACATTAATAGGCTGATGATGAAAGAAAGATATACACCTACTTCTTATCCAGGTAAATGGCAATTTTTTATTATAATATATGGGGCGTAATCATAAATGTCAAAGTTAAATTAATCCTCTAATAAGTTAGAGCAAATAAAGTGACTGTGTCAATTTTAATCAAACCGAAAGATTTGTACCGTTATTTAATCATAGGCGTAAGTTGGATGTAAGTATTGTTATGCTATTACTTATAGGTAGATAAGTGAAGGAAATTATTTTTCTAACACTTAAAATGAACATACTGCAGTTTTCACATTGAAAAAATCGGCATAGTTTTTTTAAGACTGTTCAAATGTATGACATGTTAAATATATCATCATCATCATCAGTTTATTAATGTCCCCACTACTAGGGCACAGGCCTTCCCTATGGATGGAATAGGGAGATTGGGCCATGACCCACCACGCGGGCCCAATGTGGATAGGCAGGTGTTAACGACTGCAGATGCAACCGGGATCAACGGCTTAACGTGCCTTCCGAAGCACGGAGGAACTCGAGATAGAAGATTTTTGGTCACCCATCCAATGACCGCCCACTGCGAAAGTTGCTTAACTTCAACGATCGCAGCGGAACGCACTAACCACCCGCACCATCGAGCTCCTCAAAAATATATACAATCGTTAAAAAATATACAAATGGTAATCAAAGTTACGAACAAACGAAATTATACGAGTATTGATTTCGAAATTTCAAAGAAGATAAATTTCGGAAATAGACATGGAAATCACACTCGCCCGGACCGTCAGCTAATTAATTTTGTCGTGCTATTCTGAGACCATTGGCTGCTATCGTTTTGTTTTGCAGATAATATGAACTAGTATTATTTGCCTCTTTAGCATAAAAAAAATAAGCAAACCGTGCATGGCAGATGTGGAGCATCGCATATTATTTTTGAAAAGAAAAATATGCCAACAAATAATGCATTTTAATGTTTATTTTTTTTCCTTATTTATAAAGAGGCTTGTGTCTATATGCCAGCCCCATCCTATCCTTACTTTATAAATTACAAAATTATTATAAAACTACGAAGATTCATTATTGCAAAATACAGGGTGGAAATTTTGAATGCCACCCCCAGGGGAAGTACTCTAAATACTGGAGATAGATAATTTTACTCAAAGGAAACATTCCTTTATTTCTAAAAAGAAACACAACCGCATTCACAGTTTTTTGAAAATTTGCTTGCCACACCCGGGAATCGAACTAGCGAAAATTCCAAAAAATGACATCGTGTATTTTTATGGCATCGATCTATAGGGTCAATCATAGGGATCATATCTTGCCAGCCAACTTAGTACATTAAACTGAAGGAAAAGCGTGAAATCTTAACTGAATGGAACAAGACTAAAAGCAGTTTTATCCGAAGCTAACACGAGTTAGTATTTTTAATATCTTCGACGTCATTTATTCATTTAAATAACGAATAAAGATATTTTTGCACATGTCTAAAATGCAGACTAAAGAGTCCAGTAAGGTAACAGTCTCAGGGTGGGCGCCGTACAACCTCTTTAGTACCAGTAATTTAAATGAGGAATGCAAAGAGGTATGATACATATTTTTCAAAATGGAATAGCGAATTAGAACGCGTTGTCTTAAGTCTTGTTTGCTGCATCAAAATTTACCACAATAAATAATGGCTTATCAAGAACTTCTTCTTCTTGATTATTATTTATTATAATTTGATTTAATTGAAGCATATTTTTTAAATCACAAAAATGTGAATTTAGCTCTGCGGTGGTATGGAGAGACATATCCGGATCGACAAGTACCAACTCGATTCGTTTTAAAGAGAATGGTAGATAATTTAAAAAATACTGGAAGTTACAAAAGGCGACAGCAACAGCAACGTCCTCAGCAGGTCTATTCCGATTTTGATTTAAGTGTTTTAACATACTTCGAAGCATATCCAAAGGCTTCAAGCAGAGAAGCTGCCAAAGAAATTGGAACCAACCACACTCGCGTACTTGAAGTGCTTGAAAAGTATAAGTACTAATGTTTTCGTGATGGTCGGTTACTAAAAATTGCATCCTGGGGATCGTGAATGGCGACTACTATTTTGTCAAAACATGCTGGCAGAAGTTGCTCGTAACCCGGATTTTTTGAGTAATATTGTATGGTGGAAACATGGTTGTGTTAGTCCACGTGTACGATGGTCATTTAAACATTGTTAAGTATCTTGTAATACTGGACCTCTTAAGAAATGAGTTAAATAATTTACCTGAGGAAGAGAGACATCGTATAATTCTACAACAAGATGGTGCTCCGGCCCATAACAGCAGAATCACCGCTGCCTATGTTAATAATCATTTCAATACCTGGATTGGTACAAACGGCACAATTAGATGGCCTGCGAGATCACCAGATCTCACGCCTTTAGATTTTTTTTGTGGGGATATGTAAAAAATAAAATTTACCTAAAATCCTATGCAAATATAAACGAGTTTCCACGCTGTATATATATAAGACTTTTATTTCGCTAATTTAATTTACGCCCTCCGTGGTTGAGTGGTTTGTACGCCGGGTTTCATGGTGTCGCCGACTCGAGAGGTGGGTTCGAATCCCGGTGGGGGCAGATGTTTGTGTGATGAATACGAGCATTTGTACTCCAGTCATGGATGTTTCATATGTATTTCTATATAAATATACTTATCTATGTACAGTATATGTATTCTATCCGTTACCCTAGTATCCCATAACACAAGCCTTACAGTCCTTACTTTGGGGCTAGGCTAATTGGTGTGAGTGTTGGAAATATTTATTTATTTTGATTTGAATACTACCGACTGCGGATGTGAAAATATTGTTGCGAATATTCCTACACCGAACACGTTTATATTATATTTTTGCAATAATGACATTATCTCATTGTTATACTTAGTAGACTTAGCAGTGTAAGTGAAATGGTGGTCTGGTTAATAAAAAAACATAAATTCATATAAACAAGAATGGCGAACTTCCATATTGTTTGAGGCCCAGACTTCAAGGAAATTCACGTCCGCGTTCACGAATGAAACTTATAGATTTTCGTATTGCTAAATAAGACTAACAAAAAAGTCATACATATACATACATATTTATATATATAGACATTAGATTTTAAAAATATTTTTCCGTTTCACAGCAGTATAAACCAATATACGTTTATATATTAGATAAATGTTTAAAAATAAAGTATTTTGCTTCTTTATTTTTATGACGTTAACTTATTTTGTTTAATTTATCAAATAATTAAAATATTTAAGTTACATAAAGTGAGCAATAGCTGGTATTAATGTTATTCTGAAATGAAAACAACTGCATAAGCCGGAACTGAACCACGAAACTGTTTTCGCGTTTTATTATTGCAATGGAAAATGTGATGTTTCGATATAGAAGCTAAATTATTTCATTTCCGAATGCAAGCTTTTAAAAATCTAGTTCATATTTTTAAAATTACTGTAAGTCCGCTTATTTAAATTTTTAATGTTTTTATCATTGAACGGCTTCTAAAATATTTGGGCCTACATTCGCCGTTCTTCTTTATTTATTCATCTTAAACAATATTTTTATGTTATAAACATAAGGCAACTATCATTCGTACCAAACTGAGTTTATGGGATTTCACGGAACTCACTTAAATTGAAAATTCCTGGAATCGTGGAATTTTGCGTTAAAGTTAAAGTGTTGGCAGCAGTGTGTAACTTCGTAACCGTTCTAATGCATAATGTACTTAAAACAGATACAGCGATAATGATATTATCGACCAATAATAAAGCACCTATGGGGGGAAGGCTTTTATCACAAGTAAAAGCTCAATCATGGTAATATGGAGGTTTCGATATATAAGCGTTAAAAGTTATTTTCTTATTAAAGACTACACACGTAACAGTAAGTTGTACTCAAATAGATTGATACTAAAGTGTCCTTAGTTGCATCGGTAAGTCGTCGTAGTCGTTTTAAAGTCTGCCCCTGTGCGCCAGTTGAAATCGATTTTTAAATGGACTCACGTGTCCACTTTACAAGAAATTGTGGGGGTTACCGAGGAACTATCATTTATGACTAACCTCATTCCGAAGCGTTTTATCTGAATTGCATTTTAAAATTTTATGTAATAGCAATTTAATTAAGAAAGTCTATTCGTGGAATGAATACAGGAAATATTATTTAAAAAAGTTTAGCAATTATGCCGCTATAACATTTGGTCGGTAGCCTGTATTCGGGTGCACGAAAGACATTTCTAGAATTCGGGCACCCAAAGCAATATTTACCATGGAATTCAGGCTGGACGACGGTGTCGGGTAAATAAAAGGAAATCTATCTGAATACTACAGATGGGCGTTTTTAGGTATTTCTGAAATCGATGCGTCTGGTTGTCTTCGTGGGGTTGAATTGTACTAGATTAAGTCTAACCCAAATCGATCTTTACTGAGCAAAGTCTCAACTGCCGACACAAGTTTGTTCCGGCTCTCGTTATCCTTTGTCCCACAAAGGATAACGTAATGGAGATTCGGAGATCCAGGTCTTAAACAACTTGCGTAAGTATCAACAAAAAAAATATCAATCTATTTCTAGTATTACCATAATTGAAGGAAAACCCAAAATTTTAACATTTCAATGAAACTCATAAAAATGAATTATTCCTTGTTTGCTTGTGCTGAAAGCTACGAGCCCGCAAGCGTCGTGATGAGAGTACCAGGAGCGCAAAGGCTCGCACAATTGCTCTGCTTAATTGAAATCAAACAACTGGCCGTGGTCTGACAGTACAAAGCGGGAGTGTGGCGGAGCGCTGCGACTGAATTGTTAACACATTGGAAGCTTATGTGAGCCTGGTACCGAATTCGGCGATGTCCCCTTTCATCTTTGAATTTCATCGGTTCCAAGGAATTTTATCTATTGTTATCTTCGAGATTGATACGAAATGGATATGCAAATAAGATAAAAAAAAAATGTCTTCTTTATTAACCGACGAATATACGAAGGAAGTTATTAAGTCGACGCGTTTTTTTTTGTATGATCAAATTTTTACAGAGAAGTCTAATTTTGATATTTTTTTTTGGAACGGTTAATTTTGATACTTCGAAGTTGGTAAATTAAGTTTTGAAAAAAATCCTTTTCTTTAATTTTCGATCAACATAAGTCCTTAATGTAGCTCCCTTATATGTAAAGTGGGCGTGATTTTTTTTTCATCTTCTACCCCATCGTGCGGTTTAACGTTGAATAGGGCTGTAAAACGACTTAGGGGTTGCTAAGATTTTTTTCCGATTTAGGGATCCGTTTGTGAAGTATAAAACCTTAAAGTGCAAATTTTTGTTTGACTAAGTCCCCCCACCCCTCTAAATGCTAAACTGTTGACTTGAAAAGCCTGGAAAACTTCATTTATTCAACTTTAAAGGAAAACTATAAGGGTTAAGATAAATTTGTTCGTTTAAGAGTAATAGTCGTTCAAATTTGGTCTAAGAAAATTTCTTAACTATTGAAAAATCCTTAGATGAAAACTAAGTGACTCAGATGAAGTTTATTTTTTATTTATTTCCAATATAACATTTAACTAAGTTTAAGATACATATCTATTGCCAAACTGTTTTCACAATTTGTAGGCGTTGCGCTTATTTCCATTTTATAATATTACTTAAATACTAAAGAAAATACTTTGTTTTTGCTATTAGTTACAATTTAATTCTTTAAAATATACATATTTTACATTTTATGCCCATTATCTATGTATAATACCGTGTTTTTTTTTAAATTCCTCTTCATATGTTTTATTTATTTTAACATATATTCTTTTAATTTTCTTTTTAAAGTGAACTTAGTTTTAATTTTTGGTTCTTCTAATAACAAGGAGTAACTATTGTACAGTTTGGGTATAGCATGCTTTCTAGTTCTTTCTCCATAATAATTATTAGCTTTGACCCTTTTTAATTTTCTATTGCATATGGCTCTAGTAAATACTTTGTCTTATTTTTATTTTATGATCATCCCTAAAATACGTATCTAAAGACACAAGATACTTAGTTCGTTTTTCTATCGGTGATATCTTATAAAACTTAAATAATTGATTATAATCATCTTTGAATCTTATTTTAACTTTATTCTTCACTAAGTATTTGAAGAATCTAACTTGTATTTTTTTTTGTTCTATAAAGGTTTTAAATGTCATACCATAGCAAACAAAACCATCTCTTATCTATTAGACAAGTCCGTCCGTCCGTCCGTGGTGCTGTTTCAGCGGCCAAACCGTAAGAGATAGATAAAGAGAATGTTGAAGTTATAAGTTGAGAATAGTCTGATAAGACTACAAACCGGATGTGAGTAACGTAGCACTTCCGGTTTTCGAGAAATCACGTGATTTCTATTTCAAACGAAACCACACAAAATCTCCGAAGTTCTCAATTAATTAAATATATATATATATATTTTTTTTTGGTGAACATTTGGTTCACTGGTTTGCTAGTAGCTTATAATTGACTCCGCTAATGCATAGTACACTACGAACAAAGATTTCTAATTTAAAGTTCTCTTTAAATGATAAAATTTCCCAAAAAGGGAGCGAAGCCTATTACACACCATATGAATATTTTGTTTCCAATTAAACCTATTGTCAATTACCAAGCCTAGATATTTAATACTTTCAACATATTCTATGGGTTTACAACAACAGTTTATCATATTTTTGTGTAAACAATCATAGGAGTGACCTATTATTCTAACTTGTAACAACCACAACGTTCTTCCATAGAACGCACGCTTACTAGATGGCGCTGTACTGTTCTACATCGCAGTATGGTTTTACTTTTTCTTTTACATAAGACCTTTGATGAATATTTGTTTTGTATCCTTACTCAGGTTAGGGACTACTAAGTAGTACAATTAGCTTCCGGCATCGGAACTTTTTGGACGCTCTCGTAGAAACAAGCCAATAAAGCACTCGCCTCCGAAAGCTTCCGTTCTAACGGAACTTCCGGTCCGATTGACTTATTGAGCCTACTCGCAAAACAACCACTTTGTGTAGTAGATTATAACCGCGGAAAGTTACGTTGGCTAATATACGCTCGTTTGGCTTTAACTCATCATACGACTTCTTCTTCTTTCCTCCTCCGCCCGCCCCAGCCGAGCAAGACCTCTCACAATCTGGCGCCCAACGGAAATAAGAAAGTACCAAAGTTTGTAGTAACGCGAGCAGATCGATAAACCACGGTCAGACGACGAAGTAATATCGAAGAAACAACCAAGCAAGCGAGCAATTTGAGTCTCAGTAACGAGCAATTTAGGGAGCTTTTAGCCATTGTTACATCTGGAAACAGGAAATCTTTTACCACCTGTAATACGACATTTGACGGCAAAATGCAGACTGAAGCAGTCGAATCTTTCATTGCTGCCGCGAGCATTTTTAAAAAGATGGAGCAAATTTCAGACACGGACGCCCTAGATAGCCTTCCGCTTATTCTAAAGGCAGATGCAGGAATCTGGTGGCAAGGAATAAAAAACAAAGTCTCTAGCTGGTCAGAATTCGAAGAAAGGCTGAGACATGCTTTCGCTCCTAAGAAGCCAGCATTTTGTATCTACCAGGATATTGTTGGTACAAAGCAAAGAAGCAACGAAAGCACGGAGAATTTCGTCGCCCAAAAGCGTGTGCTCATTTCACAATTGCCAAAACCGGAACACACAGAGCAGCAGCAGCTGGATATGGTTTATGGCCAATTGAAAATTAAAATCCGGGAACATATTACACGGGATTCCATTAAAAGCTTCGATGACCTTCTTAATAAAAGTCGTGCCGTTGAGGGACTTCTTAGGGACATGACATCGGACACTGAAACAATTCAAGAGGTGAAGCGAGATATTACAAAGAAAAAGCTGCGATGTAATTATTGCCGCATTCCTGGGCACAGTATTGAGCAATGTAGGAAAAAGATGCTTAAAGAGGAGCCAGCCATTAATTTGAGTAATAAAGGAACATTGAATGCTATCTCAAAATCAATGGTACCTAGAAGGTCTACTGATACTCTGCCATCGACGAGCACGCAAACCAAGTATTTCTGTTACGGTTGTGGGGAACCAGGCGTGGTTCGCAGTCAATGTCAGAAGTGCAATACTAAAGAGAAACCCGAATTGGAATTTGCGCTATCGGACCAGAAAGAATTGATGAACGCCAACGAGCAACTGTTCCGGTCTCAATTGACGGACACGCAGGAATGGCCTATTTAGATACTTGTGCTAAAACTAGCGTGGCGTCCTATAAACTGTATAAAGCTCTTGAAAACCAAGGTTATACATTCCATGAAGAGACAATGTGGATAACCCTTGCAGATGGAATAACAAAAAAACAAACTGCCTTAAATTTTACAGCTCCAGTCACTATATTCGGTATAACTACTATGACCTCATTTATTGTAATGCCGGAAGCGAGAAACAATAAAACTTTATTGGGTATAGGTTTCATTGAGGACCCTTTATTTTCTATAACACTGGCTCAAATGACATGCCACTTTTTGGACAATCCTTCCAAGATATACGACCTCATAGGAGAAAAAATGGTGGGTCGTAGGAACCTCACACCGACTGTGTCACCGAAGTTCATACCAAGCATTGCAAGCTTATGCAAATAAGTAGAGCCCAGCTATCCCTCCTCTAGTTTAACTGAACATGCCACAAGTCAACCAATGGTACATGTGGACAAACATAAAATGGAAGCGGATCTTCCAACAGAGGCATATATACCTTTTAAAGGTCACAAAGAAGGAACCACTTATGGACCCCTAATTCCAGTAGAGCTGTCACCAATCAAAAGAAAGCGCACTGTACTCTTCGATGGTTATTCTCCAGTAATGTTTTGTATAGAGATGCAATTGAAAACCTAATTGATTATCCTGGAAATCTAACTCCAACATCGGCAAATTTGTTTCCAAGCACGGACATAGCGTCAACAGATGTGGAACTACTCCTTGGCCAACTGCTGGAGAAGAACAGGGAAGTATTCTCTCTCAATAAACAAACAGCTTCGCAAATTGAACATGCAATAGATACTGGAAATAATACGCCAATATCTGTAGCACCATATCGCTTACCCGCACCAAAAATTGAAATTTTAAGAAAAGAGATTGACAGGCTATTTAAGGAAAACATAATCGTTCCTTGCTCTTCACCTTGGTCAGCTCCAATCGTAATGGTAACTAAGAAAGATGGTGGTTTACGCCTCTGTATTGATTACCGTCAATTGAACAAGATAACTGTTCCAGACGTGTACCCAATGCCACGGATTGATGATTTGCTACATGATGCTAAAGTAACCCCATTCATGACGACAATAGATTTACGCGCTGGCTATCATCAAATAAAAGTTAAAGAGGTAGATCAAATCAAAACAGTATTTATTACACCTTTTGGTGTTTATAAATTTGTTCGTATGCCATTTGGTGTGCGCAATGCACCAACAACGTTCCAGCGAATGATGGATAGATTCAAAATATCACTAAGCCACATAAAGCTGATAACGTATTTAGATGACATAATAATACTGTCTCCAACTATGATCCAACATCTTCAGGACCTGCAAGATGTCTTTGATCGTTTAAGAGTTACAACTTGACAATTAATAGGGACAAATGCAAGTGGTGCTGTTCAAGAGTGAAATACTTGGGGCATTATATCACGCCGCAAGGGCTAGAAGTCGACCCTGACAAAGTGAGCTGTATACTTAAAATGCCACACCCTTCTAATTTGAAACATCTCTTGTCGTTCTTGCAAATTTGCTCATGGTACCGAAGATTTGTACCCAATTTCGCTAAAGTTTCTGAGCCTTTGTCTCATCTATCGAGGAAAAATGTTCCCTGGAGCTGGAACGACGAGCAAAAGAAAGCTTTCCAGACTCTCTGTCAAGCCCTAACAACCGCTCCAATCCTCGCTCAAGCCGATGCATCACAACCCTTCATTTTAAAGACAGATGCAAGCAACTATGCTATCGGTGCAGTTTTAGTACAGGGGGAGGGAGAGCATGAGCATCCAGTGGAGTACGCTAGTCGTTTGCTAACTGCAGCTGAGAAAAATTATTCAACAACGGAAAGAGAAGCTCTAGCAGTAGTGTGGGCCTGTAACAAATTCAGAGGTTATATTGAAGGGGCTCCAACTACAGTGCTAACAGACCATCAAGCTCTTAAGTGGCTTATGTCACTAAAGTCACCAATGGGTCGCCTCGCAAGATGGGCTCTACAATTACAGTCCTATGATTTAACAATCAAATATATAAAAGGCAAAGTGAATGTTGTAGCTGACGCATTATCGCGACCAAGTTGTAAAGCAGACACAACAATGGACTGTGGAGTATGTACATTTGTTGTAGATATACCTAGAAGAAGTGCAAAGGAAATAAGAGACGAACAACTAAAGGATGACCATATTTATCAAATAATTCAGTCTTTTGAAGAAAACCAGGATGAAAATGCACGTTATTGGAGCCAAAAGGGTTACTTAATAAATAATGGAATACTGTATAGATACAGTCCCGAAGGCAACAATGAGGATTATCAGTTAGTGGTACCCAAACATGAGCAAAATAATGTAATTGTTGCATACCACGATGATCCTATAGCGGGTCACTTCGGTGTGGATAAAACAATTGAGCGCATTTCTAGAAGATATAGTTGGAAAGGGTTGAGAACACAAGTAGAAGCCTATATCAAAGGATGCATAGAATGCCAAAGATATAAACCAAGTAACCTAAAACCGGCTGGTTTACTGCAAACGACAGTCATAAACCATCGTTTCGAAGTTATTGCTTTCGATTTATTTGGGCCTCTACCAAAATCTGCAGACAACAAAAGTTGGATCTTCATAGTTGAAGATATGGCCACAAGGTGGCTAGAGTTATTCGCAATAGAGCAAGCAACTGCTGAACAGTGTGCCAAAATACTACTCAATGAAATAATATTGCGATACGGCACACCTCGCCGATTTATAAGTGATAATGGCACTCAATTCGTAAGCGGCGTAATACAACAGTTGGCCTATTGTCTAAACATAACCCATGGGTTCACACCTGTTTATCACCCGGAAACCAATCCGGTAGAACGCCGAAACAGAGACGTAAAGACGCAACTCGCAATATTCGTAGGCGACTGCCATGCGTCGTGGCCTGAGAAACTAGCAAGCATCCGATTTGCTATGAATACTGCAGTAATGTCGTCAACGGGATATTCCCCTGCTTACTTGACTTTCGGTCGCCATCTCCGCACTCCCGATGATTGTAGAAGTGATCTGAAAGAGATAATTATCACCGAAAATTTTATACCTGAGATAACGCCAAAACAACACCTCCTAGTTGACACTTTGAAGAGAGCAAAAGAAATACAGGAGATGAATGAAGAAAGAAGAAAAGAATACGCTGACAAGAATCGCCGACCGAGTCCTTCCTATAACCCCGGTGATTATGTATTAGTTACTTCTCATCCATTAAGTAAATCTGCTCAAGGGTTCTGCGCTAAATTCGCTCCTCGTCGCGATGAACCTTACATAATTTTGCGCAATCATGGACCGAGCTCTTATAAAATAGCATCCCTTAACGAACCTAGTAAACCAATAGGATTATATCACTCATCCGCCCTCCAACCTTATGAAGCCGCGAGGAATATTCCTCTGCCTCAACCTGCTTTACCTATCAGAAAACGAGGTCGACCGAAGAAGATTCAGTCGGAAGGTGATACAGCGAGTTCCAGCCGCCCCAGAGGACGACCGCCAAAACCAAAGCAATGAAGTTAGTTTTATCCTGTCTTCCTCGCCGGGACGTCTTCGGAGCCAGAGGGGGAGCCTGTAACAACCACAACGTTCTTCCATACGATTAGTTCAACGCACGCTTACTAGATGGCGCTGTACTGTTCTACATCGCAGTATGGTTTTACTTTTTCTTTTACATAAGACCTTTGATGAATATTTGTTTTGTATCCTTACTCAGGTTAGGGACTACTAAGTAGTACAATTAGCTTCGGGCATCGGAACTTTTTGGACGCTCTCGTAGAAACAAGCCAATAAAGCACTCGCCTCCGAAAGCTTCCGTTCTAACGGAACTTCCGGTCCGATTGACTTATTGAGCCTACTCGCAAAACAACCACGTTGTGTAGTAGATTATAACCGCGGAAAGTTACGTTGGCTAATATACGCCCGTTTGGCTTTAAACTCATCATACGACTTCTTCTTCTTTCCTCCTCCGCCCGCCCCAGCCGAGCAAGACCTCTCACAAACTCATTTTTAGTTATTTTTTTGTGCATTTCTGTTGTGAGTTTAGTGGTGAGTAGATATGCATGCATTTGGTTTTATTTGTATTTATAATTATACCATTATCGTGAGCCCATTTGGTGACCATTACAGAATCATTATGCAACTGTTTTTTTAATATGTTAGCATATTTACCGGCCACCACAGAGTATTGGATCACATTGGGCATGCTATTTACATGCATGATATACCTCACTGGGCCGTCAAAGGATCCAGTGGGCACACCAAGCCTAACCTGCGCCTCCTCTCCCATTGTACCTGCTACGACAGTGCGGAACGTTCTACCATTTAAATAGCTTTGAAAGAACTTGTTGTCTGGACCTCATAATCTACACTCTTCCATAGCCTGCAGCAGCTGACAGTGACCCCGTTGGGTTTAAAAGAACCCCGTTGGGTATAAAAAAGCGATACGTTTATCGAACGCTTTTTTTAAATCTATGAACAGCGCCAGAACCTGATTACCATTATTAAGTTCTTGGTTTACGAAATCAGTAAAGACCGTAAGAGCTGAACTAGTGCTCCTACAAGCTCCTAAAGTTATTGCTTGCTTATATCGCGTAAAACTTTGAATTAATAAACTAAATTTAAAAACCGACAATAAAATATCTACGGGACTCTACACTGCGCGTGGCACGACACTCACTTGGCTAGCTTTTAGGGTAGTCTTGACAAGGAACCCTTATAGTGTCGTCATGTCCATCTGTCCGTCCCCGGTTTCGCTTGGAGACTGTTAGCACTAGGGAGTTGTAATTTTGTGGAGATATGTATATCGATCACGCCGACAAAATGGTAGAATAAAATTTTGAATAGTATTGTTTTTATAGTAGCTCCCCTACATGTAACCTGGGGATGACTTTTTTTATCATATACCCCATCGTGTGGGATATCGTTGAATAGGTCCTTTCTAATTACTTAGGTGTTCCTTAGACATATAGTAGCGTAAAATCTTGCATTGCAACAAAATCTAAAAAAAAAAAAATTAAAAACCTTAGCGAAATAACATTAGTTCCACAACGCTACCGTGAGTACTAACGCCAACGGCTTCTGAGCCGCGCTAACGTTAAGTTTTTATTAAAAAAAAAAATTACTTAAAATAACACCAGGAGGGGAGGGGATCGCTTCACATGAAGCTTTTGTCATTAAAAGTCTGACATAACCTTGCAGCCGGCTCTAGGGTATCCATGAGGATTTCACATCCGCTCTCCCGCCTGAGAAGAAATAAAAAAAATCGGCGGTTATCATTCGTATTTAAAAAAATAATAAATCAATTGATTTTGAGTTTGAGACGCAGTTTGACTTTGATTTAGTTATTTTCGTTGAGATACATAGATTGATATTATTTGGGTTTTGTAATTTCCGATATAGAAAAACGGAAAACAACTACGGAATTCTACGGCACGACACGCACTTGGCCGGTTTTATTTATTGGATTAGGGTATACCTCAAAGTTTCGCCGGGTTAGCTAGTAAACTATAAAAGACGAAAGGTTCTTGGTTCTGTGTGCCAAAACTAATTTCGATTGGGTACCCATCATAAAATCAGTATGCATCAACAGCACATGATACTTCATCTAGCATAATCGATTCGTATTGGAAATAGGGTTGCTATTAATTAAAATGTCGCAATCAATGTGCGATCTAAAATTGCAATGATGGTGTAGGAAGGTCAAAGGGATAGTTCTTCCTCCGAGCTGGATGATGGAAGCTCGATGACAGCGGCCCGACTGATTTTGGTCGGGCATTGTATATATGAAGTGTTAGCATCCGAATTTTACTTGCGCGATGTAAGCTTCCATACGTATTGATCGCAGAGTCAGTAGCGCCATCTCTTGAGGATGTGTGATTATTTCCTTCATCGGTTGGATATTATGTGGGGGCATATAGATGTCGCCGCCACAATAGGTAAATTTTTGAGGTCATTAATCTTACGGTTACGGCTACATCTGTAGTTCCCAGTAAATTTTGATATAATAAAAACTATACAATTTCAAGCCATACAGATATCTTTTTTCACATCATCAATGGTTTAAACGGTGAATAATAGTATTGCTGGTAGAGTTAATGTTACATAGAAGATGGGATCAACAAACGGAAGTGTAATTACTATCATCATCATCATCGCCGATCATATAGCTACTCCGCTATAACTTGGATGATATATTTATCAGAAAACCATAATGCCTTATGCCACTCTAAAATATAAGGGGAAAATAAAAGAGTTTGAAACCAATTTCATCTTATTAGCAAGACTAATTGGCGAAAAGGCAGTTTTGTTGTAGTGTTTTTAAATTTAAATATGGTCCACATTATTTGTATGACGAATACAAACAATTGAACTTCCAGAATTGAGATGGTCAAGATGAGCCAAAAAAGCTCCAGATCGATTAAAATTATAAAGTAAATGTGATTAATATCAGTAATGTAACTCAGATTAATATAGCTTATTGTTAGGCACTTTATACATCATGTCAGCCGTACGACGCCCACTGCTGAGCATAGGCCTCCCCTAAGGATCTCCACACAGATACGAGTAGGTTAGGCACTTTATATGTATGCGTATGGCAAATCTTTGAGGCAAAAAATGTTGTATATTGGGAACTTTGTGTTTAGTCTGTATCTAAATAATACTCTATGGTTTGTTTATGAAAGAAATCCTGTCTTTAACAAAATGGTGTTTTGTGGACTTGTACTAATATAACAAATCGAGATTCATCTAAACGTAAGATTGTATTAATTCTAATAAATAAAACAATTACTAGTGTGAGCAGTGGGTTATTTTATTAACGACATAAAACTACTATTATGCAGTCTGTTGTCATGGGTGTTTACATAGATATAAATATATTTATACCATTATACTTCATTTTTTTACATACTTTAAAGTACTATTTTATTGTCCGAAATGAATTTCCAATTATTATTTTCAAAGTCATATAATAATAGCTAATTAATATGTTAACCTATTCAAGGACCTGACAGCCCTACACGCAACAAGCTTCTTATTAAGTTAAACACCGACTCGTTTGTGTTGTACGTTGATTTCCTAGGGCACATTTAAAACATAACCAGCTCCAGGACACTGTAATGTGGACTCACAGCCGTGGTGATAAGACCACCATTAGGGTGTGAGACTGCTTTGATAGCAGGCCAATGCAATTAAAAGTTGCCCCACGAAATACGGAGTGGGAGAGGCCGTGTACATAAACCGGATGATCCATGAGGAGATATTAGATTTAAGGATGACTCACGCTAGACCGTGTCGGGTTCAAACCGAGCGTCGGCCGTAGCATGGTCAATTATTATTAAATATATTTTATACCACATCCTTTCCTGGGATTCAAACTATCTCTATACTAAAGTTCAGCTTAATTGGTTCATTGGTTTTAGCGTGAAGATGTAACAGATAGACATACTTTCGAATTTATACACACTCACGCACGGTTATGGAAAGCCACCATATAACTTTATTATCTAGCACGTGAATATGCCAAGATAAATAATTATACTGTTTGTTGGACGTCCAAGGGAACAGTTTACCTGAGGAAGAGTGAGGGTGTACCGGCTCTACATAAACAATGAAGCCGACTTGGTAGTAACTGCTTCAGCATGACTAAAGTTTTATTTATGTCGTGTTATAATTTTTGAAGTGGAAACTTGTTTAGGATTTTTTTAGATAGGAAAAAAACCATTAAACTCGCGTCACAGTTACCGACATATCTGTATATTAGACGAATCTGCTTTGATTTTTCCGCAGATTCCTTCTCAGAAGTTTTTAGACGTGCTCAATATGTTTTGGGTGGCTTGACTTAACGTCGAAAAAACTAAATTTAAGCTTACCATGTCTGAAATCAGGATCTTCAAATTTTTCATCTTGGAATTATGATCAATGCGAGAGTAGGTCTTGAAGCGGTGAAGTCAATGTGGAGCTTTTCATTCCCACATTGCCAGAAAAATTCGTAAGCTCATGCATATTGTTGAAAACTTTGGAATGGGGCATTCTAACCTTGTTGGAAACATCTACTAGGCACTGTGAATTCTGCAGTAATTTAATATTAGACATTATATTAATTAGTTACAAAAACAAATTGTTATTATCTGTGAATGATGATAAAAAATCAGGGGGCCATTCGCCTAAAGGAATTGCTTTGGAAAACGCTATCGCTTACGATTTCATTTTGTTATTTCTGACCGCCGAAGGTATTCAAATACCTCACGCTCATTTTCTTTAATATTGTTATTACCAATGCAAAAGAAAAAAAAAGAGCGCGAGGCATTTGAAAACCTCAGGTGGCTAGAAATAACAAAATGAAATCGTAAGCCATAGCGTTTTCCAAAGCAATCCCGTTAAGCGAATGGTCCCCAGGTTCTGTTTGTGTGTTGACATGATTTTTTTCGAGATGAAGCTTAGTGATTATGTATCAAATAAAAGTTACAATGTGGCCAATGATAGCGAAGTTTTAAAAATAAATATAAATTTTCATCAAAATGTATGTAGCATATTGTAGCACAAAAAGGCATAAAATTCATATGTATGTCAATATGCAAAAACTAATCCCAACTTATGTATATCTCACAGAATACTTGCTAAATGATTCAAATATTTTATTGCTTTCCTTAAGTAATGAACAAATATGAAAAGAGGTGGGAGCTTAAAAATAGTAATAATGATTAATACTTAGACATAATAATAATGATTGTAAGGCACTATCTATATGTTCTAATCTGTTTATGAGGGAAGTTTTCGACGTTTGTGGTATTAAAGCTGCAAATACAAGTGTCAACATGTCGTATGTCAAAGAAAAAAAAATAGAATTTATAATTGGTTCAGTACGTTGTATGTAAAAGAAAAAGAATGGAATCGAAATATTGTACTTTACTTTACTATTTAATGGTACGGAACCTCCTTACATACGAGCAAGTGTTATTTCAGCTAATACCCAGCTGATAAGGTACCGGGATAAAACTCTCGGTTACAACAATAAACTATTGAAGTACAAAGGCCGTAGCTTGGGAGAACAAATCAAAGATGGTGGATTTTGGTACATGCAATTTATATTGGATAATCTCGCGGATTACATGGCTGCGGCCCGCAGCGGTACAATGGTTCTTAAAGTAGAGTAACAATGGTGCTACGTAATAGTCTGTCGACCCAAAAAGTCATTAAGGTCCAGATGGGACACGTGGCGACGAGGAATGACCCGCGTGCACTTGCGAAAAAATAGGGAATAGATAACCTCGTGAGCTCACTGTTCGACACACATCACTGGTGGTACCACATTCCCTCGTTGAACGAAGCGACGATGGCGGTGATGCCTCAGGACGTCAACCCTTGACGTCACAGCATGCTGCACCCTGATGATGGGGGTCTACGGGCTGACGCCGCAGTCCTCAGCAGGAAGCGCGCAGGCGGAAGGAGCTCATGGGCATTTTAGCCCATCGGTGAAGCCGAAGACTCGAAGAATCGGGCGCCCATGTCACACCACGTGCACGCACGATGGCCGCGAGATTAAGTTTTTACTTACATGAACTACTCAATAGATATTTCTGGTAAGGGCAGAAGGCCATAAAAAAACAAAAAACTAAGGGGTATGGCGGTGTGCCACTTCATCCCCCTGGTTCGGTAATCGGCCTATCAAACATAGTGCCACTAGAATGTTCTATCCGCGGACTGACTTGGGTGACGAGCGACACAGCCTCCTCGTAGCAATGTCACCGGGCGACTGTCGAGACGCCAGTTACCACGATAAAGGTGTCTCATGCGCTTAGGCACACATGACGTCACATGACGTTTGGTTTTGTTGTTTTTATTGAAAATGTGATTTTCATATTTATTGAAAACTAGCCGTGAAATGGAATGAGAATAATTTTCTGAATGCAATGATATCATTAAATCGTAATTTGGTTCGGTATTTATAAAGATATTACGATAAACACTTTTAACAATGTAATATTATTTATGATCGTGTTTTCAGACACAGCAATGATTCCAGGAATGAATTAGTAGACGACACATAATCAAGGATGTATGTTCTATCGTAATTAATGGTTGTTAAATTGTGCTACCTATTATTTCATGAGTTATGTACCTATTGTTGACATATTATTTGCGTGATCGCCGGTCTGTGACGACACGTCGTCAAAGAAAAGTCGTGTACCACGACAAACATTATATGTATCTATAGGAATAATAAGAAATAATACTTTGCTAAATTTATGGCACAATTAGAAAAACTGCTAGAGCATTTTTTTGACAAGAAGTGTCTCATATGTAGAAACTTTAATGTGGATCTTTTAAGCGACAATACACAAAAATCTGAGTTTCTTAACTAACAACTCGAGAACTTACGGTCGAGTATAGACTGGATCACGGCGCAACGGTAATTGCTCGGTCGGGTAAATTACCAGACGCGGAACCGGCTCGGTGACCGTGCTACGGCCGAAGCTCGGCTCGAACCCGACAAGGTCTAGCGTGAGACATCCTTTACGGGGTCAGCCTCGCAAGCTCTTTAGAGTTGTTGAGGTTGGGCGGTTCGCTTGATCGCTTTACTGCTCGCATCTCAAGAACCATGTTCGAGATAACTCAGATAGTTATCGCAGGTGGAGTGGCCAAGTGGCTACCTTGCGAGATGGCCTCTTTTGAACTGTTTTCACTGCTTTCATATCTACCTTATATCATAAGAGATGGCAAAACTTGAACAAGCCATGATCTTGCTATCGTAAGGACTTTACAAGTCCGTATATCTGTCACCAATAATAATATTAAAAATTAAAAAAAATGAACCATATTATTCAAGCCCCGACTAAGCAAAGGTTGATCTATGGAAATTAAATAATGCATATTATATTCAAGTATATAATATATGTACGTATGTCATAAATGGCCATGACTCGGAAATAAATATTTGTGTTCATCACACAAATAAATGAAGATTTCAGAGAGAGCTGTAGCAAGCTACACCAGCGTTCGATCGAGTACAATCTGTTTTGCTCATGCCTAATGATGTTCTGTAGTGCTATTCTATAAGTGCAAACTCTGTTCACCGCGGAATCGCCGGTGTGATTTGAAAGTCATGTTCTAATTTTAAATCACACCGCGGATTCCGAGGTGAAAAGTGTATTTGTTCTTCAAGATACATTAAAAATGGTGGTTACACCTTCCAAGCGGAAGCAGGTTACACAAGTTTCACCAAGTTTGAAATTAAGCAAATAGCCCAGTCAAAATAGATCACCAAGGAATTTGGTATGAATGTTGGCATCACTATTACAAACAAATTGTCAAAAGTCCCCAACGATTCGACCTGTGCAAAAAATATTCAAGGTGAAATGTTTTTTTTATTGAATTTTTCATCTGATCGCCAAGTATTATTTTAATAGGTGAGATAAAAATTGTTCAACATGCAATTATATATCTTTAATCTTTTCGTTTTATTTTTTGTTTAAAAAATATATATTTTCAGGGTATCTTTTAGCTGATGAGAAGAAGGGACACTAGAAACTCATCACCATTTAACAGAAGTAGCAACATTTATCTAAAATCATGTCGCTGCCAACCCATACGATTAATTAGAAACATCAATTCAAATTTAATATCGTTCACTCACATTTTTATTTGCTGTGTCATACAGAATATTATGAAAACCAACACTTTTCAACTCGCACATATTTATGCAACCGCAATCAACAGTTGTAGTCGCCTTTTCTAAACGCGAAATTTTAATTTCGCCGCAATATAAGAGATTTTTTTGTGTGTCGCGTATTACCGCTCTGTGCACAAGGGGGTGCTCGTTAACCTTAATTACCAAATATTTTGGTCCCAAACATCCTTTTATTTTCGTTCTAATCAACCGCAATTATTGCCGACGGTAATTTTAAGGATATATCCACATGGAATTTGAGACTAACTTTTACAAAGTTTCTGAGTTAGCTATTGATCTTTTTTTGTTTGGATTTTGAAATTCTAGTGAAAGTCATAGATAGTACTATTCAAATAGCTTTCCCTCTTTCTTGCGAAATCTTGTTGTTTCGAATATCATTTGGCACAACACACTTGGAATTGGCATAATCTTCTTAAAACGTTTATTTTGAAGACATGTTTTTTTGTTGTATATATTAAACTTCTGCTGAAAGATGATTCTGGAGTTACTTTGCGAATATCTATTAGTTTCCGGTATTTTTTTCAATTTTTTCTTGATAAATAAACCTGGACTCATATGTCCAGGAGCGGATTTAAAAATGGAGGGGCTTGGGGCTGAAATTGATGCGGGGTCCATTTAAGGGTATGAAAATCATCTGATTCCCAAATGTTCTAATTTTCGATTTTATGCATAATATGCATTAATGGGAATTTTAGCTAATAAAACACATTATGTTACTCTCTAAGCAACTGTATTTATTGGATTATTGACAAGAACTTTTTTCTATTTAGAAGAGAGGGATACATGTACAGGTCAAACTTCTTTTCAGTATTTCATGGCATGAAGGGGGCCCAGGGCTCTAGCACCCCAAGCCCCTACGTAAATCCGCTCCTGAATATATCCTGCCCTAAGTATGAAATAAATTAATTAATGATGTTGATACTATTATGATGTTAGTTTGTTTTGCGACGTTTAAATGGAATCTCGATTTGAAATATTAAAACCTGCGTACGTGACTGTACGTAAGCCAGTTTTTTTCGTGTGCAACGCACTGTGTTTCTTTCAATAAAAGAACAATTTTATCAAAACACTTTAGTATCATCGATAAACTAACACGAGTTTTTACATTGTTTTTGACTTTTGGTCGGCTGGTTCGTTCACAGGAATCACAAGACTTTCTTTTTAGAAAATTTCAACAAATAAATTCCAGCTTTTAAGGGGGCCTGAACTTCTTGTTGGCAGCTCTCGAGACGAGTTTTGGGGTTACAGCGAGTGGTCTCGCCGGCGGCCTCTGTAGCGGTGGAGGCTTCAAACATTTCTTAATTGGAGCCGGCGGCAAGCTCGATAAATATAATACAGTCTATTATGCTTAAGAGGGATTGTCCACACCG
The DNA here is from genome assembly GCA_902850365.2 of Chilo suppressalis. Taxonomy (NCBI): domain Eukaryota; kingdom Metazoa; phylum Arthropoda; class Insecta; order Lepidoptera; family Crambidae; genus Chilo; species Chilo suppressalis. The sequence goes on from OU963894.1 coordinate 40,603,682, forward strand.
CTCTCGTAAAATAGTAATTGATAACATATATTTTTGAAGTGAAAACTTCTTTAGCGGCGTTGTAATTTTTGTTTTGTATGGGTAAAAAATGTTAAACTCGCATCATCATACGTGGGCTGATCGCATCACAGGCCACGTGTCCTGATCATAAGACGAAAACAATAAAATTGGAAAGGTTGTTGACATTTTTTTTTCAATAGATATCGCTAGGTACGCTTATGTGATTCATGTAAGTTGATATTGAAATGAAAACTTCTTTAGCGGCGTTGTACACTTTTTTTGTAATGGGTAAAAACTGTTAAACTCGCGTCATGACACGTGGCCTGAACGCATCCGGACACCTGATAATCGAAAATGCGTAAAACAAAAACAATAAAATTGGAAAGGTTGTTGACTTTGAATATATTGGACGAATAATAGTAATATTTTATTTTATCGTATTATAGTAATAAGTCTGTATCTAGGACGTCCAGGTGGTAGCTTTATTGCGAAGAAAATGCATTTTTTTTATAATAGATGTCGCTAGGTGCGCTTAAATGAGAAATTCTGAGAGATAAACTTTTTAATGTAATATTAATTGTCATGTTGGTGTACTTTAGCGCAATAAATAAATATTGTATTCTACCACATAATTGATAGTAATTTTATACTGATAATTAAAGAAATTCGTGCAAAATCATTCCCTAACCATTCCAAAATATCAAAAATGCACAACGTTAATAATCAAATTTTCACTTCTGTTGGCACTCCCGGAGTGGAACCCGTCGTTTTTGTTATATTTGCATTGAAACATTTAGTTAAAAAAAAAGAAATTACTTACCATTTAAATTAAAAAGAAGAAATATCCTTGGTACCTCACACTAGGAGATAAAAAAAAATATTTTACGTACATTATCCTACAAAATTATTAACAAGATTTGATACAGTCATCTTGTCGGCTCACCTAATGTTAGAGTAAGTTCACACCGTGACGCGACACTCGAAGAGGCCAAAATTTCGCGCTGCGCCGCGCGCCGCCGCGCCGCGAGACGCATCGATACGTCGCGAGGCGCATCGTAAAATACTAGCAACACGATGCCTTGCTGTGCAGTGAGATGCCGCGGGGCGCAGCGGATCGTGTCTACTCGCCCACGCCCACCCGCAATAAGTCGCCACAGCGGCCTCAGGCTGCGCCTCGCGGCGCACTATGGGAACCCGCCTAAGAAAGCCATCTATTAAATGCTTTTTTCGTAACTGTGATTCGAGGCATGTATTATTATACATCAAATTATAGCTAAAGAGTTACTTTATTATAATCAATATAATTTAAGTCTCTGACTCTTCGTACTTTATAAAGAAGAACATCTAGTCACAGAAGAAAAAAAATACAAAAATAATAATATGATTTCAGTTAGTTTGGTATAATTTTATAGTATCATAACAAAAGAAGTCATATAAGTGTGATACCATTTTAGAATGTCTTCTATTCTATAAAATTAAAATATATACAATTTTTTTAATATTATTTAACTAAAAAAATCTATATCATAATGTGGACTATTTTCGTTTCTTAAACTTTCAGTTGGAGTTTTGACATTTGCCGAAGCTTACCGAAGTTCTGTTTTTTGAGTTATTTCTTAGATAATATAATATAATTTGACGGAAACAATTTTTGGAGTTTACTCCTTAAGAATCGATTTGCATATATAAGGGGCCCGGTATGAGAAAAATGTGAGGAGTAAAATCTATCGATGAATGACCTCGTTACGTTTTTGGTGCGCATCCTATGTCGCGCAACTTTGACAATCAAAGATGACGAAGGTACTAATATCGTGTATTTCACATAATATTTAGATCCCATTCCCATAAGAAACATGGAAAAATCACAAAACCGCAAAATAGTTTATATCTACTAATTTTGCACACGTCTTCCATATTTTTTCGGTATAAAATAGTGCATTTGAGTATGAAATATACTGTAATATTCTCTTCATTAGTTTTTGTCGTAAATATTTTTTTTATAAATATCTCGCCGCAATGAGTCAGTTCTCGTGTACCAGACACAACCTAAGTCTCTTATTGTTTGAAAGTGATACAAATTATGGCGTTTCCATCTCTAACTATATACGAAGCAATTTAACCGAATCTTCAGATGCATATATTGCTAAAATTATCGCAAGTATTCAGAAGTCTTTCATAACTCAGTTTCGTCAACGCTTTACCTAAAGCTGGTCGATAGAAAGAACAGTACAGAACAGCCAAAACAGAAATTGGAGATGGGATTTGATTGAGCACAACTGTATGTTAATTTATATTAATTGTACTATATGCCATCTTCCGTGCACAAGGTTTGGATTCATGGTAAAAGTGTCATACGTCATTTTTCGGTATTGCCTCTTGGGCAACTTTTAGAAGATGCTCAAGAGTCACGGAACAAAAACTACAAACAGTTCAGGCTTCATTATGCAAGAAAATATTCGAGGACAGCCACCAACGGAGATATTCTACACACTATTGTATTCCTCTGATCCGTACATTACAAGTTTGAGAAAACCTTATAATAAATAATATTTAGAACTTTTTGATGAAGAAAAGTAGTTCTTGAGTGACATTTGAGCTACTATGATGTTTGTTTTTTAATTTTAAGCAGTTACATTTACTAGTTACTTTTATAAACTTATTAAAATATAGATGTAAGTCTTAAAATCGTATATTTTTTGTTTTCCTATTTTTTTGTAATTATTATAAATAAACTTTTATACACATATTATTCATTATTTAAAACCAAATATATCCAAGATTATCAGAAAAAAAATCATGATGATATCTTCTTTAACACAGGAGTTATAGATTTTTGAGATGAAAATGAGTCAAAGTTCCCATAGTGCGGCGTCGCGCGGCATCGCAAGACGCAACACCGCTCTTGCACGCCGCGGGTACCGGCGACGCACCGCTGCATCGCGATACCTCGCGCTACGCCGCGAGGCATCACGAGCTGCAGTGCTGCGTGGTGCAACTTATTCTGAATTCTCACAAGGTAATGTGTATCTTTATATTTATATAAAAAAAATGCGACTTTTCGACATAATATGACAACTGGTTGTATTAATTCATACAAATCAAAACTAATGTTTATAAATCCCGTATGAGGGATTTTGATGAAATATGTTTTGGAGATCTGAGACGAACCTCGGAGAAAGACACACCGGGTCCTTTAGTTTTTGTTACTTAATATACCACTAAATGAAAGAAAGAGGAGTTCGATGGAAAAGGTGGTTAACGCGATCGACCTGAGATCGTGGAACCACTTTTGCAAAAGTCGGTGATTGGATATTTGATCATATTTTCTCGATCTCCTCCGTGCTTCAGAAGGCACATTAAGCCGTTGGCTCCGGTTGCATCTGTAGTCGTTAGAACACACCAATCCTCACTGGGCCCGCGTGGTGGTTCTCTTTCATTGTTTTTTGGTAATGTATGGCCCAATCTCGTCATGCCATCCATAAGGAAGGCCTGTGCTCCAGCAGTGGGGACATTAATAGGCTGATGTCATCATTAGCCTATTAATGTCCCCAATGCTTACCATTTTAGAGGTAACATCATTGTTACCTCTAAAATGGTAAGGGATAGGATATTTTGTACGATAAACCAATAAATCTACGAAGACGAAGTTGACGGCACCTAATATCTTTATTGACATTTTTGAATTTGTGTGCAAAATTTTATATATTTAGCTATCTACTATATAAATACATCTGAACAATAGAAATTAACACCCAATATTCACCCACTTCACTAAAAGAAAAAAAAACCTTCATGCAATTAAAAAAAATGTTTCTTTCGACACACCGTGTCAAATACAAAAAAGTCTTCCAAGTGAGTACAATAAAAAAGTACTAACACAATAAAATGGAAAAACTGGTCGTTGTCAATGGTCGCGCGAGTGGTCACATCTCGTTACAACTCCCCGAGTGTCTGTTCACGGTGATTTTATCACAAGTTTTCTCCTTAAAAGCCCTTAACGGTGCAAACTTCGGGGATTACTCAAACTTTTCAATATTCTCACAACGACCTTACTCGGTCGGTCCGAGTTTGTACACAAAATATATAGTACAGAAGGTGATCGGCGCGCTAGGATTGTCAACTTTGGCTAAATCATAATAAATAAACTATCGTGGTAGTGGCACTCGTATCTAGTTATTTGATTTATTGTCGAGAATGAACGGAAATATAAACAGAAAGAACGGAAATGTAAACCAATAATAACTAAAATATTTCTATTTTAATGTTATTGTTATCATCATCATCATTAACCTATTAATGTCCCCACTGCTGGAGAACAGGCCTTCCCTATGGATGGAATAGGGAGATTAAGCCATGACCCACCACGCGGGCCCAGTGTGGATTGGCAGGTCCTAATAACTGCTAATGCAATCGGGGCCAACGACTTAACGTGCCTTCCGAAGGACGGAGGAACTCGAGATAGAAGATTTTTAGTCACCCATCCAATGATCGACAACTGCGAAACTTGCTTAACTTCAACAATCACAGCCGAACGCGCTAACCACCTGCGCCATGGAGAAAATGAAAAAACGAAAATTCAACGTTCAATTTAAACAGCCATTACTGAACAAAAAATACTAACTTCTTATTTGTTGCTCTATTTTTGCACGTTTACAGACGCGTGACTCAAGCGTATGGAACTCGCGTTCGCACTAGTTCCGGCTGGTCTGAGATATCATGTCCGTGAGCGTTGCTCGATCGCATTTTCCATATAATATGTAGCTTACCTTCTGTAGTGTCTACTTTTGTGGTTTGCACGACGTAGACGAGTGAGGGGAAATGAGTATGGAGTGTAAATGTCAGTGTACAATGGCTTTTATGGCGGGCGCCCTTTTTTAACGTTGACGCCTTTAAACAAGTTTTAATTGCGTTTTTAGAGTGATCCCATCGTTAGTCATTTTCAGTGTCGCCACGCCGAGTTTCGCAGCAAGAACAATTTGTACAGAGGCCGCCCTTTGTTCTGTTAATCGCTTTATTGAGTAATTCTAAGGCTACAGTGACACGAACTGGCCATCAGGCGAGGCGTAAATACTTTTGTATAATAAACTTCTTTATTTATAAGCTCTCGAAAACTTTGGCCTCGATTTTCTGAAGCGAAAGTTTCCTACAAGATTTCAGTGGGTGTCTACTAGAATTTTAAGTATGTTGTCTGAACTGTGGGATCGATGTATTTGTAGCTTTTCCGTCATTTATTTTCCTATTTTTATGTTCTAGGAATTATTAATTGTTTTTTTGTGTCTTGTGTTTTCTGGAAAAAATAGTGTACCTATCTAAAGAAAATTTTACTAGAAAAAATTCCACGCGGTCCAGGCAGCGGACGGGATTCAAACCCGCACTGCACCGGTGTTATTGTTTGTACAATTATATTATTCTATTTGTTTCTTAGGTTTTCACGCACATCACTCATTAAATAAAACTAGTTTTTACGGGTTAATGCACGAAACTTTATTTATTTATTGACGTTTCGCAGCCTTTTCAGGTCTGCATCGTCAGAATAATGATTTTTTATTTAAAATTGTCGAGCTACCTTCGAAAGACTTATATTGAGCGTTCGGTTATTTCATTGGAAGATTTTTAAAATTTTATTGTCTATGTATGAATTTATTTATGAATTTTTATTATTTTTAAAGCATGTAACTGCTTGATGTTTAAATCTAAAGAAAATATAACTAGAAAAAATTCCACGCGGACCAGGCAGCAGACGGGACTCGAACCCGCACCCTTCGCAATCCGGGCGAATGCACTGACCAATTATGCTACCGCGGCCCTCACGGACCGCGTCGAAATTCTTCTAGCGGGTTACCTATAATGCGAAGAGGTGGTGCTGCCTTGCAGCTTAAGAATGGCTAGAAGAATTTCGACGCGGTCCGTGAGGGCCGCGGTAGCATAATTGGTCAGTGCATTCGCCCGGATTGAGAAGGGTGCGGGTTCGAGTCCCGTCTGCTGCCTGGTCCGCGTGGAATTTTTTCTAGTTATATTTTCTTTAGATATGAATTTATTATTTAATTTACTTAATAAAGTATTTTATTTAAAATTCTTGTTTGTAATTTTGAGTTTATTTATTTGACCCTAACTACCGTAAACTACCACCGGTTCCAAAATTATTATTATTAATAATTAATTATTATTAATTATTATTCCTGTACTAGGGGGACCAAACCACTACATTAGATTTGATAGACCACAGATCCTTGCAGCTGAGCGGCGGGCGGTTCGTTCCTCGAATGATGCGCGAGGCTATTGAGATTAAAAAATATCCAAATTTCAATAGGGAAGATGGTTGGTATATACCACCAGCTTGGGAACCTATTATACAGGAGATAAAATCCCAACCCCGAGCACACACTGCAAGACCATCAGATACTATTAGTTCTTTTTGTTTGCATAATTTAACATAAGAAGGAGATAGAAAGCCTCTCTTGAGTTTGTTTCGCCGGTTCTTTTCAGGAAGGTCTCCCAATTTTGGAACCGGTGGTAGTTTACGGTAGTTAGGGTCAAATAAATAAACTCAAAATTACAAACAAGAATTTTAAATAAAATACTTTATTAAGTAAATTAAATAATAAATTCATACATAGACAATAAAATTTTAAAAATCTTCCAATGAAATAACCGAACGCTCAATATAAGTCTTTCGAAGGTAGCTCGACAATTTTAAATAAAAAATCATTATTCTGACGATGCAGACCTGAAAAGGCTGCGAAACGTCAATAAATAAATAAAGTTTCGTGCATTAACCCGTAAAAACTAGCTTTATTTATATTATTCTATATTTTTATAAAACGCGCATTCAAAAACAGCTATTTTTAAATAAACACAACAACATCTGTAGTAGTATAAATAGTATTTCTCAGTGTGCATAAACAAAAGAAAAAATGAGAACGAAAAGCGGTCACCTACAGTCTGTTCCAAATTAATTTAGACCAAAAGTAAACAAACACTTTACCTTCTAATTCTCACGCAATGACTCACTAAACTGATTTCTCAGCACATTCATTTGCATTCCTAAGGGTTTGACTTATTAATTCACTATCTTTTATAGCACTACTTTCTTTATAAATATATGAAAAATTGAAAATAAAAATGAGTCGAAAAGTAAGGTTATTTTAAAAGATGACAATTGCCTGTTGTCTATGGTTATGATATTTATTCGAACTGTTATGTAACAAAATGAATAAAACAGTTGAGGGAACGTAAATTTTGTGTATATACTTAGCCACGCTCGGTCCAGACCCTTATTTGTTCGCTTACGGATCTGACAGGCTGCGGGACTGCAGTACCAGACGTTATGATGAAGCGTAAAAGGAAGTAACCTGATTCCAACCACATTTAGAAGGGAGAATTCGACTAGTCCAAAAAGAAAATTATAAACTTCCTTCACGACTTTCGGAAATCCCACGATGAACTTCTGCATAATATCAGAAATCTCCGAGATAAATTTACGTGTAACCTCAATTATTGACAATTTAGAACTAACGGAGTTGACCAAATGGTAATGATAATCTTGAATATGCATGTCGGAGGATGTGATGAATAGGGTTGATTGTTGAATGCCAAGCGTGAAAAGGCTATTGTTTACACTTTAAATAATTTTATAAAATCTTAATTTAATTTAATTTCAAATAATTACAATTTTTGAATTGTTCAGTAACTTAGTAATTGAATAAAAGTCGCTAATAAATCATTTTATGTCGCGTCCAATCAGAGCAGAGCACGTGCCTCGAGTGGGGTCGAGGCGCCATCTTGATTTTCACAAGTGGGAGGTAGTTTTTGCGCATATTTAAAGGCGAGGAACAGATCGTAGCGGTTCATTACTAGAAAAGTGATACGGTAGTCCAGTGAAGTCAGATTGGTACCTTGAACCCACTGCTCGGTTGTTACGTTATTTAAGTGTCCTTAGTGTAAAGTAAAGTGTGTGTGAAACATTTTTATTTTGTTTTTGTTAAAAGAACGTAATTAAAACTATACGAACAGTGATTGAGTGATTGTTTGGTTTTGTGCCTGTATCAAGCCCCAATGACGCCCACTAAGCCCGTGAACGCTAATGACAAAGTGAATAGTCGCTCTCCGACATCAGAAACGGGATCGGTGCAGGCACAAAATATGCACGATTCAACCGGGGTCAACGACGTTTTGCAAGCTCTGTTTGTTTGAAGTGCAACAAAACAGCAAGCAACGGATCGTGATATACAGGGAAGTAAACTTATTCTTTTACTTAGTAGGGCTATGAGATGTTCCGCCGCGTCATGGTTTTCGCAAATAGCTTTTCCTAATCTGTAATACTTGCACACATGGGGCAGGCTGAGCCACAGTTACAACGAAATATTTTTTTCTGAAGATATGACTACCCGCAGTAAAATGCAACGTGAACTTATGGCATATTCTTACCGCAAGCGGAGATATCATGAATTAACAAAACCGTTGCTAGTGCCATGCGAGATAACAATTTCCCTAGGTTAATTACGGTTTCAACAAAATGTTATGCTTCTGAAAAAATCTTATGAATGTTTCAGTCCTTCGCGTGACAAGCAGCAATCAACTTCGACTTCTGACGACAACAATACGGCTGCGGCTACGACGAGGCCCCCGGTTAGCTGCTACAGACGTGGTGTTGAGGGTCACATCGCATCACGATGCACGAAAACCTGGCCAGCTACAAGCGGCAGCTTACAGTCTGCTGTTACATCCAGCAGTGTAAAACGAGTGGACGTATGCGGAGTGAAACCCGTCACTGGGGTGATCATATAATTTGGTGAGCAGTTTTCATTTTGCTTTGATTCCGGGGCTGATTGTTGGTTAATAGAAAGACTGTATATGGGTGTTTGAAGTATTTATATGTATAGCGTGTTGGCACAATGAGTTGTTTGTAAGACTTGAGTAGCGTGGTGGTTGTAAAGTTTATGCTATGACGCCATAGAGGCGAGGAGGCCATTAAAATGTTGTTAAGCAAGGAGTCTAGTTAAGTGTAACGGCGAAGTATCTGTTAAGTGCAACGGCGAGGTGGCTGTTAAGTGTAACGGTGAGGTGACTGTTAAGTGTAACGGCGAGGTGACTGTTAAGTGTAAGGGCGAGTTGGCTGTTAAGTGTAAGGGCGAGTTGGCTGTTAAGTGTAACGGCGAGGTGACTGTTTAGTGTAACGGCGAGGTGACTGTTTAGTGCAATGGCGAGGTGGCTGTTAAGTGCAACGGTGAAGTGGTTGCTAAGTGTAACGGAGACGTGGCTGTTAAGTGTAACGGCGTAGTGGCTGTTTGGAAAGTACTTAATTGAGTATTCAACAGTGAGGTTCTTGGGGTACAGATTCCATACGTAACGATGAATTGTAAGGCTTATTTCAATTAGAATAGCAAATATTTCGAATGAAGCTGTAACGAAAAAAAAAACATTTGGCGTGGTCAGGATTGGCCGATGTACTGTACATGAACCATTTCTTTTTTTACAGACAGCGAGCATGCTGGTTCTTCAACATCACACGAGGACGTGTGATAGGTCAGGATGGCCGTGTCGGAGGATGTGATGAATAGGGTTGATTGTTGAATGCCAAGCGTGAAAAGGCTATTGTTTACACTTTAAATAATTTTATAAAATCTTAATTTAATTTAATTTCAAATAATTACAATTTTTGAATTGTTCAGTAACTTAGTAATTGAATAAAAGTCGCTAATAAATCATTTTATGTCGCGTCCAATCAGAGCAGAGCACGTGCCTCGAGTGGGGTCGAGGCGCCATCTTGATTTTCACAAGTGGGAGGTAGTTTTTGCGCATATTTAAAGGCGAGGAACAGATCGTAGCGGTTCATTACTAGAAAAGTGATACGGTAGTCCAGTGAAGTCAGATTGGTACCTTGAACCCACTGCTCGGTTGTTACGTTATTTAAGTGTCCTTAGTGTAAAGTAAAGTGTGTGTGAAACATTTTTATTTTGTTTTTGTTAAAAGAACGTAATTAAAACTATACGAACAGTGATTGAGTGATTGTTTGGTTTTGTGCCTGTATCAAGCCCCAATGACGCCCACTAAGCCCGTGAACGCTAATGACAAAGTGAATAGCCGCTCTCCGACATGCATATACAATTTCATAAAAATCGGTCAAGCCGATTCGGAGGAGTATGGTAACTAACTATGTGACACGAGAATTTTATATACTTCTATAAGATTTAAAATTATTGTTCTCAGGGGAATTATTTAACCCTTCATGCGCGACACCGACTCGCACTTGGCCGTTTTTTTTTAAAATTAATATACCTCTTTCTAAAATTATGAAGGCAGGTACTGAGAATTTATTAAGCTCGCAGACTATGCGATTTGATCGTAAGAGAATGGAGGAACACCCGGGAGGATTATGAAACAGAATTGTATGTAATAAGTTATGATGCGAGAGAGTATGATGTTTACTCTATACTATACACGAGTTATGTTACGACACATAGTGCTATGTCCAGAGGGCACAGCCCAGAATTTTTGATACATTTTTTATGTTAAAAGGGTGGCAAACAAAGGTATGGCACGCCTGATTATAAGCGGCCACCATGCCTAGTTTGCGATATCAAAAATATCACTAGCATCGTTTTTTTACCCAGCAATCCCCTACCCCGTGGAGTCCTGGAACCTTACTCACCGACAGCAACAGAACACCACCGTAAGGTAGTGTTATATTAGAAGCTTCGCTGCGCTAAGAAGAGGGCGCGGGAGACTCGCCTCACGCAGCGCTGTTCTATGAAATATCATAAATCAAACACGCCGAGCGGACGCCCACTCCGTGCTCCCGCTTAACGCAGCGTACCAACGCGCACAACTCTAAGGCCCGTATTATAGAAAGATTCTCAGTAATGAATCTAGTCTTGAGCATAGTCAGAAAAGGATAATGCTAAATATGGCACATAGCGACATCCCTTACTAACTGTACTCAAGTAAACATCAACACTTAGTTGTCATTCTGTAATACGGGGCAAAGTGGAGTCCAGTCGCGAAGATAGGTGATGCAGCAGGGGGTCCAGTCATCCTCACCTTGCCCGTCTGAATCCGATTGGGTCCCCGCAGAGCCCTTTTTTATTTTTTAATACGCAGGTAAAAAATCTATTTACAGACGACGGCGCCTTTAAGAGGCACACCGCCGAACGGACCTCACACCTGGCTCCCGCAAGTCTTACGGACCCCCCAGTGGCTACCCACCGAGGACCCAGCAACTCTTACGGGCGCTTTACGGTATAATATCCGCTAAAAAAGTCCTGCGAATACCTCTACACTGCTTAGCGCGAAGCCGCGGGGTCCCCGTTTAGGGAGTCTACCACGGCTTCGCCCCCAGCAGCTTCCTGGCCTCGCCGGGGCTCCACGGCAGGGGTCTCCCGCGGTATTTCGGGGACCCCGCAGACATGCGCAGGTAGGCCCGCGCGTGGGGGCTGGGTACGCGGCCTACTGCCCACCATACCGCCCCCCATCCGCTGCGGAAGGCTAAAGCCCTCCGCCACCCTCCCCTTGCAGACAGAACCACATGAGGAGGGCCTGCGTTCCTGGAAGGGAGGACCGGGAGGGGAAGCGTAGTTCTTCCCGTCCCTCTCCCCCTTCCCGGTCGCCCACGTCTCCTCGCGTCTTCTCCTGGGAGAAGAGGGGGGGAAAGCGGGCGACAGCATTCGTGGGGGAGTCCGAGCGGCCGAGGCTACTCGGACATCCCCCCCTCCGAGGGCGTCCGCCCGGGCGCCGCCTCAGAGGGCCCTTTCTCGTGAGGTTTCGTGACTGGCGGGTCACACCTCCCTTTCCCCATTACATGGTCGGCCGGCAGACCACTCTCTTTACATATGGCGCAGCAGGGCTCGGCAGCGCATTCCGCCGCCTTGTGTCCCTGCTGCCCACACCGGAAGCACGCCTGGCTGCGGTCGTGCTCAGATGGGCACTGTTGGCAGGTGTGCCCCCTGCCCATGCACCTGAAGCAGCGCATAGGAAGGGGGCCCAGCAGTCGCACATGTGCGGCGCACCAGCCCACTCTGAGCATGCCGCCAACCATCACCTTCTTGGCGATGCCAATAGGGCACCGCACCACTGTGAGCCCCATACCCCCTGGGCCAGGACGCAGCTCCGAGGCTGTTACCAAATTGGTAGGACAGCCTCCCTTCTCTGCCACCGCCTTTACGACGTCCGCCATCGTGGCTGAGTCCTCCAGACCAGTCAACCGTAGGCCCGCCATTTTTTCTGGCCTCCCCACCTCAGCGAGGTCCGCCACCGCCTCTCGAATGCGCGCCGCTAGGGCATCGGCCTTCTTCCCGCTGTCAGGCCCAGGGACAATCAGCAGCTTGTCCCCGGTCTGACTCGCCTTAATGGTGAGACCACCCGTTATGCCGACGTCTGGCAAGGAGATATCACTCCTTGCCTTCTCCATCACCCTCTGGAGGGTGACGCCCTTATTGGCGGCCTCAGCTGTTAGTTTCGGCGTGATGGCCGCCGTCGTCGGAGTCTTCAACTTCGGGGGGGGGGGGGGGCGCTGACGATCTCCCCGCCCTTTCTCCCTCACCTTGGCCGGCTCCTGCTGCGTGTCTTGTGTCGACACTGCGGCAGGTGCCGGAGTCCTCTTCCTCTTTCCCTTGCGGGCCACCACACTCCAGGACTCCCGTGGGTCCGCGGCCACCACCCCAGTCGGCTGGGTTGCCGGCTTCTTCTTCATGTCCACCCGGGGAGGCTCTGGAGCCTGGTCCCTAGGCGGCAACCTTCCCTCTATGGAGGCCAGCCGAGTGTTGACCATCTCGCTTATAGATAATATAAGCGAGCCTTTCAACTCCTCGATGGCCTTCTTCCATCCCGTTCCGCTACTCGCGTCCTCGCTCACCCTATTTCGGAGGGTCCGCACCTCCCCGCGCAGCTCCTCCACCTCCTTCGCCAAAGCGGCGTTCTCTTGTCGGAGCTCCTCCACTTCATCGCGCACCTCCTTTCTCTGCTCGCGGTACTGTTGGGCCCTTTCCGCAAAGACCCGATCAACATGGGCCTTGCGGAGAACTATGTTTAGATAACTCTCCACCGTGCCACAGCCGCCATATAGCCGATTGATCAACGAGTCCTGTAGCTCTCGCTCCTGCATGGCCTCAGACAATTTCTTGTACATCTCCTGCACAAATTTCGTGGCCCTGTGCTCCAACTCCGGCCATGAGCGACGATCAGCCTCCTCCTCAACGTTGCACCCGAACTCCGGGTCCTCATGCGTCACCATCGGTTTCATTGATGCCGTCGTTCTTTTCCTGCCCCTTCGGGCCTTATTGACCTTGGCGGGGAGGGATGTTCGATCCCCGTCTTCATCGCCTCCGCCTCTCAACCTGAGAACCCCTACTGACGCCTCGGTAGCAAATTTAAAACCAGGGGTACCGGAATCCCCCTGGCGCCGGTGGCCAACCGGAGCGCATAGGCCGCTGCTAGCAAATTTAACACCCTGGGTAGGAGCTTCCCCAGGGCGCCCGGTGTCAGCGGGATCGCAGGACAAAAGAAAACCATTGTCCGACATACTCATTAATTTTTCCCTCTTCCGGGCGAACCCTACCTGGCCTTATTCAAAGGTGATTTTTGAAAAGGTTGTCTTCCTTGCAGCCCCCGCCCCGAAGGACGGCGGCCCCCGGCCCCACACCATGTGCGGGGTTACGGGTTGGCCGGAAGCGACGCGGAGTTCGCGCCGCAACCGCCCTCACCAATGGCGTTTCCGCCTCACCTTTGGAGCCTCAACCACCGCTACCCGGGCTACCCAGGGCGCCGGCCGAGAAACCCCTCGGGTGATTTTTTAAAGAGGTTGTCTTCCTTGCAGCCCCGGTGCACATGGTGTGGGGCCCCCGGCCCCACACCATGTGCGGGGTTACGGGTTGGCCGGAAGCGACGCGGAGTTCGCGCCGCAACCGCCCTCACCAATGGCGTTTCCGCCTCACCTTTGGAGCCTCAACCACCGCTACCCGGGCTACCCAGGGCGCCGGCCGAGAAACCCCTCGGGTGATTTTTTAAAGAGGTTGTCTTCCTTGCAGCCCCCGCCTCCAAAGGAAACAGTTCCTTTGTAGACGACGGCTCTCGGCCCTGCACTGCGTGCAGGGTTACGAGCTTAACTCGGCTGCCGCTACCCGGGATACCCAGGACGCCAGTCGAGGCACACGAGGAGGTTACCGACGTAGCGCCCCTACCCGCAGAGCCCTGATTGTGCAATGTTAATATTGTAAACGATTTCATACAAAATCAGGAACCTGTTTGGAACACTACCAGCCTGAACGGTCGCTTACCACAGGCCATGTACTGGTTTCTGCCTGATAGTCACCGCACAATCCAAAAAATAAATAACTTTAATTTTTGACTGATATTTGTTCAACGTTATGTAAAGTTGTTAGTGATTCTTTAAATAAAAAATAATAATAAATAGGAGGATTCGTTAGCCGACCCGCAAGACGTTGTCATTTGATTGATTTCTAGAATAAATATAACCACATACCTTGATTCAAAGGTCTCTCGATACACAACAATTTGCACACAAAAACACATTTATTTAACTTGAGTGTATAACACCAGCAAGCCTACTTTACGGAATGTTATAGCAAATATAATAGGTACTTTGAAAACGGTCGGGTAGGGAAAAGTGAACATTTCAGTGTTCCTATCCTATCTGAATATATTCCCATTTCAAACATTATTCCTTATAAAGAGGCACCGGGAGAAAGGCACGCAGTATAAATTTTAAAAATACAGCCTGATAGTGAGCGAACTGAGCCGCTGCCAACAAGTCTGACTCAAAGGAATAGGGACACCCCACTATCAGTACTTTGTAGGATAATCTCATTTGTTAAGTCTTTTGATCTGCACGCAATCATAGCGGACTGGTGTCTGATGCCTTACCTTTTAATTTTAACATTTTATTATTGAACAGGATCTCTCACTTTGACACAGTAATTTTGAGTGACTAATTAAAATCTATTGATAACTAAAAGTGATCATCACTTATTATGTAAATCAATTCTTAAAAAATATATTGGAATTTTTTTCTTAAATTAAAACTATACATAATTATTTCCATTTAGAATTAGACAACTATGTTTTTTTTTAATACTCTTTCTATTAGGTAATTTTTCTATTGTCTCTTTTTAAACAATTTTAACCAATAGATTTTTATATCTAAAGAAATTTGTTTTACTAATTAACGCGGATAACCGGGTTTGAAGTACATTGTTTCTAGTTCAAAAAGTTTTTGGTGATGACGGTTAATTCAAGGTATGTGTCAATAATAGTCTACAGATAATTGTTTACTTTTTAGTTTAGAAGGGTTATTTTTATATCTATCACAATGCAATATTTAACATTTTTGATCTGTGAAACATATAAAGATTGAAATTCTAATAATCGATACCGACATATTTTTATGTAAATACTTCATATAAAGCTTAAAAGTTTCTTGCGCCTGTTCGGCTTGTCAACTATACGATATCCTGAACAGGTGCTAGGAAAAATGAAAATTTAAGGACGGTTCAAAAGAGCTTTTAATAATTATCATGTTTCTGCTAGATGTTTAAATCTGAAGAAAATATTACTAGAAAAAACGCGGACCAGGTAGTAGACGGGACTTTTATTATATAATTTCTATTCCTTCTTTCAAATGTTTAATACTTGTAAATGTTACTGACAAACAATTATTATATTAATATTTGACATTCTGGATTTCTGGCTAGAAAGGGCCGCGGTAGCGTAATGGTCAGCATTTAATAAGTCAACTTGAATAAAGTTTATTTTCATTTCATTTACGTTCTCGCAGCATGGTCACTGCATTAAGGACTATTGTGTTGCGTCATACATGCGCTAAGGAGACGTCGATTAAATTTTATTTGTAGAACTATTCCGAGATGGACCGCGTGCCTGCTATGCCAGTGCCGAGGACAAAGGTAGCTTCCTGTTACGTACTCTACGGGAGCGCATTCCGTTTTTCAATGTGTTTCGAATACGTAATGTTTCGCGTCTTGTTCTATTTGGCAGTTGTTCGGATGTAGTTCTCGCAGCCAACGTTGTTGGCTGTATGAGTTCAGGGTTCTTCTGTACGATTGCCGCCTTTTTTGGTAGAAACTTTTTTTTGTTCAACATTATTTAGGGATATCAGATGATTCTCTGTTGCCATTAACTGCTTGAGTTCGCCTGGCACCTACATAAGACGTTAATTTTGCTTAAAATGTTCTTTTGGTATAAGTAAAGAGTATGTTTTATTTCTTACTTTTAGAGTTTTTTATGAAATCGGTATATTTTTTGTTAAAAGTAGATTTGTTACGCTTGATTAAACGTACGTGGGACTAGTCAGGTGACGCGATGAACGGAGATGCCCAGGGTCGGCTGAAGCAGGTGCGGACCAGATTGCTGGTCACCGGCGTGGTGGTTTGACGTCTGCCACGCTTGCGTGAGCGCACGTCAAAGTATACCTGCACCGACTTGTAGCCCTTGGGCTGCTCTCCGCTGGCCAAATGCACCATGCCGCGGGCCTCCTACCTACGTCGCAAGGGTTTGTTCACAGTAAGCCAACGCAGCGTTGGTCATTGCCGTGCATTTTTTCTCCCCGTCATAAAAAAAAAGTTGGATTGGTAGTTGAAAGAAAAGTAGATGAAATAATTAATGCACTAGTGCATTAATAACCCACTTTGCGCTCGATGCATCAATCTACTAATTTAACTCATAAATGATGGGTTATGAGAATCAAACATCCGATGAGGTTCAAGTTCAGTTTATTTGATTAATTAAAAGCAGAGTTAAATACAACGTGACTACAGTTTTGAGAGCCGGCAAAACAGAGAGAGGGAAACGGAAGTCTTAATAGTTATCTATGGTGACATGACCAAAGTGTACATTTTAAAACTTTTAATTTTATTAGCGCTTTGACTATTTCAACACTCCCACGAAATGTACACTTCTCTAGATTATGCAAACAAAACAAAAATAAAACTAAATAAAGTTAACTCATTTAATTCTCAGATTCTTGAGCTCTATAATATCCATGCCCCTTTGCGTCGTGTAAAGCTGAAACGTCCCCCTGCTCCTTGGATAGCCAAGGGAGTTTGTATGGCCATGACTAGGCGTGATCGGGCCTTCCGCAAGTTTAAAAAGGAAAGATCGGAAGATAACTGGAATCGGTTTAAATCTGCCAGAAATTTATGCAACCGGATGGTGAGATCTGCAAAGCGTCGCTACTTTTTCGACAGCCTGGCTAACTCCACATCAGCCGGGGCCTGGAAATTATTAAAAAGTGTTGGTCTCGGAAAGTCCCAAGCCTCTGCTGGTTTTTCTTCTTGCTCTTTTTCACTTAACGAACTTAACTCTTATTTCTCTTCAATTTCACCTCTAGACTGTATCACCAAATCCAACACGATTTCTGAATTAAAATCTATTCCGTCTCGTGATATCGAGCCTTTCTCCTTCACCTTAGTGTCAACTGAGCATGTTAAAGAAATTTTTCGTTCCCTAAGTTCTAACGCTGTCGGCTGCGACGGCATCAGTCGCACTATGCTTCTAAATATTCAGGATTACATAATCCCAATTTTAACACATATCATAAATTTTTCCTTCGAGAATGGTTCGTTCCCTTCCTTGTGGAGAAAAGCCTTTATAATTCCTCTCCCAAAAACTAATAACCCTAAGGTATTGAGCCACTTTAGACCCATTTCTGTTTTGCCGTTCCTCTCTAAAGTCCTGGAAGCAGTGGCACAAAAACAGCTTTCTAAATTTATTCTAGACAACTCATTACTCTCTCAATATCAATCTGGTTTTCGCCCAGGACACAGTACGTCTACTGCTCTTCTTAAAGTCACTGAGGATGTCAGAGATGGTATGGAGCTTGGCAAGTTGACAGTGCTCGTGCTGATTGATTTTACCAATGCTTTTAACACTGTCGACCATGATATTCTCCTTGCCTTTCTGGCACACCTTAGTGTATCTCCATCCACCTTAAAATGGTTTTCCTCATACCTGCACGACCGCCATCAAGCGGTTCGTGTTGACAAATCGCAGTCCGATTGGTGCAGCTTAGCGGCTGGCGTTCCTCAGGGCGGTATCCTATCGCCACTTCTTTTTTCCGTTTTTATCAATTTCATATCCACTTTTCTTCGCTGTTCGTTTCATTTGTACGCCGACGACTTGCAGTTATACCGCCGTTGCAGTTCTGATGAGATTGACTCTACTATATCTCTCCTCAATGAGGATCTTGATATGCTCTGCAAGTGGTCTGAGCGCTTTGGTGTTGTCGTCAACCCGACTAAATGCCAGGCTATTATTATTGGTGGATCTCGCCAAATATGTAAGGTTGATATTGGCGCTGTAAGTCCAATTGTCTATAATGGCATGCAAATTCCTTTTTCTACAAGTGTTAAGAATCTTGGTTTGTACATTGACAGTGCCTTTGGCTGGTCCACTCACATTAACGAGACATGTCGGCGGGTCACAAATATGCTCCGTGCCCTATATAGATATAAAAAATTTCTCCCTGTTCACACAAAAATCTCTTTAATTCAGGCTCTTGTCCTACCATCCATAGATTATGCTGATGTGTGTTATCCTGACCTAAATAAAGATCTTCTTGGTAAATTGGAGCGGTCTCTTAACAGCTGTATTCGATTCATATTCAGTCTACGGAAATATGATCATATTACTTCATTTCGCCGTGAACTCAATTGGCCGCCTCTTTCAGACCGTCGTGATTTAAGAATTCTCACATCTCTGTTCTCAATTCTTTTTGACCCTAATGCTCCGTCTTACCTGAAGTCCAAATTTCAGTTTTTAAGTTCCACACACTCTCGTCCTCTTCGTTCATCTGAAAATCTTCTTTTGTCCATCCCCTCCCACTGCTCCAGCTTCGTATCAAACTCATTTTGTCTCCAAGCTATTCGTCTCTGGAACGATCTTCCGGAGAGTGTGAGAAAAGCACCCAGTAAACCTGCTTTCAAGGTCCTCGTACGTCGGCATTTCGCTAAGAAGTCATAACAATTTCAATTTCTAAGTATATTATAATCAAACTCTGGTCAATCCGCCTAATATTAATATTATTTTTATTATATTTTATTATTATTTGTATTTTGTTTTATTAAAGTATTGTTAAGTAAGTATAGACGTATTTATTATTGTATATATTTAGGTATTTATCGTATATATAAATATGTATGTATATATATGTAGTTATGTAAGTATATTTATAGATGTTATGTATTATAATTTTATATTAAGTATCATGTAGTTTTATCAATTTTTTTTTTCCTTTCACCTTTTGCTTTTATTTTACCGCATAATTGTCTCTGCTTAGCCCGATGGTTGACTGGTAGAGAATGCCATGTGGCATTAAGTCCGCCATTTGTTGTAAATAACAATAAAGAGTAAATAAATAAAAAAAACTCATGGTCACCCTGCTATACAAGTGAACATGGTCACCCTACTATGTGACTGAGCATGGTCACCCTACATGTTTACATAACAACAATGGAATATAATCCAAAACAAACTTATAATTAAGTTTATACATAGGTAAGTAAGCAAATTCAACTAATAAACCATTTTACTAGAAAAATTGTATTTCATTTAATTTACACATACCTAATCTTCCTCTCAAATATACAAATTGAAACTTAGGTAAAGGTTTAGTAAATATATCAGCTCTCTGTTCTTTTGAACTTACATAGTTTACATGAATTCTTTTATCTTGAAATTTTTCTCTTATATAATGCAATTTTATATCCAAGTGTTTACTTCTTTTGTGTAAACTTTCATTCTTAATAAGCTTAATTGCACTTTGATTATCTATGTATAAGGGAATGCTATCATAACAACAATATAATTTAGATAACAAATATTTTAGCCAAACTATTTCTCGAGTTGCATTGCATGCAGATATGTACTCAGCTTCACAAGTGGATAATGCTACAAAACTTTGTTTTTGACTACACCAAGTTAATATACTATCATTTAACATTGTTAAATATCCACTGGTGGATTTACGTGAGTCCACATCTGATCCAAAATCTGAATCACAGTATGACACTATATTGTAGTTCTCACTATACTTATACAGAATTCCATAGTCTTTAGTACCTTTTAAGTATTTTAAAATTCTTATTAAAGCATTAGAATGTGACTGATCATGATTATCAGTATATCTGCTGACAATGTTAACAGCTAACATTATGTCAGGTCTACACACAATAGCTAATAATATCAAAGCACCGACTATTTGTCTGTAGTATTTATATATTTTATATTTCTCTGGTTTACATAACCTTACATTGGGATCTGCTGGTACACAAAGTGAATGACTTTCACTTAAATTATATTTACTTATTAATGACTCTATGTATTTAGTTTGATGAATAAATAATGAATTTCTATAAATTTCAATTTGCATACCAACAAAACATTTGATATTATTGGTTATTACAATATCCAATTTCTTCTGAAATTGCAACAGAAAGTTATCCATTAGAACCTCATCACAACAAAATACAAGTCCATCGTCAACATACAATAATAAGTATATTATATCTTTGTACATTTTTGAAATAAAAGCACATTTATCTACTTTACAGTTTACAAACCCAAATTCTAGTAATATTTTATTTATTGTTTCATTCCAGCATCTAGGTGCTTGCTTAAGGCCATACAATGACTTTTTAAGTTTACAGACTTTCCCTTCACAGTTAGGTAGACCTTCAGGTGGTACCATGTACAGTTCCTCACTAATACTTCCATACAAAAATGCAGTTTTAACATCAAATTGTCTAATTTTAAGTTTCAAATGTACACTCAAAGCTAACATTATTCTGACAGTATCATGTCTAACTGTAGGGGAGAAAGTTTCTTTGAAATCTATACCTTTAGTTTGCGAAAAACCTTTAGCATATAACCTAGATTTGAACCTAACTGTTCCATTATCATTCTCTTTCACTCTGAAAACCCACTTACATTCAATAGGCCTTTTATTGGGTAACTTATCCACAAGCTCCCACGTGCCATTGATGGCATGGGCTGACAGTTCTTCATCTATGGAACTTTTCCATTTCTTTGAGTCAGGAGAGCTCAAAGCATCTTCATAAGTAGTAGGAACCTCATGTTCGACAATCATTGCTTCTGCGACAAAAGACAATGTGTCATCTGTGTTCTCAAGTTGCATATTCTTTTCTTTATCTTGCACTGTGTCAAGGCGGAGTGCTTGACGCAGGAAGCTATCAAGGGCTGCTTCACTATTTAATGAGGAGTTTTCACATACATTATGTTTGTTGTGTGTTTCTCTGGATATATCGGTAGAAGTCTTGTCAGGTCTGGTAGACACCTTGGCATCATGCGCCGCGAACCTCATATTCGGCGCACGCATCTTGGCCTGCGGTGCGGTGTCCTCCTTGGCATCACACGTCCTGGGACTCACCAGCGACGTATGCGTCGAGGCCTGCGGAGACAACCTCCTCTCCTTGGCATCACACATCGTGGGACTCACCAACGACGTATGCATCGAGGCCTGCGGAGACTGCTCCTCCTCTTCATCTTCCAGCTGCAGTAGAAACACATCCTCACTGACCCGCTGCTGAAAATAGTACTCATTCTCATTAAAGATGACATCTCTAGACACCTGCAACTTCATGGTTTTCATATCCAGTAACCTGTAGTTTTCTGATGTATTGTCATATCCTACAAGTGTTAACTTCACGGACTTGGGTTGCAATTTGTTTCTTTTTTCTTTAGGTACATGCATGTATGCTGTCACACCAAACGCCTTCAAATGGTTGAGGTTAGGTCTTCTTCCAATCCATTTCTCAAATGGTGAAGAACCTTCAACATTTCTTCTATTGTATAGGTAGGCAGCCGTGTTCACTGCTTCAGCCCAAAGTTTGGCCGGAAGCTTGCTGTAAAATAAAATTGTTCGGGCAGACTCCATCAATGTTCTGTTCATTCTCTCACAACGGCCATTCTGTTGAGGCGTATATGGAGCTGTGTGAAGTAGTTCAATGCCATTTTCCGCTGCATACAACTTCATCTGTTTGCTTGTGTACTCACATGCATTGTCTGTGTGTAGTATTTGGACCTTTGTATTGAATTTTGTTCTAAGCAAATTGCAGTACTCTTTGAAATATGCAAACACTTCACTTTTCTGCTTGAGAAAGTATACTGTGCAATATTTAGTGCTTTGGTCAATAAATGTAGCAAAATATCTAGCTCCACTTATAGATGGTATGGGCATGGGTCCGTAAATGTCACTGTATACTTTTTGTCCAGGGCTTGTAGTGACAGTTTGTGAAGATTTGAATGGTTTACGATGTTGTTTTCCTAGTATACATGATTCACAATGAAAATTGTCAAGATCTTCGCACTTCACGTCTTTTATAAGTCCACTGTTAACAATCTCACGCATATATTTGACATTTGGATGCCCTAAACGCTTATGCCAAAGTTCTACACTAACACTGTTCGCTTCACATATTTTTGTTTCAAATAACATTCTATATAGGTTATTTTTACAGTCCCTTTTAGCTACTGCAACTAACAGTCCATCACTGTTGTAAATTTCTGCACTTAGACACTTTTTATTTATTGCGTAACCTTTTGAGGTTAGAACACCTTCAGAAAACAAATTCCGACAAAGTTCAGGAACAAACAACACCTCATTTATTGTTGTTTCGCGCCATTGTCCGTTCACGAAACAGTTTATATGAATTGTTCCCTTACCTCGAACTTGCAATTGGGAACCATTCCCTATTTTTACAATTGATTGTATTTCCGTAAAGTCATAGAATAGTTCGCGTTGCTTGCACATGTGCATTGACGCACCAGAGTCTAATGTCCACGAGAAATCACTTTCAACTAAATTGTTTTCTAGGTCAAGGTCGCTACTGATAACACTGATAAAGGCGTTCGAGTTCTTTTGTTTGTTAATGTCATGTGTATTCGTTTTTGTTTGTTTCTTTCGACAATCAGTAGCGTAGTGTCCACGTTTGTGACATTTGTAACATTTCACACGCATTTATTCTTCTTTGTCGTGACAGTAAGCGCCGAGTTTGTTAACTCATCCTCAATGTTAAAATGATTTTCTTCGTCGATTAATCTCGCTGTCAAGTTGTTTACTGTCTGTTTCTTTTCATCTAATGACAACCATGCTTGACGTAGATTCCGGTATTTCTCTGGTAATGAGCCGAGTATTTTTGATATGAGACATGTATCGGATATATTTTCTCCCGCGTTTCTTAAACGCTGCGCAAGACCTTCCATCTTTGAAATATACTGCGCAATAGATTCGCCGTCGGCCATCTTGGTACTATGAAATTTTTCCAATAAGATTATTTTGCTGTTCTCGGATTTTTGGTCAAAAATGGAGTCTAATTTCTCCATTATCTGTCGCGCTGTTGTACATGTTTCTATCATAGCTATTTGCCCCATTTCCATTGCTGCGGTAATAAGGAACATCGCTTTTGCATTGTTTTGCCACCACGTTGCTATTTCTTTTTCTTTTAGATCTTCTGGTAGGTCCCCTGAAATATGACTTTCAAGGCCTTTCGCCCTCACGGCCTGTAGAACTATGTACTTCCACTGCCTGTAGTGAGTTCCGTCGAATCTCTTTATAGCACTTGTACCCATTTCTCTTCCACTAGCGTAACGTTGCCGGTATAATGGCGTCGTACTGAGCACGCGTGTGTGAGCACTCGGATAACTACTTTTTGCTCTCAAAACTGCTTATAACAATGAAAACGATTGCCTGGGCCCATAACCTGATGGGTTATGAGAATCAAACATCCGATGAGGTTCAAGTTCAGTTTATTTGATTAATTAAAAGCAGAGTTAAATACAACGTGACTACAGTTTTGAGAGCCGGCAAAACAGAGAGAGGGAAACGGAAGTCTTAATAGTTATCTATGGTGACATGACCAAAGTGTACATTTTTAAACTTTTAATTTTATTAGCGCTTTGACTATTTCAACAATAAACAATAGAGAAAAGCGTGTAAAATATATTGTGGAGTTCAAAATAGATAATGCTTTTACCTATATGGCAACTGTCAGAAACGGTATATAGTAGAATAGGTAACACCTAAAGATGTAGGCGAACAAATATAGAAAACAGCTTAGTGGTACAAGGGAAGACTATCAGGAAGCCGGTGCGAGGACACGAACCCCTGAATAATATATGACTGGCGGGACGTTTTCGTCGCACAGTGAGAATTGCATACAACCGCAACATATTGAGTAGCCAGAAGGTTCTAGTGACATGAAATGAAATGATACTTTATTGAAATTGACTTATCGAAAGCTCTTTTGAATCATCAAAAAAATTTTCCTACCACCTATTCAGTCGATCTTTTAACTGATAAGAAGAATGGGCGCAAAACATTCATCAATATTTAACTGAAATAGCAACATAAAATCATGTCGCTTCAGGTCGTAGCATGTAACTCTAGCGCTGAACAAAACGCAGAGGGGATAGCTGCGCATGGGTACAACTGGAAAACCAATCGGTACAACGCACGCCCACCCACGCACCTGGTTTCCCCCCAAGACATCTTAATTTTTAATTCTGCGCAATAACGGTCAGCGCTAGTTTCGTGCCGCGACTTATAACAATACAATGTCCACTCACATTTTGATTGCTTTGTCATACAGTATAAATAGAAACGGTGTTCATATTAGGTATAATTAGTTAAAATTTCGATAGTAAAGTAGTTTAGAGCATACTCATCTCCGCTGGCAGTACCTATTCACGAGCATGGCGCAGGAACCAGCCATCGCTTCGCTCAACCATATTTTAGGGAATGTAACGACCCGCCTCACATTATTACTGCGGGCTAATTCCTGTAACTCGAAATCATGCGCCTATTTTCATGAGGAATGGCGTCAGTCCTGCCATTCCAGCTCCTTTAGAAACCCTAGCATTCCACGGATTTTGCTGCAGGTCACCGTCCATGAATTTTCCATATTATGAGAAGACTTTTGTCTTACAACGCCTCTTCCTCCTCCTCCTCCTCTCTAGACAGGCTCTGCACAAATTGCAGCCAGAAAGTCGTCTCCCACCTTTCTTGAAATAAGTTATTTCTACTTTTAAAACTAAAGAAAAGTTGGTTGATCAAATCGCATCGACCCAGCGTAAATAATTGCTCTCGCTCGGCAAAAATCGAGCTAAATGGCGACTTTCCCTGAGAGCATCAGTGTCACAGGAATAGACCGACGCATGACCACTCTATCAAGAGTGTATGATGGGGAAGAAGAAAAATGCTCACACTAATTAGCCAAGCCCCAAAGTTCGCAGTGTAAAGCTTGTGTTATGGATTATTAGGGTAACGGATGTTACCCTACCACATCGATTGTTTTCTTTGTAGACATATATATAAACAGCCTTGGCTCAGTCACAATAACTCTCGAATTCATCATAAAACATTTGCCTCCACCGGGATTTAAGCCCAGGTCTGTCGACTCATTGAAAACCAGCGTAAGTACCACTACACGACGAAGGTGGTCTAATATAGTCAAAAATAATTACATAAAATTGGCCACAACTACTGTTATATCTATTTATTTTTAAATCTAAATAATATAAAATGATTAAAAATTTTACTAGAAAAAAAAACCATGCGGTCCAGGTAGCATACGGGACTCTAACTGGCACCCTCCGGTTTCCGGTTGGATGCACCTGTAACTAGCAAATTTAGATTCATATCTTTTGGTCCATGGACGTATAAAATTATAAGTCCATGTTTTGGTCGAGTAATTTATGCTTTCTTTCAAGAAATAAATGGATGTGAACAATTAATGTGTTGACAGTTTTATTTCATTCTGAAATCGTTTGCTACTGTGTGCATGGCGCCTCCTAAATAAGTTTTGTACACAGTACTCCAGGCACGGTCAATAAACACCTACTGCCTGATACATGTGTTCAACACCTTGCCGACTGTTGCTTGATTAGCCGTAGCCAACAAAAACCCATTACAGGGCTTAAGGTATTAAAATTATTATTAACTATATTTATTTCATATTTTAGGTTAAATGTTGGGTACACGCACTCGTTTAAAGCCGACTACAAAAACTAAACTTAATATTGAATAGGCAAAACTTAACAAAGTTAACATAAATAAAACAAGTTTCAACGGTATAGATGCGCTGATTTTATGTATTTATTGATTGACTTTTCGAAAACCTAAAAAACAAATAAAGCTAACATATTTATGGTTATAGAGTAAGTTATTTTCTCGTGTATAAAATATGGACAATCGAGTAGAATTAGTGTGAACATTGAACGTATATGTATTCGCTAACTTGTGCTGTGGGCCATTTTTCAGGTATCAGGCGGCACAGGTGCATAACATTTTTACTCACTATACTTAGGCCCATATTATAGAAAGATTCTCAGATTGATCTAGTCTTGAGCATAGTTAGACAGGGATGTCGCTATAAAGCACATAGCGATATCCCTAACTGTACTCAAGTAAAGATCAACACTTAGTTGTCATTCTGTAATACGGACCTTATGCCCGTATTATAGAAAGATTCTCGGTGATTGATCTAGTCTTGAGCATAGTTAGAAAGGGATGTCGCTATATATAGCACATAGTGATATCCCTTTATAACTGTACTCAAGTAAAGATCAACACTTAGTTGTCATTCTGTAATAATAATATGGACCTTACAGTCTAAGGACTGATTCTTACGCATGCTGTTGAGAATATTGTAAACGATGTATGTAATTAATACTGCTAGACACACGTTACAATAAATTCTTATTATATTGAGCATAGTTAGAAAGGGATGTCGCTATATATAGCACATAGTGATATCCCTTTATAACTGTACTCAAGTAAAGATCAACACTTAGTTGTCATTCTGTAATATGGACCTTACAGTCTAAGGACTGATTCTTACGCATGCTGTTGAGAATATTGTAAACGATGTATGTAATTAATACTGCCAGACACACGTTACAATAAATTCTTATTATATTATTATTTTTGCGAACAAATAAAAACATTATTGATATGAAATGAAGATTAATTACTATAAATTTCGGATTCCCTACCTCAAGGGTCACAAAAAATATAATATGTTATTTAAAGTGGGTGTTTCCGATACGCAATTGTCATAACGCAAGTTTTTCAGCTACTTATTAAATAAGAACTGCTCTCGATTTCGCTACAATCGAAATCTGGGTACAATGTTTCAACTTAAAGGTGGTATCAAATTTGTGGCGCCGCATTCTTTTTTAAATTAAAATGTTATTGGAAACTAACCCATATAATAAGGCATTAGCAACTAAGATAATTAGTACATTCTTCAATCACGTTATCAACTCATATTAGACAGACTATAGCAATCGGGTTGATCATTCATTCAATTGCGACTACAACGTACCTTTCTACTACTACAACTACTACTACAACTTAACTTTCATTTTAAACTGAACCTCAATCAACTGAATGTCAGTAAATTTTGGTGTTTCAGAAAAACTTCTACTTGACGTATCAACAAAATAATTTATTGTATTGTTTTTCAGGATATTCTTAATTTATTTGCTTTTGCAACATCTAAATGAATGCGTTTAGATAGGGTTAATTTGTTACTGTTTTCATCATTATCAGCAGCGCAGAGCAGTCTTGCACTTCCGAAGATACAAAATTTATTCGGCAGCACCAACTCTCTGGGCAATTTCGTACTTGATCTATGCGAGGAGTATGAAACCCTAATGTTTAGGGAGCTTCAAATCAAAGAGCTATTGATTTCCCTATAGCTATTTATTTCCCTATTAAACAAAGGTAAGTCTTGTTAAACTTTTTATATTTCAAATATTTACAAGAACTATTCTCTATTCAACCAATTCTCTTTATTTGAGGTTAATTTATATAGATTTTTGTAACACTCATATCAATTAGCCTGGTCCAAAGACACTATACTACATTAAGACATCTCTTTGGGCTAGTCCCAAAGTAAGCACTGTAAGGTTTGTGTTATTGAATAGGGTATTGGATAGAAAACATTAATGCTACATATTTAGGTACTACTAAGAAATATAATATTATATTAATAGGCACAAATGACTTAGGCACAAATGCTAATGCACTGGGATTCGAACCCAGGACCTCTGTGTGTAATTTTGTCAGATCCGTAAATTTTGTATGGAAAAAGCAAGTTTGTTCTTACGTCCGATAAATATAAAAAAAATGATGTGGTGTCGTGGGACACCAGGTAGGAACGAAGTTCCTTCGGCTAATGTAAAATCGACACAAATTGCAAACTCGCTTGTGTATGCGACTGTCGCGCCTGCGCACGTCTCATTTAACGGTTTTATTCCACGCACTTTTTTCCACGGATTTTTTCTTACGGTTTTACTATCACATTTTTTTCAGTTCGGTCAGCTAGTGTTCGTAAAGATTGCTAGGCAGGACTGGCCCACAGTTTATAATAAACTACAATGTCACAATAATCCAATAATGCAGCCCCGTCGCTCTGCCACCCCCCTGGATTTAACCACAGTTTAGTATAATATACGACAATAATCCAGTGTTGGTATAATGCCACAATAATTTGGGGTTGCACCCCCGTCGCTCTGTCACCCCCTGTTAAGTACTGACCTTGTTATCATGTCTAGCTTAAGTTTACAGCAGATGACAGGCGTTTTTGGTCCACAGCTTGGTATAATGTCACAAATATCCAGATTTCGTGTAATGTCACAATATTCCAGTGCTGCACCCTCGTAGCTGTGCCACCCCCGACATACACACCTTATTATCATGTCCCGCTAGCGTTCGTAAAGGATGCTAGGCAGGACTGGCCCACAGTTTAGAATAAACCATAATGTCACAATAATCCAGTGATGCACCCCCGTCGCTCTGCACCTCCTGATAAGTACTCACCTTGTAATCATAATCATGTCTCACAGGCGTTACTGGTCCACAGCTTCATATAACTTCACAAATATCCAGTGTTGGTGTAATATCACAATATTTCAGTGATGCACCCTCGTCGCTCTACCACCCCCTATAACTTCACACATATTCAGTGTCGGTGTAATATAATAATATTTCAGTGATGCACCCTCGTCGCTCTACCACCCCCTATAACTTCACACATATTCAGTGTTGGTGTAATATCACAATATTTCAGTGATGCACCCTCGTTGCTCTACCACCCCCTATAACTTCACACATATTCAGTGTTGGTGTAATATCACAATATTTCAGTGATGCACTCTCGTCGCTCTACCACCCCCTATAACTTCACACATATTCAGTGTTGGTGTAATATCACAATATTTCAGTGATGCACCCTTGTCGCTCTACCACCCCCTATAACTTCACACATATTCACTGTTGGTGTAGTATCACAATATTTCAGTGATGCACCCTCGTCGCTCTACCACCCCCTATAACTTCACACATACTCAGTGTTGGTGTAGTATCACAATATTTCAGTGATGCACCCTCGTCGCTCTACCACCCCCTATAACTTCACACATATTCAGTGTTGGTGTAATATCACAATATTTCAGTGATGCACCCTCGTCGCTCTACCACCCCCTATAACTTCACACATATTCAGTGTTGGTGTAATATCACAATATTTTAGTGATGCACTCTCGTCGCTCTACCACCACCTATAACTTCACACATATTCAGTGTTGGTGTAATATAACAATATTTCAGTGATGCACCCTCTTCGCTCTACCACCCCCTATAACTTCACACATATTCAGTGTTGGTGTAATTTCACAATATTTCAGTGATGCACCCTCGTCGCTCTACCACCCCCTATAACTTCACACATATTCAGTGTTGGTGTAATATCACAATATTTCAGTGATGCACTCTCGTCGCTCTACCACCACCTATAACTTCACACATATTCAGTGTTGGTGTAATATAACAATATTTCAGTGATGCACCCTCTTCGCTCTACCACCCCCTATAACTTCACACATATTCAGTGTTGGTGTAATTTCACAATATTTCAGTGATGCACCCTCGTCGCTCTACCACTCCCTATAACTTCACACATATTCAGTGTTGGTGTAATATCACAATATTTCAGTGATGCACCCTCGTCGCTCTCTCTCCTGCCGTAAGGAACTTCGTCGCGCCTGCGCACGTCTCATTTAACGGTTTTATTCCACGCATTTTTTCTTACGGTTTTACTATCACATTTTTTTCAGTTCGGTCGCGCAGCAAAATCCCTATCCCCTCCAAGCCTGCCGTAAGGAACTTTCGTTCCAAAAAATATGTATGTTAGTAAATCTTTCATTATGAAAGGATTGTTAAAGTAAGAAATGATATTTATCTAGTGCTATCTATACTTCGTCAATCTTATTTATCATATCGTAAGCTTATGAAATAGTAATGACGCAGAAATTCTAGCTCATGAGCTTTTGTGGTCAGCATTAAAGGAACGAAATCAAAACCTCACTATAATTGAGTTTCTCAGTGATAGCTGACCGTCGGGGGATGAATTCAGGGGGTCTTTTCTACACATTTGAAACTGAGCTATATTAACACTTTTATTTATCATAGTTATTAATTACATGGGCGACATGTGAAGTATAGCGATCGCGTCATATCGCTACGAAAATGCGATATCGCCGAAAACTAAAACAAATACAACATTGGAATAAATTACGACTAATGTGTTTGACATCAAGATTGACCGGAATCATTGTGGAATACATTGTCACCAGTAATGTTTCCGGACCAATACGACCTGAAAACCTTCAAAAAAAAAAAGAGCGTACTCCTTTCTTGGAGGCCGGCATCACATTTGTGATACTCCTGATGTTGCAGGTGTCTATGGGCGACGGTGATCGCTTACCATCAGGTGAGCCGTCAGCTCTTATGCCCCTATAATATTAAAAAAACACAGCCGCTTAGTAGGAAAATTTATTATTGCCAACCATGATCAGGCAGCGGTCTCCGAGGATACGCATCTTATGATCTGGTACTTACCTGGGCTTTTTCCTCCGCCCCCCATGACAACGGTTAACTAGAGCCGAGGTCCGAGTCTCAGAGGCGCCCTCTAGTTGAGCCGATCCCCTCAGGTTCGAGTGGTCTAGAGGCTCCAGACGGAGAGGAGACTCCCCCCGTGGGGAGATGCCATCCGCCTGGAATACCTCTAGAGACACTCGCCAAATCTCGGCTTGGGGTCCCCTTAGGATCTCACCGTACCTAAATCCGAAGACGCTGTAAAGGTCATCTGCGACCAACAGCATACACACATAAAAAATTTTAGGATGTTCTCCCTTTTCATCGCAACAATGGGTAACAAAAAGAGTTGAAGAAATATTAATTAGAGCATTTATAGACAAAGGAGAGTAGTCATATTGATGTAGCCCAATAATAATTAAGGCAGTTGTCAGAACGCTTTGAAACTATTTAAACATCTATAAGTTCGGAGTAGGCCCGTGTAATTCAAATACATAAATCGACCAATTATTTTGGACGTTGAGAATAGGATCCTAGGACGGGTACATTTGTAACTATATATACAGCTATAGTATGCGGACAAGCCGTTGTAACCAAACAGCGTGGAACAAAGGAAGTAGAGGAACTGTGTGTGTTGCGAGTGAGTGGGTCAAGCGAGCTTTTCAGCTCGCGGCCTTTTGTAAAAGCTACAATGAATATTGGACATTATGATCTCTCTCTTTCGGGGTCGGCAGAATACGGAAGATGAAGTAGCATTAGACATTAAATATGAATCTATTCTATACTAAAGTTGAATGTTGTTTTGAGTAATTTATTGTTATTATGATCACAGAACCTAATTTGCAGAACGTTTATGAATGCAAGCCATCTAAAACGAAAAATGATTAATAGCAGTATTACCTAAACAGCCGAAAGTCTGTGATAATAAGAATTGATAAAAATTAAAGACAAGCTTTTCGAAAATATTGAAATTATGCTTAACATTAGTTATGTTAACTACTTATAGCTAATTAATAAGTTAGTATATAAACTGTGCTAACTAGTTAAATAAAAGTAAGTTTTTTATATTATCTAACATCTTTATTAATTATAGTGATTGAACAAAAATTTCTTTATCTTCAGAACATAATTTAACAGTTTTGCTACAGAGACATTCTGCATTTTAGACATTCATTTTAGGCGTTTTGCTTCTTACGTTCTGCCAATCAGGTTTTGTGATCATAATAGATTTATTGTCTTTCATTACTCATTAACTTTATATTTTATAATACCATATCAAATCAAAAAAGCAAATCAAAATCAAATATACCTATAAGTCGTGAGACAAAATGTAAACAAACCATAAAAAGGATACTTTTTAAGGTCACTTTTGACATAAATAAAGATCAAATACTTTTTACATAGGAAATGCAGTGAAACAATATTTTTTTTTTAAAAGCTGGTACATACATTTAAATACGACAATAAAATATTTTACATATATTTAACGTACACACACATCATAAATTCGTATATTTTTATATTGCTGATAAAAGTATTTTAACAACTTCAGTTGACATGGAAAAAGACCTAAGAACACAATCATTCCCAAACTAAGACGTATTATAATACGACAAAATTTAAGAGTAGGCATGATATAAGTATTTTACGTTGAAATGTTGTATTTTATAATCGCTTGATTTTTTACGTCAGCCATCTTTACTCTCCCGATCAACCTGTTGACGCGAGCGTGCATATTCTATCGTAATTGTTATTTCCTTGTTTCATTTTTGTTATTTTTTTACTGTTAAGTTTAAAGTTGTCTGTGATTGTTTTCTTGTTGAATTGACGTTTTCGTGGCTATATTAATGAGTGGTGAAGCTGGACCTGATCATTGACTAGTAGGTACTTTCTGACATTGAAAAAGTTTTAGAACCTCAGATTCTTTGTTTACATTTTGTCTCAGGCCAAAGTGAATAGACTTATAGTCAGGTCATAAATTCTGTCACATGTTTAATATAAAATAATTGAAACAAGTTTATACATTATGTAACCATTTATATACCAAAATGAACTTAACAAAACATAGATTTTTATGAAAATAAAATTTATTCAAAATGACCTCCGTGATTTTGAACACAGGCCTTCGTGCCGGATGAAGTCGATTTCACGATTTCACAGCCAGTCTTGTGTGCTCTTCGTTCTATGAGCTGGCGCCGAATCTTGTTGGAATACCCAGTGCCTGTTATTGAACATGGTATGAGAAACAGGTTCCACAAGGTTCGTCAGGACTGTATTTTGATACACAACTGCATTCGTTTTGTCACCTTTTTCACAAAAATGTACCTCAATAAGAAACTCCCAACCATACCATGAGCGAGGATGGAAAATGACCTCGTTGGACACGCCGAATACGGTTGCTCGCTTCTTCACTACTGGGTGCGTACACCTTATCTTTTTGTTTGTTGTAGCTCTCTTCTACGGTATTTTTTTTTTATTAGAAAAAAGTATTTCCCGATATTTTTTTCCCGCGTACCGCTTCAACAAAGCGCGGCATCTCTTCAGTCTCGGGTCTATTAGACGAGCATTCAAACGATGTCTTGTTTTTCTTCGATATGGCCGAAGCCCTAAGTCTTCATTTAACACCCTTTTGACCGTGGTTCTGCTTAACCCCATCTGAAGGGCCAAAAGATTTTCTGCTTACGTTTGGGATTTCTATAAATTCGCGCCTTCACAGCTTTTATCACTGCTGGAGTCCTAACAGACCGAGGCGAGGGCGACCACTACTTGACCTGTCATCTACACTAGTCATCATTGTAATGTTAGATGGTACGATAAACGAATCTTTTGGTTATATTAAAAATTTTCAGTATGTCAAAATATACAAAATATGTGTATATACACATATATTTATTTTCCATCACAACAGAGATCCTAGTTTGTCTTGTTTTGCAATTACAACGTTATGGCTCCTCTACTTCTGATGATCAACTCTTGACTTGACGACCTCCGTGACCGAGTGGTTTGTATGCTTGGTTTCACGTTGTCGCCGACTCGAGAGGTCCCGGGTTTGAATCCCAGTGGGGGCAGATGTTTGTGTGATGAATACGAGCATTTGTACTCCAGTCATGGATGTTTAATATGTATTTATATAAATATACTTATATATGTACAGTATATGTATTCTATCCGTTACCCTAGCATCCCATAACACAAGCCTTATAGTGCTTACTTTGGGGCTAGGCTAATTGGTGTGAGTGTTGGAAATATTTATTATTAACTATAGAAACCTGTGCTTAAGGTCACCAGGCCCAATCACAGATAGCATGACTTCCACGATTAGTACAATACCTTCGGACAGTTAAAAACTATACATTGTTGAAATATATCATTATAGCATCGACATGGAGCACATAATTTTTGTAACACCACATTGCAAGCGTTTACGAAGTGCTCACCTCATGCATTATTATCACTCCGGGCAATGTTTTTTCACCATCTAGCTGAGCTGTCTGCCGAGCATTTGTTTACATTCGATTACGGCATAGAACAGCGGGGGCTGGCTGAATAATTGACGCCCAATTCAGTTCGCTCACTGTTTTATTCAATCCACCAGGTTATAGCGACGATTATATACGTGTGCTCCGGGTGCTCTCCAATGTTTGTGCGAAATAAAATGGTGCATATTGTATTAGAAATACAATTTATGTCCCGTGAAGGGTAACAATGCGAATGGGGAATTTAATGCTGGCAGCTTTTGATGCTGCCGTCCTGATACCGTTGTGAATTTTAGATGACGCTCTAGTTGAATGGGTTTGTATCTTTTCAGAGGTAACTTTACTATATGAGAACTCTATCTGTGTGAATATCGCAATTTCGTTAGTTATCTTTAGAAAATAAATTCTGAGATCATGCATTTTTTGTAAGTGAAACAAGTGTGTTGATTGTAACAACCTAACTTTTTGTTATTTTCTTCCATTGACAAGACCATAAGACGTAGTAGCACTATAGAATCGGTCTATTTATAGTCGACCAATATTTGTGAATTAATCAGTCTAGAATTATTAGGAAGATCGGAGCCTATGATAATAAACATCACGACTTGAGACAATGTACCCATACCTATTTTCAAGATTAAGCCGATAGTTAAAAATTAAAAACGCAGACATAGCTTCGACGCCAAGTCCGGAAGGGAAAAAGAGGCTGTCTACGTACAATAAAACATTAAATGTAGCATTCTGAGCTACAATAACCAAGAGGCTCTAGTTACAACAGTGTAGTGGCGCTTCGCCAAGAAGTTGTCTGCCGCTAAACGGTATTGGCCACAAATTGTCGGCTCCGTAGACCACACTTCATCCTTTAGTGTCACGACATAAAGTTTGAAATCCCATGGATTCGCGCACTATAGATTATCACACGATACATTATACACAGAGATTTATCCCACTATTTGGTACATGTATGTACAGTATCTAGTAAAATTATTGTGTTCGCCAATGTCTTATTTGGTTGATAAGTTTTTAGGGCAATTTCTTGGATATTTAAGGTATAAAAAAATATACCTATATTACTACTTTTCATCATCATCATCAGCCTATTAATATCCTCACTGCTAGGGCACAGGTCTTCCCTATGGATGGAATATAATTAGATTGGGCCATGACCCACCACGCGGGCCCAGTGCGGATTGGCGGGTGCTAATGATTGCAGGTGCAGTAGGGACCAATGGCTTAACGTGCCTTCCGACGCACGGAGGAACTTGAGATAGAATTTTTGGTCACCCATCCAATGACCGAAAATGTCGCTATGTCTGTAGAAGCAACCATGATAAGATATTTGATATTCATATTTGTCAGAAATCCGAATGAGTTCGTAAGTGAGATTACATCTTACAGAATACCTATGCTGATGCGGCATGCGAATGTGCTGCTCTTGAAAAGTCAAAAAATCTCTATGGTGGAATAACATTCCAGAAAATCTACTGTTAAAAAAAAATCGCCAATAAGCTTTCGGGTTAGTATGAAAAGGAAAATTTTCAAACTAACATTTTTTAAATTGATAAAAAATATTATAATGTTAACATGATAACGTTTTGACTTATTTATTATATATTGTATTAGTATAGATTATTTACCAGACAATCCTGTATATCCTGTATATTTTATGTAGATACTGTTTAAGGTACTTAATATAATCTTATAAATCACTAGGAGTTTCTAGGAATACACTGCGCTAATGTATCCCATATTATGACTCCAGTAAACAATTAAATCAATAAATAACATCTCAACGTGATCTTTCCCAATCGCAGAATCTGTCATAGTTATCCAGATCCAAAACATTAGATGAGGAGCTCGATGGCGCGGGGGGTAAGCATAGTAATGGCCCAATCTCCCTATTCCATCCACAGGGAAGGCCAGTGCCCCAGCAGTGGGGACATTAATAGGTCCGATGATGATGATGTTGAAAATATTAAATACAGTATCGATCAGCCGGCCTATTCGCATATCTATCTTTCTTGACATTTACAGTTTGTAATTAAAGATAAAATTGCATACATGGTTATGCAATCGATGCTTTTTAAAACAAGTATCAAAGTAGTGTTATAATATAGCAGTATTGGATAACTGAGGAGCTCGATGGCGCGGGTGGTTGGCGCGTTCGGCTGCGATCGTTGAAGTTAAGCAACTTTCGCAGTGGTCGGTCATTGGATGGGTGACCAAAAAACTTCTATCTCGAGTTTCTCCGTTTCGGAAGGCACGTTAAGCCGTTGGTCCCGGCTGCATCTGCAGCCGTTAGCACCTGCCAATCCGCACTGGGCTCGCGTGGTGGGTCATGGCCCAATCTCCCTATTCCATCCATAGGGAAGGCCTGTGCCCCAGCAGTGGGGACATTATTAGGCTGATGATGAAGATGGTTGGATAACTAAATAGCTCGGTGATTATAACTCTTCTTCTATCTACAGAAAACAGTCAGAACTTTTGCCACAAATGCCATGATTACCTAGCAGTATCTATACCGACAATATCTTCCTGTAACAGGTTGAGAGCAGTAGTAAGTAACATTGCGGTCGGCTATCATAGAGTTGGCAGGTGGAGAGCCCTCGGGCAGTTTTGCGGTGAGCAGTATTTCAGCTGTGGATTGAACGCCCACACAAGGAAGGCACGAGCAAGGCATTTGCATAAACCAACCACTGCCTGATTCTGAGAACGGCTAACCGCAGTTTGGTTATTTAAATGATATACAGATGAAATCTAGTAATATAATTTATCTACTTATTAGGTATCTAACTCAAGCCTTTTGTTTGTTCTAGTCAAGACAAATGTTTAATTTATTCGCTTGTATTTGTGATGGATGCGGGTCTGAGTTCAGTGTGGTACTAATGTGAGGCAAATGCTCGAATAAAAGTTATAGTTATTAATATTCAAATTTACCAAGCAACTTGATGGAATTTGAAATGTATCTGAAGGGTGATCTCAGTTCCAGCTTTTGAGTAGGTGGTGTGGTCGAGATCGGTCCGAATGTCTAACCAATATGTCTGATATATGTATAAAACTATGAAGAAACGCATCTTTAACTCGTTGAAACAGTGTTTTATTTAATAAGTGGTGCTCGTGTAAACTTAAGAAATAAATACAGCATGTCTCATTTTGCCGACTGAAACCCTTATTTCCACCTTTTTTATATTAAATTAAAGTATAAAATTAATAATATTTCATATATTGCCTAACGCTCTTTACATTGCCTAGGTATTGTATAGAATACTTGCATTATACAGATTGCCAGAAACATATATATAATCAAAGGTTAAGTGCTAGCTCAGCCTCGTTTATCTGACCAAATCAAGGTTTCAATCGGACAGTTATTTGAATCAAGCGTGCGTGCGTCGTCGATTGAAGTCCCGGCTAGCCAGAATAGGTCGCCATGGAAGCATAGCCCAGTTGGCAGTACGTCATCGGTATGCATTTGATAAATCACGAAAATCATCCGTCGCTCTGTCATCGCGTCGATGACAAATTGCGAGCCACGTGCTCAGTTCTGCGTCGGTTGCTCCGACCATTGGCTGCGATTGATATGTTTGTTTTAATTAAATTCCAGTGAGGGATTTGGGTTGATTTCTGAGCTGGAAATGAAGCCATTGCTGCTTGTGGTTTTTGCCCCGTTTGGTAATTTTCAATCAAAAGTGTGTGCTAGGTTTTACGTAAACAGAAAACTTTAATATCTATAAAGTAATGATATATCTTTTTAATAGATATTTCCTTAATAATTTTTATATTATATTCGAGAAAAAAAAATACTCCAGAAAAACACGTTTTTTAATGATTTTTGTCAACGTTTTATTTCACTACACTCAGAAAAAGAATACACTTTCTGAATTCTGCGCTCCGTAATCTGTGGCTGTCACTTGTTAATGTTACTATTACTGTCGTCACACATACCGCACAAAAACAGTGAAATTGAGTGTACAAACTCAGTAATTGCTCAGCAACTTGAATGGAAAAGAGAAGCAGCTATATAATCCCGTCAGAAACGTGCACCCAAATCACACGATTACCATGAAGAACTCCCGCGGCCGCCTATCACCCGAATTAGTTTGCCTCCAGGTACCGAATCTAATCCCCATAACTTACTGTCGAGACTGAAAATTGGGTGAGTATCTTTAAATTAATGCGTACATTGCAAATTCAGCAAATGACGTTTTAATGTAGTCTTCAATGATTGTTTGGATTTCAGATCTCGCATCGGAGGAGGAAGATCATTCCAGCACCTGGAGGCAGCGAACCTGAAAGACCCACGAAAAGCAACAGTGTGGTGTGTGGGGGTGGAGAAGACTCGAGTGCACCGCCTCTTTTGGTGTTTACTGTCGAGTTGTGCCCATACCAATTTAGCTGACAGATATTGTGGCTTGCCTGTGTGTATGATGCCAAACATTAAGGTAGTGAGGTGCACTCGCCTACGGCTCTCCATCTTCAGCATGTTAGCTGAATTCAAAAATGAGGTGACATGTGTTCGTGGCGGTATGCCAAAACAGAAGCGTGCGCACGCATTTTGAACACGCTGAATAAGCCGTGCTGTTCTAGCCAGTAAACATGGACCATAGACTGTGTCACAGTAATTGAATTTGGACAGAACCAATGCCTCACATAGTGTTATTCTGAGTTTTTCAGATAGATATTGCCTTATCCTGTACAGCAACTTCAGTCTATGGAAGCAGTTTCGTGCGCACTCTACAATATAATTTTCAAAGTTTAACTGGCTATCCAGAGTCAGACCTAGACTCTTTGCTGCATTTACCCTCTCTACAAGCACTCCATCCATTTCAATATTCAGCAGGCTAGTATTGATCTTATTGATGTTGTTTCTAGTACCTGTGAGCAAAAGTTTAGTTTTATGTGGGTTCAGTACTAGACAATTTGAACGACACCATTTTGATATTCTTATGAGATCTCCATTCACTCTTTCCACAGCCTCAGTGACGTCGGATGGCTTAAAAGAGTAAAAAAGTTGTATGTCATCGGCATACAAATGATACCTGCACTCTTGTATGCAGTCGACCATATCTGCACTGTACAAAACAAATAAAAGAGGACCCAGCAGTGAGCCTTGTGGTACTCCTCGGATGACTGGCAAAGAAGGTGATCGGGATTTAGTGCCATTGGCTGCAGATATTTCCACGAATTGTTGCCTGTTTGTAAGATAACTGCAGAACCACCCAACCGCATCAGTGTCAAAGCCGTAATATGTCAACTTGAACAACAAAAGTGTTGTATTAATGCAGTCAAATGCACGAGAGCAGTCCAACAGCAGCAGAGCACCAACCATACCCCTGTCCTGAGCTGCCAAGAGATGATCCACTATATCAGCCAAAGCGGTTGCTGTGGCGCGACCCTTGCGAAAACCTGACTGGAGCTGTGGCAATAAGTCATGGCTCTCGATGTGCTCAGTGAGTTGATCGCTGACAATCTTTTCCAGAATCTTGGACAAGCAGGAAAGAAGACTTATTGGTCTAAGAT
Source organism: Chilo suppressalis (assembly GCA_902850365.2). Lineage (NCBI taxonomy): Eukaryota > Metazoa > Arthropoda > Insecta > Lepidoptera > Crambidae > Chilo > Chilo suppressalis. Next base: position 40,643,597 of record OU963894.1, read on the forward strand.
CATTTAAAGATGATGGCTGTGTATTTTTGGGTAACGGTTTTATCACAGCGTGCTTCCAAGCTTCTGGAAATGTGCTTTCACTTAAAGATCTATTTATTATACTGGTGATTGCTCCTAAGGACTGAGGCAAAGTGAGCCGCAACATTTCCAGTGAGATGTTGTCGTGCCCCCGTGCATTGGATGTAAGTCCTGTAATAGCTTTAAGTACCACATCTGCATTGACGGGGTGCAATTTGAATGTTCCAGCCCTGCTGTGTCTGTGGTGTTCGTAAAAAGTGAGGTCCGAAATAGATACATCCTCTTTACCCGAGACTTTAAGGAAATGCCTATTCATTGAGTCAGGGTTATCTAAGCATGATGGAAGACAACTTGTAGCTGTGTTATCGGGCAGTATGTCCCGCTTCAGGTTCTGCCACAGTTTTTTAGGTTGTCTCATGTTATTATTAATATTGTTAGCAAAATAACTTTTCTTTTCTTCTTCTATGGCTTGGATTATAATGTTCTTCATAAATATATAACTGTCTTTAAGATTTTGTGTTTTGCTTTTTGTATTTCAAATGATATGCATCTCTTATGCGTATCATAGACTTAACTGTATCAGTAATCCATGGGTGCGGGGGTGTCTTAAATCTCTTTGATACAAGTGGAGAGTGCATATCATATAATCCAGTTATGACCGATGCAAAGTTATCAACCAAGATGTCAACCCTGTCCCTCGACTGCATGAAATAATTCCAATTAATTGAGTCCAGATCAGCATTAAACCGATCTAAAACTATGTTTTTCAGGAGCCTATAAGTTACCCACTGTGGCAATGGCTTATTTATTCTTATTTTAAGTTTAGCAATAATCATGGCATGTCCACCCAAGTCAGGTGAATGTTTTACTTTTACATGAAGTACATTTATGTCAGTACAGATGACATCAATCAGACTGTGACTCTGGGTAGTGAAATGTGTCGGCTCAGTGACAATCTGCTTCAAACCTGTGCAGCGCAGAGTTTGCTCAAATAGTGCCTGCGCCCCTCCAGAGCTGAGGAGGTTGATATTAAAGTCACCGAGTAGAATAAGTCCATCCTTTTTCGGAAATGATGTAACTGATTCCGAGATAGCATCAAGGAAGATGTTAATATCCTGTCTTGGTGGTCGGTAAGCAGTTCCAATTATAATTTCTCTATTTTGAATGCGTACCTTAAGCCACATCTGCTCGAGTCTGTCGGCTGCGGGATGTTGACAGGGTCGTGCGTTTATACCTCTGCGTATGTAAAACCGCCTCCACGACCACCACGAACGCTGTCAGGTCTCGGCGTATGGTAGAACCTATAGTTCGTCAATTTTGGGGCCCTACCACACTGCCCGGGTCTTAACCAGGTTTCATTCACTGCTAACACATCTGGTCCCAGTTCCTCAACAGCCACAATGAACTCATCATGTCCAGTGTTAAGAGATCCAGCATTAAAAAGCCCAACTGTCAAATCTTTAATTCTATTCATTTTTATGCACTTTGTGTTTCCCGTTGTTAGATTTATGCAATAAATATAATGATTCGTGCGATAGATGTAACAACAACGACAAACATTGGACATTATATAAATGGTTAACAATAAATAAAATTATGCAGCCAACGTTAACACATAATAACCAAACTTGACTAAGCTTACAAAGGATCATAGCAAACAACTGATTTAGAGCACAATTAAAAAATAATGAATTGTTTGTCAACAAACAAGGTTCAAGCCAATTGGTTTTTACAATGGAGCATGCACATTCTTTAACAATCAAAGCATTACTGACAGTAGCACACCTATACAGGTCACGTGATGCATCTCTTGATGTATCTGAATCAATTAAAAATAGATCTAACATAACACAATAAGAATATATAAAGCGAAACAATATTGTTATTAAGCAATTAATGAAACTTAAATTAACAAACGCATAAATGACATTTATTAATTAAATAGGTAAAAAAAAATGGTGGCTGTTGACAACACATGCGCATCAATTTTAATGAAATAAAAATAGTGCGACCTATTCAAAGGCACTAAGGACCCGTGGCTGGCGTTCGTTGGAGCCACCTCTTGCCCGGAGTGTGTGGACGGTGTCGTGCGGTGTGTTATTGTGCTAATTTTGAAACAATCAGCTGATCAGCGCTGCTCGCATTTGACAACCACGACGCCATAGGGTCGCCCTGGAGACCATAAGCGTTGTACCGGGTCGCCTAGTTACAACATAGCTCCAGAAGAAATAACTCTACGGAGTCCTCCTGCGCGCGCAGCTGTCAAGATGCGCGGTGTCAGTCTGCGCACCTCTGCTGCTGCCAAAACTGACCAATTCTATTGTATTATATTTTTATAGTGCTGTTTTTATTTTTTTTACAAAATCTGTTAATTTAAATAGTTTGTAAGTGAATTAGTGATAAGTTGCATGCAAAGCCAAGACGCAGGAACTTCTACTGCCAACGCATCACTAGAGAACCATGTCCAGTGCAGGCTCTGCGCGCAGCCCCGGTTTTTCAAAGGTGAGAGAGGCTTACGTATCCATATTGGTAAATGCCATAAGCCTCTAAATATACATAGCTCAGTACCAGCCTCTTTACCTGTTCAAAATTTACACTTATCCGAACCATTTTGGCTCCAAATCGCCCATCTAAAACAACATGTCCCATTGCTAAAACGTATCCCAAGGGGTGCAAGAGTTACCGTCGCCCAACACCTGACTAAACTCATTCGAGATACTGTACGCCTCAACTCAAACCACTCCTGAGAGCGTTTACTAACCTTTCCCTTTCGTATCCTTCATATCGAAAAAGGCACGGACCGCGATTTGTCGCTCACGACACTTATTAAACGCAACTGCAGTACCAACCTAAATCCGACCTTATTCCAATCCCCAGTTTCCTACTCCCCAACATTAATTCGTAACCCATTAAAATATATACAAAATTAGATAAGTGATGGCGACATCTAGGGTGCTGCGCGTTTATTATTTTGTAACGATGCGGTGGCACCGGACTCTCCACAGACTCTCTCTGCCCTTCAAGCCAAACACCCGTCCCCAGCATGCAACGAGACTTTCCCCACAGCACCTGGCCTCGCAGACCAACTGCTTCAAACATCCAAAGATGCCGTCCGCTTTGCACTTTCTTCCTTTCTTCCAGGATCAGCGGGCGGCCTTGATGGCCTATCCCCACAACACCTTAAGGACCTTACCAGTGGATGTTGTGGTGAAGCCGGCGACTCTCTGCTTGAGGCCATTACCTCACTGTGCAATTTGATGCTGAGTGGGAAAGTTGCCACCGATATCGTCGACCTACTATATGGAGCCAATTTATGCGCCCTTAGAAAAAAAGACGGCGGCATCCGCCCCATCGCAGTAGGTTCGACATATCGACGTCTCGTTGCTAAGATCTGCTGCAAAGCTACAGCGGATACGCTCGGGACTTATTTCCAGCCTATACAACTTGGGTTTGGCTCTAAAGGCGGCTGCAAGGCTGCCGTACATTCGCTCCGAGCCTTTGCAGAGTCCAAGGGTGGTGAGGTAATTTTAAAAGTCGACGTCAAAAACGCTTTCAATACCGTTGATAGGGGCACCATGCTGTCACAAATCAGACTGAGGGCTCCAGCTCTATATAACTTTATGTGGCAGTGCTACAGCAAACCATCAAAACTTTTATATAAAGACCACCTCCTATCCTCCTCAGTCGGATGCCAGCAGGGTGACCCTCTCGGCCCAGCCATTTTTAGTCTGGCTATACACCCAATCATCGACCATCTAAATTCTAAATTAAATATGTGGTATCTTGATGATGGCACCCTAGGAGGCGACGTGACCACAGTCCTCTCTGATTTTCTTATGCTTAAAAACGAGTTTAGCAAAATAGGCCTGGTACTAAATTTTGCAAAATGCGAGATTTTTGTTCCAGAAAGCCTCGACAACAGGGAGGCAATCATTTCTAAATTCCAACTAATAGCTCCAAGCATAAGACTGTTAGATAAGAAATCACTTTGCCTCCTAGGGTCCCCCATTTTTGATGAATCACTCCCAGATTTTATAGATCAAAATTTAAAAAAATATGAACAAGTTTTTGAACCTTTACTCAAAATTAACTGCCAAATGGCCTATGGCCATAATCCGGTACTGTCTTTTCGTCCCTAAATTTACGTATGTCTTGCGATGCTGTCCACTTTGGAAATTTCCCTCTCTCTTAACAAAGTTGGACGGTGTCATAAGACATACTCTCTCCTCTGTCTTAAATATAAAATTTGACCTCCGTTCCTGGACCCAAGCATCACTCCCAGTTAGGTTTGGTGGTTTGGGTGTACGCAACACTTCGGACGTCTCCCTCCCGGCCTTCATTTCTTCCATACACTCTACCGAACCACTCGTTGCGAAAATACTTGGGCGTCCTTTGAGCGTGTCCTTGTTCTCGCTTCTAGATGAAGCCGTAGCAACCTGGAGTGCAGCATGCCCTGACACCGACGTCCCGACGGACCCTGCCTCCCAGCGACTTTGGGACGCGCCACTCTGCAGGCTGAAACGCAATGCGCTTGTAGAAACAGCTAGCAGTCCCGCAGACCGTGCGCGTCTCTTAGCCGTTGGCGAGTGGGAGTCTGGACTATGGCTGCAGGTACTGCCCTCCGCGAATATCGGTACGCTCCTAGACCGCTCAACTTTTCGCATAGCCACGTCCTTGCGCCTTGGCTCGCCCTGTGTCGTCCCCCATCTTTGCCGGTGCGGAGCGTTTGTCACCAACCTCGGCCATCACGGTCTCTCCTGCACAAGGAGTGCCGGCCGTATAACCCGCCACCACTGCATCAACGATGTCATCCGCAGGGCCCTCGCCTCCGCCAGCGTGCCTGCCGTTTTAGAACCAAGCGGCCTGGCGCGCGACGACGGTAAGAGGCCCGACGGCATGACACTCGTTCCTTGGAAGCTGGGACGGGCACTTGTGTGGGACGCAACCTGCGTCGACACTCTGGCCCCGTCTCATATTCCCGGAACTTCGATGCAGGCTGGCGCGGCTGCTTCGACCGCAGAGGCCCTTAAGCGCCGCAAGTATGATTGCCTCAGTGGAGACCTCACATTTGCGGCGTTTGGAGTCGAGACTCAGGGACCCTGGGGCTCCGGTGCCCACCATCTTTTCAAAGAAATCGCAAAAAGATTGGTGGAGACCACTGGAGACCGCAGAGCTGGCGGCTATTTCGCCCAGCGCATAAGCCTCGCCATTCAGCGGGGAAATGCCGCCAGCGTCCTGGGAACCTTTGCCGACGGGGAAGACCTAGGGCAGCTATTTTTTTAATATTTTAAATATTTGTATAGTTTTAGTTTAATATTTGCCATGTTACTTATTTATACTATCCCTTAATAAATTATATTGTTATGGAAAACTTAAAAAAAAAAAAATTAATTTTAATAAAGTGCAAACAAAATTACCACAAATGAATAGCGCACAATGCGCAAATATAAGGCAAATGTCCATCAAATTGAGCCGCAATAAAAAGGTTGTATCTGTCAAAATGAAATATTGTTCGAATAGTTATTTATCATTCAGACGAGATTCGTACTAAATACGAATTATTTGCAAAACGATTTTGAAGCAGTCCGTTACTTATGTAGTTTGAGTATAATATGGATAGCAATTTAATTATATGTCTACACACGCCAAAGATTGTTTTATGGGAATCCATCATTTTATCGCAATTCCATTCAACGATTTTCATTACCCATAAAACGAATCGCAGAACTTTTTTTTTCAATATTTAACAAACCCTAGAATTAGGTTACATCGCATTTTCGTTTTCTCTAATATTTATTATCTACAAACACAGTTCATTGTTATTTCTTTTCATGTTTTAAACATTTTATCGAAATAATGTTATATCGAAGTTTTGTTACCCATATTTTTGTTTCATCGTAAGTTTCAGTTTGCAATATAATGGAAACATTAAATTTACTTCAAAAAATCAATGTACACCGAAAAAACGATTTCATGATGTCTTTTTAGAGTAAAAAGGTATTTAAAATGACTCAGTTTACCCCGAGTTCACGTAGTCTTATCTGCCCTACCCCTAGAGTGCAATTTAAAAGCGTGTAGGTGCGGAGGGGTGAGGCGGGCTAAACTGTACTTCCAGGGAGCCATTCGCCTAACGGAAATGCTTAGGAAAACGCTAACGATTTCGATTTTATTTTGTTTTTTCCAACCGCCGAAGGTTTTCATTCAAATACCTCACGCTCATTTTTTTAAATATTGTTATTGCCAATTTTGAAAACCTCAGGCAGCTAAAAATTTGACGACGGCCGAAAACCATCTGCGACGATAAGGTCGCGTGGGACCGCCGGAGCCGTGACAGAAGCCATGCATCCTGCATGCTTACAACCGGTAATATAACATATTTCGTCACACATTTTAACTAATATTGTCAACACGCAGTATGTTGCTACGAGTATAATTATAATTATTAAGTTGTAGTAGGCAGGAAAATAAATATTATAGAACTGACAGCAACACAATTTATCGTTAACAGGCGAATGCATTATTCGATGAAACGTTACTGCGATAAAAAGTTGTTATGTGAAAAACTATTATGGGTTTCGATACAAATTTTTAGATGTTGTAACATCATATTTTTATAAATAATTTTAACGGATAATATTATTTTTTTTATATAGCGCTATCTATCGTCACTCACATAAATCATCGAACGTAGAAGTAAAAGCAAGGTATGTGCTTGTCAAGTGAACCTGGCAGATGCTTTTGGAAGGTATGATAGATGGAGTTGATGTATAATTTTTGAATAAGTTACAAGATCGGGTGTGACGTCATATTAATGTTCTGGAAGGAATCGCAAGGGGCGTGGTTTGTTTAACCCGTTCTTAGAGCAATTCGCTCCTTATATGATGACAGAATCGAAATCTTCTGCCAGTATCCACGTGACAATCGCCACTATAAATAGCTGTGCGCAGCAGCATTAGGTCTCTTTCGCTGATTGAATCCTGGTAGATCAAGGTAGTTGCATCGTGACCATTAAAAAAGCTGTGGTCAGTGCGCTAATAATTTAAAAAAGAAACAAGAAAGTCGTGTTAATTTGTTATTTCTCCCCGGATTAACGGGTCCTTTGAGGAAGCTAGTATAATATCTAGACAGAAACCCATTGATTAGAACTGCTCGGAATTTCCCTAGAAATATTGAAAGGAATAAGTTTGATAATATGAGCCTGTAGACTGAATTCTTCAATCTAGACGTGTGTAGCTGATGACAGCACATTCTGCTTATAAACCTAACGACATTTGAAAGCTACTTGATGTTCCCGAGTCTTTAAGCTAAGTAATATCTGTATTTTCTTAATATTTAACCAGTGCATTCACCGAAGTACGAAATTTCTGTTTCTTGGAACGTAATAAAGGATTTGTAATAGTAAACTGTAAATTCATTAAAAGAATTTCTTTAATTTCATTTCACATTGTTTGATATTAGTTAAAACCAATTGTTTATATAGAATATTAACTTAAAAATATATGTATCTACACCTGTTATTGACTGTATGTTCGTCACTTAATCTCAATACTTGAACTTATAAAAGCTATATACAAAGATATCTGTTAGTAGTAATAAGTGTGTCACTGTATGTTGATATTTCATCTGAATAGTTAAGATATAAAGATCTTGTTCCCTGCGGTTAAATTTTTTATTTCACTCCCACAAATCACAGTATAAAGGCGCCCTGGGTAGATAAATTCAATTTTGAGTCTCATGCAAAGCCCTGAGTTGGCTGGTGGTAGTAAAAACTGCTACAATGTTTTTATGAATAGCTTTATCGATAACTTAATACTTTTACGAAATGTAAGTTCGATTTACCGTTTTTCTGGTAATCAAAACAACTTTAAAATATTTTTGAAGTGAAAACTTCTATAGCCGCGTCGAATTTTTTTTTTCAATGCGAAGAGATGGCGCTGCCTTGCAGCTTAAGGCTAGGAAAATTTCGACGCGGCCATCAGGGCCGTGGCATAATTGGTCAGTGCATTCGCCCGGATTGCGAAGGGTGCGTGTGCGAGTCCCGTCCGCTGCCTGGCCCGCGTGGATTTTTTTTCTAGTAAAACTTTTCTTTAGATTTAAAAATCATGGAATAGTTTTCGGTAAAACTAAAATCTATATCAAAAAATCTGTTGTCTGATAATCACCCTTGTTTTACCATTGTGTTGCAACTTTTTGGTAGATTTAGTTTTTTGAAGTTTATTTAAAGTATCGACATTCATTCACTCTATCAAAATTTTTATTGTGTTCTCGTTGTTTTTGGGTCTGTTATCGGCTTATAATATAGTTTTGTGAATTGCTAAAATTACTAATTTATAAATATAGTAATAATATTTATTAACTATATAGCTAGCTCTCCGTTTCACATTGATTTTTTTACCAATAGTGTTATCAATTGATGTAAAGCAATTTATGTTAGGAAAACAAATTCTTTAAATAATAAAGTCTAGCATGTAAGTTAAAAGCATTGTACAAATATAAAATATGATAATACATTTTTGTATATGATACTGTATTTTTGTATACATAAGCTAATTCATGGATGGTATAATTTATCCTTAGTGTCACGTGTACTATTGATGGTAATATGGATAGAAAGTTATATCACTTGTACCATTTATGATACTAGGTAATGGTATTACTGGCATAAAGGGATTCAGTCTCATCAAACGACAACAGAAAATGCAAATTCACGCAGTAACGAGTACCTACTTATATGAGTAGCCTTTTAAGAGTAGTTATTCTTTCATGGTATAATTTATCCTAAAGTAGTGTCACGTATGCTATTGATGGTACTAAGGATAGAAAGTTATATCACTTGTACCATTTAGGGTACTACTGGCATAAAGGGATACCTACTTATATGAGTAGCCAATTTGTATGCTAAGGTAATGCAACCTTTATTATCCCGGGCGGAACGCAATGAAAGATGTAAGCTCTTGGCAATTATAAATGGAGGTTTTTAAGTCTTTCAGTCTCCGAACGTAAATCCTTCCATTATTGTGTGTTAAAAATATGCGGATGCTTTGCTCCGTGGCTTAACGGTTGGCCAAGCGGTCGAAGTTTAAAAAGTATATATATAACATTTCGAAGAATTACACACACCATTTTATGCTTTATTTATTGAGTACCTAGATCGGTAAGTACGGAAGCCTAATAGGATCTCTCGGTTGTTCTGTACGTCTGCCACAGTCAATTTGCTCAAAATCTACAGGACCGATCATGATATATGAAATGCTTAAAACAAAATAAAAACAGGACTGATCAAGTTGAAATTTGGTACATACATGTATGTATGTGACCCAAACACTGATAAATAAAGTAAATATATAAATTCAGAATATGGGGATTTTTTTTTGAATACAATTACTCCATAGGCGTGCCCATGCCATTATTTAGTAGAGCATTTTAAGTTTTGTTATACATTTGTTTGTGCACTCAGTGCGGCCTTTTATATTTAATCATGCAAACATGCGGCATGCTCACTTATGTCTACTTAACTAATATAAATTTGGACATATTGTCCATCCCCTTTTTAATGAATATTCTATTATATGTATACGCTTTTTTTTATTTGTCTTTTTTTTCATTTTTTTTCACTTATTATTTTTTGTACATGCTTTGTGGAACAAAAGGATTTTCAGTTTATTCTATTTGTGTACCTTGTGTTATGTTTTTTGCGGTCTCGGGCTCCTGCGCGAGTTCCCTCTCCTACTCATCGCACGCAAGGGCCCGAGTTTCGCTATCTTTTTGGTAATTATTTAAATTTATTTGTTTATATGGTACAACATTTACTGCTATGTTTTGCTAAATAACATGTAGGTACAGTTTTACTTAAGTCTACTTGTTTCCTTAATCTATGTTAGTACATGTTTGTGTTATTTCCTTATGGTAAAAATACGATACATAAACTTCCTCAAAGCTTTTCTTTCTTGCTTACAAAGATTTACTTTACTTATATCTATGCTACTTATATCTAGGGTAATGCCCGTCTGTATTTCTATTTACTTTTCCTAATCACTATTTTATATTATGTCATGTCCGGTGTGGGGAGGTCGGTCCAGATTTAGCTGTTTCAGACTTCAGTCAAATTTCTCATTATATTTACAGTGTCATAGTCTCTCATACAAACAAACAAACAAACAAAATCGTTTATTCAGTACAGAACACGGATACAGATAAAATTGTTATAGGTAGTTAAATCTTACAGTGACTGAGGCCACTCCGTATCCACGGCTGCGCTGAAAAGGGCCCAGTTCAGCATAATGTCAGTGCAGTATGCACTGGCGCTGGTTTTCAACTGGGTCCTTTATCTGACAAGTGGATGCCAAACACTAACGATTTTTATATGCGTATAATTATAATTATTATTTAAAACAAAAAATAAAAAGGGGCGTATATCTAAATATAAGATAATAAGTTATGGTACATACCTATAAAATATATATAAATATGATAAATATTTGTTTTCTATGATTGTACATATTTTGTGAAGTTTAGGTGTAGGCTTTGTGTTTCGCATCATTAATTTTATAGTGTCAGTCATCCAAGGATATCCTGGTTTCCTGATCACGCTTTTCCTAATCGGCGCATGCACGTCAAAGACAGAAACGATTTTTTCATTAAAAGAGTCAACCATTTCATTGATTGTAAATGAATCATGCCAACTGTCCCAGTTCAATAAAGATATATCGTTATGCAGCAAGTCATCATCCACATTCTTCAAAGGCCTAAACCGTACGACATAAGGTTTAAATTTTTCGCGCTTCACATTAAACTCGCAAACCAGAACAGAATGTCCTAACCGGTTCCTCAACGGCTCAACTGATACGTTCCTAGGCTTGAGGTCGGCACAGACTAAATCTATTAATGTCTCACTAGTATTGGTGTAGTGAGTGGGGGAGGTGACCAACTGCTGAAGCTCGAGACAAGACAAACATTCCTTAAGTTTTTTTGTCATGGAATCGCCATCGTCTAACATATTTACATTGAAATCCCCCAACAATACTCTGTGATCGACGTTCCCCTGCATGCTCACTGCGTCGGTAATAGCATCAAGAAATAAATCTAAATTTAATCGGGGCGGTCGATAGGCAGTACCGATAGCGATTTTTTTACCGTTTATTGTCATAGTTATCCACATCTGCTCGACTGAATCGTAACGAGGGTCCGTAGGCAACGCCCGCGCACGCACCTTCATTTCACGCTTAATATAGAACGCAACTCCTCCACCGCGTCCCGAACAATTTCCGCCCTTAGTGCGTTCATTTCGCCCCTGAAGGAACGCAATTCCAACGCCAGGTCAACTTTAACCTGTTCCGCAGTATTACCAGTGGTGTTATCAAGGGAGGGAGGGCAGGGGGGGGCGGCGCATGCCTCCAATATTCCCTTAACAGGAGTGGCCGAGTTATCTTCCTTGGGAACCTTGGCTTTGCAGCCAGGACACAGCCAGCTCTTAATGACGGCCGTTTCGGGAAGGGCTACGCAGGGCTTGTGAAAAGAGCTGTTAAATTTTCCACAGCACGCACAACCAGTGGCTGATGTAGAAATAAATTTACCACAGGCTCCACATTTGTTCATGGTGCCAATTAGGTTCGTAAAAAAATAAAATATTTAAGTAGAAAATAATAATGTAAAAGCGCCACCTATTAGTCCCAGCCGCAGTTACACGTATACAGTTAGCGTAGCACGCCGAATAGTTCGCTATAAGCAGGGACTCACTAACAGTTTTGTTGCGTATGAGCAGGTACAGGTAACGGTAGATGGCGTTGAATTCAGAGTGAATATTTAATAAGTTTTAACATTAAGCTATGGGGTGATGGTACCATATAAAAGTTAACGCACTGTGTATAGGAAGATCACGACATTCAAACAACTCACGGCAACGTTGCAGAAAGCTGAATGATTTTATTTTTAATTACACTTAGGGTAGTTTAATGTTATGATTGTAGCTATTATCTTATTTTCACTAAATTCACAATCATTCACTTGACGAACACATAAGATAACACTATGAGCACTAGATTGTAATTAGGTGCAACGATATTTCAATAAATACTTGTAAAAAGATAACTTGTTTTATTTATTTAGTTTAAGTTAAAAGAGGAACGTACGGTAGCCCTGACATCCAAATATCAGATCATACGTATCGCACTTTTGGTGTTATAACAGATTATTGTCTCCGTGGCCTCGCCTGTCGTTCGCTTTATGAAGCGGCTTACTGCGTCGTCGCTGTCGTCTGTAGTAGCAACAGCTGTGTGTATGTCGAGACACAGCTACCACGGCGTGCGGGATGCTGTCGTGCAGTTTTGTTCGAATCCCCTTGGTTCTTATGTTGCAGGTGTTCTTGCATTTTTGTCCCTGGGCTTCGTGTATGGCTTGGATCCAGTCCCACTTCCATAGCCTTTGGCACTCAAGGTTCCCTTCTCCTCTTGTGTATGTACTAGATACAGTGTATCTGGGAGAAGGGGTGGGATATTTGCCCCGGTATATCCTGTTAGATGGAGCGACCGGATCCGGGGTCTGTCGGAATATATCCCGTCATACATCCAGGGGGTTTCTCCTGGTGCAGAGCAGCTCTCGCGTGATATTTGCCACAACATGCGGGGTCTCGCACCTCAGACGGAACAGGTTTTCTCTGTCAATGTAGGGCAGCTGATTTATGTCGCCCAGAAGTACGACCCTCTGTGCTCCTGTTATGCGGGTGATGAGAACTAAGGAGCCAAGGTGGTTCATGAGAGCCTCGTCAACTATGAGACGGTTGTAGCTCTCATTTGATCCATTTACCTGGAGGGATGCCATCGTCTTTACCTGTCTTGCAAAGTGGTTTCCCCACTTTGCCGATATCCCTCTCAGGTCCCCGGCCGCCTCAGTCGTGGTCGTTATTATTAGGTCGCTCTTCGGGTCGAAGTTTTCTACCGCCCATGTTGACTTCCCACACCCCGGGACCCCGTTGACCCATTCGATTTCGGGCACAGTCCATGACTCCGTCCCTGAGCTCAATACTGTGTCCGCCATCTTCAGGATTTTGTCGTCCAGCATCACTTTTGTGAATTTGGCTGTGACGACAATGGGGTCATGATGCTTGATATTGAACTTCAGTTCTGTTCCGTTGTGATCTCTGAGCGCTTCGACAAAACCCTCTGTCCCGCTGAAAGCCGCCATGTATGGTCCTTTCATGATCCCATATATGGTCTTTTGGGCGTTATTGTCATAAATGGCGGCTTCCTCGCCCTTCAGGAGTTCCTGAAGGAGGCCTATGTTGTTCCATTGGAAGGCCTCCAGTATTCTCCTGCATTTATTGGTGTGCAGTTCCATGGATGCACGCAGGGTGCCCAGGAATTCGCTGAGCGCGTTCACCCAGCGGGTCCGGAGGTCCTCGCCTATCTCTAGCACTGGCGCCACCACTTGGCCCATGTCCTCCCTTGGCCTGTTTTGTTTACTTGTTTTATTATGCAGTTGAGCTGTGTCCGATTTTGGGTTTTTCAGGCTTTTGTGTGATCCCTTTTGTTTTGTTGTTGCGTCCAGTAGGGATTTGGGGGCAGAACGGATGGCTTTGGTTATTGTGCCAATAAAACCCTTAATGGCTTGTGGCACGCCCTGCTCTTTCCGCTCCTTTTCCTCCTCCCTTTGAAGGTCTCTAGCTCTTTCCACACTGACCTGCATCTTTTGCGATCCGCTGGTGGTAAGGTTTTTTGGCGCACTGCGGTCTGGCATGACGATGTTACCCCCTGGTCGTTTGGGGGGAAGGAGGAAACTTAGGTCGTCTCCCCTGTTTTCATAGGCCACGATCTTGTGGATCTTTGAAGCCAGGAGACTTCCAAGGTGATCCGTAGCTTCTCCTCTATCGTACTCTATCCACATCGCGTCGACGCTGATGGTGTTGGATCGTGCTGTTGGTATTGTTAACAGCAGACGCAGGAACCTATCTGCCTGGGCGAAAGAGAACCCTCTCGAGGTTTGAGATTGTTCGAACAATAGGATGGTTTTGTTCTTTATTCTCAGGAGGCGGAATAAATTGTCCTCTATGCTTCGTCTTGGCAAGGTGTTGTAATAGGCCCTTTTCAGTGTGGTCTTGGTGGTGCTTCTATTATGTAAAGAGGACAGGCCTGGCGAGATGGAGATTCTGCCGCTGCCTGATATGTTGGTGTACGCCAGGCCGAGTTTCTCTTCGGAGTTGTCCATGAATAGTGCGACGCCGCGTATCTTAATGCCTGGCTCGCCTCTTTCTGCATGTGCCATCAATAAGTGAACCGTGGCTGGGATTGCGGTGACTGCTTCCTGGTTTGGAAGTGCAATCCGCACACTGCTCATTGATGGTAGTTTTGAGGCTGTCACTTGCACTCCTGGCACGGCCCCGTGCAGGGTCGACCCATTCCTTCGTGCCACCACACTAAAAGACTTCTCGGCAAATTCCCAGAAAACTGAACGTGATGATTTATCGCTCAGGATATTATGGAACTCAGTCGTTTTCAGTTTCTGGTTCAATGCCATCTCCACGTCTAGTCTCTGCATAGCGAAACGTGGACACTCCGTTATTATGTGCATTATGTTTTCGATTTTATTGGGATCACACTCGCAGGCGGGGCTGTTCTTTAGGCCGAATCTGTGTAAGTACTCCGATGTACCCCCGTGTCCCGTCAGTATTTGCACCTGGGTGTGGGTTAGCTGTGTAGATCTTGCTAATCTGTATGCGCAGTCAACCTTGGGTAAAAAGATTTTGGTTACCCTCCCTGTGCTAGAGGCATCGTAACGGTCCTGCCACTTCCTGACCGTTTCCTCTCTGATGGTTTTTCTGACGTATGACAAAGGGACCCGGACGTACTCAGCCTCGTTTCCGCTGAGGGCTGCGGCTTTTGCCAGATCGTCCGCTCTCTCGTTTCCGGCTGTGCCTACGTGGGCACTTAGCCAGAAGAAGTTGATATCCCCGCCTTTGGCCCTGAGTATTTCTATATCCTGTTTTATTAGTTTCGTTAATGGGTGCAGCACTTCTGAGTTTGTCAGCAATTATAGTGATGATAGTGAGTCACTAAGTATATTTGCCGACTTTACCCCGCTGCGAACAACCATTTGTACTGCCTTGTGTAAAGCGTACATTTCGGCCTGGAATACCGTGCAAGTGGGGTCCAGTACGAACTGCACGCTGGATTGTTCCGAGGAGTCTTCCCACCATGTCGCCGCCGTGCCTACCTTTCCACCTATCTTGCTTCCGTCGGTGTAAATGCACGGCCCTCTCAAGTTTTGGAACTCCTCGGATGTGTTATTTTGTATTTTTGAGTAGGTGATGAGTGTGGTTTGTGATGGATGGCCCTGCTCCAGGAAGCTAACGTTCCTTTCTACTATTTTTCCTGGAGGGATATATTCTCCGGCATCCCTCTTCTTTGACCTGAAAAGTGCTGCTGTTTCTTGGACTCTGAGGTCCAGCGGCAGCAGTCCTGCCAACGCTAGAGCCGAGGTAAGGGAGACAGTGCGATAGCCCCTGCATATTTTTATCGCGAATGATCTTTGGAGTGAACTTGACGTCTTTTTGTTTATCTCCAGCCCAATTGCGGGTTCCCAAGCGCTTGCTGCATATAGAACTATTGGCTCAATTACCGCCGTGTAGATGGTGCGGATGATGGTATTATTCAACCCCCATGAGACCCTAGCGGTGCACGCCACTTGCTTGTAAATGGCTGTCGCTTTCTTGCACACTGCGTTTACATGGTCCCTAAACGTTAGTTGGTGGTCAATAGTCAAGCCTAGGAGTTTAATGGTGTTGGTAAACTCTAGTTCTGTGCCTGACATTTTGAGGGTTGGTTTTGTGAGTATGGGGATTACTTTTAGGGGGGTGAATTAAAATATTGAAAATTTTGTTACTGTTTTGTGTTATTTATTTAATGAAATAGCTCTATGTGAAGGATACAAATATATTTCTTTACAAATGTAAAATGAATATCTAGTTTAAAAATATCTAAGAAAATAGTATTTTTTTACCTGTGCCCTTTTCTCCGAATCTACTGCGTGTTGCGGCCTTAACGACGTGTAAAATTTTTATGGGCAATGCTATAGACCGTTCACCTCTGGCAACCCCATCGTCTTGTGTCATTTGCTGCAGTCTGTGCTTTTCTTAATCTTTTTCCTATATACATTTATACACGGATTTTTACATAAATACGGAATGTAGCTTTTTGCTTGTCGATTACAGGAAAACCTACAAGAAGTTTATGGTATAATAATGATACGGAACGCGTTTGGCCCTTTTTGTTATTTACTCGCATAGGTTATAATTTATTTTTTAAAACGCGTAACGTCTGCCCGTCCCGGCTTCATACGGGTGTATAATATTAAAAAAGGATATTGTTGGGGCTGGCGCGATTTTGTAGTGCGTCCATAATGTTTGCAGAGGCGCGTACTGATTGCTTTTATGCAATAATGCGCAAACGTAGTGGGTTACTGCTATCGCGCGTACGCACCGGCCCAAACAGTAACGTGCGCGCGCTATCCGAACGCTGGAATTCACCGCTGCTTATGCGCTGGATCATCCAGCGTTATGCGCGGTGAATCCCAGCGTACGCAGCCGCTGTATGTAGATGGATCCAGCCTGGATCCATCTGCATACAGCGGCAGTGATTTCTTAGTCGAAATTTCATTTTTATTTATTATTAATTATAAGTATAGATTAACTAGCTGTTACCCGCGGCTACGCTCGCGTGGTTTTCCTATTTGAGGCTATCATCCTCTTTTGACATAGTGAGTAAAAAAGTAGCTTATAGCAACCCAAAGCTTCAACCTACATACTTACCAAATTTCAAAGTGGTTTAGGCTTCGAGAAAGGATAAACAAAACAAACACTCTCATAATAATACCTAATACTACTATGGATAGTACGTAATAAAACTTCTAAATGTAAAAGCATTAGTATTATTAGAATAATGGGTTTAATTATTTTAAACACATAGCAGTACTATTTAAGTACGCTACTGTACACGATGTTATGTGTTTTTCCATCCGGGGCCAGAATGAATAGATTTTCAGCCTTAGGCCGTATACAGAAAGAAAGCCGAAAGCCGATCGGCGCTTATCGGCGCCGATCCTTCCTACATAAGGGTGCGGCCAGAGTGCACTCAGATTCAGATTCAGATTCAGATTTCGAAAACAAGCGCGAGAAATAAACAGTGTAGTCGAAGGGTACGGCCAGATTGCACTCCTGATTCAGATTCAGATTCAGACTCAGAAAACAAAGCGCGAGAAAAAGCAGGCAACCTGCTTAGACTACACTGTTTATTTCTCGCGCTTGTTTTCGAAATCTGAATCTGAGTCTGAATCTGAGTGCACTCTGGCCGCACCCTACAGGAAGCCGATTAAAGCAGATTAAGCAAAATGTCGGACTCATCGGACGATGATCTGGTTTTGTTAGAAAATGTGTATTTAAAAATGCGAAAAAAAGCTATACATCCTATAAATAGAGAAAGGAAACGTATCGGAGAATACCATCATTTATTTGTAAAAAAATTTAAATTTGATGAACAAAGATTTTATACATATACAAGAATGATTCAAGAAACATTTTATTACATTTTGGATTTAGTGAAAAACCGTTTGATGAAAAATTGGTGCAATTGGCATAAATAACCAATCCTTCCAGAAGAAAGACTTGTTGTCACCATTCGGTAAGTACGAAACAAATAATTTTAGCGCTTAGTTAATAAAAGATAAAGTTATTAGATTTATAAAAAGATTATAACTTAGATTGATTTAATCTAAGGATAATAATTCAAATACAAATTATTTATTATTCGGACCAGCGCGTGTCGGCGCTTATCGGCGCCGGTCCATAGAAAAAGGATCAATAGGCGCCGATAAGCGCCGATCGGCTTTCGGCTTTCTTTCTGTATACGGCCTTAGACACACGCGAACATGCAACATACAGCTGGCCATGGGAGAAGCACGGTATTTTTATTTAATTATTATTGTTTTAATAACAGATAGTTAACATATATTATGTAGGTATGTAGATAGGTAATTCGTATTTTATTAAAATCAAGGTATTTACCTATCTAGGTACCTGCCGAAATAGTATGCGCACTTAGTAGATAATGTAGGTAGGTACCAATCAAGGTAGGTAGGTACTGAGGAGTTCTAGCCAGAGTGGATAGAACTCAGGGGCGTAGGAATTTATTGAAACAACTTGACGATGGTTATTATTTTATATTAGACTAGTGGCCCGCCCTCGCTTCGCTTCGGTGTAGAGCTGTAGTGTAAACTACAGTTTTTGTTCTCAGGCTTGTGCTATAAAGAATGACTTTATTTATATAATTACACGTGTTATTGTGAGTCAACCATAAAAGATAGACATATGCTGTTGCGGGATATTTTTTAGACAATTTTATGTAGAATATTTCCGTCATACATGATTTCTATGTAACTTTAACCATTAAGCTGCACCCGCGACGGAAGCTTATAAAATGGAGTAACTTCTCCCGTTTTCCCAACATTTCCCTTCACTACTCTGCTGCTATTGATTGTAGCGTGATGAAAAGTATACTATAACCTGCCTAGGAGTATGAGGAATAATTGTACCAAGTTTCGTTAAAATCCGTCGAGTAGTTTTGTTTCTATAAGGAACATACACACAGACAGACAGACAGACAAAAAATTTACTGATTGCATTTTTGGCATCAGTATCGATCACTAATCACCCCCTGATAGTTATTTTAAAAATATATTTTATGTACAGAATTGACATCTCTACAGATTTATTATAAGTATAGATTTCAGGCGAATATAATTATTTTTATCTAAGCTACGCAAGGGTTGGTGCCTGAAGATCGTCTCTTGTATGGAACCTTCTATCAAAAGACAGACGATTCCTTATTTCAAATTTTAAAATCATGACATTAACTTTTTAATATAACTGCCAACCGTAGGCATTGCAAGAGCAAAGAGTTTATCTAAACAAGGAGGCAGTAACGCAACCAACCCTCCGGCGACGCTAAAAAAAAATTGTTTTGTCATACTAGATGAACAAATTTTTTTTTCCTACCTACTACATCGAGAGGGTTCGACGGTCCTATCTAAAATCCCTACCTGCTTAAGGACATAAATACAACTGGGTGGTGGCCTTTACTACAGACTAGCCCACACAATAAGTTTGCAAAACTTGCAAAAAAAAATCTTTACGGGAAAAGAACCCTGTTTGCAAAGTTTTATTGCAAAGACTTTACGCAAAACCTTAACAAAATCCCTCGTACATCTCCCCCCTAACCTTAACTTTACTTAACATCGACATCAGTCGGCAAAAACAAAAAACAAAGCTATCCCTAGCTATTCCTTAAATTACCCAAGCTATTTTAATTTTATCCCATCTATCAGCAAAGAGTTTACATAAACAAGGAGGCAGTAACGTAACGGACGTTACAGTACCTATCTACAAAGGTATCTACCAAATAGGCAGCCCTTCTTTCAGAGCAACAAAACCAATCAAAAACTACAATACCATATTATTACAAAAACCAATACCTACCTATGCATTGTCTATCTTACTGGTAAAAATCGAGGTGGGTAAGTTATAATATAATAATCGTAATTTTTATCAGTGAGCCAATTTTATACATTCGAAGAAACTACCAAAATACCTACCTAATTCATTTAATGCACAACAAAACCAAATCACAAAGGAAAACAAAAACAGATATGTAGGTAGGTAGGTACCTTGGTAAATCGTATTTCTTTAAAATCAATCAAGGTAGGTAGGTACCTACTGCTTGCTGTTGCTTACCTGCTGAAATAGTAAGCACTTAATACCACCACGTTGATTCTTCTCTAATAGCACAGATAACAGAATACTATTAAAAACAATAAATATAAAAAAGTAATGTTCATGAATAGCGCCATCCGAAAAACCTCAGATTTTTAGTACAAGGAAACTCGATTTTAATGACGGGTAGCGACATCTCTTCAGTTTCACACGCAACAGCTTGGTTTTAGAAATGTTATTCGAGTTGGTAGCGCCTACCTCTACTCAACATCCAGGATCAATCTTCACTTGAAAATTATTGGATAATACTCGATTAAGGGACTAAAATAAATCATAACAGCTGTTTATTTAGTATCTGTCTACTGTAAACCTCTGATTATTCAATATCTATTTGATGTTTATAAGATTTTTTGGTAAGATATTAGGACACTGAAGGAAGTCGGTTTTTTTACTAATATTGTTTTAATTACAATATCTACCTACATCACGTTAAAATTAACAATAAATATTAAAAAGTCATGTTCATAAATAGCGCGATCTGAAAAAACGCAATATCACAACTCACATTTTTAGCAATTAAAAATATTATTTCAAGAGAGACTACTCGGTTGAGTTGGTATTCGAGATTATTATTATAAGCAACATCCAAAATCTATAATTACTCGAAAATGATATTTTTATTTTATAAATTAAGAGTAGTCTTTGCTAGATTTAATTTTAAAAATGAGATTAGAAAGAAATTGCGTAAAATTACCTCGATTTAATAACCTATTTACTAAATGTCATGTCTCTACGACCAAAAGAGTAGGCGTGCGTAGACGCACTATTTAAAACTTTCGAATAAAGCATAATTTCATTTAATTTCAATGTGTGGCAATTTTTGATGAAATCGCTATCAAAGACTTCATTTTACCTTTAATATGAAAAAATATCAAAAAGGCTCTGATCGTAGTAAAATCGTTTAACTACTTACTTTGCGCGATAAACTGTTCTTCTTTTATAATGTCGCAATAACAATAGAGAGGGACCGTTGTCTTTTCGCAATGAGCTCAAAAGTGGGGTCATTAGGCAAATCGGAGCGTTAACAGCCGATAAACATTCCAAGAAGGCAAATTTCGGTCATTTCGGCCTGTAAGGTTATACTTCCCATTCTAGCCAGAGGTAACCTAACTCTATGTGATGTCTGACTGATGAAAAAAAAGATATATTTGACTAATGAGCCCGCTAAAAGTTACTTCGATCCATGAACTATTAAAATAATCATGAAAAATGCATCTATGTACCGAGAATGAGTATTCTAGCATAATCATAGTAGGAGTGCCTTTCTACTAGATCAGCTTTTCTGCCTTGCACAGATGCTCCTCTCCTTTTCAACTCTGCTTTCAGCTGTATTACAGACCATATTGAATACACTTTTACCACTTATTTAATATTTTTAACAACAAAAAAACACGTTTAAAGACAGCTGCAATATTCGGCTGTGGTTTGGGTCAAGCGTTTGCAGCGCCACCTATGTCGAGCTTTGCATATACTTCTCCATTGGCAAACTCAATCCACCCATCAACATACAACAACCGAGATCCACTTTTTTTTTTTTAAAGTTTCAAGTCTATTCCTACGTCGAATGAATAAAAGCAACTATTCCTTCAATGTTACCAACCCAATCAATGAAGTTTGACAGCTACGTTGATATAAGCGGGTCGCTATCATAGACAAAACAGCTGTCCTACGTGTGTCAGTAATATGAGTGTCAGTGTCGCGCCCTGTTCAAAAACAAACATTACACAACATACATACAAACTTTCATTTTTATAATATTATAGTAGAATAAGTAGGACAAATTTTAAATACTGATACAAACTCATTATTATAAGATATTTTTCAGGTTTTGTGGATTAGAAAAGTTGATAATATAGAATCAAGCTACTTTCCAAATAAAATTATAGTAGACACCAACTCCAAATGCTTTCAAACATCAGCAATTTTCTATTAATGAATCTTTAAAAATGGCAAAAAATAACAAAGAACATTTAATAATTTCGAGACCCTATCTTTCAATTAAAGTCATCAATAAAGTACCTATGGTAAGTGTAAATCTTATATTCGCAGTCTAAGTCAACCTTGAGTTTGTAAGTACTCAAGAACCAATTTCGATAGTGTCGTCTGTAATTCAGAGTGGGGTAGGCGGTGGCGGGCGGGCGGAGCGTCGGCGGTGCGGCCTTCTGATTGAATACAGCTTAGTTTCAATACGATGTGACGCGTAGGACTCGAAATTACCTGGTAAGCCATGGATACACTAACTTGTTGCCTACCTTTTGGATTTAATTTCAATCACGGAAACACACGCATGCTACAAATAGAAAGAAAGAAAGAATTTGTTTCATTATCCTTAAACACAATAATATTTAAATAAATAAAACGAACCAAGATAGGCCAACTAGGTCCCTGCCTCAGCTTAATACAACAACAACACCAGCTGCTGGCTGCTGTAGGGCTGATAATTCTGAAACTAAGCTTGATGACACAAAAAAAACACTAATACCGAAAAACACACAAAGAAATAATTAGATTAATTAAATGGATAAATAAAAAAGATGCTGCGGATTTATGTCTGTACTCATGAATTGATAGCAGAAGAGGACAAAAAAACTTGAGGCGGTATGAAAATACAGAAAAACAACAACAATAATCTGCAAATACATAGGAATTCAGCTACAACTACAATTTTAGCATCTTTCTGTACCAATGTGGTGATAGCAATAGCAAGATGGATGGCGAGCTTTTGAAATATTTAGCTTAAATAGGTCTGAGAGTAATACAGCTTGGACAAGGGAGTCGCAGAGGAACATAAAAATGTAGACAACTGTGAAACAGCCAAAATCCTTCTTAGTCCACTCATTTGACTTGCTGCCTGACTAAACATTTCTGTTTCCTACATATTTGAATAAATTCACTAGGTGATTTAAATTTCAACTGAGTTCAGAGGACTACAAGTACCCACATGTGCCCACAATTCATACCTTTACCCTTTCATTTTTGTATATGAAATTGCCTCCACTTAAGTCATTGGCTTGAGCTTAGAGGGAGAGTTTTGTCTGTCGCCGGTGTAGCAGACAGCCCCTCTGATCGTGCAGTCCTGGAAGTTGATTCTCCTTCCACGATGAATTCTAGGTAATAGTCTTCCCTGACTTCTTCTTCTTGAGTTAACAACACATGCTCCACTGACTCAAGTAACCAACCAATTGGATTTGTCTGTAAATGCAAGAGTCTGAGTTAGATGTAGCTCTTCCTAAATTTTAGCTTAAATAACCATCCAGTCTGACTTTAGCTTAGAGCGAGAGCCGCACCGGGAGCGAATGTATTCATTAAAGGAAGCGAACGCAAGCAGTATGAAACAAGTTTTAAATTTGACTTGCCAGCACAAAATAAAGTTAATTTCTTTTTGTTGTCGGTAAAAATGAAATACACCGAGGCGCAGCTCCATAGTTTCTATATAAGCGAAATCGGTAGTGGCGACATAAAACTGGATCCCGTACTTCTTCTATCCCGTGCCTGGAGGGTGAGGGGAAGATCGGGGAGTTGGTTTACCTGGTAGATATGAGAATAGGTCAGGTGGCTAGCCGCCCAGACCAGGGTTCATGTGACTGGTCAGGTGATGCTGTGAACGGAGGAGCCCAGGATAGGTATAAGCGGGTACGGGCCGAACTGCTTGTTGGGTGCTGGATGGTTTGACGTCTGCCACACTTGCGTTAGCGCACTTCAAAGTATATCTGCACTGACGAGTAACCTTCGGACCGCTCACCGCTCTCGCTGGTCGAATGCACAACACACTTACCTGCGTCAGGGGGGGTTTGTTAACAATTAACTATCGCGATGCTGCTCATTGTACGTGTAAATAAACCATTTTTTTCTCCCCGCCATCGAAAAAAGTACACATCACAGATAGACAGGCACATGTCTACGAACTGAATATAAAATCAAATAGGATCTTCCAAAATTCGCTTATGTGTGGGCATTTTTGTATGCGTAGGCGTTTGTCTCGTTACAAGGCTTCTATTTTGTTCGCATTTACTTTATGCTCCCGGTGTGGCTCTCCGGCGCAATGGACTGCTCCAGCGAACGGGGATTAGAAACCTTTCAATACACCGCAATTGGGTACGTTAAGAATTCCACGAGGTTCATAAGATTTTTATTCTTGTTAAATTATTGATTTCGACTTTGATTTCATTACCATTCGCCAGAGCTCTGATTGGACGCGTCGTCGACAATTCAAAATAAACCAAGATGAATAGTATTCGATGCGTAAGTTAATTGAAATAACGATAAGCATAGGACCGTACAGCAAAGTATCTTGGACCTTATTACAAGATTGCAGGCAAATAAATACTATTCTTTAACACCTCTTTCAGCAGTGAGTCAATTTTCTAGCTTCACGTGGTAGGCGGTAAACGATTACAACGATGTAACGCAATGTAATCGTATGTAGATTGTAATGTCTATATGCGCGGCTATGACTGTGGGCGGTTAATGCCAGGCAAGCCTTATACTTATACATATTCCATAATTTTTATATGAAAATTTTGAAGTAAAATGTGATATTTTAGCTTTTTACACTATAAATACTTGCAATTCAATCTTGGAATTCTCCAAGCAGAAATCGGCGTTGGCAGAGCTTGCAGAAATATCCAACGTAATAAATGCGTTCCGGATCTGTGCGGGCGCGATTCAATATCGCGGCCGCGCGGAATCAAACGTGACGGGAATGTGTCTGTCGCGCTTTACGTCGACGGCGCTGACGATGTGAATTTAGTTTTGGAGGCAGAAACGCAGCTCCGCTCGATGTGATTGGTCAAGTGCCTGTCCATATCTCCACGTCACGATGTTGCCAAAGTGGAACGGTGCGGTAACGCGGCACGGTACGCTGACATAACCAACGATATTAAATACCCTAGCTAGATACACCACGTGCGCTCAAAATATGTCCCAATCAAGAAGTTCTTGAACATCACTGAAGCACTTCTTGGTTCACAGTCACGCGCGGACAGTTGAAAAGTCAAGATGCCGCAGAGCTCCGTGAAAAAATGCGAAATAAATACTTATAGTAGGTGAAGTTTCGTTTTTTAGGCAGGTATTTAAACAATGTTTCTTAATTAAAAGCATTTGAAGCAAATTTTGTTCTAATACTTACTATAAACTGATTAAATAGAAAATATTTGTGATATTCAAATGCATGGACGGTAATATAGCCCTCTCTTTTCCCCGCGGTCCGTACCTGCTATATTGCTAACAGCGCATTTAGGATTGCGCGTAGAGTCAAAGAAATAAGGTCTATATTCTTCCGCATATAGCAATAAGTCGTAAAATTGTACGAGCTTGCATATCGAACTGACATAACATTTTGAAGCATCCGTTTTAATTAAGACCTTATACAGTATGCATTAAAAGTGACTTTCAATGTTTAAATAATGCCTTAAATTGTTTTTGACTACACGATCATATTACGGAGCTCCGTGGATCGTCCAATGTACTTTTTGGACAGGTTTCGGCCACGATTTTGTTCGTGATGTTGTATCTAGGGTATTTAATATCGTTGTACATAACGTGCAAATTTGCTACCAAGTTTGCACGTTCAGTCAACGCACCGCGCAACGTTACCGCACCGTTCTACGTTGACGACGTCGTCACGAGAGGTGATGTGGACAGGCACTAACAACCACAAAAAAACTAGTTGTGACGAGAAAGGGGGACCTGATGAATCGACCACGCCATGTCGCCTGCAAAATGCAAGCTTTGGCAATAGTGCCGCAAAAAGACACGTCGATTTTTGTGACGTCAAGGTTACTTGAATCCAGGGGCGTATTTATCCTATAGCCAAAAGAAGCCATGGCTCGTGGCTACATATTTTGAGGGGCGGCTGCAAGAGCAATAAGTGGCGGCAGAAGTCATACAAAAGTAACAGGAACTATCCTGAACGCTAAGAGGTTCAAATCGTAAACGATAAAAGTTTAGATCATTGCCTCAGAAACTTAGCTCCGAGGGGGTGATTCCCTTTTCGACGCAGCATTGCCGCGTAATTAAAGCGTCAAAATGCTAGAAAAAATAATTAAACTAAAAATAAAATCGTCTTCAAAATCGAAAATGGAACTAATAAGTAAAAAATAATATCTGGTTCATGATTTGGAGGTCGGGCGGGGTCAAGATTGAAATTGACGGAGACATCGGTGAACATGCATAAAATACATCGTGCGTGCCTTTGAAATTTGAAGGTTTCGATTTCCCCGGCTTCCACAATCAGATCCAATGGGACCACTTTGGAAGTGCACTCTTTCGATTAAAAAAATAATTTTGGAAATCGGTCCACTATTGACGGAGAAAACGATGAACGAAATGAATGAATGTAAAACAAATATATATACAGTCGAATACAGAACTATAGATAATATTTTAGATTAGGTGTAGTAGGTAAGATCAAGCGCAAAAAAAATAACATTAAAAAGCATATTACAGGGCGTAAAAAATCCTATGACAAAGACTAAACTAAAACTCAGCATTCTGTACACCCAAACAAGTAATATTACAAAATATTATACGTGGGAAAAATTTGTATTTTTAAGGTAAAAAAATACATTTTTTTGTCAGTACACAATGTATAGCGCGGCGTGCTACTGTGGCGCTACACAAAGAATGTGTCTGTGTGTATGTGTGTACGTGTGTGTATGTGTGTGCGTGTGTGTAAGTGCATCGATAAAAAAGTTTCTAAATAACGTTTTGAAAATATGAATGTATAAATCTTGAAAAGAAAATTGTGACTTTGACCTTCAATATCACCATAACCATAGAATTCCCAGGTATGGTCCAGAAGAAAAAATGATCATCATGATGTGGAAAATACGTGGCCTTCGACTTCGTTAAAGGATTTTTTACACCCTTTATATACTTATCCCAGAATCTTTGTTTCAAATCTGATGTTCTCTGTGTGTATTTCCCATGGCGTTGGCAGTGTCCCACACTCGCTTTTGGTTTGCAGAATCCGTGATGTGATGCGGTCCGGTATTATTGAGATAAGAAACTGTTAAGAATGCCCCATAGACATAGATTACAAAAGAATAATAGGATGTCCTTTTATGAAAACGATGAACAAAGTTGTTGTTGTAATGGTAAATTGAATTTTTGAGGTTAATTAAAAGAAAGTAAAATTTAAGTCTGTAACGATTAATGAATACAAATATGAGATTGGTTATCAATAAAGCATACCCATAAGACCGTTTCAATATAGTAACAAATACATACAGACAATAAATCTGCACAAGTTATAAATATTACGTAACTAGCAACAGCCCGTGACTTCTTCTGAATTAACTTTAGTTTATTTTAAAATCTCAATTACATCCAAATCTTTTCAGTAGTTTTTGCGTGATTGAGTAACTAACATACAAACTTTCACATTTATAATAGGATACTATTAGTAGGATTATTCTCAACTTCACATTCTTTTTTTTTGTACGTTCTGTTTTATTTTATATGTATTTTTGCATTGTATGTGTATTTTATGTGCTGTCAACAATAAAATCATTTTTCTTTCTTTCAACTGTACAACGGTCAATGCAGGCAATTTTAATGTTTGTTTTTTTTAATTTAAAGTTAGCGTTCGATAGAAAGATGTGATTAGTTTACGGCGCCAGGTGAGAATTTTTCAATGTTTTGGTCAGAGTTTTGGAACTTTACAGAAATAATCGACGAACTCCGTGGCCGTGTGGTTTATACGCCGGGTTTTAAGGTGTCGCCAACTCGAGAGGTACCGGTTTCGAATCCCGGTGGGGGCAGATGTTTCTGTGATGAACACGAGCATTTGTAGTATTCTATCCGTTACTCTAGATCCCATAGCACAAGCCTACAGCTGCTTACTTTGGGGCTAGGCTAATTTAATGATTCAATACGTGCTGTCTCATTATATTGTTATCGCAAAGAAACTGACAGCATCAACTTTAATCAAACTTTAAAGTTAATTGACTTCGCTGAATGCGACCGTCGGAGAGAGGTTGTCAAATATATAACTTCACAATTATTGAACTATTTTTATCCAGGAAGCCGACATCCTGGTATCATAGCTGCTCTGCTTCCTTGTATTCACAATGAAGAAGGTATAATTAGTGTGGCAATTAGCCAGCCCTCTCCAATTAATAATAATAATAATAATAATAATAATTTTTATTCATGCCAAAAAAAAAAAAAAAAACATATAAGGTACAAAAATTTTACAGCTGTTAGATTTACTAGACAAAGTACTGGAATTTATTTTTAGTATATTTTTTACATGAGGCAGTAGTCATAAAATGAAAACGTACAACTGACCCTAGATAGGCTATAAATATAGCCTGTGTTTAGGGATTCAGACCCTTCCAATAGGTTCCTTAAGATGACACAGTAATAAATTGTTACAGGATAGCGAAGCAGATCAGATAACAGCATTTGTTCATGACAAAGATATTAATAAAAATTACTGACTACATAAAATGGATAGAATACGCGTATGTGTTGTGTGTGTGTGAGTGTGTGTATGTGTGTGTCGGTGTCTCTGTGTGTGAGTGTGTGTATGTGTGTGTGTGTGTGTGAGTGTGTGTGAGTGCGTATGTGTGTGCGTCTGTATGTGCGTATGTATGGTGCAAGTATGAGTAGATGCAAGTGATATTATTTAGGATACAACAGCGAGCAATTTTTCGGTTTCCTCATATGATTTTCCACAAAGCCAGTCAGATAAAACTTTTTTGCATTTGGAGTGGGGTAGATGGTGATACAGGAGAAGGCTATTTATTTTATTGTATAAGTAAGGGCCAAGAAAGACAAAGAATCTTTTAGTAAACGCATAATTAATCCTAGGTGTAGGGCAGACATTTCTGTTGTTTCTTTTGGCGTTGCAAGTAAGTGGTGTTTTAGCATGTACATGTAGAAGTGTATTCATTATAAAAAGTTGCCGTACAGTCATAACTTTACAGCTTAGGTAAAGCTCATTTGTAGGAAACATAATGGGTCTGAAAGTGCTCACCTTCAAGATCGCACGTTGGGCCCTTTCCAGCGGTAAAAGATCTGTTTTGAAGGTTCCTCCCCATGCGGTAATGCAATAAGTGATAATGCTCTGGCATAGGGCAAAGTAAGTGGATCTGATAATTGAAGGTGGGACAACATAACGAAGTTTTCTAAAAATGTATATTAATTTTCTAATCCTGGAGGTAAGTGTGTCTATAAACTGTTTAAAATTTAGATTTTGATCAATGATAATTCCAAGATATTTAGTGGATATGGTTGAATTTATACACGGACAAGAGCAACTATTGAATTCTGGAAAAGAGCACATATGAGCTATTAGAGATGGTGGAGGCTTCGGTTGAGTGTCGTTGCGAATGGAGAAGGTGATGAAGTTGGATTTAGAGGCATTTAAAGTAAGTGTGTTAGCAACCAACCATGCAGTAACGGCATTTAACCCGTTCTGAGCGGTAGACAAGGCGTCTGTCCAAGTTTTCCCACTGAATGAAAGTACAGTATCATCCGCAAAAGACGTAATTTTACCGTTGAGAAGTTTTAGGTTACAAAGGTCGTTGATAAATACTAGAAACAGCGTAGGTCCTAGGATACTTCCCTGTGGAATACCATATGTTATAGGGGTATAGTCACTATATACATCATTTATTTTTACCCTTTGCGATCTTTCCAGCAAGTAGCTACTGAACAGTTTATGTTGGACACCTCGAATACCGAAGCTACCAAGCTTATTCAATAACAAGGCAATGGGTACGGTATCAAAGGCCTTTTTTAAGTCGAGGAAAATAGATACTACTTTATTTTTACTATTTATATTATTGGCAACATGATTCAGAAGTTCAAGAACAGCATCAGATGTGGACATCCCACGCCTAAAACCAAATTGATTTGGTGAAATTAGTTTACAACTTTCGAGGTACTTAATTAGTCTTTGGTTGATGATACGTTCAAGAACTTTAGAAAGAGATGTAAGAAGTGCAATCGGCCGATAGTTCCCGGGAGATTTTCTATCACCACTTTTATATATGGGATGAATTGTAGCCCTTTTAAATGCATTAGGAAAAATCCCTAGGTGGAAACATTTATTAAAAATAAAGGTCAAAGGTTCCGCAAGTACAGTAATGTAGCGCTTAAGAAACTCAGTCGATATGTTATCCCAACCTAGTGCCGTATTCGATTTTAGAGCAAGGATAGCATCACGAACCTCGTTTTGATCTGTGTCTAAAAGGACAAAAGATTGGGAGGAAAACGCAATCTTAGGTGGTTTATATTGTGTAGCTACGTTTTTGCTGTTAGTGATTTTATTTGCTAGGTCTTCGCCGACCGTAGCAAAAAAAGAGTTAATATTATTTACTGACTCAATTGGCGTTGCACCAGATTGTAGAAGGTCAGTTGAAGGGTGTTTTAAAGGAGTTGTGTGAGTTATCCGTTTAATAGTATCCCAAATCCTTTTGGTGTTAGTGCCCGCCATACGAAGTTCGTCCGTATCGTATTGCCTCTTAAGTTTCTTAAGCAACTTTGTACAATAACTACGATATCTAGTGTACGTTATTTTTAATGTGAGATTGTCAGGATTATTTTTCACTTTACGATGCATAGCGTCCCTGTTTCGAATACAGCGCAAAACTCCTGGTGTGATCCACGGCTTAATAATTTGTTTTCGTCGAGACGTGCGAACTAGTATCGTATGTTCTGTTATGAATGAGGTCAATATGCGGATCAGCATGTCTGTAGCACAATTAGGATCTTCAACATTATATAAAGACCTGAAATCCAGGTTGTTGATTGCCTGATCCATACCACAATAGTTAGTTTTGCGAATGGTGTATTTATTAAAGTTACGTGGTTGGCAGTTTTGCAAACATTGTATTACAGGAAAATGGTCTGTTACTGTAGAGTCTAATACAAGTGTGGTTGAGGGAAAATTAGTTTTTAGGAATACGTGATCTAGGCAGTTAGGTCCACGGGTTGGCAGTGTATGACCAGGTAGATAACCATGGAATGCTAAAGTGTCAAGATATTCAGCGGCTTTTGAGTCAGTTGATTGGGAAATGATGTTGATGTTTAAGTCACCTATAATTATAACACTTTTAAAAGAGTTTAACGTTTGTAAGATGCTACACAAAGAGGTCATAAAAGTGTCAATCGATTCATTCGAAGGCGACCGATAAATGCAGAGTATGGCAGTATCGGTTTTCAACTTAATCAATAGACAAGAAGCATTTGTCAAATTTAGTTCGTCGACATCACAGCTTAAATCAGATTTGATATATGTAACCACTCCGTCGGATTGGTTTAGGTGTCGTTTGGTGTAGAACGTATTATAGTTGCTCAACATAGGAATATTCTGATTTGATAAACAAGGGAGCCATGACTCCGTTAAGGCAATAACATCGAGTTCAAAAGGCAGACTAAATAGTAAAGTTTGTAAACTCAAAAAGTTTGCGTTTATTGAGCGTATATTTTGAGTTAAAATCTTAAAATTTGCCTTGGGATTCGCTACGTAAGTTAGACAGTTTTCAGGTCTGCAGGTATACGAAAGAGAAACCGAAAAATCATCAATTTTATTATTTAAAGATTTAGATGGCGAGAATGTAGCATGGAAAAGGAGTTGTCATAGATAAATGATTGCTTTAAAATCATGGTTTGATAGTAATTATAATTTAAGCTCTGCATCCCAATACTTAAGATACACTTGCAGTGTGTTGTAAAAAAATGTGTATATTTTATGTAAAGTTGTGAAGTGTGAGGTAGTTGTAGTGAGGTAGTTGTAAGATGTATATTTCCATTTAAAACAGTTTGTTTTTTGATTGTGGTATTTAGTTGAGTCAGTATTAAAAAACAAAAAATATGTAACACATATAAAAAAATAAAACTAAGATTATTCTTTTCCGTTCGAATAGCCACAAAAATAAAATTAAAAACCCGGCACCCAAAACAAAAAGAAAAATACCCTGCTATTAGGCCACACTGATGCTGATTTCAATGACGAGTTAAAATTAATCCGTGAAAATAATAAGAGGTTCTCCCGCGTTTCTATCCTCCAATGCAATGTAGGTAAACTAGATGTGGTGTATTGAGTAACAATTTAAAAATATACATCGGCAACACTGTTTCCCAGTATGTATGCGTGCTGAGTGTCATAGTGCTATCGAGCATAGCAGACCTAAAAATTGTAAGTCTTATCTTTTAATAACTATTGAGTGATTTATAAACATCTTCAAGTATAATCGTGTTTGGATTTTGACTGGCCCCACAAACACTAAACTAGAGATGTAGATGTTATTAATTCATGATAATATCTAAATGAGGTTAGTTTTGTTTTTAAAGTTTTAGTTAGTTGGTTTAAGTTTTAAGTGAAAATTTTTGAAATTCCTAAAAAGCTTGTTTAACTGTTGCCGATTGCTCGCTGGCAATACATTTAAGATCTCTCCCAGTCTTTTGTAACACTCGCACATTTTTTATTTTATGAGATCCAAAAAACAGTTTTTTTTCTTTCATTCAAACCTTGCCCGTACAATACCGAAAATAAAATGAAAAAGCAAAGCATTATCATATTCGGAAGTTATGTGCATACATACTTTACGGCATTACGTTTTTAATTATATAGATTAGAGATGAAAGTTAAACATATTTCACCAGGCATAGAATGGGTGATCAAAAATTAATTATTTCGAGCTTTTGTTCTTCGGGAGACACGTTGTCGGTCAAGGCTTCTGCACCCACCAATTCGCACTGAGCTTCATGAAGCGTTATGGACAGTTCTCCCTATTCAGCAATAGGAACAAAGATAAAAAAGTGGGAAATCAAAATCACTTAATCGCCACTTTGGAACTTTACAGAAACGAGGATCAAAGTTGTTTTTATTTCACAAAAATAAACATAAATAACTCATTGTAATTGAGTCGTAGCGCCATAAAAATAAAAACATATTCATAATATAATAATTTCATTTCATTAAAAGGTGTATAGGGTCTTTATTTTACAAATAATCGTAAGCATAAGTCGTTCATCAAGTCAAGTGCCTCCATATATATCTACACGCAATTGGTATTAAATCAAATAAAGAATTTCAATAAATACTTAAGTTTTGATTACAAAACTTTTATTTTACTTTAATGATAATTTTCAAGTTCTCGTAACGGCAAGCTAAACACACAAATCTAACTTTAGTACTGTCCTATTTCCCTGTGCGGGTGTTAGGTGGAAACAGGCCGATTGCAAGTGTTTGCTGGCGACAGGGTCGAGGGTCGCGGGCTATCCAAGTTTCCTCATAAAACGCACTCGCTCGGCTTGTCGGCGCCTCCGATCGCTCAAGTGGTGCCGACCACTTACAGGACTACTAACAATTGTATTAGGAATAAACTTCAGCCGATACACCAATTTAGTGAACAAATTAAATTAAACCATTAAGTACCTGCGATTTGGCTAAGGAAAATTAAATTGACTCCTTTGAATTAACATTTCATATGAAGTTTATTTCCTACCTTTAAAACATTTGATTCATCATCATCAGCCTAGTAATGTTTCAACTGCTAGGGCACAGGCTTTCCTTGGAAGGAATAGGGAAAACGGACTATGAAAAGTGTGTAGCAATAAAAACTGCTGACAAAATGTGTCTGGCAGTATGAATGTCAAATTGTTTACAATACTCTCTACAACATTCATAGGAATCTGTCCTCAGTCTGTAAGTACCTAAACTGAGTAAAATTTTTACGTTCCTGTGCCACCTGATACCTGAAAATTGGCCCACAGTACAAGTTAGCGAGTATGTATACGTTCATTGTACACACTAATACTACTCGATTATCCATATTTTGTCCATGCGAAAATAAATAAGGTCTGGCAGTCTTGGGATCTTGTACTAAGATACTTAATTCCAAATAATACTCTGAATCTCTCAGATCTATTGAAGAGCAACTGATAACTAACTTTGTTAACTCATACTAAGTATTAGGTGTATAATAATTCTAATGTCATTCCTTCTTGCGTAGGTAATTGTGCCTAACTGTGTCTCTTCAGTTATAAAAAAATATTTCTTTATAATCGTGGTTGGTGTTTATAAGACGACCCATAATCCATCACCTGCTACTACATTGTTAAAGTATCTTGATTTCGAAGATCGTAGATTTATTAACGCGGTAACGACTGCAACCGTAACTTCTGCGCTTAGTACTTATACTTATTTCACTATTGAATTGAGTCTTGCTTCCGTCCGCGATACAGGATAATGATCAAACGATTTTCCTTTTCCTTGAATAGGTAAGCTGTATTCGTTCCCATATTTCGATCCTGATCTGGCCGGTTCATTTCGCGTAAGGGGACGCAGCGGTCAGATTAAGTCGTTCCGGCGATACTGACCGGACCGGAGGAGCCGGGGCCGCGGCGTCGGCCGGGCGGCGTGTGAACCGTAAACCGTGCGGGTCGATCCATTTTTGTATCAGCAGCACTTGACTTTGTTCGGGATGTGGATGTTATAAATGGAAATGGAGGTGCGGGATAATTATTTGATATTTTTAAAGGTCTTTTCATTACTAAATCACATTTCTTTTTAATAAAAATAAGAAATTTAACTTGCATCCATGAAGTTGTTGTACCAAAAGTGTTTAAAACCCACATCCATCTGGTGCACGATTTAATGTCATGTAATTATATTCTCAATTTAAAGTAAACTATTGAAACCCAAGGGAGCTAAATTTGTATGGAGCTTCCCATGGGTAAATCATTACATTTCAATTTGAAACGCTGAAATGGTAACAATAACTCCTATCAAAAAATAACGATATGAATAGTCATATTATTCATATCATTTACATTTGTAATGGTGTAACGACTCAGAAGCTAATAAAACACACTCTTTTTGACTCTCGGGTAGATATGTGTATGCTTAGCACAAGACGTACTCACCAATAGCCAGTAAACGTCTAGCGCAGCGATGCGCTTCGCATACACTACAAATGGAAAGTGACTTCATGATTTATCTCATATTGAAGTTATTTTTCAATTTGACGACTTTGTGCGCAGTGAGAAATAAACAGCCCTTGCTGGTTTCTTGTCGGTTCTGTTCAGTACAAGGTCTCCCGCCGTAGATTTGCGAAACGATGGTGTAGCTTTTCGACATTCACAAGTGCTTGTAACAGCCTAGACTGAATAAAAGATATTGAATTTTGTAATAGTTTTGAAAAGAAAAGCCAAGGCTGTACAAGATGTAACTTCCTCGGTCCAACTAGTTGTTGTTGTATGCCAATGAATATAACAATTCCTTAAAAACTGTCTAAGTACTTACAAGTCAGCCATGACGGGGTTCTGTCGAAGATTTCACAAGATTCAAAGTTTATTTTGCATTAATAGGGATTTAAATCTAAAGTAAATTTTATTAGAAATATAGCGTGTGCGTCTCTGGACGCCCGACAGAAGTGATAACTTAAACTTATCTAAGTGGCGCAGCGGGTAAGAGTGAGAGAGGAAGAGCTTGCCTCCCGCTGCCGTATGCGTGAGAGGAAGGGAAGCTAGACAGACTGGCGCCGTAACGCGTTACGTAACGAAGCGGTTTACCCTCCCATAAGGAGTTATCACTTCAAAAGTTTCACACGGACCAGGCGCACACGGGATTCGAACCCGCACCCTCCGCTATCCAGGTACTGACCCACACTGACCAATTGGACCGCGTGGTTTTTTTTTGCTAGCAAAATTTTCTTTAGATTTAAACCGTTGTAGCGAAATGTATAAAAATAGTAATAATAGGAATTTTCTATATTTTGTTTTCGCACATCTTGTGTCACACAACACGGAGCCAATCAGGCCGAATGTTTTCTGCGGCTGTATCTCGCCCCAGCGAGCCCTTATTTCCTTTACATCTGCTGCGGATACTACTACTTGTAATAACTCGATCAGTTTCATATTAAGTACTTTTTTAAATCAGTTGGTAAAGTGATATTGGATGCATTTTAAATTAAATATAGCACGGACCACAAAAGTTTTGCTAATAATTTTGAAAAATATTTCAGTAATAGTGTAAAACATATTATACCCAATGGTAATACTTCCTTATTAAAATGGGATGGCCACCTTTAAAGGTACAAAAAGGGCCACCAACATTTCAATAAGGTACAAAAAAAAATAAGTAGCGAAGTAACGAAAATAATTCAAGAACTGAATGTTAATACATCTCCGGAGGTGGATAATGTGGGAGCAATATACCTATATATCCAATCAATATGTAAAACTATTGCACCCTTAATAGCTTACTTAATAAACAGCAGTTTAAGTACGGGAAGGTATCTACAAGGCTGAAAAACAGGCATTGTTAGACCAAAATACAAAAAGGACAGTCATAAGGACTACGCCAACTACCTAATAATTGAGAAAAGTATTGCTAGCCTAATTTAGGATTTTTACAGAAGTAATAATATCTCAACAGATAAACCCACTGAACAATTGTTGTCTGCATTTACATATAAAATAAATGAATATCTAAACGCTACAAAATAAATAAGTCTACATTCCCTTGTAGCTGTAAAAAAATCACACTTCTAAGTTACCGTAAAAAAGATAACACCATTGTTGTAACGTATCTACAAATTTGTAAGCAACTCACGGTGGGCTAGTTCGATTCGCTTGTCCGGCTTTTTTTAAAAAACTTCACCTTATATACATCGTGAAGGAACAAATTGTCTAAAGCGTCCAACAAATAGTAGGGGCTCGCGCAAAACGTCTAAGTTCCAGTAACCCACGTCATCTTAGAAATGGCGCTCTCTAACGAGGCCTCATCCCTGGCCTAAGAATAAAACGTTTTGTATCGAGAATTGAATCGACGCGTTTCCTAACCGAAACACATTCCGCTAGATGGCAGCATTTATGACACTCCGGTGATTGTCCCGGTCAGACTTAAAAAGGTCCCGAGATAGGCTAAGCCCATATCGGGGTCGCGATATCAGGGTTGTGAACAACCCGCCCAGTAATTTAGATATTTTTTTTATAGCCAGGTAGGCAAATGACTCTGCCCCACCTGATGTCAAGAAGCGATAAAGCCAGAATCGAAGATAGCTGGTACAGCAGTTATAAACTGCCACACCAACCATCCTCACCTTGCCGGCCTGCAGAAATGCTTCTATCATATCATATATTAGTACGATTATGAAAAAACAGAAAACTGCGGGACTCACCCACCAGCGGTTCCGTACGTAATATGTGGGTACGCAACATAAACAGCAGTATCTTTTTTTTACGTTCACATATAAGTTTGATTGTTTCACAGCTTCAAATTTAAGTAGACCTACTCGTAAGTATATAGTTTAACATACTTGTTTCTTTATTTTTTTTTAAATTTATTTATCAAATATAATTTTAAACGGTTAACTATACTTTATAATTTCGCCAAACTGATTAACAGTTTATTGGCGAAAAATGCACTCATTTTTAATCATATATCAATTTTAAATTTACTACAAAAACAATGCCTATATTTTTATCTAATTTAGTTTGAACTTAAATCAAACCCTTCATTCATTACATACACCTATCCTAACATGCCAATGCCACAAGTAATATTGAAAATTACTTCTTATAATAAAACTAGCTGACTCGGCGAACTTCGTACCGCCCAAAAGTAATAATTTGCAATAAATTAAAATTGCGACTATAATTTGAGATTTAAACTATCCTATCTCTCAAGTTGGATCGAACTGCACATGGTGTGCGAATTTTATTATAATCGGTTCAGTGGTTTAGGAGTCCATTGAGGACAAACATTGTGACACGAGATTTATATATATTAAGATAAATGAATTACAATTTGTTTAAAGTAACAAGGGAGATAGAGTACGTGCTACAATCAAAATGTATGTTAATAAACAGTTGTGATTAGCTTATCAAATTTTTCTAACAGGATTTGTTTTACTTTACATTGGAAACCTAATACGCTAGTACAGTCCTCCATATCTAAGCTATTGAATATTCGTGGAACTAAATACTCCCGGGTTCTTCTTCCAATATAATTTTGTGCACCCGGTTCGTCAAATTGTTTAAAAAGTGCAATTCTTAGTTTACGATTTATAATTTTTGGTTTCAACAAACTAAATTCCGAATTTAATTGACTAACATCACTCATTAAATAAAACATGTATCAACGGGTTAGATGCACTGATTTTATTTATTTATTGACGCTTCGCATCCTTTGCAGGAATGCGTCGTCAATTATTCTGATTATTCTGTCGTCAATTATTCTGACGACGTATTCCTGCAAAGGATGCGAAACGTCAATAAATAAATAAAATCAGTGCATCGAACCCGTTGAAACTTGTTTTATTTATATGGTTTAAATTTTACCTCGACACCTCTCGCGTTCCCGAGATAGGGTCTAGACAGATAGGCGGACGGATAGAGGGCCAGACGGACAACAAAGTGAACGGATGCGTTTTTTCATATTGAGGTACGGAACCCTAAAAATGTAAGAAAATAAGTACTTAACTACAGAAAGTTTCACGTATGTATACAACAGGCTAGTTGACCCTTTTTGGAAAAAGGTAAATGGTTAATAAATGTTCTATTAGACCGAAAAAAAATGTATTGTATTTTTTTGAGACCTAGAAAGTTACAAATCTTTCATTTTAAAATAGACTTTTCATGGACATACAAAAACGCTGTCGGCCATATTAGTCTATAGATTATCTATTCTATGACGTTAAACGGTAGTAAACAAAATCTCGTAAGCACGTAGAAAATAACCTGAGTTTTTAATAAAAAAAAAATATTTCTAATAAATACCACGAAAAATATAGTAATTATCATTATTGTATTGTACGAAAAAGTAAAAACACATTCTTGAAGACTCCAGGAAAGTTGTGGATTAAAGTGTGAAAGAAATTAACCTACGCAATACCTGGTTAGAACTTGCTAAAAGGGATCCTGCAACTTTATCGACTCATAGTAAAATTTATTTCTGCGAAGATCACTTTGATGTAAGTACTCATTGAATAATATTTTAATTCTCTTCATTTATTATCAGTTTAAATAATACAAATTTTAAGGTTATATATGAATGACATTTAGTTGTTTACTACCAAAGAGAGTCACAATCATGGCGGATGAGGCGAACAGCGTTTTTAGTGTTAAAAAAGGATAGACTAAAAATATTTTTTTAAATTAAATTTCTACAGCAATCTTCTGCTTTTATGAAGTGAAATCGATATTTATTTAAAATTATTGTTAGTTATCAATGTGTAATTTGAAGATAATACCATAAACATTGTGTTGAGCCTTGATGGTTTGCCTTTTATGTTAAAAACTTGTAACTACCTCTAATAACATTAATTACGTATTCTGGCCCACACATAATACTTGATCATTTGAAAATTTCAATTTAGTTTTTGATTTTACATCTTCGGAATCAAAAATTGAGCTTCATTCAGTACTTTAAACTTGGTCTTATTGGAGATATTATATTTAATTTTGACCCTTTTGATTTGTACTTTCTGTCAATCTTGCAAGTAACAATATAGGGGTAGTGACTATTTTTTTTGTTCTTGTCCATCATATAATTAATAAAAAGTATTGGACACGTAATCTTTATTCATATACACAAAACATTACAGAGATATATCATACCGATTTAAAATATCGCATGATGACACGTCTTGGTACAATTTGTACCTAGAAGTGACGTCACGAGCCCCTCTTCCAAACTGTGCAAAACTCCCAATTTAAAAGTCTCTTCGGTGGTGTCGTGTTAGGCGGGTCGTTACGTTCCCTTAAATATGGTTAAGCGAAGCGATGGGTGGGGCATGCGCCATGCACGTGAACGGGTGCTGCCAGCGGAGATGACGCGGAGCGGAGATCTGCCCTAACTTCCTTGATATTAAAGATGTTAATGTTTAGTTACACTTAATATAATTAATTTGTATTTATACTGTGTGACACAGCAATCAAAATTCAGTTAAAAAATTAATGTATAATTAATCATTATGATATGAAAATTGACTTCATGAATCATCTCTGAAGTCATTTTTCAACTTGACGACTTTGTAAATAATAAAACAGGGAGAAAAACAGCCCTTGCTGAGTTTCTTGCCGGTTCTTCTCAGTACAAGGTCTCCCGCCGTAGATTTACGAACCGATGTCGTAGCGTCTAGACATTCATGAATGCTTGTGTGCTTATTAATAAGTGTGTATAAATGGGTATAGTGTCAATGATACATACAGTTTCTTAGTAGTCAAATGTAATAGGGTTCCACAATTTGTCACACGTAACAATAATCACAAATGTACACAGAAGGCTAATACGGTAACACAATACAACACGTAGAAACACAAATTATAAGCTAATCAACAAAATCAGACACAACAATTGGTAAACAAAGGAGATTGCTCAGCTTCCATACATGTTTGGCCTAAAGACCAATAATCATGAAAAATTGTTTCCTAGATTCGAAATTATATATAAATTACTGTAGAAACGAATATTATTGACGGACACCCCTGGGAACTTCTATAAACCATATACACTGAACATATTAAAATAATAAAAAACAAATAAGTTATATAGTAAACTAGGGAAATCAAGCCAAGTACCGAAATTATGGATTAGATTCAGGTATATAGAGCATGAAGATTAACAGATAGTTGCCTGGAGTGGCATTCTGTAAAGACACATTTCACTTTCGAGCGCGGATCCGTGTCGGATTTTATCATTGGCATTCTGTAGTCAAGTGAGAATCAACGCTAGCGCTACTAGGCGAGAGTGGCGGTGAAATGAACTAACGCAGGATATAGCTTGACAATATGCCCAAGGATTTGAAGTTAAATGGCATTCTGTAACGAATTTTACACTCACTTTCGGATCCGCACTCGAATTTTAATGTCAAAGGTTTTCGTTTCGTTTTTGTTTTATTCTAAGTGTCAAAGTAACTTGGTGCGTAGCTGCGGCATTCGATCTTTGTTAATAAATTGCGATTTTTGTTTAAAGAAGAAGTAGATAATATCTTTAAAAGTAAGTATTTGTAATGTAGGTCTTATTGTTTATTTATTAATTCAAAAACTCATGTCTACCTAATATTTTCAGATGGCCCACTCTATTGCCTTATGCTTAATATTGAAGGAAGCTCATAACATAGATGTGTCTAGAAGCCGTCGACAAGCCCAGTTTCTTCGCAATCTCGATTTGTTCACACGTGAAGATGACTATGTGAACACTTATAGACTTAGCGAAGAACTTATAAAACAATTGGAAAATGAAGTAAGCATTTATTTGGTAGACACAAAGCGAAAAGGAAAGGGATTATCCAATAGAATCAAGGTAGAGTACCTTAAACACATAACCACGATAAACCCAAGCAATATATACATAATACTATGTTGTATACTAATAAAAAAAAATATGTTGTTTCAGCTACTGTGTGCACTTTCATTTTTTGCAAATGGAAGTTACCAAAGAATACTAGGGAAGAATATTTACACACATTTATACCAGCCATCAATGTCAAGAAATATAAATGAAATTGCCTCAATTTTATGTCATCCAGACAGTAAAAAAATATATAAAATTTCCGCAAAATGCATCACAACGCCAAGCGTTAAAGGAACGGTAAGTAAACTCTGATTAACTAGAATTAAACAAGTACTCTGCTCAAATAGGTATATAAAGAATGTTTATGGTAGACCATTGAGTTCAATATTATATTGTAAATCAACAAGACCAGTGTTCTAACTATTTTAGGTAGTGAAATCATAGAAAAGCTAGGTAGCAAATATTAACTGAACTATTCAGGACAAACTTTACCTTTGTTACAGATTTTTTGAGAAATTTCAAATTCCCGGGGTTGTTGGTTGCATAGAGGTACCTTTGTCACCATGATACGACCGAAAGAAAACGAGGAACGGTATTATTGTAGTAAAGGTAACCATGCAAGAAATGTTCAAGTAGTAAGTACACTTTTAACAGGTTTTCATCTATTTGTTACTTTTCTAAAACTTGTCATGATTCATGAACACAAAAATATATAAATTATATGGATATAGATATAGATATGTATATATATATATATATATATATATATATATATATATATATATACTGGAAATATATTTCTTAATTTTTTTGTTACAGATTGTTGATGCCGATCTCAATATTTTGCATGTAGATGCCTCATTTGGTGGAGCTAGCCATGACAGCTTCATATTCAATAACAGTGAGCTAAAAAATCACTTAGAGCATTCGACCAACTCTGAAGAAGTTGTGTTTTTATTGGGTAATTTTTGAATAATATCTAATAAATTATTTAACAGTGGAAAAGCAAAGTCGCTGTGATACTTGATAGCGGGCCGGGAAGTCTTCATGTAAATAAAAGGCAGGTTCGGATGACGAATTGTATAATGTGTCTGATCTCATGGACGTGTGGAAACGGAAGTGTAAAATCAAAGACAACATTTCTAATTAACAATCGGCAATAGACAATAATAGCATTGGATAGATACATAACATCAACCTCAAACATCAACCTCAACCTTCCTCTGGCAACACTGGCGCAACAGCTGTTTTTGAATTGTCCCAATAGTTTTATTTAATTTATTTAATAAATCTTATTAATTGTGCTCTTAAACCAATAATATCATTAAATAATGATTAATAACTAAGTGTTAATATATAAAAACGATTGTAAAGTGAGTGAAATTACTTAAAAACGTACTGTGACATTTACCGGCTTTATTGTGAGTCATTGTCATCTGTTTCCAAGATATTTTCATAATTCCAGTAAGTTATTTTTACAAGTTACCTTGACAATTACTTTATTCTATATCAATAAAGTGTGTAAAGCATCAAATAGTTAAAAACTGGCAATTTTTTTTTTATAAAATACCTACATAACCTTGCTATTGTTGGTTAAATAAGTCCTGTTGTATTTAACAACATACATTCATTCAAGTTAAACTAAGATAATATCGTTAATATATAAATATGATGACTCGTAAGGCTCTGTCTCGTCAGGAGGAGTCTAAATTTCAACTGACTTTGAGAGAACTCAAAGCCTCTAAGGATTTATGCGACCAACTACACAAGGAACGGGATGACAATGAGAGGGAATTAATAGAAATTTTAGATAAAAATCAAAAGTTAAAGAGCGAAATGGCAGAACTGCACAAACAGTGTATTGATACTATTGAAGCTCGGGACAGGCTCCAGTTCATCGTAGATGGCTTTGATCAATGTAGAAGTGAATATGACCAAGCATTACAGCGTATTCACATCTTGGAAAAGCAACTACATGACGCAAAAAACACAATATCACTATTAGAAATGTCAAAACACAATAAAACTGTCTCGTTGAATCGGAGCTTGTTTGATGAGTTGGTAGTCAGTGCGCCAGAGATGGTTTCTGTGCCAACCAATAACCAACCAATTGTTACAATAGATCTTACTTGTAATGACAGTAGAAATAACAAATTGGGGGTTGTTGGATGTAACAAATTGAAGAAATATGTAAAAATTAATAGATATATTAAAAAAACTCAAAAGTTAATTAAAAAACAAAAGTTATTTATAAAAAATGTTAATATCAACAGGGAGAGATTACAGTTAATTGATGAATTGGACATTTATTCTGCAAAATATAATAACATTAGTTTAAAATATGAAACAGACACTCAAATTTTACAAAGTAAAATAGATAAACTACAAGATTGTCTCTCAAATGTAACCAAAAAATATGAATTAGCACAATGTGAAATGAAGGAACACATGCAGGCCATGAATGAGTTAATTGATTTATGCAATTACAATAATGAAAGATTTCATTCGCTAACAAACAATCACACTTGTGATTGTAAACAGTTGGGAACTCAATCATCGCTCAATTTTGACTCCTACACTTTACAACATAAGTCTATATCTATTGATTCCCAACTTCAGCCAATAGGTACACACTTGACACCGGTGAAAGTAACTCACTCAAGAAACACATCTTTAGAAAATAAAAATAACAAGATTGTAATGTTTAGTGATGAAATTGGAAAGAATATGGGCCCTCTTTTATCTAAAATGGGACATTCAATAACAAATAACTGTATGCCTGGTACCACTTATAAGGATATTTTAGAAAAGGCA
Source organism: Chilo suppressalis (assembly GCA_902850365.2). Classification (NCBI taxonomy): domain Eukaryota; kingdom Metazoa; phylum Arthropoda; class Insecta; order Lepidoptera; family Crambidae; genus Chilo; species Chilo suppressalis. The sequence continues at coordinate 40,687,501 of OU963894.1, forward strand.
AGTAAGCATAGCTACAGCAAATGTCACGCCTTGTTATTTTTTGTAGGAAACAGAGGCAATTTGAACAAAAAAATATTATTAAAATATATAACAGATTTAAATACATTAAATGTGGAAAAAATTGTATTGTTCACATTGCCTTACTGCAACAGTCTGCCAAAAGAGGAAAATTTGTTAAGATATAAATTAAATATGCTTTTGTACACAATTTGTAAAAGCAAAAAATACCATTTGATTGACTCTAACAATTATGTTAGAAATTTTTATTTGACAAAAGATAAATATTATCTTTCTAATTATAATAAAAGACAGGTAGCTAAATCGCTATCATATTTCTTTTTTATGTCAGCCAAGAATTTGGCTAAACAACTTGCTCCTATTGAGCAACCTTCTAATGACATGACAATCAGTAATTATTCTACTGAAACCACTCAAAATAATAATAAATGTTTAAATTAAGCAATCAGACAAAAGATAATTCGTCTTGCATATTGTTAAATAATAATGTAAATAAAAAATACAATTTTGTTAATATAGATAACAAAAACCCATCCAAAAACATTGCAAAAAATGTAAGTTTTATCAACCTGGTGCATCTTAATATTCAAGGAATGATGGGTAAGGACTTAGAAATTGAATTATTTATGAATTGTAATAATATAGATATTTTTTGTATTACAGAGCACTGGCTAAAAAGTCATCAAAATATATTTAATTTTAATAATCATCAGGTTGGTAGTTCGTTCAATCGAGAAAATGCAATTCGAGGTGGCTCTTTAATATTATTGAATAAAAAACTAAAATTTAAGGAACGAAGAGATATTGTGAGCCTCTCGGTTGAGCGAACAATAGAAATTGCCTGTGTGGAACTGGACCAGCTTGTTGTATTGAGTGTATACAGACCTCCATCAGCATTGTATGATTGTTTTGAAGTTATCATGGATGAAGCTCTTAAAAAAACTTACACTACAGGCAAACGGTTGATTGTCTGTGGTGACTTTAATATTGATTTATTAGAAAAATCTAGTTCATGTACTAAAATAAAAAATTTATTTCAATCATACAATCTGAAAAACTTATTCATTGAGCCTACTAGAATAGCTGCCACTTCGGCCACTTGTATTGATAATATATATACAGATATTATACCACAGAAAAAACAAATTATTAATAAACTAGATAGTGATCATTGTGGCCAGTTGATTACATTTCCGTATCAGCTCAAGCAGGTGAAGAAAAAACACATCACTGTTATACCAAAAACTGCTAATCGTGTGGAACGTTTTAAAAATCAATTAGATAGAAAATTGTGTTATCTTAAATATAAAGACAGTCCAAATGATTTATATAATGATTTTTTTAATATATATTGCGATGAATTTAATAATGTTTTTGTACCCAAAAAAATATGTGTTAATGATGCGGTAAATTTTAGTAAGTGGGCTACGCCTGGAATTCATAAAAGTAGAAGAACACTTTATGAACTTTATAATGAACGAAACTCTAACACTAGTGAAAAATTTAAAGAGCATGTTCGTAACTATTCCAAATTGTTTAAAAAAGTATGCCGCTTAGCAAAATCAAATTACTTAAGTTCAAAGATTAAGAACAGTAATGACAAAATCAAAATGACATGGAATATTATAAACAATGAAACTGGAAAATCCAAAACTCGCGAAAATAATTATAACCTAAATATTGATAATAAAAAGGTTACATCAGATATTGAAGTTGCTAAAGTGTTTGAAAATTTCTTTACTGATATTCCAGTTTCAACTACGAAATCTTTGAACTCTTCCCCCATTGCTGCCGAATCAATCTTAAGAGAAAACGTGAAACCTTGTACTAGTTATTTTCATTTTAAACATGTTGACTTTAAAGATGTAATAAAAACGTTTCACCAATTAAATAAAAAGAAAACCGCGGATCTGTGGGGCAATTCCGTTGATGTTTCTAAATCGGTAATTGAGACAATAGCTCCTATTCTAGCTTGCATATTTAATGATTGTGTTGACTGTGGTGTTTTTCCTGACCTCATGAAATACAGTAAAATTACTCCTTTGCATAAATCGGGAAGTACATCAGACCCCACAAACTTTAGACCAATTTCTGTACTACCCACCTTTAGTAAAATTTTTGAAAAAATCATGTTAGATCAAATGCAATCACATTTTAATAAATATAATATACTTCACTGTAAACAATTTGGTTTTACACGGGGTCGTTCAACAACCGATGCCGGTGTTGAACTTATACAACAAATTTTTGACGCCTGGGAGAACTCGCAGGACGCTCTAGGTGTGTTTTGCGACTTGTCCAAGGCTTTTGATTGCGTTTTTCATGACACATTACTCAGGAAACTCCACCACTATGGATTTAGAGATACTGATCTGGATCTTATTGCATCATACCTGAGGGATAGGATTCAGAGGGTTGACATTAATGGTAATAAGTCTCCGGGTTCGCCGGTTAAGATGGGTGTTCCGCAGGGCTCAATCCTAGGTCCTTTCTTATTTTTAATTTATATTAATGACTTACCTTACTATGTAAGAGATAACCATGAGATAGTATTGTTTGCGGATGATACATCACTTTTATTTAAACTCAAACGCAATGAAAAAGTTATTGACGACGTGAACAATAGTATCTCTAAGATAGTCCACTGGTTCAATGTTAACAATTTATTACTTAATGAAGAAAAAACGAAATGTATGAAATTTGTATTACCTAATGTAAAACAGGTAAAAACCAGTGTGAATGTAAAGGATAGGAATGTGGGCCTTGTAGACACCACAGTATTCTTAGGGATAACTTTAGATTCTAAGCTTCAATGGGGCCCACATATTGATAAATTGTCAAATAGACTTAGCTCTGCAGCATATGCCGTAATGAAGATACGCCAGTTAACGGATGTAGATACGGCCAGATTAGTGTACTTTAGTTATTTCCATAGTGTAATGTCCTACGGAATTTTATTGTGGGGAAATGCCGCCGACATTCAAACTATTTTTGTGCTGCAGAAGAGAGCTATTCGATCAATTTATAATCTTAAAGTTAAAGAATCATTAAGAGATAAGTTTAAAGAATTTGGAATAATGACGGTCGCATCACAATACATATATGAAAATTTATTACTTGTAAGAAAAAATATTAATTTGTTTCTTAAAAACAGTGATGTTCACACAATTAATACAAGAAACAAAAATAAACTAACTTTACCTGCTACTAGGCTTCACAAAATTAATAATTCATTTAAAGGTCTTTGTGTTCGCTTATACAATAAAGTCCCAAGCAATATCCAAGAGTTAGCCATAAATAAATTTAAAGATATTATAAAAAAAACACTTATTAAAAAAGCTTATTACAAAGTGTCTGATTATATTACAGACAAAAATGCTTGGGTTTGAACTGTTCCAATCATTCCAACAGGTTTTCTATATTAAATAAATCATAATTGTATTGACGTTGTAACAACATAATGATTTGTAAATGTTGTTACATAGACTTTTAATGTTGTGGAGTTTTTTTCGCTCGTTTTTCTCCGCAGCTAAAAAATATGTCCATAACGAGTGGTAGGGAAAAAAAAATTTTGGACGATTCAAAAGAGTTGTACTATACATCCAATTTAAATAAAGATATATTGATTTCTGATTTCTGATTTCATCTTCCCTTTTTTTTAAGCTGTTGTTTTACAATAAATTAATTAAAACTATATAACAAAAATGGTAATTAATTTTAACAATGAAAACCAAATGGTAAATGTGTATTGACGGAACGCAACAGTGCTCTGTGGAACCAGTGACATTATATGACATTGACATTAGCAGCTTTATTTCAATCAACAAAAATGCCAATCATGACATGAGTACAAACAAACAAAATGCGTGATTTTACATAGTTCTACAAACAAACAAAATACGTGATTTTACATAGTTCTTACAAGTTGCATTCAAGATTTTTACATATTATTTACATGAATAAAGGAAATGCCCATTTTGACTGAATGCGGGAATAACAGAATGATTACATTACATTTCTAATAAGTAAAAAACATGAACAAAAGGAAATGCACATTTTTACTGAATGCGGTAATAAAATAATGATAACATTACATTTCTATATATGTAAAAATCAATTTTCACTGTACCTACGAGGTTTCCTAATTTGTCGACCCCAAGATGAGTATTTGACACTATCATGTGAATTATTCTGATTGTTTTGTGTTTGTGTAACAGGTATGTCTGTATTTGTGTTTTTATTTTCCAGGTGCAGGGGAGAAGCAGGAGGACTAGGCGGGGCAGTGGGAGTTGTGGACGGCGCCGAAGAGGGACGAATTGGGGTTTGAGGTTTCATGATGTGAACCCTATTCCGACGGAATGAACCTTCGTTAGAATCAACAGTGTATGATCTTGGTTTTTGATCTGTCTCAGTGATAATGCCTGGTGTCCAAACACTCTGTGGATGTTTTTTTAAAGTATACCCTATCCCCTTTTTGTAATGTGGGTAAGTATCTAGAATGTTTATTGTAATAAAGTTCTGAATAATCTTTTTGTTCTTTCATTTTTTCTTCAACTTTATTGTAATCTGGGACTTCTGGCTGTAGAGACTGATTAGTTATGGGTAATCTAGCTCTTAACGTTCTCGACATAAGTAATTGAGCAGGAGAGCACAGACCATGTTTGGGAGTATTTCGATATTGTAGAATAGCTAAATGAAGGTCAGTTTTGTCCATATAGCATTTCTTTATAATGTTTTTTATAGTACCAATTGCTCTTTCAACCATACCATTGGAGCGGCTATGGTAAGGACTAGAAGTGATGTGCTCGATTTGCCATTGAGAAGTGAAAATATCAAATTCATTAGAGTTAAAAGGAGGGCCATTATCAGAATGCAAAAATCTAGGAATGCCATGTCGAGCAAATATAGATTTCAAATGAGAAATAACATTACTGGCAGTGGATTTATTATTGAGAAGGGCAAGTTCTACATACTTAGAGAAGTAGTCTACAACTAGTAAGTACTTCTGTGAATTAAAATCAAATAAATCTACACCAACTTTGTACCAAGGAATAAGAGGAATTTCCTGGTGACATAATGGCTCTTTAGTATTATTGCGCCTGAAAGTTAAACAAACATGGCATGAATTAATATAAATTTCAATATCTGAATAGATATTAGGCCAATAGACTGAATTTCTGGCTAGACTTTGGCAGCTCTTGATACCTTGGTGACCTTCATGCAAGAGTTTCAATATATCATTTCTAAGAGAGATTGGAACAACAATATTATTATTTTTTAGGATTATTCCATTTAAGACTTGTAATTCATTTTTTATTGAGAAATAGGGTCTTATGCTTTCAGGGAGATTTTTTTTATGTTCTGGCCATCCATTAATACAGTAGGACTTAATAGTGATTAAATCCTTGTCTTTGGCAGTATGATCTTGAAATTCTTTTAATTTATAAGGGCTAATGGACAATGACTGAAGTACCAGATTGACATGAAGATCTATATCAGTCTCTAGGTCAGTTAAAGCTGGGTCTGGTAAAGCTGATCTTGACAGTGTGTCTGCTACATACAAATATTTCCCTGGCTTACACTGTACTGATATATTATATGGTTGGAGTCTGAGCATGATTCTTTGTAAACGGGCTGGAATACTGTAAAGTGGCTTTTTGAAAAGTGAGACAATGGGTTTGTGGTCTGTTTCCACAGTGGCATGTCGACCATAGATGTACTGGTGAAATTTAGTACATCCGAAAAGAATGGCTAACAGTTCCTTTTCTATTTGGGAGTAAGCTTGTTGTGCTTGACTAAGAGAGGCAGAAGCATATGCTATTGGCTGTTTTTCGTGACTTATGACTGCCCCCATAGCATCTTTGGATGAGTCAACTGACAGAACAATGTCTTTGCTTTGATCATAAAATGTCAACACTGGTGCTTCTGAAATTTTAATTTTTAGGTTCTCGAACTCCTTATTTTGTGAATCTGACCAGTCAAATTTTACATTCTTGGATAAAAGGGATCTAAAATTAGTGGTTTTTTGTGACAAATTTGGAATATATGACCCTAAATAAGTTACCATGCCCATAAAGCGTTGTAGTTCAGATAGATTAGTGGGTGGTAACATTTGGCATATTGCTTGGACTTTAGCCGGATCTACACTTACACCATTCTCACTAAAAACATGTCCCAAGTATTTGACCTGAGATTGACAGATATTGGACTTGTCTTTATTAAATTTAATGCCTATTTGTTCAGCACTTTGTAGAACACATTTTAACCTTTCATCGTGTTCCTCCTTAGTTTTGCCATGCACGAGCAAATCGTCCATCATGACCTTGACCCCATCAAGGTCACTGAACCTTCTGGTCATCTCTGCGTGAAAAATTTCAGGAGCCGCATTGATTCCAAAGGGGAGCCTAAGAAAACGATAACGACCAAATGGTGTTATGAAGGTACATAGCTTTGAGGAAGCTTCATCTAGTTTTAGCATATAAAATCCCTTATTGGCATCTAAAGTAGAAAAAAATTTTGCACCTGTTAAACTAGTTTTGATTTCATCTATAGTAGGGAATTGGTAGTGAGCTCTCATGATTCCTTAATTTAGCTTCCTGGGATCTATGCAAAGTCTAAGTTTTCCATTTTTTTTAGAAGTAAGTACTATTGAATTGACCCAATCAGTGGGTTCATTGACTTTAGTTATTACATTGTCTTTTTCTAATACTTCTAGTTCCTGTTTTAGGTCATCAAGTAAAGAAAAGGGAACTCTGCGACATGCAACTACAGAGGGGACAGCATCTGGTTTTAAAGTAAGGTGACATTTGAAATCTGTCAAAGTACCTATTCCTTCGAACAAATGAGAATATTCTCATAGTAAGGAAGTGTTATCAAATGTGACATTGTGTATTCTTTTGACAAGTTCTAAGTATTCACAACTTTTTCGGCCTATGACATTTTGACAGTTAAGATCCATTAAGTGAAAGTTAAGCAAAAACTTTTTGTTATTATGTAGGACATTGACTTCACATTGACCCACAGTGGGGAGTATTTCACCACTGAATGTAGATAGTTTGTGACTGCTCTTTTTTATGCAAGACAATGGTAATTTATGTTTCTTAAAAGTGAAAAATGACAAGATATTGGTGTCTGCACCTGTATCTAATAAAAATTTTGTATAGTGACCATTTATGTTTAGATATGTAGTAAAATTATTGCTATTATTTTGTATGGCTGACAAAAATAATGTACCCAAAAAATATTGTTCATTGCTATTAATTATTATATTGTTATCATACGTTTCATTGTTGACTTCTTCCACACAATGTGTTGACTTCTTCCACACAATGTGAATGTGTGGAAGAAGTCAACAATGAAACGTATGATAACAATATAATAATTAATAGCAATGAACAATATTTTTTGGGTACATTATTTTTGTCAGCCATACAAAATAATAGCAATAATTTTACTACATATCTAAACATAAATGGTCACTATACAAAATTTTTATTAGATACAGGTGCAGACACCAATATCTTGTCATTTTTCACTTTTAAGAAACATAAATTACCATTGTCTTGCATAAAAAAGAGCAGTCACAAACTATCTACATTCAGTGGTGAAATACTCCCCACTGTGGGTCAATGTGAAGTCAATGTCCTACATAATAACAAAAAGTTTTTGCTTAACTTTCACTTAATGGATCTTAACTGTCAAAATGTCATAGGCCGAAAAAGTTGTGAATACTTAGAACTTGTCAAAAGAATACACAATGTCACATTTGATAACACTTCCTTACTATGAGAATATTCTCATTTGTTCGAAGGAATAGGTACTTTGACAGATTTCAAATGTCACCTTACTTTAAAACCAGATGCTGTCCCCTCTGTAGTTGCATGTCGCAGAGTTCCCTTTTCTTTACTTGATGACCTAAAACAGGAACTAGAAGTATTAGAAAAAGACAATGTAATAACTAAAGTCAATGAACCCACTGATTGGGTCAATTCAATAGTACTTACTTCTAAAAAAAATGGAAAACTTAGACTTTGCATAGATCCCAGGAAGCTAAATTAAGGAATCATGAGAGCTCACTACCAATTCCCTACTATAGATGAAATCAAAACTAGTTTAACAGGTGCAAAATTTTTTTCTACTTTAGATGCCAATAAGGGATTTTATATGCTAAAACTAGATGAAGCTTCCTCAAAGCTATGTACCTTCATAACACCATTTGGTCGTTATCGTTTTCTTAGGCTCCCCTTTGGAATCAATGCGGCTCCTGAAATTTTTCACGCAGAGATGACCAGAAGGTTCAGTGACCTTGATGGGGTCAAGGTCATGATGGACGATTTGCTCGTGCATGGCAAAACTAAGGAGGAACACGATGAAAGGTTAAAATGTGTTCTACAAAGTGCTGAACAAATAGGCATTAAATTTAATAAAGACAAGTCCAATATCTGTCAATCTCAGGTCAAATACTTGGGACATGTTTTTAGTGAGAATGGTGTAAGTGTAGATCCGGCTAAAGTCCAAGCAATATGCCAAATGTTACCACCCACTAATCTATCTGAACTACAACGCTTTATGGGCATGGTAACTTATTTAGGGTCATATATTCCAAATTTGTCACAAAAAACCACTAATTTAAGATCCCTTTTATCCAAGAATGTAAAATTTGACTGGTCAGATTCACAAAATAAGGAGTTCCAGAACCTAAAAATTAAAATTTCAGAAGCACCAGTGTTGACATTTTATGATCAAAGCAAAGACATTGTTCTGTCAGTTGACTCATCCAAAGATGCTATGGGGGCAGTCATAAGTCACGAAAAACAGCCAATAGCATATGCTTCTGCCTCTCTTAGTCAAGCACAACAAGCTTACTCCCAAATAGAAAAGGAACTGTTAGCCATTCTTTTCGGATGTACTAAATTTCACCAGTACATCTATGGTCGACATGCCACTGTGGAAACAGACCACAAACCCATTGTCTCACTTTTCAAAAAGCCACTTTACAGTATTCCAGCCCGTTTACAAAGAATCATGCTCAGACTCCAACCATATAATATATCAGTACAGTGTAAGCCAGGGAAATATTTGTATGTAGCAGACACACTGTCAAGATCAGCTTTACCAGACCCAGCTTTAACTGACCTAGAGACTGATATAGATCTTCATGTCAATCTGGTACTTCAGTCATTGTCCATTAGCCCTTATAAATTAAAAGAATTTCAAGATCATACTGCCAAAGACAAGGATTTAATCACTATTAAGTCCTACTGTATTAATGGATGGCCAGAACATAAAAAAAATCTCCCTGAAAGCATAAGACCCTATTTCTCAATAAAAAATGAATTACAAGTCTTAAATGGAATAATCCTAAAAAATAATAATATTGTTGTTCCAATCTCTCTTAGAAATGATATATTGAAACTCTTGCATGAAGGTCACCAAGGTATCAAGAGCTGCCAAAGTCTAGCCAGAAATTCAGTCTATTGGCCTAATATCTATTCAGATATTGAAATTTATATTAATTCATGCCATGTTTGTTTAACTTTCAGGCGCAATAATACTAAAGAGCCATTATGTCACCAGGAAATTCCTCTTATTCCTTGGTACAAAGTTGGTGTAGATTTATTTGATTTTAATTCACAGAAGTACTTACTAGTTGTAGACTACTTCTCTAAGTATGTAGAACTTGCCCTTCTCAATAATAAATCCACTGCCAGTAATGTTATTTCTCATTTGAAATCTATATTTGCTCGACATGGCATTCCTAGATTTTTGCATTCTGATAATGGCCCTCCTTTTAACTCTAATGAATTTGATATTTTCACTTCTCAATGGCAAATCGAGCACATCACTTCTAGTCCTTACCATAGCCGCTCCAATGGTATGGTTGAAAGAGCAATTGGTACTATAAAAAACATTATAAAGAAATGCTATATGGACAAAACTGACCTTCATTTAGCTATTCTACAATATCGAAATACTCCCAAACATGGTCTGTGCTCTCCTGCTCAATTACTTATGTCGAGAACGTTAAGAGCTAGATTACCCATAACTAATCAGTCTCTACAGCCAGAAGTCCCAGATTACAATAAAGTTGAAGAAAAAATGAAAGAACAAAAAGATTATTCAGAACTTTATTACAATAAACATTCTAGATACTTACCCACATTACAAAAAGGGGATAGGGTATACTTTAAAAAAACATCCACAGAGTGTTTGGACACCAGGCATTATCACTGAGACAGATCAAAAACCAAGATCATACACTGTTGATTCTAACGAAGGTTCATTCCGTCGGAATAGGGTTCACATCATGAAACCTCAAACCCCAATTCGTCCCTCTTCGGCGCCGTCCACAACTCCCACTGCCCCGCCTAGTCCTCCTGCTTCTCCCCTGCACCTGGAAAATAAAAACACAAATACAGACATACCTGTTACACAAACACAAAACAATCAGAATAATTCACATGATAGTGTCAAATACTCATCTTGGGGTCGACAAATTAGGAAACCTCGTAGGTACAGTAAAAATTGATTTTTACATATATAGAAATGTAATGTTATCATTATTTTATTACCGCATTCAGTAAAAATGTGCATTTCCTTTTGTTCATGTTTTTTACTTATTAGAAATGTAGGCCGAAAAAGTTGTGAATACTTAGAACTTGTCAAAAGAATACACAATGTCACATTTGATAACACTTCCTTACTATGAGAATATTCTCATTTGTTCGAAGGAATAGGTACTTTGACAGATTTCAAATGTCACCTTACTTTAAAACCAGATGCTGTCCCCTCTGTAGTTGCATGTCATGTAGGTACAGTGAAAATTGATTTTTACATATATAGAAATGTAATGTTATCATTATTTTATTACCGCATTCAGTAAAAATGTGCATTTCCTTTTGTTCATGTTTTTTACTTATTAGAAATGTAATGTAATCATTCTGTTATTCCCGCATTCAGTCAAAATGGGCATTTCCTTTATTCATGTAAATAATATGTAAAAATCTTGAATGCAACTTGTAAGAACTATGTAAAATCACGTATTTTGTTTGTTTGTAGAACTATGTAAAATCACGCATTTTGTTTGTTTGTACTCATGTCATGATTGGCATTTTTGTTGATTGAAATAAAGCTGCTAATGTCAATGTCATATAATGTCACTGGTTCCACAGAGCACTGTTGCGTTCCGTCAATACACATTTACCATTTGGTTTTCATTGTTAAAATTAATTACTATTTTTGTTATATAGTTTTAATTAATTTATTGTAAAACAACAGCTTAAAAAAAAAGGGAAGATGTTATGTATCTATCCAATGCTATTATTGTCTATTGCCGATTGTTAATTAGAAATGTTGTCTTTGATTTTACACTTCCGTTTCCACACGTCCATGAGATCAGACACATTATACAATTCGTCATCCGAACCTGCCTTTTATTTACATGAAGACTTCCCGGCCCGAGATCAATCACAATCTTTCTTGAACGGCAGACAGAAGCAAAATGGTTTCTTCGTCCACAGTTGCGGCAGACAGCTCCCAATGCTGGACATCTGATTTTGTGCACCTGACCACAGTTGCTGCATACTTGGTTGCTGTTTTGTCGACTATCTTGACTGGTGTATCTTCGCTGACTGGAAGAACTCCTAGGCTGGCTCATTGGTCTAAAATTGTATGTATTTGGTCTTGACGTGTTGACCACACTAATATCTTGAGTCTGAGATAATGATTGGGTGTCGAGTTTCGTGTTTCTGATCATTTTTGCTAATGTGACGGCTGCATCAAAAGTTCTGGGTTTTTCTATTATTATTCTTTCCTTGGTATATGTACAGTTCAAATTCCAAGAAAATATGTCCTTTAATATATCATCACTAATAGTGCCAAACTCGCACTGTAGACTTATGTTTTTCAGATCTGTAGCATAAGACTCAATCTCTTCATGTTGGCCTTGTTTTCTATTAAATAACTTGTGTTTTTCGATTGAGATGTTTACTTTTGGCAAAAAATACGATTCAAACTTAGCAAGGAGGACATCGTATGGAATAGACTCCATATCCACTTCAAATGAGTTGAAAATATGTAGGGCGTCAGTGCCTATGGCGTTGAGTAAAATGGCCACCTTTCTAGCATCTGCCTCTTCATCTAAATTATTGGCTTTCAAATAGATTTTCAGAGATAGTTTGAAATTTTTCCAAGCTAGTGGCATATTGGAGGCTCTCATGTCTAGCTGAAATGCTGCCGGAGGGAGAAAATTTGGAGAAAGTTTCGATGATGGTGGCTCGTTCGCCATTTTTCCTTCAGTATGTTCAGTGTGTTGTATGGAGTATGTATGCTTGCCTGAGAACTCTGTTGCGGCGACGATGACGACGAACGAGACTGCAACCAACGCTGTCACCATGTGATACTTGATAGCGGGCCGGGAAGTCTTCATGTAAATAAAAGGCAGGTTCGGATGACGAATTGTATAATGTGTCTGATCTCATGAACGTGTGGAAACGGAAGTGTAAAATCAAAGACAACATTTCTAATTAACAATCGGCAATAGACAATAATAGCATTGGATAGATACATAACAGTCGCTTATATGCCACTTTCATGCTGCAACTTACATTGACTAAAAACTGAAATTATGTACATTATTAAGCAACACCAAAGTGGCGTATAAGCGATTGCTTGCTTGCTTTTCTACTGTCAATATATAAGCCATTTAAGTTGGAATAGTAAACTTATTGTTAATTGGATTACAGGTGATTCTGGATATGCACAACGCCCATATATGATGACACCAATTCTGGGTGCTGAAGAAAACTCCCCGGAAGGGCACTATAATAAGCTGCATGCCACAGCCCGTAATACAGTAGAGAGGACTTTCTCTGTTTTAAAAGGCCGATTTAGGTGTCTCTTAGTACATCTGGTGTTGCACTACCACCCTGACACGGTTGCAAAAATTGTTATAGCATGTTGTATATTACATAACATTTGCAACCGTGCAGGGTTGTCAGCTGTACAAATGTCACAAGCCGAAATTGATGGAGAGCACGAGTTCATTAATAATGAGCAAAGGAGACAGCCAGTGGATCAACCCTCACAAATAGATCTAAATGCAGGGCGTTTGGCAAGAGACCGCTTAGTTAGAGAATTGTGGCGCTCAAGCTTCTAATTTTTTGTTGGGTGATCCACCTGACACTGTACAGCAGGCACGATCGGAGATGACTAATAACCTCGAGCCTTGCGGCTGTGGCATCATCAAGCGCGTTCTATCGTCTATAACACGGCGGATTTTCTTCTCCCGACTTCATGAATATCAGTTAGTTTAATCATGATGACAATCTGTATAAAAAACAACTGCTGGAATTTTAAATTTCTCAAAAAATGTGTATTTTAGTCTGGATGACATAGATGTAGGCAATTTCATTTACAGTTGATATTGATGATTGGGAAAATGTGTGTAAATATTCTTCCCTAGTATTCTTTGGTAACTTCCATTTGCAAAAATGCTAGTGTAGTGTGGGGTTTATTATTATTGTTTCATTTTCGCTTTGTGTCTATGAAATATATACCTACTTAATTCATTTTCCAATTGTTGAATCAAATCCTTATTTAGTCTTTATGTGTTTACATATTCATCTTCACGTGATGAGAATAATTAAGGTCACTCTAAAATAGGGCTTGTCGACCGCTTCTCGCGACATCTGTATTATGAGCTTCCATTAGTAAAAAGCATAAGGCTGTGGTGATGGTGATGAAATCACTTAAATCCATTGCGGTAACCAACACGGTAACTCTGCAATGGATAAAAGGACACAGCAACTCAATTGGAAACGATGCAACAGACGAACTGGCTGACAACAGAGGAGCAGACACAAAAGTATATGGTCCGGAACCTTTTCTGCCTAAACCTCAGGCCCAACTTAAAACATGGCTGCGTGATAGAACTCAGAAATTACGCTTCACAGAGTAAAAAACAGATGAAGGATGCCGGCAAGATGCCGGCAAACGAAAAACGCAGTTCAAGAGGCAAATAAGAGACTTGCCCGCACCCTTACCACTTAAGAGGGACAAACTCCGCATAATTATAGGAACTCTAACTGGTCATTGTCCCCTAAACAAACACCTATATACAATAGGAATAACAGACAGCCCCCTATGCAGAGGATGCATGAAGGCAGAAGAAACGCCACAGCATGTCATCATGGAATGCAGGAGTGTGGCCGACCAACGGGCACGACTTCTCCAGTCACCAGCATCGCTTCCGGAAGTTTGCAGCAGTCTGCCAAGGCTGCTTTCCTTCTGGACTAACTTAGGCTGGCTGGAGTAAACGGTAATGTTTCCTAACACCCACAATGGTCCAATGATTAGGACTAAGTGCGGAAACCGCCCTGAAAAACTTAAAGCTAAAAAAGGTTGTGGTGATAGCATGTTGTGTAATAATATTTAAAATATATTTTTATTTAAAAAAGTCACCTTTTTCACATTTTTTGCCTTTCACCACATACTAAACTATTAAAGCAATGATTTTATTGAACTATTTAAATAGTAAAAATATCCAACAAGTTGGGTAGTTTTTGTGCAGTTCCTATTGGCTTGATATAGCTACCATACCCTACCTATTTAATTATGAATTATATTTTAATAATAAAATAACATAGGGTGTCGAGTTAACGAACACGCCCATTGCAATGAGAAAGATGATAATATTTTGATCAAAGGAAGATATATTAAAACTTGTTAAAACAAAATAACATTTTTATTGTTATCATTCTATTTTTTTTATAATAGCAGCTTTAACTTCAATACGAGAGGATTCATAAAGTTACATTTTTAGTTAAATGTTTTTCTATGAATCCAAGGACTAAAGTTGGAGTGAGTGGGAAAATGGGAGTAATTAAGTTTAAGAGGTTAACGTCTTTTGTTAATGGCTTCTGCAAGAGCCGATAGTCCTTCTCCTAGGGCTAAATGAGCTCGTGCTGTCAATTGTTCTCTCTCGAGGTTCTGCTCCATGATGTGAACCATACGGCGATCTAGTGCCAGACGTTGCTCCTCCAATCTCAAAAATTTCTCAATCACACTCACTGACTAACTGAGATCTTCTTTGAGATGGAGGTGAAGCTTGCAAGGGCCTATTTCTTCTTGGTCTGCGTGGTGCTGAAATAATTATTTTATGTAAGTTGTTGATTCATCATCATTATCATGCTAAAAATGTCCCCATTGCTGGGACACAGGCCTTCCCAATGGATAGAAAAGGCCATGACCTACCACGCAGGCCCAGTGCGGATTGGCGGGTGCTAGTGACTGCAGATGCAGCCGGGACCAACGGCTTAACGTGCCTTCCGAAGTACATTTATTCATGAAGGTCATTGGACATCCAATGACCGACAACTGCAAATGTTGCTTAACTTTGAGAATCGCAGCCGAACGTGCTCACTTTTTCGTCATCGAGCTCCTCATAAGTTGTTAATTATGAAACAATTGACTAGACCTTGCTCATAATAAACAGTTTTTTTTAATACAAATTCTATGATTATAATTATATATTTAAAAATATGTTTGAGTTTACTAAATACAATATTAAAATATTACATTAACACATACTTGGGGCAGCACTACCAGTGTGATATGGAACCTCTACCGGAGTGGGTGGTGCCTCTGTTGGTGCTTCTATTGTTGCAGTTTCTGTTTCACTATTTTGAATGTTACCAATTATCTAAAACCAATTGTATACTTAAGAAACATAATTCTCATACATGAATAAATAATTTATATACTTTGTCTTAGAGAGTAAGAAAATATAAATAAACCCTTTTAAAGTTATTTCATGCTCACCGGAGACTGATGGTGTGAATTGTTTTGATGGTGTGAAGCAGTAGGGTGTGTAATATCAATAGTATTAGGATCCTGCAAGAGTTATAGGTTAAATTTATTATTGTTAATATAAAATAAGAATATTTCATTATAGTCGCTATCATTTGTGTCTGATTGTAATAGCTATTAATATAGAAAAAATATTATAAAGTAGTGGCCCGCCCTCGCTTTGCTTCGGTGTAGAGTTGTACTGTAGAATTCGATTTTTTTTTCACCTTTTAAACCTTCCCTAGACCTCCACGAACATTTCAAGACCAAGATAAGATAAATCCGTTCAGCTGTTCTCGAGTTTTAGCGAGACTAACGAACAGCTATTGATTTTTATATAAATAGATTAATAATACTTACATATACATTTGGGAGTAGCGGGTGCCCCTGTGCATCTTGTAAAATTGATGGGCTGTCTTCTGATGAAGATGGCTAAAATGTTTGAATAATCAAATCTGTATTTACTTAATACTAACAAATAAAATTACGTAAAACTTTCAATGTGTAATCTTTCTGTACCCACCTGAAAAAGCTCAATCCTTAAATGAGCATCACCACAAGCAAACCCATCACCACCCATCAGTATCAAAATTCGCTCTTCTATCTCTGTCAGTTCTGGCACATTTTCAATACCACCACCAGTTCTTCGCCGTGCTGCATTTCTAAGAGCTACTTTTTTTTTTACTGCACTCTTTTTATCTGACCAATACTGTCAACCGATAAAAATACAAGCTCAGAAACAAAATCAAAGATAAGTGGATAGGGATTCAGAGCATTAATAAAACCATTTCTTCATAAAACTTCACCAGAACGGAAAATATTGTTTAACTAAATATTCGCTTTGTGCGAAGTACATGGTGGGGGTATAGTGAAGCGATCGCAGCGCTTATCGTGGCAGAAATACGCAACAATCCGGGAAAGTAAAGTCAATTTGCACCGAGTTCGTAATAAATAAAAAAAAATGTCTAATAATAGATGTTGTTGTGTTGTGAACTGCAAAAATAACGGCACAAGTAGTCTGTTTGTATATTTCCTACATTGGACTAGAAATTAAATCTAAGAAATAAATGGATAGATGCCATAAAAAGAAATAAGTAAGCGAAATAACCTTAAATTATGATCAATTTTATTTGCGCTATATTTTATGTGATATTCATTATTGTCTTTATTATTTTAGTGTTGATGGGCCGCCATGGTATCCCAAACCTGACGACACAATTGGTAGTGAACATTTTAGGGGAAACAAATAATCAGATGAGGAAGAAAATCCGAGTTATGCTCCTACGATATTCCCTGAAATACATCGAAAGAGGAAGGTTAATGATTCACAGGTCCTAGCTAGATATACACGCTTGACAAAACGAAGAACCACAAAAGTTTTAGATACCACATCAAGTCAAATAATAATTGAAGAAGGGAGTGAATTAAATCAAACTCAGCCTCTTATGGTCGATCAACGATGTCAAGTGAATATGTTTTCTGAATCGAAATTAAGAGATACAACTTTTATTTGTATTAGATTAATTTACAGTGATCACTGTGATGCTGAAATCCAAGCAGATATAGCAATAACATCAAGAATTTTAATGACAAATAATTCAAGAAAGAAAAATAAAAGCTGTGGCACTGACAAAAAATCGTATGAAGATCAATCTACCGAAACAAAAAGTCAAGAATTTGTTGGTATTTCATCAATAAAAAAATATCAAGAACTCCTAGATCTTGCTGGTGTGTCATTTAGCAAATTTGAATTTTTATTAACAAGATTAACTATGAAAAAATGTACAGTTTTCACTAAAGACCGACTTCTGATATTTTTGATAAAAATGAAAACTGGCTTGACATTTTCAGCATTGAGTGTGTTATTTGGTGTACACAAAACCACAATCTCACGTATATTTCATTCGATCTTACAGATCTCTAGCTTGTTCAACTGCTAATTTAATCTTTTGGCCGAATAGAGCCACCGTACAAGCAACAATGCCCAAGTGTTTCAGTCCAGATTACATCAATACAAGAGTTATTATTGACTATGCTGAATTCCAAATTGTAATACCGACAGTATTGAAATTATTATACAATATATAATAATTTTTATTTATCTTTAATTTACTATACTTACTAGAAATCAATAAAATACTGATGTCATTATTTGGCATAATCCCGGAAAGTTGCGCATTGTAGGTGGCGCTACTGTCGTGCACATAGCGAATAGGTACTTAAGTAATTTAAGTAGGTATATTATTAAAAATAAAATGATGTCTACTTTCAGTAAAATATCCTATCTTCAATATTTAATATACTTTCCCCCCGTAAGACAAACCCGTGGGTATAGTGTATTGTGTCACAAACCTTTATCCATTTTTTGGAATTTTTTATTGTTCCCCCCATACTATTTAGCTTAAAAGTTGTCCCCTCCCATTTTTGATGTGCTCTAATTTTGGCACTGAGGTTCTTTGAAAAGCCTTTAGAGAAATATCCGAGCGCAATTAGTTCTGTTCGTATACTGTGCCAACAGCGCTGCGGGGGAAAATCGGCAGAGGGAAAAGCTGTGAATGCCTACTTCCCTCCTGGCCGCTTCGGCCGTGTTGCTCTATGCACTTAAATTAATTCTCTAGATATATTTATAGATTCGACGCCTAGGTCTAAAGTTTTACTGATTTTAAACTTAAAATTGTCTTATTTTTAAAGTTTGATAACTTGGCTGAACGGTGCCTTGCCTTTGCTTTGCGTTATGTGATAATCTCTGCTGTATAAAATCTTGTGATCTATGGTCTGTGTTTTTAATCGTGGTTTACAGTAGGGAACATGAGAACGTACGGGCCATAATTCCTAGATGCACCATCAGGTGATAGTAAGAATTTCGAAATTGCAATGTCAACCCGATGCATTTGGATGCATTTGCCTCAGAATGTAGTTGAATTTTTTCACCACAAACGATGGTCGCTAGCCTCCTGGCATGCTTCTAGATAAGGTCTAGGCATGAATCTCTACAAAAGACTCTCAGGTGTTGCAGAAAGGTAAGAAGATAAACGCGGTAGAGCTAACGAGCCCGTTGGCGCGCAACCTAGTAACGTAACGTCGACCTTAAGGCTAGCGTCAGCGTCTAAATAACAATCTACCGTACCTGAGCAAGGCTTACCTGCGCTCAGACGGTCAGACCTCTGCTAAAAATATTACTTCATCTTAAAACCTTTGTCACCTCTACTCAGCTCATAAGACGTTTTCCTTGTATGCGTATGTGTGTGTGTGTTCATGTGTCGCATACGTACACGAGTGTGACGTCGGTCTTACGCGATCTCCGTACGCTGTAATGTGCAGCGATGCCCGAGACGCACCAATGTTATGTGAAGGATAAACATTATGCAACCTCTGTCGGCCGGGTCACCGTCCTGTTCGGACGGCGAGAATAAGGCAGCAAGTGACACGTTGGTGAAAACCTCTGTCACGTCTCTTATTCTGTGACCATGGCAACCGAACACGTTATCTCGGTATTTACAATAACTACCAGGGCTAGTTGGTACGTGAATTCCAGTGTAATTATTACCTCTTAGCCGGATAACGTAATTGTAACAGTCCTGTTACCACATGAGGATAACGGTAACGAAACAGTATGTATCGCCATTTATTAATGTTACTGCTTTACCACAATTATGTCATTGGGAATTCAAGGGAGTTTACGCCAGTGTGCGCCATTTGTGGTTGATTAAAAAGAATCGTCACATCCACGTTGTTATGCGCAGCTCCGAAACCCATCATGGCAGAACTTTCAGGCTGTATTATAAAAAGTTGAACAATCCGTTGCTAGCTGAACTTTTTACCCGGCTGCGCAATGCAAGAGCGCGAAGCGCGACGCGCAGACAGGGTTATGTGTTTAACAGTCTATATATGTATGTTTGTTCCTTTGTGGCACACTAGAGACCAAACGCCTGGACCGATTTTGATGATTCATACATCAATCGATTCGTCTCAATCATGGGAGTGCTACTAAAGATATGATAGTAATCAAAATTCAATATGGGCAAAATTAGGCGCCATATTGTGACGAAGTAAAAAAAATAAGTTGACAGAATATGTCGAGTGGGGTATCACTGTCTAGATAATCAAAAATCATATTTAGGTTCCTAACACCATTTTTCATTTAATATGAACGTTCAGGATCTACAACGCTTTAAAGTTGTATATTAACCACTTACGCTTTTAATTTCAATCTTACGTTTGTATGGATCTTTGTTACTCTTTCACCTAAGAAATACAGAATGGATTTTAATGAAACTTAAGAGTAATATAGCTCATATATGATAATTACATATATATAATAATTTATGTAGTTATCGAGTGAATTGGCCAATATATAACAATAAGTGTCACATAAGACGGAAAAAAATCTCCCATCTGCGAGCCATTTTGGCCTGCACTGCAAAAACAATAAAAGTTACATGAATATATTGTAGAGTGAAAATGTATCTCTTCAATAGTTCTAAAAAAAAGTCCGTGACACCATATATCTATTTTTAATATGTAAGTCATTACCGCTAAAACAGTGAATAAAAACTAAAATATTATTTGATATCTATTTCCAAAATGCACATTTTGTATTAACAAATCATTTTTTATCAAAACAAATACTTTTATCGCTTTTGATATTTAAAGACGATAAACTTTGCTTTTTACACTATGTCATTTCAACAAATATTTAAAAAGTTACAACGATGACAAAGTGATAGCGCGGTGTATTATGTAAAAGAAAAAAAAATTGGCTATTCGCAGTATCTGATCCTATACGAAGCACTAACAATAAAACTGTGATACAGTTCCTTCTTATTAAATGATGAAAAATATATTATCCTAATAGGTATTTATGATTATTGAATTTTTTATTTACCGGGATAAAATATAGCCTATGTCACTCGGACAAAATGTATTTAAATAAAGAAAAATGTAATAATAAATAATGCAGCTACCTTATGATGAATTAATATTTGAAACCGGTTCAGTAGTTTGACAGATTATTTGTTACAAACATAGAAATCTTGCCTCTTTATAATATTAGTATAGATAGTTAGGATAAGATAAGTATTTAATTGATGAAAAAGATTTAAAAATAAAGTAAGTAATAGGTTTATTTGATTATATTTTACTTAGCATTTGTGCTTAACAGTAATACGTAAATCGGTATTTTTTTAAACAAAAAAAAAAATGGAAAATAATTGCCATAATTGCCCTACTGGGATTGCTCTTCATTCGAGCTGTACACTACCAATAAAGAAGGGTCGATCACAAAGTCTTTGACCTGTTATATGTGAACGCTTTAAAAGAAAACCATAAAGAGAACTACACTTCTGGACACATCTATTGGCCCACCTTGTATTTTCAGTTTCGTTTCGCAGGTTCGTCGTAGCAAAAAGTTTTTATGCAGTTTTGAACCTGGCACATTCACAATTTCATTCAATAGTCTTTTTTTGAATTTCGAACACAGAATTTAAAGAAACAAAAGACAATTTGGAGCCTGTTTGTTGATATCAAACAATCGAATACTAAGAAAACTTGGTTTTATTGGTTTACTTGGATTTAATTCTTAAAAAAGTGATTGATATCTTTGGTTTTGCAACAAACATTACTTATTCTTAACATTAAGGTGAGGTTCTATCAATAATCTATGGATACTTCACCTGAAGTCGCCGCCCAAGCTGTGGCACTTATTCAGGCCGGACACAGCCAAAGAAACGTGAGTGCTCAACTTAATTTAAGTCGATCTGCGATCCGAAATGTTTATCGGAGGTACCTAGAGACTAGCAGCTTTGTTCGTCGCCAAGGAAGGCCACGATCTCGGGTCACAACTGAAAGGCAGGATCGATTCATCGTGACGACCAGCTTGAGAAATCGTTACCTTACCTCCATTGAGATACAAAAACAAATTCGCGACTTCCACGGAGTATCTGTGAGCGCTCAAACTGTTCGGAGAAGGTTAAAAGAAAGCGCAGTTGCTCAGACGATGCAGGAGTTGAAAACTGCCATAGAAGAGGAATGGGAGATGATCCCTCAAAATTTCATAAAGCGGTTGATAAACTCTATGCCTACTCGTATGAGAGCTGTGGTAGATGCCCATGGAGGCAACACGCGTTATTAAATTAAACCTTTATTTAATAAAACATGTTTTTATTCAAGAATCAATTGCCTTTAACAAGGCGCATATCCGACTTGTTAGGCGTAGCTCCATGTCGTATGGTATTCTGAATTCAAATTTAAAACAATACGATCGAAAAAGATGGTAAAATGTATCAGGTTTAAAACTGCATCAACAGTTTTTGTTCAATCTAGCAATCATATTTCGGTAGGGGCCATCGAAACCTAAACTCTAAGATGTGTCCAGAAGTGTATAAATTGATAATAAATGAGATTGCTATGGTGCTCTATCTAACGTTATGAAAATTTTATTATGCGCCTTTAGTTTAATCAAATATTATAAACTTTGCTTTGGTGATTGCATAATTATTTAATTTAGTGATCTAAGGCAGTTGCCACCATTGTCCAAAACAACAAACGAGAATTACTGCTTTCTTCAACCTGCGACATAAACGTCGTTGATTGGTATTGTATATAGGGTGATTAAAAACATTTGAAGTTAACTTCTGGCATCTACATATGGGTTTCTGTGAATTATGTAGGTATATCAAATTATGAGACTAGGGATTGACACTGCATTTGTGTATATCACAATCTTAGACGTCCGGCATTGACATGACAATGCAGCCACTGCCAATTTTAAATAGTCGACGAATAAAAGTAAATGAATTTTATATTTACTGCTAAACTATTAAAAAAAACATAAACAAAAGATGACTTGTTGAGTAAGTTCTAGATTACTATAAAATTTACATACATTAGAGATATTTATGTAACGACTTGATTTAACTTCACACATTTTTGCGAAAATTGTGGCCCATCTGTAGCCTTGACCCCGCTGGTAAAGTCTCTATATGTCTTAATAAATCAATCTTTTTGACCGACGCAAGGTACTTAATAAATCCCGCGATATTAATTCCCTTACTGAAGTAACAAGACTACGGTATAAACCGTCTTAAAATACTAACTAACTAAAAAGTGTGAAATAAAAAAGGTAAATTTAAAAAATCAAAAAACCCGACTGCTTAATTATACTTCAAATAAAAACTGAAAAGAAAAAAACAAGTCCAGTAGTCTATAATTCTGTTAATAAGGAACAAAGCTACTTTAGCAGTCGGGACCCACTGTTGAAAAATATTATGTATTCTTGAATATCTAATGGGTCCCGACTGTTAAAGTAGCTTTGTTCCTTATTAACAGAATTATAGACTACTGGACTTGTTTTTTTCTTTTCAGTTTTTATTTGAAGTATAATTAAGCAGTCGGGTTTTTTGATTTTTTAAATTTACCTTTTTTTGTATGTTGCGGACGTGGTCTCTGATGGGCTCAAGCCGCCGTTGATACGCCTGAGCAGAAATACGTGGTTTTTTCTTCAAAGATAGCACAGTCGCCGCACCTCATTCTATTGCGTTACCGAGATCTCGATGCAGCCTCGGATAGTCACGTGCGGCACGGTCTTATCGGTAGCTCAATGGTGCGGCCGAGTAGACACGGAGCACCTGATAGGCGTGCAAGTTAATCTGCTTGTACGGAGTTTGAAAAAGTTAGCATGTCAAAACTTTGTACTCTGCAAACCTATTGGCCACCTTAGGCACAAATTCTACTCCAGTTTGCAAACAAACAACATGTTATTAATTTAATTATGGCGTAAAAATGTATGACTCGCGTTGACCGCGGAATTTACAAAAATAGTTATCGCACATTCCAAAAATAATTACATCATTATTTCTAACAGATGATGCATAAATATATTAACTGATCGCAATTTCCCCATTACTGATTAAATTTATTTCAGGATTATTCTCTTTTAATTTTTCCTCCAATTGCGTCATGGGTTTAGTCAACTTCAGTGCCTAACTTACGGCAACTCGTATCAGCGGGCCACTATATAACGCCCTTAGGTCTCTCCTGATTTTTATAAGCTCATCGACAGCCGCTCCGTAAACACATCCTTCCAGAGCAACACCGTGACCAAGCTCCTTCAAAGCAAATCCCACCGATATCAACGTCGACTTTCTATGTAAGTATCCAGTATTTATTTTAATTACTTTATGCATTTTTATGTAGTCCTGCGCATTCCTTTCAGGGAAGGCGGACCTTTTTAACGTCTGACTTTAATATTTTTTTCTTTTTCATTTACAGTTACGCCATCGTGTCTGCCGAAGCTCTCCAAAATGATCATTTCGCTGGTTTTGATGACTTTGGTCCTGTTGGCGGACGCGAGGCCGGAACCAATGCCGGTGTTGCCCTGTCGCCCGCAAGACGTGAGTATATCATTTCTACAAACTGATATCACATCCAAGTTTCTTTATAGTGTTGCAACTTCTGAGCAAAGAGTTTAGCGCGTGACCCAACCCTCCGGAACGTTTTGTAAAAGCTTCAACGAAAAGAATGTCAATTTTTCAATTTACAGTTCACCGATCCCACGAGGTCCCGCTGCCGATTCGGGCTCCCGGAAGGTGAACACCACGTCGTCAAGAAATCCCGGGTCTTGGGGACCCGAATTGGATTTCTCAGTGGCCCGGACCCGAACACATACTGGTAGTTTTAAACTCCATGAATAGGCTGGACAGTGTTTAAGATGTCGGTTGTGTTTGATCTGTAAACCGTGCGGTTTATAATTTTGCTTATTGTAATGCTCTCTTGTTTTTTTGTACTTTTCTATATAATAAATATATTGTGCAATACTTGTTGGTATCATTGACATAGAGTAAGCTGACGCGACAATGCGTCTAGTAGGTATCCCAACTCACGTATACACCTGATAGGTCACCATCAGTCCGTTAGCAGGCTGCAGGCGCGTTCAGCGAGTCGCTATCTGCGCTGTAAACACAGACACTACCAGCAAATAATATACCTATAGGTAGCATTTTTCGCGCTAATAGCGACTCCCCGAACGTAGCCTGCATGTGCATTGAATGTGCATCGGACTGACGTGCAGGCATAGACGTCACGCTGCAACTTGTGCAACAGTTACTGCACTCTAATGGGTCCAGCGTAACGGCTTAGGAGTTAACATCGTTGTATGATAGAGCATGGCTCGTGATTTCAAAATTACCCCCCCCCCCCCCCCCCCCCCCGCCGCTACCCTGGAGCCTTAACTCTGAAGTTAGAGTCCGTAGTGGGCTCTTGTGTCGCGCTGACCGTATCGGTCGCCCGGTGGTGTGGCTGAGACACGAAGCATCTAGTTAGCACGTAAGGTCTTGGACGGGGTTCATGAAACTTAGCATGTCAAAACGTATGCACTTTGTAGTGTTCGATTATTGTCCACATTAGGTACAAACTCTATCTACTCCGGTTTAAACACAAACAGTATATGACTAAATAAATCTTAATCTGTTATACATAACTGGAAAGTACTTTGACATCAGAATTACAGGAAAACCAATATAATCGATATAAAAATTGACGCTAAGGTCACGATGCATGTGCACTGAATGTGCATCGGACCGACGTGCAGGCATAGACGTCACGCTGCAGCTTGTGCAGCAGTTGCTGGGTTAGGAGTTAACATCGATGCATGATGGAGTTGTGTCTCCTGATCTCAAAAATGACACCCCCCGCCACCCCTGACCCCTAATTTTGAAGTTATAGCCCGTACGTTCTCGAGTAACTGACTGTACACAACAAACTATAAATAAAGTGATCAAGTGATGCTGTGGTTTAAATAATGTAGGTTAGAAATTATTGGTGTATTAACTAAAATAATTTTAAAATGTAAATTGGCAAAATTATAGATCTCAAGACCGCCCATTAATCTTACAAGAAGGAAAACGGCACTAATTTCTTCGAAATGTTGTAAGTATTGGTAATGACAGTTTTTATTTTTGTAAGACTGTTTATCCATAAGTTTACCAGACACCCTTAAATTGGCTGTCATAAAATGTGCTTATTTTATTTTTCCAATACTAATTTAAATAACCTAAAATTCTTGCAGGATCCTACCGCTATTTACATGGCTTACCTACTACAACCCCACTGGCACCACGTCTCCGGTGAGCATGAAATACATTTAAATAAGTTTATTATAATACTTTCTAAAACAATGATTGATTATTTTGTATTCATGCATGACAATTATGAATAGGCTAGTTGACCCTTTTTGGAATAAGGTTTTAAATGGTTAATAAATTTTCTATTAGACCAAAAAAAAATGTATTGTATTTTTTTGAGACCTAGAAAGATACAAATCTTTAATTTTAAAATAGAATTTTCATGGACATACAAAAACGCTGTCGGCCATTTTAGTCTATAGATTGTCTATGCTATGATGTCAACTGTAGTAAACAAAAACTCGTAAGCACGTAGAAAATAACTTATCTGAGTTTATAATAAAAAGAACATGATTTCTAATAAATACCACGAAAAATAAAGTAATTATCATTATTGTATTGTACGAGAATATAAAAACACATCCTTGAAGACTCCAGGAA
The DNA here is from genome assembly GCA_902850365.2 of Chilo suppressalis. Taxonomy (NCBI): domain Eukaryota; kingdom Metazoa; phylum Arthropoda; class Insecta; order Lepidoptera; family Crambidae; genus Chilo; species Chilo suppressalis. The sequence continues at coordinate 40,713,924 of OU963894.1, forward strand.
TGTTGTGGATTAAAGTGCCGAAAGAAATTAACCTACGCAACTTTATTACACTTAATTCATATGTTGTATCAGTATTATGTTTATTACTACATTGTAATACTAAATGCACTTTACTTACATAGATGCCTTGTCGTTTCTCTGCTCCGCAGAGCAGAAATCGGGGTTCAGTGCAAAAAATTCACCAACCATCAATGCGTCAATTCTTGGCAGATTTGTGCTTTCTGCTTTCACAAAGCCGGCATCCATAATTAGTTTTGTCAAAAAAATCAGTAAAAGGAAACTTTTCTAAAGTTAAAAGTGTTTTAAGAAAAATTTATTCAGACTAAAGAATCCACCCATAACAACACGCGAATGACATTTATTGTTTACTGAAAGAGACGTCACAATCATGGCGGATGTAGCGAACAGCGTTTTTAGTGTTTAAAAAATATAGACTAAAAAATATTTTTCAAAATTAAATTTCTACAGCAATCTTCTGCTTTTATGAAGTGAAATCGATATATTTAGGTTCCTTAGACCAAATACTGTAAGAAATAAACATTTATTTAATACAATTCGACATGAGTCAACTAGCCTATTATGTTTTCAAAGTATATACAATTGGTTTTAGATAATTCCAAGTCATTTAAACAAGTGAGACTGCAATTACAAGGATTTTAGCAACACCTATTTCAACAAAACCACCACTTCCTACTCCGATAGAAGCTCCACATCATGCTGCTATTCCAAGTATGTACACACATCAAAAGTGTCTAGGGATCAAGCATTTTTATGCGGATTTCTTGAGATTGAGATGTGGCTTTGTAATAAATTTATGATTTTATAAATTTATATGGATCCTTTTTGGTGCATTTCATAATTTGAATCAGGAACTGTGAATCAAATTCGAGTAAAAGATGAAAATCAGCTGTCAATATTTTCCCTATAAAAACATACAACGCATTGAAGACATTATTAGTGCTACTGTTTCCCTACTACTGATTAAAACCAACGTTATTATGGAGCGGCGACGTCATTTAAGCAGGGAAGAAATGCTCAGAGCCGTGGGAATGATAGAAGCTGGTTCCCGGCAACGTACTGTGGCTTTAGCTCTGAATACAAGTCAGAGTGTTATCAGTCGACTTTGGACACGATACCGAAGCACTGGTACCGTGGCTGAGCGCCATGGAGGACGGTATCGCTGCACCACACGGAGACAAGACCGATACATTCAAATCTTAACTCGAAGAGCTCCAACAATAACCGCCATGATGTTAGCCGTGAGGCTTCATCACTCTTCAGGGAACTTAATTAGCGACCAAACAGTCAGAAACCGCTTGCATGAAGTGAACCTTCATTCCCGAAGACCGCTACGGGTACCACCTATAGCAATGCACAATCGTAGGATTCGATATCAATGGGCTCTTGAACACAGAAATTGGGCAGAAGAACAATGGCGTTTCGTGTGCTTTTCTGATGAGTCTCGTTTTGGTATGAGACCGGATACAAGACGTATACGACACTGGAGAACCCCTGGACGCCAACAGCGATTAAAATCCTGCCAGGAAGTCCATCCTTATAGTGGTGGAACCATCATGGTATGGGCGGGTATTTGGATCGGCGGAAGAACTGAGTTGATTTGGATCAGAGGCAACCTCAACGCTCAAATTTATGCTGAGACGATTGTATCAGACGTCATCGTTCCTCTACAAGTGCAAATCGGTCCCTTATTTCAGTTAATGCATGATAATGCACGACCGCACACCGCAAGAGTTGTAAGACAGACTCTCGCCGCAGCTAACATCAATGTCCTGCCCTGGCCTGCTCAGTCGCCAGACTTGAACCCGATTGAGCATGCATGGGATATGCTACAGAGAAGAGCTCTGCCGAATATGGAGGGTATCCAGTCGCAAGAAGACCTTTTTTTGTTGTTGCAACGAACATGGGCGGCCATTCCACAGCGTGATTTGGATGAACTCATTTTGAGTATGCCAAACCGATGTTCTTGTGTTGTTAGTGTTCGCGGTAGAAATACGGATTATTAATTGTTTAAGTTACCCAATAAAATTTTAGAGAAAACTGTTATTTCAGTCTTTTTTTCGAACTTTTGTGTTAGTGGTTCAAATGTCAAAAATCCCTTTATTAGGAAAATGGCAAATTTCTTTATTAATGCAAAGGTGACTTGGTTTATCGTTACTGTGACAAACGAAAACACTTTATTTGATGAATCCTTAAAGAAAATTTTAATTAATATCAATCAGGAGAAAAGTTATTGCAAAAATATATACTAGACACTTTTGATGTGTGTATAATAGAATGTAATAATATTGAATAATTAGTTATCTCAATACCTTATTTTTATAAAAATCATAGTTTGTGTTAAAAGGAAAAAAGGGTTTCATTAATAAGTTAATTCTGAACCAGGCCCAATCATAATTGTTACATAAGCAACAACTTATATAATTTTTTAATTTCAGCAACACGCAGAGCTTGCAGGCTTCACCTCCATCTCAACAATGATCTCAGTTAAAATTTGTCTAATGACACGGCCTATTGTTGCATGAAAAAGAGGACCCTCCACCTTCTACATCTACAACTTACAGACCAGTAGGTCTATTTGCCAACTGCTTTGAAAGATGGAAGTGATAATCACTGAGCTATTTAGTGATCCACTACTGCTTTATATAACGCTACTCAGATACTTGTTCTGAAAAGCATTGATTAATATTCAATTTTCTCTTTAGTTACATACAAAAAATGTCATAAAAATGGCAATTAGGCTGGCAGAGCATCTCTGACAAAAATGTTTGTAAATGTAATGCTAATAATATATATATATATATATACAAATGAATTCACTTTTGTTTCAAAGGCAGTAGAATATGTAATATCATATCATAATTCATGAATAAATATGTTACCTTTTTATTTTAATGAGTTTTAATATAAATAATCACCCTTTTATTAATATATCTTCATTTTCATTGCAATGAAGGTTTACGTGACTCACCGCTCTATATTATTTAACATTTTTAATTAAGTAGGTATATATATATATTAAATATAGGAACTACACAGAAATTTATTCTTAAATAGTTATAGTTTTAGTGTACAACAGATTTAAATAGTTCAATTCAAAATAAGAGGAGCCCAGAGACGCAGGTTGTTACTGCTGTTATTCATCCTGCAATCATGAAAGTTAGGCAACTTTTGGTTGTTGGATGGGTGACCAAAAACTTATAATCTCGAGCTTCTCCGTGCTTCAGATGACACATCAATCCATTGGTCCCAGCTGCATCTGCAGTCCTTAGCACTGATCAGTACGCACTAGGTGGGTCACGGCCAGTCTCCCTATTCCTTCTGCCTCAACAGTGGGGACAGGAATAGGCTGATGATGAAATAGTTTAATAAAATCATTACTTTTGTAGTTTACTGTGGTGAAGGGTTAAAAATATGAGTGGCTATTTTTTAAATCAAAATATATTTATTCAATTTACATTAACTATAATGTTTACACAACACCGTGGCCTTATGCTTTTTACTAAAGTTTCTTTTGGTCTTATTATGGTGATAAAGGTACATTCTATACTACCAACAGCTGCAGGCATTTTAAATTTCTCCAAAAATCTGTAACAAAAGTATTTATTGAAATAACTCCAGAAAAAGATATTTCTTGAAAATATTTTTAAAGGTAAAGTGGTCTAAGCCAAAGCTAAATAGTGGCCTAAATAGCTCTCTTAGCATTTACTACTAAAGTATTAGATAATGTTAATAAACTACAAATAAAAATTTTATTACCTACATACAATATTCTTAGCAACAAACTCATATATGTTTTTGGTACAGGTAAAAGATTGCAAAAAAATTAAGAAACACTGTTCTACTTGATTTTTTTTTATTTTTTATTTTTTTATTTAGACACTCACACCAATTAGCCTAGCCCCAAAGTAAGCACTATAAGGCTTGTGTTATGGGATGCTAGGGTAACGGATAGAATACATATACTGTACATATATAAGTATATTTATATAAATACATATTAAACATCCATGACTGGAGTACAAATGCTCGTATTCATCACACAAACATCTGCCCCCACCGGGATTCGAACCCGGGACCTCTCGAGTTGGCGACAGCCATGAAACCCGGCGTACAAACCACTCGGCCACGGAGGTCGTCGAATTATATGTAATATTTATCTTTATTTATTATTTTTGTATACCTATTTGCCCAAGTATTTGTTTTATTGTAGTGAAATAAAATTTACTTACTGCTTCCTATATTATCCTTGGTAACTAACATTTGCACAAATAAAAGTGTACACAACTTTTTATTCTTTTAACATTGTTACCTATAAAAAGTTTCTTGGGTTTATTTTTGTTATGCAATTAGGTACTTTACTTCTATTGGATAATCCTTTTCCTTTAAACTTGGTTTCTATATGAAGACTATAAATCATTTTCCAATTGTTGAATCAAATCTTTATTTAGCTTAGGTTAAAACAAAAAAGGGAAGATACGGCACTCGCGGCTTAAAAGTGATTCGCATATTGTGGTGCTTGATGACTATAATATAATTCGCTGTAGTGACAATTGGACGCTGCATGTGCACTCAATATATCAATATTGCGTATAGATAGTCTCTGTTATAAATATAAAACAATGCCTTCGATGCTTTTCTAAAGAACACAAACAGTTCAAAATCAAATAGCAAATGCCTAGGCAATACTTTTCATTCGTAAAACTATACCTTTTTCTCAAAAATCACGGTTTGTCGTAAATGTTTTAAACGTAATCGCCATTTTGTATTAAGAAAAGGACATCAATACGCTGCCGCGTTGCAGCGTATAGTTCTGCCTCGCTCGCTCGATTGAATGTTTATAAACAGACTTCTGCGTGTGTGAGAGTTGCTTATGTAGTTGAGTCGGATCATATTTTCTTTGATGCTAGAATGAACGTGCCGCATCTACTTGTTTAGTCATTTAGTCATCTTAAAATGAAATTATTCAAAGTTACACAGAAATGGGCTTGTCGGCGGCATCTGGCCAAATGTACATCATGCATGGGCTTTCTTTAGTAAAAAGCAGGTAATTGGCGACCTCAGTGGCTGAGTGGTTTGTACGCCGGGTTTCATGGTGTCGCCGACTCGAGAGGTCCCGGGTTCGAATCCCGGTGAAGGCAGATGTTTGTGTGATGAAAACGAGCATTTGCACTTTAATCATGGATGTTTAATATGTATTTCTATATAAATATACTTATATAAGTACAGTATATGTATTCTATCCGTTACCCTAGTATTCCATAACACAAGCCTTACAGTGCTTACTTTGGGGTTAGACTGATTGGTGTGAGTGTTGGAAATATTTATTTATTTAATGGAGAGTGAGTCATCTGAAATACTAGATAGACATAATTTTAAAGAATTATTACTTAAATAAACAAAAGCAACGTTGTTTTATGATGATAATAGTCTACAAAAATACTTCGCACAATCACTTCTATTACCGCAGCTAATGAGTAACTTTTATTTTGACAGTTACTTTCGAGTGCGGTTTTTAATGTGAGGTGTAAACAAGCGCTGAAATTCGTTACAGAATGCCATTGAAACGTCAAAGCCATTTAGGTATGATATGGTCTCATCTGTGATAGTTTACTAAACCGCCACTCTCACTTAGTAGCGCTAGCGTCGATTCTCACTCGATTACAGAGATGCGCATAGAGTAAGCCCTCATTCGGCCAAGTTACCAAACTTTAAAAATAAGACTATTTTAACTTTCCATTCATTAAAACTTTAGACTTGAGCCTCATATCTACAAATATATCTAAAGAATAAATTTTTCACGCATAATAACTAAGTCGATATATCTCGATTTACCAAAAACTTTTAAAATGGTAACACTACAAATCACTTAGGATATAAATGACATCTCGCTTCACTTGCTTGTACAATTGGTTACAGAATGCGAAAATTCCGTGAAGCGAAACCTAGAGAGCGAAAGCAAAACGGATCCGACACACACAGTGAGATGAGTTTATGGGTTTTACAGAATTGCACTACTGTTTTTAAAGTTAATACATAAGAGTAACTTTTAAAATCAGGTGTCATTTCCGGTTATAATAAGGTACTCTGTAACAGAAACTGTGTGATGATTTTGGATGATTGTGAATGAGCCACAGATTAGAGAGAATTTTTAAACTCTCGTTAACCAAAGAAAGCTAAGAGATTTAGGTTCTATATCCATATATTCAGTAGCTTCATTATTTTTGTTATGTTTTTAAGATAACCATATTTGAGACTTTTAGTGTATCACACCTTATAATTTTATTTATTTATAGTCAGGGAACGTAGGCCCATAGATAAATACCTTAAAGTCTAACTTAAATACAGATTATAATGTGTTTATGGAGGTGTTTGGCGAAAAATGTATGGCAATAGACTTTATGATGTCGCCTACCATCTATAATAATTGTCTGAGCACATAAGCATCTAGTGAAAATGATAATATAGTTGTGGATATTAATACCACAGTGTAACAAAAAATATGATTTATTTTATCGATCATTACAAAAGATTTGTTTTTATGTTATAGAAACAACTTCGATCAGTCTTTGGCTGAATGTTACTACACCCATAGCCATTAAAAATGATTCGTATGTTTTCCAAAACGGTAAAATTAAAAGTTAATTATACAAAGGTGTCCGTTGAAATCTAATGACTGTAAATTAAATTATAAATTACGCCAAGAATTACCGTGTATGTCAATATTTTTTGTGCATTTAGGCCAATTTGAGCGCATCAACATCGAACATTGACTGGAGTTCATGCATTCAATAAGCGGTGGTTTTCGCACGGAACGCGAAACTACATACGCGCGTAGAACAAGCGGCGCGTTTCCAATGCATTATGCGAGTTACATTCCTACGGCATATTTATCGTATGTCGTGAATTAAGTTTATTGATGAATACTTATATAAGGTTTATTATTAATGTATTTAGTGTGATGTAAATATTAGGGTTATGTAAATGTAATTAATTTGACGACCTCCGTGGCCGAGTAGTTTGTACGCCGGGTTTGATGGTGTCGCCGACTCGAGAGGTCCCGGGTTCGAATCCAGGTGGGGGCAGATGTTTGTGTGATGAATACGTGCATTTGTACTCCAGTCATGGATGTTTAAAATGTATTTCTATATTAATATACTTATATATGTACAATATATGTATTCTATCCGTTACCCTAGTATCCCATAACACAAGCCTTATAGTGCTTACTTTGGGGCTAGGCCAAGTGGTGTGTGTGTTGGAAATATTTATTTATTATATTTATAATTAATTAAGTTTAAATAAAATTAGTTTTAAGTTTGTGTAAATAAATATATTAAACATTATAGTACTGGAAGTTACAGTAAATAAATAAAATAGAAGCCCACACTTGTAACAGCCTAAACTGAATCTTTGTCATTTTTTGGTCGATAGGCAAAAGAAAAAAATATTGTGCGTGACATTATTTTTCGATAATCGACTTACTCAATAGAATTTAGTTTACTTCACCCTGTCATCACCCCTGTTAACCCTATTGAAATATGCGTGCACAAAACATTTAATGCAAAACATGAACGAAAAATAGAAACTATCGATAATAATCCCGGAGGTAAAGTTGCTACATACCCGTAGGCTTCATGTTAACATGAATCGATACAAGGTAACATCTCTCCAGTGTAGCGCACTCCATAAAAGTGTGAATACTAGCGTTAAATATACAAAAGGAACGATATAGAGTGATACAACTCTATTTGAGCCCCACTTTTATAGGCTCCTCGTAAAAATGTTACGGCCAGGTACAAACGTTGTTTAAGGGGCTCGAACGTCAATAAAGCGAAGGTAAATACATAAGGTTTTATTAGATCATAGGCTTCATATTTCGTTCAGGGATGAATAAAAAAAACTTGACTAGAAATTGTTTTCTCAAGATGGGAATTGTTAATATGAAGACCTTCATATTTCTTTTATCTTAAAACAAAAAACTTGACTAGTAATTGTTTTCTTAAGGTGGGAATTGTTAATATGAGGACCTTTATATTTCTTTCATGGTAAAACAAAAAAACTTGGCTAGAAATTGTTTTCTTAAGATGGAAATTGTTAATTTGAAGACCTTTATATTTCTTTCATGGCAAAACCAAAAAACATGACTACAAACTGTTTTCTCAAGATGGGAATTGTTAATATGAAGACTTTTTGTTTTGAGATCAGTGTAGGTATTCTGTAAGAAGCAATCTCGTTTACGATCTCATTTATTCGAATTTCTGATAAATATCTAATACTAGCTTCTACAGACATAGCGACAATTTGCCGTGAAATGGCATAATGCATATCAAGCTAATGTCTAAAATGGCAGATAGGTACCGAAATCAGAAGTGAGATTTTATTTATCATAATCGCCCTACAGGCTTTCTGTTTATGATTGTAGTGGAAGCTAATATCGAAAATAATGCTCATTTTCATAGGTTCTCGATAAATTTGTCATTGCAAATTCTGCCTTGTTTTTGAATCTGAGTTGAGCAGTAATTGCAGACTGTATCTTTATAATGTGAAGAGATTACCAAACGAGCATTATTAGCATACTATCTGATGGTAAACGGTATTATCCTACTCACTCCATGGAGGTCTTCAATTCCTTGTTTTGGCCGATAATTGGAGTAAAAAGCCGCTATACTTCACTTGAACTTACCAGGATATATTTTGATCTGCAATATAATGAAAGTTAGGGTTGATTAATGCAGTTTTAAGTGGAAAAGGGAAGTGAACAACATTAGGCCCGTCTGATGATAAGATATATAACTTAAAGACGTTTGCGATATCGAAGTATACACGCCGGCTAACTACATGAGCAATAACCATAGACAAGTACGCCTGCGCAGTAACAATTTCACATATAAAAACGTCTACTGGGGTAGTTTATTTGTTTGTAGTTTTGCTGAAGATGTTTTGCACTACCTAGATCACACGTGAGTTGCCTACTCAGACCCATCCCCTGTCCCATGGAGATGGAATAGCGACAGAAACACAACATCATTAAAAAACCCGACTGCTTAATTATACTTCAAATAAAATCTTAAAAGAAAAAAACAAGTCCAGTAGTCTATAATTCTGTTAATAAGGAACAAAGCTACTTTAACAGTCGGGACCCATTAGATATTTAAGAATACATAATATTTTTCAACAGTGGGTCCCGGCTGTTAAAGTAGCTTTGTTCCTTATTAACAGAATTATAGACTACTGGACTTGTTTTTTTCTTTTAAGATTTTATTTGAAGTATAATTAAGCAGTCGGGTTTTTTGATTTTTTAAATTTACCTTTTTTATTTCACACTTTTTAGTTAGTTAGTTTTTTAAGACGGTATATACCGTAGTCTTGTTACTTCATTAAGGGAATTAATATCGCGGGAATTATTAAGTACCTTGCGTCGGTCTAAAAGATTGATTTATTAAGACATATAGAGACTTTACCAGCGGGGTCAAGGCTACAGATGGGCCTCAATTTTCGCAAAAATGTGTGAAGTTAAATCAAGTCGTTACGTACAACTAGAACTTACTCAAAAAGTCATCTTTTGTTTTGGTTTTTTTTTTAATAGTTTAGCAGTAAATATAAAATTCATTTACTTTTATTCGTCGACTATTTAAAATTGTCAGTGACTGCATTGTCATGTGTCAGTGTCAGTCCCTAGTCTCATAATTTGATATACCTACATAATTCACAGAAACCCAATATGTAGATGCTAGAAGTTAACTTCAAATGTTTTTAATCACCCTATATACAATACCAATCAATGACGTTTATGTCGCAGGTTGAAGAAAGCAGTAATTCCCGTTTGTTGTTTTGGACAATGGTGGCAACTGCCTTAGATCACTAAATTAAATAATTATGCAATCACCAAAGCAATGTTTATAATATTTGATTAAACTAAAGGCGCATAATAAAATTTTCATAACGTTAGGTAGAGCACCATAGCAATCTCATTTATTATCAATTTATAGTTCTCTCTGTAGTTTTCTTTTAAAGCGTTCACATATAACAGGTCAAAGACTTTGTGATCGACCCTTTTTTATTGGTAGTGTAAAGCTCGAATGAAGAGTAGGGCAATCATGGCAATTATTTTCCAATTTTTTTTGTTTAAAAAAATACCGAATAACGTATCACTGTTAAGCACAAATGCTAAGTAACTTTTTCAAATATAATCAAATAAACCGATTACTTACTTTATTTTTAAATCTTTTTCATCAATTAAATACTTATCTTATCCTAACTATCTATACTAATATTATAAAGAGGCAAGATTTGTATGTTTGTAACAAATAATCTGTCAAACTACTGAACCGGTTTCAAATATTAATTCATCATAAGGTAGCTACATTATTTATTATTACATTTTTCTTTATTCAAATACATTTTGTCCGAGTGACATAGGCTATATTTTTTCCCGATAAATAAATTTCGCCCGTACAATGCCCGGGTGGATCACTAGTAAGTATAATATAATATTATAGATGTGAAAGTGAGTTTGTTTGTTGCGCTTCCGTGCCCTAATAGCTAAATCGAATATAATGAATTTCCATATAGGAGTAGATGGGAACTTGGTTCTTAGCTACAACATCGCAATACTTATAGGCGTAGGGTGATGAAAGGGGTGATTTACCTATAAAAATCTACATTATTTACTTTGAATTTTGCAGAATTATTACAAAAGCAATATTATCGCAAGCTGATTAATAAATACACGGATTCCAATAACTTATGTATGTATGTACTTACTAGCGAAAAATGGGTTATTTGTCATTATATTAAGTAAACCTTTTTTGTAACATTAAGTAATATCGTTAAAAAAATGATTATTGAATTTTAATGAAAAACTCAGAATTTTACTTCTGAGTTTTTCATTAAAATTCAATAATCATAAATACCTATTATGATAATATATTTTTCATCATTTAATAAGAAGGAACTGTATCACAGTTTTATTGTTAGTGCTTCGTATAGGATCAGATACTGCGAATAGCCCATTTTTATTTCTTTTACATAGTACACCGCGCTATCACTTTGTCATCGTTGTAACTTTTTAAATATTTGTCGAAATGACATAGTGTAAATAGCAAAGTTTATCGTCTTTAAATATCAAAAGCAATAAAAGTATTTGTTTCGATAAAAAAATGATTTGTTAATACAAAATGTGCATTTTGGAAATAGATATCAAATAATATTTTAGTTTTGATTTACTATTTTAGCGGTAATGACTTACACATTAAAAATAGATATATGGTGTCACGAACTTTTTTTTAGAACTATTTAAGAGATACATTTTCACTCTACATTACATTCATGTAACTTTTATTGTTTTTGCAGTGCAGGCCAAAATGGCTCGCAGGTGGGAGATTTTTTTCCGTCTTATGTGACACTTATTATTTTATATTGGCCAATTCACTCAATAACTACATAAATTATTATATATATGTAATTATCATATATGTGCTATATTACTGTTAAGTTTCATTAAAATCCATTCAGTATTTTTTAGGTGAAAGAGTAACAAAGATCCATACAAACGTAAGATTGAAATTAAAAGCGTAAGTGGTTAATATACAACTTTAAAGCGTTGTAGATTCTAAACAAACATATTAAATGAAAAATAGTGTTAGAAACCTAAATATGATTTTTGATTATCTAGACAGTGATACCCCACTCGACATATTTTGTCAACTTATTTTTTTTACTTCGTCACAATATGGCGCCTAATTTTGCCCACATTGAATTTTGATTACTATCATATCTTTAGTAGCACTCCCATGATTGAGACGAATCGATTGATGTATGAATCATCAAAATCGGTCCAGGCGTTTGGTCTCTAGTGTGCCACAAAGGAACAAACATACATATATAGACTGTTAAACACATAACCCTGTCTGCGCGTCGCGCTTCGCGCTCTTGCATTAATCATCAAAATCGGTCCAGGCGTTTGGTCTCTAGTGTGCCACAAAGGAACAAACATACATATATAGACTGTTAAACACATAACCCTGTCTGCGCGTCGCGCTTCGCGCTCTTGCATTACGCAGCCGGGTAAAAACACATAACCCTGTCTGCGCGTCGCGCTTCGCGCTCTTGCATTACGCAGCCGGGTAAAAAGGAGTGTTATGGCACTGTGATTTTCTGTAATACCCAGACGTGTGCGCCAATTCTAAACTTGCTGCGTCTCTTAACATAATTTTAAACTAAATCATTTTATAAATTCCTCCTATCAAAGGTTATGGATCAATTTTAACAGGCCTATAATAGTCCAATTATAACTCACATATAGCACTAAACCTTAATATTCAAGAGATCAAAGACGTCGGGCGTCGGGCAAAGTGAACCGATGATTCAATTACAAACCAATTCGGAGCAAGAACAATTAGTGTCAGGAAATGCTTTCAAAGGATAAACGTATGCTATATCCCTACATCCTATGAGGTTGACAGAGCATCAAAGGATTCTACATAATATTAGTAAATATTTATACATTTGCCTTTTGAAGCATCAGAATGAATTTTTGTCACTCACCCGAAGGTCGGTCATTGACTAAGTTGCTTTCTTTCACATTCGGCATTTCGGAGATCACACTACTAAACACATTTCAGCTTCTTGTTAATCGTTTAAAGTGAAAAGAGATAGAATGTGGTTAACAGTTGATTTGGTTAAGAGATAGAATGTTGTTTAGAGAGTGAAGGATATAGATATTACATAAAAAATAGATATACTGGAGGTAAAATGTTTCACAAAAGTAAACGATGTTTGTGATTATGTTTGTTAGAAGTTATGAACATTTTTGCAATGCCCTTGCAGGGCTCATGTTGTGATTTTAATTTTAAGAAACCGTATACCAACATGAAGCAATAAAGATTATGATTATTATGAGTTGTGCAAGTGAGACTGAATATATTACTACCACTCAAATATTAACAAGAAAGTATTGTTTAGTTCTGTTTTATTGAATACCTCATTTATACCTATTAAACAGAAAAACAATGGTTATTGTTAGTTAATAAACACACTTGAGTTTTGTCTCTTGAATTTTGTATGAGATTGAAATATATTCGGGGTTAATAAGTCTTTGGATCTACTATTTACAGCAATGAAAGTTTTTTCATCCGAAAGGAGAATAGTATACCAGCTGGTAATAACATTGTTATTATCAAAGTAGAATAATAATGAATCATTCCTAAAAACTCACTTGTTTCGAAAATCTGAAATGAATTAGCATTAAGAATATATACGTAAGGTAAAGACTGGGAGACAAGGGAAAGACTGTTCCTTGGAAAATGTCATGTGATGAAAGTCCAAGAGAACATATAAGTATATATAGCATGAGCACCAAAATTTACATTATATTACGTTTTTTATCGCGTCTAACTGTCAAACTGCATAGTAATTCGGCAATTGAGCGTGATAAAAACGTGTTATGTATCATATCGCGGAGCTCAGGCTGGAAGCCAAAACTGTGAAATTATTAATTATTTCTCATTTCGAAGTAAACTTTACTTCGGTTTCTCATTTTCTTGTTAGTAACTAAATATAAATGACGAACTTAAGCACTCTAATTAACTCAATCTGTTTTATTCAGAGATATTTCTAAAGAAATAATACCTTTTCTTAAAATAACTTAAGTCGTAGAAGTTAAGTAGTTACGAGTTGTTTTAAGTTTTCCAATAAGAAATCGTCTTCATTGAATAAAGTATTAATAATAAAGTATTTAATGGAAATCAGACTACTTTCAAATAAATGAGGTTGTGTCATTGGGTTGTTATACATTGGCCACAAAGTTAATTCGCAACGAAAAAAATTTTTTTTGTAAATAGCCACCGTTTTTTTATGAAGGTCCATAATTGCATGTTAATTTACAAAAGGAACGATATAGAGTTAATTCGTCAATTAACTTTTAATATATGGAGAAAACAAAAAGTTACGAATTCAGCCTTCCTTCCATAGGCGCATTATTATTGGTCGATAATACGTTATTGCGATATTGGTCATACTTACAATACAAAAAAAACGGTTAATGTTCGGGTATCAATAAACCATGAGTAGAACCACATAAAGTGTCATAACCTACCCATTGGTGGAAACTGATTGCAGAATCACTTGGAACTACGAATTTTAAATAACGGATTGTTGGTCAACCATCCATTGACCGGCCCTTGTTTTGCATTCATATCTTTTAGCGCGGGGTTGTACGACCAAAATACGCGACTTGCATATTCGCGTTCAATTTGGTTGACGCATTCTAACCATTGCATTCTTCCTGAAACAAAAACAAATGACGCTCGCAAGAATGCTTCGCAAACTTTTAGCAAACAATCACTGGGCACCGAATAGAATAACACTGGCGCGCTCCACAAGAACGTGGGAAGGTAAGTAAGAATTCCACAAAACAGTTCGTTAAAACGGCATACACCCAGGTGTATACCGGCAGTTTAAGTAAATCCGAGCCAGATCCAGATGTGATCCGAGCGCCGGCGACACAGCGAGGCAATCTGGAAGCAATCTCTTGCATGTAATCTTCAGTACGTGTGCCCATGTACATTGTACACTGCTTAGACAATATAGACATGGGGAATGGTCTGGCACTGTCTGGGCAATGGGCTATATTTGTTTTGTGTTGCTACGTGCTGTTATGCTATGGATGTTTATACGATGTGAGATTTTTAAAAAGGTAAGGTAGCACCGGGGAACGTCTGTAGCTCGGTGTTATCATGTTTATGTTTTATTTTAAGACCATGTATGTATAAATTGTTTTAAACTTTCATGGTCACTGATATTACTGCTATTAACGGGATTGAAATATCGGAAACTCATAAAAAACGAGGTACATAGTAACAATCCCGTTAATAGCTATCATGTATGTATACTTACCATGTTCCTGGCAAGGAAATCATTATCATTAGTGATCGATTGCCTGCTCTTGTTTTCATTGATCACCAGAAAGAAATGGCGATCATTTGCTCCTGTCGGTCAATGGCGCTACTAACTTCCCCAATCAATGGGAAGTTATGTTACATTGTCAATTTTGCTGTAGCTTTGGAAAGGATTACGGCTTATAATTAGAGAAAATGATTTTAAATTGCTGAAAGTGAGACAATTAGACATCTTCAAGAAATAGCTGATACTTCTCTCAGATCCTAATTGTATCAATATGAATAATGTTTTCAAATGAAGTGCAAGTAGCAGTAGGGCTTCCGTAAAAACAAAAAATCTCACTTCCGATAGCTGCCATTTTAGAAATTTGTATTACGTCATTACACCACGGCATATCATCGCAATATTAAATCCAATAAAAGATATTTGACAATTATGAAAAAATCGAATGAACGACAACAATAGTGAACTGTACCCTTAGCATGAACCAATATCGAATTCGAATAGGTAGTTGAATATATAGATCTATTTCATACGTCAAATGTGTACTGATTTTTAGTTCTCGTTACGTTTGTTGTGGCGCTGCTGTTCTAGTTTCCATACAATATTTGATAATGACGTTTTGCACTCGCAATCTGTTCGAATTCGATATTGGTTCATGCTACGGGTATTGTACTCCTAGCAGGAACCAAAATCGAATTCGAATAGTTTGCGAGTACGAAATGTCACTGTCAAATGTGCACTGATTTTTAGTTACGTTTATTTTGTGACGTCTGTTTTGGCGCTGCTGTTCAAGTTTTCATACAAACTTTGACTATGACATTTCGAGCTCGCAAACTTTTCGAATTCGATATTGGTTCGTGCTAGGGGTACTGTATCCTTAACACGAACTAATATCAAATAGTTGAATTCGAATATGGGAGATTTTAAATCCTTGTGATGTCGTGTCCGTTGTGGCACTGTTTCAATTTCCATACAAACTTCTTGACATTTGATGCGTGTTGAGATCGAATTCAACTATTCGAATTCGATATCGGTTTGTGCTAAGCGTACTGCATGTTACAGAACCCACATGGTCTTGAAGCATGCAGATAAATTAATTTCAAGTTTGTTTTAAAGTTAAAGTTGTTTCTTTCATGTTGATAGAAATAGAATATCTCAACACTCCATTTAGACTAAGCAATAAATACAATTAAAGTTCTTGAGTGCGGTCGTAAGCTTAATAAAATATATAGCCATATGTTAAGAGAAGCTTATTAAAATGAGTGTAAATTATAACAAATAACAAATAGATTGAATATTGTTTTTATGATGTCATTCTGTACTAAATATATATATATATATACATGTGTGTATATACGAAGTATGCGGGGTCAACTAGTCTATATATATTTATAGACTAGTTGACCCTGCGTACTTCGTACGGGTTAAAATAATTTGGAAGAAATGACGGACGCGAGTCTACCGTACCAAAAGAAACGAACGTCAAATGTTTGACAGGAAAGAAGATAGAACAGTTTATACGGGAAAATTAAATTGACGTTTTTATTTTCCTCGCAATTTTTCCATATTTTCTCACCTTTTAAACCTTCCCTAGACCTCCACGAACATTTCAAGACCAACATAAGATAAATCCGTTCAGCCGTTCCCGAGTTTTAGCGAGACTAACGAACAGCAATTAACTATAAAATATACTAGCTGACCCAGCGAACTTCGTACCACCCTAAAAAAATAGGGGTTGTCCAGCGGACAAAATTGTGAATCTAAACCATTCTCAGATCCCCTTGAACACACACAAAAAATTTCATCAAAATCGGTCCAGTCGTTTAAGAGAAGTTCAGTGACATACACACTCACAGAAGAATTATATATATAAAGATAGTTCCGACAAATTACTCCACCCCATCTGATGTTAAGCGACGGTGAAGTCCAGATGCGAAGATATCTGGTACAGCGGTTCTACCTGCCATAGCAACCATCCTCACCCTGCCGGCCTGCATGTTGCTTCTTCACGCCTCTTTTAAAGGATCCCAGGTTGTAAAAGGGAGGGAACATGTGAGAAGGCAGATTTATGGATAGTGCGATAAAGAAATGAGTCACCAAACTTCTGTGTACGTATTGGAATAGTGGCCGCAGTTAGTCGGTGGCAACGTAGGCCAGCGCGCGTGGTACTCCATAGGAAAGGGAAAGGTGGAAAAGAGAGAATAACTCCTCAGAACACTCGCCGTGGTACAGACGATAGAACGCGCTTAATGACACCACGTCACGGCGTAATTGATGAGGCTCGAGGTGTTTAGTCACCTCCTCATCGCCTATGATGCAGATCGCGCGCCGCTGTAACCTATCCAAAGCATCGAGCAAGTACAAGTATAAATTTTTTTGCCCAAAGATAAACAGAACAATAGGAAATAACTTTAGGTACCTACCTAAATATATTTCATTGTTATCGTAATGAAATACTCGTCATATTTATATGACGCGTTCGTTTATGTCTTACAATGAAATATCTACTACACGTTAATATACGTTCGTTACGTTCGTAAGTTGTTCAATTTTCTGCCTGAGCATGGTATTTATTTATTTATTCTTTATTACCAAAATACAGTAAATGAAAGACTTAATGCCATAGGCATTCTCTACCAGTTAACCAGTATGGGTGTTTTGGCGACAGAGTGCGAGCTACTAAAGTCAGAGAAAAAAAATATTATCCTACAGAATTATACTATACCATAAACGATAAATATATATATTATATTTAAATAAAATATCCCTATATATATATATATATATATATAAATACAAAAACACACATATATAAAATAATAAACATACATATATAATTATATACATACACTTAATTAGTTAGAAATAACTAAATAAGATGGTATAGATGACTACAGATTAGAGAAATATAAGTGGTCAGATAGTGTGCATGCACTAGTTTTTTGAACTCCAACTTACTACGAGCACTGCGAATATTCAATGGCAAAGCATTCCAAAGACGTAGCTGTAATGGTGAAAGATTTGGAGACGAAACCAGAATGGTGAAAATGAGGTTTAAGGGTAGGATGCCTGTAAGAGCGAAGATTACTTGGTTTGGAGGGACCTGAAATGTGAACCTAAATTTCAAGTATTCTGAGGCACGTGGATCGTATAAAATAGTGAAAGTTATGCATACAATCCGAAGATTTCTACGGTTACGTATGAACAGCCACTTGAGTTGATTTCTATAGTGATAGATATGCAAACCGAAGATGAAGCGAATACCGCTATTGAGTAAACAATCCAATTTAGAAATAAGGTTTTGATTGGTCTCAGAATAGCAGACGTCAGTTATGATGAAAATTCATATTTATTTTTTACCCTATGAAAAACATACAGCACATAATTATACATATTAATAATTTTCTTCAGTTTGTTACTAAGAAAAGGATTAATATGGAAATTAAGAGAGAGAGCTCGATGGCGTGGGTGGTTAGCGCGTTTGGCTGCGATCATTGAAATTAAGCGACGTTCGCAGTGGTCGATTTTTGGGTGGGTGACCAAAAATCTTATACCTAGAGTTCCTCCGTGCTTCGGAAGGCACGTTGGTCCCGGCTGCATCTGCAGTCGTTAGCACTCACCAATATGTGCTGGGCCCGCGTGGTGGGTCATGGCCCAATCTCCCTATAACATCCATAGGGAAGGCGTATGCCCCAGCAGTGAAGACATTAATAGGCTGAAGATGACGGAAATTAACACTTGGTCTAAGCTGGAGTACGCAAACTCAAAGAATGCTCTTCATTTTCCATGTGCCGTTACTCTATAGGTTTAATAAATTAATATAAAAACATAGCATTAAGCAACTGAAGAAAGCACTATTACTTTCTTAAAATAGAATTAAGAGCTTTGTTTACTCGTACGTTTGACACTGATACCTTTGATTTAATATCCCACTTCGTAAAGCTCGGGGAACATAACTCTACTGGATACTTGTTCTTCATCTTTTGGTTGACTGGTAGGTAGTACTGGCATTAAGTCTGCCAATGAGGGTTTTCTGGAATAACGTACACCAAGTGGTAGCATCCGGTTGACTGGTAGGGAATGCCATACTGGTATTAATTTTGCCTATGAGGGTTTTCTTGAATGACGTGCACTAAGTGGTAGCATCCGGATGACTGGTAGAGAATGCCATACTGGCATTAATTCTGCCTATGAGGGTTTTCTGGAATGAGGTGCACCAAGTGGTAGAATGGCGACGTTTTTGCCGTGAAAGCGCAGACCTGGGTTTTCTTAGCATTGAACTCAACCAAGTTCTTGGTACCCCATTCAGAAATGTGGTCCAAAGCCTGATTGAGTTCAATGACAAGATTCTCCCGTTTCTCCTTGGTTACCGCCTGCCCAGCCGCTGCTTGTCCGAGATACCCCGCATGCACTGTACTGTCGTCTGCATAGCAATGAATATTCCCAAGAGGAATTAGGTCATTGATATGCAGCAGAAAGAGAGTAGGACGGAGCCCTGGGGAACGCCGGCAGTCACTGACATGAACCGCGAACTGCTACCATCCGTAAGGACACGAATTCTACGCTCATGCAGGAAGTCAGCTACCCAAGAACAGAAATGGGCCGGCAGACCGTATGCCGGAAGTTTGGAGAGAAGGCTTTTGTGCCAGACCCTGTCGAATACCTTGGCAATGTCTAGGCTGATAGCCAACGACTAGCCCCGCTTGTCGATAGCCTCACCCCAGATATGAGTCAAGTACGCTAGAAGATCACCCGTCGATCGTTTCGGTCTAAAACCATATTGACGATCATTAATCAGGGAGTGGTCCTCTAGGTAGCGGGTCAGATGGTTGTTAAGGACCTTTTCTAGGACTTTACATAATACTGAGGTGACTGCTATTGGCCGGTAGTTTGCCGGGTCTGAGCGATACCCTTTTTTGGGTATCGGATGCACGTTAGCATCTCTCCAAGTCTCCGGCACACGCCCCAAAGAATACGAGCACTGGTACAAACGCGTGAGCACGGGAGACAACTCCGCTGCATATTTTTTCAATACTACTTCCAATAGCTTTCCGGACGTCGAGTGATTGCAATTCGGCACGAACCTCACGCTGCCTGATTTTGATATCAGGCATCGTTGTGCCACAATGAGGTAATGATGGTGGCAGTGCATTGCAATCATCGATTCGGGAGTTAACCGCAAAGAGTTTTGCCAGTAAATCGGCTTTCTCCTGCGGCTTATGAGCTAGTGCTCCGTCTGGACATCTCAGAGGTGGCAGCGAGGGCTGGCAGAAGTTCTTTTGCACGGCCTTGGCCAAACGCCAATAGCTACAGGAGCCCGTAGGATGCGTTATAAGTTCGTGAATAACACGTGCAACGCGCTGGGCATCCGCTCTGATGTTAGCCTTCTTACAGGCCTTGGAAGCAAAATTGTAGGCTGCTTTGAGTGAATCGACCTCGGGATCCTTGAGTGCGCGGCCTCTGATCCAAGCACGATATGCCGCTTGCTTACGCGAAGCAGCTTCAGCACAGTCGTGATTGAACCAGAGGTTACGTGTGCCCTTACTGATGAGATTGGAATGAGGAATATAGTATTCCATACCCATTACAATATCCTCAGTAATAGCAACGGCGCTGGTCCTATCGGATAGCGCCGTTGCTATTACTGGGTCACTGAAGCAGCGCTGCTTCCAAGGGACGGACGCAAAGTAGTCACGCATACCGTCCCAATCTGCCGACCCATAGTGCCAGATCCGGCGTTTTACCACCGTTGGACGCGGAGGTTTGGCCAGTGGCGCTTTGGCAGATATCAGGCAGTGATCTGAAGAGCCCAGGGGGGCTCCTACCACAACCTGATAGCCCTGTGGATGGGTCATGGGCAGAAGGTCCAGCAATGAAGGCGCTTGACTTGAAATATCTGGAATCCTGGTGGGCTGATCGACCAGTTGCTTCAAGTCATGCGTGAGAGCGAACGCGTGAGCAGAGATCCCTGCATGGCCAGTTTTCGAGGAACTTAACCACAAATTGTGGTGAGCATTAAAATCCCCCAAAAACACCAATTCTGCATTGGGAAATTGCTCCTGCGCGTCATCTGCTGCCCGACTAAGATGTTCGAAAAGTCCAGTTGTCTCAACATCGCCAGTGTGGGATCTGTAGAGGCACACTTAGACTCTGGCCTGGGGACCTGAGTCGACATGTACCCCCAATATGGAGAAGGAGGGATCTACCAAGCAGCGGAGACGGCGACAACAAACATCTGCCCGAACATACAGGCATACACCGGCTTTCGCTTTGAAGGACTCTTCAAGCACGTAGCCGGGATAGTTAAGGTAGCCTGTGTCAGCAGGCGGAAGTATTTGTGTCTCCGTCAGGAACAACAATGCTGGCCGTGCTGTCTCAAGGTGGTGGTGGACAGCATTGAGGTTAGAGTGGAGTCCGCGTATGTTGCAGAACTCGACCTCAAACAGCGTTGAAGGAGTGGGGGTGTGCACCGCTGTACGTCCAAACTTCGTTTTAGGAGCTGCCATTATGGAAGTAAAAAAGAGACGTGAAACGAGTAGACTTTGTCGCGACAAGACCGGGCAAATTAGGTAGGCATGTTTCCCCGAATGATTGCCTGCAGAGGATATACGAAGACCCGCCGGACGGAAGGGCCCCCGCACCCCCCCGGAAGTGGCCACCGGGACCCCACATCCCGGTCACCAACCGGCACGACGGTCCACCCCGAGATTATGCGTGACATGATAGGGCAGCCTCGCGAACTGGTTAGGAACGCTCGGGCCCCTGTACTGTGCCACGGGCGGCAAGCGGGACAGCCGTTTCTACGGGTCTCCCTGGCCGGCGGGTCGATGCAGTCCTCCCGGCATCGGTTCGACGGATGCCTCGCCCTGAACCGAATCCGTCGCGACAACCTCCACTCGAGCCCTGGTTGTACGCTGGCTGACCCCGAAACCCGCGAGAAGCACTTCACGGGTTTTTCACCATGCGCACGGTGGTAACAAACCAGGCGGGTGTTAGGCACCCTACCACCAGAGGAGCGGATGGAAGCTCCGATATCCCTTAGTCGCCTCTTACGACACCCACGGGAAGTGAAGGGGCGGTGAGTTGTATTCTTTCTCCGTCACCGCACGGATAATAATTATCTACACACATCAAAAGTGTCTAGGGATCAAGCATTTTTATGCGGATTTCTTGAGATTGAGATGTGGCTTTGTAATAAATTTATGATTTTATAAATTTATATGGATCCTTTTTGGTGCATTTCATAATTTGAATCAGGAACTGTGAATCAAATTCGAGTAAAAGATGAAAATCAGCTGTCAATATTTTCCCTATAAAAACATACAACGCATTGAAGACATTATTAGTGCTACTGTTTCCCTACTACTGATTAAAACCAACGTTATTATGGAGCGGCGACGTCATTTAAGCAGGGAAGAAATGCTCAGAGCCGTGGGAATGATAGAAGCTGGTTCCCGGCAACGTACTGTGGCTTTAGCTCTGAATACAAGTCAGAGTGTTATCAGTCGACTTTGGACACGATACCGAAGCACTGGTACCGTGGCTGAGCGCCATGGAGGACGGTATCGCTGCACCACACGGAGACAAGACCGATACATTCAAATCTTAACTCGAAGAGCTCCAACAATAACCGCCATGATGTTAGCCGTGAGGCTTCATCACTCTTCAGGGAACTTAACCTATGAGGGCCCGCGCGGCCTCGCGCATACGATACCGTAGAGGCCGGCGCACTTAAGATTTGAGCGCGCCATTGGACACTCGACTCGATCTTATCGTATTTTTTACGACTTAGACTTAACAAAGCTCGGCAATGCTTATATTATCAGAAAGATAATGAAATGAACTCGCTGACTAACACAAAATAAACACGTTTTGTTTATATTTGGAGCGGAAACATGAGCTTGTTCTTAGAAGAATTGAAAAATTAACTATTTTGTAGTAAAGATGGAATATATTAGCTACCAAATGTCAATTTTACCAAAAAAACATATTTTTATAAGATTAAACATAAAATTCCCTAAACAAATTGGTAATTTTTATAAATATTGTAAATATAAAACTACAACTTTTTGGAGTTTGAAAAAGCGCTAAAATTTCACCACGGAAGCAATTCGCGCGGGTTGATCTCGGTTTTTCGAAATTATACTGTGTCATAATTATAAGGTATAACTTAGCAAATTTTCGTTTGAAATATCAGTAATTTACATATATTGAATATCACGACCAAACTGTAACGTATTAGCAAATAATATAACAGTAATTACCAAGTTTTCAAGATCAGACATCAAACTCACGCAAAAAGTTATGAGCATTGTTTTGTGCACAGTTTTTTCTAAAATTACTAAACAATGCCTTTTTATTTACATTTAAAAAAAACTTCTATAAATGAGCATTCTATTTATATGCGTTTCATTATGTTTTATCAAACAAAATCAATAAATAAAAATCCTTTTAGTGGCTACTTATTACTCAAGTTTTACGTCTAAAGTCGACCTTCCGCTGTGTACGTACAAGAGCGTATACAGCGGGTTCCAAAGTAAGATTAGTGAAGTTTAAAAATAAAACTGAGGTTTACAAAATAATAATTTATTCATAATTAATGTTAACGTACTTATTATATTAAATTTTCTTCTAGTGTTAGGTATGTATGTACTTATCTGAATAATAATAAACATAATTATATATTTCAACTTATAGAAATATAAAAACAACAACTTAAATTATAATATAAATAATTTTTTGGTCACCCATCCAATGACCGACCACTGCGAAAGTTGTTTAACTTTAACGATCGCAGCCGAACGCGCTAAATAACACTTGCGCCATCGAGACTATTTACAATAATATTTCAATACACATCTCAAAACTCGCAACTCAAAGTTCAAGCCAAACCATATCCTTTTTTGTAAACAAAGAAAGCCAAAGCGTCATTGTTTTCGATGGAATTGTTTGTAATTCCATCTAAAACGACAATGGCTGCAGCGCACATGTGCGCTTGTCCCTACCTGCGGTTTACGTTGTTCCCTCAAAATGTTAAAACGAAAAATTAAAGTGATTTTGTTGAATGATAAACTTAAAATTGTAAACCAAGCCGAGAAACGCAATTATGAGTGATTTTAACTTGCCGGAATCTACCTTTTATATAAAAAAAAAAGAATTTATAAAATTGATTCTTCATTTTTCGATAAACTTTATGAAATTGAAAAACAGATTCATAATTGTAAGAACGACACTCAGAAAAAATTAATTGATTTCTTCGAATAAATAAAATATGTTTCTAAAAACAAATGTGTACTTATTATGTATGTATTTTTTAACGCTCTAGCACCATGTTTCTCGACTTTTATTAACCTCTAGAGTAACTACACTCAAACTTTGTAAGTGACAAACTGCTTTAGTGAGAAACCTCTAATAAGCGAGAATAACATTCGGGTCCCTTGGATTCTCGCTTACCCTGTATTTATAATCGATTAGATATACCTATCGCTACAGCATCACTACTGGACAAATCTAATCACCTAACATATGCTAAAAAATATAGGTACCTAAGTACGTTCATAGTTGAACATAAAATCTCAATAAATAATTATCTTCAAATCAGAACAAACACTTCCTTCAAAACAGTAGATAAAAAGAACACCCTTGTTCAATAGCCGGAGCAATTCACGCACACACATAAACGTCATGTTATGCATGTGTGCGTGCGTCTTGCGAACATTTTGCGGTTTGCCTATAATATTTGAATTTTATTGTGAAAGTATCTTTATAAGTACAAATGTTTTGTAAAATCTAACTTCTTTCGTAAATTTGCTGTAAGTTTGAATTGAAACTAGGATAAAATAATAAAGTAATAAAATAGAAAAAAAATCATGAAAAATGGATAGTAGGTAAAAATTTTAGGTTGTTTTTGTTTGTCTTCGATTTATTCAAAAACTAAAGCATGGATCAGTACACGTTTTTTTTTAAATATAAAAAAAAATGTATAAAGAATTGATAACTTACCCATTTTTTAACTTCTTTGTAGGATTTCACAAACAAAACACACTGAAAAGTACTCGTACGTCAACAGCACAGGAGAAGAGGAGCACGAATATTTTTAAATGGTGGTCACATGAATGAGTATTGTTCTTGTAGACTGTAAATCTTTGAATGAATAGGTTGGTTCTTTCTCATTCATTTGACATACGACACAAACCATTCTGATATTATTTGTTTCAATTATAAGGTCTAAACTAGTACAACTAGTCTTGTCGTACTGGTGCGGTAGCCGGCGTTGAGAGAGATATTTTTTTGTCGGACTGGTTCGACAGCCGCATTGAGATGTGGCTTTGTAATAAATTTATGATTTTATAAATTTATATGGATCCTTTTTGGTGCATTTCATAATTTGAATCAGGAACTGTGAATCAAATTCGAGTAAAAGATGAAAATCAGCTGTCAATATTTTCCCTATAAAAACATACAACGCATTGAAGACATTATTAGTGCTACTGTTTCCCTACTACTGATTAAAACCAACGTTATTATGGAGCGGCGACGTCATTTAAGCAGGGAAGAAATGCTCAGAGCCGTGGGAATGATAGAAGCTGGTTCCCGGCAACGTACTGTGGCTTTAGCTCTGAATACAAGTCAGAGTGTTATCAGTCGACTTTGGACACGATACCGAAGCACTGGTACCGTGGCTGAGCGCCATGGAGGACGGTATCGCTGCACCACACGGAGACAAGACCGATACATTCAAATCTTAACTCGAAGAGCTCCAACAATAACCGCCATGATGTTAGCCGTGAGGCTTCATCACTCTTCAGGGAACTTAATTAGCGACCAAACAGTCAGAAACCGCTTGCATGAAGTGAACCTTCATTCCCGAAGACCGCTACGGGTACCACCTATAGCAATGCACAATCGTAGGATTCGATATCAATGGGCTCTTGAACACAGAAATTGGGCAGAAGAACAATGGCGTTTCGTGTGCTTTTCTGATGAGTCTCGTTTTGGTATGAGACCGGATACAAGACGTATACGACACTGGAGAACCCCTGGACGCCAACAGCGATTAAAATCCTGCCAGGAAGTCCATCCTTATAGTGGTGGAACCATCATGGTATGGGCGGGTATTTGGATCGGCGGAAGAACTGAGTTGATTTGGATCAGAGGCAACCTCAACGCTCAAATTTATGCTGAGACGATTGTATCAGACGTCATCGTTCCTCTACAAGTGCAAATCGGTCCCTTATTTCAGTTAATGCATGATAATGCACGACCGCACACCGCAAGAGTTGTAAGACAGACTCTCGCCGCAGCTAAAATCAATGTCCTGCCCTGGCCTACTCAGTCGCCAGACTTGAACCCGATTGAGCATGCATGGGATATGCTACAGAGAAGAGCTCTGCCGAATATGGAGGGTATCCAGTCGCAAGAAGACCTTTTTTTGTTGTTGCAACGAACATGGGCGGCCATTCCACAGCGTGATTTGGATGAACTCATTTTGAGTATGCCAAACCGATGTTCTTGTGTTGTTAGTGTTCGCGGTAGAAATACGGATTATTAATTGTTTAAGTTACCCAATAAAATTTTAGAGAAAACTGTTATTTCAGTCTTTTTTTCGAACTTTTGTGTTAGTGGTTCAAATGTCAAAAATCCCTTTATTAGGAAAATGGCAAATTTCTTTATTAATGCAAAGGTGACTTGGTTTATCGTTACTGTGACAAACGAAAACACTTTATTTGATGAATCCTTAAAGAAAATTTTAATTAATATCAATCAGGAGAAAAGTTATTGCAAAAATATATGTTGATCCCTAGACACTTTTGATGTGTGTATATATATAAAAGAAAGTCGTGTTAGTTACACCACTTATAACTCAAGAACGGCAGAACAGATTTGGGTGAAAGTTGGTAGGGAGGTAGCTTAGAGCCAGGAGACGGACATAAGATACTTTTTATCCCGTTCGACAGCGTTCCCGTGTGACTTGACATGAAACGTCAGTCAATTTTTACCAGGTTTATGTTTTTAACCATGTAATAACTGCGCTCAGTTTCTGTACCTATTAAATTACTACATAGTATAAAGCAAAGTCGCTTCCCGCTGTCTGTCCCTATGTCCCTACGTATGCTTAGATCTTTATGCGGATATTGATGCGGTTTTTTTTAATAGATAGAGTGATTCAAGAGGAATGTTTATATGTATAATACATGCATAAAATAGTAGAGAAACACTGATAATTTTAGAGGTTTTTAATGTAAGGTTGTCTATAAACACATTTTTTTGCGCTTACGTTGCAAACGCTGGCTGAACCCTTCGAGATAGATCAAAATAACGTACTACAGTATTTTACACCTTAAAAATGAGCGATTCCGACGCTACCGGGCGGGGGGCCTGGCGGCGCGTGCCTATTAAAATTAGGTATTAGAAGAATGTCATTTTGTATAATACAAGCCTGAGAACCAAAACTATAGTCTACACTACAGCTCTACACCGAAGCGAAGCGAGGGCGGGCCACTAGTTATTAATAAACTAAGATAAGGTTAGATTAGCTACTCCATGTTATGTCTCTATTCATCGAATGACAAATGGCATTTCAGTGATATGAACTAAACACGGCGTAACTAGTCTAAGCTTATTCCTCGTTTATTAATAAGGGGCATAAGGTTTATTCTATGTGTGACAGTTCGTTTTTCCTTATTACCAGTCTATGTCCGATTATCCGAATTTTCGATTATTCGAATCGACCCCGGTCCCAAGTAATTCTGATAATCGGTGTTCTACGTAATTTTGGGCGATACATCATACTTACATAAAATAGGTATAAAATAAAGTCGTTTTATACATTTTCAGTAACTCTACGTTATCCCCGCCGCGGGATTTGATGCAGTTTTCACTTTCTGTTAGATAATTTAACATGTTTAACGTTTATAATTTTGAATAATACTAGCCGAAAAAAATATAGTCCACATCGCAGCGAAGAGTAGTGTATAGCTCACTAGTGATGTGTCCCACACTCGTGAGGCGGCTCGTTTGAGTTCTTCACTGCAACAGCATGAGAGAGTACTCGTATTTCAATTTTGATTGAACCACCTCATTTACCTCCTCATTGAGTACATTTTAATTACTATATACTGACTGATGCTCGCACATAAATTTAATGTGAGTAATTGATCGAAGTGACAGTAACCCAGCGTTGCCAGACGAACGATTTGAATCGTATTCATTTTAATACGCCTCATGTCATTTTCGATTATATAAGACCCGGATATTATTTTTATGTTTGCACGCTCTGCCTTACCTTACCTCAAAAGAAGGGGCAACACGCGAGTAGCTCAGGATGGAAAATAAGGACTTCCTTCGTCCTCAATAACAAAAAAAACGACGGGTTGCACTCCGGGAGTGCCGGCAGAAGTGAAAACTTGAATATCCTTGTGCATTTTTGATATTTTGGAATGGTTAGGGAATAATTTTGCACGAATTGCTTTAATTATCAGTATAAAAGTACTATCATGTATGTGGTAGAATACAATATTTATTTATTGCGCTATCGTACACAAACATGACAATTTATATTACATTAAAAAGTTTATCTCTAAGAAAATTCAACTTACATAAATCACATTTAAGCGCACCTAGCGACATCTATTGTAAAAAAATGCATTTTCTTCGCAAGAAAGCTGCCTGGACGACCTTATTAGAGACTTATTATTATAATACGATAAAATAAAATATTACTATGTTTCTTCCAATATACTGAAAGTCAACAACGTTTCCAATTTTATTGTTTTCATCTTACGAATTTTCGATTAGGTCACGTGGACGTCAGCACTGACGCGATCAGGCCACGTGTCCTGACGCGAGTTTAACAGTTTTTACCCATTACAATAAAAGTATACAATGCCGCTAAACAAGTTTTCACTTCAAAAATCCAGTTAAACATCGCTACAGGTCCCTAGTTTAGTATATTTATAATTTAAGCTTGGCAAAAAGTGTGAAAATTGACCATCTGGCAGTACAAGTCCCGGATTGCCCGACGTATCTACCAAGTCCGCATTATTTAAGTCGAAAAACTGCAGGTGCCGCCACACAGTACACCCAATATTGAATTGCAAAACCCCTCTTTGCATATTTATGCAAACACCAAAAACAGGCGGGCGGTCAGCGTAATTACGCAGGTAAACGATGATGGTATTCGGAAGTGGAAATTATATTTTAAACTTCCGCTTTTAAGTTTTTCTGTTATTCTACGGCTGCAGGTATCAGTTCAGTTGAAAGAACTGCTCCACACATAATTACAGGTCTTTTTCATTTTACTTTATTCTATTTGTATGATATTTTCATGTTTTTTCTTTTGAGTATGATAAATGCTTCTTTCTTCATATTATCCTTTTAATTTTTCATCATTACTTTTAAGTATTACTTTTATTTTTGACGACCTTCATGGCCTAGTGGTTAGTACGCTGGGTTTCAAGGTGTCGCCTACTCGAGAGGTCCCGGTTTCAAATCCCGGTAGGGGCAGATGTTTGTGAGATGAATACGAGCATTTGTACTCCAGTCATGGATGTTTAATATGTATTTCTATATAAATATGGTTATGTATCAGTATATGTATTCTATTGGTTGCCCTAGTGCACAAGCTGTAGGCTTACGTTAGGCTGTGCTTACTTTGGGGCTAGGCTAATTGGTGTGAATGTTGGAAATATTTATTTATTTATAACTACTAATCTTTATTTTCTGTTCAGAAGAAAAATATAGAGCTAATCACAATGTTTCGCTACGAGTACTTATTACTCTTGTAATATCTCAATAAATAAATAAAATCAGTGCATCGAACCCGTTGATATACGCGAAAACATAAGAAACTAATATATCTCATTTGACCTTTGGTGTTTGTTGTGTTATCCTCTAAGTAGCGGTATGGAATTTCATAACTATGTCTGTCCACTTAAACAATATTGTTTGTTTCTTAATTATCTACCTACGATATCAACATTATTTCGTAAACCTCATTAGTGCATTTCTGAGATCTGGGGGTTTTTTTTATTATTTATTTAATAAAGGCTTACCAACTAAACACATACACGGCATTTACATGTTATGAATTACAAAAATTGGTTATGTATAAATGTGTCTAAATATATGCACAACATTCAAAACTATAAATTTTGTCATCAAATAACCTACCTAAAACATCTAGGAAATATGAATGATTTTGATAAACAGAATACTGCAAAATGTTACTTACAAACTCTTTGTGTAATGAAGATAAATGTATCTTCTTAAAGCACCCAAACTATCGTTAAAAATATCAATATCACAGTTTTCTGACAATTCATTAAAACACTTCATCATTGTACAGAGAGGAGAAAAACCACCATATTTATTCTATCTGAAATCGATATGGAATGGTTTGAAATTACGTGATCTAGCTGAGACCCTTGGTACTTTTAAATTAATTTGTGCTAGGAGGGATGGACTGTCCACTTTATCGTTTAATGATTTATGTAAAAAGGTAATGGCTAGTTGATTCTTTCGCTGCTCTAATGACAAGATTTAGAAGTGCACAAACTTCGTATTAAACAGGGGAACACCAGTAATATAAGAAACGCGATTTAAAAAACTTTTTTGTATTTTTTAGTTATTGTTCTATCAACAAATGAATTAAGATTAGATGAAGTAGAACGTTTCCTAAAAAAGTCATGTTGTTGAGTGGCTATAACTTGCTTTATATGCGAAGTCAAATAAGGACATATAAGAGACTCAAACACTTTTCCTAAAACTGGAAGAATACTGATCGGTCTGTAATTACAAACATACCTTTATCGCCTGATTTGTGTAACGGAATAATCATAGCATCTTTCCAAAGTCTAGGAAATACACCTGTTACCGACAAAGGAGGTCTAAGTATACTATCAATTACTCGTTGATGTTAATATATTTTTTAAAAGAAAATAAATGTCATTCTATCAATTTATGTCACCGCAGAGCTGGTTTTTATTTATATTATTTTCCGTTTTATTTCTTTCGTTTACAAAATTGGTCCTTCTCGCTGGAAATAATCATTACCAGGGCGAAATCAGCTCATGCGGAGGCACTCGCTACTGAGAATTCTGGTTTAGGTGTTAGTGCGCCCAACGCGGAAGCTCACGACCAGGCTTCATGCCACATTTCCGTCGAAGCAGCCGCTGCGCCCAACCTAGCACCATGTTCTATAACCCCAGCCTCAAGTCTCATAAAGTAAAGTCTACGTCTCGGACAGAGGCTTGGGTAGCCAAATAAGGTACAATCCAATAAACTTTTATTAGGCAAACCAGGCGGTCTTGTGCAGGAAATATGTCCATCTGAAGCATCCATTGTCACAAACGAATGTAAACATCAGTGTTCCAATATAAAAAAAAATAGCCAAAGCGATTACATCCGCCGTGAGTTCAAAGAAAATAGAGAACTTGATTCCTTTTAGTGGCGGTCATTTAGAATGGCTAATTTTCAAAAAAAAATACAATTTCGCTAAAGATTATTTTTCCAATTTAGAAAACCTGAACCGTCTGCGTCATGTGCTCCAAGGTAAAGCACGTGATTGTGTAGCCACGTTATTATTGACCACCGACGACCCCAACGAAGTGATGAGTATACTGGAGCAAACTTTCGAACGACCGGAGGCGATCGTCATGCGTGAGGTTGCGGAGGTACATGGTTTAGCTAGACTCTCACATGATCTTAGAGACATCAACAACTTTAGCTGTAAATTAAAAAATTGCATTTCAGTGCTAAATCTTTCAAACCAAAGCGAATATTTGTACTCTCCAGAGCTTACGCATAGTGTCCTAAGTAAATTAACACCCCTTTTGCGGAATAAATGGCTTGACTTTGCCTTTACCAATGTTTCACCAGGAAAACCAAAATTTGTTATGTTATCCGAATTTTTAAGTCTAGAGATGGCATTACTGTGCAAATGTTCGTAAATTCTTCCTTTACTCGTCGTGAAAGTGTTAACATACTATCGACAAATTCATCTGTTATAAAAAGTACAAATGAAAATTGTGCTTTTTGTAACCAGAATCATACTATAAAAAAATGCACTAAATTTCAAAAACTTATCCCAGAACAACGATGGTCATGGTTGTATGAGGTGAAATTTTGCTATCGGTGCCTTAGGGGAGGTTCACACCGATGGAAAACGTGCAAAGTGAAGCGGTGTGGTGTTGACGGCTGCCTCAGTTTTCATCATCCGTTGTTGCATGGGTGTGAGCCTCCACCATCCAAAAATTTTACGATTCCTTCAAAATCATCCGACCACAATATTACACCATCCGACAATACCATTGATGTAAAAGTCACGATAATGAATACGACCACTTCCTACTCTTGCCTACAAAGTATCTATCTACGTATCGTCCCAGTAACAGTATCCGGTCCTTTGGCAAGCGTCAACACTTACGCACTCCTTGACGATGGATCCACAGCCACCCTTGTTGATTCTGATTTAGCGCAAATTATTGGGGCTGTGGGTCCAATGCGTCAGTTGCGTCTAGAGGGCGTTAGTGGAATGACGATCGCCACCGAAGTACAGCTTGTAAATTTAGCTAAGCAAAGGGGCTAAAGAAAATATAAGCTATGAAGTTCGAAATGCCAAAACAGTAAAATCTTAATCCCTTTTTACACAAAATATAAACAGAGATTACATAACCAAATTTCCACACCTGTCAGACTTAGCAAAAAGTTTAATTTTAGACCATGCTACTCCGAAAATTCTACTTGGTGCTGATAATTGGCATTTAACTATTCCCAGGGAAGTGCGTGAGGGCTCAGAATCTCAGCCGGTTGCTACTCACTCTTTCTTACGCACTCTTCTAGGATGGACTCTACATGGGCAGTCGAATAGCTGGACTCATCCAGTACATTTTATTAATCTCGCAAACGTCCAATATTTTGACAGTGTGGACACACCCTTAGACATTCTTATCAATGATTATTTTAAACTCAACTTCGAAACGTTTACCTTCTGGTAGATTGAAGTAGGATTATTATGGCGAGATAACATAGTAAACGTCCCAGATAGTTATCCGCACGCCCTCTCGAGAGGGCTTCTTTCTTTAAAGAGACGTATGCAGAAAGATCCTCAGTTTATTGTTAGTTAGTAGTTATACTAACTAACAATAAACTATAGTTTCATGCACCGCACTCTACATTAAAAGCAGAAACGCATTAGAGTTCCACGATAAGTTTCCATCGGCCGTAGAAAAGATCATCAAAGATCATTATATGGAAGATTACATTGGAAGCGTGGATTCCGAGGAAGAAGCCTCGCAGCTCGTTGCAGACATCGTTCATATCCATAAAGCTGCAGGTTTCGAAATGCGAGGCTGGGTATCCAACCACCTTTCTGTGTTATTGACCATTAGTGAAGACTTACATAGTACTCCACGGATCTCAGATGTCGGTCTAGGGCCAGAACCCTTTGTTCGGACCTTAGGCTTAATCTGGCATCCGCAAAGTGACAAACTTTGTTTTAAATCTTCGACAGTAGAGATTGAACCATTTCTAACAAAAAGAAAAGTACTATCTTACTTGATGAAGGTATACGACCCACTAGGTTTTTTACTTCCGTACACTATTGAAGGAAGAATATTGTTTCAGTCAACATGGAAATCCAATATAGATTGGGATGATGAACTTAGCGCAAACCATTCTATCGAGTGGGTTTCCTGGATTTCCAAGTTGACAGATGATCAAAAAATTAAGGTGCCATGCTGGTATAGTGATGGTAATGATAGTATCATCGAATGGGAGCTACACCTTCTTTGTGACGCCAGCGAATTAGCTTACGCTTGCGTAGCCTATTGGCGTTTTATTTATGATGATGGTCGTGTTAAACTTTCACTAACAGGCGGCAAAGCTCGTGTTGCTCCCGTCAAGCCCGTGACTATACCACGTTTAGAGTTGCAAGGTGCGTTAATTGCTTCCCGGTTTGGAAAAACCATTTGTGAGGCTCACAGAAACAAACCAAATCGCATACTTTTCTGGACCGATTCTACTACGGTTCTTAGTTGGCTTAGAAATGACAGTCGCATATTCAAACCCTTCGTTATGCACAGAGTAGCTGAGATTTCTGAGTTAACCGAAATCTCAAGTTGGAGATACGTTCCAGGTAGTCTAAACGTCGCTGATGCTGCTACTCGTTCTGGTAATTCCCTAGAGACGTGGCTATGTGGCCCGCCCTTTCTTTTGCTCAATCCAAGCGAGTGGCCATCAGAGCCTCATAATAATGTTAAGACATTTGAAGAGATTAGATCGAACTACAAAGATACCGTTCTTTTTATCGGTGCTACATCGCATTTAGAGCCTCTATCGGTTACTACGGATCCATCCAGACACAGCTCCTGGTTACGGCTTGTTCGATCGACCGCAACTGTATTTCAGGCCTGTGACATTTTTCGGTCCTTATTGCGTAATAAAAACACAAATTACTTCGTCGCGTCCAATCTTCCCCCGTTCATCTTCATCCCCCATTATTAGCATCTCATATCATTAAATCTGAGGATATGCTTCTACGACGTTCGCAAGTGGAATCGTTCGAAGAAGAAATCTCTTGTCTTTTGACGTCCAAACCTATTCCTAAGCATAGTAAATTGTATCGCTTATCTGTAATTTACCAAGATGGTTTGCTGAAACTTGACGGAAGAATAGGTTTAGTAGAAAAGGCGGATCAACTAACTAATAACCCGATTCTGCTAGATGGAAAGCACCACATCACTCATGGTAATAATGAAACCGTCGTCAACATGCTTCGGGAGCGATTTTGGATTTTAAAATGTCGTGGCGTCGTCCGCAAGATGTCATCGCTGTGTCAATACTGCAGAAACAAAAAAGCCAAAAGCGAGATTCCAAGACTGGGAAATTTGCCTGCTGTACGTTTAGCGCACCACAGCCGACCATTTATGTTTGTTGGACTGGACTACTTCAATTGGTCGGCGACGTGAAAAAAGGTATGGTGCAATCTACACATGCATGACGTCCCGTGCCCTACACCTAGAAATTGTGGCATCACCTTCCGCGGACTCTGCAATTTTATCTTATTAAAGCTGCAGGTACAAAACAACGGCACATATTTCGTCGGGGCAAACAAACAATTGAAAAGCTTCTTTTGCTCCGAAATTGAACAATTTGCAGCAAACAAGCGCATCACATGGGAGTTTATTCCACCCGCTTCTCCTTTCATGGGTGGCTGCTGGGAGCGAATGGTTCGCAGTGTCAAAACCAGAAGTTGAGGCCATTATCAACTCCCGACCACTCGTGCATGTTCCCATGGATCCAGATAACCCAATTGCATTAACGCCATTTCACTTTTTACTAGGCACTCCCTCGACGCAAAAATCGAATCCTCGACCTAATACTGCAGACCTTTCCGATAGCGACTTATCTGGCAGAACAGAGTGGAGGAAGGCAATTCGTTTAGCCGATCACTTTTGGAACCGATGGGTTAAAGAATATTTGCCCACAATAATTCCTAGACGGCAACCACACACAAATTCCACGCAAGTACCCCTTCAGAATGGAGACGTAGTCCTTATCGTAGACGAGACCTTACCGAGGGGCCTTTGGCCAATAGGTCGAATTACCGCACTACACCCTGGGCCAGATGGTACAGTGCGCGTCGTGGAAGTGTCAACAAAGGCTGGAGTTTTCAAAAGACCAGTTAGAAAAAATGTTGGTCTTGCCGGTCATGTAATTTTACCATTCCCATTGTAACTAGTTCATTCATTTAATTTGGTATTTTAATATTGTTGAATTTTGTCCTTTGTCGGTACTGATAACAGTGTTCCCACACGGGTGGCGCTGTGTTACCGACAAAGGAGGTCTAAGAATACTATCAATTACTCGTTGATGTTAATATATTTTTTAAAAGAAAATAATTGTCATTCTATCAATTTATGTCACCGCATATCTGGTTTTTATTTATATTATTTTCCGTTTTATTTCTTTCGTTTACAACACCCTTGCAATGACATATTAAAAAGGATATGCAATGGTTCTGAAAGCACTTTTGCGCACTCTTTAAAAAATACAGGAGGAATCCCATCGCTTCCGGCAACCTTTTTGATGTCCAGGGCCTTCAAGAACTTCTCTATGCTCTCTCTCGTCAAATAAATATATTCTATGGAATTTGGTGTAGTCGATGTGTGTATATGTTGTCCTTACAGATGGTAGCAGTTCGCGGTTCATGTCAGTGAATGCCGGCGTTCCCCAGGGCTCCGTCCTATCCCCCACTCTCTTTCTGCTGCATATCAATGACTTAATTCCTCTTGGGAATATTCATTGCTATGCAGACGATAGTGCAGTGCATGCGGGGTCTCGGACAAGCAGCGACTGGGCAGGCGGTAACCAAGGAGAAACGGGAGAATCTTGTCATTGAGCTCAATCAGGCTTTGGACCACATTTCTGAATGGGGTACCAAGAACTTGGTTGAGTTCAATGCTAAGAAAACCCAGGTCTGCGCTTGCACGGCAAAAACGTCGCCATTCCTTTTATGTCCTTCTCTTCAGGGCACAAAACTGGAGCTAGAGAGCAGTATCACCATGCTCGGTATGGAGATTCGCTGTGACTTAAATCCAAAGAATCACATTGAAAGTGTGATAAAAACAGCCTCACGCAAACTCGGAGTCCTGAACAAGGTGCGGCGTTTTTTCATGTCCGAGTAACTGTGCTTGTTGTATAAGACGCAGGTGCGGTCTTGCGTGGAATATTGCTCGCACCTCTGGGATGGCTCCGCTAAGTACTTGCTCGATGCTTTGGATAGGTTACAGCGGCGCGCAAACCGCATCATAGGCGATGAGGAGGTGACTAAACACCTCGAGCCTCTTCAATTACGCCGTGACTTGGCGTCACTAAGCGCGTTCTATCGTCTGTACCACGGCGAGTGTTCTGAGGAGTTATTCTCTCTTATTCCACCTTCCCCTTTCCTTCAGAGGACCACGCGCGCTGACTTACGTTGTCACCGTCTAACTGTGGCTACAATTCCAACGCGTACAAAGAAATTTGGTGACTCATTTCTTTGTCGTAATATCCGTAAATGGAATGCTCTGCCCGCTCACGTGTTCCCTCTCTCTTACAACCTGGGATCCTTTAAAAGAGGCGTGAAGAAGCAACTTGCAGGCCGGCAGGGTGAGGATGGCTGGTGTGGCAGTTAGAACTGCTGTATCAGCTATCTTCGCGTCTGGACTTCACCTTCACTTAACATCAGGTGGGGTGGTGTCATTTGTCGGACCTATCTATTAAAAAAAAATATTAATAAGGGGTAAATTGCAACTGGGATCGTACACAGATTCAAAGTTTTCAGCAAACAGATCCGAAATAGTATCACCTGTATTAGCTATTTGCATACCAAATTTCATATTAGAGGGTATACACTATATTGTTGCGTATATTCTTTATGTGACTATCATTTAAGTAACATCTAATCAATAAATTCTCTAACATATCATTTGAAAATTGTGTAAAGCAAAGTTATAAGATTTTTTTTATAAAAAATCATCCCAGTTCAGATTCAGCTTGTTTTATGTCTGCTACATTGTATCACTTTGATGGTGGTATGAGATATGAAAACAAATATTATAATAAAAATTATAAATACATTTTTTTATTGAGTTACTGGTTCTTTTTAAACAAAAAAATATGAATTAAGGAAAGAATAATATAAACAGCTATTTAATAGGGACTAGTTATATCAGTTGAAATTAATTTCATGAGCACATAATGATCCTAAATTGTAAATTATCACCACCAACAGATGGATTTTATGATTGTTATCCATTAGTTTAAATAAATATTCGACTTCTATTTTTAAATATGAAAGAGGCGGCTGAGGGCCCTGAGCATAAGCACATTGCTAAACTTTTATTATTTACTAGCTGACCCAGCGAACTTCGTAACGCCATATAAATAGGGGCAGGTTGTAGAAGAGAAAATTTAGAGTTGTATGTATTTTCTAATAGCACATTATAAAAAAATAATATTGTACAAAAAAAATTTTAGGGGTGTGTAACGTGATGTTCTATCAATTTCCTGGGATAACATTCCTCCTAACCCGTATGAGAATACTACGTTACAATACCCAATAGTTTAAATTTTGGGGCGAAGGCGCATTGTAGGTTTCAGAACACTACCTTACATTACAACTTGACGACTTTGTATATAACAATACAGGGAGAAAAAAACAGCCCTTGCTGAGTTTCTTGCCGGTTCATCTTAGTACAAGGTCTTCCGCCGTAGTTTTGCGAACCGATGGCGTAGCTTCTTGACCTTCACAAGTGCTTGTAACAGCCTAGACTGAATAAATGACTTTTCATTTCATTTCATTTCAACCATTATCATTTAAAGATATGAAAAATAGATAGTAGCCGATTCTCAGACCTACGGAATATGCATATAAAATTTCATAAAAAATCGGTCAGACCGTTTCGGAGGAGTATGGTAACTAACATTGTGACACGAGAGTTTTATATATAAGATTACTCTTAAAAAAATACATCGCGTCACTTTGTCAGCAACCAAAATTTAACAAATGTATTATTTGAGTGTGGCCATTAATTAAAACATATTCGCTTCCTTGACTTTCATTTAAATACTAGTGAAAAAATTACCATTTTTCAAAATTTTACATATTTATTTATAATACGGCCTGGGGGTCAATGAGCCTAACGGAATTGCTATGACTATCGCTATAGCTTACGATTTTATTTTGTTATTTCTGACCGCCGAAGGTTTTCAAACGCTATGTGCTCAATAGCCATAGCATTTCCGTTAGGCGATTGGCCCTCGCAGGCAGGTTTCGCACAGATCTCTTTAATTCGACCAATTTACATCCGAACATATAATCAAATACTTCATAGAATTTAATATAAATATTCAATTTCACCAGAGAACAAAGGGACGGTAGGAGCTTATTAGATTAGGTACCTACGCAGATAATAATTCGTCAAACAAAAGAGATCACGTAATTGTATTTAAAAAATATTCCAATTAAGCAAAATTAAATCCTTCCTCCAAATGTTTGCCGAAGAATCTCAGCGATTTATTGGGAATTTCTAAAAAGTTCTCTCAGCTTTAGGGACGGGTCGAAATATTTCCGTTAGCGTTGCGAGTTATTGCAATCATTTCGGGTCAGATCGAAATATTAAGCGTTAGGATCGTGTTCGAAATTTTGAGGCCCAATAGTTGATGTAGGCTTGTGGGTTGTTGCGGAACTTTACAGAGTTTGTTTACTTACTTTACAGAGGAAGACATAACCGTGGTATAGTTATTTGACATATTTAGAAGTACTTGAGAACAAAAGTTAATTCATATGTATATGTTTTTATAGGTTATTGTAATTAGTATTTAAATTTTATACATTAGGTAGTTTTTAAGTTGGTGGTGTTTTTTTTTCTATATATTGTAATTCCCAAAATATAATACAATTAGACTTTTTTTTTATTTTTTATTTTTTTTTATATTACTAGGTAGGCAAATGACTCTACCCCATCTGATGTTAAGTGGTGATAAAGTCCAAACGCGAAGATAGCTGGTACAGCAGTTATTAACTGCTACACCAACCATCCTCACCTTGCCGGCCCGCAAAA
Organism: Chilo suppressalis; assembly: GCA_902850365.2. Classification (NCBI taxonomy): domain Eukaryota; kingdom Metazoa; phylum Arthropoda; class Insecta; order Lepidoptera; family Crambidae; genus Chilo; species Chilo suppressalis. The sequence continues at coordinate 40,753,451 of OU963894.1, forward strand.
ATGCTTCTTCACGCCTCTCTTAAAGGACCCCAGATTATAGGAAGGAGGGAACACGTGCGCGGGTAAAGAATTCCACTTACGAATAGTACGACAAAGAAATGAGTCGCCAAATTTCTTTGTTCGTGTAGGAATAGTGGCCACAGTAAGTCGATGGCAACGTAGGCCAGCGCGCGTGGTCCTCTGAAGAAAAGCCGATGGAGGGATAAGCAAGAATAGCTCCTCAGAACACTCGCCGTGGTATATTCGGTAGAATGCGCTTAATGATGCCACATCACGGCGTAATTGTAGAGACTCGAGTTTCTTAGTTGCCTCTTCATCGCCAATGATGCGGGCAGCGCGCCGCTGCAACCTATCCAAGGCATCGAGTAAGTACTTTGCGGAGCCATCCCAGAGGTGCGAGCAATATTCCACGCAGGACCGCACTTGTGTTGCACAACAAGCACAGTTGATCGGGCGTGAAAAAACGCCGCACCTTGTTCAGGACTCCAAGTTTGCGTGAAGCTGTTTTGATCAACGTTTCGATGTAGTCCTTTGGATTCAGGTCTGAGCGAACTTCCATACCGAGCATGGTAATATTGCTCTGTAGCGCCAGTGTTGTGCCCTGAAGAGAGGGAAGGGGAAGGAATGGCGATGTTTTTGCCGTGAAAGCGCAAGCCTGAGTTTTCTTGGCATTGAACTCAACCAAGTTCCTAGTACCCCATTCGGAAATGTGGTCTAAAGCCCGATTGAGCTCAACGACAAGATTCTCCCGTTTCTCCATGGTTTCTACCTGTCCAGCCGCCGCGTGTCCAAAGTATCTCGCATGCACTGTGCTATCGTCTGCATAACAATGAATATTCGCAAGTGGAATCAAATCATTGATATGCAGCAGAAAGAGTGTGGGGGATAGAACGGAACCCTGAGGAACACCGGCATTCACTGACATGAACTGCGAACTACATCCGTCCGTAAGGACGCGATTCTACGCTCATGCAGGAAGTCAGCTACCCAGGCGCAGAGCTGAGCAGGCAGACCGTATGCAGGAAGCTTGGAGAGAAGGCTCTTGTGCCAGACCCTGTCAAAAGCCTTGGCGATGTCAAGGCTAATAGCCAGAGACTCTCCCCGCTTGTCTATAGCTTCACCCCAGATGTGTGTCACGTACGCTAGAAGGTCACCCGTCGATCGATTCGGCCTAAATCCGTATTGACGATCGTGAATTAGAGAGTAATCTTCTAGGTAGCGGGTCAGATGGTTGTTAAGGACCCTTTCTAAGACTTTACACAACACTGAGGTGCCAGCTATCGGCCGATAGTTGGCCGGGTCTGAGCGGTCCCCTTTTTTGGGCACCGGTTGCACATTGGCGTCTCTCCAAGCTTCCGGCACACGCCCCAAAGAGTAAGAGAGTTGGTACAGTCGCGTAAGCACGGGAGACAACTCCGCTGCACAATGTTTTAGAACAACTGCTGGGATGCCATCGGGTCCACTAGCTTTCCGGACGTCGAGTGATTGCAATTCCGCACGAACATCACGCTGCCTGATTTTAATGTCAGGCATCGTAGTGCCACAATGAGGTAGTGTAGGTGGCAGTGCATTGCAATCACTGATTCGGGAGTTAGCCGCAAAGAGCTTTGCCAACAAATCGGCTTTCTCTTGCGGCTCATGAGCTAGTGACCCATCTGGACATCGCAGAGGTGGCAGCGAGGGCTGGCAAAAGTTGTGTTGCACGGCCTTAGCCAAACGCCAAAAACTACGGGAGCCCGTAGGGTGCGTTAACAATTCGTGGCCAGTACGTGCTACACGTTGGGCATCCACTCTGATGTAAGCCTTCTTACAAGACTTGAAAGCACTATTATAGGCAGCTTTCAATGAGTTAACCCCGGGATCCTTAAGAGCGCGGCCTCAGATCCAAGCGCGATATGCCGCCTGCTTACGAGAAACAGCATCGGCACAATCGCGATCGAACCAGCGGTTACGTGTGCCCTTACTGATGAGATCAGAATGTGGAATGTAATACTCCATTCCCATTACGATCTCCTCAGTAATGGCAACGGCACTGGATGATAGGTCCTTTTCATTGAAGCAGCGCTGCTTCCAAGGGACAGACGCAAAGTATCGCGCATACCATCCCAATCTGCCGACCCATAGTGCCAGACCCTGCGTTTGACCACCAATGGTCGAGGGGTTTTGGCCTGTGGCACCTTGACAGATATCAGGCAATGGTCTGATGAACCCAGTGGGGCTCGAACCACAACCTGATACTCCTGCGGATGGGTCGTAAGCAGAAGGTCTAGTAAAGAAGGCGCTTGACTTGCTATATCTGAGATCCTGGTGGGCTGATCAACCAGTTGTGTCAAGTCATGCGTGAGAGCGAATGCATGGGCAGAGATCCCTGCATGGTCAGTTTTGGAAGAGCCAAGCCACAAACCGTGGTGGGCGTTAAAGTCTCCCAAAAACACCAGTTCTGCGTTGGGAAATTGCGCCTGGGCATCATCTGCTACCCTACTGAGGTGGTCAAACAGTCGAGTTGTCTCAGCGTCGCCGGTGTGAGATCTGTAGAGGCACACGTAGACTCTGGCCAAAGGACCAGAGTCTACATGTACCGTCAACATGGAAAAGGAGGGGTCTTCCAGGCAGCTCAAACGGCGACAACAAACATCCGCCCGAACATACAGGCATACGCCGGCTTTTGCTTTGAAGGATTCTTCAAGCGCATAGCCGGGATATTTAAGGTAGCCTGTGTCAGCGGGCGGAAGTATTTGTGTCTCCGTGAGAAACAATAGTGCTGGCCGTGCTGTCTCAAGATGGTGGTGGGCAGCATTGATGTTAGAGTGGAGTCCGCGTATATTACAGAACTCAACCTCAATCAGCGCGGAAGGCGTGGGGGTGTGCACCGCTGTACAACCAAACTTTATTTTATGGGCTGCCATCATGAGAAAAAAGTTGAGAGACGTGAATCGAGTGGAGTTAGTCGCGACAAAGTCAGGCAAATATGTGAAGGCACGTTTTCCCGAGTAACTACGAGCCTAAGAAAGAGATACGCCGACCCAACGGACGGAAGGGCCCCCGCACCCTCCCGGGAGTGGCCGCCGGGACCCCACGCCCCGGTCACTTACCGGCACGACGGTCCACCCCGAAATTATGCGTGACATGATGGGGCAGCCTCGCGAACTGGTTAGGAACGCTCGGGCCCCTGTACTGTGCCACGGGCGGCCAGCGGGACAGCCGTTTCTACGGGTCTCCCTGGCCGGTGGGTCGATGCAGTCCTCCCGGCATCGGTTCGACGGATGCCTCCACTGGACCGAATCTGTCGCGGCAATCTCCACTCGAGCTCTGGTTGTACGCTGGCTGACCCCGAAACGCGCGTGAAGCACTTCACGGGTTTTTCACCATGCGTACGGTGGTAACAAACCAGGCGGGTGTTAGGCACCCTACCACCAGAAGAGCAGATGGAAGCTCTGATATCCCTCAGTCGCTTCTTACGACACCCGCGGGAAGTGAAGGGGCGGTGAGTGGTATTCTTTCTCCGTCACCGCACGGATAGAAAGAGACTGATGATTCATATGTTATCTTACAAATACCAGTTCAGCAGAGCTTTTAATAATCATTTCTGGACCTAACCAGCTTTGCACGGGTGAAATTAATTTTAACATACAGCTTATGTTACTTAGGAATTTTGTTGTTTTCTGCTGATAAAAGAATTATTGAAATCGGTCTAGTAGTTTTTGAGTTTCTCGTAACAAACATACAAAACACTTTCCTGTTTTTTATATTAGCATACATATGAATCAGTATGATACCATCTGTAAACTACTATAGCAAGATAAGGCTTTAAGCTAATTTATTAATTTCAATATCCAATTTAAGCTCAATATCCTGTTATAATTAACTGCAGGATGTTTAATATGTATTTATTTATAAATATACTTAATGTATCGGTTTATGTATTCTATCCTATAATACCCTAGTATCCCATAATCCAAAAATATACTAAGATATCCTATAACAGGCCTACAGTGCTTACTTTGGGGCTAGGTTAATTGGTGTGTATTGGATATTTTTTGTATTAATATAAGTCTAAAACATAAAGATATAAGTATACATACAATATTATCGGTACATTTTGGCATTGATTATCTCGACATTGCTGTTCAACAGGATAATAATCCATTCCTTTGCCAACAATTTCCATACAGTATTGATTGCTTAGCAATCGTTTTCATAATTAATTAAAAATAATATTCGAGTCTCTTCATATTCGACCCGCCATTATAACAACAACACAATACCGCACTAATTACAATTAGCACGAAACAAAAGACGTTTCACATGGTAACATTACTCCCAGTGTTGCCTGCCGCGGCGGCGAAGTTGCAACTACAAAATTCGTTCTAAACAAAACGGAGCGCACAACGGGGTACAATTTTTCATCGCCCGTTGCAATTTCGTGTTTCGTTTTCTCTCCTTTTCGCTGCTTTTTCACCACTTTCCCAATTTACCTTCGTTGTGGGTGCTAACAAATATGAACAGTAAATGTTGCACTTTCCTACTTTACTGAAACAATATTGAGGCTATATTCGATTACTAAAAGAGCTAGCTTGATGGTGTATTGGTAGCGGTTACGGGGTTGCCAACCATAGAGTTTTTTTCCTCGTGCTAATGCAGCTAAAAATCTCGTAATCTGGCTTTCGATCACGATTTGCACCTAGAATTGGTAAATAGACTAACTGGTCAACTATCCATTATCTGTAAAGAAATGTTTTTCCAGTGAAATTCAAACCCCTACCAGCTAAATTCTTAAAATGAAAATTATAATAAACAGAGACTGGTTTGGATACTTACAGTTTATACTCTATGTCGCCCACAATGAAAAATCATGTTATAATCTCGTACATATGTGTAGAGTTCTCGTACCTCGTACGGAAACCAGAAATCTCGTATTTATATGAGAATTTTCGTACGGTTGGTAACCCCAAGCGGTTATAATGTGCAGTTTGTTGAGCGTAATTTTAAGTAATTTGCTCTATGAATTGGAATATAGTATACTGGTATCTTACTGAGTAATTATTTTTTTCTTCTTACACGATTAATTCTATTATTATCATATCTATTCGATTTAATCTAAGATTATAAATAATATAAATGTATTTGTAACTACTAACGTAGCAATTAAGTATCAAATTGTTACTTACAACTTGGGTCTATGGTACCTTAAATAAATGAATAATTATTATTATTTACATTTTCAATCATAATGATAAGTAACAATGAAGTTAAGTTTCTGTTTCATTTCTTTAAATAACAGCAACTTTTTCTTCTCTTTTTATGAACTTAAAAAAATAGATTTACGAATTGAAGGCGTAGCGTTTGACTTTCACAAGAGCTTGTAACAGCCCTGACTGAATAAATGAGTTTGAGTTTGAATGAAAAGCGTCAAATTGAAAAATACTACCAAATTATTACGTCAAACTTTCAAACTTATTATTACTCTCATTCTGTCATTGTTATTTTAATTATTTTCTATAATACCCCTCCTTTTCTCCTTCGTATTTATTTATCTTTCTATAACGGGTTGCCTGGAAGAGATTGCTGCCCAGCAATAAGGGCGCCCTTATTGTGTACGTTCTGTCTATCATGATTTTAATTTACTCGACTGTCTTGTATGGTGTATTACAATAAAGAGTATTATTATTTTTATTAGTTTATTTAGTTAGTTTGTCAAAACATAGGCTATAGATACATAAAAATAATACCTAGATCATATTTAAAACGACTTTATAATTAAAATTATTTGAATCTACCTTCGTGTGTTCAGTATCACAATTGGTCGGTTTTTTATTATAGTGGTTCAGTACCTACTTTAATCATCTGATTGAGATCGACAAAGGCACAGGGACATTAAATTCGATGACAAGATACAGGAAACTAATACCTAGGTCATATTTAAAACGACTTTATAAATAAAATTATTTGAATATATCTTCGTGTGTTCAGTATCACAATTGGTCGGTTTTTCATTATAGTGGTTCCATACCTTCTTTAATCATCTGATTGAGATCGACAAAAGCACAGGGATTAAATTCGATGACACGTAGGAACCTAATGGACCTAATGGACTCGTATTTGATTACTAGCTGAACCCCATTGTCGTGGACAAAGCTGATTCGCGTCTGCTTTGATAATCAGTTCCGATGTCCCCAACCAAATCCGATAATGTTGTTACGTTTGAAGTAGTTCCCGGAATATATGAGTGGGAAGTTTATCAAACGTAAGTTTTTCCTAATTCTGTTAGTCAGACTTGCGTGAGAAACAACACTGAGAAAAGAATGAGAACATAGGTTGTTTGGGTTATGTTATGAGCACAGTGCTTAAAATACAAGATCCCACTGCTGCTGCAATTTCCAAAAAATCTGGCGCATTGGGCATGGAATAGACAAAGTGCGTCTAGGCATTTTGATTTGTAGACGAAATTAAAGGACAATGGCGGAATATTTGTTGAAGTAAATCTTGAGCGTCTATTGATGACATTATCAGAAATATTAATAAAATAATCTCAAAAGATTTATTAAATAATTGAGGAGGGTTGTCTAAGTCAGGAATTAAAAACTTAAAAAAGGGAAACACAATTGACTATTTTTATTATTATTGTGGCTTGGCATTATGGCTTTTGAGCCATTTATTTTAAGTGGTTTTAGTGATGAAATCAACATTTAATATGTTATTCGTATGTTTTGCATCGCTTTACGCTTATAATATCGGGAAACATTATTTTTCAATGTTATACAGAAACCATAATAATTAATCTCTACAATACAAAAAAGGTAAATTTAAAAAATCAAAAAACCCGACTGCTTAGTTATACTTCAAATAAAAACTGAAAAGAAAAAAACAAGTCCAGTAGTCTATAATTCTGATAATAAGGAACAAAGCTACTTTACCAGTCGGGACCCATTAGATATTCAAGTATACATAATATTTTTCAACAGTGGGTCCCGACTGTTAAAGTAGCTTTGTTCCTTATTAACAGAATTATAGACTACTGGACTTGTTTTTTTCTTTTCAGTTTTTATTTGAAGTATAACTAAGCAGTCGGGTTTTTTGATTTTTTAAATTTACCTTTTTTATTTCACACTTTTTAGTTAGTTAGTATTTTAAGACGGTATATACCGTAGTCTTGTTACTTCAGTAAGGGAATTAATATCGCGGGAATTATTAAGTACCTTGCGTCGGTCTAAAAGATTGATTTATTAAGACATATAAAGACTTTACCAGCGGGGTCAAGGCTACAGATGGCTCTCAATTTTCGCAAAAATGTGTGAAGTTAAATCAAGTCGTTACATAAATATCTCTAATGTATGTAAATTTTATAGTAAACTAGCATTTACTCAAAAAGTCATCTTTTGTTTATGTTTTTTTTAATAGTTTAGCAGTAAATATAAAATTCATTTAATTTTATTCGTCGACTATTTAAAATTGGCAGTGGCTGCATTGTCATGTCAATGCCGGACGTCTAAGATTGTGATATACACAAACTCAGTGTCAGTCCCTAGTCTCATAATTTGATATACCTACATAATTCACAGAAACCCAATATGTAGATGCCAGAAGTTTTTGATCACCCTATATACAATACCAATCAATGACGTTTATGTCGCAGGTTGAAGAAAACAGTAATCCCCGTCTGTTGTTTTGGACAATGGTGGCAACTGCCTTAGATCACTAAATTAAATAATTATGCAATCACCAAAGCAAAGTTTATAATATTTGATTAAACTAAAGGCGCATAATAAAATTTTCATAACGTTAGGTAGAGCACCATAGCAATCTCATTTATTATCAATTTATAGTTCTATTTGTAGTTTTCTTTTAAAGCTTTCACATTTAACAGGTCAAAGACTTTGTGTTCGACCCTTTTTTATTGGTAGTGTAAAGCTCGAATGAAGAGTACTCCCAGTAGTGCAATCATGGCAATTATTTTCCAATTTTTTTTTGTTATAAAAATACCGAATAACGTATCACTGTTAAGCACAAATGCTAAGTAACTTTTACAAATATAATCAAATAAACCTATTACTTACTTTATTTTTAAATCTTTTTCATCAATTAAATACTTATCTTATCCTAACTATCTATACTTATATTATAAAGAGGCAAGATTTTATGTTTGTAACAAATAATCTGTCAAACTACTGAACCGGTTTCAAATATTAATTCATCATAAGCTACATTATTTATTATAACATTTTTCTTTATTTAAATACATTTTGTCCGAGTGACATAGGCTATATTTTATCCCGATAAATAAATTTCGCCCGTACAATGCCCGGATGGAGCACTAGTAAGTATAATATAATATTATAGATGCGAAAGTGAGTTTGTTTGTTGCGCTTCCGTGCCCTAATAGCTAAATCGAATATAATGAATTCCCATATAGAAGTAGATGGGAACTTGGTTCTTAGCTACAACATCGCAATACTTATAGGCGTAGGGTGATGAAAGGGGTGATTTACCTATAAAAATCTACATTATTTACTTTGAATTTTGCAGAATTATTACAAAACCAATATTATCGCGAGCTGATTAATAAATACAGGGATTCCAATAAGTATGTACTTACTAGCGAAAAATGGCTTATTTGTCATTATATTAAGTAAACCTTTTTTGTAACCTTAAGTAATATCGTTAAAAAAAATTAAAAACACTAAAATTCTGAGATTTTCATTAAAATTCAATAATCATAAATACCTATTATGATAAAATATATTTTTCATCATTTAATAAGAAGGAACTGTATCACAGTTTTATTGTTAGTACTTCGTATAGGATCAGATACTGCGAATACCCCATTTTTTTTCTTTTACATAGTACATCGCGCTATCACTTTGTCATCGTTGTAACTTTTTAAATATTTGTCGAAATGACATAGTGTAAAAAGAAAAGTTTATCGTCTTTAAATATCAAAAGCGATAAAAGTATTTGTTTTGATAAAAAATGATTTGTTAATACAAAATGTGCATTTTGGAAATAGATATCAAATAATATTTTAGTTTTGATTCACTATTTTAGCGGTAATGACTTACACAGTAAAAATAGATATATGGTGTCACAGACTTTTTTTTAAAACTATTTAAGAGATACATTTTCACTCTTAATTACATTCATGTAACTTTTATTGTTTTTGCAGCGCAGGCCAAAATGGCTCGCAGATGGGAGATTTTTTTCCGTCTTGTTATATATGTGACACTTATTGTTATATATTGGCCAATTCACTCAATAAGTATGAGCTATATTACTGTTAAGTTTCATTAAAATCCATTCAGTATTTTTTAGGTGAAAGAGTAACAAAGATCCATACAAACGTGAGATTGAAATTAAAAGCGTAAGTGGTTACTATACAACTTCAAAGCGTTGTAGATCCTAAACAATCATATAAAATGAAAAATGGTGTTAGGAACCTAAATATGATTTTTGATTATCTAGGCAGTGATACCCCAGTCGACATATTTTGTCAACTTATTTTATTTACTTCGTCACAATATGGCGCCTAACTTTGCCCATATTGAATTTTGATTACTATCATATCTTTAGTAGCACTCCCATGATTGAGACAAATCGATTGATGTATGAATCATCAAAATCGGTCCAGGCGTTTGGTCTGTAGTGTGCTACAAAGGAACAAACATACATATATAGACTGTTAAACACATAACCCTGTCTGCGCGTCGCGCTTCGCGCTCTTGCATTGCGCAGCTGGGTAAAAAGAGTGGGCGCCAATTCTAACGCAAAAAACTATAACTGTCACTGTCATGCTTGTCATCGAATTGTTGTTGTTATTGTTATCATTAACATTGCTTATGCATAAGTGCATGCGTATTGCAAAGATTGAAATCGGCGTATTGTTTTTCTGAGATTTGTTTTTTATGTGACTTGGACTGCATTTGGACTTTCCAAATCCTTCCCTGCGACTGTTGAGTAGTGCTTCCGAATCTGATATTTTGGACGACTTCTTGCTGTGGATTTTGGACACGATTCTGTCCCATACTGTGGATTTTATTTTATTGTATCTACTATATTGTGTTCAAAGATATGGAATAAAAATATATAAAAAAGTGTTTCATATTTAATTAATATCCCATTAGTACACTATTAGATTTTTTTTATACTTTATTATTATTGTGGGCATTTTCAAATTGTTAAATTACTTATACAACTTCTTACAGCACAGACATTGTATTCGAATCCAATAACCCTTGTCTGTTAAGTATTATTTTTTTTCGTTACTAATCTACGGGACCGGTATACTTCTGTGGTTCTACTATTCGTTTTTGTATTACTTGGAATGACATAACCTCCAAAACTTCAAAGTAAAATATCTATAATCTATAAATCCAGACTTCCTATAATAAAAGAAATAAGACGAATCAAAGCGAGAATCTAAACTCTATCATTTAACATGCAATTCATTTATATAGACGCAAAAAAAAATTCAACAAAAATTTGTAATGGGAGTTCGCCATTGTGCTTAAGGCAATTAAAATGAAATTAAATTATATTTTATTGAAAGTTCTTTTAAATCTTATAATATTTTTTCCTACCACCCATTCGGGGCATTTTTTAAGATGATGAGAAGAATGGGTGCAAGACACTAATCAGCATTTTTGAACAAAAGTAACAAGATTTAGATAAAATATTGTCGCTACCAATACAACGTCCACTCACATCACTACATAGTATAAAGCAAAGTCGCTTCCCGCTGTCTGTCCCTATGTCCCTTTGTATGCTTAGATCTTTAAAACTACGCAACGGATTTTGATGTGGTTTTTTTAATAGATAGAGTAATTTAAGAGGAAGGTTTATATGTATAATACATGCATAATATAGTACTGAAACACTGATAATTTTAGAGGTTTTTAATGTAAGGTCGTAAATAAACTCATTTTTTGCGCTTACATTGCAAACGCTGGCTGAACCCTACGAGATAGATCAAAATAATGTACTACAGTATTGTACACCTTAAAAAGGTCTACTAAAAAGTCGGCGATGGTGTGGAAGTTTGTCTATCTCTTAGGGATAACCCACAATAACTATTTTTTAATTACTTATTACGAGAAAATAATAGCTTATTTACGAAAAAGTGATTTAACGCAATACAGCATTAATCCTGTTCGGGTTGGAACTAATAAATGATAAACTGATAAAAAGTATAAATTTGTATATTTGGAAAAAGGACTAAAAATATTAATTGCTATGAAGACGCGTGACTTGATGAGTTGATGATTGCGAACTGATTTTGTGCAATAAAATTATTTTTTTATCTTGTGTCCTTTGCTGTGTGCAATAAAGAATATTTATTATTTATTAATATTATAATTGTGAATAGGTAATTTAGGTCAACAAAATGTGCTGATGTGACGACGACGCGCTTGCTCGTACATATTCCCGGGCGGGAAAAATCGAGGATAGTTGTAAGATGAAAGCGAAATAATAATATTGATAACAAGGCGATCAAATTTTTACTAAAGCTAAAATAAATCTATGTTAGTTTCCCGATGAATTAACAAGATGAAGGGTATAAAAATCGTTAAAACTAAGATATTGTTTTATCGTCTGAAGCCTGAGAACAAAAACTATAGTCTAAACTACAGATCTACACCGAAGTGAAGCGAGAGCGAGCCACTAGTTTTAATATAAATCAAATATCTAGGCATTTACGGTTACGCTGTCAGCTTCAAACTGTTGATGTATTAGGAATTATAGCATTTTTTTTATGTCTTGGAAATGCCTTACGCATCCTTCAACCACCGGGGGAGCGAGAAGAAGGTATGTGGGACTCCTCCCTGCTTATTTCAGCCAGCCCTTGGGCCGGATGAAATAAGCAGGGCCCCACCTATCGCCCTGAATGGGGCTACAAAAAACCAGATAATACTCCTGCACCGGTCACCCGACACGCATTGTGTGAACCGAGGACTCCGCATCTTGATTTTAGGCACTGTACTCATAAAGGGATACTTTATCTCCATTTTTGCCTCATTTTGAATGTGTGGGGCATTCAGAGTACAGCTATTAACTTGTCTGATATTAAGAGTATATCAGCGGAGTTTATTTGGGACTTGGTATACTACTTGTTATAATACACACACATGCACAAACACTCCGCTTTGTTACTTTAAATTGTATTCTTATGTAATTTAGATGTGCTTTGATTAGCGTGAGTTGTACCAACTTATTTTAACGTAAATTGCCATGTAAGGTAATGGTAAATTCTTAGTAAAATTCAACTTTAACTAGCACTCTGGTTTAACTCACACTATTATATATTTGATTATAAAAAAATGAATACCCTTACCATAATGTAACTCATGCTATGGAAGATTCATGAATTCTTTTTGGTACAGGTGTTTTTACACTTAAAAAAAGAGCCTACAACCTACTTAGATGTAACCAGATGTATCGTAAAGAATCAAAACGTTTTTTTAATTGTTTAGCGAAGAAACGTGCCGCACAAATCGTGGACATTTGGCAACCGCACTTATTTTGCAAATACTTAAAATATGAATTATGTAAGGCACATGTCTCTTAAAGTTTCGCTGGTGACGATATATCTCTTTTTTAAACGGCAGTGCCAAATCTAACAGCGTTTTATTCATAATAATTATTGTTATCTTTTTTTAAATCCTCATTAATACCGCCAAAACACATTCTAGGATTTTTGTTGTTCCCAGTTTTATGAGAGATGCGACAACATGTTATTTGGTTCAGGAATTGATAATAATGTTCCGAAAATATGTATCTATCATCGTGTGACACGTCTCTACTTACCCCTGATTCAGTTAGCCAAACTCGCGTATAGGAACAGTGATGAGGAAATACTGAAATGGATCGTTCCGATTCATTGGATACGTATCTTCATAGTACTAATAAATCGGTGGCGAAATTCATTGAGCCGAATATGTTGAATATTCTGCAGTTTAGTAAGGGCATATCTTATAATTTGTAGCAGACTTAAAACACCCCATAGACGCGTTATTATCGGTCGATAATGGTGTCGATTCTGGCGTTATTCTCTAAACTTAAAACTTAATTATCATCAGTCTCTCATTTCACACTGTATAGAGAATGACAAGGATACACTGTTATCATTTTTTTAATTTTTTATTTATTCATTATCATGAACCACAGATAAGTTTACAATGTTGCTTTTAGTTAGAGAATAACTATGTTACAATGTTTTGTTACAATTTAAGTTTAGGTTTAGAGAATCATGCCAGAATCGACACCAGTATCGGATGCGTTATTGTATATTGCGTCCAATTTCTATTGCTTCGTTACAATCGTAGTGTAATTTCGCAGCCGTTCTCATAGATAATGGACTAAAAACAGATATCGCAATAATGCATCCGATATTATCGGAATAACGCGCCTAAGGGGCCTTAATCCGTAAAATCGTCCACGTATTTCTTAGAATTCAAAAAAAAATATCCATTTATGCTTAGTATATAGCTATTAACGGGTCTGTTACCATGTACCTTATTTTTATGAGTGTCCGATATTTCGGCATTGTTGCAAGCGCCATAATCATGGTATCATGGCGCTTGCAACAGTGCCGAAATATCAGAGCCTCATAAAAAACAAGGTACAAAGTAACAATCTCGTTAACAGCTATAATGTTAATGATCATGAAAGTTTAAAACAATATATAGGCTTAATTTATTTATAACTCTACATTAACCTTACATTTCCGATTTTATAGAATCTTATATTAATAAAGAAGTAATTAAGTCCGAATTTCATTTGCATTAATGCAATCTTACCCATTTACTCGTAAAATATTAGTAAGATTTCATGTAGTGTAAGTATCAGTCCTATTATGGATTCTGGGTGTTAGCGTTCTCTTAAACATTACATTACAATTTGTCAGTAACGTTTATGTAACTTCTAATATGCACCTTTGCACCTTTGCATCTATGAATTTGCAATGATTTTCCAATATTCGTCTCGTATGTTGGTCGAAAAGGAAATTTCCCCCAGAATATGAGGACAACTTACGGGTGTCTATCAGAATACAGATTTTATTGATATCGATTTTCATTTTACCGAAAACTATTCCACGATTTTTAATATATATATTTTTTTCAATTCATCGAAGCAAGCGATGATTAATCATCGCTGCTTTAAATCATGGAAAAGCGATTCTTAAAAAATCCTTTAAAGTTGTTTTGATTACCAGAAAAACGGTATATCGAACTTATATTTCGTAAAAGTATTATGTTATCGATAAAAGTATTCGTAAAAAAATGTTACAATATGTATCAAAACCCATAATACTTTTTCACATAACAACTTTTTATCGCAGTAATGTTTCATCGATCGATAAATTGTGTTGGGGTCAGTTCTATAATATTTTTTTCTACCTACTACAGCTTAATAATTATACTCGTAATTACATACCTTGTGTTGACAATATTAGTTAAAATGTGTGACGAAATATTTTGTTGTCTCGCTGGCCGCCTCGCCCCTCCGCGCCTACGCGCATTTAAATTGCACTCTAGGGTTAGGATAGATACTAAGACTACGTGGAGTCGGGGTAAACTGAGTCATTTTAAATACCTTTTTTTGCGCTAAAAAGATATCATGAAATCGTATTTTCGATGGACATTGATTTTTTGAAGTAATAATTGATGTTTCCATTTTTTGCAACCTGAAACTTACTATGAAACAAAAATATGGGTAACTAAACTTCCATAAAATGTGTATACATGAAAAGAAATAACGATGAACTGTATTTGTAGATAATAAATATTCGAAGAAACGAAAATGCGATGTAACCTAATTCTAGGGTTTGTTAAATATTGAAAAAAAGTTCTGCGATTCGTTTTATGGGTAATGAAAATCGTTAAAAGTAATTGCGATAAAATGATGGATTATTGAACTTACGAATTTAATCTATAATCTCTTAACGATACAACTGTAACAGCGTGGCATAGTCTTAACCTTTCTCTTTGTTTATTTCCTACATATTCGACTGTCTTGGTCACGACTATTTTTTTAAACGTTTGTTTATGGTTTTTATTTAGTTTGAATTCAATCCCGTCAAGGATGCCAAAAACAATTTCATTGTTAGTCCAGTAGAAACCTCATAAAAAAAGCAACACTTTTTGTTTTATTTATAAAGTTCGGCGCAATGTAAAATGTAAAAATAATTAAATTACCTACAAAATAACTAATAACAGGGTAAGTTATACCTAAATTGATGTGATCTCTCGAGCGGATTTAATCTTTTGTCAATCATTCCGTAACGGTAAATCACTATGCTTAACTTAGTTCTGTGGGTGCGCCTCATTATTCCTCGGGAGGACGTGCACATGTTGTCAATAGACCTACCTATATCTTTATTATTATCTTCTGTAACTTGGATTGTGTGTGTGCTTTTTAGGTGTGCGGATTAGACTGAAGTCTGTAGTTAGCAGAAGAAGATTATTCGCACTTTCCCGTATGGTTGTGTAGCGGCCAAAATCGCTGCTCACCTTTCCCCGGTGCTCGGGCGTATATGGATCAAAATCATAGAGGTGAGCATTATAAGTTTTCAAATATCTGAGAAATTAAGTTTTCGTTTGAAGAAAACTACCAAGTGGAGCCTGTTGTGTCATTTGTCAAATTTACGAAAAACTAATCATCAAACAGCGTTCCCGTAGTGACACACATCAATTTAAAAGGTACTTAGCAACAAAATCTTTTATTTTTTTCTGTAAACACGAAACACACCTTTTGATTTGACTAGTAAACTTCACGCTGATGCTCGCTAACGTCACGGTAATAATATCATACAGTATTCTATCTTCATACAAACGGTCGGAAAGCGAGTCATACCTACGCCACTCGAGTTCGATGTGCTCTCGGCGTACACCCAGTCGTGAATGCGCCGCCGCGCCGCAACGACGACCGAACGGTCTGAATTGTTTTTTATGCAGTTAGCCGTGCTTAAACGTGCGTTTTGTATTGTAAATATTTTATTAAATTAAGTAGATACCTACATAATTTAGTATGGAAAAGAACAAACGACGATCAATATCATACAACAACACAATTGCTGTTTTTGGTTGCTTGAACTCTTCAATAACACACCCAGAGATATCATTTTTTAAATTACCTGAAATATTGGAAAGGTGTCTTAACTTTATAGTATATTTTTTATATACCTATCTACTAGTACGTTATTTGTTTCTAATATTTAGGTATTTCGGTTTTTCCATCGGGCAAAATATCTGGAATAATATATAAATAAGTGGTTAGGATGAAAAAAGAGACAAACGAGTAATCTACCTACACTCGCGTTAAAAACAAAACTACATAAAATACTGTAGGCTGGCGGCCCTACCGCGTGCTCACGCAGCGCTCGGTGTAGGCATTTATTTTCAACGACAGGGCGGTGTCACAATACTGTATAGATAATATTAACGTGCTAACGTCATCTCGCGTGTGTCCTTTTATTTACATTGATCGATATCCACCGCGTTCAAGGAATGTTCAATAAACGTCAGACACCATTTGAATAGTCAAAATTTGAAGAAATGAAACTGCTATTTTTTATAAGCGTATATTCTTAATTTGATGATTTTCAATGCTTATATTAAAATATGTTAATTTTAAGTATTAATCATAAACATTTTTGACTTGTTTTAACTACGTGCGAGTCGTTCGACCCGAAATAGCCTTTTTATTATGTTATTAATAATATGAAATCATAAAATTCCATTACCACCTTTTTTACTACGCCTATATGAAATATAAACATAAAAAAAAATATTTCTAACACTCGCACCAATTAGCCTAGCCTCAAAGTAAGCACTGTAAGGCTTGTGTTATGGGATGCTAGGGTAACGGATAGAATACATATACTGTACATATATAAATACATTTATATAGAAATACATATTAAACATCCATGACTAGAGTACAAATGCTCATATTCATCATACAAACATCTGCCCCCACCGGGATTGAAACCCGGGGCCTCTCGAGTCGGCAACACCATGAAACCCGGCGTACAAAACACTCGGCCACGAAGGTCGTCAAAAAATATATGATAGGCATACTGTTTAAATCCCAAGACAAATACGGAGCCTTCATATCAAACGTAACCATATCAAGGATAACACAGTTATATTTCTCCTTCAACATAAATAACGGAGGTGGTCGCAAAAACTTCGGAGATAGGCGCTACCCCGTCACTAATTGAATTACGACTATGCCGTTTATCTGGCCTCCACTCACCAAAGAGTTTCTTCGAGCAGTTATTTTGGTTACACAGAGTTCTTGTTATGATCAACTTCCTTGGACAGTTGGGATAGTATCAAAAGGTTTGAATATTATATTTAACACTAGCGGTCCTCCCTCGCTTCGCTTCGGTGTAGAGCTGAAGTGTAGACTACAGTTTTTGTTCTCAGGCTTGTATTATACACAATGACATTCATCTATGATTCTTCTTATACCTGCATGCAGTCTCAGCCCGATCGGTTTAAAATTGACAAAGTTTTATACAAACTTTCATTCCCTATTTTATCCCCTTGGGGGTAGAATTGATCAAAATCCTTTCTTAGCGGATGCTCACGTCATAACATCTACCTGCATGTCAAATTTCAGCCCGATCCGTCCAGTGGTTTGGGCTGTGCGTTGATAGATCACTATGTCAGTCAGTCACCTTTGACTTTTATATACATATATAGATAAAAACGGTCATTTTTATTACCTGTATTTATAATCAAACTAAAATTCTCAGATTTCCGTTTTCCAGTACTCATTTTCCACACGTTTACATGATTTATTTGCTAATTTTGTTTACAAATGTCTGGTTTTTATTCTAAGATAAGCACGGTTTCTTAATATCAATTATTGTCTGTCAATAAGGTCGAACGCTCTGAACGCATCAACAGCCAAATATTGCGACTGAAGGTCTCTCAGGATCGGGGGGGGGGGGGGGGGAAGCTCGCTTTCGGACCTTGAGCAGTTACGAGTAAATGCTTAAAAAATTAAAATTATAACTTTACTTGCTATTTCTTCTTTCAAATGTTTAATACTTGTAAAGGTATTAATTTGACATTGTGGGTTACTTATAATGCGAAGAGATGGCGCTGCCTTGCAGCTTAAGAAAGGCTAGAAAGAATTGGATACGGCCGTCAGGGCCGCGGTAGCATAATTGATCAGTGCATTCGCCCGGATAGCAAAGGGTGCAGGTTCGAGTCCCGTCTGCTGCCAGGACCGCGTGTTTTTTTTTCTAGTTATATAAACATAACTTATTTACAATACATTTCTTTCTGTTGCCAATTCTTCACCCAGTATTTCCTTTTTTGCGGTAACACCATAGAAAAAGCCAAGGCCATGTCTACCGATCTTCTGATTTTTTGATAACACTGGAATCATCATCAACGCGTGTTTAGCTCAACATACATAACATATCAGAAGCGGGATTCCACGAACTACGGTTTTAAGAATTCTTAAGGAAGGTAAGTGGTGAGCCATAAAAAGTTGGTACTTACATAAGCTTTTCATAGTGTTGTAAAAAAGGACGGTTTGATTTAGTTTGTTTTTATGCAAGCATAGTAGAAAGCCTATCTGTGATCTAGGTGATTGTCTCTTTCTCCCAAACCCATTTGTACAGACCGCGCTGTTACCAATTAACCTGTGTTGGGTACTTAACAATGATTTTTGTTTGCAGAAGGGGACCACGCGTGTGGTACGCGCGTTCAGCAGCTCCAAGAATCTGATTACCCGAGAAGAATGGCTTTTTGTCAAACAATGTTGCAACGATCTGAAGAAGACCCTGATTTTTTTAACAAAATACTGTGGACCGATGAGTCTCGGTTTGATAATAATAGAGAATTAATTGGCCCCTTTGAATTGCCGGCCAGGTTGGATGGAAGCTGTACGGCACGCCGGGCTGTAGCAGACGCTAACAGTTACCGACTCGTACTTGGTGGTGGAGGAAGTTACACGTAGGAATCTTGACGGCGATAGTGGACTGTAGCTTCGGTGAATAAAACTCCCAGTGTTCGGTATTGAAGAAATCGGTGGGCGCTGGTAGTGGATGGCCGGAGAGAGGAGGCTTCAGGTCCAGAGTGAACCGCTTGTTTCTTCCTGTTCCTTTAGGGTAGGAGCGCCTATCGCTGAATGCATGTCGGAGCCTGTTCCGACTCGAATTTTATATGCGCGTACTGAGCTGGCCAGCGATCCATTACCTCACCCCCGCTATACTTTATTTATCATTTATTCAAAAAATACATAGGTGCGAGCTTAAAACTATATGTACATACATTAGGCATACAAATAGGCATATTTTTAGCTCAGTTGCGCGTCCGTAAACATCATATTTTAGGTGTGGCGCGCAAAAAATAGGTCTCCGTGATATTTATAGTTTCCCCCTTCATAGGGCTTCGCCCGCCACAGGGCTTCGCTGCCCCACCCACGAGCTCCGTCGAATGGGGAGAGGACTGTACTACGCCGCTGCACGGATTCCTACCTACCCTCAGTTTCGGAGCAAAAAAATTGTAAGTTTTTGTCCTCCCGAGAATGCCTGGCGAGCCACTACGAGCCAGCGGAGACTGCCGCGCACCCAGCTGCAGGCCTTGAGCGCATCGTAAGGCGCAGCTCGGCCAGAATCGCACAGGCGTAGCCTCCTACTCGCAGCATGGCTGAACAGCCAACCCAGACGCCGCCTACATCGCAGTATCTCACCCCGATCACGGACGAGGAGTTGGCCAGCGTTTTAGCTCGATCGATCGAGATAGCATCGCCAGGCGTCAAATATGCATTTGACGCCACGATGGTGTCTCGGCTCGTCGGGTCCGGCTTATTGTCGGACAGGCTGAACCGCTGGCTGAGCTCCTACGTCCATTTGTTGGAGTTCGAGGCGGGCGAAACACCCGCCCTCTGCCCTGCCGACGAGATGGCCCTTGAGGCGTTGCAGGCACTGAGCGGTTCACCGGTTGTGCTTCCGCCTCCCGCCACGCCTCACCCTCGCAAACGCCGCCTCGACCATACGCCGCCGCTCAACACTGAGGAGAAACGACTTCGCACGGGACACCCGCGCATTCGCCGGTCGCTGAGCAGTGGTGACCACCCCATACCCCAGCTGCCATCACCTGTACCCATATCACCAGCCCAGGTACAGACCCCAGCACCAC
The DNA here is from genome assembly GCA_902850365.2 of Chilo suppressalis. Classification (NCBI taxonomy): domain Eukaryota; kingdom Metazoa; phylum Arthropoda; class Insecta; order Lepidoptera; family Crambidae; genus Chilo; species Chilo suppressalis. The sequence continues at coordinate 40,773,604 of OU963894.1, forward strand.
CCTGGGACCACCAGCCTAGGTGAGTAATCGCCCCAGCAGCCACCGAAGCACAACAGACTGCTTTACCGACACCGCCGTCGGTAACATATTCGCAGGCCGCGAAAAATTTCACGCCTACCCCCGACGCCGCCAAAAAATCACCGCCTGCCGCCGCATCACACATCGCCGCCAGCGCCCGTTTGGCACGGGCGTGCGTTTCATCCCCACGGACGCTGAGGAACACCGGCTCATCCAGGCCTATCTCTCCAAGCTGGAGGGACAAATCGGGCTGAGCTGGTTCACATACGCCCTCCCCGAGGACCGCAGCCTTAAGGTGGCTATAAGAGGGCTGCCTTATAACACGGAGCCGCATCACATCGTCGAGGCCCTATCCGCTAAGGGCTTCCGATGTGAATACGTTAAGCAGATCCGGGCGCGAGCAGGCCGCCCCGGATGCATCTACTACGCAGCCCTGCAACGAACATCGGACACCATCCCGGCCATATACGCAGTGAGTGAGCTCCTGTGTATGACCGGGATCACCATAGAAGCGGGGCAAGAAGGGCCCTGCGCAGTGTCACCGCTGCCAGGGCTTTCGACACTCCTCCAAAGGATGTCACCGCACGCTTGCCTGCGTGCGATGCGGAGACCCGCACGCCGCCGCCGACTGCCCCCGCCCGCGTTCGCAACTGGCAACATGCGCGAACTGCAAGGGCCCGCACCCCGCGAATCACAGTACGTGCCCCGCGAAACTCCGCGAGGCGCGCAACAAGAAGGCCTCCACTGTGGCCCGCTCAGGCCGCACGCCCAACCAACCGCCACCTAAACCAACCGAGGTGAGTGAGCACGCACCGGCCACACTCATGGCTTCAGCGAATGCCCCGCCCGCCCAGAAGCTACCGAAGCCCCGCCGCCGACGCAACAAACCCGGCCGCCGTACCACCGCACAGCGTGATGAGGCGCCCCCCGCTACCAAACCAGCCACCGCAGCCACTACCACAAGACCGACATCCGCAGAGGCCACAACTGTCGACATAGGACAGCTGCTCAGCATCGCAGAGCAGATTAAGGAGCATCTACAAAAACTCGGGTAACCGGGTTTTCGATCTACCCACCACACTGAGGCGCTCCCCCCTCTCGCCTAAGTCCGTCGCCCGCTCGCTGGTCGCTCACTGGGCCTCCCCCATGGGTCTCACCCGGTGGGCTTGACCGCGCCGAGGGCGATGGTGAAGTCGCAGGGAGGGAGGATGACCACAGGAGGACGGTCCTGTTTGTCAACGGGATGCGCACCCGCCACATCAAAAATGGCTAGAGCCAGAAGACTCCCCGCACGCCGCGGCGCCTTCGGCGCTTCGGCGACGCGTGAGACGAAGACACAGTCTCGAATGGGGAGCGCGCAAAGTTTAGTAAATCGTTCTATACAAACTAATTTTATCTTATATTCGGTACATTTCTACATTTATCGATTTGATGCCTATTTATTTATGTAGTCCTATGTGTTATCTATCTAATACAATAATTTTCTAACAAGAATAATGACAAACAATGGTTCTATAGCCCTATAAAGTTAAAGGTCTCAAAAAACCTACTTAGATTCATTTAATGCCTAACTATCATACCTTATTCTATAGGGCAAGTCAAAATACACAAAATAAAAGCTTTATTCTTAAAATTATACCTATAACTAACTAAATATTCATCAAAAACTATATCTAACGTTTGCCTTAATTACGCCTAAACTATTAAAGTAATTTACACGAAACTTTGCTATCTTAATCCTATAGCTGCCTTTTACCTAATAAAATATAGAACAAACCAATTCAAACACAATAACATAATATTTTCGAGAGCTAACAACTTAGGTAAAATCTTATAAGACTGCTAGAAAGAGATGGCCTATCGTCCCTGTCCCTCCTATCGGTCCGAAGTATCAGATTCTAATACAGTTTCTCAGCGCCACCGCTTGGCGTCGTGGCGATCGAATAGGCAAATTCTTATAAGATTATATATTCCCGACAAAGGATGATTATTGTTAGAAAGAGACAGAATATCGTTTTGAACTATCAAATTATTACGATATTCGACTCATTCTAATAAAACGACAATGGAATAACATTTTTAATGATCGTACAAATCGGTTACATGTGAATTTGCATTTATAGACATATTTTATAAATCAATCTTGTTTCGATGTAAACTTTATTTCTTCTCGCTTCGGTCGTCGCGTACAGAAACAGTTACTTATTTTTTTTACAAAATAATCGCATTGGATTGTTAGAAGATGTCAATCTCCAGACCCGACAACGGATGATTTTCGAACAAGATGGCGCGCCCTGTCACTATGCGGCACGAGTAAGAGAGCATTTGAACACCACATATCCCGAAAGATGGATCGGGCGTGCAGGGCCGATCGAATGGCCTGCGCGTTCGCCAGACCTCAACCCCATCGATTTTTTTATTTGGGGATTTTACAAAGAGCTAGTGTACGCGACGGAAAGCAACAGCGAACAAGAATTGAGACAAAAACTTACGGAAGCGGAAAGAAAAATAAAGCAAGAATATTCACAATTAAACATATTTTTTTAAGAAGTTTGTCAATTGTGTATTCAGGTTGGGGGAAGGAGTTTTGAAAATTTACTGTAATATATAGTAATTTATGCTTTATATTTGTTATCAAAAAACAGGTAATTTCCCAACTAGCCATTTTGTTTTTTATTCTTGAACAAGATTTTAAATCTTAGTGTCACCGAACCGAAATTATTATAAAATTACACATGCTAATATTATTTTACAGGAATTTCAATAAATTTAATTTGAAATTACATTTTTAAGTTTAATTTACCATAACAATGATAAAAAGTAAATAAAAAAATAAATGCTTAATCGTGTTTCAATGATTATTGGCCTATCCGCCTTCGAAGGCCAATTACAACAAGAATAGGCTGATAAAGTACTATTTTTTTAATGATTTTTGGTAGTTTAGAAGTATGCGAAGTTTTTAAACTTGACCACTCCTTTTTGTATTTTTAAATTAAAGTTGAATGTTTGAGTAAATCCTACTAAAAACTAAAATTCCAACTTTCAAGCCTTTTTTGAGTAACTTTGAGAAATTTCAGGAAGCTGAGTTTTTTTTTTGATTAAAACAACATTCAAGAGTATTATGTCACAAAAAAGATTGCAAAATACCTCCTACGAAAAAAGACATGAATATTTTCTTCTTTTATTTTACTTCCTCTTTGTCTGTCTGACCATGATACTGCCCAAGTGCTGGTTATTAAAATAAAAAAGAAACCAATGATTCCAAGAGTAATCTTTCATTTTCAAAGATGCTATTCAACTGAAAACATTAAAAAGTTTAAATCAATTATAGCAAATCTATCCTTTATTGACATGTATAATGAAACAAATCCAAATGTGGCTTTCAATGTTTTTTATGACTGGTTTTGTTTATTATACAAGCTATGCTTTCCTATCTCTAAATTCAAAATCAATACGATATCAAAATTAAATTGGATATCCAAAGGAATTAGGAAAAGTTGTGCTAACAATAGATTTCTCCGCCAAGACTTCTACAAAAAAAGAAATACTGTGAAGTGCATATTGCAAGCTAAAAAACAAAGCAACAACAAATACGTACTTAGAAGTAAAAATACTTGTAAAGCTAAGTGGAAAATAATACAAGATGAATTTGACAGCAAATCACAAAGTAATAATTTTATAGACTCAATTGAATATCGGAATAATATTATCAATAGCCCTGACAAAATTGCGACCATTTTTAATGATTTTAATCTAATAATATTAATAATAATGAATCCTGTAATGACATTTTAAACAATTCTATATATCTCACCGCAATTGACGTACATGACGTAAAACAAATTATTACATCTTTAAACAATACAAATTCAGTAGGTTATGACGACATTTGCACGAAAGTTATAAAGGCATGTAAAGAGGAAATCAGCCATGTTTTAGCTTTCTTAATAAACATGTCATTAACATCTGGTATATTTCCAGATAAGCTCAAATTGTCAATAGTGAAACCATTGTTCAAAAAGGATGATATCGCGAAAATAAACAATTATCGACCTATTACGCTGATACCTATCTTATCTAAGATCTACGAAAAAGTCATGCACGCCAAACTTACTTCTTTTTTTGACAAATATCAGGTATTAAAGCAAAATCAGTATGGATTTAAAAAAAAAATCTACTACTCATGCTGTTTTTGACTTAGTTAAGGAAACCATGTTAAGCCTAAATGATAATAAATACACAACAGTTGTCTGTTTTGATATGTCGAAAGCATTCGATTTTGTACGTCACGATTTACTACTGTCAAAATTGGAGCACTGTGGTATCAGAGGCGTTGCATTGAAGTGGATACGTTCTTATTTGGGGAACAGAAAGCAATCGGTTGAAATCTCGCAACTAGACCGAAACCAGATAGTTCAAACATATCAATCAAATTTTAGAGAGAATAATTTTGGAGTTCCACAAGGAAGTGTTTTGGGGCCGCTCTTCTTTTTGGTATACTCTAATAAGCTTCCAGAAGTAACTGAACATCGTTTCATTCTTTTTGCTGATGACATATCAGTGGTAATAACAACTGATAATAAAATGACAATAGATGACCATATAAATGACATTGAAAAAACAATTGGATTAATTATAAATTGGCTTCAACATAATAATTTAACTATTAATATTAATAAAACGTGTTACATTAATTTTAATAGTTCCGTTGGTCAGTCATTGAATATAAATTACAACGGACAAAAGCTTAAAAATGCAAATACAACCAAATTCTTAGGCATAGAAATTGATCAAAAATTAGATTGGAAAACACATGTGGATACTATATGTAATAAAATTAACCGTTTTATGTTTGCTCTCTATAAGTTGACGAAAATAGCTACAAGGAATACTGCTCTTACAGCCTATTTTGCGTATGTAGAATCAGTTTTAAGATATGGTATCGTTATATGGGGAAATAGTATAGAAGCAAAAAGGGCATTCATTACACAAAAAAAATGTATCAGAGCTATATGTGGAACTCCGCCTGATGAACCGTGCAGACCATTATTTAAACATTTAAAAATATTACCATTGCTTTGCCTATACATTTTTGATGTTGCTAAATTTGTAAGGTTAAATATGCACTATTTCAGGCAAGCTGTGGATATATATCCACGTAATACACGAAATGGTAATAGATTGGTTTCTGTAATCATTCCAAAAAGCATGAGATTCAAAAAAAATTGTTATTGGATGTGTATGCAAATTTACAATAAGTTACCAACTTATATAAAAAAAATGCCTTTTAAGAAATTTAAGACTGCCTTGTACAGTTGGCTATATGATAGGATGTTTTACAGTGTTAAAGAATATTTATGTAATGATTGCAGCTAGTGACAGTAGGTTTTAGGTTTTATGATTTGTATTCTGCACTTGATTGACATTTTTATTCTATTGTATTTTGATTGACATTTTATTCTATTGTATTTTGATTGACATTTTATCCTATTGAATTTTGATTGGCATTTTATTCTATAATTGACATTATTAATCGACTATCTTATATACATAATACATAAATTATAAACATAAATTATGACTAAACTGACAGTTGTAATTTTGCTGACGATAATATAATGTAATTCGCTTTTTGTAGTATTTTAAGAATTTATTATTCGTATGTGAAATTGATGGCTTAATGATTATTAATAATATTAATGAAATTAATACAATGTTAAATATTTGCATGCTATTGTAAATGGCAGAATGGGCCGAACTTCATATTTGTAACATCTCCAGTGTACCCCTATTCTAATGTAAATAAATAAATATTTGAAACCTCGCTGGCAGAATTTTTTTCGGATACCCCCAGGTGCGACGAATCTAAAAAAAATTGTTGAAGTCACTAGTTGGACCACCCTGTATATGTACAGTATATGTATTCTATCCCTTACCCTAGTATGCTATAACACAAGCTTTATAGTGCTTACTTTGGGGCTAGGCTAATTGGTGTGAGTGTTGAAAATATTTATTTATTTAATGACTGCTTAGGTAGTTTCTTTTAATTCTGTCGGTGTCAATAAATTTTCATTATCAGTAATATACGCCATCTCGAGTAGTTAGAAAAACAAATTAAAAACTCAGTTAAAATAAAATATTCATCGCGCATTTTACTTTTTGCCTTTTTTCAAAATGAATGTTCTGAAAGCAAATAGCATAATGTTAAAAAAAATGATCGCAGTCTGCAAAATTATACGGTATTTTAGCTTTATCGGAACATAAATTAAAAAAAAAAGAAACAGGACGTTAACAATAAATTTCCATAGACTTTTTCTGCCCACTCAGCGCGTTAGAAATGAATTACCATACACTTTTCCAGCCCGCTTAGAAGTACAACAGTAATGAGGTATTTTCTGCTTAATTTATAAAACAAAAATAAAGCACTTCCCTAGCAGACATAGTATGAAAAATAAATTTGTAATTAATAAATGTTACAAATTGTAATTTTGTTATTTCGTTTGGTCATTTGATGTTACATTTTATTGCTTCTTTGCATGATCATGTCGTTGATATAGGTAATCTCATCAACGACATGCTCATGTAATTTTGATTAATGGAGTCTTCACTGGTTTTATTTTACTATGATTAATTATACTAGTTATTATTATTTGTTCTTTGAATAACTAAATAAAATAAAAAAAAACGTGTGGCACTAGGGGACTGCCGCGATAAAGCTATTGCTTAGCATTTTTTATAAACTTATGCAATTATAATTATTTATTTATTTTATTTATGCAGTACTTTGTTTATTTATATTTAAAACTCTTTATACACAAATTTTACGCGCACAGCTATTCACTGTTGAACATAGATGATAGATACCTATATATACTTTCTCACAAACAGTTGCTTACGTATTCGTCCGATTTCGGAGCTCGTCTCGATCCGTGCGAGCTTTGTCGTAGTCGTACCATATACATGCACGTTAAGGTTCAACTAGTAGCGGGCTCGAACTCATGAATCTCACGAAGCTCGAAAACGATAAAAATAAATAAATAAAAAACAAACTAAAATATTAAAATAGTTTATAACATCTCTCATAGATGGCGTTGATGCATTGTGAATTGCGATATGGTTTTGTTGCAGATAATATTAGTTAATAGGATAAAGTTACTAAGCAACGCCTGTCATAGATGGCGCCAAGTTATTGTGCATTGCGATATGGTTTTATTTCGGTGTTTATGTAATTGTTTTAAACCATGTTAATAGCTTGGATTAATAAAAATAAAAGATTATATCATTATACCATAGACATGGGCGTTTTTGGCTTTGAACGCAAACGGATATTTATCGGATTTCAGATTTCAAAATCCTTAAAATCCGTTTTTAGATATCCGATTTCAGATGTGCCGAACTTAGCCAATTTACTAGTTTGTGTTATGATTTGGTTTTATTAGCTAACGACAATCACAAGCAATAAATTGTATGAAGCAAGGATACTCGTAGATTTGCGCGATTTTCCTTTATGCTTTAAATCTAGGCTTAGGCAAGAGTATATATTCTGTGGCTTAGGACTAGCAGAAAAGTTATCTTTGCGGTTAAGAGTAAAACTTTTGCGGCGTATTGAAAAATCGGCTTATACATACAATGATTTCTTTTAACATATTTTTTTAGTATTTTTTTTGTTTTGACGTGACAACGTCTTAAATTAGGTTGCGGCTGGGAGTCACTTATGAAAAAGTGTAACGCTCGGTAACGTTACGATGAGTCTCTCGTGTTAAGTTTAAGTTTACATGTACAATGTTTTAGTAAACAAAATATATTTCTATAGTTAAAATTTGTGCAATTCTTATTTTCATTCAATTCCTTGTTCCTATTGTGCAATTTAATTATATTCATATCAATAAATATTCTACCGAGAAAAAGACGTTGTCACGTAAAATCTTCGCCCGTAAAACCGACTTTACAGGCAACCATTTTTTCTGTTTGTTTTTATTATTTTTCAAACCATTTACAAAATCAAACCTAATTACTTCAGGTTAGCGTTCAAAAAAATGTCAGTTGCTCGACTTTTGATGTTTTTAGACGACATCTCTTTTCAGTGATAAATAATCCCGCCTTAGAGAAGAGCAATAGATTTCCGTAAACAGCAAACCGAAATCGGACTTCCGAGCACGAAATCGGACTTCCGAAAACGAAAGCACAAATTGCGAATCCGATTTACATTTGGATACTTGTGGTGGTATTAGATCGCGTTTTGGTTCGGTTAGATTTCTGAAATCGGATTTTCTCGTTGAGAAATCGTTCGGTATCAATTTGTGTTTGAAATCGGATTTTGGATTCGTTTTGATTTATATCGGACGCATGCCTATTATACCATAAATGTAGAAGCCTTAAAAAAACGATCATTAGATTAAAAAAGAAAATTAATGTCTCGGAAGCTGAATTCACAGAGCTTTCTTTTAAAGCAGAAGCTTTATTTCAGCGAATGAAAAATTTTCTGACGACGAAACGCAACCGTTTTGTCTTAAACGAAAACTAGTCCTCGAAACGGTTCTCGTTCGCAACTGGTTTTGGTTTCGGCTGGGTGACGCAACGAATCAACACGCGACGGTCGAACGAATGTAAAGCAACGAAACTGAACTAAATGAAATCTTGTTAATGTTTGTTTCGTTGCTGCGAACGAGACGACGAAACATCGAAATAAATGTAGTGTTATACGATAATCAACTTTAAGTTTTCAATAATAAAGATTATATTATTGTAAAATCAAAGCTTAATTATCATAGAACGAAACGGCCTCATATCATAGCGTTCTATTATTGCATTTACTTCATCATAAAGTACATATTGGCGTGCAGACAATCCGAGGACTAGTTGTCCGACGAAGACTGTTTTGATCCGAAACGTAAAATGGTTCTATCGTCACGGAACACAAAACGGTCCTTGAAACCGGTTCGTCTTTAGAACGCTCACACCTAAAACGGTGTAAGAAAAACAAAAATTGTAGAACCTAATTTCTGCCTAGTTTCAGAAAATTTGCCGTAACACTAAATTTTTATTCCCCTTCTGGGTACAAGTATGTGCGAAGGGTATTTGAAAATAATCTTCCTCATCCTAGAACATTAGGTAAATGGTATGAAAAAACGGATGCTGCACCGGGATTCACAGCTGAAGCTTTCAACATTCTTAATAAAAATTTTCAAGTAACTAAAACTAGATTATTATGTACACTTGTAGTAGATGAGATGGATATATGACAGCAATCCATCTGGGATGGAAGAAAAACAGAGGGATTAATTGACTATGGGACTGGATCAGCAGAAAACGATAGGGTTGCTTCGCAAGCATTTGTGATGATGCTGGTCAGTTTAAATGAAAATTGGAAAGTATCAGTTGCTTACTTTTTTGTAAATGGACTAACAGCTGAACGCAAAGCAAATTTAATCAGTATATGCCTTGAAAAGTGCTACGAGGTAGGGGTTAACGTAGTAGCTTTAACTTTCGATGGTTGTAGCTCAAATTTTAGTGCCGCCAAATTGCTGGGTTGCAAGCTTAATAGTGTTGATTGTTTCAAAACTACTTTAATTTTTTACAACTACCCATCATGTGATAAGGATGTGGCAGTATTTCCCGACTGTCACATGATAAAACTTGTACCTTTACCTTTGAATCAAAAAAAAGTTTTGTTTAACGCAGAGGGACAACAGATTAAATGGCAACTTTTAGTAAATTTGCTTCAACTACAAAATAGTGAATCCTTAAGTTTTGCTAACTAATTAACTGCTAGACACCTTGATTTTAGGAACCAGATTATGAAGGTCAAGCTTGCAACCCAGTTGCTTAGTTTGAGTGTGTCAAAATCTTTAAAATTGTGTGAAGAACTCCTTCAATCATCCAAATTTCAGGATACCGATGCGACGGTTAAGTTTATTGAAAATTTTAATAATATATTTGACATAATGAACTCAAGGAAAAAAAATGGCTATTAAAAAACCCAAAATAAAAATGAAATATTTAGTTTTCTTGACGATATGAAAAAATATTTACAATCATTAAAATACTTAGTCAAAACGCGCTGTAGTAAAAATCGAAAAATAGAAATGAAAATTTCTAAGAAGAAAACAATTAACACTGTTAGTAAGAACAGGTTTCCTCGGGTTTATAATATGCATTAAAAGTCTGAAACACTTGTACTGTACCCTCGTGGAAACCAATAATTTAGAGTACATATTGCAACTTATAAATTATCTCAAGACCACATAGAACTGTTTTTCGGAATCCTTCGCAGACAAGGAGGATATAATAATAATCCTAATGTCAGACAATTTCGTGGCATATATAAAAAAGCATTAAGTCACTTAGAGTTGCGTTCATCTGTTTCTGGAAATTGTATTCCTCTTGATTATTTTCCTTTGCTCTCATGCACATCGGCAGTTAATGTTATAAATGAAACTTTAGGCAGAAAAATTGACGAACAAATGTTTCAAAAACATGCAAAGTTAAGATTTAAATCACGTGTACAAGTAGAGGGTATAAAAAAAAATTTGGTGTTGTTGAGTGATTCTACTGAGGAAACTAATGTATCTTTATTGAGTTATCACTTAAGTGACAAAATTACACAAAATTTATAGCCTGTTCAGAACAAATAATAGGTTAAATAGCAGGTTGGGTTGCCCGTTCCTTAATAAAAACTATAAAATGAGCTTATAACTACGAAAAAAATGAACTTCCACAAATTGGTTTTATTAAAGGACATGGTTTATGTTATCCTTCTCATGATGTCTTTCTTATATGTGTGAAATGTGAAACCGTATTAAAAAAGATTATTACGTTAAAATAGCACATTACATGTGAAAAAGACTTTTTGCGTTTAAAATTAAGCATTTTAAAAACCTTTGTAAACACCCATATTTTAGATAAATTGATTGAGCATTTCAAAAATCAACCGGTTACATTTAACCATCGGACTCATCTACTTCGTGCAATAATTGATAAATACTGTGATGTAAGGTTACAACGCGCATAAAAATGACCCTGCAATATCAGTAGTAACAAAACGCCAAAAGGGAAACAAGTTGTCTTTATTTGAAGGAAAATGAACCAAATTTTTTGTATTAAAATTAAATAATTTGTTCCTTTTTTGGTGTGTAAATACTATTATACCATGAGTATTGGCATTACTAATTAGCATAATCTTTTTTATAAGTATATTTGTAATGCATATATTTTTATATACGTATATGCTACTGAACCGACGAAATTCGTAACGCTAACAGTCCATGAATATAATTATCTTTAAATTTTTAGCTTCATTGAATTAACGATTTTACAACCGAAAAAAACAAATACGAAAAAAAACAATAGTTTGGTAATTAATGTAATAGATGCAGAAAAATTATTGAACAATGTGTATTAAAATCGGGGTTAATTGATTGCCAGGTCTTTGGCACAATATTCTTTATACACAGTCATCCCTTAACCTCTCAGTACCTTAAGACTTCTTTCCATTTGGAATGGTTCTATGTTTTGGAAACTAATACCAAAAGGATAGAGCGCGTGAAAGTTTGGAAGAGAAGGCTTGTAACGTCACTTCTAATTAAAAATTGTACCAAGACGTGACGACATGGGAAATTTCATATCAACATATCTCTGTAATGTTTTGCTTATGTGAAAAAGAAATAAATACTTGTCCAATACTTTTATTAATCTACCTGACGAACTTAGAAAAAAAGGTTTTTTCATCAATTGCCGCACAGTAGGTAGGTACCTAGTAAGATTCTTACTTCTGCTATAAAGCCCAAGGCATAACTTATGTTTATTTTTATTTGTCGGTGATGATTATTGTTTTTGTTATTTAATTTTACCTTAATATTTTTTTATTATTTAAATGAATAATTTAAAGTTTTAGAATCTTAAATTTACAGTTTAGATTAGATTTATAAAACAAGCAATTCATGCTTAGCAGATAAATATAATAAGTGTTTCGGATTAGATTATTTTAAATACTGTAGACGATGAAAATTTTCAAATCCAGCAGTACAAGGTATCTTAAAAAAATGTTGAAGGTATCGTATAAAAAACCTACTTTTAATAGGTACGCCTGTGTACTGATTTTTTATCAGGTAATTTAATAATGTGTGTTTAATTTTAACTTTTTTAATATGATTTTATAGTTTTTTTTATTTATTGAACAACCAGTTTATGCTTGGTATTGAAATATAATAAGTGTAAAGTTTCTAATAAAAAATGTATCTCGATTAGATTATTTTAACCACTGAATACAATAAAAATGGCCACATCCTGCAGTATAAGATACCTTAAAATAATTGTTGACGTTACCATGTGAAAACCCTACTTTTAGTAGTTATGCTTGTAAACAGTTTCATTCCCTCAGCTTTTCAAAGTACATTGTAAATTACTCAATCTTGAATGTTTTTTATTGAATTTTAATAAAAAACTAATATTTTCCTAGCCTTAAGCTGCAAGGCAGCACCATCTCTTCGCATTGTAGGTAACCCACAATGTCAAATGAATACTTTTTCAAGTATTAAACATTTGAAGGAAGAAATAGCAAATAGTTATGATTTTATTTATTTTTTAAGCATTTAACTGCTAGATGTTTAAATCTAAAGAAAAGTTTACTAGAAAAAAAAAATCCACGCGGACCAGGCAGCGGACGGGACTCGAACCCGCATCCTTCGCAATCCGGGCGAATGCACTGACCATTATGCTACCACGGCCCTATTAGCCGCGTCGAAATTTTCCTAGCCTTAAACTGCAAGGCAGCACCATCTCTTCGCATTGTAGGTAACCCACAATGTCAAATGAATACTTTTTCAAGTATTAAACATTTGAAGGAAGAAATAGCAATTATAGTTATGATTTTATTTATTTTTTAAGCATTTAACTGCTAGATGTTTAAATCTAAAGAAAAGTTTACTAGAAAAATCCACGCGGACCAGGCAGCGGACGGGACTCGAACCCGCATCCTTCGCAATCCGGGCGAATGCACTGACCATTATGCTACCACGGCCCTATTAGCCGCGTCGAAATTTTCCTAGCCTTAAGCTGCAAGGCAGCACCATCTCTTCGCATTGTAGGTAACCCACAATGTCAAATGAATACTTTTTCAAGTATTAAACATTTGAAAGAAAGAAATAGCAATTATAGTTATGATTTTATTTATTTTTTAAGCATTTAACTGCTAGATGTTTAAATCTAAAGAAAAGTTTACTAGAAAAAAATCCACGCGGACCAGGCAGCGGACGGGACTCGAACCCGCATCCTTCGCAATCCGGGCGAATGCACTGACCATTATGCTACCACGGCCCTATTAGCCGCGTCGAAATTTTTCTAGCCTTAAGCTGTAAGGCAGCACCATCTCTTCGCATTGTAGGTAACCCACAATGTCAAATGAATACTTTTTCAAGTATTAAACATTTGAAGGAAGAAATAGCAATTATAGTTATGATTATATTTATTTTTTAAGCATTTAACTGCTAGATGTTTAAATCTAAAGAAAAGTTTACTAGAAAAATCCACGCGGACCAGGCAGCGGACGGGACTCGAACCCGCATCCTTCGCAATCCGGGCGAATGCACTGACCATTATGCTACCACGGCCCTATTAGCCGCGTCGAAATTTTCCTAGCCTTAAGCTGCAAGGCAGCACCATCTCTTCGCATTGTAGGTAACCCACAATGTCAAATGAATACTTTTTCAAGTATTAAACATTTGAAAGAAAGAAATAGCAATTATAGTTATGATTTTATTTATTTTTTAAGCATTCAACTGCTAGATGTTTAAATCTAAAGAAAAGTTTACTAGAAAAAAATCCACGCGGACCAGGCAGCGGACGGGACTCGAACCCGCATCCTTCGCAATCCGGGCGAATGCACTGACCATTATGCTACCACGGCCCTATTAGCCGCGTCGAAATTTTCCTAGCCTTAAGCTGCAAGGCAGCACCATCACTTCGCATTGTAGGTAACCCACAATGTCAAATGAATACTTTTTCAAGTATTAAACATTTGAAGGAAGAAATAGCAATTATAGTTATGATTTTATTTATTTTTTAAGCATTTAACTGCTAGATGTTTAAATCTAAAGAAAAGTTTACTAGAAAAAAATCCACGCGGACCAGGCACCGGACGGGACTCGAACCCGCATCCTTCGCAATCCGGGCGAACGCACTGCCCATTATGCTACCACGGCCCTATTAGCCGCGTCGAAATTTTCCTAGCCTTAAGCTGCAAGGCAGCACCATCTCTTCGCATTGTAGGTAACCCACAATGTCAAATGAATACTTTTTCAAGAAAGAGTATTCATTTGCCGGGATTGCGAAGGATGCGGGTTCGAGTCCCGTCCGCTGCCTGGCCCGCGTGGATTTTTTTCTAGTAAACTTTTCTTTAGATTTAAACATCTAGCAGTTAAATGCTTAAAAAATAAATAAAATCATAAAAAACTAATATTGAATAAAAGATACTTTCATTTTTTTACTGACGCTACTCTGTAGTGACGTCGAGTACTGGTCGCGTGATTAGTCGGCAGTGCAGTGACGCGGATCTCGCCGTCCCGTTCGCGCTGCCGTTGAAACTTAAATTGCTGTTTCGTTCGTTCGATTGTATCTTTACAAACAGGTGCATGTGTGTGTTGCATATGTAGTAAAGTGGGATCAGTTTTTGTTTGATGCAAGTAAGAGCGTACCGTATCTACCCTTTTTGTTTTAATCTAAGGTTAATAGCCGTTTTTCGTTGGTTGCCACACTAAAATTGTGTGGATATACTTCAGCTTTTCAATGGAACATCCCACCACAACCAAAAGTTTATTTAGGGGGTCTAAGGTTTTTTTTGTTACGGAATTTCTTGATTAGGTCGCCGCGCTCTAGGCCCGCGATAAAATCTATGCTTAAAAATAAGTAAAATAAAACTCATTTATTTCGATCAATATAACTCATAATCGTTACTATAGAAATAGATACATGTCACTAATAAAACAACTAATTATTTATTTAGTTTAAAATTTATTCAAAACAGTAGTTATTTAATTAAATATAATAATTCAGGTTAAGGTCAATAGATTATATGTCATAAAGGACAAAATGTTAATAAATTACATAGGTAATTTAAAATTCATTAATTTCCATCAAATAAAAAATATTTAACAGTTTAGGAAAACGGAAAACACACACAAGTCTAAGATATCTTAATATAATTTATAATGTCACACACAAAAAGTAAAAAAGGCAAAACTTACTTAAAAAGTCATATCTGCAAAAAACATCATCACCCCGATGATGTTTTAATATCTCATCAGTAAATTATCAAAAAGTTTGTGTCAAGGAATGACTCAGACACTTAACGTCACCCAATGAATGATCGACTATTGTTGCTTGAATGGTTCGAAGCATCAATTACTCTGACCTTTTCTAGTGAATGGTTGAACGGAGTATGCGCCGCGCATCACCAATCAACCGCAGCGTGGTAACCTTGAAAGTTTTTGCCAAGTTAGATAATACTTTTCTAAAGTTAGTTAGTTTAATCAATTTTAAAATTTATAATTTTATTCCTAGAAAATTCTCCTATGCTAAACTGATACCCCCTTACTACAAAACGAAGACTAAAGTTAGTCTTGAATTAAACCTAATGTTGTCTTTGTCTTCTTTTTAGCAAACAAAAGTGACAGCATCAGTTTTAGTCCAGGAGGTCTACTCTATTTCAACGAAAAACGAAACTGTAAGTGTGTTTATTTTTATTACCTAATAATATCAAGTGTCTTGGTAAATGCTGTGTACAATTTTAATGGGGCACTATTATATCAAGGTTTAAATTAAAGTTCTTAAAATGTATGTTTGTTATCTGATGTTTGTCATTGTACCTTACTTCTTAAAAAAATCAAGAAGGAAAAGGAGTTCTGTAAAGAAGAAGTTCGTGTTGGATGAACAAAAATCGCTATCCAAGCGAACAAATTAAAACATGATTTCCAGTAACGTTTTTATAAGCACTGGGAAGTTTAAATCGACAGTGAAAGCAAAATCGCTTATACGCTATTTTGGTGTTTCTTACAAATTAACATTAAATAAAAGTGAAATTTAGTCAGTTTTGCAGCACCAAACTGGCGTATACGCGATTTTGCTTTTCCACCATCGATATAATATAGATCGGAGAACAGATTCAAGAACCATGTTGCTGCAGAAAGAGGTGTGACCGATAAAATAAGTGGTCGTCGGTTCAGTTGACAGTAAATTGAGAACATCGAACTCGTTCCGTCCTTCGGTTCCGCTTGCAGGCAACCGGCATTTGATCAGAGATGCTCTAGGTCAACATTGTCAGAAGAAGCCCAGTACCTTATATTTTTAGTACGTCATGGGCATATTTTGTAGTAGTAGAACTTATATTCTACTTAATTGAGGTTTTTTTGAGGGGCTTGATGGCGCAAGTGGTTGGCGCGTTCGGCTGCGATCTTTCAAGTTAAGGAACTTTTGCAGTGGTCGGTCATTGGATGGGTGACCAAAAATTTATTATCTTGAGCACCTCTGTGCTTCGGAAGGCACGTTAAGCCGTTGGTCCCGGCTGCATCTGCAGTCGTTAGCATCCACCAATCCGCACTGGGCCCGCGTGGTGGGTCATGGCCCAATCTCCATATTCCATCCATAGGAAAGGCCTGTGCGACAGCAGTGGGGACATTAATAGGCTGATTATGATGATGAGGTTCTTGATATCATACGAGCTGACGGCTCACCTGATGGTAAGTGATCACCGTCACCAAAGACACTTGTAGCACCAGAATCAAGAGTATCACAAATGCGATGCCCGCCTTTAAGGACAGTATACGCTCTTGTTTTGAAGGGTTTTGGTCGTATTGGTGCAGAAACATTGCTGGCGATAATTTATTACACAGTCTTGTCCTACGTAAAAACTCTATTAAATCGAGGTGGGTAGTGGGTTGCTGAAGACCGTAGTTTAATAGAAACACATTATGAGAAGAATTTGCGAGTTCTTCTCATAAAAGCCACATAGAATTAATGATACTGAACATACCGAGTATTGTACGGATCCTGCGGGGCGGTTCATAGCTACTAAAGGCCATTCTGTTTTCAGTCCCGAATAACATCACAGAACATCACTTACGTTCCTTGAAACAGGAATTGCGGTGGCATTTATAGCTAGTACAAAAGCAGCGTTTCCTGCAGAGTTCCGAGAAGTTGTGTCTTTCCTTCGTTTATAGGAAATTTATTAGGAATATTTCCAAAGTTCCCCGATGCTTCCGGGAACATTTCCAATAAATGAGGTTATTACTTCAATTTTACAATGAATACATTACTGGGAATATCGAATTATTCCAGCGGCACGCCACTGGTGAGGTCTTTCGGCATTTGTCACCAATAAAGCGTGCAGACCTACTGTATTCATGCGTTCGTTAAACTGTTGCAGATGCTTATTTTGATTATCTGCTGTACCAGCTATCTTCACGTCTGGACTTCACCAGCATTTAACATCAGGTGGGGTGGAGTCATTTGTCAGACCTAAATATAAAAAAAAATGGGTTGTATGTTGTATGGTATAGGAAACACATGTTGGTCTATCCAAAGAGAATAGCATTGTTCTTTCTTCTTGAATAATTCTAGTTTTCTTTTTATATATTTACTTTAATTTATTAGAGTGATATGAACGGAAACGGATTGGGTAATAATGACACATGACTTAAAGATTATTGATTCGAACTTTAAGGCTAAGACCTCACGGAGCGGTTTTCACCCACACCGCCGGTACCACGGGTGCCGCAAACAACAGTGAACGCAGCGGGTGTAAATCGCGATGTGAAGTTTGTTAATGTCCTTTACCTACAATATAACATTATACGTTAGCTGCGGCGGCAGGTGCGGGTGGAATTCGCTCCGTGAGTTCTTAACCTAATTCCAATTATTTTTATTATACCTTGAATAGTCACATTTTTTCCGAAGGTCGCTTGTTGTTTCGGACAATTGACCAAGTAAATGTTCCACGCTTGCTTTAATAGTTTAATGTAAGTGTTTTTATGCAGTAAAAAAATTGTTGAGTGGAGGTAAAATACATAGTTAATAACTATTTAACTTAACTTTGAACTGATGTCCTTACTGTTTTGTTTTACGTATGAGATGTTTTTGTATGATAAAAATAGACCATATTGCCTTAAATTATAAAATGCAAATTGGACCCGAAAATACTGATACTCAGCAGAAATTTAAGGCCTATCTGTCTCTTCACTGTCAGACTGATCTTTCCCCAACGCATTGTACTGCACTTCAAATGCACCATGTCGCCTGAGGTAACACGGATGCCACTCGCGCGCAATCACCTCCATTTATCAATATCAACAAACGCGCCGACAGACAGTCAGTCCCTGCCTATTCGTTTCGGACCGTCAGTACCTTACAGAGACCAACGCTGGCGCATGCTAAGTTTACACTTTTAAATGATATTTTTTTCTTTAACCTCGTTATAACGTACTTATCAGTGATCGGTTTTTGTTTTATGGCGATGACAGCCGACAAACCAACGGAGTTTGACGATGTGTTGAAGAACTTCAATGTGTTCGGTCGTTACCATTCAGTGTTTTTGTTTTTCACCTTTCTGGCGTTCGCGGCCAATAGCATATTTTGCAGCAACTATGTGTTCGCCGCCGAGGAGGTCGGTTACAGGTTTGTTGATATAAATGTGTTTGTGCAGCGGTAAGGTAATATTTAAATTGCAATCTCTTTTGCGAGTCTTTGTTTTTCTTACTGTCTTATTTATAGTTTTTTTCGACAGCTGTGTTGTAAATGTTAATTTATGACGATGACGACTCAAATCCTTTTAAGGACAGATGCTAAATGTCACGGTGTCGATGCATATACATAAATGAAAAATTAATAATTAAAGATTTAGTTATATTTCTGGAATTTTAAGCATTTAACTGCTAGATGTTTAAATCTAAAGAAAATTTTACTAGAAAAAAATCCACGCGGACCAGGCAGCAGACGGGACTCGAACCCGCACCCTTCGCTATCCGGGCGAATGCACTGACGATTATGCTACCGCAGCCCTGACGGTCATGTCGAATTTTCTCTAGCCTTAGGCTGCAAGGCAGTTAAAGATTTACCAAGTAAGAAAAAATAAAGTGCCTCTTCCGCCTCTTAATGTATTAAAGTTCCCTGTCACAGTTACTTAGTATTGTATTTATTTGAATTATCTGAATGTTGCTTAATTTTATTATATACACATATATAAAGATGCAGCAATTTTATTCATTTTTATGAGATGTGAAAGCATTATTGCAGCTATCCATTGCGAATAAAATGGATCTATCACAGAGTTTGTAACCTAACAACGATTGAAGTTAATACAAGTGCTTCCACCGAAAAAGAGGTGGCTGGAAAGTTTTCATAGTCAAAGACAAAATCTGTTTTACTTCCACTCAGCTATTTCCGCTCTTGAATTTATCTGAGTGTGAGAACTGGGTAAAAAATAGAGATTAGTTACAAGAGTTTACGAGTTGTACCACAGAGTCGGTTAAAGTTAAATTTATTACGACCTATCTGTCGTATTAAAATGACATATTTTATCAGTGATGACATATTTTATCAGCTAAAGAATGTTGGTGCAACTCCCGCTAAATGTTTCTAATTTAGATCTAAAAATTACATTAAAACCTGATTTTCTTATTTGGTTCACAGTTTACAGGAAAAATTGAAAAATAATAAACTCAAATAATGAATTGAAAATTGAATACAAGAATTGGTAGAGTGATTCCTAGTGGTTGTGAACACACTATGCATACAAGTATGCATAGAATGCATTAATCAATTATGAAAGGGTTTCGTAGTCCCTGACAAGAAACCCTTATATTTTTGTCATGTCCGTCTGTTTGTCCGTCCTCGGTTATGCTTGAATACTGTTAGCACTAGAGAGCTGTAAATTTGTGGAGGTATGTCATATCAATCATGCCGAAAAATAGTAGAATAAATTTTTGAAAAATTTTTTTAGGTTAGTTCTCCTATATTTAGCCTGGGGGTGTTTTGATGTGTAACATCTTTCCTCTCGCTTTCGTGCAATTTGTGGGAGTGATTACGTGAAGTATTACATGAAGTTTGGGAAGCGCGCGCTATTTGATTTGATTTTATAATATAATGTTTAAATGTCTTATTCCTTTTGTAGTAGGTTTTATTTCTTTTTTTACTAATATAACGTGAGGTTTCAAATGTTACACATCATACGCGAATACTGTAAGGCTCGCTCGATTTTTTTTATCATCTACCCCGTCGTGTGTATGGTTCATCGTTGAATAGATCCTTTAAAATTACTTAGAGGTTTCTAAGACTATCATCGATTCAGGGATCTGTTTGCTAATATTGAATTTAAAATGAAAATTTGCAAATATTGAACTTTAAAGTGTCAATTTTTGTTCGATAAGGTTATTCTATTGGCTTGAAAATATTGGAAAAATTCATAATAATACTGTTTTTTATGAACTTTTAAGGAAAACTATAATGGTTAAGATAGATTTGTTAGCTTAACAGTAATGGTCGTTCAACTTTGGTTTAAGAAAATTTCTTACGTATTGAAAATTCCTTAGAAGAAAACATCAAATAATGAAATATCATTAGTTCCACAACGCTACCGCGAGTACCAACGGCAACGGCATAGGCTTCTGAGTGAGTCAGAGCTAACGTTACGTTTTTATAAAAAAAGTATATAAGCACTTAAAAAGATCGCACACCGCATCATCCCCTTCCCAGGGGATAATCGCTTCAGATGAAGCTTTTAGTCAGAGTCTGACCTAACCTTGCAGCCGGCTGTAGGGTGGATATCCATGAGGATTTCTTACCCGCCCGCCTGGGAGGAAACAAAAAATAGCGGTTATCATTCGTATTTAAAAAAAATAATATCGAATTGATTTTTGTCTTTGAGACTCACTTTGACTTTGATTTAGGTATTTTAGTTGATTGTTATTCAAAGATTGATATTAATTAGTTCATCTAATTTCCGATATAGAAAAAAAAGACTCCTGCTCACATATATTGTGGTGACTACAGGCACCTACTTCCGCATGGCCCATGTCATGTAACATATTAGACTTCACTATTCGAACCGCGCGTAAAAAATTATCTATATAAAACTTCGACGCCCTCAATCCCCTTTTGGGGGGTAGTTTAGGAAAACTAAAAATGATAAACTTTATCATTTAATTAGTTTTAAGCCATTTATTTGCCAAGTTTCAAGTCTATTAACCCAAATAATAAGATTTTTCACACAAACTTTCATCCACTTTTGACCCCTCAGGGGTAGAATTTCAAAAATGTAGATACATGTGCTCTTTATTTCTAATCTCAAGTGTGAATACTGAGTTTCGAGCTAATCGAATGCCCGTTATAATTAATTCATATAAAAACTTCGGCATCCTCCAATCCCTCCAAAAAGTTTAGGAAAACTAAAAATAACATACTTTATTATTTATTTAGATAAGTATTTGTGTCAAGTAACAAGTCTATTCACTCAAGAAATAAGATTCGGGGGAGAATTTTGAAAAATCCTTTCTTTAGGATTTTAATTTAGGTGTGTTGCACCACCAAAACCAAATAAAGTTAATTGTTTCTACAACTTTCACCGGCTTTGCTTGAATAGTTATTGTAACTATAAAATTATGACCTCATTTTGACTATCGTCAACTGGTGCCATCCATCTTTGATCTAATCGGGTACGATTGAAGTAGAAGTTGGTGCAAGTCACTCTTTTTTTATAAAACAAACTCAAAAAACAAATCGGGCTGTTATTTGAAATAGTAACTTCCTTAATTAACAACTCGCTTAATACTGACTTTCGCTGCCCACGCCTGGGTCATGTTTCTAATTAAATCAAACTCGATATGCACCATGTCTTGTTTTAATTCATATGGTCAAACCTGAATGAACGTTTGATAACTTTAATTTATTTAAGCGAGCTAATTATTTATATTTTATTTCCTGATAAGACACGTTTATAAATTTCAACATCGAATCCATAGATTCCCAAGTTTTTTGTAGACTGTATATTTAGAAAGATCTTCTGTAAGATAATGTACTTAGGGCATATAAGGGAAAATTATTTAATCTTAATGAATTAACCATATGATATTTACGCCATATTTCCACTAGCAAGAAAACGTCTGCGAGAAACTTTAAAACTTTTACGAGTAAGTATCCTTGATTAACAATACTCTAGCAGTCATTTTAGACTTAATTAAAACAAAAATCCCAAAACGAAAATGGAAAGGTAAAACTCTACACTAGTTCAATTTGACGTTAAAATTTCGAAAAATTATCTATCAAATTCAAATTTTAGTTCGAAAGTGTTGTGTATTAGAGTAGGCTTGGAAAAATTAATTGTCAAACACTTTTGGGACGAACGAATTTTCAAAATAAAAAAGTAAGGAACGTGCGAGTCTTT
Organism: Chilo suppressalis; assembly: GCA_902850365.2. Lineage (NCBI taxonomy): Eukaryota > Metazoa > Arthropoda > Insecta > Lepidoptera > Crambidae > Chilo > Chilo suppressalis. The sequence continues at coordinate 40,796,048 of OU963894.1, forward strand.
GATCGAAATTTCGGTTTTAGTTAGAATACAGTAGGCCTCCACGTGGTTTTTATTTTTCAATGTGACAATGGCCGCAAAGATTCCAATCAAATGTTTACGTTAAACAACGTCTGTTTTTAAAATGAAAACCTTTTATAAAGGTAGAAGCAAGACCGAGAAACAATGAGCCAATTCAATACACCTTGATGTTTACATTGATGGCACTTTATTATAGTTACAATAAAATAAAATCATCAATACATAGTTTCTTTGATTAAAATTACCTATGGCATGACGGAAGTGTGTAACAGGAAGTCGCGAAAGCGCGCGCTATTCGATTTGATTTTAGAACATAATGTTCAATAGCTTATTCCTTTTGTAGTAGGCTTTATTTCATTTTTACTAATATAAGGTGAGGTTTCAAATGTTACACACCATACGCGACTACTGTAAGGCTCGCTCGTTTTTCTTTGCACAGAATAAACGTAACTATTTGGGAATGAGAAGTTGCGCCATGAAAATAAAAACATATACATAATAAAAAAAAAAACTAAATATCCGTCTTTTAAAAAGTTGCATAATACCTTAACGAATAGATGTCGCATAAGCAAAAATCACTCGGCGTGCCATACATTGCTAGTTAAGCAAACATCAAATCATACGCCAAATAGTAGGGCGTAATCGTCATTGGTTCAAAAACATCGAAAAAAGTCCCTTCAGCGTTATGAAATATATATATCTTTATTTGTGTTGCTTAAGCGGCAAATAAGTGCTAATATCTTAAAGAAACATAAATATACGAAACAGAAAAAAACGTGTGTGCTTATGACCACACGACTGAAGTGAAACTGTAGCTTGATCTGTATGTATATATATATATATATATATATTTGTGTATACAATATATACATGTATGTACATTTCATTTACTAGCTATAAGAGAAACAGAGAAAGAAAATGTGCGCGCGCACTGCTTGCTTTTGCTTATATCCCCCACTCAAATCCCGTTGGCCTCGCCCGAACACACTTTTCGTAACGCGTAACGCATTCGCTAGCTTACCCCCCAAGTCAAGCGTGCGTAAAGAAGTTTCACTTCAAAAAGCTGATTACAAGCCATTTTACCTTTCCACTGTCGACGTGTAGAAATATAACATAATTAAGTAAGATCATCGTTTTACACACACTATTTTGTGAAAATGTGAAGAGAATGTATTACAAAATATTTCTTTTAATTTTAAGACAATTCCACTTTATTTAAGGACATTTTTTTTGAATGATAAACTATGTATATAATTATTAGTCCGTTTAGCGGAATCCAACATTTGTTTGTCTGTAGTTGTTCATTATTGGTTTTCCATTGTATTTAAGTATAAGTAAGTATGAAGGGCAGACCAAAACTTTGTTGTTTTGTTGGATTTTTACTTATTATATAGATAAAATTAAACATTAAGTTAGAGAAAACCGTGTTCATCGTAGTCACAAGTGCATCTTTCTCTAATGACTTCAATTAAGTTGCCTTTACGCAGCACGTGCGAACCGGTGACAATCAAACTTTATTTTTTCAGGAAAATGCGGATCTGTCACAGTTTTTGCTTGGGGCACTGTTCAGTATTTTATTTATATTTTAGTGTAAATGCAAGAGACCTGATCATTGTGGGGAGGGCCAACATTAGAGACCCGTGGCATACGGATAAACAGACGACAGAATGCCAGCCAGGTTCCATTTTAACCCTTTGTGTGCGGAACCCTAAAGCCGAATCATTGACAACGGCCCATAAAATGTGCGAACAACAATAAATGTATGGACTTATATAAATGTGTTTATAAGGTGTACGCACAATAGTGAAGAAGCGAGCAACCGTATTCCGCGTGTCCAACGAGGTCATTTTCCATTCTCGCTCATGGTATGGTTGGGAGTTTCTTATTGGGGCTTAACAGAGGCTCATTTTTGTGAGAAAGGTGTAAAAATGAATGCAGTTGTGTATCAAAATACAGTCCTGATGAACCTTGCGGAACCTGTTTCTCAAACCATGTTCAATAACAGGCACTGGGTATTCCAACAAGATTCGGCGCCAGCCCATAGAGCGAAGAGCACACAAGACTGGCTAGCGGCGCATGAAATCGACTTCATCCGGCACGAAGACTGGCCCTCCTCCAGTCCAGATTTGAGTCCGTTAGATTACAAGATATGGCAATACTTGGAGGAAAAGGCATGCTCAAAGCCTCATCCCAATTTGGAGTCACTCAAGGCATCCTTGATTAAGGCAGCCGCCGATATTGACATGGACCTCGTTCGTGCTGGGATAGACGACTGGCCACGTAGATTGAAGGCCTGTATTCAAAATCACGGAGGTCATTTTGAATAAACTTTAATTTCATAAGGATCTATGTTTTGTTAAGTTCATTTTGGTATATAAATGGTTACATAATGAATAAACTTGTTTCAATTATTTTATATTAAACATGTGACAGAATTTATGACCTGATTAGGTATGCTTATATGTCTTTTGCTCATGTATATTTAATTATTATATATAAGACAAGTACTTTCTATTATGGTATGTTTATATATTAATTACTTTTTTTACTAAATCCGTATTTTTGTTTTTCTGTATTCGTGAAAAGGTTGACTGGCAGAGACTGCTTTTAGAGTTAAGTCTGCCTTTTGTCCATTTTGTAACTGTGGCAATAAAGTTTATATAATTAAATTACTAAATACGAGTATATATGTTTTAGAACATCATCCTTTTTGAGTCAGTTAAAAATATAATATATAAGGGGTAGTTTATTCAACTATAATCAGAACTGCCATGTACAAAGTTTGAATTTTGGCTACTGTCAGTCCTATGCAGACTTATCGTGGTCCAACTGTATAAATTCATTTTAGGTATGCAGGTCGATCTAATGTATGTAAGTTATTGGTATATTGGTCTATCTTTACCACATCGAGTACACTTTATCTCCACTTTACATTTGATACCAAAACATTATCATCATCAGCCTGTTAATGTCCCCACTGCTGGGGCACAGGCCTTCCCTATGGATGGAATAGGGAGTTTGGGCTATGACCCACCACGCGGGCCCAGTGCGGATTGGCGGGTGCTAACGACTGTGGATGCAGCCGGGCCCAATGGCTTAACGAGCCTTCCGAAGCACAGAGGAATTCGAGACAGTAGATTTTTGGTCACCCTTCTAATGACCGACCACTGCGAAAGTTGCTTAACTTTAACGATCGCAGCCGAACGCCCCAGCCACCCGCGCCATCGAGACCTATGATTTATTAGCTCTGAAACGGATCATCACGGTATGAAATCGAGCCGTTCAGTGTTATTTGTATGAAACTCCCTGTTGCAACGTACACTCATCTGTATCGTAACGTAATCGCCTCGCCTCAAAAAAGGTCGTGTCCTGAAGCGATGCCACGAACCCTTTCCGGGTTGATATGCCTGCTTTATTTCGGAAACGGATCTAAGTAAATAAAAAACACTTATTGGAGAAGCAGTACCTAATCTAATGGTCGTAGCAGACATAATCAGACCATTAGATTAGGTACTGCTTCTCCAATTTGTGTTATTTATTTACTTAGATCCGTTTCACCCTTGCGTGCATTTTCTTTTTTTTTATTTTCAACACGCACCAATTAGCCTAGCCCTAAAATAAGCACTGTAGACTTGTGTTATGGGATACTGGGGTAACGAATAGAATACATACAGAGTATATTTATATAGAAATACATATTAAACATCCAATGACCCAGTCAGAGTACAAATGCTTGTATTGATCACACAAACGTTAACCCCAACCGGGATTCGAACCCCGAACCTCTTGAGTAGGCGACACCGTGAATTCCGGCGTAAAAACCACTCGGCCACGGAGGTCGTCTAAATTTATAAACTACTACTACTGTAATTGATTTCAATAAAATTTACCACAAAATAAAATTTGTTTTCTCCTGTCTATCCATATAAGAACTTCAAACAATCCTTCTACCATTGAACTGACAAAAATGTTTCTAATTATTAATATATCAAGTTTTTTTAGCAACGTTCAATTTTTTTGTTTGTTCACAGATGCAAAGACGAGTCTTTTGGTGAGAATGCATGTTACACAACCGGAAGCGATAATCAGACAATACGATGTAAGGAGTGGGTGTACGATAACCCTCACAGCTTTGTTGCAGAGGTAGACATATTTTTTTAAATTACACATTAACCACAATTCGGACATAATTAAGTTTACTAGTTAGTTTTATTTTATATAAGCTCTATTACTTTTGAATTGTCACTCTGTCAATATTGCAACAAACTGATTATTGAAAAGTGCGAAAAACTTGTGGGTATTCAAATATCTGAAACGAGACAGAGAGGTTAGACCCCCCACGACAACGGCTAACTAGAGCCGAGGTCCGAGTCTCAGAGACGCTCTCTAGTTAAGCTGACCCTCTTAGTCTCGAGTGGTCTAGGGGCTCCAGACGGAGAGGAGACTCCCCCCGTGGGGAGATGCCATTCGCCTGGAATACCTCTAGAAGCACTCGCCAATTCTCGGCTTAAGGTCCCCTTAGGATCTCGCCGACCCCAAACCCAGTGACGCTGTAAAGGTCATCTGCGACCAACAGCATACACACTCAAAAAAAAGAGGTTGGCTATGGTGGCCGCTTATAATCAGGTGGACCTTATGCTTGTATTTCACCTTTTTGGCATATTTTTTTTTGTCTAGTTTCAGCTCGCGTGCCATGAATGGAAACGCACTCTAGTAGGAACTGCTCACAGCTTCGGATACATGGTGGGACTACTGATCGTGGGACCGCTGTCTGACAGGTATGCGTGTGGATGGTAGTTTACCTACAATTTTGAACTTTTGCCTTAAAGATTATTTTGAGACGTACTTGCACTTAGGTTCTTAAATCAGATCGAAATGCTAATCATGTGTAAGCTTCTTTTTATTTCTATGTGACTTTAAACAATCGACGAAGAGGGAATGATTTATTCAACTAAACAGGATTAAGAAATATTGGTGCAAGTGGCCTTAATGCTAAAAACTCACAGCATGTTTTTCCCCCGCGCCCACCGTGACTGTGGGACCGCGACTCGCGTAGAATGTAAAATTGCACAACGCGATTGACGGCCGACAGGGCGCGCGGTAGTTTTGCGGCACCCGCTGTTGACGCGCACGGGACGCGATCACGTGCAGATACGGCGGACTTTGACCGAAGGTGCTGTCCGACGGCATGTGTTGTCGCGGGCGGCCGCGCCGCAGATAGTTGTCAATCGTATGAGAACTCTAACGTTTGAGATTTAGCAGTCTCTGTACATGATACGCGGTTAATAGAAACCTCTTACACTTTGATATGAGATTTGAATAATGTTGACTGTTTGTGTCATGAAAACAAACCAAAAATATTATCAGAAAGTAAATGAATGTCCACAAAGAATCGACTCAGTAAGTATAGCTTCATTATGCCTTCACAAGGTGTATGCCTTCAAAGAGATTTCTATTTACCTCGTATTATGTATAGAGACTGCTAAATCCCAAACGTTAGAGTTCTCATACGTTTGGCGGCCGCGGGATCGCAGAAAGCAGTGTTCTCATGAGTGTTCAAATAAAAACAGCTCTGAGGTTGCTCGCAGCAGCAGCTTGGGTGGCAGGTGCAGGAAAAAACCGCTTCGTGGGTTCTTAGCCTAAGGCTCCTTGATTACAGTAAGAAAGGGATGTCGCTGTGTGTTATATATAGCGACATCCCTTTCTAACTGTACTCAAGTAAAGATCAACACTTAGTTTTCATTCTGTAATACGAGCCTAAGTCTATCACAGTAACATCTCAATGATGTCATATTTGGTCGATGGAAGGATTTTTGTGTGATAACATAAGCATAAACATTTGTTTCCGAGTCATAATTGTGTATTTATCCAAATGGGTAATATTATTATGGGTATTATATGCGTTTATTATGGGACGAAATACGTGGTATGAATTGATGTCTGGCATTTTTTTTCTAGGAATTTCATTAATGACAGCGGCCGCTGGTTGTCCAGTCATCATCTTTAAAATAAAATTGTTTTATAAATTACATTGCGTGTTAACACAATGCTATTTGAACAGCTGAAAAGTTCTTTGTTTTTTTTTCGCTTCGTGTGAAAATGATGCTATTGTCATTATAATATTATCGAACTTCGAATATGAAGCGTATTTTTAAACGTGGATAAACAATATGAGCGTGACATGAACCCTCCAGTAGCCTCTAATCAAAAGAACGAAGATTTGGACGCGACCAAAATTCTCTTCATGGTTGCAAAAACATTTTTTGCTGTCATAGTCGTTCTATCCTATATAAAAGCCTAAGGTATAAACATCAGCCTTTTAATGTCCCCACTGCTGCGGCACAAGCTTTCCCTATAATGGAATAGGGAGATTGGGTCATGACCCACCACGCGAGCCCAGTGCAGATTGGTGAGTGCTAACGACTGCAGATGCAGCTGGGATCAACGGCTTAACTTGCCTGCCGAAGCACGGAGGAGCTCGAGATAGTAAAGGAGATTGCTCAAATTGGCCCAAATGTACAAAAAATATTTTTATATTTTTTTTTAATATTTAGCTTTCTTTGGTTAACAAGAGTTTAAAAATTCTCTGTAATCTATGGCTCATTTACAATCATCACAGTTTCTGTCACAGAGTACCTATTTATAACCGGAAAATCCTGAAATGCATAGATGATACCTGATTTTAAAAGTTACTCTTGTGCTTGTTTAAAAACAGGCAACTATTTGTTAATCTGCATGCTCTATTTACCTGAATCTATTACATAATTTCGGTACTTGGCTTGATTTCCCTAGTTTACTGTATAACTTATTTGTTTTTTATTATTTTAATACCTATGTAAGTACCTATTTGCAAACATAACCTCAAAAACATTCAGTGTATATAGTATATAGAAGTTCTCAGGGGTGTCCGTCAATGAAATTCGTTTCTCCAGTAATTTATATATAATTTCGAATCTAGGAAAATTTTTTACATGATTTTTGGTCTTTAGGCCAAACATGTATGGAAGCTGAGCAATCTCCTTTTAGGTTACCCATCCAATGACCGACGACTGCGAAAGTAAAAAGTTTATATTCAACGATCGCAGCCGGACGCGCTAACCACTCGCGCTGTCGGGCTCCTCCCTAAGGTATGGTGGGAGCAATTCGCAAGGTGTAAGTGTCGCCGCACACGGGCCACCGACCACAACCACAAAACGCCACTACCGGCATATTTCTTGTAGTTTTCATACATTTTATATCGACTCGTCACACAAGATACGCCGGTGGCCGCCACACGCTACAAATCGTCGTTGCTCACTTCTTGTGGCCCGCGCCGGCCACTTAATGCGCCGATACAAAACGCCGCCACACATCTCTCGCGCGATTCCCCACCCCTCTCTCCCTTACCTTAGTCGGCCGCTGTTGCGCGTTTCAGCCACTTTAGTAGCCGCTTCTAGCTTCTCGTGGCGGCGTTTGTGGCTGTGGCGTATGGCCCGTGTGCGCCGACACTAAGACCCCCCCCCCCCCTTTTATATATATAGCCAGGTAAGCTAATGACTCTACCTCACCTGATATTTATGTTATTCGCTCGACTAAATCCCAAAATTCCTTCTTGGGCTACCCCAACATAGCTTATAGATGGACATAGACGCTTGTGATACTAGAGTCGTGCTGGCGATGACTACCCTTCTTGAGTGAGAAAGGTGTGACGCTTTCCTTGCAACGAGGGGTTGTAACAAGGATATGTGAGGACTTCTCCCCGTTTATGTCATCGGAGAATGGTGAAATGAGTAGTACTCTTAGCACGAATCAATATCGAATTCAAATAGTTGAATTCGATCGCAATACGCGTCAAATATCAAGAAGTTTTGTATGGAAATTTCAACGGCGCCACAACGGATGGTACGTGATTTAAAAATCTTAATCGAATTAAATTATTCGAATTCGATATTGGTTCGTATTAAGGGTTCAGGGGGTCTACTCTCTTTCTCCCAAACAAACTTTCGATAACGAAGTTCAAACGAAATTGAATTTCGTCAATTTAAGGTTATATTTAATTTGAACGTTAAACTATCAAATTGAAGCTTTCTTTGAATATGCTTAGAAAATCAACACCTCAATCTATATTCCGACGACGATTATTATTATCATTAAAAATGAACTAGGAACATAGTAAGAAAATTGCGATGTTTCGATCAAAATTTCATTTTTCTTTGAATTAGAGTAGACTTAAATCACAGACGATACTCCTAAAAATCTGATACGAATTTTGAGCGTTGTCTACCCTGACCCGAATATAATATATTATACAATTTATCGTATACTAGCGGCCGCCTGCGAATTCGTAGGCGTGGAGTTGCTTAGAGATAAAGGTTCACTGCTCGTTCCCCGTCGACGATAGCGTGATAATGGTGTCGATTCCGGCATGATTCTCTAAACCTAAACTTAAATTTGACAACAGTGTATCCTTGTCATTTTCTATGCAGAATGAAAAGGAGAGATTGATGTTAAATTTAGTTTGAAGTTTAAAGAATCATGCCAGAATCGACACCACTATGTAGCCTATAATATGTTGACCTGACTTCTTAATAATATTCGTGACAAATTTGAAGTAAATCCATGCAGTATTTTTTGAGTATATACCGGACATACATAGACAATCACACAAAAATTCTAAATACTATATTTTTGGCTTCGGCATCGATTGTAGGTCACACCTTACAAGTATTCTTTTAAAAAAACGAGTGAGCCTTACAGTAGTCGCGTATGTGTAACATTGGAAACCTTACCTTATATTAGTAAAAAAAGAAATAAATCCTACTACAAAATGAATAAAAGCCATTTCAACATTATGTTCTTAAATCAAATCAAATAGTGCGCGCTTTCGCGACTTCCTGTTACACACTTCCATTCCATTTCACGAAATCACTCCCACAAATTGCAGGAAAGCGAGAGGAAAGATGTTACACGTCAGAAATATTCAATGTACAGTTTTAACTTTCCTACCATTTTATTATATGTATAGATGTTAAAGAAGTTACACCTTCATTCCATTCAATAATTGTGTGTGGGTGGCTATCACTATTGTCTTACGAAAGTCTTTTTCGACAGACGGGTTCGACAACACCCACCCAGAGACCTTAATTTATGTAACCTTTCGATTGGATTCAATTTGACTACGGCGATGTGCACACATTTTAATGAATATTAATAGCCCAATTAAGGATAACCCAATTATGTAGCCCGAAGATAAGCAGAGCTTTAAGGATGAAAATGATTTTAACTATTAAGTAATACAAAAAAACAAATGCAACCAAAGATTAAAATGTTCATTCTAATTACATAGATAAATAGTACATTATGATATATACGCGGTAAGTTGAGAATTACAGCCGAGGCGCTATAAGAAGGCAGAGGCTGTATTTATCAAACCGCAAGTATGTCATACGACATTTATAACACATTTGCGAGGAAATAATACTACCTACGTACGTACTTTCTGAAAATGAATTTGCACATTTGTTTTCCATAAGATGAAAGAACAATGCCCATTTTTGACCTGATCATGTATACAGGATGACATATACGTCAAAATAAAGCTAATTTAATTATAAGCTTATTACAATAATCAATGTGGTAAAAGAAACGCAGGGAAAAAAGATTTTTTTATTATTTCAATATGTTTACTGTATGTGTAAGTTACAGTTTCCGATTTCCGAACGCACGTGAACTATCTTATGTTTGGTACGTTCCATTTTACACATTGCCACTTGACAAGAATATTTGTTCAACTCTGTTTTTTATGCGTTTCAAATACTTTTACACTGTATTTTATGTGTATGTTTTTCTATATTATATCCTTACTACACAATAATTTGAGTTTGTTATTTAGAATGCTTTGGTATTTTGTTTAATATTAAATAAAATAATGTAGGATTCCTGTAAGATGAGTTTTCACGCAATCCACTTGATGTTGCTCAAAGTATATTGCTAATTTCATTCTTGAGACAAATTACTCTTCACAATTGTTGTTTGGTTATTCATATCCGTTTGGCAGGTAAGAACGTTGTGTCCAATTTTCTTGTAAACATAAAGTAATCAATTTGTCATTTAAATTGACCAAAATATATTCTCTTTATAAGTTACTTGTCGTGAATAAATTAACAAATTAAATTGCAGATAATGCAAAAAACATCTGAACACTTCAGTGTTGCCAGAGCAAAAAAAAAATATAAGCTAAAAAAATAACGCATATTTTTTAAGTTTCCTGCGTTGAATCGTAAAAGTGACTATAGGATATTATTTTCTTAATTTATACGTAATCTTTCCAGTATACTTTATATTTATACATTAACTTTCATTATCAGGTTTTCAAATGTAGGGAAAGTGGGCATTGTTCTTTGATACGCTTGACTGTAAGTATCTATCCGTGGATTTTTGGGGCAAGAGGCTTAGCGTAACCTTTTTCGACATCTGGCGGTGTCAAATTAATAAATTCGTTACTACTTGATAGTATTTTCAAATAAAAACAATACAGCGAAAAGAAAAAGAAATAACTTTTACACAAATTAGCGATGCGCGCGCATCAACGCTTTTTTTAGGCAAAGGAACTAAAATCAGTCAGTGTTACTAATAAAGTAAATTAATATTTTTGTGAATTTGTTACCGATACATGGTTATAATTTATTGTCAAAATGAATCAAATTAAAGAATTAAATGTTTATTTATTATATTTTATCTCCCAAAGTTAATTTTATTAAGAAAATGTTGGCTACCTTTCTGACATAAAAACTCTTTGCTTAGATCTAAAAAAGCATTGTTTGTTTTTAGACGGAACATAATAAGCCGTGCGTTTTACTTTACATTACCGCACGCGTCTGTAATGTGATAGATTATGATATTGAAATTGGTGCAATAAGAGAGGCTTTACGTGCAAATGTGTTATAAATGCTTCAACCGAGACTTGAGCCCACTGAATAGTTATTTATGCAACTGTTGTATAATGAGGTTTTTGTTAGGAATTCATATCATGGGTGTAGATAATACTTTACCTACACAAATGATATGAATCCTCAATGAGAGGTTTTGAAACCATGACTCGTTATAAGAACTTGAAATTCATGAAAAGTTTTGACGCTGTGAAAAATCCCGCGTGAATGACAATGTCATTGTTCTTAATTATTATTGTTCTCAATTTTAAAATTCATACAGATACCAGATACAACGCATCGAGCAGTGAACATTGTGGCTTTCTGATGAGTAAATATTTTGTGCGGAAGGGTTCGGAAGGAGCGTGTATTGTGAAATTTAGTACATCAATAGATCATCCGTTTGATTGAAATTATGATTAGGACATTGGATGTTTTAATGTTGGCAATAAGCTGTTTCAAAATATTTTATAGAGATTTTTAGATCTACACCCATGTGTAGATAAAAAAAGCAACTCTCGCGCGTTGCCTTTGCTCATCTTATTTCCTGCGCTATGGAGCCCTGGAATCTTACAAAAGAAAAACACCCGTAAGGAGCATTATTTTATTGCGATCTTTTCTAAGATGGAGGTTACTAGCTCAGGCGGACATTTCGATCCAAACGGCAAAGCCGCTCTTCCTCATTAAAATAAAATTTTCAACACATTTGTTCTAAAAATGCATTTAAGGAGGTTGTATATATTGTTGGAAAGTTTTAAAATTACGGGACATACAACATAGCGCCGTGTGTATCTTATACAGTTTTATTTAATTTCTATGGAAGCTCCTTGGGACCGCTTTTAATCTATACCTATGTTTCACTTTAATACTAAAGAGAAATTGCGCCATTTGGAAATACGTGCCATTATCTTATTAGAAAAAGTTTGCTTAATTTCTGATCGAAGTTCATTACTTTAAAATTATATATTATTAAATTATTATCATTTTCTCTGTGGGTATGGCTTTATGCTTAGTTTTACACTTCTGTGTTTTATTTGGTTTAAGTCTGCGTCTCGGGCTTACATAACTTTGATTTACATTCGTCTACTCGTTTGTAATAAACCAACTTACCGCACTAATATCATATATAACTATTATCAATACCACATTTTAACACCCATACAACACAAAAAGGTTACGTTACAATACCACATTACCCATCGGTCGTAATTTTAAAACAAATAAAAACATTGTAATGAAAACGTGTTTCGATAAAAATTAAAAGAAAAGCCTTCACAATGGCATTTCGTGAGTATTAAAATACTCGTAACTGGTACGTGAGAAGTACGTGATAAAAAACTCTGTTGTGTTATGCGGAAAACGTGCTCATTGGTCAAAATAGCATGCATTTAAAATTATCTTTTCAACTTGGATTTGGTTTAATTATAAATTGGTACGTGGCTACCGTTTTTATAAACTGGTATATCAATTATTACCTTTATTTAATAGTTCTTCGATCGTAATATGGTTTCAAAACCATTAGCAGTTGGCACGTTCTGAAAAAGGAAAAGCTATCTTTTACCAGTTTAAGAGCGTGCGCTGCCTTAAGCGGGAGCACGGAGTGGGCGTCCGTCGCGGAGATCCGCTCCGTGCTCCGTGGCAAGACCCGTTCCACCAGTCGCGGAACCCGTTTGCATCGGTCACGGGACCCACGACGAACACTCGCCTCTCGTAGAGTCGCCTGTACAATTTCAATAACGGTTTTTTTGTTGATAATAATATTACCTATCCAAAAGACGACGCAGATAAGAGCACAGAAGACAGCCAATTTACGTAAGACGCTGCTCTATGAAATAACATGAAACAGCACGCGGAGCGGATGTCCGCTCCGTGCTCCCGCTTAAGGCAGCGCAGGTCACTAAAAACAAAAAGCTTTAATGAAATAGGTATGTTCAAAGTAAGGTATACTTTGAACTGTCCATCCTGACACATGGGCAGAGTTGAATTTTCTTTAGTAAAATTTTCTTTCCTTACACATTTTTTCTTAGTGCGTCCTTCTGAATAGTGGATGGCACGGGTTGGAATCCCTTCTGAAATCTTATTGTTAATGTCCTTAATGCTGGGGCACAGGCCTGTGCTATGGTTGGCATAGAGAGATTGGGCCATGATCTACGAAGCGAGCCCAGTTGGAATCCCTTCTGACATCTTATTATTAATGTCCTTAATGCTGGGGCACAGGCCTGCGCTATAGTTGGCATAGGGAGATTGGGCCATGATCCACGAAGCGAGCCCAGTGCGGATTGGTTGGCGCTAACGACAGCTGATGAAGCCGGGACCTGACGGGACCCACGGCCTTCCAAAGGTCTTGCCAAGCACGGAGGATCTTGAGCAAATAAATTTTGGTCACCATCCAATGACCCGCCATTGTGAAAGTTGTTTAACTTCCATCGTGCTAAACACCTGCACCATTGGGCTTCTGACACTTTAACCAAGCCCAATTTTTCTAGTAAAATTTTCTTCAGATTTGCTGATAGTTTTAATCTCCCAAGACTAGGTCGCAAGTTGACGTTGGTGATCACGGGCGTGCTGGGGGGTATACTGGGCCTGGTTCGCAGCTTCTCCGCGTGGTACTGGCTCTACATCCTGCTGGAGTTCCTAGAGGCAGCCATTGGAGACAACTGCTCACCTATGTTCATTCTAAGTAAGACATTTTTGCCTAAGGTGATCTGATATAGAGTGGAGTTATAGTGGAATTTAATTGTTAAAAGTAATTTATTTGCCAATGCAACCGTGCACAAAACTAATCAATTGACTAAATATCAAATAATAGGGAACTTTAAGAAATCATGTTTCTGGTATCACTGATATATTTCTGATATAAATAAAATCTTTTTTTTGTAAAAAGAATGGAAAGCTATAATTATGGTAGACGACCACCATAGCCTAACAGACGCTATATTGTTGAACGTGATAACGTACAGTTTTACTTGACTCTACTTCTTCTGCTAACTTAAGGAGCCTTAGCATTCTTCTCACCCATAGAAACACAACACTACCCAAATTATGTTTTATCATTGTAGCCTTTTGTAAGGTGAAGACAACCCTAGACGGTCAGAAAACCCTGCCCTACCTTTTTAAAAGCGTAAACTGCATAAATGAATTTGAGTTTGTGTATAGACTATTCCGGGTTTATAGTTGTTTTTTTTTATGATTTCAGCCATAGAAGTGGTATCGACGAAGAAAAGAGCCTTGTTCTACGTACTTTGTTGCTTCGGATACGCGTTTGGTGGTGTTATGCTACCCACTGCTGCTTGGCTCTTCCCTTACTGGAGAACGTTCCTTAGAGTTATCTACACTCCAGCATTATTCTTCTTCTTATACTTATTCACTATAGACGAAAGCCCAAGATGGCTATTGACGAAAGGAAGAAAAGCCGAAGCCATAGCAATAATCGAGAGAGCAGCGGCAAAAAATAAAATTGTAATAGACAGGGCGGTGTTAGAGAAACTTGAATATGAGGAAGAGAAGGGTTTACGGTTTATGGAACTGTTGAAGATAACGTTTTCATCTAAGACTCTAGCGAAGCGATGCCTGATATGTATCGTTTGGTGGACAACGTCAACCTTTGTTAACTTCGGAATGACGATCAACTCGGTGTCGTTGCAAGGGAATAAATACTTGAACTACATGCTAATGTCGCTAGTGGATATTCCGGGCAATCTGTTTATTCTGTACATTCTGAACCATTTCAAAAGGAAAATACCACTGATTACATCATTCATTGTTGGTGCAGCGCTGTGCCTCTCTCAACCTTTTGTGCCCTCGTGTGAGTAATGTTTTTAAATATTAGTTGAATACAGCAGAAAACATATCATTGTAAATTTACTTAATGATATGTTTCAAAATATTTTTTTAGATTAAATAAGTAGATTCTCGTCGTTTGTAATGTAGTTTCACGTAAATATAAATCCTCTGGACCACGAAGTGTCTAGAATGCCGAGCTGACCTGGACCCAATCCAGGTCAACGCGGTGAAGGGTATCTCGTGAGATGACGTGATAGGATAGTTCTACCGTGATTCATTTCTTTGTCCCGCTACTTGCAAATGAAATGCTGAAACAGACCAACAGACTGATGTGGTGAAATTAAGAGGCATTCTTGTTGACTACTGAAGACTAGAGATGGGCGTTTTTAGCGCGCATCGATGCCAAGTGAATGTCAGTCTAGCTAGTATCGTAGTATCACAGGATGCGAGGCGATATGAATTACGACAGATGCGTATTTTGTGTGGGTGTGTCTCTTCGATTCCATGAATCATGACTTGAAAATGTAATCGAAACCATTTATCTACTTTACGGCATTGAAACAGAAAATATTGAATGTTAGCAAAATTATTACCTAAAGGAATAATTTTGCTAACAACACAACTAAGGAACAGATGGCGCTGCTAGCCATGTAAACATCGACTGCGCACAAAAGTTTAATTTAAAAATACAAAAACAAGTGATTTCAATCAAGTAAAGTAATAATTATTTAAAAGTGAGCATAAATTGTACCGTTTATTGTTTGTGGAAGTTTTCATACGGTAACTTTGACATAAAAGTGAAAAAACTGCAACAGTGAAAATGTGTGATAAGTGCAAAGTTTGTACAGATAATAAACCAAAATAAACGAAAATAACTAATGCAAGCGTTAAAAGGATTCACACTTATGGGTGGATAACTTATTAGAATAGACATTGAAACAGTTTTGTGAAGTTAAAACATAAACGCTATTTATAAAGAAGGTAATTTAACTTCCAGTATCGGTATCAAATCAATCGTCACTAACGGACTTAACAAACGTAATGTAACACATGAACTGATACTAAATTTCGTCAATAGTCTTCAAACCTAGTTGGAACAGTGGATAAGGCATTGCGCCGACACCCAGAGATCGACTGTTCAAATCCTCAGCGAACCAATACATTTTTTTTAAAGGAATTGTTTTTCATTATAATATTCTACATATTTGTAAAATGAATTCCGAGCGCAGACGAAGATCAATTTCTCCGAGTGAAAGAACTAGTAAAGATGACAAATTAAGCGATTCGCCACTAGATGGCACTGCGAGTAGCGTACCAAATATCTCATTAGATGGCGATAGTGATGAAAACGAACAAATACAGACATTAAAAAAACAGATAGACAAACTAAATATTGATTTGGCGTTGGCTAAGGAAGAAATAAATAACCTGTCATTGGAAAATAGAAATCTAAAAACGGTTTTACAAGAAAAAAACTCAAATGAAAGTACTAAAGAAACAAATGGCCAAAGTAATAAAATCATTAATATTTCCTCTACTCCAAGAAGGGCAAGCAGTAATATTTTTTCACCGCAATCATCGGATATAATTATAGACAAAATAGAAAAGGAGAAACAAACTCACAAAAAAATTTGTAATGATACAGCCGTGATAAGCAAGCGAATCAGACCTAGTAAACATTTTTCTAAAAAAATTTGCTTTGTTAGTAGCAATAATAAGAACAGTATACTGGATATCGCAGAGACTTCTTTCCAAGATCATCGCATATTTCATTATATAACACCGAATTGTGGTAACCAGAAGATGATTGAAAACCTAGAAAATAAATTAACAGGGTACACAATGGAAGACTATTGTATCATATTAATCGGTGAAGAAGATTTCTTAACCACTCTTAATTATTTTGAAATTGTTATGCAATTGCGACAGACATTACAAAATCTAAATCATACTAATATTATATTATGTGCTCCAACTTATAGATGTAACGAATACTCTAAAATGTTTAACTGTAGAATTGAAACATTTAACAATATATTAAGTTTTGACATGTTTTCGCATAAATACGCTTATATTTTGGACTCTAATTTAGAATTATCTTACGATTATGACATGTTTTCACACAATGGTATAAAGGCATGGAAAATATATTTGACAACTTAAAAAAAATAATTTTTGACATTGAAATTTACAATAGCAGGTATGTAATTTGTCAGAGCGAGGCCATGCAAACACGATCAGCTACAAATAACAATTTTTTTCTCTCCTAAAAATCTGCACTTCTCTAGAATTACTTTAAATATTTTACATCAAAATATAGCTGGATTATTAAGCAAGTCTGATTCACTTGTTGTCTGTTTAGAGGAACTATCTGAAAAGAATGTAAATGTTGACGTAGTGTGTGTAACGGAGCACTTTATTATGGCCGGCTATGAAAAATTTCTATCCGTCTCCAATTACCAGTTAGCTTCCCACTTTAGCAGAAAAAACTCTAAGCGAGGCGGAGTTTGTATTTTAATTAAAAAATGCCATCAATGGAAAGCATTACCCAAGGTAGCAGAGCTTTCATTGCCGCGTATATTCGAGTGTTGTGCGATGGAATTGGTACTCCATAGGACTGCAATAGTATGCATCTATAGGGTTCCTAAAGCGGCACATGTGAATGTTTTTTTCTCCAAGATGGACCAATTACTATCGCTCCTAAGTAGGAAAAAATTCAGTAATATTATAATAGCGGGTGATTTTAATATCGATGTTTTAAAAAGAAACAGTATGACATTAGAGTTTCAATGTAATGAATGAATTATAATCTTAAATTGGCGCTGAAAGAGCCGACTAGATTGATAAGTAAAACGTGTATTGATAATTTTGCTCATAACTTCCCAAAGACTTGCAGGACGGAGGTGCTAGAGTTAGCTTTATCCGATCATACCGCATAACTATTAACTTGTCCAGTAAAAAATGTACCTGTAATTAAATTTTGGCGTAAGAAATATAGAGATTTTTGCATCGAAAATATTTCAAAATTTAGGGATTGCCTCATGAGGTTATCGTTCTCAGAAGTATACGACACAGATGATCCAAATGCTGCATTTTCTACCTTCATGGATTATTTTAAGTTGTTTTATGATCTTTGCTTTCCATTTAAATTAATTACCATATTCGTTACAAGGAAACCTAAATGGGTCTCCAAGGGTGTTAGATTATGTAGTAAGAAAAAAAGACGCCTACTATGGAATCACAGACTTAAGCCAACAAAAACTAATAAAGAGATATTCATTAAATATAACAAATTGTATAAGAAAATCATTCGACTCACGCAGCGTGCACAGAACGATTTTCTTATAAAAAATTCTAAAAATAAATCTAAATCTACTTGGTCAATTATAAATAACACCAGGCTTAATATCCCTAAAGATCATATCTTAGAAATCAATGACAACGACGAAATGATTTGTAATCCAGAACAAATAACTAATAATTTTAATAATTACTTCATTAACAGAATAACTCCGGCATCGGTCTCTAGTACATATGGAACCTCCACCTTAGAAAATACAAGAGATTCTTTTTTTATGGCACCTAGTGTACCAAAAGGTATTCTACTCATTATAAAGAACTTGAAAAACACTAATAGCGAGGGACATGATGGCATATCGACTAAGATAGTTAAGTCAGTTGGAGATCTGATAAGTGGACATTTAAGTTTTATTATTAATTTGAGCATTCTTTCTTGTATATATCCAGACATGCTTAAAACATCTATAGTTAAACCATTGTTCAAGAAAGGAAACAGATTATTGATGAATAACTATAGACCGATTGCTCTTAATCGAGTTATGTCGAAAATTTACGAAAAATATATCTATAAAGAAATATATACGTATTTGGAACGAAAAAATATTTTTTGCCAAGAACAAAATGGTTTTCGTCAAAATAAAAATATTAACAAAGCTTTATTTGAATTTCTAAATAATGTAATATCTAATATGGACAAAAGAAACCCTATTTCTGCAATATATTGTGACATGACACAAGCTTTTGACCACGTAAAACATGACATTTTATTAAAAAAACTTGACGCATATGGCATTAGGGGAAATATATTGAAACTAATTGAAAGTTATTTAGTCGATAGAAAACAGTATACTGTCATCTCACAAATTAATCCTAAATCTGGTTTGGAAGAACATTACTGCTCAGAAACGCGCATAGTAAAATATGGAGTGCCTCAAGGGAGTACGTTGGGTCCATTGTTTTTCAATGTTTATATAAATGACCTACCTAAATCAGTGAATTGTCCAATTACTCTTTTTGGTGACGACAGTACTTTGACTATTCCGTGTAACGATCCTGACATTTATGAATATGACATTAAAAATTCTTTGACATCAGTTATTTCGTGGTTAGATAATAATAATTTAAAAATTAATCTTGAAAAGACCCAATTAATGACATTTAAGCAACGGATACATAATGATCGACCTCTAAAAATTGATTATCAGAATTTTGACATATGCGAAGTAGAAAGTTCCAAATTTCTAGGTATTATGATTGATTGTAGATTAAATTGGAAATCTCATATAGAATACCTTAGTAAGAAAGTCAGTAGTGTGGCCTATGCGTTATTTAAATTGTCTTCTTTATTGAACACAGATGCCCTGCTTACCGCATATCATGGTCTATCTGCGTCAATTCTGAGATACGGTATTATCTTCTGGGGGAATTCTACTGATAAAGACACAGCATTTAAAATGCAAAAAAGATGCATAAGAGCAATGTTTGGTTTAAAAATAACGGACAGCTGTAAACCGTATTTCTTAAAACATAAAATTCTGACACTTCCGTCTATGTACATTTTTGAAGTTTTACTATTTGTAAAAGATAACATGCATCTTTTCATTAGAATGGCAGATGTTATAGATCGCAATAGACGCGATAATAGTAGGTTGTGCATGCCAAACTCGAGAACAGCTCTTATGGGAAAAAACATATTCTGCATGGCCCCTCGAATATATAATAAACTCCCGACATATATAAAAGAATTAAATTTTAATTTATATAAGAAGAAAATTAAAAATATATTACTAGATAAATGTTATTATGATGTATCGGAATTTTTAAATGACAAATTTTGAATTATAATTATGTTTTATTATTATTATTTCTATTTTGTGATTAATTTTGACATTTTATTATTGAATTGGAATCATTTGAATTTGACATGTTTTATTATTGACATATTTTGAATTGTAATTATGTTTTTATTATTATTATTTCTATTTTTTGATTAATTTTGACTTTTTTTTTATTGAATTGGAATAATTTGAATTTGACATGTTTCATTATTGAATATTAAGATTTTTGACTTAGAATTTAAATAACTTAATGAATTTGTATGCCCATAGCGGCACGACATGTTATGCACCCATAAAATCATAACATCTTACTTACACATGTTGTTCAAATAAATATTTTCTTTCTTTCTTTCTTTCTTTCTAAATTGCACTCCGAGCGTAGATTTTGAACGCAGTCCAGTGCCACAAACTTTTCTGTGCCGGTGGCAAAAATTTGAACTACAATTTATCCATAACATTTTGACAATTTCATAACGTTGACAAAAACTAGATGCCATCGGCATCCAATAACAGTACCCAGTCGCATCGGTTGCGCGCATCCAAACCTGACATCATTATCTTGCATAGCTATTCTAAAAGCGCTCACCCCTGAAGACAAAAATGTGAATATCATGGTGATGATGTTTAGTCAGTGTCTGAGAAATTTAATTGCACGGTACGGTGCTTTTACTAATTGCTACACACAAGTACTTTGTGCTGTGTGCGATCGATTTAAAGTACAGCCTCAAGTTCAGGATTATATATATGTGTTAATACTTTAAGAGATTAATAATAATATTTCCCACACACACAAATTAGCCTAGCCCCAAAGTAAGCACTGTAAGGCCTCTGTCATTGGATGCTAGGATAACGGATAAAATAGACAATATTTGATACATATATAAGTATGTTTTTATAGAAATACATATAAACATCCATGACTAAGATACAAATGCACCTTATTCATCATACTTAAATTTGCCCCCACCGGGATTGGAACGCGGGACATCACGAGTAGGCAACACCTTGAAACTCGGCATTTATTCCACTCGGCCACAGAGGTCATCAACTATATTTTACAAATCAAACGGATTGTCTTCTTCCAGACTTGCCCTGGCTATCCATATCCTTCTACATGGCCGGCAAATTAATGTCCTCGTTCTACTTCAACATCACGTACATGTTCACGTCGGAGCTGTTCCCGACCTACACCAGGAATTCCATGCACGCGCTCTGCTCCTCCCTGGGGAGGATAGGATCCATGCTGGCGCCGCAGACGCCTTTACTAGTAAGTGTAGAACTAGTTTACGTAGAAAGAAGAGTGTTGGAAATGTAAGTTATATCGTTCTTAATCTCGTTTCAGACTTTACAATTTTCAGGCCCACTTGCACCAAATTCAAATTAAAAACCTTATCATGTTTAAGCCTCATTTTATCTCTTTGACTTTAAAGAATTGAGATTGATGGAATAATGTGATAGAGGCAATTAATCCATAATTTGAATTTAAAATGTTGGTGCAATTAGGCCTCAGTGTATTATATCGAGATTCCCCAAGTATTTAACCAGATAACCTACAATTAACGCCACTTAATCTCTTATTACAGTAAGCTTGAAATATTGTATTGAAGAGCTCAATGGTGCAGTGATTTAGGCGAGTTCGCTTTGCGTTCTTTTAAGTAAATAAACTGGACCATTAGCTGTTCATAGGTCCTGGTGATCAATAATCTCATGTTCTTTCGAGCTTCAAAATCCACGCACGCTAAGCCGCACTATGAGCAACTGTAGTATTTAGCACTTGGGCCGCATTTAGCCCCCGGAATAATTTGCACTGGGCCCGCATAATGGAAATAGCCCATTCTCCCTATTCCGTTCATAGGGAAGACCTGGGCCCTGAGCAGTGGGGTATTAATAGGCTGATGATAAGGATAATGAATTTTTGTGTTGTAATCGCAAATTCGTCATTTTACAAATCTACCTAATGTGACATTCGTTATAGATTAACTGATCCGCAAGCCGTTGGTGTAATCACGACGTCATTGATTTGTTTCATTTCAGATGCATTACTGGTCAGGGCTACCACCAATAGTCTTTGGTGGGGCGTCCCTTGTTGCAGGGCTGGTCACCTTCCTAGTTCCTGACACAGCTGAAAATTCATTGCCCAACACTGTTAAAGAAGCCGAGGCACTTGGTAATGATAAGACGTCGAAAAATAAAACAAAAGACGGAGGTGAAATAAACCTCGCATTCACTAAAGAAGACACAGGGCTAAACTTGGTTGTAAATAAGGAAGCTCATCTGTCACGGTTGTGATATAAATTATTTATTATGTTGTAGGGATAGATGATTCTGTGTGAATAAAATATTGAGTAAGTCGTTTCCTGTTTTATTACTCTCATTGTCATTCCCAAATTAGACTGCAAGGGCACAAGGAAAACAAATTTGGTTGCCTTTGAAAATATCACGACATTCCGGAAACAATTACTTACTTTGTGTGAGTAAAACAGTTATACCTATTTACTTAAAATAAATGTTGGCTTGCATGTCTCGGATTTAATATTTTATGCATTCATAATAGCTATTATGAAACATAATTAAGAGAATGCATTGACTAGACATATTTTGTTAAGAAATTATAGGAAGAAGTCTACGTGCATATTTAGACTTCAAGCACGAATATCCACAAAATTTGTCAATAATTCGGATTCAACCTGTTAGTAGTATCCGTGCCTGATCACGTAGGTACTTATAGCACAAGGTATCCGGTATCGCATCTGGCACGCGTGTAATTGCGACATAGTTGCATCGCTGCGATCCCGCCTCTCGAATGCAACTGTGTCGGCGTCAGCTATTTTGAATTTGGCGACGACGCCACCTGCGGCGGGCGCTCCGCCAATATTAAGCCCTGAGTGCGGCTCTGTTACGATTTCACGCGGCGTTTGGGTCCGATTGTTGCTCGCTGTGCCGGGGGATTTATGATCTAGATACTGTGTCGTTCTGTGTTATTAAATTTTATGAGCATGTCAACGATACAGTAATGTTAAGCACCAACATTGTATGAAAGCCACAAAAGGGCTCAGACTAAAGTTTATTCTTTTTTCAATTATTATAATGTTTAACTAGAAAAAAAATCCACGCGGACCAGGCAGCAGACGGGACTATTCCGGCGAATGCACTTATGCAATGCAATTATGCTACCGCGGCCCTGACGACCGCGTCGAAATTCTTCTAGCCATTCTTAAGCTGCAAGGCAGCGACCATTTCTTCGCATTGTAGGTAACCCACAATGTCAAATGAACACTTTTACAAGTATTTAACATTTGAAAGAAGAAAAAGCAATTATAGTTATAATTTTATATATTATATTAAATATATTTTCTTTAGATTTAAACATCAAGCAGTTACATGCTTCAAAAATAAAAATTGGTTTGGAACTCTCCGACTTCTCAAGGTTTTATTTATGATGATCGTCAATACACTGACAAAGGCAAATAAAAATACTACAAAAAATAGCTACAGCACATTTTTACAACATCTAAATTCATGATTCATTCCTCTGCCAGAGCCGGTTTTAATCACAAGATCCACAAGTATAGTTGAATAGAAAAACATTTTAGCTTTGCTATTAGAATTCCACCCGTTTCGAGTATTTGTAGGGCCATTATCGCGGCAGCACTAACAGCAGTTGGTGCTGTAAGTCACGTAGAGCACTAGCGGTGATACAACTGCAACACCTAATCCCAGCTGGGCAGCGTAATTGCGACGTGTTTGCATCGCCGGCCGGCACGCCGCGTGCAGCTCTAGTGGCTATTTTCAATTTAGCGACGCCGAAGATTGCAGTCGCCGTGCTGATATTAATCTCCGAATACGGCTCTGTTCTAATTTCGGTTTGTATTTCGATAATATGTCTACGGCATTATTAATTCCTAGCATTTACAAGGTAACACGAGAGTCTTTTGATAAGGTAATACGAGAGTCGTGTGTGACACAGTTCCATTATATTCAACACAAAATCTAAATTGTACAAAGATTTTTTTAGGAATCGGCATTGGCTGTGGAGAAATGTAAAAATAAATATAACAGCTGAATATTTTTACTACACAACAGAAAAAAATCTGCTGTCAAAGTGTGTATCTGCTGTTGAAAAAATCTCGAAAGTGTGTTAGTTTTAGCAAGTGTTAGTAACAAACCTAACAAAATATTTGATTTTGTTAGGTTTGTTATTTACTCATCAAAACAAAATATTATAACTTACAAAATTACATTGACATGCGTAATTTTGTATTTATTTTATGGGATGGCTCCGCCAAGTACTTGTTCGATGCTTTGGATAGGTTACAGCGGCGCGCGATATGCATCATAGGCGGTGTGGAGGTGACTAAACACCTTGAGCCTCTTCAATTACGCCGTGACGTGGCGTCACTGAGCGCGTTCTATCGTCTGTACCACGGCGAGTGTTCTGAGGAGTTATTCTCTCTTAACCCACCTTCCCCTTTCCTTCAGAGGACCACGCGCGCTGGCCTACATTGTCACCATCTTACTGTGGCCACAATTCCAACGCATACAAAGAAAGGACAATGTTAAAATTAGCCTAAGAACCAACACCAATTTGGCATTTATGATAATTCTTAGTATATTATTTGCGATAATTATCAGTATTTAGATTGTGACGGACACTTCCAGTTAAGTAAGCTAAATTAAAAAGTTAATATATAATCTGAGACAATAAATACCATTTTATGTGTATAATCTATGACAGCGCTGCAAACAAAAACATTTTCTTCCTAATGGCGGCACTTAACTTGGCTATTCGTATCTGCTATTTAAAAACATGATATCAGTGTGTCCTTTTCATTTCTTATTAAGCATGACAAGGACAAACTGTTGTCAAGTGAAGGGCCGGCATAAACTCGATACTCTGTGGTTGTGGTGCAGGCAGTTTGCATTCGTAGTAATCTGTGGCATTCGTGCATTCTCGTCAAAGAGTACTTTTTATATACGGAAAATTCTCGCTCGGATTACCTGTTGTGTGTTTATTTGTGATTGTTTTTCCTTTAATTAAACTATTACTATTTCGGCTATCTAATATGCCATCGATGTAACCAAAGAGCAGAGACCTTAATACCAAGTGCTAGTGAACCTGTGTCACAATATCCTGAGAGGATCATACTGCCAAATTATTCAAGAAGACCTGATACGCTGTATATTTACACAATATACATGTGTTAAACAAATAGATACAATTCTGTGAAAAATAGTCAATAAGTAATAAGAAGCAAAACTATTGTTTTTATTTTATTTATGATTCCTACCTAACCAAGTTTTTCCTAATAGTTATTCTTTAAAATCGCACCGAATAAAATGAATTTGTTGTTAATTCACTTCATACTGAGTTCATACTAAGTTCTTCATAGGTTGACCTATGTTTCTTTGAATATTAAACTGTACGATCAAATCGTACATTTTGCAAGCAAAGCATTTAATTGTTTAGGTCAATATTTTACCGTTTAAATACATTTCATAATCACGTCCAAGTTAGTTCGCGTTTGTCTCAAGCAGTGTGCACACAGTTACACCAAGTTTAATAATAAATATTTTCGTCAAGTTTATCAAGTGTTTTCCTGTCTTCAATATCAAGAAATAGCAATTCAATGTACTGAGTTGACAAGGGCTCGTACAAAACATAACCTCAAAAAAAAATTAGTTTTCTTAATAATTTAAGTTCTCAGAAGTGTCCGTCAATAATCTTTATTTTTACAGCCATTTACTTGCGATTTCGAACCTAGAAAATAATATTTCATGATTGTTGGTTCTTAGGCTATGTATGGACGCAGAACAATGTCCTTTGGTGACTCATTTCTTTGTCGCACTATCCGTAAATGGAATGCTCTGCCCGATCACGTGTTACCTCCCTCTTACAACCTGGGATCCTTTAAAAGAGGCGTGAAGAAGCAACATGCAGGCCGGCAGGGTGAGGATGGCTGGTGTGGTAGGTAGAACTGCTGTATCAGCTATCTACGCGTCTGGACTTCACCTTCACTAAAACTCCACGCGGACCAGGCAGCAGATTAGACTCGAACCCGCACCCTTCGAAAGAGGAGAGCGAAGAGTGCGGGTTCGAGTCCCGTCTGATGCCTGGTCCGCGTGGATTTTTTCTAGTTATATTTTCTTAAGAGTTTATTAATTTAAGGCCTTTAATAACCGACTTGATAACAACGACAGTCGAAGAACGAACGCCCAGTAAAAAGCGATGAAAAATACAAATGTGAGTGTCGTGGAACACTTAGTTGTACTATTAGTTCTTATAAGTACACAATTACACGCGGTTGGGACGGAAACATACCCACCCGCTAAGTTCGTACCGTCCGAAAAGGAACTGAAATCTTGAAAGTCGGATTCTTATTTCCCATTAAATTTAAATAAAACAAAAAAAAATAACGAGCCTTAAAGTAGTCGCATATGATATGTAACATTTGAAACCTCACCTTATATTAGTAAAAAAATAAATAAAATCTACTACAAAAGGAATACGCCATTTGAAAATTTTGTTCTAAATCACATCAAATAGCGCGCGCTTTCGCGACTTCCTGTTACACGCTTCCTTCCCATTTCACGAAATCACTCCCACAAATGGCAGGAAAGCGAGAGAAAAGATGTTACACATCAATAAATAAATTGATAACGCTCTCAATGTGTACCCTTCACAAAGTCTTCAAAGAGACTTCAGAGAGAGTTGTAGTGGGAGGCGGGGAAAAACGCCCAGGTACACACCTGTACCTGGTATAGCGTGTCATGTGTAGACCGGGTCTTCGCACTCTAATCGTATGGGTGCGGTGTTTGCCTAATGCTGAGCTAGTGTGCAAGTATGCTATCTGTGTCGGGCCACCGTTTCAGGGAGGGGAAGCGTAGTTCTTACCGCCCCTCCCCCCCCCCCCCATCCCGGTCGCCCGCGTCTCCTCGCGTCTCCTCGCGTCTTCTCTTAGTAGAAGAGGGGGGAAACGCGGACGACAGCATTCGTGGGGGGTCCGAGCGGCCGAGGCTACTCGGACATCCCCCCTTCTGAGGGTGCCCGTCCGGGCGCCGACGTCTCAGAGGACACTCGCTCCGGGGGTTTGCCCCTGGTAACCGAAGGGTCGCACCTCCTGCCTCCCATTACATGGCCGGCCGGCCGACCACCGCCCGCACATACCGCGCACAGGGCCGGGGCGGCGCACGTCGCCGCCTTGTGGCCCGCCTTGCCGCACCTGAAACACAGGTTGCTGCGGTCAACCTTGGCTGGGCAGTTAGTAGCCGCATGACCCCTGCCCATGCATCTATAACAATGTGAAGGCGGGGGGCCTCTCACGCGAACCAGGCTCCGTCCCACCTTCAGTATGTCTCCTTCTGCCACCTTTTTGGCCGCACCCACGGGGCACCTCACTGTCGCGACCCTCCTGCCCCCCGGTCCAGGGAGTATTCCCCCCACCACCACCTTTTCGGCCTGGCAACCCCCTTTAGCTGCCACCGCCTGCACCACCTCGTCCACCGTGACTGAGTCGTCCAGCCCCACAATGCGCAGGTCGGTAACCTTATCAGGCCTGCTGACATCCACCAGGTCTGATATCGTCTCCTCCAGTCGTCTCGCCAGAGCATCTGCCTTTGCGGGACTGTCTGGCCCCGGGACAACTAAGAGCTTGGCTCCCGTCTGGCTATCCCGGATCGTAAGTCCCCCTTCTATACCCAGCTCCTGCAGCCGGATCTTCCCCTTGGCGGTCCCTATCACCTTGGCGTAGGTAACCCCAGCCGTCAGGCTGATGGCCACCGCCGCAGTGCCCGGCACCTTCAGCCTCGGCCTCCCACCATCCGGTTGCTGCGCCTTCTGCGCCGGCGCCTGCGTCCTCGTCGCTTTCGGTACGGGGGCCACTCCCGGGGCTGCACCCTTCTCTTTTGTTTTCTTCTTCTTGACCACAGCACTCCAGGCCCTTTCTGCTGTGGTCGTCTCCCTGTCCTTTTCGACCCCCTGCCGGTCCGCCGCCAACGGTGGCCTCAGTTTCTGCGGCGGCGGGAGTCTCTCCTCCATGGAGGCCAGCCGAGTGCTGACCATCTCCCCTATGGAAATCATAAGGGAGCGTTCCCCCCCCCCCCCCCCCCCGGGTAATAGCAGTCGAAGCAAGTCGTCCATGAGCACGTTCCAGAGCGTAGGTCCCAACACCGATCCCTGCGGGCAACCCATCGTCGCCGCCTTCCACACTACCCGATCACCCACGAACAAGCCCACACAGCGATTGGCGAAGTAGTCCGTCAACATCCTAAAGATGTTAGGCGGACAGCCTCCGCGTTTCACCTTGAGCAAGATCATGGGCCACCAAGCATTATCAAAGGCCCCAGAGATATCCAAAAATACCGCTTGAACGTACTTCAACGAGTTCTCTCTAGCCACCCTAAAGATTTCTTTCAGGGCGGTTAGCGTCGACCGACCCCGAGTGAACCCGTGCTGGCAGTCAGATAACCCCCTGGTAATTTGCGGTGCACACCTTAGCATTACGCGTTCCAAAAGCTTACCAAAGATCGGCAACAAAGTGACGGGGCGATACGCTTTCGGATCGGAAAGCTGCCTGTCATTCCCTTTCGGGAGGACAATCAGCCTGCCGTCCTTCCACATATCAGGAAATCGTCCCTCCTGGACACATCGCCTAAGCATTTCAGTAAATTCCACCGGCGCGGCTGCCCAAACGTGTTTGATAATGCGAGCGGAAACCCCATCGATACCCGGTGCAGTGTTCGGCAAGTCCTTGACTATTCCCGCGATCACGCTGTCGGTTGGAGGCGGCGCATCTTCTCCTGAGGGTGTGAACGAGGCCAGTAAGCGCACTTGCAGGTGATACTCGCTGTCCTTAGACACATCGTCGTCCGGACAGAGAGCATACATAAGGCTGTGCATGGCCTCGTCCACACTCCCAGGATATCCTTTTACTTTACTTTATGGGGAGGCCTAGATCTCCAACACGCGGCTAGGTAAGCCTGTCCCCAAGGGTGCAGGTTTCCAGAATCAGCGATTTTCCTAAATTACAAAAGTTGCGTTTCCCCCATGGCCGCCCTATACCTACTCCTATGCACATGAAAACGTCCCCTGGCCTCCGCCTCAACCAAGCCGCCGGCCCGGCGAGTGGACTGCCAGGCTCGTCTCAACTTATTGTTGAGGTGACGTATCCAATCAAGCTCGGGCGTCCACCAATCATGCCCCGTGTCCGAATTCCTATGTTTAGCCACCCCCAGCGTCTGCTTCGCGGTGCTCAAAACCAGAGCTGCGAATTGAGCACAGACAGTTGTGGCGGGACGCTTCCACTTAATGTTACCCACCCGCCCATGAATGCGACGCTCGAAGAGAGGCCAGTCCACACCGCGATCCCTGAGTCTCGGAAGCTCTTCTAGCAGCCCAGCGTGTGGAGTGCTCGTACTTGCCAGGTCAAACGTAATGAGCCGGTGATCGCTCTCAATTTTATCCTCCCACACTCTCCATCCCGTAGCCGGGACGCCTCTGGTTGTTAGTGTGAGGTCCATGTTAAACGCTCCGTTCGCAGTAGCAAAGGTCGAGGGTTCACCCTTCCTGTTAACCAACCGCAGGCCTCGAGCCAGGATAAACACCTCCATGGATTCACGGCGATGCGTGACGTCTGGCCTACGTCCAGTGTACTGCCGCGGTTCACAGTACCACATCGGAGAGTGCGCATTGGAAGCTACCCCTATTACGACTTTCTTCCCCTTCAGGGAATCCAGGACCCTGCTCAACTGCTCCAAGTGCATATTGCTGCTGCCGTGCTGTGTGGGGAGCAGTCGGAGGCGCGTTAGCGTGGGTGATTTCTTCGTCGGGGTATGCAGGTTAGTGCGCGCGCGCGGCACACACAACAGGGGGGGCTGGCTGCGTCGCCACACGTACTCGTTGGGCACACACAACTGAACTGTGAAAAAAATCTCTGGGTTCCCTATTTTACCGCAAATCACTTTGAATAAATAAGTGGCCAGGAAACACTTTTACGAATATCCACTGCTGAACATAGGTTTTCTTTAGATATTTTTACAAACAACCTGCGCTTTTCGCATTCAGTGGTCGCTCGGACTTGCTTGATGATGTTTACACGCTAACTGTGGAGGAGTCTATCGGCACTGTGCTTCCCGGTGCTAGGTCACTATTGGAGCACCTTGGGACTCCAACGTCCATCAGTCCGCGGAAAATGTCATTTAACCTAATATAACATATTTTATTGGACTACTTTTTTGTTTGATCTACTCCTCATATTAATAAAATAAATAAAATATAACAGCTCAATGTTTAAATCAAAAAAAAATATTACTAGAAAAAAATCCACACGGAACAGGCAGCAGACGGGACTCGAACCCGCATCCTTCACTATTCGGGCGAATGCTCTGAACAATTATGCTACAACGGCCCTAATGAGTTGTGGGTTGAATATAGTACGAAGAGACGGCGCTGTCTTGCAGCTTAAGAAAGGGTAGAAAGAATTCGACACGGCTGTCAGGGTCGCGGTAGCATAATTGGTCAGTGCATTCGCCCGGATAGCGATAGCTCAAGTCCCGTCTGCTGCTTGGCCCGCGAGGAATTTTTTCAAATAATCTTTTCTTTAAAATATCATTGTTTAAGGCACTTTTGCTTCAGCAAAGTAAGCAAAGCAAAGCAATTTTTTTATTGCAAAGATTACTGTTGAATAGTGTTTCGCACAAGCCACCGATTTATTTGTGACCTTTTCTATCGGAATTATAAAATCAACATATGCCGCAGGCAGTTTGCTATTGACGAGTAGTTTAGAGTTCAATGTGAGTGACATTAAAAGAACAATATTATCGATTGATGTAATCAAGAAATTGTTGTAATGTTCAAGTCCATTTGTTGCACCCGGTATGCCTACAGACTTATTCTTATATTTTAGTTAAACACTCTTTTCAATATATCTTCTTTTATTATCACGGTAGGAATAATGTTTCTTTGTATTCATTTTATTCCTTTGCGCTGAAATAAGAGCTTACGGCATTAGTTAACGTCTATTACGGTTTACCATGAAATAAGCTTTTGTCAGAAGCTTAAACTTGTGGACCACAGTATTCTTAGGGATAACTTTAGATTCTAAGCTTCAATGGGGCCCACATATTGATAAATTGTCAAATAGACTTAGCTCTGCAGCATATGCCGTAATGAAGATACGCCAGTTAACGGATGTAGATACGGCCAGATTAGTGTACTTTAGATATTTCCATAGTGTGACGTCGTACGGAATTTAATTGTGGGGAAATGCCGCCGACATTCAAACTATTTTTGTGCTGCATAAGAGAGCTATTCGATCAATTTATTATTTTAAAGTTAAAGAATCGTTAAGAGATAAGTTTAAAGAATTTGGAATAATGACGGTCGCATCACAATACATATACAAAAATTTATTACATGTAAGAAAAAATATTAATTTGTTTCTTAAATACAGTTCACGCACTTAATACAAGAAACAAAAATAAACTAACTTTACCTGCTACTAGGCTTCACAAAATTAGTAATTCATCTAAAGGTCTTTGTATTCGCTTATACAATAAAGTCCCAAGCAATATCCAAGAGTTAACCATAACTAAATTTAAAGATAATATAAAAAAGCACTTATTAAAAAAGCCTATTACAAAGTGTCTGATTATATTACAGACAAAAATGCTTGGGTTTGAACTGTTCCAATTATTCCAACAGGTTTTCTATATTAAATCATAATTGTATTGACGTTGTAACAACATAATGATTTGTAAATGTTGTTACATTAGACTTTTAATGTTGTGGAGTTTTCTTCGCTCGTTTTTCTCCGCAGCTAAAAAATATGTCCTTAACGAATGGCAGGGAAAAAAAATTTTTGGACGCGTCAAAAGAGTTGTACTATACATCCAATTTGAATAAAAATATATTGATTTCTAAATTCTGATTTCTGAACCGGGATGAACCTCAGAAATTACACCTAAGGGCCAACTCAAGGGAGGAGAATCCTCCTGTTCCACAATAACAACGGTTCCCACATCAATCACGTGGAAAGTGATAGACCACTCCTGCCGGACTTGTAGGGTATGTAAGTACTCCATGCACCATTTCTTCCAGTAGAACTGTACCATGCTGTCTAGCACCTGCTTTCGCTGGGAAAGAGTGAAACGCGTATCAGTGACGGGAGGCGCCGGTAAGTACCGCTATCGCGATGACATCAAAAAATGGGCAGGAGTGACTACATCGGGGTCTAGATCCGAGGAGATGACAGCGAGTGGGCGCGAGTTCATGCTGCACCCGATCTGCACCAGCACAGTCTGAAGCTCCTCGTACGTCAGGAGCTGAG
Source organism: Chilo suppressalis (assembly GCA_902850365.2). Classification (NCBI taxonomy): domain Eukaryota; kingdom Metazoa; phylum Arthropoda; class Insecta; order Lepidoptera; family Crambidae; genus Chilo; species Chilo suppressalis. The sequence continues at coordinate 40,828,217 of OU963894.1, forward strand.
CCCCAATAACGCGATAAAGGTGAGTCTTTAATTTTTTTATATTCGACTTCTATATACCACCGAAATGCGGCGCGCGAGGTGGAATCATTCTCCATTCAATACGACGTTTAGCAAGTTCGCGTTTTAAAGTTGGATAAAACTCCGAACCAATTAGAAAGTTATAAAGATCATCTAACTGCGCCTTTGCACCGACGAAATTGGTACCATTGTCTGAGTATAGACAAAACACAGGTCCACGCCGTGAAATAAAGAGACTAAAAGCCGCAAGAAAAGCATTTGAGTTTAGGTTAGAGACCAGCTCAATATGAACAGCCTTTATCATAAGATAAACGAATAAGCAGATATTTGCCTTCTGAGCATGCTGTTCTCTTCGACGAGCAAGCGTAATGCGAAGAGGACCTGCGTAATCAACGCCGGTATGAACAAAAGCCTTTGCTTCTGTAAATCAGCCATCTTTGGTGCAGGGTGAGACGGAATTACACGAAAACAGCGTCCTGGCATCCAATATCCAAAAACGTTGCTATCTATCTTAGACATCAAAAGTCCCGGACCAGTATGACAATTCATAATATGGTAGTGTTGAATGATAAGATCCACTACAGGATCATGTTTAGAGAGTAATGATGTTTAGCCTCAAAAGGTAAATCTGAAAGCCGTCCTCCAACACGCAGTACACCATCTTCGTCAAGGAACACCGACAAGTTCAAAAGCTTCTTCGAAGGCAATTTAACCTTCTTATGCGCGATAAAGTCCTCAGCGAAATGAACAGACTGCACTGTACGTAGCACGAATTTTTCAGCAATCATAAGACTATTGACTGTTTCAGAGGAAGGTGAGATCCTTTTAATAAAACAAAGGACGTAAACAACAGTCCGTAAAAGTTTATCCCACACGAACATACGCCGGGCCAATTCCAACAGGGCCGGTGGTTCAGTCTGAACCATTGCAGTCAGCACGTTAACTTTGTGCTCAGGCAGCTCGGCGGGTATTCTAGGCGAAACAGCTTTCAAAGGCCACTCAGAAGGAGGGTTACGAATCCATTATGGGCCGTTCCGCCATAAATCATGTGAAACGAGTTGGGAGGGGAGCATCCCCCGGGAAAGACAATCACTCGGATTCTCACTTCCTGCGATATGAAAAAAGTTCTCAGGAAGATTCTCTTGACATTAAGCGACGCGATTGCTAACAAACACCGACCAACGATGCGCTGAGGAATGAATCCACGAAAGCGCAATAGTTGAATCCGAAAAAGCATACGTTCCCGCAATCGGAATACGCTCCTTGTAAGAGCCTTGAGCCGTCCGTATCAACCTGGACATCAAGACCGCAGCACATAATTCTAAATGGTCAAGTGTGGTCACCTTAGTCGGTGAAACCTTTGACTTTGCACAAAGTAATCTCACAGTTATATTACCCAAGGAGTCAGTGGTGTATAAGTAAAGAACACAACCATTACCGTTCATACTCGCTTCACAAAACGCGACAACCAGCACGGTACAATCTTTGATTACACCAATAATACGAGGGATTTTCACAGTTAAAATGAGAGGAAACTCCTGAATGAGCGCCGAGAATTTTCGTAAAATGCTCTCAGGGGAAGGAACGTCCCGATCTATTTTACATAGCCATAGCTCTTTAATAAGCAATTTGGCGTACAAAATAACAGGGGCCATTAAACCGAGGACATCAAACAAACGAGCGACCACAGAGAGTATACTCCGTTTCGTACATTTCCCTGGAACGTAAGCAGTGGTAAAGAAGAAATTGTCGTCCGCGGGTTCCCAGGAATGGCCTAACACCTTCAAGGTATGGTTAGAGCCGTCATTCAAATCCACTGCACTGCGGTTAGAGTCCGGAAGGGTTTCAAGAACCACATGAGAATTACTTGACCATTTGACTAAGTCGAACGCACCAGCCTTGAAAAGCGAGATTAACTCTCGAGAAAGACGCACGGCACTAGCCTCATCAGCCACAGAATAGACCAGATCATCCATGTACAATCTGGACTCCACGACCGTGGCAGCTTCCGGGTACTGAGATCGCATATCATCAGGCAGCTGCCGAACAGTTGGCATTGCTAAGTATGGGCTCGCTTTAAGACAAAAAGGGACCCTATTAAATTGAAAGGTTCTTACGACCTCATTCTCCGAGAAACGAAACAAAATCAGAATACATTTCCGGTGTTCATACGGAACCAAAACCTGTAAGTACATGTGTTTGATAACCGCAGTCATCGCGACTGGAAAAAGACGAAAGCCAAGCAATAGCAAACACAAATTGGCTTGCAAATTAGGGCCAATATGAAGGACGTCATTCAATGACACCCCTGTATGCGTTTTCGTACTAGCATCGAGAACGATCCGAGGCATAGGCTTACCCGGATGAGTGACAGCGTGATGCGGAATGTAATACCCATCCACGGTCACATCGGAATCAGCAACTTCTGACAAATAACCCTTTTTGATATATTCAACGATAATGCTATTATACTTATCTCGTAGATCTGGTGACTGTTTAAACCTCCGCTCCAAAGCCATAAAGTGGCGTTGGGCAGCGGTGTGAGAGTTACCCAATTCTTTCGGGTCCTTGCAGAACGGTAAAGCAATAGAATACCTACCATCCTCCCGCGGGTGACAGATGAAACATACAAATTTTCACATTCCGTCTCCTCAGGACTCAAAAATCGCAAGTTAAGCAATTCCTCTAACTGCCAAAATGTTTGCACCATGTTATTAAGCGAAAGCGAGCATAACGAAGAAGAAGTATCATCAAGAACATTACTCGGGAAATCACCCATCAGAACGTAGCCAAACGCGGTCAGCAAAGCAGGAAGCGCAGTAGTACCGGACACGACCCTATTCCCTAAATAAATATATGGGAATAGCTGAGCACCCAGAACGACGTCTACCGAACCGGGAAGTTTCCATTTCAGATCGGCGAGGGGAATCCCTTTCAGCTAACCCATATCACCAGCGTCCACATAACTCGCAGGCAACTGATCGGTGATACAGTCGATCACTAAAGCATGTATAGTATATTTATTATTCGTCTATACACGGGACTCAATGTCCAAGTAAACGTACCCTAAAATAGGACGAGACGATAAACCAATTCCTTTGACAAATGAGTTACTCAGTGGAATTATTGGTAAATTAAGCGATTTACAGCAGTCCATTGTCATTAAATTATTTTGCGACCCGTTGTCTATCAAACAACGAATAATGCTTCTATTATTACTATTTTTAATTTTAGCATAAACTTGAGCTGTCGAGTTCGTTTTTACCGTACCGTACTTAAAGACAAGGATGGGGTACCCAAGGAACCCAAAATAGCTGGGGTATCCAAAATGGACGGGGTACCCGAAGGGGTATCCAAAACGCACGGGCTCGACCCTACGCCGGGTGCAGAGAGAAACGTCGCTGCGGGCAGCGAAGCGACAGGCGGCACTGACGACGATACACTGAGCAACGACTCTCCGCCGGAAGGTACTCGAGACGTATGAACGTAAGTATTTTTTCGAACATTCTGATTCCTATCCTCAAAATGCAAAAGAGTATGATGACGTTTTTTGCATAACTCGCAAGCAACCATCGACTTACAAGAGGTTTAATAAAATCGTACCGAACTTGAGGTGAACTCAGACCTTTAAATTGTGAACAAATATTGAGTGATCACCTTTATTGCAAAAAATACACGATTTCTCCGACGCGTAAGTGACATTTTCATTTCTCGCGACAAAAGACTTGTAGCTGTTAGAACGGTACGCCTGGTTCGCGGAAGACGGAGACGCTGTAACACTACCGCCCGAAGACCGCGCCTTTTACGAAACGTTCGACCGTTCTAAGATTTTGACTTGATTGCACGAAAGAAATTAATTCGTCATAAGAAGGAATCTCCTTGTTACTCACAGATAATTCAAACGCTTGAACAGTCTGAACATCGATTTTCCTGAGCGCACAATAGTCCAGGCGCTAGAGGTAGTTGAGTATGCAAAATCCGAGTGACGGCAACTATGACCGGATTCTTATACCTGAGACCCTAAATAATAATAAAACACATCTTGCCGCCAGATGTAATGGTCCCTTCCCGCTCTCTTCACATCCCCTCTTCGCCCATACATTAAGCATAGCGCGCGTACGCGTTTAGTGTGTTTCTACATCTATTCACGTAAAGACGTTGCTTTGTTAAGTCGTATTTTTATTTAAACATATAAAAAATAGTGTTTTCGTAAATTCTTAGTGCCTGTTACAAGTGTATTGACTACTTGGCTTACTGTTTGTTGTATTGTTCCTAATGAACCGCAGTTTTATGTCAGTGTCCGCGGAGAGCTCTTGCAGGTGCTCATTTTGCTCGATGATGTTTCCCAAGAGCTCTTCCCTGCACACATCTTTGGAGATACCTTTCACCATGACCATCGGGCTTATCTTTCTTTTTGGTTCCGCAGAGACTCCCATGGCCTCCGGTGCGCCGTTGATTCTCCTTAGGGCGTCATTGAAGTGATCCACACCGTCAAATTCCACACGGGTCTTATCGTTGGATAGTTTGGTAATCTTAGCCGCTGTATATTTGGCATCCTTGTACTCCACCAACTTCATCAGGGCCCTCACCGCCTTTTCCCATGGGTTTCCCTCTCCTTTGCACGACATGATTAGGGCTGGTTTCGGAGCGGCGGTTCTGTTGCTCGCTGGGTGGTTACTCGACATGATAGGGAGATCGGTCGACGGGGCAGCCCTCGGTGGTCCAGCCGCCATTTGCGCGATAGTGAGGGGCATCGTGTTCGGAGTCCGGCTAGGGGTGCTGGTCTTAATCTGCGCTTGATTTCCCTTAGCTCTTTCCTGATCAGCTGTAGGTCGGCGGCAATGGTAGGCTCGACCGATGGAAGAAGTGCGGGAGCTACCGCCGGGCTGGGTTGTGTTGTAACCTTTGGCGTCCTTGATGAGCCTGAGTATGCTGTTACAGTAGTTCAAGGTGTTCTCTCGGTTGGCCTTGGTGACAGATTTGTTCTTACTGCGCTTGCAGTCGACATTGTCCAGGATCTTGTTAACGTACCCGGATATCGTTTCCAGGAGGCGGCTGGTGGAAGTGAGCGTCGGCGTTGACGGTTCATCTTCAAAGACCAGGGACTCCTGGGTTGTAGACATGAAGTCAGGGGAGTCCCTGCCTCCAATATCCGGAGCTGCCAGGTCCGCTTCCGTGGCCACAGCACCAGCGGCTACTGGCTTGGCACACTTGGCTACTGTACAAACATTTATATGGAAAAATGCTCATTAAACACAATTACCACCCATTGATTATTGTTCATTTGGTTACGAAAAGCTCAACGGTGACTTACGTCCACGACAAATGACGAAGCCGTCTTTATCAGAGTCATTAATTTCACCATGTAAATGTACTGTGGATTGTCGCACAATGTCTTGTAATTGCCAAAAATCAAAATTGTTTTGTATTTAATTATGTAACTGCATCAATAACAAACGTAAAAATAAAAATGAATAATTTTGTACCTACTTTAAATACATTTATGCTTAGATTCGCTGGTTTTTCATGAGTAGGCAACTTTGTTTTTTTTATTAATAAAAAAAATATTACTATGATTTTTTTTATTATTTAAGAATCCATCCTGACTTTTACCATTACAAAAAACTATAAATTATTACAAAAATAATCATTAAAATGATTTTATATCATGTACTCAATACATTCCCTTTACGAATAAGAGAAAAGGGGGTAAAATAAATATGGACCAAAAAATCGACCGGCAAGATTCACATTATTATTCTTTGACCTATTCTTCACTTAAATCCGTTGGCAAAATTCGGTACTCACATTATGCATACTCACTTACCTCTAGCGCCCGGTCTACAATGCAAAAGTATGAAATCGGTTAAATCACTAATATTCAGCTGTTTTAAAGCCAACACGGAGAATGAATACCTTTCAATAAAATAATCAAGACTGGCTGCCGTGTTTGAATAACTTTTCGCATCGAGAATATTGTTAAGATAAAGTGTACCTATTTTTGACGTGACAACGTCTTAAATTAGGTTGCGGCTGGGAGTCACTTATGAAAAAGTGTAACGCTCGGTAACGTTACGATGAGTCTCTCGTGTTAAGTTTAAGTTTACATGTACAATGTTTTAGTAAACAAAATATATTTCTATAGTTAAAATTTGTGCAATTCTTATTTTCATTCAATTCCTTGTTCCTATTGTGCAATTTAATTATATTCATATCAATAAATATTCTACCGAGAAAAAGACGTTGTCACGTAAAATCTTCGCCCGTAAAACCGACTTTACAGGCAACCATTTTTTTTTTACTAAACTATCCCAAATGATATCATAGGTTTCACCCGATGGTACAATACCCGCGGTCGCTTTGAGCGCACCGTGCGTCAGTTTACCTACTAAATATTGCACGCGCTGCGAGTCAGACAGCTGTTGGTTATTGCGAATATGGGACTTGAAAGATTTGTAAATTTTAGGCCAATTTTCCGCTTTGCCGTCAAAGCTAGGCAATTCAATCGGAGGCAACTTAAGGTGCATCTCGGATTAAGATCACCGGCATTATACGATGACGACGGAAAAACTGGTTGCGACGCCAGAATAATATTATTTCGGACGCGCTTAACCACAAAATACAAATCTTCGAAAGCGGTCAGAGGCTGATAATCAGGCTGAAATTTTGAATCTAGCGTAAGCTGGCGGTTATTTATATCGTCAATTATGGACTCAAATTGCCTTCGCATTTCATCGATTATCTCTAACTGAGCCATGAAAGTCTCATTACTACGTGATGCAAAATTAGATACATTATTTGCAAACCTATATAAATCATTTATACGCGAAAAAAAGACGCTCTTTTTTTGGTATTAATAAGGTAAGCTGCTTATCGGACGGTTCAGCGACAGAATCATCAGTTGAATTCGGCATTTTAAACAACTAAATCCGCTATTACAATACGAGAAATAACTTTTAATGAAATAATTTTACTTCCGTAAAATTTTGTAGTAATTACAAAATGGCGAATATGACAGTACTACGTAGCAACTTCGCGAATTATACTAATTAATACGTAATTATTTTGCGAACATCCAAGTCATGTACTGCCTAAAAAATCCAGCTGGAGCATAGAATCCGGCTCGAAGGACCAAAATAAATGGTGTGGCGCGTGTAAATAGCCCACACCTGGGGTGTTACAATCTTACAAATAGGTCTTACAATAGCCATAGTATTATCAATTCAGTGGGTCGTGGCAGTTGTTTGCCCCAGTCTATAATGCAGGCTATTAAAATTCAAAGTTCGTGACCTTACATAAAAATTTCACCGCGGCGCGTGGCTGGGCTGGGATCTCGCCGTCTTCGCAAGCAGATAATTAGTTCATAAACATTTACGATAAAGGTCCGTAGACGCTCTCCTAGCGACAGATTAAAAGAATACTCGAATTATGTTGCTGGTAAGAGGGTTTCTACAGGGCTGTACTGGGATTGTCTGTGAAATTTTTACGCGCAGATAATGAAAGTTTATTAGCGTGTAGCGTTACTTCGGAAACGATTATTCCAATATTATTTTTTGTGGTAGGAGCATGCAAATTGCATAATGATAATATGGTAGATGTAAACCTCTCTACCAGAACATCAACTGCATTCTTTGACTGACTAACTTTGAAATCGATATTGAACTGAGAAATTTTGACTATTTAAAAAAATGTGTACATTCTGATGTTGATCTTCAATATTGACTACTTACCGCCAAATGAAACCAGAATAAGCCTTACACTAGAGTTTGAATTTAGTGAAAGGCTAATTCTGGCTTCATTTGTAAACAACAGCTGTTATTTTCATTTAAATAATACAAGTACCTAGGTATCTTAAGTATTCATTACACTTTGCAAAGCTGTATTTGACATTGAACATACTTGCGATTACATAATCAGAAATCAGAAATCAATACATCTTTCTTCAAATTGAATGCATAAATTTAATATAATATTGTTTGATGTACAACTCTTTTGAATCGTCCAAAATTATTTTTCCTTACCACTCGTTATGGACATATTTTTTAGCTGCGAGGAAAAACGAGCGAAAAACCTCCACAACATTAAAAATGTAATGTAACAACATTTACAAATCATTATGTTGTTACAACGTCAGTACAATTATGATTTATTTAATATAGAAAACCTGTTGGAACGATTGGAACAGTTCAAACCCAAGCATTTTTGTCTGTATAATAATATTATATACAATATAATCAGACACTTTGTAATAAACTTTTTTAATAAGTGCTTTTTTTATACTATCTTTAAATTTATTTATGGTTAACTCTTGGATATTGCTTGGGGCTTTATTGTATAAGCGAACACAAAGACCTTTAGATGAATTATTAATTTTGTGAAGCCTAGTAGCAGGTAAAGTTAGTTTATATTTGTTTCTTGTATTAAGTGTGTGAACGTTTCATCGTTTTTAAGAAACAAATTAATATTTTTTCTTACAAGTAATAAATTTTTGTATATGTATTGTGATGCGACCGTCATTATTCCAAATTCTTTAAACTTATCTCTTAACGACTCTTTAACTTTAAGATAAAAAATTGATCGAATAGCTCTCTTATGCAGCACAAAAATAGTTTGAATGTCGGCGGCATTTCCCCACAATAAAATTCCGTACGACATTACACTATAGAAATAACTAAAGTACACTAATCTGGCCGTATCTACATCCGTTAACTGGCGTATCTCCATTACGGCATATGCTGCAGAGCTAAGTCTATTTGACAATTTATCAATATGTGGGCCCCATCGAAGCTTAGAATCTAAAGTTATCCCTACGAATACTGCGGTATCTACAAGGCCCAAATTCCTATCCTTTACATTCACATTGGTTTTTACCTGTTTTACATTAGGTAATACAAATTTCATACATTTCGTTTTTCCTTCATTAAGTAATAAATTATAACATTGAACCAGTGGACTACCTTAGAGACCCAATTGTTCACGTCGTCAATAACTTTTTCCTTGCGTTTGAGTTTAATAAAAGTGATATATCATCCGCGAACAATACTATCTCATACTATCTCATGGTTATCTCTTACATAGTAAGATAAGTCATTGATATAAATTAACAATAAGAAAGGACCTAGGATTGAGCCCTGCGGAACACCCATTTTAACCGGTGAACCCAGAGACTTATTGCCATTAATGTCGATGCAATAAGATCCAGATCGGTATATCTAAAGCCTCGGACAAGTCGCAAAACACACCTAGAGCGTCCTGCGAGTTCTCCCAGGCGTCAAAAATTTGTTGTATATGTTCAACACCGGCATCGGTTGTTGAACGACCCCGTGTAAAACCAAATTGTTTACAGTGAAGTATATTATATTTATTAAAATATGATTGCATTTGATCTAATATGATTTTTTCTGTATTTCATGAGGTCAGGAAAAACACCACAGTCAACACATCATTAAATATGCAAACTAGAATAAGAGCTATTTTCTCAATTACCGATTTAGAAACATCAACGGAATTGCCCCACAGATCCGCGGTTTTTCTTTTTATTTAATTGGTGAAATGTTTTTATTACATCTTTAAAGTCAAGATGTTTAAAATGAAAATGACTAGTACAAGGTTTCACGTTTTCTCTTAAGATTGATTCGGCAGCAATGGGGGAAGAGTTCAAATATTTCGTAGTTGAAACTGGAATATCAGTAAAGACATTTCCAAATGCTTTAGCAAACTTCAATATCTGATGTAACTTTTCTATTATCAATATATAGGTTATAATTATTTTTGCGAGTTTTGGATTTTCCAGTTGCATTGTTTATAATATTCCATGTCATTTTGATTCTGTCATTACTGTTCTTAATCTTTGAACTAAGTAATTTGATTTTTACTAAGCGGCATACTTTTTTAAACAATTTGGAAGTTACGAACATGCTCTTTAAATTTTTCACTAGTGTTACAGTTTCGTTCATTATAAAGTTCATAAAGTGTTCTTCTACTTTTATGAATTCCAGGCGTAGCCCACTTACTAAAATTTACCGCATCATTAACACATATCTTTTTGGGTACAAAAACATTATTAAATTCAGTGTAGTATATATTAAAAAATCATTGTATAAATCATTTGGACTGTCTTTATATTTTAGATAACACATTTATGTATGTAATTAATTTTTAAATCGTGTGGAACACGATTAGCAGTTTTTGGTATAACAGTGATGTGTTTTTTTGTCACAATGTAATCAACTGGCCACAATTATCACTATCTAGTTTATTAATAATTTGTTTTTTCTGTGGTATAATATCTGTATATATATTATGATTTCAAGTGGCCGAAGTGGCAGCTATTCTAGTAGACTCAATGAATAAGTTTTTCAGATTGTATGATTGAAATATTTTTGAAGTGAAAACCTCTTTAGCGGCGTTTTACACTTTTTTTGTATGGTTAAAAAATGTTAAACTCGCGTCAGGTTCAGCTCACGTGTTTACGTGGGCATCATGACACACAATAAAATTGGAAAGGTTGTTGACTTTCAATATATTGGACGAAACATAGTAATATTTTATTTTACCCTATTATAATAATAACTCTCTATCTAGGACGTCCACGTTTTAGCGTTATTGCGAAGAAAATGTATTTTTTTACAATAGATGTCGCTAGGTGGGCTTAAATGTGATTCATGTAAGTTGATTTTTCTGAGAGATAAACTTTTTTAATGTAATATAAATTGTCATGTTTGTGTACGACAGCGCAATAAATAAGTATTGTATTCTACCACATGCATGATAGTACTTTTATACTGATAATTAAAGCAATTCGTGCAAAATTATTCCCTAACCATCCCAAAATATCAAAAATGCACAACGTTAATATCCAAGTTTTCACTTCTGCCGGCACTCCCGGAGTGCAACCCGTCATTTTAGTACATGAACTAGATTTTTCTAATAAATCAATATTGAAGTCACCACAGACAATCAACAGGTTGCCTGTAGTGTTTTTTTAAGAGCTTCATCCATGATAACTTCAAAACAATCATACAATGCTGATGGAGGTCTGTATACGCTCAATACAACAAGCTGGTCCAGTTCCACACAAGCAATTTCTATTGTTCGCTTAACCGAGAGGCTCACAATATCTCTTCGTTCCTTAAATTTTAGTTTTTTATTCAATAATATGAAAGAGCCACCTCAAATTGCATTTTCTCGATTGAAACAACTACCAACCTGATGATTATTAAAATTAAATATATTTTGATAACTTTGAAGCCACTGTTCTGTAATACACAAAATATATATATTGTTACTAATTTCTAAGTCCTTATCCATCATTCCTTGAATATTAAGATGCACCAGGTTGATAAAGCTTACATTTTTGCAATGTTTTTGGATGTTTTTTTTTTATCTATATTTTTAACAAAATATTTTTATTGCATTATTATTTAACAATATGCAAGAAAAACTATATTTTGTCTGATTGCTTAATTTAAACATTTATTATTATTTTGTGTGGTTTCAGTAGAATAATTACTGATTGTCATGTCATTAGAACGTTGCTCAATAGGAGCAAGTTGTTTAGCCAAATTCTTGGCTGACATAAAAAAATAAATATGATAGCGACTTAGCTACCTGTCTTTTATTATAATTGGAAAGATAATACTTATCATTTGTCATATAAAAAATTCTAACATAATTATTAGATTAAATCAAATGATATTTTTTGCTTTTACACATTGTATACTTACAAAAGCATATTTAATTTATATCTTAACAAATTGATAAGATTACCAAAATGATAAGATTAAAACAGATAAAAATGAAAGCCTGAAGGAGCTCGATGGCACAAATGGTTAGCGTGGTCGGCTGCGATCGTTTAAGCAACTTTCGTAGTGGTCGGTCACTGGATGGGTGACCTAAAATTTATTATCTCGAACTCCTCTGTGCTTCGGAAGGCACGTTAAGCAGTTGGTCCCGGCTGCATCTGCAGTCGTTAGTACCTACCAATCCGCACTGGGTCCGCATGGTGGGTCATGGCCCAATCTCCTTATTCCATCCATAGGAAATGCCTGTGTTCCAGCAATGGGGACATTAATAGGCTGATGATGATGAAAACAGATAAAAAGAAAAATATGGTAAAAAAAAGTAGGAAAAAACACGACCCAAACTTTTAAAATATTCTGAACAAGTCGAAGTGGATAAATTAAACATACTTACCAGGGTTGCCATCGCACGAATCACGTTCACCTTCCCGTCTCGAGTCCTTCATTGATCCGGGATAAGATAAGGATCGGGTAATAAATGGACGGGAAGCGATAATCTGCAGATTTAAATAATCCACCCAGAGATCAACGGCAGTTCGGGTGACACTCGGAATGTGTAATTTTTCCGGACAACTTCTGAATTTTGATGGCAAATACTTTGTGCTCTTTTAGATGAGTTCCGCTGTCCACCTTTTTACTTTTTTATTAAGCAGGCAAAACCACTATTTGCAGATGTTGTCACAAGCTCCTTCGTGCTTTGAAAGGCACGTTCAGTCGTTGGCACCCGGCTGCTGGTCGTTAGCACCCAACAATCCGCACTGAGCTCACGTGATGGGTCATGGCCCAATCTTTCTATTTCATAGATAGGGAAGGCCTGTGCCCCAGTAGTGGAGTGAATGAGTGGTGATGATGATGATGATAACTTTGATATAAAAATATTTAACTGGAATGTTTATTTTGTAGGGACTATGTGTTGACCGCTAATGAGCATAACTGAAATAATTGCTTTCCTTAAAAAAATATATCAAGCCATTCAAGTTATATTTTCGATGTAAAAGTATGTGTATACCATCTACCAGATTTCGTTTATCTCAACTATATCCTTTATCAGCGGTGAAACGGGCATATTAAATCTGACAGACAAACATACAGGCATATAAGCAGCACAGTTTGAATAACTTTCGCATATTTTATATAATTGTCATGTATTACAGTCTTTCTTTAGACGACGGAAAAGCAGTTTACCAAGATTATCATCATCATCATAATCGGCCGATGGACGTCCACTGCTGGTAATAGGCCTCCGCAAGGGATTTCTAAATACAACGTTTGTGCGCTATCCCCATCCAGTGGGTAGATTTACATAGATAACTCAGTAAATACTTCGTAATGAGTCCAAAGCGAAGATAGTTGAGGCGTTAGATATATGATATGTCCGAATATGCCATTTTTTATCAGCCTGGGAAAAGCTGCCTCATTCTAGGTTTTTTATACTACCAGTCCAATATTTATTTATACTTATAGAATAGGGGTAAAATTCGTACGTCGCACCTGTATAAAGGCTGCGTCATGGAGACGCATCCGGCCCGGGTCCGTGGCTGACCGGAAGCGCGGCTACATCTGGTGAGTGACATCGCCGGAAACGGCTCCCGGCCCACCGCCGTCCGGCTTCGGACGAACGGGAGTACCCATTTTGCAATTATTTCCTTGAAAATGTACAGAATTCTGAGCAATGACTGATGCAGGCGTACAGTTTCATTGGAGCGATATTTGATGTGGAGCATGTACTATGAAGATACCATTGGATTTACAAAACTGGTTGAGTTAAACGATGAAGATCAAAACTTTGTTTACTAATAAATAAAGCGCAGTCAATCGTTTACCAACTGTACAGTAAGTTAAAACTACTTAACCATTTTGTTATAAGCTGTCAAATTTGACTTCGGTAATCTGTAACATAACAATGTAGTGTTATGATTTTTTTTTTTTTAATAATAATAATTTATTGGCACCAAAACATTATTTTTGTACACAGAATTTTATAAAATCTTACAATAATAGGAGAATCAATCAACTGTATAAAAATACATCTGCACCTGAACTAGGAGACCTGTATCTCAGGTGCAGCGCTCTTTATAAAAAATACAAGCTGTTTTATATACTCAACGCGTACAGACATATTTTCCAGAGAAGTAACAAAATAATAAGTGTTAAGTGTAGCGAGTGAAACCTCTCATGGTGAGTATAGTGAATATGAGTGTGTGTGTGTGGAGAGGTTGTAAAAAATTAATATATTTATTACCAGAAATGGAATCATAAACAGTAAATCTACATTGTCTTCAAAAATAATTCAGTATCGTTATAACTTAAAGTTTTAAGCCATTCAACTGTTGAATACTTGACACTATAGAAAGGGAGATGATAAATTGATTTTATTTTATTTACTTTATTATAAAGAAAAGGTCCTAAAAAGTTAAAGAATTTTTGACCAAAACAGTGTTTGGTTAAAAATGATGAACAAACAGTAAAATTCCTACGTTTAGTTAATACATTGGCATCAAATTTTAAAAGTGAGTGTTGCTTAAGGATCACCTGTAATATAAAAAGCTGTCTTACAGTTAATACATCAAAATCCTTGTACAAGAGAACGGTCGGATAGTAAATAGGGCGGAATGTACAAACTTTTAAAATATATCTCTGCGCAATTTCTACATTAATGAAAGTGGATTTAGCAGCACCTCCCCATGCTGTGATACCATATGTTAAAACCGACTGACATAATGATAGATACACTTTTCTAAGGAGGTCAAAGTCAGCAACATGTCGCAAGCTTTTAAACACGTATATGAGTTTCCTCACTCTATTAGTGAGGAGCATTATGTGCTCCCTAAAAGACAGAGAGTAGTCAATAAGTAAACCAAGGTACCTAACGCTGACGGCCTTCCTCAAAGTAACACATGTACATGGTTGAGTATGAGGGTTAACACAGGAATGTATCTTTAAATTAAATTCATTAGAGGGAAGGCCAGAGGATCTCATCGTAAAAGTTACATATTGCGTTTTTTCAGGGTTTAACGTCAGTGTATTCTGTCTCAGCCAATCACAAACATCGTTGAATCCCCTTTGAGCCACATCAAATACTTTATTCCATGTGTTCGCTGAAAAAAGCAGAGCGGTATCATCAGCGTAACAAATTAGTTTACCTTGTGACAGGTGAAGTCCCAAGAGGTCATTAATATAGATTAGAAATAGAATAGGACCAAGGACACTGCCCTGAGGAACACCATACTCTATTTCAAGGAAACCACTGACATTCCCACCAATACCAACACACTGAGTTCTATTAGACAAATATTCACGAAAGAGTTGAAGTTGCAGACCCCTGATTCCAATGTGTTCTAATTTGCAAAGAAGGCTAGGTATAGACATGGTATCAAAGGCCTTAGCCAGATCAAGAAAGATCCCCACGCATTTATTGCCCTGATCTAAATTAGTACTGATGAAACTTGTCACTTCCAATATTGCATCATCAGTAGATTTGCCCGATCTAAAGCCAAATTGTAAGCTTGATATACGGTCATGCTTATCAAGATATTTTACTAAGTGGTTGTAAATAAGGCAATCCAATATCTTAGATATGGCAGGCAAGATGGAGATTGGTCTATAGTTGTTAATATGATGTCTATCTCCAGCCTTATAAACAGGGAGAATTCTTGACTTTTTTAACACAGATGGAAAAATGCCGCTATCGAAACAACAATTAAAAATATGAACTAAAATAGGGGTCAATGAATTTTTGCATAACTTAATTATATTATTATGGATACGATCACATCCTGCAGCACTACTATTTTTTAAACTCATTATAATAGTGGAGACCTCAGCCTCATCACATGGCGAAAGAACAAAAGAGTTAGGACTTTTATTAAGTTTAGGGGATCCACATTTATGAGCTGAATTAGTGGAACTAGAAGAGATTAAATTGTTAGCTAGATTTTTTCCCACATTAACAAAAAATTCATTGTATTTATTAATATTAAAATCAATTTTATCCCTATCCGACAATAATTCCATAGCTGGTGCCTTTTTTTTCCCCGTATTGGTAATTCTTTTTATAGCTTCCCAAAACTTTTTACTGTTTTTGTTAGCTTTTAAAAGTTCATCTCGTTCATATTGCCTTTTTAGATTTTTTAGCAGATTGTTACAAAATTTCCGGTATCTAAGATATGTAACTTTCAAAATAACATTTTCAGGTGAGGAACGTAATTTCAAATGCATAGAGTCTCTATTATGAATGCAACGAATTAAGCAAGGGGTTATCCAAGGCTTTATTGGTGTATTTCTTCTAGAAAGATTTATCTTTTCACTGTTATTTTTAATGCTATTTTGGATGCGATTTATTAAATATTCTGTAATATAATTAACATTATCACTTTGAAAAACAACGTCTAAATTAATATTTTGTTCAACATCTTGTTTAATCTTATCATAATTTAATTTGACACGCAATGGATTAAATAGATCCCTCTTAGTTTGATTTTCAATGCAGGCAATAACGGCAGAGTGGTCTGTTAATGAAGTATTAGTTATAAATGTTGAAACCAAGTCATTTGTTTTTAATAAGATATGGTCAAGGCAGGAACCACTTTGATGTGTAGGCATACAATGAGCAGGCAACATACCATGACTAGCGCATATATTTAAATAATCACGGCTACCGCAATGCAAATATTCCTCTCTAATATCAATGTTAATGTCACCAACCAAAATTATATTTTTAAAACTTGAGAGGTAAGATAAAACTGAATCTAAGGCAGAATTAAAGTTATCTAAATTTTTGTAAGAAGGAGACCTATAAATGGCAATAATTGCAGTATGTGTGCTTATTTTGAGTATAAGACAGTTACAGTTTTGAATGGGTGGTTCTTCAGCTGTAATATTTAGGGTAGAATTCGAATAAACTACCACACCATCGTTTTTTATTAAATTGTTTTTTGTTGAATGACAATGATATCCGGCAATTTGGGGAATTATAGTAAATTGAGATAACCAACATTCCGTTAAAATAATAACGTCACACTTTAGGCTTAAACGTTGTAACAACACCTCTAGTCCACAAAAATTACAATTAATACTACGAATATTCTGAGTTATGAAAGATAATCTGTTTGGCATTGATTGAATATATTTGTGGCAGTCTTCAGGTCGGCAACATATAACATTTGATACCTTTAATTCATCTATTTCATTATTAATTGTACTATCCATAATTTGTTTTAAAAGAAATCCAATTTTTCAATAATATCATCCGACAAAAGTCCAATATAGCAACAAAATAGTAAGACAAAATATTACACATAATATTAATTCCATTTCGCAATAAATTGTTAAAAAATATGTTATGTTTGTATAGAGTAATTAAAAAAATATAAAAATATAGTAATTCGGAAATAATTATAAAAATATTCATGCAATTTAAATAGATATATGATAGCAGATGTGTGTAAAAGATTAAAATATATTTCATCAAAAAATAAGTTAAAACTAGTCACATTATTTTCTGCTTAATTTTAGAAAAATCTGTTTCACTCTACTCTGAAATGAGGAGAATCCTCTTTCTTTCGTAAATATATTCTGCCATAGGTGAGGTAAAGTCCAGCAAAATTTTAAATCATTTGTGTTAGCAAAGTCCTTTGCTAAATAAAAAAGTCGCTTGCCTTTTAGGGTCAAGCATTCTGACACAAATATTGGCTTTTTCGAACCCGCTAAATGTAAGTGTTCCGTATTAAGTTTATTATCTTTGTTTGTAGAATTAAACTTTTTTACGGATTTTAGGACTTCATCTTTTTTTATTACCGAAGTTAGTTCCAATATGATTGGCTTTTCAGTCGCTTTAGAATAACCGCGATAAACATCTTTGATTTCCGATCTTTGTATGTAAACATTTAATACAGTTCCCAACTTAGCAACCACCTTGGAGATCTCTTCTTAGACTCATTTGCCAACTTTGGAATATTACGTATCTCGATTTTTGCGGCACAAGCATTTCTTTCCAGCCATTCAATTTTAAACTCTAAGGTCTTAATATAGGATAGGTGATCATCTCTTTCTCTTTTAAAGTCTTGAAGTTGAAGTTGCACGTCGTCGTATTTGCTGGAGAGTAAGTCCATCGATACTGTCAAAGAATCGTTTTGCTGTTTGATGTCACTTAGGGCGGAATGAAGTGATGCGAATTTGGAGTCCTGAGAGGCGACAAAGTTATCAAAAAGGCTCCTCATCTCGGACATTATATCTTTTAAATCATCAGGCCGCTTTCTTTTAAGGCGATTAGTATTAATGTTCTCAGGGTCCGAAACAGTACGTTCCGCAGTAGAAGTCTCGCTCAGATTCGAGTCCGATATAGACTTTTTTGGGGGAGTGCGGCGAAGCGACATTGTATTTAAATAGTAAACAAGTTTGCCGCGCAGTAAACTTCCTTCCGTACGCTGGGCGTTAGTAAGCAACGTGTACGCAATAAAAAAACTCACAACTTGACGATGCGCAGATTATGCGAAGCTTAGCTGCTTGTCGTGTTAAAAAGTGCAAGCGAGTGAGCAATTATTTCGATCGTGCTCTTCCCCCAAGGCGAGGCGGGCGGCAGGGCAGCGCACGAGAACCGGTAACTGCAACACAGCTTCGGGCGTCCTCTTGTTGAAATGTCGCAACTCCTCACTTTTAAGTAACAAATGATTTTAACACTTATAACTGGTTTAAACAAAGTGTAAAGTATGTTAGGGAATTAATTAAATATTAAAGAAATATTAGCAACACGACCAGCTGCGTTGAAATATCGGACGAAAGAGGAAAATTGGGAAGCAAGGTATTATGGTAACACCAATCTTCTGTCAACCCCCAGTCCTTATTTGTTAGTAAGTAGTACTTACAGGGTTTTAAAGCAGAAGTTTAGTTTACTTTTGCAGGTAAGATAACAATTTATAGCTATAATTCATCAGAAAATTATGTTGCAGATAACATAATAGTTTAGTTACAAATAACAATATAGTGATGCTCTACTGGAGCAATCATTTTGTAACCAATTACTGAACAAGTATTAGAATTATCAAAATCAAGAGTTTGTCTACTAGTAATTATAGTTTTAAAGTCATAATTTTTATGTAATATGTAACAATTTTTTTTTGTTATAAGTAACTCAAAAATTTTTCAGTGTACATAAGTCACAGGGTAATCTCCTGTTTTTCGATAGTGTCTTCTTTATGTGCATATCTCAATAAAAATCGGATATTCGGATTGTAGAATATTATTCAATGTAAAATACAGTTCTTATTAAATTGTGTGCATTCGTTGTGCTTTTTGAATTTGAATCGCAAGAAGGAGAGTGAATCTATATAAAACTAATGAGTGAGGAATGAATGTATGAACTGACGATGATGATGGACCGATTGTAGATTCTCTCGTCGAAGGATAGATGGCGTTAACACCTGTATCACTTCAATTTTATAAGAGCACCGACGCTCAGCGGTCGCGCTCGGATTGTCAACTTTGGCTTATGCACAAAAACTATCGTGGTAGTGGCACTCGTATCTAGTTGCTTGATTTATTAGAGAAAATGAAACAGATAGAGTGGAAATATAAATAAACGAATAACTATAGTATTGAAATTGTAATGTTATTATTATATTACAATTAAAAAAACAATTTAAAAATGTTTGAACATATAGGTATAAGAATTTTTGTTGGTCTATTTTTGCTCAAAAAAGTTCACAGATGATTCCAAATGGTCCAAGATATCGTGTTTGTGAGCGGTGTCTATGTGTGTATGTAGATTACTTTCTGCACCAACTTTTTTGATGTGTGATGATGATAGCAGTACTACTGTTGAGTAAATAAAATAAACCTACATATATAGAAAAGAGTTTGAAAATCTCGCAATGTCGGAATTACGACGGTTGATCTCCTAGCGAACGTGATATGAATGTCTGATCGACCGGAAGTTTGTCGAATGTACGATACTATGTGATCTTGAGGGAAACACCGAAGTAGTTTCTAAGCTAGAAAGCTTTTTTTTCAACTTTATTGCGTAAAAGACTGAACAAGTGACGGATATTACGATTCAGATAAAAACTGCCGCAATCAAAGACGCCTGTTAAGAATGTTAAAGAAGGTTTTGTAGTATATGGTGTGGTAAATTGGGAATAAATGAAACGTCCAACTTACAGCTGACTCCGTCCGTCAATATAATCCCATAAAGCACATATATACACATTAACAAATAGAAGGCGAAGACGGTACAAGATATAAAGTCAAAGCACAGCACTAGAAGAAGACAGTCAGAAAGATAGGCGATAGGCAAACAGTTTATATAAACGAAAAGCACAATTATATATAGCGTAAAAATCTAAGTATATAAGCGAGCTAAGAGAAGCGTGCGCTCCGCGTCGTAGTTCAGTCTCGACTGGTTTGGTAAACAGCGCGGCGGCGCGCGCGCATCTCTGGTACATAACATAGACAAAAGAATTATGTACAAGACTATCCACTAGTGCGTAGGGCGTGTCGATAATTGTTATCGATATATCGACAAACCAGTACATCATGATAAGTTAATATAATTATAGTACTTATTATAAATTCTGTATTAGATATTAATAAATATTATAAGATGTAAATATATAGTGTAAGATAGTTAGTGTTACGGTTTTAAAATATAAGTTACTTTGTATTTCCTAATAATGAATAAATTTAAATTATGCTTTATGTGTATAGTGTAAATATACTTTGAAAGGTGTATTCACACCTCAAAGTAGCCTACACCACCCCCCTCCAGAGACCGTCACGGGCGATAAAAATCAGTAACTTTTACCTGCCGCCCAGAACGTGTAATATACTCCTTTTTAACTTCTGGTAAGGGGTCGGTATTAGTTTGGTCAGCCAGTATGAAGGCCGGTTTAATGCAGTCTATCGATACTGTGACCTCTTTTCCTTTTTGGAGAATTTTGAATATTTTGTCTCCTCTAGCTAGTACTTTGAAGGGGCCTGAGTAAGCTGGTTGTAAGGAACCACGTGATGCGTCTTCACGAAGGAACACGTGATCACTGGTTGCAAGTTCTTTATAAACGAACACCTTCGAGCTACCGTGACGAGAAGCTGGTGTGGGTCCTAATTTGTCAGCAATGTGTCACAGGCGCGCAGAAAATTCTGATAGGTCAGTTGTACCACCAGTAGCAGGCTCAAAGAACGCGCCAGGTAACCTGAGTGGTTCTCCGTAGACAACTTCAGCAGATGAACTTTGCAGGTCCTCTTTAAATGCGGTTCTTATGCCTAGAGGACTCATGGCAAGGACTCTGTCCATCTGTCATTTGCGTGGCGTGTCTATTGCGGCTTTAAGTTATCGGTGGAAACGTTCCACCAAGCCGTTGCATGCAGGATGGTATGCAGTAGTCCGCTTATACTCAAAACCAGTTATTTTAGATAGGCTGGCAAACAGCGCCGACTCGAACTGACGACCACGATCAGTCGTAATATGAGTAGGGCAACCAAATCGAGCAAGCCACGTTTACAGCAGTGCCTTTGCCACGGTTTCCGCTGTGATGTCTTCTATCGGTACTGCTTCCGGCCATCGGGTGAATCGATCCACGGCGGTTAAGCAATATCGATAGCCTTGTGAAATAGGTAAGGGACCTACCAGATCTTTATGGATCTGCTTGAATCGCACACGGGGTAATGCAAAAGTGCTTAGGGGTACTACTACGACATTGTCTTTGCCGGATATATGACGGATATCGGTCGTGAACTGGGAAATAAAATCGAGATGCCTATACTGCCCAGGCGAACAGTTTTTCTTCCTTTCATGGAATGCGAAACTGATCGGCTTATGGTCAGTATAGACGACAAAATGCCGGGTCTCGAGCATGTGTCTGAAGTACTTAATGCCCTCATAAATTGCAAGTAATTCCCTATCGTATGGTGAATACTTTACCTGCGATGGACTCAGCTTGCGAGAAAAGAAGGCCAAAGGTTGCCATGCACCGTCCTGAAGCTGTTGGAGGACTGCGCCGATTGCCTTATCGGAGGCATCTGTCACCAAGGCAAGTTTTGCAGCACAGTCAAGGTGCGCTAATAATAAGTAAGGCTGTTTTTGCATGCGTGAAAGGCTGTAAGGGCGTCACCTGTTAAATTGATCGGTTGAGACCCTTTGACTGAGCAATGCATGCAAAGGAGCTTGAAGTTCTGCGGCTCGGGGAAGAAATCTCCTATAAAAGTTGAGCATTCCCAGGAAAAGCACAATTATATATAGCGTAAAAATCTAAGTATATAAGCGAGCTAAGAGAAGCGTGCGCTCCGCGTCGTAGTTCAGTCTCGACTGGTTTGGTAAACAGCGCGGCGGCGCGCGCGCATCTCTGGTACATAACATAGACAAAAGAATTATGTACAAGACTATCCACTAGTGCGTAGGGCGTGTCGACAATTGTTATCGATATATCGACAAACCAGTACACCATGATATGTTAATATAATTATAGTACTTATTATAAATTCTGTATTAGATATTAATAAATATTATTAGATATAAGATGTAAATATATAGTGTAAGATAGTTAGTGTTACGGTTTTAAAATATAAGTTACTTTGTATTTCCTAATAATGAATAAATTTAAATTATGCTTTATGTGTATTGTGTAAATATACTTTGAAAGGTGTATTCACACCTCAAAGTAGCCTACAGTTTTAACTTAAGCTTTTTTTTATTGTAAAACGTGACTTTGTCATCGACAACGATTTTTTTTTACAATTTACTGCTTCATAAAGTCACAGTCGTGTTATCTAATTATCTTGTTGTCGCAACGAGATAGATAACAACAACTTTAATTAGATTTCATTATCATTGAACTTAAAAATTTAACTTAGGTATATAACTTGTTTAAATGTGAATTATCAAATGGGTTTTCCAGTAAGAGGTGTTACTTTGAATAGCTCGCTATTTCCGTAGATGTCACTTTTGAAGATGTCATTTTTTGACATTTGACAAGTAGAAACTACGCCATTAATATAAAATGGAACGATACACGCTTCAATAACGCATTAAAATTATTAAAATTCACTATAAAAATGGTGAAAATTTGGCAGAGACTATTCATAAAACTCGAACAGTTTTGGGTCGTCGTGAAGCACCTTGTCGGACCGCAATACAGAAATTGGGGGAAAAAATGCAAGTTCTCGGGACAACTCAGTGATGTGAAGAATGAAACCCGTGCACGTCGCTCAAGAACACCCGAGAATTTTGCTGCTGTAGCCGAAAGTGTTGAGGAAAACCCAGGTTGGTCCATTCCTCATCGTTCTTTGGAATAAGATACGATTCAAGACCTTAAAAGTGGAATTCGTGAGGCTATCGAGGACATAGGGTAGCCACTTTGCGATTTGGTTATGGAAAATTTCATGAAAAGGATATGGTCCCGTGAGCGTGGTCATGGTAGTTATTTGCCTGATGTTATTTTCCACTTTTAACGGCACACCTTCCTCTTTATAATTAAATAAACATCCGAACATTTAAATTAAAAATGTCATTTTTCTTTGAATATCAAAATAACACCTCTTATTGGAAAACTCTTTACAATAAAGTGCTAAATTTGGCAGAAGAAGATTTTTAGTTTTGAAACAGGGGTATGATCCGCTTGATGTAACCGGGTATCGATGGTGATTAACTAAAAGAGATGATAATAATACAATTCAGCGTTAGGGCTCGATACTTACATATACATTAAGAATGTTTATGAAATAAAATTAATAGGTAGGGAAAACCCGAGAGCCTTGCCCAGGTGGGAGAGTTGAAACATCTTTAAAAATTATATTACCATTTAGCGCAAAGAAAACGTCTCGTATGTGACCAATGAACGAATTGACGTATTTTCGCGTTAAATAGTAATACAATTTTGAAAGTAGGTTCAACTCTCTCACCTGGCCAGGTCTCCCGGTTTTCTCCTAACTATAATTAACTTAGTTAATCCTGTAAGGCATCACCCAATCTTTGTCAAACATTTAGAGACGAACAATGGCTTTTAAGATGGAACAGTTTAAAACCCTTTGAAATTTCATTAAAAACTTTAGTGACAGTGCATGTGGGCCTACGTATAGCATTTTTTTTAATCAACATAATTGGATTAATAAAGCATACATCCCTATGCTTTTCGGCGTTGATTGAGCATATTTGATTGTTGTTTTGAAGAGTCAATTTGACGATGTAAATTTACCGATTGAAATGTGTGTGAAAATTTGATAATTTCGACATGCAACTAATTTTATATTCAAACAACAATTCAGAATTAACATTATGTAATTTGCTCTATCAATCCCATCAACTAAAATACCTATTGCGTTCGAAATGTTGAATAAGTTTAACTAAGTCTTTGTAAGCTTATGAATAAATATCGAAATCAGTTAATTAAGCCCTCCAAAGTAAATAAATTAACATAAATAATTAGTGAAATTTACTGGAAAATATCTATGCATTGGAAATAGAGAACGTAAGGTAGGATAGTAGGTAGGTATTTAATACATAAGAATGGAATTATGGAAGAAAAATGAAAGTAAAGGTGTCCCCTATAAAAGGGCGTACTCACATGCACAATACGAAAGGTGTTGGGTTTGACACGAAGTTGGGATTTATCCATTGAGTTTATCCGTACCGTTAAAGGATGTATGCCCATTGTAGTATGGACTGTAGTATCTTTACGATTTTTTTTGTACAATGATAGTTTTTTCGTTATATTGTAGGTTCCTATGTGTAGATTCAATAATGAAAAACATTTTTTCTCTAGCTCGACGGGTAATGCGTAAAACAAAATAACAACAACCATCATATATTATTATTTGTTCCCTTCTCTTTTTTAGGTTTATCTATCTATAAAATGATTGATTACAATCAAAAATCAACTCAGCATAATGGAAATAGAAAGATAAATAATGAAAAACACTGAAATATTTATCAAAAAATCTGAAAGAAAGTAGATAGATATGCCCGTGAAAAAAAAAACAATTTAACAGACCGTCACCGCTGAAAATAATATTGCCAGTTTTCTTAATCATAAAAAAAAAATCGATTTTCATCTTTACCGATTTAGTGATACTCACACAATAGTTTAATACAGATTGATGTCTACTATGATCATAGTAGAAGTCTTAAATGACTTATTTGCACGTATAGCGTGAACATCTGACAGTATGTGTGTTAAATCTGTGGGCGGTACTGCACCATGACACATGCTTAGTAATGCAAAAAATCGTTTATTTTATTGATATCAAGCCGAACAGCGTGTAAGCTAGGTACAGGCAGTTGATTGAGGAGTCCCTTTTATTTTTCAGAGTGCAAACTATGAATAGGTCGTATTCATGATCGTCGATCATGCACGTTGACATAAATACATATGATGCAGCATTGCTGTTTTGTTGAAGGCCGTTTTTTTACCGGACACCAAACCGGTGCGATACGTTTGTTTTTTTCTGACAACCTCTCGATAGTAAAGACAGTATGATACTGACCCGGTATCCGTTAAAAAAACGGTTATCAAGTAGTTTAAACGTGTATTATGGATTTTTGAGTCTATATCTATACTTAATAATCTTAATATAACATCGGACTACTTTTTTGCGATTATAGTAATGTAATGTAATATGTTGTCTTCAGTATGTTGAATTGCCATAAACATAATCTAACTTATTATTTTAATGAAATAATTACAAGTGAATCGATTATATTTTGATAAATGGATACGGTTGTTACAAACTGGCAACACCGAGGAGACAAGTGTCAAAGAATAGAAATGAAATGGAATTGAATTAATTACTAAGTTATTATAGGGATATTTGATCGTCGAAGTTATGGCAAATATTTTAACATGGTTTTGTGAAAATTAAAAATTTGAACTAACTTAACAAGACTGAACTAGAACTCAAAAAAAAAATATCGAAAAACATTAAGTTGCTTAGACCTTACCTCATTAAAACGAAGGTCACACATCGTTCCAAACGTCTCAATCACAATGTCGAAGCATGGTAAATATTGCAAAAATCGAATTATAATATTAAACAAGATTTTGCTTAGACCTTACCTCATTATAACGAAGGTCATGTTACTTGACATCTTAATCACAGTGTAGAACCAGGGTAAACATTACGAGCGCCGCTTAGCAATCCATCAAATTCTGGTGGCACTGCCGCGCGTTCTCGATGCAAGATTGCGGCGAGACTCGTACGTACTACACTTAAAGTCAGTACAGTTGGGCCACGGTCGTGACTGCAGCGGAATGCTAACTATTATCCTTCTTTTGAGAGATTTTTTAAAATAGGTTTTAGCTTGACTGTATTAAAAGTTCGTATAAAACTTTAATGATTGCTAAATCTAAAACTGGATCATTAATAATAATGCATAGAAAACCATTTGTTAACCTTATTTCTCATACCTGAAGCAAGTCCCCTTGGTCAAAGCAAATTCCCGCACTATACCCATTCAGTAGTGTTTTACTAAACGATTAGCGTGCGTGAAAAAAATAAAACAGGCCAAGTGAATGTTGTGCCACGCGCAGTTTAGGGTTCCGTAGTTGCTCGTCGTCACTACAATATATTTTGGAAAGAGTCTATATTTTAAGCAATTACTTCGTGTAAGCCTCTTTAACGTTTTCTTCTAGGGAATTTTTGGTCCGATATTTTATAATACTTAAGTTGAACGACTCTCTCGACTCTTTAAATAACAAACCTATTTTAACCGTTGTAATTTTTAATTAAAAGCTCTATTATCATGAATTTTCCCAGGTTTTTTAAGCTAATAGTTTAGCTTTTAGAGGGAGGGGGGGGGGGGGGCTAGACGTCCAAAAACTTTGAGTTCAATATTTCGCAAACGGATTCTTGAATCGGAATATAGTTTAAGGAACCCTGAAGTAATTTTAAAGGAACTATTTGACGATGATAGGTTGACCCATCGATGAAAAAATGAAATCATCTCCAGGGGAGCTAAGATAAAAAAAATACAGCTCTCTAGTGTTAACAGTCTCCAAGCAAAACCGGGGATGGACATGATGAAACTATAAATTAAAATATAAATAATCGAAGTTTTCAAAATAATTAATATAATAATAATAATAATTTATTTAATGTCACACAAATTGATTGCAATATTTGTTTATAATGTAGTCCCTGACCCCTATAATAGGATAAAGACCTGTGTGACAGGGGTCAGTGCCCACTTCCGAATACATAGATCATAACTATTTATGTACAAAACAGTTTTACAATAAGACATACATTATTGAATTAATTAAATCAATCGGAATTCGATCAGAATTAATAAGTGCGCATGTGTGTGCGTGCGTGTGTGTGTGTGTGTGCGTGTGTATGTGTGCGGGTATGTGGGTGTGCGTGTGTGTGTGTGTATGTGTGTGTTTTAGTAAATCTGCGTGCAAGTCAAAAAGTATGGAACTTAGTTTAACAGCAAAGTTTCGGTATAATCATAGTTAAGGGTAAGTAACCATTTTCTTATTTTAGTTTTTGCGTCTTTAATAGATAATGGATAAAAATCAATTATTTTATTTATTTTATTGTAAAGATACTTAGATAAATAAACAAACTGTCGCCTAGTAAATGCTGTGCGAAATCTTGGTAGATTACATACACTGACAATAGTGCGTTTACTTCTATATTTTTTGGCATTGTATGGGGTACTACGATGTTGTTTTAAAAGAGTTTGGAGGATATATATTTGTCTTACGGTAAGAAATTCACACTTTTCATACAGCAACTTGGTTGAAAATCTGAACGGGCTAAACGTCATAACCTTCAGTATAGACCTCTGAGCTCTTTCGAGATCTATTATAAATGTTTTACAAGCTCCGCCCCAAACACAAATGCAGTAAGTAAAAATCGATCGAGCCAGAGCAAAATATAAATTCCGTAAGAGAGTAAAATCTGCAACGTGACGTAATCTCTTAAAGACCAGATGAGTTTTCTGAGACGAGTAGTTGTAAGATTGATATGACATTGCCAGTTAATGTTCTCATCAAGTATCACACCTAGGTACTTAATTTGATTGGATTTTTCAAGTGAGAGACACGAGCAATCAGTCATAATAGTGAAATTTTAGATTTAAATTATCTGGATGACTATTAAGCATATGGAATTGTAAGTATTTACTTTTAGAAATATTTAGAGTTAGTAAGTTTGCTCTAAGCCAGGATCCAACCTTATGAAGTCCCTCCTCAGCCAGATGACTTACCTCATCCCAAGTCCCCCCGTGAAATATCAATGCCGTGTCATCTGCATAGGAAAAAATTTTGCAGTTTGTTAATGAAAGTTGACACAGCTCATTAATATATACAAGGAAGAGACTCGGGCCAAGAATGCTACCTTGGGGGACTCCAAAGACAACAGGTACCTCTGAACTGAGATACTCACCAATTTTAACTTGCTGTGTACGCTCCTCAAGGAAATCGGAAAAAATATTTATAGCGTTATCTCTTATACCAATACGATACAGCCGTTTCACAAGTTTGGGGATCGACACCGTGTCAAAAGCCTTGGCTAAGTTAAGAAATACACCTAGACACTTTTGTTTAGTATCTAAATGTGAGGTAACATAGTCAACGAGATGACTAACTGCATCCTCAGTGCCCCTGCCAGATCTGAAACCAAATTGATTGCACGATAATATGTTGTAACGTTCTAAATAGTTAATGAGACGATTATTCAGGGCCTTTTACATCACTTTAGATAGTGCTGTTAATACGGAGATAGGTCGATAGTTATTAACACAGTGTCGATCTCCATCCTTGTAAACAGGGGTAATGATGGACTTTTTAAATACCTTCGGGCAAATACCTTGGTTAAAACAAAGTTCCATTAGCTTTGTCAGATGTGGCACCAAGATATGTTTAGTTTGTTTCAACAATTTAACAGGGATGGAGTCCCAGCCAGTAGCACTATTATTCTTAAGTCCGTTTATAAAAGATTCTATCTCGGCTTCGTCGGGTGGCAATAAAACAAGGGAGTTGAGATTTGACCTAGTGTCATGATTTTTAGGTTCTAAGTTGTCGTTTGATTTAGCTATGTTATCCGCCAGGGTCTTACCTATGTTTGAAAAATAATGATTAACCTCCGTAATGTCGTCAATTTCATTATCCTTACTAAGAAGTGGTGCCGCTGAAGTTTTCACAGAACTATGATTAATAATAGATTTTATGGCTTTCCACTTCTTTTTATTTGATTTTGCGTTAGTAAGCAACGATTTCTCATAAATGTTTTTCATTTTACTAAGTAAGGAGTTACAATGATTACGGTAACGTTTATAAGAAATCTCATGAATGCAATTTTCTGGATTCATTTTATATTTATAATGTAATCTATCCCTGTGTCGTATGCAACGAAGCAATCCCGGTGTTAGCCAGGGTTTCAGAATTCTCTTTCTACATGGGACAATATTATTTTTGGAATAAAGTTCGATAGCAATAGAAAGTACCTTAACAAAATTTTTAGCTGCGGTATTGGCATCCAAACTTGTGTAAACAAATGAAAAGTCTATATTTTTAATATATTCAACACAGGAATTAAAATCAGTTTTAGTTGACTTAAAATGATTAACATTAGACTTTGAACCGTTAATACTAAGAATTAATAAAACAAGACTGTGGTCCGTGACCGTAGCATCAACAACAACTGCAGAAGCATGTAGGGCTGATTTTAACATGACATAATCCAGACAGTTGTTAAGTCTTGTGGGGAATAGGTGAGCAGGTAACATACCGAGCTCAGCTGTTAGGTTAAGATAGGATGCACTGTTTCTGTCGTTATTGCCGGCTTTAATATCAATGTTTACGTCACCTATTAATATAAAATTGCCAACAGAATTTAAGGGGCGAGTAATTTTTTCAATTGAGTTTAGGAATGACTCAGTGGATACTATTGAAGGGGACCTGTATGTACCTAAGATAAAAATATCTGGAACAATTTTCAGGAGAAGAAAATTAGCTCCTGGCATATTTGGTTCCACGACTGAGCATCTAATATGCTTTTTCACATAAATAACAATACCGTCATTCTGATTATAACAATTTCTGGAGTAGAAGTGTGTGTAATCGTTATTTAGCATAGGAATAAACTTATCACGACTAAGCCAACACTCAGTTAATATCAACACGTCAATATCAAATTTAAATCTAGAGATTTGGGTAACAAAACCATCTAAGTTCCTGATAATACTACGTATATTTTGCGTTGCAATGTTTAATGATAATGGGGAATTCCGCACAAGCTTGTTGCAAGTCTCAGTATCACAGTGAAAGGATGCAGCAACACCCAATCTCAAAATCCTCGGCAGTATTACCCATAATTAACAATAATCATAGTAAGATGAAACTTTGAGCGGCACAGATATTCCATAGCAATTATATGTTTAATGTTAATAAATAAAAAGCGAAAATGGTACATTTGCACAATCTTTTCCCTTAATTTATAATGTTTACGAGTAAGAGTGAGTTGCTGTTCATTGTTTGTGTCGTTTGTTTGGATGCATGATGTAAAAATATGTAATTTGAAACTTAAGTTTATAATAGTGATTACTGTGAGTGTGAACTCGCACAATAAACTTGAATGAAAAATAATTTGACATGCATTTTTGATTATCTTAAATTTAAAAATGATTAATGTATTTTTACTGACATAAATACTATAAAACACGAACTCAAACAGTCATATTTTTTTAAGTGATTGAAGTTGAGCTTCTGTTCTGACGAGTATATGTGGCTCACCCTGTTTCTTCCTCAAGTAAATAAGTCCATTGGCTGTCCAGCAGAAGTCATACTCCATAGTCTGGCGGAACTCACGAGCAAGGAAATAAAGACGTGATGATTGGGCAGTTAGATGTTCCGAAACATAAATTTTACTTGAGGTCCAGTCAAACCAAGGTGAGTTGAATTTAGTTGTTCAGTTTTGAATTTTCTGGCGGAAGCATTATAAGTTTTCGTTGCAGCGAGAAATTTGTTTTTTAGTATGGTGGTGGAGAATTCCGCTATAACAGTGGAGTAAGATAAGTCAGGTTTTGATGGCATACGATAAACATCCCGCAGCACAGCAGCCTGAAGGTTGACAGAGAGAGATGCAGCCAACTTAGTTATTATCAAGGAAAGGCTTTCCTTTGTCTCATCTTTTTGCTTAGGGACGTTTCTTATTTGAACACTAGTTTTTCTTGTGAATCTTTCAAGAGCGTCACACTTATCCTCGATCTTGGAAATTTGGGCGGCTATTTCTTTTCGGTTTTTTTCCAGACCGTTAATCGCGACATGCAGATCGTCAACTTTATCGTGGATAAATTGTATAGATTTTTCAATGTCGAGATTTTGCTCGATTGTACTGTCGTTTTGCAATTTTATGACGGAAATGTGCTGCTCCATAACATCCATTCGTGAATTCTGTTGCTGCAGGGCGGACAACACTCCACAAAGTTCCTCTCGTATAATTTTACGGATGTCAAGTGGGTCCGCTTCTGTTTCGTGTTCCATTCGCCGATGTTTACTTTCTCGTTTAGGTACATGTGTAATCTCAGTATCCATAGTATGTTTAGCCAGCTTATCAACATCTGAATCAGACATGCTGTAGGATTTGTTTAATGGAGACCGCGTTAAGTTTGGCATTGTGTTTTAAAAATATAGTTGGATCACTTTGTATTTAAAACGCCACCGCTTCCGCTTATGAACTGCAATCAAACAGAGCCAGTACTTGTGTGTGACGTAGCAGCGCACGCGACGACGCCGCCGGGCGGCGGGTGACGAGCGCGAGCGGGTACGCAACGATGAACGCAGAAACGTAGAGTAGGAGACGTGTGTGCGTGTACGCACAATGTTCGTTGGGATTGTAGCTTGTTGAAATATATCGTACTCACGGTCGGTCTCTCTCCGGCGCTCGAGTAATTCCCGTGCGCTATGGTCGCCTGGTAGCTTGGGGCCTTCACACGATTTATTTTTATAACTATTCTGTGCACAGTGGAATAAGAACTCACGATCAATTATGGTCTCCTGGTACTGGTTGATATTTAATGATTATATTTTCGTATTTTTAAATAAAATTCAAATAAATTATGAATAGGTTCACACGTCCAAACGCTCTCGCGATCCGGAAGGAAGGGGCTATTAGGGGGGAATTAGGTACAAGTGGCCAGTGTCTTTCCATAAAACCTTTTTTTCGCAAAAGTTTCTAAGTGGCCTGGTAGTTTATTTAGCTCAGATCCCTGTTTGTTTTAATCTATTCAAATGATTTATTATGAAATGCAGTTTAGTACAGCACTTTGGTGTTAGGTAACAACTTTAGTGTCTCTACATTTCGACCTTATTACAAGGTATACAATATTTTTAAGTAAAAACAGGTTTACAATTATATAAAAATCTAAATTATTATATTATAATTACAATCAAACAAGTCATAGTTAGAAATAAATGTCAAAATTACTAAGCAATATTTTTATGACAATCTAATAATATATTTTATAATAATAAATTGTGCTATAATAGGCTTAAATATAATATAATTAGGTAATGATGTCCATTTCTTTCAAGGAAATGTCACTAAGAAACTCTTGTGTAGTATAATATACTTTGTCAATTAACAGTTTCATTAAGCGTTTCTTAAAAATAGTCATTCGCAAACTCTATATTATTAGGTATTTTGTAAAAAGTTGCAGTAGCCATACCAAAGACACTATTGCTAAAAAGTACAGTTTTACGTTCCATCGCACATAATGTATTTCCTATCCCTCGTCTATAGTTTCTATGCGAATTCTGTTCTTTAAATGTAGGAAACATATGGTAGTTATTTTTAACGTACACTGCAATTTCTTAAATATATAAGGATGGTTATGTCAAAATTTTCAACTGTTTAAAGACCTCCTCATTACTATCAGTAGACCTCAAACCCTTAATGGCCCTGATGCATCTTTTTGCGCTTTAAATACCATTGTTTAAATTGTAGAATTGCCCCAGAATATTAACCCATAGCGTAATATTGATTCTATATATCCAAGATAAGCCATTACGACGGTCTTGGTGTTTGTTATCTTGGAAAGCTTGAACAAGACGTAAGCAGAAGAACATAACCTTTTGCAGAGCATCTCAGTATGAGATTTCCAATTAATTTGATTGGCAATTTGTATACCTAAGAATTTAATGTCAGAGACTGATTCAATTATGTTATCATTAATTTCTAAAGTTACATACGGTTTGTGAGTTTTTTATCTAAAATGCATAATTTTTGTTATATTAGTATTAAGTATTAATAAGGCTCAGATGTTTAAAAATGTACTGGGCATCAATGGTTTTCCTTTAATTCTGTTTTACAATTGTTTATACACATCATTTTAAAACATTTAAATAACAAAAACTTAACTACTTAGTCTCCAAATACCTTAACTCTAAATACTTACCTACTTAAATAAATAAATGACAAAATAAAAATATGTTTCCCCCTGCGCCACCGTCAGGAACAGTGTCCAATAGGCAGGCAGTATTGTCACGTAAGATAGCAAGGCTGATCCGTTGAACAAAATAGCTGCCAGCTTTTTGACCAGACCAGTCACTTCGGTGAACCACTTTGAGATTTCCTTAAAAGGGTACGCGCGCTTGAACCTCATGGGCTCTCATTGAGAGCTGAATATTTGCGCCGCTTGGAGCACTCGGCAGAGGCCGCTGCCGCGCCTGCAGCTAGGGAGGTACTGCCTGTAAGGCACGGAGCAAGCATAGCCACGCAAGTTGCGTCTCATACAAGAGGATGACCCTGCTTCCAAGGAATGAGTTTCATACCGTCAGATCTCTTGCCATCGTCGCGAAAGATACCATTGAGATCAAGGACTGCGATCTTTAATTATCAATTTATTATCGTGATATCTAAGTGAATTAGATTTAGTAGAGTGTTTTCTTTTAGTTTTCAGGACGCCTCTCTGTTAATAAAGCTGTGAAGAATACAACAGGAGCAAAAAAGTAGACTGCTCAGTTTTTTGTCAGCTTTTCTCGTTGCAAGGTCTCGAAGTAGATTTTAGATATTTAACAGTACATATAAGTTTATGAAATTTATAATTAATATAAGTCGATACGCTGTAGTCGTAACCGCGCTCATAATTAAGATAAGCCCAAATTAATTACAGCTCGATTGCATTGGTTCATTAGTAATCGAAACCCTGATCTCCCATCTATAAGGCTTAAAGCGTTTGATTTATGAAGCATATTATAATTAGATTAAATAAATATATCGACTGAGAGGTAGGTAAGGAGGACAAGTTCACAAAATAATATAAAAGGATATGCAATTTTTAGAACAAAGTCCCTTATCGCATTGTACGGATTTGGAGGATGGGGGATATAACGGTTCGAAAAGAGCTAGATATTTCACTGTTTACAGGGGCCGAAATAAGCGTTTTAATCCTTACGGACTTAAAGTGATTTGAATTAGGAATGTTGCATCAAAGAGATCAATCGCGAACATTTTTTGACCAAGTCACAGCATAAACCGCACGATCACCAAATAAAAAAAAGTTTGTGAAAAAATACAAACTGGTGAAATAAATGACACCTTCGTTCATAATTGTTTACTCAAATTCGAATTTGTTTGGTTTTATAAAAAAATGTCTTTTTCAAGTAGTGAGAATGATGGTATGCTTAAATTGTGATACAATAAGCCTTTTATCTACAAAATCCCGCGAACAATATATAAAAGTATATTATGAAAATGTCATCCTTTGAAGAAATGCAAGAATTGTGAAATCTTTTCATAAAATTTGTTTTTGACATATTTCCAAGGTTGTCTTGTTGTTCTTATGGAAATAAATGAACGTACATTTCTTAAATATTCGTAGTTTCATTTACTTGTTTTCTCCGCGGACCAAAGTCATTTGTCTGTGCCGGCCAATAACATGCATTTTTTGCATTGCATCTGATGAAAAAAAAGTTTCTACTTTCAAAAAAAAATCAGAGCGTTGCACGTTTGTTTTTCACTCGCTATAAAATAAAAGCATCAAGTTATGTTACCGACTGTCAGTACGGACCATTAGAGGGCTTTATTCCTGAAGACTTCACACTCGGTGCTTGTGAGAAGAAACAAAAAATGTGCTTATTTCTGTTTGACTTCAGAAATCGATATTACAGATAGATAACAGAGTCCAAATTTCTTTTTTGTGTTCAATATTATATTTTTTTATGCGAACAATAGCAATAATCTAAGTCGTTTTTAAGCTGCCCAAAGAAATTTCTTATATCAAAGTTTTACTATAAAGACGAAATTGATAACTCGCGTTGTTGTCCATAATGGTATCCCATTATTAGTAATATCTTAGCGACAAGGCCCATTACAGAAGCAATAGGTACAGATTCCGAGCTGTGAGCTGTTTCTTAAGCATCGGTTGTGTAAAGTCGCTGCCGTTATTGCGGAATGTGTGGTACAAGTTACGAGCAAATACCGAGCAATGTTAAAAAGTGCTCTGAACGATTTTTTTAATTCGCCGAAGAACACTCGAATCCGAATTTCTTACAGCATCCGCGTACGCCACTTGTCCACCCTATTTACAATCTTCGCAGGCCAAGGAACGTCCTATCCGATCCCCTTAATAAATTTCTTTGCGACCTCGAGGCCCCTCTGGCCTCTGAGAAGCGAAATGAGCATTGCAGCGAGCCAGAGTGCCTTTGCCCGATTCGACGCTTTGAGTCAATACAATACGAGTGCATTAGAACACCCATCCTCTAGCGCACTATGCAGTAGTATTGACTAAGGCACCGCTGCATCATCCCGTTCTCAGGAGATAATTGCATTAGATTAAGCCTGTAAGGCTCTTATTGCCATAGGCATCCCTCCACGTGTGTGTTTTAGTAGGTGCGAGTTTGACATTACCCTACAGCAGGCTGTAGGGATCTGTTACGGGGCGGGTCAGGAAAGACTTTTTAAAAAACAAATTTATTTACCAGTTAACACTACTTTATTTATGAAATTAGAATATGTGTTTCCCGGACGCGAGTCCAATCCGTACTACTGAAAGTAAAGTTTTATTACCGGAGGTGGAGGTGGATTCCTATTGCATTGACGTCAATGCAATAGGGATGCATCAGCACTTTTATTTTTATATAGTCGTAATGTTAAATTCGATATAACAACCCCCCCGTTAAGATCGATCATCACATCTCAAAGTGATGAGAGATTTAATATTGGATGCTGAATTGGACTGACGTTTGGTAGAAATATTCAGATACAGAGATTGATACAATAAAAGACATTGACATAGTAAAACAACTTAAGATACGCAAATTTACAATTTCATTCGATACAATTGAGATATTATTGGTAAAAACAACTAGGTAAGTATCGATTTATTTATTAGATTTTCTTCTTAAATAACAACAAGATTTATCTGGTTTTATTATAATTAACTACAATATTTAACTTACATTTAGATCAAAATTGAAGATTGACATAGATATACGACATAGTAAATTAGAGTTAGGTCATAAGATAATGACATTGAATTATTGGAATTAGGATAGAGACGACATACAA
The DNA here is from genome assembly GCA_902850365.2 of Chilo suppressalis. Classification (NCBI taxonomy): domain Eukaryota; kingdom Metazoa; phylum Arthropoda; class Insecta; order Lepidoptera; family Crambidae; genus Chilo; species Chilo suppressalis. The sequence goes on from OU963894.1 coordinate 40,864,534, forward strand.
TATTTAAAATTAGGACATTGAAATACACATGAAATAGAATCATTACTTTAATAGATACATTAGAATTAGGGATTATAAGATTTAGAACTAATTACAAGATTTCGTTTTAGAGGAGCTGGTACTATTTTTACCTCAGCTTCCTCTGAAGAATCAGATGTAGTCAAATCATCTGTTATCGGTCGATCTTTGTAGATTGACTTGAGATATAGGACTTTTCTTTGTTTTCTTATTATTATGACATTGGTTGAATATTTAAATGCAATGAGATGAAGGACTTTTACAAAAGATTCTGCGATATTATATAATAAGTATAAGAATATTATAAAACTAGCAACATAGCTTATAGACAAATAATGTATACCATAGGTCTCAAAATGAGACGGATTCTCTAATCTATTTAACTCTTGTTCGAATGAATTTAGATGAGTACTGGCGTGTAGCAAAGCATCGAGATTATACTCAAGCTTAGTCCGAGATCTTCTTTTTCACTTTGTAGTTCCACAATCTTGCATTGTGCGTGCCGCGAATATTTAGAGAATTCAAAAAACCGAAACAGGCTACTTACTGGCAACACTATATCTGTAAGTCATTCATTGTTTTCGCGCTGTGCGTGCCTGTCAATTAATTTTCTTCCATTGTGTTTTTCAAGTGTTTTTCAATTATAAAAGTGTTAAAATGCCGAAAAGGAAACGGGAAAGTACAGAAGAAAGATACAGAAGGAAAATAAAACGGCTAAAACGAAAATTAAAAGACAGACAAAGAGGAAGTCGTAGTCGTAGTTCTTCACGATCCTCGACGCCGATACTTGCACCAACACCTCTAATACACGATGAAAGCGATTTGGAAAATGTTGAAATTGTGGACGCAGAGGTTACAGGCAAGTTTATCCATAAAAAATAACCTAACTTTTGATCGTTCCTGTTTCTATGATACGTGGTACGTATCATTGTAGGCACTCCGGTGGAGTGAGGTCAGTTTATAATTTAACGTTGCTCTCGATACACACGCTTGAAGCTGTAGTGAATTATTATAATATTGCACCTTGTCAAATACTAATGTGGTAAGAAAGGATTTCTATGCCAAAACAGTCACGGAGTGGCTGTAATCTATACCTATATTGTGTGCAACTTGCAGTTATACTCCTTGGGGTACATATTTACACAACAGTTAGTAGCTGAATGTATAGGTATAATAATTATAGCAAACATGTTTGTTTGGTCTTGTTATAGGTGCAGAATGTGTAGAAAATACAGATGATATTCTGGATGATTCCATTATCAAGGCTCTTGGACAAACTATATCGACAGAAAAAGAATATGGGCCAGATATTCACACCGAGCTGGTAAAAAGGGTTGAAGGTATTACTACCCAAGGTCTAAAACAGGACTTAAAGGAAGAACTTATCAAGAAGTACTTGATACCTTCCAATACCAAACTATTAGATGCGCCTAAGCTTAATAGAGAGTTGGAGGGCCTTTTAAATGATTCCATGAAGGCCCGAGACAAGAGAGTTGAGGAGCGTCAACAACAGATGGGTGTGGCAACAGGAGCCTTGTTGTCTTCCATAGACAGCCTCATTAAAAATGATGTGGATAAAATTAAATTAATTTCAACAATTAGTGATGTCACACGGTTGCTGATGGACCTCCACTATCAAGATACTGTCACCAGGAAGAAATTAATTATCCCAAATCTAGATAAGAATATTGGCAAGACAGTGGAAAATCTAAGAAGGGATGAGTACCTATTTGGGGAGAAATTTAACGACAATGTTAAGACTGCCACAGCTATTAAGAAATCCGCTGGCACAATATTAAAACAAAATACCCCCCACCGAAAACATATACCGACTAACCGACCCAATTATTCACAAAATTATCCCAAGAAACAGGGAAACTTCAGGGCCCCTCCTCGTACGAGCATGAACCAGTTCAAACAAGGGGGGGGAGCCGATATCACCAACAGATACACCACTACTCACAGAAGCCGAAACCCCCACAACGTCCTCCAACCAAACCATCTGTACGACAAACTTAGAGGTAAATACTTTTGCTGGTAGACTTAAGTATTTTTATTCTTGCTGGTTGAAAATAACACAAGACAAAGTTGTCTTATCTTGGCTCAAAGGTTATAACATCCCATTTTTAAAGGCACCTCACCAAGATATTATTCCAAAAAATTCAAATTTTTCTGACACAGAAAAGTTAATATTATTAAAAGAAATTAACAGATTGTTACAACTTGGAGTAATTACTAAGTGTACGCCAGTTAAAGGACAATACTTTTCAAAGATATTCACTGTACCAAAACCAAATGGAGAACCCAGATTTATTTTAAATTTAAAATGTTTAAATAAATTCATCTCACCAGAACATTTTAAAATTGAAGACATGAGAACACTTTGTAAATTAATTTCAAAAAACAATTTCATGTGTACAATTGACTTGAAAGAATCATATTTCTTGATCCCTGTAGGTGAAGATAAAAAATATCTTAGGTTTTGGTTTCAGAATATAATGTATGAGTTTTCTTGTGTTCCATTTGGTCTTAGTACTGCTCCTTTCACATTTACAAAGTTACTCAAACCAGTCATTAACTTTCTTCGTAGCAAAGGTTACAAATCAGTAGCATATCTTGATGATATTATTTGTATTGGTAGTACTTACCAGGAGTGTCTAGAGAACTGCCAGATGACCTTAAGATTACTAGAATGTCTAGGCTTTATTATAAATAAAGAAAAAAGCAATATTGCTCCATCCAATATAGCTGAATTTCTAGGATTTATAGTAAATACAAAAGATATGTCATTATCAGTGACTTCTAAGAAAAAGGAAAATATTTCTAAGCTAATTCACAAATATTTACGAATGGAGCAATGTACAATAAGAGAATTTGCACAACTTATTGGTACCCTTGTAGCATGTTCTCCAGCCGTGTCTTATGGTATTTTATATACTAAAATATTTGAGCAGCAAAAATATCAAGCTTTATGTGGAGCAAAAAATAATTTTGATACAATTATGCAAATTAATGACACTTGTAAAGTGGATTTAAAATGGTGGGACACGCAAATTAAAACATCTAAAAATTTAATAAGACAGTTCAAATTTGACTTGGAAATATATTCGGATGCATCCGGGACAGGCTGGGGGGCATACTGTAATGATACCGTTGCAAATGGGTTTTGGACTTCTAAAGATAAAGAAAATCACATAAATTATTTAGAGCTTTTAGCTGCTTTCCTGGGGTTGCAATGTTTTGCCAAAAACTTGCATTCTTGTCAGATATTATTGAGAATTGACAACACCACAGCCATTTCATATATAAATAGAATGGGGGGAATCCAATTTGCTAAACTTAATTCTCTGACTAGAACTATATGGCAGTGGTGTGAGGTTCGTAGAATATGGTTATTTGCCTCATATGTTAAGTCAAAAGAAAATAAAGAAGCTGACCGAGAATCTAGAATTAAGAATATAGATTCTGAATGGGAATTGTGTCACAGAGTTTTCCTAAACATTAAAAAATCACTCGGAGAACCTGACATAGACCTGTTTGCAACCAGAGCAAATAAAAAATATCAAAGATACATATCTTGGCATAGAGATCCATATGCAGAAAATATTGACGCTTTTACGGTTGACTGGTCCACCTTTAATTTATTTTATGCGTTTCCTCCATTTTCGTTGATTTCTAAATGTATACAGAAAATAATTTGTGACAAGGCAATAGGTATTATTGTATTCCCTTTATGGCCCTCTCAACCTTGGTACCCTTATATTAATGAATTAGCAATTACAAAAGTCTTACAGTTTGAACCCTCAAAAGATTTGTTACTATCACCTTTCAGAACACTACATCCCCTGCACAACAGTCTTTCCCTGGGAGCCTGCATATTATCAGGGAAGCATTCCAGAGAAAACTTACCCCTGCTGAAACAATAGACATCATGTTGGCATCTTTATCACATAACACTATAAAGCAATATACAACAGCTCTTAAAAAATGGTGGTCATTTTGTAATGGAGAAAATATATATGAGTTGTCAATTCCAAAAACATTAAAATTTCTCACGGACATGTTATCAAAGGGTGCTTCTTACACAACCCTAAACACATACCGTTCAGCATTGTCTCTAATCATAGACCCAAGTTTAGGGACAGATATACAAATCAAACGATTTTTTAAGGGAGTTTTCAAGGTGAAACCTTGCAGACCTAAGTATAACGACACATGGGACCCCTCTGTTGTTTTAAATCATATTGAAACTTGGTCGCCAAATAGTAATCTTAACTTAGAAAAACTTACCAAAAAATTGGTAATATTGTTAGCTCTCACAACGGCTCAACGTATACAAACATTGTCAGTTATCAGACTGAATAACATAGAATTTACTGAGACTGGTGTTAAAATTATAATTACTGATATCTTGAAAACGACTACTCCTTGTAAGGATCAGGTCATAATAAAACTTCCCTTATTTAATATGAAACCAGATATATGTCCTGTAACTGTACTTAGAAATTATATTGATCAGACTAAACCACTAAGAAAAGAAGCTTCAAATAACTCAGACAAACTACTAATTTGTTATAAAAAGCCTCATACCTGTGCCAGTAACCAGACAATTAGTCGCTGGATAAGACAAGTTATGAATGAGTGTGGTATTAATGTTAAGAAATTTACCCCGCACTCCACACGCCATGCGTCTACGTCTATGGCGTGCAGAGAAGGCGTAACATTAGATTCCATTTTTAGATCTGCTGGTTGGTCTACAGGATCTAGAGTTTTTGCTAATCATTATAATAGATCCTTAAATACAGATAACAATAGCTACACATTTGCAAATGCTATTTGTAACGCTAATATTAAATAATATTTTTATCTAAATTAATATAATTCTGTTAATTATTTGTAAAAGTAGGTCAAATTCTCAAATTTAAGTGCCTTTAATGATTGTTAATTATGTCACATTAAAATTTACATGTGTCCTTATTTCTGTATCTTAGTATTTATTCATTCCTGTTGCACTAAGTTATGATTTCCAACAATTCTCTAAACATCTACAAAGTGAAAAAGAAGATCTCGGACTAAGCTTGAGTATAATTACATAATTAAACGAACTTACCTGAAGTGAAGTTCTATTGTAATTATACGAGAAGCTTAGTCCGAGATATCAGTCTCCCACCCGCCCATCGTAATCATAAATTACAATTTCCCTAGAAGTCAAGTTGGAAATCATAATGCTTTTTTATACTAATGCTCTGAAAAGAATGACTTACAGATATAGTGTTGCCAGTAAGTAGCCTGTTTCGGTTTTTTGAATTCTCTAAATATTCGCGGCACGCACAATGCAAGATTGTGGAACTACAAAGTGAAAAAGAAGATCTCGGACTAAGCTTCTCGTATAATTACAATAGAACTTCACTTCAGGTAAGTTCGTTTAATTATGTAATTATCAATATTACTTAATTTAGAATAAGGTAATTTATCTAAAGTTTTATTTATCTTAGACCTTTCACAACAATCATCCAACAAGATGTTAAAATTAGAAATTTCGTCAGTGTAATTGTCTAACGTTATCTCGCTAACAGCAGTAAACTGTAGAGTTTTATAAAACGCCTTACAGTTTTTAGGTAACGATAAGATGCCAGTACCAAACAAAATAATATCTATTTTATCTATATTCCTATTACAACTAATGTGGCATTTGCCAGGTTTGGATTGAACAAAAATCCATCTATTCGAACTTATCTTATGAAAAACGTCAATAGAGTCACGGATGAGATGAGTTTCGCAAATGTCTGGAAGTTTGTTCACTACGTCACTCAACAGAATAGTTTCACACGTGGGATTGGCGATAGCCGAGTACACATTCACTAAAACGCACACATAACACTTATCACTGATAACTTTGCATCGTTCCACGTCGACAGGTGAGTAAAACATACGATCAGCTGTTATTGCTACGTATGAACTGGATGGCGATATGAGCGCGTACGTGTCTGGTTTCGATATATCATAAGGGACAGGTAAAGGAATTATATTATAAAAGTTATAAACTTGAGGTATAACTAAAGGAATCTTAATAACAATGATTATTTTATTTAAATGGTAAAAACACACAAGCTTAGATATATCTATAATATAGTGAATGTTTTGTAATGTTAAAGATATAGGGAGTTCGTAGTGGCTAGGTAGATTATTTCTATGCTTATCTAACTCGTTGTACAACTGATGCGGACTAAGTACAGTCGGGTGCAAAACGTTTAACTTTGCAAATAAAATTGCGTTGTTGATATCATGAATATCGAAGGATAGCGTAAGAATTATAGATTCTAGGGAATTTAAAAGAGAGCTTATCTGAGATTTTATCTCTAATTTATCGTTTGAATTCGACACAGTCTCTAGGACTTTATGAATACTCTCCATATTACTCAAGAGTTGTTTTTCGTTTAAATTAACTTTAGAAATAGAATTATTAAAAGATAAAATGGTAGATTTAATAATGTGAATATTATCTCTCATGAGATGAGCAAGATGTTTTTCATCCGTCTGTACATCTTCGATAGCTTTTGAGAATTTGATTGCATCTTCAGAATCTAATGTACCGAAAATGGTTTTTAGCAAAGAACCACCAAAGTCAATGAGATCTCTTTTGACACAATTAGGCCTCTCATCTACTAATAAATACGATATGGAAGAGAACTTATTTACATTCGTAAGATGTTGATTTTTCAACGCGGATATAGAATTAGTACAATCAGATCGAATCTTAGCAGATGCGAATGAACTACAGAATACGGTTATCTTTTCAAATAAAAATTCTACCTTATCTAGATTAGGTTGTACGTGACTTATATCTACATATGAAACAACGTTCCAATCGCTATTCGTAAACTTAACATCTAATAACTTATCGAAATAAAGACCTGGACTGCTTATTATCTGCGAGACGTACTCGCACGCGATCGGCGACAGCGTTGATCTGAAATAGTATATTAAAAATCGTCAGACGTGACGTAATGAAATGATTACGTAGTGCAGTCAGCTGCGAGTTTAATTTCATCATAGTGATGACGTACATGTTTACGATTGATAAGGAGAGTGACGGTATGACTGCTGTTTAACTTAATTATTTTATAAGGACCTTTCCACACTGGAGATAAGGCCTTGTTTTGTTTATGATGACAACGGATGTAAACCATGTCACCTGCTTTGTAGGATAGAGGCTTAGTGTGTGAATCGTAGTAATTTTTAGATTTTTCCTTTGACGATTGAATATTTTCAAGAGCCTTTTTGCGACTATAATAGAGTCGGTGATTGAGTGCTCGAATGTAATCAGTATAGGTGTTAGTATCGAGCGTGTCGATACTGGAAGTTAAATATAGTTTATAGCCGAATAGTAATTCTAAAGGCGAGTAGCCTGTGGTGCTATGAATATTGGAATTATAAGCGGTCATTGCGCTAGGGATGTATAGATCCCATGTATGTTGATTTTCCCCGATATAAGATCTCAGATATTCCTTGAGAGTAGAATGACTCCTTTCTGATGCTCCACATGTTTGTGGGTAATAAGGAGATGCAAATATGTGTTTTATGCTAAACAGTCTCTCTAGCTGTTTAAAAACGTCAGAGCAAAAGTTAGTGCCCTGATCGGAAATAATCATTTTCGGGATGCCCATATGATATATATATAACACTAGTGATTGTGCTGTTTCTTCGGCAGAGCAAGATTGCATAGGATATGCTTGGGAAAACTTCGTAAGGTCGTCTTGTAGAGTTAGTATGAATTTATATTTATGTTCATGAGTTTCAGGGAGGGGACCGACCAGGTCTAGAAATAACTTTTCATTGGGCCGAGATGCTGTGGAGGTTATAACCATTGGAGCTCGATTGGTTTGCCGTAAGGGCTTATTAATTTGACAAGAGCGACAATTCTTTACATAATCTTCAATGTCTTGTCGCATGGTTTTCCACCAGAATTGGGACTTTATTCTTTCGAGCATGCGCGAGATACCCGGATGACCGGCGAGAGGAGAGTCATGGTTATCTTTAAGGATTTGTTTGATCTCGTCCGGCGTTGGATATTTAATACTATTACGGTAGATATTTATCTTAATATTACTGTTATGAAATAGAAAAGATATTATATTATATATTTTAGTATAGGATAACTTAGTGAAAGGATCGGTAAAGTCTGATATGGCTATTTCCCTTTCTTCCATATACCAGTACTTTACCATATCGCGATATTCACGGAGAATATTAAATATATCCTTATACGCAATTTCGTCGAAGTAATTGACTTTTAGAAATAGGTGAGTAAATACGTGTTTATCATTAGACGTAGAATAGTAGGTATGTAATTCGCGTTCAATGTTTCGAATGTCTGGTTCGCTTGTAGATGCATCTATAATTTCATGGCAATAAGGTAAAGATTCGTCTAAATCGACAGAAGTAGGATATGCAATAAGTTTTATTTTTGTTTTTAGCAGGGATTCGTTATGCTCCTGTATGACGGAATCAAACGAGATACCGGGTTGGTTGATAATTTGGAGGAACTGTTCATAAGTTTCGCTAATAGAAGGAAGATTATGAGAGTCGTTTTGGCCAGATTCGTCATCAAGATTTAAAGTAGGATTACATATAATTGAATTAGAGCAATTATTATTATCTAAGGTATTTACAGGAAATCGCGATAATGCATCGGCATTCGAATTTAGTTTCCCCTTTTTATATAGAACTTCGTAATCATATTCTTCGAGTTTCAAGCGCCATCTGATAAGCCTAGAGCCAGGATCCTTAATGCTAAAAAGCCATACGAGAGGTTTGTGGTCGGTAATTATTTTAAACTTGCGACCGTATAAGTATGGACGGAAGGTTTTTACACCGAATAGGATAGCTAGATATTCCTTTTCTATCGTGGAGTAATTACCTTCGGCTTTGTTAAGAGTACACGACGCATAAGAGACAGGCTTGTCTTTATCGATTTCGCCTTGCGATAGTACAGCGCCTACTGCATAGTTAGAGGCGTCGGTGGTCAATATAAATGGCTGTGTGAAATCAGGATACTGAAGGAGAGGCGCTGTGCTTAACCTTTCCTTAAGGATAGTAAAAGCGCGTTCTTGATCGTGAGACCATTGGAAACTTGCATCTTTCTTTAGAAGAGATGTCAGTGGTTTCGTGATTTGGGAAAAGTTGTTAATAAAGCGAGCGAAGTATCCGACTAAGCCTAAGAAGGATTTTATATCCTTAGGATTTCTAGGCGTTGGGAATTGAGAGACGGCCTTGATTTTCTCTGGATTAGGATAGACACCTTTGTCTGTAATAATGTGCCCGAGATAAGCGACTTCTGCGTCGCAGAAATTCGACTTATCGGGCTGCAACTTTAAGTTGGATCTCCGTAAGCGATCGAATACTAGCATAAGCTTTGAAATGTGGCTATTCAGATTACGACTGTAAATTATTACGTCCTCCAAATACACAAGGGCATGAAGGCCTTGAAGATCTGAAAGAACTGTATTCATCAGTCTTTGGAAGGTGGCAGGGGCATTTTTCAACCCGAAGGGCATTCTGGTGAACTCGTAGTGCCCAGAAACATCAGAATTGGTGTTGACAGTGAAACCGGTTTTTGGCGCATTCCTTGGGGCTTACAACAAGTTGATGAAAACCGCTAAAAAGGTCAAAAGTGCTGAAATACTTGCAGTGGCCTAGTTGGTCAAGTACATCTGATATAAGAGGCAGTGGATAACTTTCAGAAACAGTGACGTCGTTAAGGCGACGATAATCTATGACAATTCACCACTTCTTTTTGCCAGAAGTATCCATCTTCTTGGGAACTACCCATACTGGGGCGCTCCAGGGCGAAACAGAGGGACGTATGATATTTTGATCGAGCATTTTTCTGATTTGTGAATCGACTTCGTCCTTATGACATTCGGGAAAACGGTAAGATTTAACGTGAATGGGGGCTGCATCCCCAGTATCAATGGAGTGCTCGATTGCATTTGTGAAATATAGAGGCTCGCCTTCTATATGAAAAATATCAGTGTATTGTGAACAGCACTCTAAGAGAGACTCCTTTTCTTCGGAGTTTAAGTGAGAACATCGAATAAGATCAAGTACCTTTTGTACTCTATCGGACTTGGAATAAGATATAGAATTGACTATCTGAGATGATTCGCTGGATGAGATCTTTGGTTCAAGAGGCGTTAATTTTACAAAGTACTCTTTTATCTCAACATCTGAGTTAGTAGTGTTTAAGACAGTTACGTTTATTCTTTTATTAGGCTTTATCGTAACGAGACAATTAGCAAAAAATACACCGTTGCATAATGAATGATCTAATAATAGCCCTTCATTGTTTGGGTAGAGCTCGGATGAGTAATCTGACACGGCGCACTCGATAACAGCTTCGGCGCGCGCGGGATTAATATAAGTTAATATATCAATAATATCCAAACAATGCTCATAAATATTTAACGATTTCGAATTATAATCAATATTAGCTTTAAAATAACCAAGAAAGTCGCTACCGATGATGCCGTCATACTCTAAGGTGACGTCATCATTTACTACGTGAAATTTATAATCATAGGATTTATCTGATAACAGGAAATCGATCTGGGCTGTGCGGCACAGCCTGTGCCTAATGTCTCAGAACAATGTTTTAAACTATTTATTCCTTTTATTTTTATAATTTCGCGAGATAGATTGGGCATTCTTTCAAGCTAGACCGTTTAATAAGGCTAATTAATTTAAAACTTGTGCCCGTATCAATGAAAAATTGAAGAGAGTTTGTACAAAAATTAGTTTTTAAATATATATGAGGTAACGATATCTTTTTCACAATGGAATTTATCTCGTAAACAGGGATCTTGACTCAGAAGCTGTGCTTGCTGAGATGTATTTTTATACTTAGGACTCAACGAAACAGAGATTCCCGAGGGAATGTGTTGAGATGCATTTTTATACTTAGGACTCAACGAAACAGAGGTTCCCGAAGGAATGTGTTGAGATGCATTGTTATATTTAGGACTCAACGAAACAGAGGTTCCCGAAGGAATGTGTTGAGATGCATTCTTATATCTAGGACTCAACGAAACAGAGGTTCCCGAGGGAATGTGTTGAGATGCATTCTTATATTTATAATTTTTTGATTTGGTAATATCGGAATAGGCCATAGAATAATTAGAAGCGTAAGTGCCTACACTTCCCGGAAAACGGCGGCACGGTTTCGTGATCCGAGAAGTCAGTATAAATTACTATCGTTTTCGCCGATATTGTCACACGCCATTTGATATGGTATCGGCGTTGACGGACCTGGGAACGGCGGCGTCGGCGCATCTGTAACATGATGCACGTTCGGCGACTTATTGTAATTATTATTGCCGCGGTATCTTTCGCTATTATATTTACGCTTGCGACATTAACTTATATCGTGGTCTTTATTTTTGAAATACCTGCAGAAAGCTTGTGAATCGTTACGATACGGCGATGCCACGTTTTGTGGCTGATTTTGTGGGAAAGAACGCTGTGGAATAGCGCGTCTGGGCCTTGAAAAACATTCTGTGTCCGAATGGCCATGTTTTCCGCAGATGTTGCATTTCGGTTTGTTAACCGTTTTAGATAATAAGTTCTGAATTTTCTCTTCCTCAAGAGCAATATTAATGGCACTGTTTAGATTTTTAGGGCTTCTACACCTTACGTTATTACTAAGCCGTGGATGTAACCCTAGCGAAAAAGTAAAAAGCGCTAAATCTTCGGTCATTGCGATACGACCACAAAGATCCTTTTTTAGAGTCGGAATTATAAATTTCGGCTTGTAAATCTGTGAGACATGTTTCTACGCGAAGTGCGTACTGAGAAACCGTTTCTTGTGATTGCTGTTTACACGCCTGTAGATCTAGCAATGAATGGTTATAATGCTTTCTTTCCCCAAAGTTTTGTTTGAGGAAAGATTTAATCTGATTAAAATCTTCAAAATTTTTGTTTGCGTCGCTGCAGCGGCGCAGTGGCAGTAAGGACGCCTTTGGCGGCGACGACGCCTTCAGTGGCGACGATGACTGGATACAGCGTAGACGGCGCGACCAACGCACCGGCAGGATACAGAGGACGTCTTCGGGCTAGTCGGCAGGCTTACAGAGAGCAAAACTGACTGTCGCGACTTAGCCACTGGACGATGAAGAATTTGACGAAGTGCGGCTAGGATATAGGAGTTTGCGCTCCGGAGTCGGATTGGCACTTAGGAATTCAGCACTTTAGTTCATTTGTTATTTATTTTGGTCTGTTTGCGCGACCCGTTATGGAATACCAGCGTAAGAAGACAACGAAAAAAAGACGATAATGACACTGGTGGACACACTTCTGACACCACTGTTACGGGGCAGGTCAGGAAAGACTTTTTAAAAAACAAATTTATTTACCAGTTAACACTACTTTATTTATGAAATTAGAATATGTGTTTCCCGGACGTGAGTCCAATCCGTACTACTGAAAGTAAAGTTTTATTACCGGAGGTTGAGGTGCATTGACGTCAATGCAATAGGGATGCATCAGCACTTTTATTTTTATATAGTCGTAATGTTAAATTCGATATAACAGATCTATGAGAATTTTACACCCGTCTCCTACCTTCTTCTTCTTCCAGTGCCTCTTCAATCCTGAAGGTTGCCCGTTAGCTTCCTGTATTCATTTCTATCAGCAGCCAGCCGGAACAGCTGTTCGACGGAGGCAATACCTGTCCACTCCCGGATATTCCGGAGCCATGACTTCTTTCTTCGCCCAGCACGTCTCTTTCCGTCCACTTTGCCCATCATTTTCAACTGCAGCAGCATTTATCTATCGTTCCTGAGCACGTGGCCGAGATATTCTATCTTGCGTTTTTTGCCTGGCGAGAAACAAAAAAAGCCTTTATCTGAAAAGGCTTTTAAGGCCAAAGAAAATTGGTATGACCATTTCTGGGCAGGACTTTCGTCTTCTTCTAAGTCCTCGAGGCAAAAAAATCTAACAGCTGTTTTATTTATACATAAATATATCTGTTTACATTTGCTGAGCTTCAAGGCTATTGGCATGAGTAGCAGTCTTTCACAATTTTATTTAAGCTAAATAATATAATAAAGAGGCGTGCGCAAGACTGCCGAAATAAATGATACTCTTTAACTGGAATAGCTGTTACAAAGGGTTAAATAATTTCTATTGTGTCCCACAAGGTATTACACCTTCGAAAAATGCCTATTACCTGTAAATTGTACAACCTCCTGCAGTGATAATTGCAGCATTATTGCAGCATTATCGCAGCGATCGACACACGGACACAGCACGCACCTAGCACCCTACAGTAGAATACAAAATTTATGAAAATGAAATTGTTAGATACTCATTTTAGTTCGTGGGGTTTAGCCGATCGTAGACAGATTAGTAAATGGAAAGAAATAAAGAATAGGCATAATTTACATTTTTTATACCCTATGGTATTGCACCATAATAGAAGGCCTATTTTCTTTAAATTGCACCACAACCTCTTGAAGTGATGATTGCAGCGTCGTCGCGTCGGAGCGCAGCGGCCAGCGGACGGACGCGGCGCGCACCTACCATACCCCACGACTGATACAACTTTCAATAGAAATCTTTTATTGATACTTCTTCCACTCTCGACACGATATTATCTGTATCTGACTTGTTAAGGGGCTGCTTTACATAAATTTACCAGGTAATAACTGTGGGTTGGTAATTTTTTACAGCCCAGTGTCTACATTTTGAATTAATTTTGTCATTGAATTGGTATTATGAAATCAAACGATTCAATCCAAAAAGCTTGAATCGTATTTAACAAACGGAGTTTGTGTTGGGTGACTCACAATACCAGTTCCACACAGGAACCATACATGAGATACATAATAAGAATTGATGAATATAAAGCTTAATTCATGCCGCCGCGGAATGGAGCAATACGTTTGATACATGGGTACGACGGGACATCTTCTGCTTTGTCCCTCAAATATCTACACCTACAGCACATTAAAAGTCGTGAATAAAAAGTTGCGGAAGTAAGAAAGTTTTAGTTTATTTATTAACAGTGAGAAAGTACTTTCTAAGTTAAGTTTTTTGTATTTTTTTATTGTTTTATTTATAAGTTTTCCTGTTGTTAAGATGGCCAATAAAGGGTTCATTTCATTTCAATTACCTTTACCAATTAAATTCCCATATTCTATAATATTACTAAGTCTATGCTTGTCTCCTGAAGGGGTACATAATTATTTTTATTGATTGTCACTCCCGATTTTCCATATGCATTCGAGACAGCATGAATTGGGGGTTTGCTTATTTGTTACATGCATCACCCGGTCGCCATCTTGGTTCGGTCACGCGCAGCGCCGCGTCGACAGAATGGGTGTCACGTCCCGCGACGGCCGCCAACTTCTCTGATTATCGACACGCGGCGCGAATGCCGACAACTTGCGATCGGTGTTGCCAACGCTTGACGTTAGTAACCGCCAGAAAACTGTTTAAAGAACACTACTCGTGTAGTTTGTTAATAGATATTAATATCACCTACTTCATCATCATCATCAGCCTTTTATTTTCCCCACTGCAAGGCCACAGGCCTTTTTTATGAATGGAATAGGGAGGTTGAGCTATGACTCACCACGCGGGCACAGTGCAGATTGGTGGGTGCTAACGACTGCAGATGCAGCAGGGACCAACGGCTTAACTTGCCTTCCGAAACACGGTGGAGCTCGAGATAGTAATTTTTTTTATTGTTCACCCATCTAATAACTGACCACTGCGAAAGTTGAAACTTTAATGATCACAGCCGAACACGCTTACCACTTGCGCCATCGAACTCCTTGGGATGTATATCTTTCTAGAGATTTAAATATCTAGCAGTTAAATGCTCAAAAATATAATAAGCTATTGTTACTAAAATTTGTCCGGAATAATTTTGATGGTGGTTTGATGGCAAATCACCTGTGCTGGTAACACTGGCGACAAGTTGCGCTAATGATGAGCTGTCTCAGCGCCGGCGGTGCGGGCCCGTTTGTGCGTAATACCCATCCGTATCCCTTCGTACGAAACCAAGGGCTGATTTCATTAACACGTGCGTGCGACTCAATTATTGCCGCGGCAAACTCGATTGAGATGCATGAGAAAAGATTAGTTGGAAATTATAGATCGTGAACAAGATGCATAAATGGCTCAGTGGGTTTAGGTTATAACATAGAGCAACACGAAAGGGACCACCCAAATGCAGTTTATCGTTCAACAGAATAGTAGCACTATTCTGAAAAATTATCACCGGCGGGTCCACGTAGGATCTGCGCGTGAAAATTTTACAGAATAGCACTGCTGAACTATATTACGTTAATCACACATAAACAATTACACAAATACAATACACCGCCAAATCCTACACTCATGTATCGTTTTTATGCCTGTATTATATGGGTTGAAAATAATGTAAATTAAAAGTTCATAGTTATTTAACACCTCTGCCACTTTGTCCTATCTTTGCTTTGTCCTACCTCTCCAAGGTCTTCCAAATCAAATATTGATGCACTTTTTTGTTTGTAAGCTGATATGATCAAGAGGTGTTTCACAACTATAATTGCCTAACATTCATATAAAGTGACTTGGATTCCGTATATCATATATCATCAATTTCATGCATAAAACGATGGAGCAGCGCAGTCGGCCTGCGATCATGAAAGTTGAGCAGCTTTCGCAACTGTCCGTTATTGGATGGGTGACCAAACACTTAGTATCTCGAGCTCCTTCGTGCTTCGGAAGGCATGTTAAGCCGTTAGTACCAGCTACATCTGTAGTCGTTAGCACCAACCAATCCGCGCCGGGATTTCCATCCACAGAAAAAGCCTGTGCCTCTGCAGTGGGGACATTAACAGGCTGATGATGATGCGTATAACACATAAGTTTCAATTTTCTCATGCTGAGTAAAAAATGTGTTGAAAGAAATCAGTTTCTTTTGAAAAACGAGCCGTAGTCTGCTCGTTGTAAATCAAAAAGTATTTAAGGGTCCAATTTGAATTACTAATTTGTGTAAATATCTGGAGCTGGAGCCTAAACAGGGGCGGCTTAATAGTCACAGCACTTAATTACGTCAGGATCTGGTTTTGCTGTCTCTCTGAATGCAAGAAATCGCTGTTCTTAGGTATGGTGTACACAGAGCATGGAAATAATTTTGAACATAATCAATGATACATCACTACTCATACTCTAACATACATTCGTAAGTCATACATAATTTACGAGACTATCAAAGGGGTAATGCCAGATCAAAATATAAATACACACATATGTAATTGGTAGGACACAGAGAACTTGCGCGCATTGAAACGTCATCGTCAGACAAGGGAAGGCACCTCCTCCATAAAGAGTTAAAGATAACTTTTTTTTGTAATAAGATTGGTAAATCATGATTCCTCATACAAGTGGCAAAGGAGCAAAATTCCCTTTTGATAGAAAGCGGCTGTATTACCAGATTTGGGCGACTTTGTTGGCCAAGTAGTATGTACACTGAGTTTCAAATTGTCGCCTATTCAGAATTCCCGGGTTCGAATCCTGATGGGACAAACGTTTGTGTGATGAATAAAATATCTTTATGCTTACTTACATTTAAAGTATGGTACAACGTAGGTATTCTATAAGATAATATCTCATTTATGGGGATTTCTGAAAAATTACAAATGAGGAGTTGGCGAACAAAACGGTATAATTACATAAAATTAAATTTTACTGGAGCTGTATAAAACTGAATATCCATACCTCCAGTGAGCTTTTGGCATGGTTTGTAATTTATTAATTTAGTAATTTTAAAACTATTTTAGGCGGTTTTGATTGAAAATTATTAGAGATTCTAATTTAAAGGGCCCGAAACCTCCCAACTGTAAAAAAAAAGTAATTTGACTAGATGCCAATTATACCGTTTTGTTCGCCAGCTCCTCAAATATATACTTCTACAGACATAGTGACATTTTGCCGTGTAATGGTGTAATACATATCAAACTAATGTCTAAAATGGCAGCTCCCGAAATCGGAAGTGCGATTTTAATTAACAGGATTGCCCAGATTCCTTTATCCCTGACAGGGTATTGCCAAAGCCTTGAAAAAACTAAACCATAATTGTATGTTAAATGTTTATGTGTGTTTTCATATTCGCTTATGAATCTTATCATTTACTGAACAGTATCAATATTTTTTTGTGTTTCAAGTATTAATATAAAGCATGAGCCTGTGGCTAACCCAGTTAATTCTCATGTTCACGATACTGAACACACACTAACTAGGGGATGTCACTTTTAATAATTGTGCTGAGGTAGCGTAGGGGCTCTGATTAAATTTGTGCAAGTAAATCGGTTAGCGCAACATTTTCGTGAAGCGTCGATAGTAATTTTCGTGAATGTAACGGCGCGGGTGACTTAATAATCTTGGCGTATGAGTACAGGTAATTTCATTATGATGCTGTTAAACTTAAATTCAACGGCATCATAATGAAAGTACTTTTCTAACTTGTGAGTGAGCCTTTTGTGCTTTTGTTAGTGAATGTAGTGCGCCGCAGATAAGTAAAATTGATAATTACTTAAAGTAAAAAAAAGGTTTAATAACGGATTTTTAATAATTGCACACAGACTTTCGGAGAGTATTTAATCCTCACGGCTTCTGTAAGCTGCCATAGAACAAACTATAACCTGTATGTTTGTAATGATCTTGAAAACTACTGAATAGATTTTGATGCAGTTTAGATTTTTTACGTAAGATTTATGAAATTTGCATGAATACAAAAATTATGTCTACACCGAAGCGCGGTGAGGGGTGAAATTAGTATTAATTTATTTCGATGTAGGCATGATGTAAGCATAATTTCAAGTGTATTCCAACCTCAAGAACAATAACAAGTTGTGAAAAACGTCTCGAGTGGAGTCGTTCGTTAGCCATGCAAATGGTGCCGGGAACTTGATACAATTATAGGCGGTGCGGAGTTAACGCGCGCGGCTTAACGGCCTCCTGTCACGTCATTAGAATTTGTAATCTTCAGGCTTCGGATTCACCAGCTGTCACAGATATAGCCAACTGAAGTAGGCAGGTCATATGATGATGTTATACCGAAGATTTCCGTCAAATTATTCACTGTAGTTTAGTGAAGTATTCTAAGTGAAGTATTCTACAGGGAGGGTGGGGATGGTCAGGAAATGTTAGGTTAGCAGTTAGCACGCGCAGCTTAACGGCCTCTGTCACGTCATTAGAATTTGTAATCTTCAGGATTGAGATTCGCCAGCTGTCACAGATATAGCAAACTGAAGTAGGCAGGTCTATGATAATGTCATACCTAAAATTTCCGCCAAAATATTCACTGTTGTTTAGTGTAGTATTCTACAGGGAGGGTGGAGATGGTCAGGACAGGTTAGGTTAGCACTTAACGCGCGCAGCTTAATGGCCTCTTGTCACGTCATTAGAATTTGTAATCTTCAGGCTTTAAATTCGCCGGCTGTCACAGATATAGCAAACTGAAATAGGCAAGTCATATGATGCTGTTATACCGAAGATTTCCGCTCTATTATATAACTCTAATTATTCACTGTAGTTTAGTGTAGTATTCTACAGGGAGGGTGGGGATGGTCAGGACAGGTTAGGTTAGCACTTAACGCGCGCAGCTCATCGGCCTCCTGTCACGTCATTAGAATTTGTAATCTTCAGGTTTTTGATGCGCCAGCTGACACAGATATAGCAAGCTGAAATAGGCAGGTCACATGATGATGTTAAGCCGAAGATTTCCGCGAAACTACTCATTGTAGTTTAGTGTTGTGTTCCACGGGGAGGATAGGCGTGGGGTCAGGGTAGGTAAGGCTAGGTTAACAGTTCACTTCCGAGACTGACTGGCCTTCTGTCACGTCATTATAACTTTCTAATCTTCAGCTTTCGCATGACGTGACACCGAATATTGCCGCCAAACTGCTCACTTGTCTTCTATAGATTTGGAATGGGGTGATGATAAGTTACGTTAAGTTCAACTAAACGGCTTCCTAAAAAGCCTTTACAATTTGTTACCTTCAGACTTTGGATTGGCCAGCTATCACAGTTATAGCAAGTTGAAGTAGGCAGGTCATATAAAGATCGAAGCCGGAGATTGCGGCCAAATAACTTCCTGCTTAGTTTTGTGTTCCTGTAGTGTTCAAGCTTTCAAAAGTTGCTCGTGGTAGAATTGAGGCCAGTATACAAATGAGTCACGATAATTGGTGTAACAAGCATCTTTATGCGATTGCCGGTTTCCATCAGGCATATTTTAAAAACCCGATTGCCGCAAGAATAAATGAAACTTCTATAATGACAATAAATATTTGGTAAATTATGAGTAGCTCATCTTGCAACTCTGTTGAGCGATGATTTTTATAAAACAGCGGGGAAATTACTGAATAAGGAGCTGAAAACCAAATCCAGTGGTAGTGATTCATGCGTTCGGCTGACTTGTTCCTTTAACTTGCCTACAAACTTCATCTGAATATTCTTAGCATGTGCTAGTGGTAGTAATTTCAAATAGATTATAACAGGCGTTTTATATTTTTCCAATTTACTGCAAGTATGATTTAGATCGACACAGTGATGTGACCGTTTAGAAACTATTCGAAATTTTTGAATTTTCTAAAATAACAGCACATACCTACAATTTTGAAATTAAAAATATTTCCTCAATGTGGTCATCAGAGATCAAAAAAGGTTTTAGTACCTATTTAAAGAAAAAGAAAGAAAGCAGAAAGAAAAACATTTATTGACGACATACATTAAAAATTACAGTAAATACACATCAAACATAAAACAAAACGTACTTCGTCAACTAGGCCCCACCTCAGCATAATGTTGCAACGGTAAAAATGGATTGCCGCTGCAGCGCTGGTATTCTGGATTTAGACTTTTATTTATTAGGCATAATTTGAGGTATGAGTGGTTTAATACAAATTAGGTTCCTTATATACATAATTGTTTATTAATGAAATTCTTTTGTAATTTTTATCTTTAACTGTACTGTATATTGCGATACCCTGACAGGGTTCATGTTAAGTACTATAAGCATTTTGTAACCATCGATGTAACCACATGAGTGCAATAAATTGAATTGAATATTAATTTATGTTTTAAAATTCTACTTTGTTGAACTTTGTTGAAGCGTAATTTTCATTTTCAGTCTTCAGTGCTTTACACAAGCAAAACGTATGTGTTAAAATCCTAAATGCAAATGCAAACTTTTGTATAGTTCCATTCAAAGTTCACATCGCATCGTTTAAAATATGCAGAGAATAATTCAATGCAAGAACACGCCCGAGTTTCGCCCTACACTCAAGATTTACTTTAGGAACAAAAGCGGCAGTTAAATCCCAACTATCTGAGGCTGCCTGAGCTCCAGGTACAACTTTCTGTTAAGGACCCATCGGGCAATTAAAATTCGAGTTCGAGTAAAACAATCGTGCCATGGCGTTTATTGGAATTCTTCGAAACAACTCCGCAAAGTTGTCCAGCCCGTACCTACCTATGTACTACATACCAACCTAGGTGCGGAATCGAATAAACGAATTCAGCAATCAACCAAGTTAATCGATATAATTAAATTCCGAATGCTTAATCAATCAAACTCGAGTGGTTGGCGGAACAATAACTTGGGGTGTTTAATCGGATTCTGTCAGCACTTTTGATGAGACGCGGCGCTTGATTTCTTGAACTACTTTAGCTTTGCTTGTTTTGATTCATCGGTCGACTTTAATCCGATTAGTTGGGGATTCGCTTTGCTTGTGTAGCTTAGTGAACACAAAAGTATACTTAATCTTGATAGTTTGCTGGTTTGTTTGTAGTTAATTACTTTGATTGTGTACCAGAAACATTTAGGACACAAAAAATGTTAATACTTCAATAAAATTCGTTTATATAAAATTATAAGTAGGTAAAGGAAATATTACTAGAAAAAAATGCATTTGGACCAGGATTCTGATGGGATTCGAACCCGCATCTACCGCTATCCGGGCGGACGCACTAACGTAAGCTCCGGGCGAGTCCGGTCTACTACCTGGTCCTCGAGGAATTTTATAGTAATATTTTCTTTAGATTTTAACATCTCATTTACAATAAAAATACTAAATATATGTTATATTTTTATTTTTTAGCCATTTCAGTGCTAGATGTTTTAATCTAAAGAAAACTTACTAGTAGACCAGGCAGCAGACAGGACTCGAACCCGAACTCTTCTCTATCCGGGCGAATGCAATGACCATTATGTAAAGGTATTCATTTGACATTGTGGGTTACCTACATTGCGAAGGGACGGCGCTGCCTTGCAGTCTAAGAAGCACTAGGGAAAATTCGGTAGCATAATGGTGATTCGCCCGGATAGGAAGGGTGCGGGTGGTTCCAGTCCCATCTACTGCCTGATTTGCGTGGGTTTTTTCACGTAAATTTTCTTTAGAATTATATACTATAATTTAAAAGTAGGAACTCCACTTTTCTGTAGTCCTCTGGTATAAAGTATTTTTTGTATTGTAACCATACCAATAGTAGGTCTGCACTTATGTACTTTCGACTGCCAACCTCAGCACGCCGCGTTTCCTTCCTCCTAAAAAGCAGGGGTGCATAAAAATATAAGAGGCGCAGACTTTTTACTTTATCCATATTAAAAAGCACCTTGTAAAATAGGAGATTGCAGAAAACTTTTCTCTAGAATTTTCACATCTGGACTGGTGTTACGTAATATGTAGATATCAATTTAATTTAATGATAAGTACTTTGGGCACGAGGGAGTTAACTCTATTACTAGAAATTTCGGAATTTTGGAAATAAGATAGATATGGACTGCGCTACAGTAACGAAATTTGCTATAAATTTTTCATATATTAAATTTTCATGGTCTATAGTCGTTGTTTGGTGCAATTCAGAGAAGGTTAGAATTACTTATTTTTAACAAAGCTGTAATTTTAATGTCATAAATGGTTTCGTTAGCAGTTTCAAAGAGTTCCTTTAGCTGTCCATATTGACAAATGATATACAAGCCTGATGGAAAACATGTACACAAATCACCTCCACGAGCGTCGAGAAGGAGTCGCTAGCTAGTAAAAAAGGTCATGAACAGACCGGCCGGATAGAGGAAGGTGCGGGTTCGAGTCCCGTCTGCTACCTGGACCGCCTGGAACTTTTGCTAGAAATATTTTCTTTAAATTTTCTTTACATAAAATTATACAGGCTTTCCATTCCTCACTCGGGCCACAGACGGCGGTGTCGGCTGACACCGGCGGCTCCCAGCGGTGCCGTTTTCGCCGGCCGATGCCGTTTATAGCTGTATCGGACCCGCACTAAATATAATTTACGTCGGAAAATCGCTTAAAAAATAAAAATAGTTGCAGATGGTACTATGTGCATACGGATTTTATTTCACTACCGAAAAATTTAGATGCTCTCTGGTGATTCAGTTAGTTTGTTTTAGTGAAATATTGAATTTTGATAGTGAGGGGGTTGTTGAGTAATTTATTGACATAAGTAATTTCTTTAAATGGCTATTTTTATTTAAGACAAAAGGATGATGCAAGATATTGTATGAAGTCTGGTACCCGCTCCAATAATGATGTATCATATATCGTTGGAAAGGTATTATCGTGTAGAACATGAATTAGTATGGCGCCTGTCTTGATTCATAGTCCGATTTATTTACCAGCCTAATATAATTAATCAAAATAAAATCAAACAATGTGGATTTTCTGTTGAAAAATTAAAAGAAAACTTAACTAAATGAAATAAAATACGATTATATTTTGCTTTGTTTATTATAATTACTATTTATTGTACACACAGTAATCTTAGAAATTATTACAAAGTAGAAGAAAAGACACAACACACACAGCTTATTACGTGAGATTACAAAATGGAATGATTAACGAGTTTTATTAAACATCATCATCTACTAAAACATCGTTAAGGAATAAGGCAGGGGCTACAAATCCCTCATGCCTGGCGTATCCTAGGTACCAGACGATAGATACAATGTGAGCACAGGTACCCACTGTACGTCGTCCAGTCAGGCATGTGCAATAGTGTTGAGTGATAGTATTATTATCATTAATTAAAATATAACAATAATATATTCTGGCTCTAATATGTCGAGATTGGGTACGACCGCGCATGAGCCAAGAATCTTCGTTTATCCCATAGTCAGGCAAGTCTTCAAGTGCATCTTGTCTGTAAATCTCTATTGTGTAAATTCCGTTTTGTAGATGTTCACTGCAGTATTCATTTGATATGCAAGCTTCATTTGATATGTTCCTAAAGCCAGTAAAATAACTTGTTCTTCGGTATATCTTGGGAATTCTATATCATTTCCTTCTAACCTGACAAAATCAGCCCGTCTATTGTTTAATCTTTTTCTTTCCACGTAATTATATAAAATATTAGGCGTATCTATCTTCGCTCTTATTTCTTCTACAATCATTTCAGTGTATTGATTGTCTACAATGGGTGCATGGAAGTGGTTCATAATGGCGGCAGCAATTTTAAAATCATTAAAAATATGTGGCAACGCCTTATTAAAATATTTTTGACGCAACAGTTTAAAATCTCGCTTGAATCTACCGTTAACCACTTCCACTACCCAGCGGCACATGGTGACCATTCGAGATTCGTTTGCTTGTTCCGTACTCAATTGAGATTCTTGTCTATTCTTGGAAGGTGGAACATGATATTCATAGCCACAAGCTTCTATGTTGCCCAGGCTGTCTCTAAACCCGCGATCCAATATAAAAATATCGTTGGGTTCCAACAAAAAATGAATTGGATTTTCTCCGTTGTTCATAATGCTGCTCATAATGTTTGCATCTGTCTTCGTGGCGGCGTATGGTCCCTTTACATCAATGATGTATCCATCTGTGCTGACAATCAAGAAAGGCTTTAACAAGTTTTGAAACTTGTGCAGGCTATATGACTGTCGCTGAAATAGGAAGTTAGCACTTTTATGTATATAAATATAAGTGCCGTCGCATATTATAATTGCTTTTGAGTTTTCATTGTCTCCATATATTACCCTTGGTATAGTAAGGTTTCTTTCTTTAATGGTATTTCTTGTTATGTGGTCCACACCTAGATGAAGGTCTACATATTCCTCGGTGAGGCAATCACGTGCTTTGTTCATTAGCCGCTCTAGGTTTTCCCTTGTCATATTAAATAAAGTTTTGTTAGAAATATACCTAACGCATTTCTGGGATTTCTGCATCCTTGGACTAGTGAGGGTGTTTGCTCTAATATGGAATCGAATTGTGCGGACTACGTCCAGTCCAAAAATGCATTTCTTCATCAGATAACGCACCTCTGGTATTAAAATCCAACCTAGAACCGCGTTGTAAAGCATTTCTCATCATATCACAAACGTGACTAAACTGCGCTGCACTAAAATTATGAGTGGTGAGGCAATTCTGAGGTAATTCAGCCCAGTTATCATTTTGGAGGTGTTCTTGATACACCCTTGCACCGTCGGGAATGTAAAGCCTATACGAACAAAACGTCTGTATCTTTACAACTTCCGGGATCCTATGACGTGTTGTGTTTCGACAATTATTGAATATACAATGCCTTGGTGTGTTTGGTGCTCTTGAGTACTCGGGAACATGAATAACTTCCACAGTTTGTTGTTGTGGTTCCTCGTGTACTTCTTGGACAGGAGGCGGTGGTCTTATTGCGTTTTCAGCCCTTTGCCAACATCGATGGCATACACGTCGAGTGTTGTCAAAAACTACCTGAAAAAATAAACAATATCTAGTTAGCTACCGGTTTACCTCTAAAAACTAGCTAATCCGTGAATATAAAAATAACTAGTGATCGTCCGCGGCTTCGCTCGCGTTAAGTCGGTTATTATATAGCCTACAGCCTTCCTCGATAAATGGACTATCCAACACGAAAATAACTTTTCAAGAAAATTATAGTCAAAATAATAAGAATATAGGCATCAATCACCAAGCGCTTGAAATCATCACGCGCGTAAATTCACCACGTGCGTGTTTGTGGTACGGTTCAGTTTATAGGTAATGTAATCAAGGCTAAAAACCATCGTTCATTTGCAGGTAATAAATACTTTTTTTAATGTAATCAAATAATACTCTTACCTCTACGAGTGCATGGTCTTGAATATAAGCTGTTAGTTCTGGTTGTAGTCTCGGGAGATTATCAATCAAAAGATGACGCTGATATCTTCCGCAGTAGAACCCTCTACGACACATAACACAGTTGCGGACAGTATCCATTTTTTACAATTGTTCGAAGAGCACTTTAAACAATCCACACTTCGTTTTAAGTCCAAGAGAAAGCCAAAGGATATTCTATATGTTCAAACATCAGCTCAAGCTATTTTATCTTGAACAATGTCCATGGAGTTGCTGTTTCTTGTGTGTATATATCGCACCCCCAGTGGAAAAAAGGAATAAGTGAATTTATGTTGAATCATGTATTTTATCATATTTGAAAAGTACGTTTGACGATACATATGCTAATTTTTTTTCATAATTTTCTTGTTAAATTTGACGAATTAATACAAGAAATTAATTTTGAGATTTTTTATTATATCACATTTTTTCTTAAGGATTAAAAGATTATGTGATATAACGCAAAGAATAAATTAAGAAATATGACGTATTACTTAATATTACGTTTATCACTAAAATTTAATGTAAAAAATAATAAGTAATAAATATTATGATTTAAATGCGTTTGTTTTTTTTACATCGCTAGTCTTGTATATACGATTATCTTTTTATTCGTTATATTAACTGGGTAAGAAAATTATCTTAAATGCACTTACTTAACCAAAAAGATAAA
Organism: Chilo suppressalis; assembly: GCA_902850365.2. Lineage (NCBI taxonomy): Eukaryota > Metazoa > Arthropoda > Insecta > Lepidoptera > Crambidae > Chilo > Chilo suppressalis. The sequence goes on from OU963894.1 coordinate 40,890,382, forward strand.
CTTAAAAAATAATAATAGCAGTATGACTGTTTACTTCTTATGAACTTAAATAAATTAGAATAAGAACAGTTACTGCTTTCTTCCACTAAATTTTTTTCTTTGCGCCGAAACATACAAATACATACTTCGGTGCGGCTGTAAAATAATGATTTCTTCTTTCTTCTTTAATTACATTCCTTGAGTTAACCAAAGTATTTTTGTCTTTGATCCAAACTCTGTATCCGTCATTTTCATTATATCCTACTAGAATTCCTTTAACTGCCTTTTTGTTAAAAGGAAATAATGCAGTAATTTTACTTATACCAGCATAAGTGTTCGTATTTACAAGTTCATTACTGCTTTAATACAACATACTTTTTGAAATACATTTCACTTTTCTGGCAAAGCCTGGCATAAATTTTGATACTCAGAATCCTTTATTTTATTACATTCTGAAAAGTAGCATAATAATTTATTTTAACAATTCCTAATAAACTATAATCATTAGCACTAATTTAAATACAACACGTAGTGCAACATTTTTTTTCCTTTTTTTTGATATATGAATAATTCTTCTACGTTTGGAAATAAAGTAAATATGCCCAAAAATTCAGTTTCTTAGCCCTACTGAAAAATCAGCATTTCCGTCTTATGCCTTTTTTCCCCTGAGGGTACGAATATGTGTATGGTTCTACACACATCAAAAAAAGTATGAAATTACTTGCAAAAGCTGATATATTTTCAAAATTTAACTTTAACATAATCAAGAGAAAATGTTTACGTTATATCTTTTTTATTTAAAAATACACTCTCTGAAATTTAAAAATATGACTTTATTATTTTTTAGTATAATAAAATTAATAATTCAATCCTAAGGCGATTGTAATAGAACTTTGATAGAAATAAAAAGATAGTTAAAACAAACTTAAAAAGCTTTAATTAATAAATTGTTGTTTATCTAATATAAAATAACTCCTCTGGCTCGAACACATATGGAGATCCTCCTAGGCATGCTGAGGACCAAGTTAGTAACCTGTCCCATTCTTGAACAGCAGCTTCCCTGAGCTGCGGCACTGTCTGCGGTGGTGGCTGCCGGTTCCAAACAGCTTGCTTAAGAGCATCCCACGCGTGCTCTATTGGGTTTAAGTCAGGAGAGCCGGCAGGTCAGTCTAACCTTGTGATTTCCTATTCTCGGAGAGCAGCATTGACTCGTTGAGCTCGATGTACGGGCGCATTATCGTCACTCAGTACAAATTGATGCCCATCGTTTACTCGGAAAGGTCTGACGATTCCATCAATAGCGACTGTTTTGTATCAGTCTGCCGTCATGAAGCCTTGATAAGGGATTAATGCCGTTCAAGCCCCAATCATAATACCACCACAAAAGGACACTGATTTCCCGCCTTGCTGAACCGTTCCAGTTTCAGCCATTCTTTGCCTTTCAGAGTCTCCAGGTCTTCTCCAAACAAGGACACGTTGGTTATCTGGATGATACTGATTCGCGATTCGTCAACAAAGAGGCAGTTTTGTCAAATGTTTTCCTCTTCGTCTTTTTCGTTTTGCCGGAGCCCAGCCTACTGTAATCTCCGTCGCTGACGTTCCCGTGAATTCAAAAGTGCTCGCCAAGACCTCCGTTCTCGTAATCAAGCCTTGTGTAAGCAATTCCGAATGGTCTGAGTGCTAACTTTAAGTCAGGATGCGGCCCGTATTTCTGCTTTTAATTTAGTGGCGGTTGTTGTTGGGTCGCGGGTTACCAGCAACCTGATGTAGCGCTTTTGAGCCAAAACAGTTGGGCGACCGCTGCGGGGTCGATCAGCTAAATTACCCATGCCGTGGTACCTCTGCAACGTGGTTACTACACAGGATTGGGATATGGCAATTCTGCGTGCTATTTCTCTCGTAGAATAACCTTTTTCCCTCAAAGTGACAATTCTGACACGTAAAACATCTGATAAACCTCGTGGCATTTTGTAATCACAACTTTTCGTGAAAAAATATTTTAAATTTTACAGTAGGCTGGGCTCCGGCAAAACGAAAAAGACGAAGAGGAAAACATTTGACAAAACTGCCTCTTTGTTGACGAATCGCGAATCAGTATCATCCAGATAACCAACGTGTCCTTGTTTGGAGAAGACCTGGAGACTCTGAAAGGCAAAGAATGGCTGAAACTGGAACGGTTCAGCAAGGCGGGAAATCAGTGTCCTTTTGTGGTGGTATTATGATTGGGGCTTGAACGGCATTAATCCCTTATCAAGGCTTCATGACGGCAGACTGATACAAAACAGTCGCTATTGATGGAATCGTCAGACCTTTCCGAGTAAACGATGGGCATCAATTTGTACTGAGTGACGATAATGCGCCCGTACATCGAGCTCAACGAGTCAATGCTGCTCTCCGAGAATAGGAAATCACAAGGTTAGACTGACCTGCCGGCTCTCCTGACTTAAACCCAATAGAGCACGCGTGGGATGCTCTTAAGCAAGCTGTTTGGAACCGGCAGCCACCACCGCAGACAGTGCCGCAGCTCAGGGAAGCTGCTGTTCAAGAATGGGACAGGTTACTAACTTGGTCCTCAGCATGCCTAGGAGGATCTCCTCATGTGTTCGAGCCAGAGGAGTTATTTTATATTAGATAAACAACATCATTAAAAATATTTTTTAATTGCATGCAAATAATTAATAATTACAATAAAATAATAAAAGGACTGGAAAAGGATAGTTAACACAGTCAATTAAGTTCAGTTTTAATTTGAAAAATTAAATAAATATTCAAAATATTCAATTAAAATCACTACTGAATTGAAGTTATTAGTCCATATGTAATTAGCACTTGTAAGTAACTAAAACACGTTGTGTCTATATAGAAACTAGAAACATGTGGATAAATATTATAAATATGAAAACAGTGATCAGAGGCGACGAGCGTGCCAACATTGTTTTTGACAACGCGATCATCTTATGGAGCTCCGTGGATCGTTCAAAGTACCTTTCGAACAGATGTCTAATAATGGTAATAATCCACCATTATTAGACACTAACATTCATAACGCGCCCGCGGCCAACTTCATGGTGTTACTATTGTGTTACAGTGATGTGCGCGCATCTCGAAATTTCACTCACATGATTTTTTCATAACGCGCCCGCGGCCAACTTCATGCTGTTACTTTTTGGGTTACAGTGATGCGCGCGCATCTAAAAATTTCACTCTCATCATTTTTTCATAACGCGCCTAAAGAAGTATAACTTCAAAAATATCTATTTATCAAAATTCGACACATTTACTATGTTTTTGACATGGCATTAACTATACTCAAATTTAACTATCGATTAAACAACACGGCCTAAGTCTTAATTCAAATTAAGCAATTTAGTGCAGGTGTGCTTAAGATTCTTCACCTCTACCTTGCTTCTAACAAAATAATGGGTATATTTTTTATTATTTCAGCATTTAACTGCTAGATGTATAAATCTAAAAGATAAATTGGAGGTTACCTACAATGCGAAGAGATGGCGCTGCCTTGCAGCCTAAGAAAGGTTAGAGAAAATTCGACATGGCCATCATAGTAGATTGCGATAGGTGTCTGATGAAATGAGACTCAACTGCTGGATAACTAGTTTACTTGGTTTGTATTAATTATAAAATTTACGTTACAATAATAAATTTGATGTTGCTGTGATCGAGTCTCAAACCGCAATGATTTTACGTATTAAATGACGTGCCGTCGTTCGAAGTTGTTGCCGCTGTTTTCCACTCAGGCGTTGTGTGGCCTGAACATGTTCCCCCCCTCGAAAGCTTCAGGGTTTCGAAGTCTCTTCTAATGAGAGTAGGGAGCAGATATTGTGGACAGCTCTGCGCACGATGCCCTTCGAAGTGTTGATATCTGCGACTCTGGATGTTCTGTCGGAGCCGGGATAAAGCTTATAGATGCGCCCCATGCGCCATTTCAATGGAGGTAGATTAGCTTCCTTGATCACGACGAAATCCCCTTCTTGGAATCCTCTTTGTTGCACTCGCCATTTGGATTTTTGTTGCAACTCATTCAGGTACTCGGTCCGCCAACGTTCCCAAAAGTGCTGGCGCATCTTCTCCAGAAGTCTGTATCTGTCGAGTCGGTTCAGGTTGGCTTCCAACAGGTTCTCAGCAGGCAGAAATGTGAGTGGTTTGCCGATCAGGAAGTGCGCAGGAGTCAAAGGATCTAGGTCGTTAGGGTCTGAGGAAAGAGGAGTTAAGGGTCTAGAATTAAGGATGGCTTCAATTTGCGTGAATAAAGTTGATAGCTCTTCAAACGTTAGATGTTTATCACCTAAAATCCTAACTAAATGGTGTTTTGCGGACTTGACACCTGCCTCCAATAATCCTCCAAAGTGAGGAGAGTAAGCCGGAGAGAATTTAAATTGGATTCCCACTATTTAATTTTAGAAATTTTGTAATTTCGTTATTCGCGCCGACAAAATTTGTACCATTATCGCAATATAGTTGCAAAGGTTTACCTCTGCGAGAAATAAAGCGTCGCAAACATAAAATAAAAACCTCAGTGGACAGGTCGCTGGCTACTTCAAGGTGCAAAGCCTTAGTGCTAAAACAAATGAAGAGACATAGGTAGCATTTAGTTATTTTGCAACCGCGCCCTTTGCGATCGGTAATGTAGAATGGCCCAGCGAAGTCGACGCCGCTGACGTGGAAAGGTTGGTTTGGAATCACTCTACCAGACGGTAAGTTTCCCATTATGGGATTGAATGATTTCGCTTTCATTAATTTACAAAGTTTGCAATTATTGACTGTCCCTCGTGCCAATACTCTGCCTCTTAAAGGCCAAAATCTATTGCGTATATTACTTAGTAAGAGTTGAGGCCCGCAATGGAGCAGTTTTACATGTTGATGTGCAAACAGTATCTTGGTGAAATTATTTAGAATCTATATACTCACACGTAAGTGAGTGAGATCCAAGACCTGACCACACGCGGTGTTTGGAGACACGTTCCTGGAGACAAAAACCCAGCAGACCTAGCATCTCGAGGAGTAAATCCCAGATCTATTCAATCTGCTCGTCTATGGTGGGAGGGTCCATCTTTTCTTACGGAGAACCCATGTGACTAGGCCGAACATAGGATCACGAAACATTCTGGATCTCCCTGAAACAAAAACTGACAAATCCATAAAAATAAATTCTTCAAAATTATTTAACCTACAATGTATGAACCAACCATCGGCTGCGGATGTCTGCGGTGTTGTGGAGTTTGACAGACATTCATGCTTCACAAGACTTCAGAGGTCCACTGCATACATCTTGCGTTTCATACACAATTCAAAAAACAAAAAACCAAAATTTACAGGTCCCTTAAATCTTGATGAACTAGACAGTGCTCTTAAAGTTTTAATACAACAACATCAAAGTGAATGTTTTGCAAGCGAAATAAAAACAATAAGAAACAAACAAAGCTTACCTTCAAAATCGCGAATCTTGTCACTCAGTCCATTTCTCAATAATGATGGCATTCTTTCTGTAGGGGGACGTTTGCAAAATTCTGATGAACCTTATGAAAGGAAGCATCCTGTACTATAATTTTCTAATAATAATTTCACCAAGATACTGTTTGCACATCAACATGTAAAACTGCTCCATTGCGGGCCTCAACTCTTACTAAGTAATATACGCAATAGATTTTGGCCTTTAAGAGGCAGAGTATTGGCACGAGGGACAGTCAATAATTGCAAACTTTGTAAATTAATGAAAGCGAAATCATTCAATCCCATAATGGGAAACTTACCGTCTGGTAGAGTGATTCCAAACCAACCTTTCCACGTCAGCGGCGTCGACTTCGCTGGGCCATTCTACATTACCGATCGCAAAGGGCGCGGTTGCAAAATAACTAAATGCTACCTATGTCTCTTCATTTGTTTTAGCACTAAGGCTTTGCACCTTGAAGTAGCCAGCGACCTGTCCACTGAGGTTTTTATTTTATGTTTGCGACGCTTTATTTCTCGCAGAGGTAAACCTTTGCAACTATATTGCGATAATGGTACAAATTTTGTCGGCGCGAATAACGAAATTACAAAATTTCTAAAATTAAATAGTGGGAATCCAATTTAAATTCTCTCCGGCTTACTCTCCTCACTTTGGAGGATTATTGGAGGCAGGTGTCAAGTCCGCAAAACACCATTTAGTTAGGATTTTAGGTGATAAACATCTAACGTTTGAAGAGCTATCAACTTTATTCACGCAAATTGAAGCCATCCTTAATTCTAGACCCTTAACTCCTCTTTCCTCAGACCCTAACGACCTAGATCCTTTGACTCCTGCGCACTTCCTGATCGGCAAACCACTCACATTTCTGCCTGCTGAGAACCTGTTGGAAGCCAACCTGAACCGACTCGACAGATACAGACTTCTGGAGAAGATGCGCCAGCACTTTTGGGAACGTTGGCGGACCGAGTACCTGAATGAGTTGCAACAAAAATCCAAATGGCGAGTGCAACAAAGAGGATTCCAAGAAGGGGATTTCGTCGTGATCAAGGAAGCTAATCTACCTCCATTGAAATGGCGCATGGGGCGCATCTATAAGCTTTATCCCGGCTCCGACAGAACATCCAGAGTCGCAGATATCAACACGTCGAAGGGCATCGTGCGCAGAGCTGTCCACAATATCTGCTCCCTACTCTCATTAGAAGAGACTTCGAAACCCTGAAGCTTTCGAGGGGGGGAACATGTTCAGGCCACACAACGCCTGAGTGGAAAACAGCGGCAACAACTTCGAACGACGGCACGTCATTTAATACGTAAAATCATTGCGGTTTGAGACTCGATCACAGCAACATCAAATTTATTATTGTAACGTAAATTTTATAATTAATACAAACCAAGTAAACTAGTTATCCAGCAGTTGAGTCTCATTTCATCAGACACCTATCGCAATCTACTATGATGGCCATGTCGAATTTTCTCTAACCTTTCTTAGGCTGCAAGGCAGCGCCATCTCTTCGCATTGTAGGTAACCTCCAATTTATCTTTTAGATTTATACATCTAGCAGTTAAATGCTGAAATAATAAAAAATATACCCATTATTTTGTTAGAAGCAAGGTAGAGGTGAAGAATCTTAAGCACACCTGCACTAAATTGCTTAATTTGAATTAAGACTTAGGCCGTGTTGTTTAATCGATAGTTAAATTTGAGTATAGTTAATGCCATGTCAAAAACATAGTAAATGTGTCGAATTTTGATAAATAGATATTTTTGAAGTTATACTTCTTTAGGCGCGTTATGAAAAAATGATGAGAGTGAAATTTTTAGATGCGCGCGCATCACTGTAACCCAAAAAGTAACAGCATGAAGTTGGCCGCGGGCGCGTTATGAAAAAATCATGTGAGTGAAATTTCGAGATGCGCGCACATCACTGTAACACAATAGTAACACCATGAAGTTGGCCGCGGGCGCGTTATGAATGTTAGTGTCTAATAATGGTGGATTATTACCATTATTAGACATCTGTTCGAAAGGTACTTTGAACGATCCACGGAGCTCCATAAGATGATCGCGTTGTCAAAAACAATGTTGGCACGCTCGTCGCCTCTGATCACTGTTTTCATATTTATTTGTTTGTTTCTTATTGTTTTTATTTCGCTTGCAAAACATTCACTTTGATGTTGTTGTATTAAAACTTTAAGAGCACTGTCTAGTTCATCAAGATTTAAGGGACCTGTAAATTTTGGTTTTTTGTTTTTTGAATTGTGTATGAAACGCAAGATGTATGCAGTGGACCTCTGAAGTCTTGTGAAGCATGAATGTCTGTCAAACTCCACAACACCGCAGACATCCGCAGCCGATGGTTGGTTCATACATTGTAGGTTAAATAATTTTGAAGAATTTATTTTTATGGATTTGTCAGTTTTTGTTTCAGGGAGATCCAGAATGTTTCGTGATCCTATGTTCGGCCTAGTCACATGGGTTCTCCGTAAGAAAAGATGGACCCTCCCACCATAGACGAGCAGATTGAATAGATCTGGGATTTACTCCTCGAGATGCTAGGTCTGCTGGGTTTTTGTCTCCAGGAACGTGTCTCCAAACACCGCGTGTGGTCAGGTCTTGGATCTCACTCACACGTAAGTGAGTGAGATCCAAGACCTGACTAATTTCTTTTGAAAAGTGGCAATGAGTTTTTTTATTATTGTTGGTGGCATAGTAGCTGTCTGCAGTGGGACCAGCCACTATCCACCCCAATTCTGTTTCTCGTAATATTGGCCTATGAGGCCCTAAAATTACCTTACTCGGTTTTAGAAGTTCCCAAAATATATCTGCGCCTAATAACATATCAATTTCAGATGATTGATGGAAATTCGGGTCGGCAAGTTCGACAAAACTAGGAATTCCCAAATCTTGTATACACACTGTAACTTGAGGTAATTTGTCTGTTATCTGAGGTAATATAAAACATTTGATCATTGCGCTAAATGAATTGTGCGTTGACTGGAGACGTAGCTGACAATGTTCTGTTACGTTTAAAATGGAGTTCCCTATGCCTGAAACACATTTATAACGATTATTGTTTCGTAGCAAACCAATTTTCCTCTGAGCCCTTTCGCTGATGAATGAGGACTGGCTTCCACAGTCCAACAAAGCTCTGAGAGTAAATGTTTGGTTATTATTTTTTATTTTGACTAATGCCGTAGAGAGGAGTGCTTGACCACTGGAGGTAGCAGACATAGTCACAGAAGTGGAGCTAGATGGAGAATCAATGGCAGGAGTAGGTAAGTTGCATTCATTTGTAGTGTTTGTACTTTCATTGTTGGCATGATTTTTTCGTGACGATTGTAATGAATTTTGTTTGTGTATTAATGTATTATGTTTTTTATAGCAAATTCTGCAGCCACCCAGTCTACAAGAGTAAGCCTGGTGGCCACTACGGAAACAATTATTGCATAGTTTTAAGGAAGTAAGTTTAGAAATTCGCTCACTAACGGGCATCGATTTAAATATAGTACACTCATATAATTTGTGTTTTGTTTACAGATGGGACAAAGTCTGAGTGGGGATGAAGGAGCAACAGCAGAGCCAACAAAAGATTTCACGTTAGGAATACTGTGCCGTTTTTCATGTTTATTAATTGAAAGTTTGCTGGCATTTATAGTTTCTAAAACAGTAGCTCGTTGACGAAGAAAATAATAAAAATCCTCCAATGTGGGAGAATCCTTATTACTCCTATATTCCTCCTATGTTCTAGAAGTCACACTATCCAACTTTCCTGAGGCCATATAAATAATAATCGTATCCCACTTGTCAGTCGGTTCGCCTAGTGAATTTAACGCATTTAAATTTTTAGATAAGGTATCAATTAAATTACGAATACCGCTGTAGGATTCCTTAGTGAGTTGTTCAATTGAAAACAAACATTTAATGTGCTCTTCTATCAAAAGACGCTTATTATTATACCGATCGCAAAGTACAGACCAGGCAATTGTATAATTATCTGATGAAACTGTGACAGAATTAATCACCGAAGCAGCCGGCCCTTCCAAATATGACTTAAGATAATGAAATTTACTAATATTATCAATGTTTTCATTCTCATGTATCAAAGATAAATACATGTCGCGAAAAGCTAACCAAAGATGTGGATTTCCATTGAAAGGAGCAATTTTTAATGGCGGTAATTTAATGTTGATACTCTTAGAACTTGTGTTAGATAAAGATTCCACCTTTTGTTTGTTTTCAAAGAATTCCAACAAAGATTGAGCTTGTGCTATCAAATTAAGGAAGCTATTTTCTGTTGTTTCCCGTTCATGCATTTGTATAGTGGTATCTTCATCCAACATTTCTATTTGCGATTGAATTTCCTCGAAATTGCACGACAGGTCACGCACTTTATTACAACGCAAACGCAGTTCATTCAATATAACCGGAGTAGTTTCTTTGCAATCTAACAAAGGCAACAAATATTTCTCAAATAATGTTAAACGAGCTCTTATTTGTCCCCTTTGTTTGATAAGATCCTTTAAGGTACTCATTTTGCCGGCGAAACAACGATTAAAACAGTATAATATTCAATGTTTACACGAATACGAAACTAAATTTACAAAAATAAATAATAATGAATAGTGTACGTTACGTTGAATGCCGGGAGTGGAGATAACAATACCGGTTTCGCAGCCAGCTGATCGGTGGCAGGCACTGTGCACGCTTGTTGGAATGCGCGACCGCAACACAGCAGAATCCGAATTAATTTCTTGTATTGAATTCCGTTATGCACCTGAAATTATTCAGCAATCGTGTTTAAAATATTGTAATAACTTTATTTTTAAATAGAGGACGCTTTTATATTTGTTAGTAACGACAAATTGTATTCACTTGTTACACTATGTCTGACACTGTGTAACACAGCGCAACACAAAATTTTAGTATTGCAAAATAACGGCTAATTACTATAAATATATGGGGATTCAGGAATCAATATCCAACAAAACACCGTTTTAAGCTAATATATGTGGTATTAAAGATGTATTTTAATGAAAAAGATGCAAAATGTAAAATATTTTTTATGCGCGGGTGGTTTCGTGCACTTTTAACTAACGAAATTTTACTCACGCAAATTAAAGTAAGTGGATGGAATAGGTGAATAATAATTATAGGAATATTAGCGCACTTCCCTCGGAATGATGGCTGCAGCTGGATACCGGCGAGTTCCTGAAGGATAGTCCGTCTTCCCAATCTAGATGTCGATCTGAAGGTCGATCAGGTTGCGATCGATTTTTCTTGATTTGATCACGTCGGGGTCACCATTTGATTGCGATAGGTGTCTGATGAAATGAGACTCAACTGCTGGATAACTAGTTTACTTGGTTTGTATTAATTATAAAATTTACGTTACAATAATAAATTTGATGTTGCTGTGATCGAGTCTCAAACCGCAATGATTTTACGTATTAAATGACGTGCCGTCGTTCGAAGTTGTTGCCGCTGTTTTCCACTCAGGCGTTGTGTGGCCTGAACAATCACCGCGGTAGCATAATGGACAGTGCATTCACCCGGATAGCGAAGGGTGTGGGTTCAAGTCTCGTCTGCTGCCTGGTCCTGGATTTTTTCTAGTAAAAATTTCTTTACATTTAGTAAAAATAGGTAGGTAGTTTTTTCAAAAATTTCAAGCAACGATACCTTATTGCTAGACATATTGTAATTAAATAACATAAAAATAAACTTAAATTGCATATAGTTAGTAAGGAAATTAATTCTCCGCAATCATGGGCGTTCCATTTACCACATGTCCATTACACAGTGTATAATTAAAGTGACGGAAGCATTTTGAGGGTATTCGGATTTATGTTAAAAGTTTGTTCAGGTGGAAAATTACCTGTCGCGAACATTAATGCCCCGTCATCGTAAGTGGGAATACACACTGGGAGCGAGGGTCACACAAAACGATCACGATTGAAATGTGGTATGTGCTGTGATATACCTATATGCAAAATATCTCAAAAGCTCGGAAAAATATAGAATGCATATATGTGTATTTATATATCCAGCTAATTTGGCGCGTAGATAACTACGGCGATTCTGTAAAATAAAATGTCATTTCCGATTTCTGTAGATGCCATTTGAGACATTAGTTTGATATGCGTTACGCCATTACACGGCAAAATGTCGCTATGTCTGTAGAAGCAGCCAGTATTAGATTTGACATTTGTCAGTAATTCGAATAAATCAGATACTAAGTGAGATTGCATCTTACAGATGCCTATGCAGAAGTCTTTTGCAGTGTTTTTTCAATTCGACCTTAGAGCATTTATACCCTCTAAGAAGTCGACAGTCCACCTCTTACAAGACTTAATGATTTGTAAGGGGTTGACTGTCAATTTGACTAAACAGTCATAAAAAAAATTACTTTATAATTTACTAGCGGCCGACGGTATAATTTACTACTTTAAAATGCCTCAGAAACCTAACATTAAAAATATCCTATGTCTCAATCCAGGTATTACACTATATGTGGGCCAAATTTCATCCAAATATATTCAGTAGTAGTAGTAATTGCGTGATTGAGTAACAAACATACAAACACAAACTTTCACTTTTATAATATTAGTAGGAGGTTTATATTTTATTTTAAGCATACTGTTTGATGTATAATTCAGACTCAAGTTAGTTAGTAGAAAGAGAATTCTACTAGAAACAAGACACTGGACCGAATTTAAAGTTTTATTTCTAGTAAAATCTCTCTTAAAATAACTTTATCACAGATCGCGGACAGTATTAGCCTAATAAAAAAAGTGGACGAGTGCGAGTCGGACTCGCCCATGAAGGGTTCCGTAGCAGCAAGTAACATAATATAAAAGTTTTTGTAGTTCTTTGTAACTTTGATCGATGTTTTAATAATAGTGTATTTTTAAAAGTAAATTGCGGTTTATGATTTATGATGTATTAATAAAAGAAATCTTACTAGATCTCGTTCAAACCAGTTTTGGATGGAATTTTATTTATTTTAGAAGTTAAAGGGGGGTGGGGGGTGAGGGGATACATATTTTACCACTTTGGAAGTGTGTCTCGCGCAAACTATTCAGTTTAGAATAAAATTAATGTAGTAACCTCAATATAATTTTTGAAGACCTATCCATAGAAACCACTCGTATGGGTTTGATGAAAAAAAAATCGAGTTACACTTTTAAGTATGGGGAACTCCCAAAACTTATTTTTTTTTCTATTTTTGTGTGAAAATCTTATTGCGGTTCACAGAATACATCAGCTCTTATAGTTTCGGAAAAAAGTTACTGTGAAATACGGTTGGATAGACAGACATGACGTAATCCATAAGCGTACCGTTTTTTGCCATTTGGCTACGAAACCCTAAAAAAGCAAAACTAACATGGACCATTTTAGAACTGTTAAGTGTATTTAAAAATAGCTTTTCATTGGTAGTAACTGACAGCTAGTCGTGTGTGGACGAGACCAGGTTGGGTTTAGAACGCCGCTGCCGGTTTAACGTGTGGCTGTGACGTGTTAAGTGCTGTTTGGCTTTACAGCATTCACGTTTGAAGTCTTCGCCGTCGCAAGCGAATAAAAGATTCTAGCAACTTATTTATAGAATTGTTCATTCTTTAAATTCTGAACGAACCCCATTAGGTTCTTTGTGAGTGAGGAGAATGTTGCTTAATTTATTTATCCGTCTGTTGACAGTCGGCCATTGTAGCGATATTTCGTGCGAAGAAAAACCTTTATATGTTCTTGACATGCATACATAATCAGATCGCTGTTTTTAAGATGCTTTCTTCTATGTTATCTTTGTGTGCACTATTGAGAATTACACCAGAATTAAGAGAGGCATATCGGACTCTCCGTTCGTATTGGAGCGCCCGCCGGGGAAAGTAGCATCCACTAAAATCACTACATTTTAATCGTGTTGTGTGGCTGATGGTAAGGTTCCAGGGCTCCACGAGGTAGGTATAATTATTATCACTTGAATCTAAACTTCAGACCATTTAATTTTATTTGCAAAAGTAAGACTTTGATCTAAGTGTCACCGCACACGGGCCACACGCCACAGCCACAAACGCCGCCACAAGAAGCTAGAAGCGGCTACTAAAGTGGCTGCAGCGCGCGACAGCGACCGACTAAGGTAAGGGAGAGATGGGTGGGGAATCGCGCGAGTGACGTGTGGCGGCGTTTTGTATCGGCGCATTAAGTGGCCGGTGCGGGCCACAAGAAGCGAGCAACGACGATTTGTAGCGTGTGGCGGCCACCGGCGTATCGTGTGTGGCGAGTCCATATAAAATGTATGAAAACTACAAGAAATATGCCGGCGGCGGCGTTTTGTGGTTGTGGTCGGTGGCCCGTGTGCGGCGACACTGAAGGACACTACTGATGTATTTGTTTCTTAGGTTTTCAGGCCCATCACTCAAGTTTCAACGGGTAAGATGCACTGATTTTATTTATTTATTGACGTTTCGCATCCTTTGCTGGAATGCGTCGTCGGAATAATGATTTTTTTATTTACATTGTCCAGCTACCTTCGAAAGACTTTTAAAACTTTATGAATTTATTACGTTATTTCATAAAGAAAGTACTTTATCTAATTCATTTTTAAAATTTTGAGTTTATTTAACCCGGCGTCAGCACAGTCAAAATATGCATCAACGACAGTAGGGTTGGGTCGAGAGGACCCGTATAAGAAAACGCCATAATTACAAAAGTTAAAATAAATTTGGTTTGTGGTTGTACTATCTGTATAAAACGATTATCGTTATAAGTTTTGAGTAGAAAAAAACACAACATGATACGAAACTATCTTTTTAATGTCATTTTCATAAAAGTGTCACAAAATATTAACAAAATGGACTACCTCTGTCTTAAAGTAATAAAATTTTAATAAAACTAAAATTTTTTCTATAACATAAACTAATTTGTTACATGTTAATCAAATCTTTAGTAAACTAATAATATTGTACTATTTGTATCAGTCTCATACGTCAGTCATAGTATCCTTATCATCTGCGCAATCTCGGCAGTACAACATTGCATTCTCACTGCAGATGTATTTGCATATATAGCTCCGAAAAGTATTAGTTTTCTATCTTTTTTGGCAGAACAGTCTTGGCATCTCTTTCTTACATTAAGTATCTTCACAGGTGGCTCCTCATCAGGTACCTACTCATAAAAACTCTCTTATTCTTTTGCGCATAAGTCTTGGCAACTGAATGACATCTTTACGATTGCGCAAATGCTCACGAACCAGTAAAAGGCCTAAGTTTCTTTAGAAATTGGCGTTATGTAATATGTACGCATTTATTTCAGACATATTTGCCAAAAATAACAAAATAAACAATATAAAACAACAATAAAACATTTTTTTAAACGGCGCAAAATTACGACACGCATAGTATGGTTGGGTCATATTTACCTTTTTCGTGTTTGGCCGTGTCTATCACTCGCTGCGGCCGCAACACGACTGATTGGCGAATCCCACGTGGAGGGGGGACCATTAGCTCCAGCTACTCAGAAGTTTGGCAAAGTCGCACAAACATTTTAAGAAACACGCTCATTTGAAAACTGCTCGGGTCAAATAGACCCAACTGTGCGAACGCCGGGTTAAAATAAAATCAATAAATTAATAAAATCAGTGCATCTAACCCGTTGAAACTTGTTTTAGGCAATACTAATGTAAAAAATAGTAAACTGCACAACTCAATGTGAACATAAACTTGGTTCCAATTGCTTGTTGTGCTGTGGTTCCTAATTTTAGTGGTCGTACAATCCTCAGAGGCACACACTAGCCATTACAATTTTAAAGGCAAACACATAACATTAAACAATTTCCACGGAGCAAACATTCCTAAGCACTTTCGTAGCGTCTAAGTCCATTATCTTTCTGTAAACTTGAATCAGATTTCAGTAAAGGTGTTTGACCAAGCGTTGTTACTCTGTGTAAACACCATTAAAGGGGTGTGATTAAGCCCGTTTTTGCTTAGCAAGTGGCTTTTTAATTACCGTCTAACCTGTAATTGCTAAGTGAAAGCCTTTGAGGGCCCGACCGGTTACCATTTATTAAGTTGGAGTAGAACGTTGTTAAGTATTTTGGGTAATGTTACGTTTAATGGTAATGGCTTCAGTAAACCAAATAAGAGTTGAGTACGTATAATTATTTAAATAACGTTTAGTTATTATATTTTATTTTGTGAGAAATCATCATCATCAGCCTATTAATGTGCAACTGTAATTGTTTTGCCTTGTTTTGTATTTTATTCGTGTTCTTTACGTTACTGTTGTGCAATAAAGTATTATTATCTTAATGTCCCATGTCCCCACTGCTGATGACTTACCACACCTGCCCAGTGCGGATTGGCGGATGCTAACGACTGCAGATGCAGCCGGGACCAACGGCTTAACATGGCTTCCGAAGCACAGAGGAACTCGAAATAGAAGATTTTTGGTCACCCATCCAATAACCGACCATTGCGAAAGTTGCTTAACTTCAACGATCGCATCGGAACTGGTTATTGGTTAGCGAACCACCTGCGCCATTGAGCTCGTCGCGAGAAATAAACACACATTTTTCCTCATTGTTGTTAGAAAAAAGATAGTGACGTAGACCTCTTTTTCTTCAATTGAAGCTTCCGTCTGATGCCTCCGCTACTCGTCGACAGATGCATCTGCAGATGCCAACTTCGTCCGCTAACGTGTAGACGTAGTTTGCGCCTACGTCTGTCATCAATTCGTGAGTTGATGGTTTTTGTGACACGCAACAAAGGGATTCAGCGCGGAAGTTGTCTATCCACACGTCTTACGACGCGAGTGGTATTGGTGATGCACCTCAAGTAGTAGTTAAAAGTACTAAATAAATCAATAATTGCGGCAGCTACGAGCTCAACATTAATTTTTAGCGTTGTATGCGTACTACGAGTTGCGTCTGTCGAGAATGAAGACAGACTAAATGACCTACAGACGTCGTCAGACGTGCGTTCGGCTCGTGGTAATCCATCTGCTGGTGCATATGGCTAAAATTGCGTTAAGCGGAATTCCGTACGGATTAATCTAGATACGCGGCAGCGTGCCAACCAAGTTCAAGCAAAGGAACTGGCTAGCCAGCGCCGAGTGTAATATTACACGAACCACGGGCGGGGGATGGTCAAACAAGAAACTTGCTTGATGATCACCTAATCTCAGTATCTGTCCGATACTGGTGGAGGTGCCTAAACCCCCATAACTTGGGTTGCGGGAAAATAATAATTTTGCGTGCTCAATACTTATATGGAGAGGCTAACCCTAGGCGTAGGTTAAAAGTGGACTGTATCTGGGGGGCGGTAATACACAATCAAATATTATTAAAAATACAAAATAAACTGCGCCTTGCAAATGCCTTATCTAATTAAGGATGGAGAAAATGGTTGAAGACCTGGAGACAAAGGAAAGGAATATGCGCACTTACCTCAGCACACCATCCGTTTGGTCGCAAGTCGTCCTTCAAGCACTTATATCGAAAATAAATCGTTTGCCGGCACAGATTTTGTATTTATATATAATTTACAATGTAAAGTGTTCACCAATATGAATGATCGCACAGTAATTTTTGGATATTACATCACAACATGTGTCTTCCATTACAACGTTCACAAGAGAGAGGCGGAAAAAGTATAATGTCCTATGCACTCCGCGGTGTCGTCGAAAAGCAGGACGGCCATAGCTAAAAGTGCACATGTATGAAAAGAATGGGAGACAGATTGGATTAATGCAATTGCAAGTGCATAAACTACCCTATAATGAAATTATTAAAAGCCCGCAAAATACGAAATCCATCATCCCCCCCGCCTTGAAGAAACCCTTCAACAAAGGGAAAATTAATCCGCATATCGTACCATAGCGGAGCGGTTAAATATATTAAGGCGAGTAGCGAGTAAAAAAAAACCAAAAAGTAAACTAAACTAAAATGTATTTGTCTAAGTGACAACGTAAACTAAATAGATAGAAATAGTCTATGACTCTATGTAGTCGGAAGCGGGCATAGCCGCACAACTGGACGCTTGTAAACGCCAGCCTTTGTTTTTACTTCCGCAACGCGAATAATTCCATCCCTACCAGGGTATAGACAGGTTACAATTCCTAAAGGTGACTGTAATGGTGGAGCGTTATCAATATTTAACAACACTATTGTGCCTACCGTTATAGGATTCGAAGGAGTATTCCATTTTTCACGCGATTGCAAATTATGTAAATATTCAGATTGAAATTGTTTCCAAAAAGATTACACAGACTTATCCATTAAAGAGAAACGAGACAATAAGCGCAATCGCTGCTCGGTCAAGTCAGCCGCGGGTAAATATTCTAGAGGAGCGGTACATAAAAAATGTGAAGGCGTAAGTGCAAGCGGTTCTGACGGATCGTAACTTAAAACATAAAGAGGCCGGCTATTAAGAACCGCCTCTATTTGAGTGAGTACAGTAGACATCTCCTCAAACGTAAGGATTTGTTTACCAATCACGCGAAATAAAAGTGACTTGACGCTCTTAACGTTCGCTTCCCATATGCCACCAAAGTGACTAGCCGTAGGAGGGTTCATACGCCACGTAATGCGGTGCTTCGCGAGCTCACAACTAAATGTTTTATAATAATCATCAGAGAGTAGAAACTCATAAAGTTCATTAAAATAAGCTTTCGTAGCGACAAAATTCGTGCCGTTGTCAAATAAACAAAAAAATTGTGTTTAAACGCATCAATAAATGAAGCGGAAGTTAAATTTGAAACAAGTTCTATATGAACTGCTTTAGTAACTAGACATATAAATATACATATATAAGCTTTTACGCTATGAACACCACGTTTACGGTACGGCGTAATATAAAGTGGACCAGCGTAATCTACACTCGTATGTAGAAATGCATTACATTTTTCTAATCTACACTTAGGCAAATCTGCCATAGGCGGAAATATATATTTGGGGTTCAACCGGAAACAAATGTTGCATAGGTGAATGCTTTGACGAACAATACGTCTAGCTGAAATTATCCAATATTTGGATCTTAATAAGGAAATTAATAACTGCGGCATGGCAATTATTTACGTGATAAAATTCAATTAATAACTCAGTAATACGTCCATGTTTAGGTAATAAAATCGGGTGTTTAGATGAATAATCTAATGTCGAATTCGATAAGCGACCTCCGACTCGTAAAAGTCCGTCACTTAGAAATGAAAATAATTTTCGTAACTTAGGAGAACACGGCTGGCCCTTTGCGATGCATTTTATATCATCAGAAAAATATTGTGTTTGAACTGCGTGAATAATTTTTAACTCCGCGATATTTAAATCTTCAGCGGTAATAACGTTGTTCCGCGGGAGCCTTTTTATAAATCTAAGCGCATATACAGTTGACGAAATAAGCTTTCGCCAAGTGGAACACCGTGAAAGTAATTCTATAAGAGGATGATTAATTGCAGTAACTGCTGTCACGTGAGAAACGGTTTTTTCTTCCGGTAACATTACCCGGTTTGATATAAATTTTTGTATAGGCCAGTCTTTGATAGGCAAAGAGAGCCAAGGCGATCCCTTAAACCAAAGCTCATGCCGAATGAGCTGTAAAGGTGAGAGCCCACGAGACATACAGTCTGCGGGGTTTTGTAGGCCAGCGACGTGATATAAATTATCAGTGGAAATATTATCTTGTATTTGTGAAATGCGGTTAGCAACATAAGTGTTAAATCTATGCGGAGAGGAAACCGACCAACATAAAGCTACTTCGGAGTCCGAAAATGCAGAAATATTATCAATTTTGTATCTCGCAGACAAAGTGTCATATACAGATTTAAGAAGTCGCGGAAGTAAAAGTATACCATTAAGTTCTAAACGGGCTAAAGTTATTTTTGGTTTTGCGGATGCGACGTGTAAATATATTACACAACCGTATGCGGATTCACTAGTGTCCGAAAAAGCTACTAAAGAAACTTTTGAGTATTTTTCAATACCAAAATGGCGCGGATATGATAAATTCGGAGCCGGCGAATTGCGGAGCCAAAGATTGACAATGCGGTAGGGAGGTACGTCATCCCAATCAAGATTCAGAAGCCATAGTTCTTTTATTATTAATTTAGCGTAAAGAATAACAGGTCCAACGAGTCCTAGGACGTCGTATAGACGGGCGGTCGCGTACAAAATAGTACGTTTTGTACAAACAGACGGCAGGTTAGAAGTTTCGAAAACAAACGAATCCAGAGTAGGTAACCAACGCAAGCCTAAAATCCTCAATAAAAAAAATATATTTCCCTCGTCGAAAGAAATAAATTCAGACTGTCGGTGCGACTCCGATATACTGTTAAGCAATTCAGGCGAGTTGGATGCCCATTTGACTAAGTCAAAACCACCGGCCTTGAACAGCTGGATCAACTCTGCAGCTGTCGTGACTGCTTCTCCAAACGAAGAAACAGACGAAGCCTGGTCGTCCATATATATATCTCTTTCTATGATGTCTGCCGCGTTTGAAAACCTATGTCGTTCATCCCTAGCGAGCTAACGTAGCGGAGTGCCAAAAATGGAGAAGATCGGAGACCATATGTCACCCTAGTGAACTCAAAAACTTCTAGCGGGTCATTATTCGAAAATCTATATAATATACGTTGATATTTACAGTGCGATGCGTTAGTATAAATACACAAATACATTTGTTTTACATCTGCAAAAAATGCTATGCGGAAAATGCGAACATTCAAAAGAATGTGAAAAATATCTGCTTGCAAATTGCAACCAGTGAGTAATATGTCATTTAAAGATAGCCCTGTGTCGGTTTTGGCACTGCCGTCCAGCACTGGGCGGACCTTAGTAGTCACTTTGTCGTCGCGAACTACAGGGTCACGGTAATATTATCTATACAGTATTGTGACTCTGCCCTGTCCTTGAAAATAAATGCCTACGGCCGAGCGCTGCGTTAGCACGCGGTAGGGCCGCCCGCCTACAGTATTTTATGTAGTTTTGTTGTTAACGCGAGTCTAAGTAGATTACTCGTTTGTCTCTTTTTTCATCCTAACCACTTATTTATATATTATTCCGGATATTTTGCCCGATGAAAAAACCGAAATACCTAAATATTAGAAACAAATTACGTACTAGTAGATAGTATAAAAAATATTCTATAAAGGTAAGACACCTTTCCAATATTTCAGGTAATTTAAAAAATGATATCTCTGGGTGTGTTATTGAAGAGTTCAAGCAAACAAAAACAGCAATTGTGCTGTTGTACGACATTCATCGTCGTTTGTTCTTTTCCATACTAAATTATGTAGGTATCTACTTAATTAAATCAAATATTTACAATACAAAATGCACGTTAAGCACGGCTAACTGCATAAAAAACAATTCAGACCGTTCGGTCGTCGTTGCGGCGCGGCGGCGCATTCGCGACTGGGTGCCCGCCGAGAGCACATCGAACTCGAGTGGCGTAGGTATGACTCGCTTTCCGACCGTTTTTATGAAGATAGAATACTGTATGATATTATTACCGTGACAGGGTGGTGCGGTAAATAAAAACCTGGGCTGTTGCATAACTCAGGTGCGGTGCGGGATAAAATACCTTTGTTTAGGTATTCACGAATAATTTCGTCATAAGCATTTTTAAGTTTTGGATTTTTAGAAAACTTCCTTTCGAGAAGTAAAAATTGTTTCTTAGCGGTACTATAAGAATTGCCTAATTTATTGGGGTCATCTTTAAAGGGAAGATCAACAGAATAACTGCCGTCAGAGTTACGAACAGTGGTTGAAGAATAAATATATTCGCACTGTTGATCATCGGGACTTAAGAAAATGCGCGAAGGTAACTCTTCAATGGCCCAAAATTTTTCGACAATTTGGTGTAGCGGATCTGAAGTAAAAGCACACAATGTGCGAGTAGTGGGTAGCGGAGAAATAATAGGAGCGTCACGCATAATTCTTGCAAAGCGACAAGTCTGACTAACGACTGTCCGCTTCCCTTTGTAATGTATGCGAGGGCGCACACCGGTAACCTAAGGTCATTTCAAAGGCGGACGGCATACCGTTACGCTGACTTTTAATATGATCATAAAGTAAAATCTCACAAAAAAGTTTAACACCTAAAAGATCAATAGGCCCCGGTTGTGAAAACTCATCATCAGCAAGTGGTAAGTTACGAATAAATGTAATCGCTGCTGCATCTACGCGCGAGTCGGGCAGGTGCGACGTAATCTCCTCAACTATCATGGGCCGTATAGAATATTCACATTTATTATCAAAGCGCGACGAAAATGTGAGTGCGGTTATACCTAATATTTTTTGTGTAGCTCCTCCTATGCCTTGAACTTCCGAATAGCGGGAATTACTATTAATAGAAAGCGGAAGTAGCTTACGACAGGAAGCGGAAATATAATCACTTTGAGAGCCAGGATCAACTAGACATCTCAAATAATGAATGCGGTTATTACAATCGATTACTTTAATTTTCGCAGTCCCTAACAACGTAGTCGTCTGATAACGATATACTAAATCGCAATAGACTGTGCAAACCGATGCATCGTTTTTATTTAAGCGCGGTAAATTATTTTCGACTTTAAATGCAATTGGTGCATGGTTAATATTAGCGGTGCGGGACTGATGAGTCATATCGGACTCGGAACGACTGCCCGTCGCAGGACAGGGCTCGTCAATAGCGGTAGCGGAGTGAGCGGGTACAGTAGCAGCGGCGGACACCACTGCGGCGACGTTGCAATTAGATTTATTTGCATTATTAAAATGTAATAAAGAATGGTGCCGCATAGAACAATGAGAACAAGTATTTTTAGAAGTACAAAAAAATGTTTTATAAAATTACATTTTTCACGTGGAGTTAATTTCATAAAAGACGAACACGAATATAAATGATCGTGCTGTTTATTTTTACACAAAGAACATTTATCGCTTGTATTGGAACCACTTCCCGTGTCCGTATTTACAAAGGATTTTGTCGACGGCATAGGGACGCGGTTATGATTACGTTGTTTGTGTTGCGAGTGTTTAACCGGCTTACTAATGTGCGCGGAACGAGACAAAACTTTACTCTGTTCTTTAATAAATTCAATTAAATTATGATAAGTAGGTATTATATCTTTACGATACGTAATTTCAAACAATTTAATTGTATCTGCGTCTAACTTTTGCGGAGCTAAATGCAAGAAAATAAAATCAGCTAAGTAGTTAAGCTTCAGTTGCTTAAGCGCTTCTACAGAAGAATCAAAATTATTTATAAATAATTCAAGCCCGGTTGAACTAGTATTTGATAGCGGTTTAAAATGTAACAACTGATTAAGGTATGCACATGCGAGTGAGCGAGGATCGTCATACTTCTGCATGAGTGCCTCCCAAATAACAATATAATTTTCTGCGGTGGGAGCCAACCCTGCGCAGACGCTAGACGCCTGTCCCGTTAATTTGCCAACTAGGTAAATTACCTTTTCACTATCAGCGAGCGATGCGTTATCATGAATCATATTTTTAAATTGTTGGTAAAATAAAGGCCAATTTTTAACATCTCCGTTAAATGACATTAAGTCGATAGGCGGAAGGCGGGGTTTAGATTTTAAATTACTTTTTGAATTTGATAATTCATTTGTATTATCAAGCAAAACTTGTTTTATATAACAAAACATAACTTCAAATGTTAACCAGGAATCATAGTCAACCTCGGAATCTGGTTGTAACTGTAAATTTAATATATTATAGAGGAATCTAAAACTTCCTGATAAATCTGAACGTAAAGTTTACATATTTAATGCACTAGCACAAAATGCTTTATAATATTGCGGATCTTTTTCCGATTTTTGTGCGAGCTCATAAATATTTTCTATGCGTTTATAAATAATATCGCGTTTGACTATATAAATAGTCAACTTAGGGTGGGGGTGAGCTTAGCACCAGTAAAGTTTCCTTTAAGCAGGGTTGGTCTAAGAGTGCCCCTTTTTCACACACCTGTCCGATGTGTGATTAAGCATATGGCTTTAGGGGAGAGCGCTACAGTCGTGAAGATCCCTAAGGCAAGCCAGGTATGTTCTCCTTCCCGCGGTTGCCACCTGTTACGCATTGTTCATCCTTTTGATGAAGAGTGCAACCGAAACTACCTGACGCATTTCCCCGTAGAATTCCTCACCTATCCCACTTCCAATCTTTCCTTTCGTAATCCGCCATAATCGACGACGTGGTCACGCCGACATGGGCCAGTCATCCAAAAAACCAGGATGGCAGGTTGAAATGACCACCCGCGTGTTTGCCGTGCGTGGAGACTTGTGCGGAGGGATGAAGGGATCCTGGAGGTTGAGCTGTTGGTAACCACCACAGCAACACGCCTCTTTGGCCCTAATTTCAGCCTAAACGGGAGGCCTCAGGGTGGGGTCAATCGGCTCGACTTAACAACATCAAAGTCTGGCGAGGACTCTGAACCGGCGGGAGCGTTTGGCCCGGTTGCGGACCCATGCGAAAGCGTGGCAATCCAAAACTGGTTACCGGACGTAAACCCACGGGGCTGGAGTCCTATATTCCCGGGGTATTTCTGGCGCATGTACACACTAAGATGTGCAGCGTCCCCACTTTGCGGGCTCCAAGGAGGTTGGAAAGCCGCTGGGAATGAAACACCACACGAACACACATGGAACATAAAAATCTTAATCCTGTTACCAACACTACCAAGCCCGCTGCATCCTCGGAAGCGCAGGCTAAACACCCACTTACGGCTGCGTCCTCAGATGCGCCAAAGCCCGCTGCATCTTCGGAAGCGCAGGCTACACATACATGTACACACGCGGCTGCGTCTTCGGATGCGCCGAACAATAACACCGTCACGGCGCGGAAGGTCATGGACCTTTCTGCTATCGGTGCCGCAATCCCGGACGTCACCCCGAAAGGGACTGCGTCTTGGAGCGTGGAGGTCCGGAGCAGGAAGGTCACTGACAAACCAGCCGTGAAACACACCAACAAACCGCTGCCACCGCCGAAGAAGTCATTGGCTGGCGCAACGCCGGCCAAGGTACTCCGTAATATACGCCGCGCGAAAGCGCGCTTTATTGCGAGACAGAAGCGCGCGCAGGAGACTGGAGGGAGTAAGCAGCCAGAGGCTGCTGAAGAGTCCACTACGGCTCACGCTGCCCGTGTAGGCGAGGAGACCGTCGGTGCGGCTGGCGTAAGCCGGCCAACCAACGAGAAACCCGCTGAAAAGGCACCCCAGAATTCGGACGAGCAAGATCGCAGCGATTTGTTGCGACCACGCTGCAAACGGGCAGGACAAGCCAGGAACAACCGGCCCAAAAAGTCCCAATCGATACCGTCGATGAGAGGACGTCCTGATGACACCATATCGCCTAGAGGGGACACCAAGAGGCCTCGGACTGGTCCGAAGAGTTCAGCAGTAAATTACGCGGACGCGTTGAAGGTCAATGACCTCTGCGTCGCGGTAATGGCGGAACCCTTTCAGGACCTAACCGAAGCACAGGCCTCTAAAATCGAGGAGACATCGAGGGTGCTCTGGATGAGCAAATTTACAAACCGTCCACGATTTCATCCCGTTCACCGGCATTCCGCGGCAAAACAAGGCCTGTATCACATTTTGGCAGTGCAAAAGGCTACTTGGTAAAACCTGGGGTCTTGCACCAAAAATCACAAAATGGCTTTACACAACCATAATCAGACCACTCATCTATGGTGCAATAGTTTGGTGGCCTAGAACCGAAATCAACACCGCAATAAATAAACTGCAGCGTTTTCAAAGATTAGCATGTTCTGCTATGAAATCCACACCCACAAACGCCCTAGAAATAGCGCTTGGCCTTCCGCCACTCGATCTGTTTATACACCAGGAAGCAACCATGGCAGCGCTAAGAATGTATCATCTGGGCTTGTGGACGGAAAACTAGGGACCTCACTCCATAATCTTGGAAAGGGCTATACAATACCAACCTCTTGTAATAGCCCGCTGTGACAAAATCCCGACTACCCTTACATTTGATAAGAAATATCAAATAGAACTACTAGAAACCAACAAGGACTGGTCAGGCACAGACGAACTACGCATATACACTGATGGATCCAAAATACCTGGATCCGGATCAGGCGCAGGAGTCTTCTCACTGGACCTTAACATACATATATCAACAGCACTGGGTAATCACAGCCCAATATTCCAATGCGAATGTATAGCTATTACTCAGGCCGCCACCGCTGTTATTAACAGGAAAGTCACAAACTACAAGATACGTATATTATCTGATAGTATGGCTGTCCTAAGAGCCCTAGATAGCAACAGCAAAACTTCTGGGCTAATACACGAATGTCACCTAGCATTGGAGCGCATAGCAACAGATAACAAGGTTACCCTCCAATGGATCAAGGGACATAGTGGCTCTATGGGTAATGACGCGGCCGACGAACTAGCTAGAAGGGGATCATCACAAAGAGTGGAAGGCCCTGAGCCACTTCTACCATTACCCTTCAATCAAGTTCGTACATGGGTGCGTCAAAGAACCATACAGAGCCATAACAGCCGATGGGCTAGTACCGAGGGCTGCAGGCAATCTAAAGATATTTTTCCTAGCCTTAACCCTAACCAACCTAACCTAACCTAACTAAAAAAACTACTAAATCTTAACCGAAATGACCTCCGAGTAATGCTGGGCACCATAACAGGGCACTGCCTACTTAACAAGCATCTACTAACCATACGTGTTACAGATAGCTCTCTATGCAGAGGATGTCTGGAAGCAGACGAAACGACCGCACATGTGATCCTGGAATGCATGAGCGTAGCAGAACACCGGGCATCAATCCTCAGGAAGCCGAGGACGCTCCTAGAAGTCTGTGAGAGTCCCAGGAGAGTACTGCGCTTCTGGAAGGAGCTGGGCTGGCTGAGCTAGCTAGCCCAATATACCCTGCACGAACAATGGACCAAATACGGAGTCTACGTGCGCAAACGTGGGCCCACAACAAGTAACAAGTAAGTAGTCAGCTGATTTTTATTTGTATCATAACTATCCCCTGCAAAACCTTCACTGCCCTTACTCTTCGACTTAACCATGGTTAAAAATCGTGAGTAAATTACGACAGACAATAAAAAATAAAAATATTTGCGGTAAATAAAATTAAAAGTATTGGATCTTTAACAGAATGTATATAGTAGGCAATCTTAAGAGCCCTTTTACATTTTTTGCAATAAATCGCTATTTCTGAGCGCCTCGTTTGCCCCCTTAGAAGAGATTTTGACTACTTCCAATAGAAGTAAACAGTAGATTTATTCTTCCTATTGAAAATTAATGTAGAATATTTTCAAATACTATTTCCATTTTTTTGTACTGATCGTTCTACCGCAGCTAGTTTACGGAAAAAACGATAATATGCACAACTAAAAACGCCTTAATCTCACAATAATGTTCAATAAATTAGATCAAATTAATTACTACGACACCAGAAATATGTTTTTGTTGCAACGTAATGTATTAGAATCTTGATTTTCCATCTCATTAATTATTAAAAAAACATCTAACCTCCGTGAGTTTCCCCAAAAAATAACGCAGGTTTACCTCGTATTTTGATATTGAATTAAATAGAATTCCTATCAAAAACTGTCATAAAACTAATCTACAATCATTGAACTACTGAAATATGTATATAATTTTATAATAATTTCATTAATTATTATTTTATAAGACTCTGAACATCACCCGTAAAATGCAATATATAGTAGTGCAAATCAAGACGCCGTTCAGTACGGCGCCAGCGCCTTTGGAGGTCGGACCTGTGTCGCTTTGTACCGCACGCGTTCCGAGCGATGCTACGAGTGCATTCATCGTAAAACTGGCTGGATATACTACGACCGCAAAAGTTTAATCGTTGACTGTATGTAAGTATCCACAACCGTATTAAATTTTATTATCATAAGTACCTACCTAGTTATTAATTATCGTTGCTTCAACTAATATTTTGGTTATAAGCTTTTACAATGGGGCGTAAAATTCCTGCTTACCATTGTGTCAAAAAAAACGAAAGAATGATGCAGCCATAAAGAAAGCTTGTGAAGCAAGGTGAATATGCTTATAACATTTCGTTTTTTATTTTTGTGGTTTCAATGGGTGTTTTAATTTTATAAAAATGGTGATTTGTCCGGACTTTTCAAGTATCATTGGTATAAAATTGTAATCAGTCAAGGTACTGTACTCTAATGGCCAACGATTTTAACTTACTGACTTAATGGGTATGTCAATCTATCCTTATGTCTATAAAAAAAGCTAGAGTGATTCTTTCGTTCGATTGCAACGGAAACTGTAAGTTTTTCATGTTGTTATTGGAAGTAGACAATGAAAAGAGAAATTGAAATTATAATAATAAATTTAATTATATAGGAAAAAAATGCTGTTGGATTGGAAATCGAATCCGAGGAACAAGGGGAAGCGTCAAACTCTAATTTAAATATTTTATTTGTTTTATACTGACTTAATAGGTATTTCACTACTACACTAGGTACATAGTTTACAATGTTAGCAGTTTGGTTTTTTGTTTTAAACTTAAACTAATGGGATGCATTTCTAGAGCAAAAAAGTTTATTTTTAATAGTTTATATTTAGACTTCTTTGCTCCATAAGTTCAATTGACAGTAACTTGCTGATTTACGTACCATATCTGTGTCTGGATTGGAAATGTATTTCCAGTGTTGCCTATATCTGTTTATATGCGTAGATAGTCGATAAAAGCAGTATTGTAGTCAATTAGATAATCTGTTTTCAGGAGGAGTATATGGTTGATGGAGGACGTGTAATGATACCAGGACATTTTGCACTTGGAAACACCAGACTGGGTGTTGGACCGTCAAATGTCAACATATCAATATCACCTCAGCTGAAATAAGAACTTATACAATTGACAATGAGCGAGGAAATTTCAGATGTTGTTATTATGAGTATTTTGTTTATTATCGTCATACTTTTATTAAAATTAAATGTATTGTGGCCCTTTGTCACCGTAATAATCCACAAAGAATAATATATTATTATAGATAACTATAATATAACCTTCATTGTAATTTACGAAAAACAAAACATCAATCATCAGTTTCAAAAAGAGACAAACATTGTACGTGATACGTTATACTACTAGACTGTTTCCGGTTATGATAGCATCAGTGATGATAATCTTTGATAACACTGATGAGTAATTAATTGTATAGAGAATAGCAGATTTTATTGAATGTGCTTTACAGCAGCTAGTGATGGAAGAGGTGTGAAATTTCCCAGCTCCGTTTTCATATTATTTATCCTGTAATTACCATACGAGAACTCGCAGCAAAAATTTCATGAGTTAGGTGTGTAAGAGATGAGTTCCTATGAAAGTTAAATGCTTTTGATGGGTTTTGTTTAAATGAATGGAAATTACACGAATACAAAAAAACATGCTTTTTATTTTTTTATCAAATACTCTTACAGATATATTGAAAATACAGAGTGCGAAAACTTTTTTATTAAATGAACTACGAAGGCAAAGACAGAACTACACTTAGTACAGTTTTACTGAGATATTTGATTATTACCAAACATCAATCATCATTAAAAAAGTCAATACTAAAAATACAAGTAAATAAAATATTATTTCTCATTGCCACTCGAAAAAGGGATTTCATTCAGCGATAACAGTGAACAAACTTTTCATTTAATTACTGAGTGAATAAAAAAATTTGAACAAACAGAAGTTATGCAAATCAAACATATAAAGTAACAATAATTAGTAATAATCATAATTAATCTTTATTGTCATTTCCAAAACGCAACCAATGGGTACTATAAATATATTATTTATTTTCTCACAATAGTAAAAAAACTTAATCCTTGTATCCTTTGCTCCACTCAGGATTCCTATCTGGAATCGTTCGTTGCTACAGTAGGGATCCATCTTAGCACTTCAAATTAACTTTATTTTATATTTGCATTTATTGCATAATCAATAATTGCATATTAAAGTATCAATTTGGTAAAGCGCGCTATACTGAACTTCGCCGCTTCGATGTCTCGCTCGTGCGACTCGGACACGCTCGCGGTCATATTTACCTAAACTAGAGCGGCGCAATTTTGTAAAAGGGCTCTTAACGGTTTTAAAAGTAAATTATAGTAAAAATATTAGCGGGTGAGATTGGCGGGTAAGAAAAAATACTATTAGCGGGTAGCGAACGTTGAGACGCGAGTGTACGATCGTTAGCGGGGCGAGCCGATATTAACCGAACAATGACAAAATAAAATGAACACTATAAATGCGAAACAAATTATGCGAAAAATGGAATGTGTATAACTCAATGATGTATTGGACTACGTAATGCGGTGCGGAAATAAAAACAATAAACTGTCGATGCGGAATAATAACCATAGAAATTCGACAATTTATTTAATTTACGTAGCACAAGTACTATAAGTTATACTTAGCGGATTTTAGTAAATTTTAAATTCTTAGCGATTGTGTATTTGAATGAAAATGAATTTATGATTTCTATGTAAATATTTGCCAAATTGAACAACAACACTTATATTCGTGTAAACAATGATTAAAACTGTAGCCAAATTACATTAATTTGGGAAAATTTGATTAGAACTGACCATAAATAATGGGAAAATTCGGATCGAAGTGACCAAAAAAGTATGGAGGCGTCTAAACCCCCATAACTTGGGTTGCGGGAAAATAATAAGTTTGCGTGCTCAATACTTATATGGAGAGGCTAACCCTAGGCGTAGGTTAAAAGTGGACTGTATCTGGGGGGGGGGGGGGGGGCGGTAATACACAATCAAATATTATTAAAAATACAAAATAAACTGCGCCTTGCAAATGCCTTATCTAATTAAGGATGGAGAAAATGGTTGAAGACCTGGAGACAAAGGAAAGGAATATGCGCACTTACCTCAGCACACAATCCGTTTGGTCGCAAGTCGTCCTCCAAGCACTTATATCGAAAATAAATCGTTTGCCGGCACAGATTTTGTATTTATATATAATTTACAATGTAAAGTGTTCACAAATATGAATGATCGCACAGTAATTAAAAAACGAGAAACGGAGAGGCGGAAAAAGTATAATGTCCTATGCACTCCGCGGTGTCGTCGAAAAGCAGGACGGCCATAGCTAAAAGTGCACATGTATGAAAAGGATGGGAGTCCTCTGGCCTTGATTAGGGATCCCCTAATCAAGGCCAGAGGACTATCCTTCACGAG
Source organism: Chilo suppressalis (assembly GCA_902850365.2). Classification (NCBI taxonomy): domain Eukaryota; kingdom Metazoa; phylum Arthropoda; class Insecta; order Lepidoptera; family Crambidae; genus Chilo; species Chilo suppressalis. Next base: position 40,921,035 of record OU963894.1, read on the forward strand.
GTTGCCGCCCGTTTTTGGTCAAATACCTTCTGTAATTGACGTAACAGAAACCTCTGGCCGGACCACAAAATCCCGCATAGCCGAACCGTGGCGGCGCATATCCACACCCGGGCTCACATGGCCTAGGGGCACTAAATACCCCCTAAAACATTGTACCACACGCCCTTGGGCAGGAGTCGTGTGCGTTATTTGGTATTTCCCGCCAAAGCCCCAAACATTAAAGTGAGTGCTGATAAAGAGATTACAGTACCCCAGGAAGGTATCGCGATTAGCGAGGAATCCCTCACCAAGCCTAGCTTGGTCTGTCCCGCGTATTCTGGGGGGGACAACCAGCGCTCAGGGAAGGACACAAGCCTGGACCTGTCTGGCCTAGCTGAGGCCATAACTTCAGCTACAACAAGCTCAACAAGTAACACAACACCCACACTTACACAGTGGACTGTGACCGCCCATAAGCGCCCCTGCAAATGGAAGTCTGGTAATGCGGCGGCCACCCACAAACACGCAAACAAAGGTTCGCAGGGCCGAACAGAACACAGTCGCCCCAACAGGCGCGCGAGAAGGGAAGCCCTGCAGCCCAAAACTAAAACAGACAGCACACAGTCGGTCACCGCAGCAGTGGAAACACAGCGCGAGCTTGTGGAAATACAGGGGGCCGACAAAACAAACACACACAAACAACCACGACGGAGACCGAAACCGAGGGGTGATCGTGGTCGGCGGATCGCTGCGGAGGCTCCCACTGCTCCTGAAAAGGAGGAGCCTGGGACTGCGTGTGGCTCGGGCGAGGCAGCTTCTACGAAGCGGCCACGCCTGGACGACACGCAGTCTCCAAGGGGGGATGCCAAACGCGCAAAAACCGACGCGAAGACGAAGCGGACGGTGAGCTACGCAGATGCGAGTAAATCGCATCTGAGAGTAGCGGTCACCACCGTCCCGCTGAAGGACCTCTCGGCTGAGCAGGCGGAACAGCTGAAGGAGACCATCGACGATGGGATCCTGCAGGCAGTTCTGACTCCGCAGTCTCCAGATGCGCAGGCTACATCTCTCCGCAGGCGACCCTTCCTTTCGGACGGGGTGCTAGCGATGTGGTGTGAAGATGAGAACGCACTCAACGGCTTGAGCAAATGGTGAAAACCATCCAATCACCCATACCGAACACCACATTGACGGTCATAAGGCTGTCGGATGTGAAGAAGAAACTTGAAGCTGGGCTTCTTCTCCACACTTGCATTACTGAGTCTGCCACACTGCAGAAACTCCTTTGTGCCCAGAACCCCTGGTACAAGGTCGAGTCCTGGCAGTGCTACGACATGACCGTGGATGACAAACCGGAAAGCAGCTCTAAGGAGAAGGTGGTCCACCTAATCCTTGGAATCCCCGAAGACCAAAAACCAGCAATACTGGACAGGGAACGCAGTGTTGCACACATGTCTGGCAGCGGATATATCCGCTTTTTCGCGACAGACGAAGCAACAGTGGTTGACCCGACAGTAGCGACACCGAGTGCTACTACAGAGCAGGAAGGCGCTGCGATCCCGACACCCACCACCTCAGCTCCCCAACCGGGTCCAAGCGTGATGGAAGAGGAAGCAGACCTGAGCTCTGAGGACAGCGTTAGCGACGAAGATGGCGTCCTTCGCAGTCCCTAGTAGCACCATCACTATAATCCAGACCAATCTCCAGCACAAGCAGATAGCGGCGGCAACACTACGCAGAGTGCTGGAGACAAACAACATGACCGTCGCCCTGATTCAGGAACCCTGAATCAGAAATAATAGGATTTGCGGTCTGAACAACATCGGTGGTAAGTTACTTTTAAACACATCTATCGATAAACCAAGGACATGTATTTTTACACCCAAGTCTATAAAAACAACCATGCTTAACCAATTCTGTTCTAGAGACCTCACAGCTGTGACGATCCCCACAGATAATCAAACAGTCCTGGTACTAGCTTCAGTCTACATGCCAAATGAGGGGAAAATTCCTCCGAGGGAGCTGACCGAGCTGGTACGACACTGCGAGGACCACAAATGGGAGCTGATTGTAGCGGCTGACTGCAACGCACATCGCTTACTGTGGGGAAGTAAGGACACAAACAAAAGGGGTGAGTTATTAACTGAATACTTATTCCAAACCAACCTTAACATCATGAACATTGGGACGGAGCCCACATTTGTTAGCTCTAGGTACCAAACTATCATAGTTATAACACTAGCGACACACGCGGTGGCCAATCTAATCGAAGTATGGCACGTGTCAAATGAACCCTCCTTTGCAAACCACCGTAGAATATGTTTCCAATTACAATACAGACGAATAGACTCTGTTCCATATCGCAACCCCCGAGAAACAGATATAGCAAGGTACATAGAACTGATAACTAAAACACTAAGCGAGATGCAAATACATGATGAAATTCTTGACATAAACAACATAGAAACAAACGTACAGTTCTACACTTCAGCACTTATTAAAAGCTACGAACTGACGTGTCCTACCATCGTACCGAAAGGCCTGGGTAAAAATTCCTGGTGGGGGCCAGAACTTGAGAGACTACGTAAGGAACTCAGGACACTTTTCAATCGAGCGAAAAATATCAGAACCAATGAGGACTGAGACAGATACAAAAAAGCACAAAAACACTACAAGAATCGGATCAGATACCGGAGTAGGGAAGGATGGCGCGGCTTCTGTAGTAGTGTCAATTCAACCAATCAAGCTGTCAGACTCAAGAAAGTACTGTCCAAGGACAACTCCAACCTCCTTGGGTCTCTGAAAAGGGAAGACGGCACTTATACAAAAACAGAAGAAGAAGCCAATGCGGTGCTACTGGAAACCCACTTCCCAGGATGCCAACTGGCGCCTGGCTTTGAATGGTCGACTGAGCACCACAAAGCACAAACAACCCAGGAATGGGACCTGGCAAAAACAATAGTAACGGCGGAAAAGATAGAATGGGCTCTAAAAAGCTTTCAACCATTAAAGTCGGCAGGACTAGATGGTATATTCCCGGCGCTACTACAATGGCAACTCGATCAGGCAATTAGATACCTACAACCAATCTTTAGGGCCTGCCTGGCCTTCAAGTACATACCAAAAACATGGAGGGAGGCAAAAGTAGTCTTCTTACCGAAACCAGGCAAAGACGACTATACACAAGCCAAATCATTCAGACCAATAAGCCTAACCTCTTTTCTCTTGAAAACATTGGAAAGACTGGTAGACCGACACCTTAGGGATGGAGCACTAAGTAAGGCTCCGCTGCACCCTCAACAACATGCCTACAGAAAAGGCAGATCAACAGAGTCGGCACTGCATTCAGTAGTCCACAAAATAGAGTCGGCAATCACAAATAAAACCTCAACACTGGCAGCCTTCATAGACATAGAAGGTGCCTTTGACAAAACGATGCACAACAGCATTAACCACGCCCTAAGAAAACTCAAGGTGGACCAAGTCACCAGAGGTTGGATCACCGAACTGGCCGGCAAAAGGGCGGTTCAGATAGTGGGGAACGCTACCACGCGTGCGAAAGTAGTTAGAGGATGTCCCCAAGGGGGAGTCCTATCACCACTTCTCTGGAACATAGTAGTGGACAGTCTCCTACGGAGTCTGAAAGACAGAGGATACACTACTATTGGTTATGCGGACGACGTAACAATTCTGATAAATGGGAACGCTGAAAATGTCCTTTGCAAGGTTATGCGTTCAGCCCTTCAGATTGTGGAAAAATGGTGTGACGAACATCACTTGTCAGTAAACCCGAACAAGACAGAGCTAGTCCTTTTCACCAACAAAAGGAAGGACCTGAACTACAGTTACCAAAACTGTTTAACACCAAACTCTCCCTATCAACACAAGTGAAATATCTGGGCGTAATCCTGGATAACAAACTGAATTGGGCGAGTCATATTGATATAAAAACAAAGAAGGCCTGCATAGCTTTTAATCAGTGTAGAAGACTAGTTGGTAAAAAGTGGGGTCTAAGTCCAAAGATCACCCTTTGGTTATACAATGCAGTCATCAGGCCCTCTATAACCTATGGTTCAGTTGTTTGGTGGCCCAGGACCCAACTGACCACAGTGAAATCCAAACTCCAAAGTCTACAACGCTTGGCGAGCGTAGGAGCAACTGGATGCATGAGAACAACTCCATCGGCTGCATTAGAGTACCTCATGAATTTAAGACCTTTGAACCTGGTCATACAAGAAGAGGCGAAAGCAGCAGCCTTGAGACTGAAATCTCTAGGATTATGGAGACTGAATACTGTAACAACACACTCTAATATTCTACATAAGTGCACGAAGGAGATCCCACTCCTGGAGGCACCTATGGATAGAATATTGAGTCAACACGTCTTTGATCGATAATACAACATCCAACTTACCGCAGAAAAGGCAGATTACTCTGGCGCCGGGGAAGTTAGGATATACACGGATGGCTCCAAAACCAACAGTGGTACTGGAGCCGGTGTCTTCTCAAACGACCTGAATATGAAAATATCTACAACCTTAGGCAAACAAAGCACAATCTTCCAGGCGGAATGTATTGGCATTACCAGAGCAGCACAGGCGGTTGCAGCCAGAGATATCAAAGAGTATAACATCAAGATCATCTCTGACAGTGCATCCGTGCTTCAAGCCCTACGTAGCAACACAATAAACTCTGTCCTAGTAATGGAGTGCCATAAAGCACTTCAATCCATTGCGGTTAGCAACACGGTAACTCTGCAATTTATAAAAGGACACAGCAGCTCAATTGGAAATGGCGCAGCAGACGAACTGGCTAAGAAGGGAGCAGACACAAAAGTGTATGGTCCGGAACCTTTGCTGCCCATACCTCAGGCCCAAATTAAAACGTGGCTGCGTGAAATAACTCAGAAATCACACTTGACGGAGTGGAAAACAGGTGAAGGATGCCGGCAAACGAAAAACGCGGTTCCGGCGGCAAATAAAAGTTTTGCTCGCACCCTTACTAGACTAAATAGGGACAAACTTCGCAGGATTATAGGATCCCTGACTGGTCATTGTCCCCTAAACAAACACCTATACACAATAGGAGTAACGGATATCCCCCTATGCAGAGGATGCATGGAGGCAGAGGAAACGCCACAGCATGTCATCATGGAATGCAGGAGTGTGGCCGACCAACGGGCACGACTTCTCCAGTCACCAGAATCGTTTCCAGAAGCTTGCAGCAGTCTACCAAGGTTGCTTTCCTTCTGGACCGATACAGGCTGGCTGGAGTAATCGGGAATGTTTTGAGACACGCACAATGGTCCAATAATTAGGACTAAGTGCGGAAACCGCCCTGAAGAACTAACTAACTAATTACACGAACCACTTGGTGCCACTTTTGACCCTTCTATAACTCAAAACCTCTTTTACGTAAATATATAAAACTACGTGTATTTAATAGGGCAGATGCAATATTTTTATTTTTGTTTTCATTTTAAAGCATTCCATGGAGAATAAACCACAGATATATTAAAAAATTAAAACATTGTAATTTATCGGAAAAAATGCGGGTTTAAATTGACAATTTAAATTTTCGCCCGAAAACGGACCTATGGTTCCGATGACGTCACTCCTGTCTGTCACAGGTCGTACTTGTTCGTCGCTGGCTTTCATACTTTTCCATATTTTTTCAACTTTCGAGATATTTTTATGTAAAAATTTAAAATGGATTATCGATCAACATCAGGTGATCATAACAAAATAATAAAACCACTAATATTCCGAAGAAAGCCGTGTTGACTCATGTTTTGTGCCAATGTGTCCATCTAATTCAACAAAGTTTCTAAATAAATTATTTTTGACTTTTGATTGAATTAATTTAATTGACCCAAAACTGAGAAAAAAGTGGTTTCAAGCTGTGAAGAGAAATGACAATTATTCTCCAAAGACCATTATTCGATGCTGTGAAGATCACTTTCACGTAAGTCGGCGAATATACTTGTTATGCTTAATTAATCTGTTTGTACTTAAAAACGACTTAGTAACCTACCTAATACTTACAAAACCTGTCAATAACATATTTTTAATTTTACAGTTGGAGAATGACGTCGAAAATTGGATAAAGTTTAAAATTTGTGGCACAATCTTCACATTGGCAGGACTGAACCAAGCTTTGCGTTTCATTTAAAATAACTGTAATACGATAACCTTCTTTACGTACCTTATGCTCCGGAGTAACTCGACTTTTTACTGTACATAATTCTCCATCTCTTTTAATTTGGACATAGCCGATTGCGTTATCGCCGTAAGATTCTCTTGTTGAGCTGAAATAACTGCTATGTGAAGCCGCTGAATAAAATACAAAGTTTAACAACTATGATGTATACATGCCGTAGTAATTTAGTCCTTTTCTTTTCTACACTTGAAAACTCTGCAGTTTGGACAAAAAAAGTTACAACCATGTCAACACTAACTCTTGTTAAATTCCTGGAGCCTGCTTTGATAAACCCAACTTCCATTTTTATTAAAAAACTAAATTAATATTCCCATAAAATAATATTCACTTTTACAACCATAATCTCAAATAAGTTGTCATAACAGGAGTGACGTAACTAAACGCTGATTGGTGTTTTGAAATAGGTTTTTTTCAAGTCATTTTTAATTCGTAATTATTGTTAAAAAACATCATTATGTAAAATAAAAACGGTGCAGTGGCCTTTCTTTTATATTTTTTTAACATTCTAATCGTAAAATTTTCATAAATATTATATTTGCATCTTCCCTATTATATTCATAAGGACATCAAGAAGCTCAAATTTCATGAAGCTAGCTCAAACGGTTATAAACATATGAAGGTCAAAACGTCGTAAATTTTAGCACTGACTGACTGACTGACATATAGTACCTATATCTAACCTACTTCCATATGACCTAGAAAGATGAAATTTGGAACCCAGCTCGGAAAAAAAAATCTAAAAATAAAAAAGTTAAAAATAAGGTGTGCCCCATACAATAAAAATATTTTTGCGTTGGAACCGTTACAAGCAGATATTTGAAACTATCTCAATATGTAAATATATTATTATATTTGCTATATATCTATTTGTAGTAAATATTAAATTCATTTTTTTTGCTTTATTGGATACCTATAACAATTGCTGTTATTTAAAAATGTGAAAGCTTAAAGTAGGTTCCATTTGACTTGGCCAGTTTTTATCAAATTTATTATGTTGAATAACTTTGTAAAATTACTGATTTAATGAAAACTGGCCAAGTCAAATCTAACCTACTTTAAGATCTCCCTCACGCAAAACAGGCGCCATAAGAACGTCGAGTTGCGGAAACGCCCGTAGCAAGAAGAAGAAGAAGAAGGAGAAGAAGATCTCACATTTTTAAATAACAGCAATTGTTATAGGTATCCAATAAAGCAAAGAAATAGAGTTTAGTAATACTTGTTCATAAATTCATAATGCTATTTGGTTCGTATAAATACATATTTAGATTTGCAAAGAACTTGGAAGTCATTTAGATCTCCATTCTTTTTTTTGTATTGAACTTGGCTCTCCTTTTTTACATTTATGTTTTTGGTGGGGTGTAAGATTCCCCGCCCAATCTTCCGTGAGAAATTTTGCACGAAACCGCGCGAACGTCGGCTTAACGCAGTTTCAAACGCCTGCGAAACCAGAATGTCATTTGCGTGTTGTTTATCTTTACCCTTACGAGTTGAACCTTTGAAATCTAACTCACCTGTAGGGATACAACGAGTGATGTGCTAGTGACAGTAATGATATACCTATTTATACACACAATAAAATTTTATATTACGGGTAAGTACCTATATAAAATTATCGTTCTTGGAATAACTTTTGGTTTTAATTTCCTCCAAATGAATTTCTGTGATTTTCGAATCTAGCACATCCCTTATATTTGGCTGGAACCTTTGTTAGGTAGGTTAGAAGTAAAAACGTTTGTTTTTTTAAAGATCGGCTAAAGTTTGAGCGCAAAATATGATACGATAACATTAAGCTAGCTACATATTTCTTTACTCCGAACACGTGATCAATTCTGAGTATTTCTCCAGAAATGAGGTTTCATATCAAAAGTTTATTCACGCTGCGTCCGAGTTGCCGATATTGAATAGGAATTGAAATAGGTCGCGGAGGCCCCGGATTCTTAGCGCTTATGTATTTCGATTTCTGAGAAGCAGGTTTTCTTTTCTACTGTATAACGACTTGGTATTTTTATATCATGGAAATGTTAGTACTATGAAGTTTGTGACGTTGTAGAGGACAAGGGCGTAGGATTGTTATCTACGTTTTGTGACAAGGACAAAATTTCGGTGTCATCATCACTGATTGAATGGAGGATTAATAGGCATTCCCTGTCACAGAATGGGGAGAACGTTTCATGACATCATGGGGGCCCAGTGTGGACTGGTAAGATTACAGGTGCAGCCGGGATAAACGGCCCAAAGAGCTGTATGCAGCACGGAGAAGGTACATTTATGTTCACCCGTCATATGAGCGGCTGTTGGAAAAGTTGCTTAACTTAAACAATCGCATATCAAGTGCTCTAATCACTCCGCCATCAAGGTCCTCAGTGCGAAAAGGTTTTACGTTGCTCTATGTTCAACTCTAAGAAAATGCTCCTGTAAAAAAGTAGAGTATCTGATTAATAAGAAACGTAATTTTGCTATTTATAGTATTTTAGATTGGGATGAGTAAGGAACGCAATTGAGTTGAATTCGGAAAATATATTAAAATAATATATTTGGTTCAGTTACGAATACTAGTTTGGGGTAAGTAAGGTAATGTCATAAGACGTCTTGGGAACAACTTCAGTCTAAACTTACCTTCACGGAACAAACGTAAAAGGGTATTTTATCTTCTTTGATGGTAAGTAACGTTCGTAAAAGTTTTAGCGAAACATGAAAATTTCAACACCGTTTCAACTAAAATATAAGGAGAACAAGTATTCTAGAACATCCTACTTTTCAGAAGGGTTTTTGCTGTGGAACATCCATAGGCGCACGTAAAACCGATTTCTGGCGTGGCGACTCATGCCTGGCGCTATATGATGGTATATATATACAGTCTATATGCAGTAGTGGTACGGTGTGGCGACGCATCGCCATGCGCAATCGAATTCGATTTTTGTATTTAATGAAAATAAATGATTTATTAAATAAACAGTCACCATTTTCTAGAAAAAATCGTGATATTTTATTTTATAATTATGCCATATTTAGTTCCTATCGCAATATGTTCTTTATTGCATATTACTTTCACAAAATAATATCGATGTTTCACATCTGCCAATCCCGCGACGGCTCAAAATTTTTTCAATAACACGTAATGTGTCTATACTATATGAGAATTAATTCTTATCTTTTAATCCATTATACCAGTATAGACTGTACTAGTTATTTAAGACATCGACGTACTGAATCAGCCCCAAATAACACTAATGCAACCCCTTATTTAGATAGCTACATCAAAACGTGAAATCATGAATCGCAACACGAAAATAACTCGCTCGGAAATTCCTCGATGGTTTCAAGAAGTTCCCGACTCGCTGCAGAAAGATTTTTTTTTAATATATTGGTGCTTTGAGGCAAAGACGACGGCGTATTAATATTACATGAGTGCTCAGTCGTAGGAACTCTCCCAGCTTCACTTTGGAATAACCAATTTCAGAGACGTCTTAGTCAGGTGCAAGTTTCTAGGAAACCAGTTCCCGTAGCATGAGCACCACAATTCAAATTATGTCACGTTCTTATCGCATCTACTTGTCAAATTAGATTGTTATTTGACGATAGAGGGTGATAAATACGATCTGTATATCATATCCTGATGCTCATGCTAGGGGCAGACTGGAAGAAGGTTGTATGATGCAAAAGATAAAAAGTGAAAGTTAAAATATATGTGTATATATAGATAGGTTACAGCGGCTCGCTGCCAGCATCATTGGTGCTGAAGAGGTAAGTAACAAGCTCGAGTCTCTATAATTACGCCGCGATGTGGTATCATTAAGCGCATTCTACCAACTACGAAATCTTTGAACTTTTCTTCCATTGCTGCCGAATCATTCATAAGAGAAAACGTGAAACCTTGTACTAGTCATTTTCATTTTAAACATGTTAACTTTAAAGATGTAATAAAAACTTTTCACCAATTAAATATAATGAAAACCGCGGATCTGTGGGGCAATTCCGTTGATGTTTCTAAATCGGTAATTGAGACAATAGCTCCTATTCTAGCTTGCATATTTAATGATTGCGTTGACTGTGGTGTTTTTCCTGACCTCATGAAATACAGTAAAATTACTCCTTTGCATAAAACGGGAAGTACATCAGACCCTGTAGGGTCCTTGGACCAATTTCTGTACTACCCACCTTTAATAAAATTTTCGAAAAAATCATGTTAGATCAAATGCAATCACATTTTAATAAATATAATATACTTCACTGTAAACAATTTGGTTTTACACGGGGTCGTTCAAGAACCGATGCCGGTGTTGAACTTATACAACAATTTTTTGACGCCTCGGAGAACTCGCAGGACGCTCTAGGTGTATTTTGCGACTTGTCTAAGGCTTTTGATTGCGTTTTTCATGAAACATTACTCAGGAAACTCCACCACTATGGATTTAGAGATACCGATCTGGATCTTATTATATATACCTTACCTATTATATATACTTTAAGGGATAAGGTTCAGAGGGTTGACATTAATGGCAATAAGTCTCCGGGTTCCCAGGTTAAGATGGGTGTTCCGCAGGGCTCAATCCTAGGTCCTTTCTTATTTTTAATTTATATTAATGACTTACCTTACGATGTAAGAGATAACCATGAGATAGTATTGTTCGCGGATGATACATCACTTTTATTTAAACTCAAACGCAAGGAAAAAGTTATTGACGACGTGAACAATAGTATCTCTAATGTAGTCTACTGGTTCAATGTTAACAATTTATTACTTAATGAAGGAAAAACAAAATGTATGAAATTTGTATTACCTAATGTAAAACAGGTAAAAACCAGTGTGAATGTAAAGGATAGGAATTTGGGCCTTGTAGATACCGCAGTATTCGTAGGGATAACTTTAGATTCTAAGCTTCGATGGGGCCCACATATTGATAAATTGTCAAATAGACTTAGCTCTGCAGCATATGCCGTAATGGAGATACGCCAGTTAACGCATGTAGATACGGCCAGATTAGTGTACTTTAGTTATTTCCATAGTGTTATGTCGTACGGAATTTTATTGTAGGGAAATGCCGCCGACATTTTAACTATTTTTGTGCTGCAGAAAAGATCTATTCGATCAATTTATAATATTAAAGTTAGAGAATCGTTAAGAGATAAGTTTAAAGAATTTGGAATAATGACGGTCGCATCACGATACATTTACGAAAATTTATTATTTGTAAGAAAAAATATTAAATTGTTTCTTAAAAACAGTGATGTTCACACACTTAATACAAGAAACAAAAATAAACTAACTTTACCTGCTACTAGGCTTCACAAAATTAATAATTCATATAAAGGTCTTTGTGTTCGCTTATACAAAAAAGTCCCAAGCAATATCCAAGAGTTAACCATAAATAAATTTAAAGATAGTATAAAAAAATACTATTAAAAAAGCTTATTACAAAGTGTCTGATTATATTACAGACAAAAATGCTTGGGTTTGAACTGTTCCAATCATTCCAACAGGTTTTCTATATTAAATAAATGATAATTGTACTGACGTTGTAACAACATAATGATTTGTAAATGTTGTTACATTGGACTTTTAATGTTGTGGAGTTTTTTTCGCTCGTTTTTCTCCGCAGCTAAAAATATGTCCATAACATGTGATAGGGAAAAAGAATTTGGACGATTCAAAAGAGTTGTACTATACATCCAATTTGAATAAAATTCAAAAAAATTCAAAATTCAATATCGTTTATTCAGTCTAGGCTGTTACAAGCACTTGTGAATGTCGAAAAGCTACGCCATCGGTTCGCAAATCTACGGCGGGAGACCTTGTACTGAGAAGAACCGGCAAGAATCTCAGCAAGGGCTGCTTTTTTCTCCCTGTTTTATTTCATACAGTGTCGTCCAATTGAAAGTTGACATCAAACTTGCAAACATGTGTTGAGGTGAACTTCCATCACATAATGTCAAATATGTAACAATAGACAATCAACGAATTTACTAACAATAAGTGCAAAGAAAAGTCTCAAAATAGCAAGAAACAATTTTCAAAACAAAATGAACAAGTATATGAAAGGGAGTAAGTGCAAGGTTCTCTTCAAAACTCTTTCTAAGACTGGGAGCCTTAGTTTTAATATAACTTTTGAAATATTATCTACAGGTAAAATTACAACCAAGCCGTTTTATCATTCAAATATTGATTGACAGTATAATACCCTTTCTTAAGTAAACAATTCTTAATGTGTATTTTAAATTTATGAGGAGGCAAATCAAGGATATCAATAGGAATCTTAATATAGAAATGTATACCTTTACCCATAAATGATTTATGAACCTTCTGTAACCTGTAATTTGGTATCTTGAGTTTATTTTTATTCCTTGTATTAAAGGAATGTATGTCACTGTGTTTTAGATAATAGTTAATATTGCTTCGAACAAAAAGTATGCAATTATAAATGAATTGTGAAGCAACAGTCAAAATCCCGATTTCTTTAAATTTTTCTGTAAGAGATGTTCTAGAACTAAGTTGATAAATAGCCCTTATGGCTCTTTTTTGCAAGATAAATATAGTTTCAATATCGGCTGCTGATCCCCAGAGAATAATACCATAGGATACAATACTATGAAAGCAACTAAAGTATACAGTTCTAGCAGTAGCTACATCAGTAAGTTGTCTTATTTTACGTATGAACTGAACTAAGTTTACCAGCTAGCAGAGAAATATGAGGATACCATTGCAATTTCGAGTCTATGATTATACCTAAGAATATCGTTGATTCAACTAAATCTAGGTTTTCATTGTTTAATTTAATTCTAATGGTTTCGCTTTTAATATACTGTTTATCGTTATCCAGATGGATTGTTATTATTCAATTAACAGATGACTTACATTTGGAAGTAAAACATTATATTTTGTAAGGTTAGTACAATGCTAAACAAGCTTACGAAATTTAGAATGCCTCACAGATGTAACTGTATACTTTAGTTACTTTCATAGTATTGTATCCTATGGTATTATTCTCTGGGGATCAGCAGCCGATATTGAAACTATATTTATCTTGCAAAAAAGAGCCATAAGGGCTATTTATCAACTTAGTTCTAGAACAGCTCTTACAGAAAAATTTAAAGAAATCGGGATTTTGACTGTTGCTTCACAATTCATTTATAATTGCATACTTTTTGTTCGAAGCAATATTAACTATTATCTAAAACACAGTGACATACATTCCTTTAATACAAGGAATAAAAATAAACTCAAGATACCAAATTACAGGTTACAGAAGGTTCATAAATCATTTATGGGTAAAGGTATACATTTCTATATTAAGATTCCTATTGATATCCTTGATTTGCCTCCTCATAAATTTAAAATACACATTAAGAATTGTTTACTTAAGAAAGGGTATTATACTGTCAATCAATATTTGAATGATAAAACGGCTTGGTTGTAATTTTACCTGTAGATAATATTTCAAAAGTTATATTAAAACTAAGGCTCCCAGTCTTAGAAAGAGTTTTGAAGAGAACCTTGCACTTACTCCCTTTCATATACTTGTTCATTTTGTTTTGAAAATTGTTTCTTGCTATTTTGAGACTTTTCTTTGCACTTATTGTTAGTAAATTCGTTGATTGTCTATTGTTACATATTTGACATTATGTGATGGAAGTTCACCTCAACACATGTTTGCAAGTTTGATGTCAACTTTCAATTGGACGACACTGTATGAAATAAAACAGGGAGAAAAAAGCAGCCTTTGCTGAGATTCTTGCCGGTTCTTCTCAGTACAAGGTCTCCCGCCGTAGATTTGCGAACCGATGGCGTAGCTTTTCGACATTCACAAGTGCTTGTAACAGCCTAGACTGAATAAACGATATTGAATTTTGAATTTTTTTGAATTTTATTCAAATTGGATGTATAGTACAACTCTTTTGAATCGTCCAAATTCTTTTTCCCTATCACTCGTTATGGACATATTTTTTAGCTGCGGAGAAAAACGAGCGAAAAAAACTCCACAACATTAAAAGTCCAATGTAACAACATTTACAAATCATTATGTTGTTACAACGTCAGTACAATTATCATTTATTTAATATAGAAAACCTGTTGGAATGATTGGAACAGTTCAAACCCAAGCATTTTTGTCTGTAATATAATCAGACACTTTGTAATAAGCTTTTTTAATAGTATTTTTTTATACTATCTTTAAATTTATTTATGGTTAACTCTTGGATATTGCTTGGGACTTTTTTGTATAAGCGAACACAAAGACCTTTATATGAATTATTAATTTTGTGAAGCCTAGTAGCAGGTAAAGTTAGTTTATTTTTGTTTCTTGTATTAAGTGTGTGAACATCACTGTTTTTAAGAAACAATTTAATATTTTTTCTTACAAATAATAAATTTTCGTAAATGTATCGTGATGCGACCGTCATTATTCCAAATTCTTTAAACTTATCTCTTAACGATTCTCTAACTTTAATATTATAAATTGATCGAATAGATCTTTTCTGCAGCACAAAAATAGTTAAAATGTCGGCGGCATTTCCCTACAATAAAATTCCGTACGACATAACACTATGGAAATAACTAAAGTACACTAATCTGGCCGTATCTACATGCGTTAACTGGCGTATCTCCATTACGGCATATGCTGCAGAGCTAAGTCTATTTGACAATTTATCAATATGTGGGCCCCATCGAAGCTTAGAATCTAAAGTTATCCCTACGAATACTGCGGTATCTACAAGGCCCAAATTCCTATCCTTTACATTCACACTGGTTTTTACCTGTTTTACATTAGGTAATACAAATTTCATACATTTTGTTTTTCCTTCATTAAGTAATAAATTGTTAACATTGAACCAGTAGACTACATTAGAGATACTATTGTTCACGTCGTCAATAACTTTTTCCTTGCGTTTGAGTTTAAATAAAAGTGATGTATCATCCGCGAACAATACTATCTCATGGTTATCTCTTACATCGTAAGGTAAGTCATTAATATAAATTAAAAATAAGAAAGGACCTAGGATTGAGCCCTGCGGAACACCCATCTTAACCTGGGAACCCGGAGACTTATTGCCATTAATGTCAACCCTCTGAACCTTATCCCTTAAAGTATATATAATAGGTAAGGTATATATAATAAGATCCAGATCGGTATCTCTAAATCCATAGTGGTGGAGTTTCCTGAGTAATGTTTCATGAAAAACGCAATCAAAAGCCTTAGACAAGTCGCAAAATACACCTAGAGCGTCCTGCGAGTTCTCCGAGGCGTCAAAAAATTGTTGTATAAGTTCAACACCGGCATCGGTTCTTGAACGACCCCGTGTAAAACCAAATTGTTTACAGTGAAGTATATTATATTTATTAAAATGTGATTGCATTTGATCTAACATGATTTTTTCGAAAATTTTATTAAAGGTGGGTAGTACAGAAATTGGTCTAAGGACCCTACAGGGTCTGATGTACTTCCCGTTTTATGCAAAGGAGTAATTTTACTGTTTTTCATGAGATCAGGAAAAACACCACAGTCAACGCAATCATTAAATATGCAAGCTAGAATAGGAGCTATTGTCTCAATTACCGATTTAGAAACATCAACGGAATTGCCCCACAGATCCGCGGTTTTCATTATATTTAATTGGTGAAAAGTTTTTATTACATCTTTAAAGTTAACACGTTTAAAATGAAAATGACTAGTACAAGGTTTCACGTTTTCTCTTATGAATGATTCGGCAGCAATGGAAGAAAAGTTCAAAGATTTCGTAGTTGGTAGAATGCGCTTAATGATACCACATCGCGGCGTAATTATAGAGACTCGAGCTTGTTACTTAACTCTTCAGCACCAATGATGCTGGCAGCGAGCCGCTGTAACCTATCTATATATACACATATATTTTAACTTTCACTTTTTATCTTTTGCATCATCATTCATGCAGGATATGATATACAGATCGTATTTATCACCCTCTATCGTCAAATAACAATCTAATTTGACAAGTAGATGCGATAAGAACGTGACATAATTTGAATTGTGGTGCTCATGCTACGGGAACTGGTTTCCTAGAAACTTGCACCTGACTAAGACGTCTCTGAAATTGGTTATTCCAAAGTGAAGCTGGGAGAGTTCCTACGACTGAGCACTCATGTAATATTAATACGCCGTCGTCTTTGCCTCAAAGCACCAATATATTAAAAAAAAATCTTTCTACAGCGAGTCGGGAACTTCTTGAAACCATCGAGGAATTTCCGAGCGAGTTATTTTCGTGTTGCGATTCATGATTTCACGTTTTGATGTAGCTATCTAAATAAGGGGTTGCATTAGTGTTATTTGGGGCTGATTCAGTACGTCGATGTCTTAAATAACTAGTACAGTCTATACTGGTATAATGGATTAAAAGATAAGAATTAATTCTCATAATAGTATAGACACATTACGTGTTATTGAAAAAAATTTGAGCCGTCGCGGGATTGGCAGATGTGAAACATCGATATTATTTTGTGAAAGTAATATGCAATAAAGAACATATTGCGATAGGAACTAAATATGGCATAATTATAAAATAAAATATCACGATTTTTTCCAGAAAATGGTGACTGTTTATTTAATAAATCATTTATTTTCATTAAATACAAAAATCGAATTCGATTGCGCATGGCGATGCGTCGCCACACCGTACCACTACTGCATATAGACTGTATATATATACCATCATATAGCGCCAGGCATGAGTCGCCACGCCAGAAATCGGTTTTACGTGCGCCTATGGATGTTCCACAACAAAAACCCTTCTGAAAAGTAGGATGTTCTAGAATACTTGTTCTCCTTATATTTTAGTTGAAACGGTGTTGAAATTTTCATGTTTCGCTAAAACTTTTACGAACGTTACTTACCATCAAAGAAGATAAAATACCCTTTTACGTTTGTTCCGTGAAGGTAAGTTTAGACTGAAATTGTTCCCAAGACGTCTTATGACATTACCTTACTTACCCCAAACTAGTATTCGTAACTGAACCAAATACATTATTTTAATATATTTTCCGAATTCAACTCAATTGCGTTCCTTACTCATCCCAATCTAAAATACTATAAATAGCAAAATTACGTTTCATATTAATCAGATACTCTACTTTTTGACAGGAGCATTTTCTTAGAGTTGAACATAGAGCAACGTAAAACCTTTTCGCACTGAGGACCTTGATGGCGGAGTGATTAGAGCACTTGATATGCGATTGTTTAAGTTAAGCAACTTTTCCAACAGCCGCTCATATGACGGGTGAACATAAATGTACCTTCTCCGTGCTGCATACAGCTCTTTGGGCCGTTTATCCCGGCTGCACCTGTAATCTTACCAGTCCACGCTGGGCCCCCATGATGTCATGAAACGTTCTCCCCATTCTGTGACAGGGAATGCCTATTAATCCTCCATTCAATCAGTGATGATGACACCGAAATTTTGTCCTTGTCACAAAACGTAGATAACAATCCTACGCCCCTGTCCTCTACAACGTCACAAACTTCATAGTACTAACATTTCCATGATATAAAAATACAGTCATAAGTATACGTAAGTCATAAGTCATAGTAGACATAAGTAATACAGTAATAAGTCGTTATACAGTAGAAAAGAAAAAGTAAATTTGTACTTATGTATTTTGACAGAGAAACATAGTACATATATTAAATCAAAATAAAAAGAGGCGTTGAGATGACATTTTTTTCACATGATATCACTAAAAACACTGAGATTCAAAACAAAAAAACCGGCCAAGTGCGAGTTGGACTCGCGTACCGAGGGTTCCGTACAAACTCAATTTCATACCTTTACGCGTTCATGAGAAAAGAGGTCATAACTTTAAAATTTTCAAAATATTTTATTATATGATGTATAATTTTCTTTATCTGTACTATAAGACGTTACTTCGTACCAAATATCAAGATTCTAAGTTCACGGGAAGTACCCTGCAGGTTTTGATTCCCGTGCGAGTTTCGAAAATTTGCGGAAATTTACGGCATAAAGGGTCAAGGGACAGTAGACATGAGTATTAGATATGAATTTCAGTGTGCTACCTCCACGCGTTCCCGGAAAGTGATCCTATAAGGGTTCCGTTTTTGTCCTTTTGAGGTAGGGAACCCTAAAAACGAGCCACGTGCCGATCGTTGTCAGAATTACCGAACATTACCGAAGGTGTAAAGAATCATGTCGGTCATTATAAGCGGACATAATTTATTAAAAAATGGGTCAAACATGTCACTCTAGGGAAGTCGTGATATCCGACTTTTTTACAAATAATTTTATATGAAAACCAAACTTCGTAGTGTAATTACGTTATAATAATCAGTGGGACTATATAGGCGGAGTCATAATAATCGGATTCTACTGTACAATGACACTCATGGAAGACGTCCGACAGCAATCTGTATCAATAACATTGTAGGAAATGCGATGTCCCCTGGAAGTGAAGAGCTCGGTAAATGTTTGCAGTGGACTAATTAAGCCGATATTGCTTACCGGGTCTTGTTAGAAAAATATCTAGACGGAAAGAAAGATTGAAAATCGCCACGGTACTGCCGTTGTACTTGCGAGAAACTTAAATATTGTGTAAATAAAAATATTGCGACCAGTAATTATAAACGGTAAACTTACTACGCCCCCATACAAAATTATTGATTTATAACGTTTACATTATATCATGAAACGGCGCCAATTTGTAAATGACATACCTATTATGGAATAATTATCAGTTTAAAGTACATTAACTCTAAAAGTAGATTTATTTGAATCAGTTATAAATGACAATCACCGTCTCCAATGGCTAACTTGTAACAGCGCCCTATATAAAAAAAAACTGCTACATTATGGCTATCCAGGTGTATAATCATATTCCCGTTGAAATAAGATAGCAACCATAGATGAATGATTGGTCTCGCTTCACTCCACTAGATACCGCGCTATCAAAAAACAACAGCTCCGGTTATGGGGCAAGTCATTATTGTAGTGTGTGTATGTCATTTTGCAGGGACGGTGTCATATGTCAAAAAAAATGTAGCCAGCTGCTCAACTGCTACCCCAGTAATAGGGAAAATATTTTATGCTGTTGTCGATCCACACTAACAATACCAATTACAAAATCCGTACATATTAAATGAATATATATCATTTTTAGTTTTTTTTTTTGCAAATATACGTGATGCTTGGAGGCGCGAATCCTATAATTTTATCACGCTTGCATAGTTAGTTTCTTTATTTTATCCCACCTGTCAATAGTTTGGTTACAAATTCTTATAAGTGCCGCCGTAGTCTGAGTGGTATATACGCCAGTTTTGATGGTGTCGGCCTTCATAGGTCATAGGTCCCTGGAGCTAGGCTAATAGATGTGAGACTTTCGATATATATAAATATTTATTATACATTTAGTGGTGTCGATTCTAACATGATTCTCTAAACCTAAACTTAAATTTGACAGCAGTATATCCTTGTCATTCTCTATACAGAATGAAAAGGAGAGACTGATGTTAAATTAAGTTTTAAGTTTAGAGAATCACGCCAGAATTGACACCTTTATAACTCTTTAAAGTCACTGGAGTCGATTCTGGCTTATTTCTCTAAACCTAAACTTGATGATATCATTGTATCCTTGTCATTCTCTATACAGAAGGAAAACAAAAATTATATGCCACTAACTTGCACAAGTTTACGATAAATTTGCCTTTTAAATTTTCCTGATTTTTGCAAATTTTCTTTCTTCGAAATGTAATAGAGTCGTATTTGTATAACATGAAATTTTACGTTTTTCGAGTAATTAAAGTGTAAATAAATAGTTCAAAATTATACATGATGATTCAAAAAAAAAGCGGATTCTAGTTTTTTTCATTATTAATTTGCAGTTTCTGAGAACATTTACCATAGTAGTGTATATTTTTTATACCATCAGAAAGTAGAGATTTCAACAAACAAAAAACACATCAACTTTTTTTAAAAAAGCAGATTTTTTGACGTGAGCATTCTCGATTGAAAATTAGGGTGCTTTTTCGATATTAAGTCAAAATAAGGTGTAAAAAAGAAAATTTTAAATCAAAAAAATTACTGTATGTTTGGGACATACAAAGTTAAGTTTTTACTAAACTTCGTGAAAAAATATTTTTTTGCAAAAAATAAAAAACCAAAAACTCGGTTATTCGAATTTTTCACATAAATTTTGAGGTTATGTGAAAAATAGTGTCGATACAAAAGTTGTAGTTTTTTTTATTACCTACAACTGTGCCATTCAATTTTTTTTTCATAGGACTTGCAGTTTTACCGGAAATCGAGATTAACCGTTTTTTACCCTTAAAAACTCACCCCCTCCCCTTTCCCGACCTCAGATCGCCCGTAATTTATTTTTCCTTTCATTTTTGTTATATTCCCTATCTTTTCCAATGGGTTTCGTCCTAATATAATTTTTTTTGGTTTCAAAAATTATCGACCCTGGTCTATTTCTTCACCCCCCCGATTCATTTTCAAATATTTTCGATTCACTGACACGAATAGTTTGTATTTCATAAAGAGGTCAAATGAAATGGGTCATATAACAGTATATTCATATTATAAAAAACTCAACCATAGGGACTTTTATATTGCGTACTTGGCAACACCAACTGACGTTTATTTTTCATGAAATTTTACATCGAAATTTCGAAATTAAAAGATACTTGCTGATGGTATGTGATCCCAGTGCCCTTTTTATTTTTGAACTATTATTCTTACAAAGTTTCACAACACAAACTGGCATTTTGCTGCGGATTTTGCTCTAAATTGATTAAAATATTCGGGACTAACACCTAAAGCGCAGCTGTCAATGTGACTGACACGGTGAAGGCTCGGGTATGCCGATTTCGGCATAGTATTTGTTGCCCCATTATATAAGTACGCCGGCGGTATCTAGTCGAGTGAAGCGAGACCAATCATTCATCTATGATAGCAACCATTTAACCTATTTGCCTCCAAATTGCGCAGCTAGTTGACTGACATTTGTCCACATGACCTAAATAAATATTTTAATTTTAAGTAAAATGACATTATAGAATAATCAATATGACGACGCATACATGACATATCTACAAAATTCCATTACTGACATCGAAATTGACTGACATTGACATAGGTTATAATTAAAGATACCAATAAATTTAATAAGTATGTAGTAAATAGTATATTTAATTCAATTTTCAATTTTCTTAATATTATTATTTATGTAATTTTAAAATTAAATTTTGTACGCCAAATTTTGGTAAAACATGCTGTCCTATCACTTGTACCACCTGTAATTACCATGTTCTGAGCAAATAAAAATTCTTATTCTTTTTCTTTAAGTGGAAAAAGAATAAGAATTTTTATTTCTTTAAGTGGATCATCATCATCATCATCGTCTCCACTGCTAGGACACAGGCCTTTCCTATGGATGGAATAGGGAGATTGGGCCGTAACCCGCAGGACCAGTGCTGGGTGTTAACGACTGCAGAAGCAGCTGGGACCAACGGCTTAACGTGCCTTCCGAAGCACGGGGGAGCCCGAGATAGTAAATTTTTCGTCACCCATCCAATGACCGCCCACTGCAAAAGTTGCTTATCTTCAACTATCGCAGCCGAACGCGCTAATCACTTGCGCCATCGAGCTCCTCCCTTTAAGTGGATATACAATCTAAATCGTTTTCTGTAGTTTCTCCGGTAACTCAAAATTCACGGTGTATATATATTTTTTTTATTTGAAAAAACCCTTTGGACCCAACCACACAATTGGGCTGAGCCGAGAGGATAACAATGAAATAAAATGTTCCCATTAATTAGATTTTAACAGTGTATTTTAATGTTTGAATGTTATAAGAAGGCGCCTTGCACAGTCTAATAATAACGATTACCATTATTATATACTATATATACACATTAGGGTTTAATTATGAAAATAAAGAAATTTTAAATTCAAAAATAATTATATTTGAAGAATAGTAGAGGAATACCTATATTCCAGTTAAAATTATCTTCAGACATTTCAAGCATTCATATTAATTTGAAACTATAAGTATACATATTATGTACTTTAAAAAAAATATTGGTTTATTATGTGTTAATGTGCTTTTTCTTAAAATAGACTCTAAGGGCTCTTGTTAACCACCGGTTTTCTGTCGGGCCTAGGCATGGTTTCTTTCTGGACCTGTGCCGGCTTTGCTTGTTCACGAGCACCGTTTGTACATTTGTACTGATCTCAAAGCGTCACTAGCGCCGATGTCGTTAAAAACCCTCCATAGTTAGGATTTAAACCGTGCCTAGACCCGGGTAGCTCGCTCGGATAGTGGCAGTACGCCTACGGCTACGTAAGGAGACGTACTGTCATGTCAACCGTTATAGCATCTCTAACTAACGTCCGGTTTCTGAAAAGCATGTCAAATATTGAATTAGTTAACAAACTGTCATAATTAACAATTTGTCAAACAACTGTGGGTTTCTGAAAAGATATTTACCGAAAAATTAACGAATCTACTGTTAAGACTGGATTTATTTATTAGTCCGGCCACCCTAGCTAAAACCAGTCACTTTCATTCGATCATTCATGTTTTGTTTCTGTCTAACGCATAGCTTTGTCTCTAATTCTCTATCTTTTGACAACTTTTATGTGACTTTTATTTAAAAGTCAGAAAAATAAAGTAGAAGCGATTGTGTCTACCGAAAACATTGAAATTTATTTTCATTTGTAAAGTTTTCATATAATATGTCTCGAAAAAACTATACGGAGCGAGAAAAGAGGGAGCTTTTAACAATAGTGGATAAGTAAGTACCTATTAGGTTGTTCAAATCAAGCTTTCTAATCTATACAAAGAAACCGATCTGCTTTTGGCATTTAAAATTTGTAAATATATTGATAATATATATTTCAATGTAGGTACAAAACAATAATTGAAAATAAGTCCACCAATGCAGTGTCGGTGGAAAAAAAAAACGAGACTTGGGAAAAAATAGCTCAGGAATACAACTCTGCTGAGAATCCCCGAACAGCGAAGCAGCTTAACACAGCCTATCAAAATTTGAAAAGGCTGACAAGACAAAAAACAGCTGATGATAATGTATGTGCCTTTACTTTTTATTGATTATCATAAAGAAATTTACATGAGACCTGAATACATGACTTGTTTGTATCTAACATTTCAGATGAAGAATTACATGGAAAAAAATGTACAAGGGGATTTAAAACAATTTAAAAAGGACAAAGCTGATGATAAGGTATGTATAAAATAAATAATCTTTACATTTACAGAAGGAACCAGTTATTCTAGTTTTTATGTCAGTTTTTAAGTGATAATCACTATCTCTCGCACAAAAAACTGTCTAATATTAGGCCTTCCAAATATCATTAATATAAAAAACTCAACTATATTGACTTTACATTTGTGGCAGTACTTATAAATACTTTATAATATAAAACTATGTATCCAATTTATCACGACTGGTAGGTGATATTTTATGGAAATATTATCAATTTTCAGAAAGCAATAATGGCTACAGGCGGAGGAACTTTTAAACCACAATTGAGTGAAGTTGGTGCACAAATGTTGGCATTGATGGGAGACCAGTTAAAACCATTATCCAATAATTGTGATAGTGCAACTGAATATTTTAAAAAGGATGAAGACTGTAACATCAATAATGATCATGAAAATAATAATGAAATTATTATTGACATAATACAAGAGCTTGGTGAGTAAATTTCTGTATACATTCTTTTGTAAATAAAAATATGAAATGTTTTTTTTTTCAAATGTATTTGTTGGCAACATTATTAATAAACAATATATATTTTTTAATCAGATTATCACGAAACTGAAGCTTCTGCAGAGCCAACACTGGAGGAAATTGAAGTTTCTGCAGATTCGCTACTGCAAGGGGTCAGGTTGCCGCAAAAAGTGCAGAAAAGAAAAGCAAATCCTTTTACACAAAAAATTCAGCAAACAAAGGATAATAATATTTATAGGAAACAAAAGAAAAAACTTGAAAACACTAGTTCCATTAAAAGAAAATTCTATCAAAAAAAAACTAGAATGTGCTCAACTAGAAAAAAAAACTCATTTTGTAAATTATAAAATCGCTCTAAAAAAAGAAAAACTAATTGATTTAGACATAAAAATTAAAGAATTGGAATTTACTTCTATGGCAAATAAAAAGTAAAATATAATTAGTGTAAATCTTATATAAACTACAATATAAAGCTGCAGAATTTGTTTTTATGTTTTTTTGAACGCGTTAACGCGGAACTGCTGCACTGAATTGAAATATTCTTTTTATGTTGGGTTAGCCATAATTCTAGGCTTTAGTGTACAATAATTGTTCGTTTTAAGTTAAATAATAAAGATTGATTCTGATGTAAAAGTATTGTTTATTATTTAATGTATGAAGACAACTAGTTACTTATTGGTTAAAGTGAGTTATAAGTAAGGCAGATCTAACTGAAAAATTTTCATTTGATCCTCCAGGTTGGGGTACCATCTCGGCCACTGTAGGTAAATTTTCATCAGGCAGATCTTCAATGACATCATTCTGGCTTAAGGCAATGTTATGCAGTACTGCACAGGCTACAACTATGCGCATAACAGTATCCAGCTTTACCCGTAACCCCATAGATAGACAGGGGAAGCGTCTTTTTAATACCCCAAAACACCTTTCTATAGGGTTTCTCGTTTCTCGCAATTTGAGCACCATTATAGGCATCTTCACTTGCTGTTGCTGGCTGTATAAAAGGGGTCAATAAATATTTACGGCAGGGATAACCACTGTCTCCCAGTAAGACATTGCTTCCATACACGCCTGTCTCAAAATCAACACGGACGTGTGAATCGTTAAAAATTGTAGTGTCATGGACAGATCCTGGCCATCGACATATTATATCTAAGATATACAACTCTGCATCACAAACTGCCTGAACATTTAAAGAAAAGTATCCTTTTCGGTTGCGAAACAGTTCTGCCGATGGCCCGCCACAAGACTGAATTTTTATATGAGTGCAGTCGACAGCTCCAATCACATTAAGGAACCCACTAATGGCGAAAAATCCATTCCGGACCCTAGCAAGTTCTGAAACGGTTGTTGGCATTTTAATAAATTGAGGTCTCAGTTTAGCAATTTCGGTTGATACCTTCTTAATTATGCGGCATGCTGTCGACTTATGCACTCTAACGTTATCTGCCACCAATATTTGGAATCCTCCAGAGGCATAAAAATTGATGGCCAACAAAACTTGTTCCTCGGCGCTGATGGCATGGTTGCGCTGGGTCATGGGTTCCAAGTGTGTCAATTTTCCCATCAGTTGATGGAAAACAGATTTTGAAATCCTGTAGCGATCCTTAAATTCTCCATCATTGTAATGAATTACAGGATTCATTCGTTTCCGGAACTGGCGAGTTGGTGCCAGATCTTCCTCGTCACTAGATAGGGATATATCGTCAGCAGATAAATCTGACAACATTTTTTACTGCGACTACAACAATCCTCTGACCGAAATATCAGAAAATTTTCTTTTGACAGTCTGTTAATTGATCAATTTTCACCAATTACTTATTAAAACACAACAAAACGTTAACATGCAGTTAACATACAAAAAAGCTTTCCGGAAACCAAAAACTACCGCAATCGGCCATTAATTCGAGATTTGACATTTGCAACAACAAATCATTGACAAACTGTCAATTGGCTCATTGAGAAACCCAAAGTGCATTTAAATAGAGATTAACAACTTGTTACATAATTTTTTCGATGACATGCGTTTCAGAGTGACACAACATTTATAGTCGTGATTTCAATTTGTATGGAAAAACGTAGTGCCGTATTTGGGACTTAATCGAGTGAATAGTGTCCTTAAAAGTGTTAATAAGCATCCTAAGTGCAGGAATGCAGATGATTGCAAATGGCGCTTCATTGATATAGAAATCCAAACAAATCATAAAAACACATAGCTGCACCCGTCTGCACTGCACGTACGCAGCCACTACTTAAGCTGTCTGCCTCGGGCTTAAGAAAACCTTTATGTATCCCAAGACTCATATAGTGCAGTCCTATTATTATTTATAACTTAGAAGTGTCACACCAGAATAACGATAACAACTCGGCCCGACTCTACGGTACATGTTTAATTTATGTTACGGCTTCAAGTCCTATCTTCCAATTCAAGCTTAAATTGCCCTGAAAGGTGGTAAATATTAACACAGTGAGGGTATTAGAAAGCATGTGGGAGGCTGCATTTGCATACAACATGGATGCAGCAATCACACTATTTTAATTTTAGCTTTCGAAGCATCTAAATCTGGACCCGCTCGGCAGCGTTAAAATTAATTGTGACACACTGTTGCTGAGTAGTGCGAATGTCATATTTTATTTGAAATTTCATTGTTCCGACTTGCTAAATAAAGCATGTAGATTATAAATTATAGTACTGTTTTATTTTAGCTATTTATAATTAAGATTTTATTTAGTTTAATTGTTCGATCAATATTTTATGGAATCATCACGTAAAATTAATGCGACCAATAAAAAGGGCAACAAAATTGGCCCACAAAATCCAGGCCCTCAAATCTCGTAGATTTGCAAACAATAAATAAAAATTACATTGATGAATCGAAATTAGTCCCCTCTTTTGTGTAGTTATTTGGTAATAAAATAGGAAGTTTTTCGATTTTGTAATGAAATAAGAAGAAAGTTTCTTGAAATTTCGATAAATCTACATTTTACTAAAACTAGGTTTAACCCATAGATAAATGATAGTACGACAATATTAATTTGACATTATTGTATATAGGCTAAATCTAATTCTAGTCAAATTAAGAATAGCAAAATTGCGACAAGTGGACCTTAATCACAAAAGAGATATTATTATTAATTACTAGCTGTGCCCCGCGGTTTATTAGGGATATTTTCCCGCAGTATAACAGTAGCCTATATGTTAATCCAGGATGTCAGCTAACTTCATACAAAATTTTATTAAAATCGTTAAGACGTGGAACGGTAACAAACATACACACTCACAAACTTTTGCCTTTATAATATTAGTGTGATTCACCTCGCACTTCTCCACACAAACGACACTATCAGTAAATTGTACGGTTAAATTTAAATATTCTATATTCACAGTTGCGTATTTTTGTTTTCCAACATGTCCATCGGTGTGTTTCATCTCTTCCCAACTCGAGTGGGTAATTAGGCAAATCTAGATAGAGGTTCAGACTCCTAACAATGCCTTTAATTAGTAGATTACTAGCCTTTGCCACTCCACTGGAACAAACTCCTCCAAAAGGGAGTATAATAAGCCTAACTCATTCATTGGAACAGTGGGGAAATCCTTACAAAAACCGAGCCAAAAGCCAAGTGCGAATCGTACTCCTGAATGACAAAAAATGGTTTTTGGTTTCCAGTATTATTTTTTTCATTTTAAATGATTTCAAAAAGGAACTTTTCAATTTGACAATTTCCTTTGTCCAAGACATAGAGCACGGGTGCTCTATCGTCCAAGAGAAATACACATTATCATATTACGACGGATTAGAGACAAGGGACTCTGACCCACATCGCAGCCCCAATGTAAGTTTGTTGGTATTTAAGACTGCAGGTACATCAGGTTTTACTTGTCTACTGAAGAATGGAATAGCTCGAGTTAGTAGATTTGATCACCCTTCCTATGAGTAGCCATTGCGAAAAATGCTTGTTTCAGCGATTGTAGGCCGACCGCGCCACCACTGCGTTATCGAGCTCCACATTTCTGCGGCCTGAAGAAATTTTAAAAAAATCAGTACATTGCGCTCGAGTTATTGAGACGGTGCATTCACAGCTTTCCCCTCTGTCGAATCAAGCATGAAAATTATGCATACAAACGATACATGTGCGCAGGATTTGGCGGTGTATTGTGTCATTGTCTATGTGTGAGTGTGGGAACTACGATTTTCTTTTTTACGCATGTAAGTTTTTTTGTTTATTAGCCAGGTAGGCAAATGATTCTACCCCACCTGATGTTAAGTGGTGGTAAAGTTCAAACGCGAAGATAGCTGGTACCTACAGCAGTTATAAACTGCCACACCAACAATCCTCACCTTGCTGGCCTGCAATAATGCTTCAAAAAAATGAAAATGCATTTGTACGCATAGGGGGGAAACCCCCGCATAAAATTGCAGAATGATTTGAAGAGCACTAGGTCGCTATGGCTACTCCTTTCCATATCGCTCTATAGATTCCCAGGTGAACGTAATTGTAATATTTTGTAACTTAACTAGAATTAAAGATATGCCAATTTTAAAGTTTACGAACTATCTCAAAATATTGTGATTAAAGAACTTCTGACAAAAGAAACGGCGTCGTCTACGAAAGCTTTGAGAAAAATGCACCTGCCAGTGATATTGAAAAAGTTAAGAAATTTTTTTGCTATTAAACTAAAGCTGTGGGATCGGTAATTTCGGAGACGGAACAAATTAGGTTAATTTAGAAGATGATATTCTACCAACTAACTATCTTTGCAAAATACAATACATACTTACTGAATCGGATCCAAGATCAATATTGTATTTCTTATTTTTTTTATATATATTTATATACCTAGATTAAGTTTGAAATTCTTAAATTTCAAGTACTATTTACTTACAATCGCACCTTTTTATTATAACGGAATTTAACACAAAAGATTTTCTTATTGCCAGTTTTCCCCAAAAGAATTGGTTTGTCATGTTTTTGGATAAAATGATAAACGACATATTATATTTCCAAATGTAGTTATTTTTAACCGTATTATTGGTTTTTGATCCTCGTTGTAGTTTTTTGCATAAATTTATTTTTTACACAATAAGTACAGATTTCTTTTTAATTAATCGCCTTTCTATTTTATTTATCACCTTTTTGAGTAAGATCCCAGGGCCGCCATTCTCTACTTATTTTTTGATGGACAAGATAATCGAGTATTAATAGTATGTACAATGAATATATACAATAGTATACATACTCGGTAACTTATGCTGTAGGTCAATTCTCTGGTATCAGGTGGCACAGGTATGTACCAATTTTAAACACTTTACTTAAAGTCTGAGGACTGATTCTTACGTATTTTGTAGAAAATATTGTAAATAATTTGAAACGAATACTGCCAGACATATTCTGTCAGTGATATTCATTGCCAGTCAAATCAAATCAAACTATACATGTCCAAAGTTCAGACTGTCCGAGAGTTTGTTTTTTTGCTGAATTTAAAAAGTGTCGGCAATAAATACTGCTGACAGAATGTGTACACATATATCATCATCATCATTAGCCTATTAATGTTCCTACTGCTGGGGCACAGGCCTTCCCTATGGATGGAATAAGCAGATTGGGTAATGACCCACCACGCGGGCCCTGTGCGGATTGGCGGGTGCTAACGACTGCAAATGCAGCCGGGAACAACGGCTTAACGTGCCTTGAGAAGCACGGAGTAACTCAAGATGGAAGAATTTTGGCCACCCATCCAATGACTGACCACTGCAAAAGTCACTTAACTTCAACGATTGTAGCCGAATGCACGAACCACCCTATATACTACTCGATTATCCATATTTTGTCTATCAGAAAATAAGTAAGGTCTGGCGGCCTAGGGATCTTGAGCCATTTCAACTTATTTATAGTCGCATTTTCAGTATTTAGTGTTGCGAGAAGTTTAACCAGTAGTTTTTCAGTTTATTTTGCATCAACTTTCACGAGCCACATTCAGCAGCAGCTTATTTTGTGTTCGTGCATTCAGAAAGTCTGGTGTGCTTGTGCTTGCTTGAGCGCCATATGGGTGACTTGTGAGATGAGAGAGATTTTTTTTGTACAAATCCTGGAATAGATATAAAAGGTTGGAAGGGACATAAAAAAATAAGCAGTTATTAGCAAAAAAAAGACAGAGAACGAATCAAAACGAATTTGAAACACCGCAGGTTTTGACTGCACCGAAGTGGCTACGACCAGGCGACAATAAGGCGGTTCTCACCGGGTCAGTGCGGGCTCGTTTCGTTGTCGTTTCTGTACCAAATCTGTACAGGTTTCGGTGCAGTCATAAAATGGTTTCGGTTGAGAATCTGTACAGATTTTGTACAGAAAGATAGCTTGATTAAAAGAGTTAATTATTGCGCATTTTAGTACCAAAGCTACGTCGCGTAGATGTGAGAGAAGCATTAATGTAGCAGTTTAAGGGTTGAAAATGTAGAAGTAAAGATCACTAAAACAGAAACACCTAATAGTTTTATTTGGGCAAGTTGCCAGAAAGCTAGCCCACCAGCCCATCGTTCTACAATATTTCCGAATATTCCATAAGGCTTCATTACTGACCATTAACTTCAGGGCATTTAAAACTTTTTTGAAGTGAAAACTTCTTTAGCGGCGTTGTACACTTTTTTTTGTATGGTTTAAAAATGTTAAACTTGCGTCATGACACGTGGGCTGATCGCATCACAGGCCACATGTCCTGATCGTAAGACGAAAACAATAAAATTGGAAAGGTTGTTGACTTTTAATATATTGGACGAAACATAGTAATATATTATTTTATTGTATTATAATAATAAGTCTCTATCTAGGACGTCCAGGTGGCAGCTTTACTGCAAAGAAAATGCATTTTTTTACAATAGATGTCGCGAGACGCACTTAAGTGATTCATGTAAGTTGATATTGAAGTGAAAACTTCTTTAGCGGCGTTGTACACTTTTTTTGTAATGGGTAAAAACTGTTAAACTCGCGTCATGACACGTAGCCTAATCGCATCCGGACACCTGACAATCGAAAATTCGTAAGACGAAAACAATAAAATTGGAAAGGTGACTGAATATATTGGACGAATCATAGTAATATTTTATTTTATCGTATTATAATAATAAGTTAAGTAGTCCAAAGTTCAGACTGTCCGAGAGTTTGTTTTTTTGCTGAATTTAAAAAGTGTCGGCAATAAATACTGCTGACAGAATGTGTACACATATATCATCATCATCATTAGCCTATTAATGTTCCTACTGCTGGGGCACAGGCCTTCCCTATGGATGGAATAAGCAGATTGGGTAATGACCCACCACGCGGGCCCTGTGCGGATTGGCGGGTGCTAACGACTGCAAATGCAGCCGGGAACAACGGCTTAACGTGCCTTGAGAAGCACGGAGTAACTCAAGATGGAAGAATTTTGGCCACCCATCCAATGACTGACCACTGCAAAAGTCACTTAACTTCAACGATTGTAGCCGAATGCACGAACCACCCTATATACTACTCGATTATCCATATTTTGTCTATCAGAAAATAAGTAAGGTCTGGCGGCCTAGGGATCTTGAGCCATTTCAACTTATTTATAGTCGCATTTTCAGTATTTAGTGTTGCGAGAAGTTTAACCAGTAGTTTTTCAGTTTATTTTGCATCAACTTTCACGAGCCACATTCAGCAGCAGCTTATTTTGTGTTCGTGCATTCAGAAAGTCTGGTGTGCTTGTGCTTGCTTGAGCGCCATATGGGTGACTTGTGAGATGAGAGAGATTTTTTTTGTACAAATCCTGGAATAGATATAAAAGGTTGGAAGGGACATAAAAAAATAAGCAGTTATTAGCAAAAAAAAGACAGAGAACGAATCAAAACGAATTTGAAACACCGCAGGTTTTGACTGCACCGAAGTGGCTACGACCAGGCGACAATAAGGCGGTTCTCACCGGGTCAGTGCGGGCTCGTTTCGTTGTCGTTTCTGTACCAAATCTGTACAGGTTTCGGTGCAGTCATAAAATGGTTTCGGTTGAGAATCTGTACAGATTTTGTACAGAAAGATAGCTTGATTAAAAGAGTTAATTATTGCGCATTTTAGTACCAAAGCTACGTCGCGTAGATGTGAGAGAAGCATTAATGTAGCAGTTTAAGGGTTGAAAATGTAGAAGTAAAGATCACTAAAACAGAAACACCTAATAGTTTTATTTGGGCAAGTTGCCAGAAAGCTAGCCCACCAGCCCATCGTTCTACAATATTTCCGAATATTCCATAAGGCTTCATTACTGACCATTAACTTCAGGGCATTTAAAACTTTTTTGAAGTGAAAACTTCTTTAGCGGCGTTGTACACTTTTTTTTGTATGGTTTAAAAATGTTAAACTTGCGTCATGACACGTGGGCTGATCGCATCACAGGCCACATGTCCTGATCGTAAGACGAAAACAATAAAATTGGAAAGGTTGTTGACTTTTAATATATTGGACGAAACATAGTAATATATTATTTTATTGTATTATAATAATAAGTCTCTATCTAGGACGTCCAGGTGGCAGCTTTACTGCAAAGAAAATGCATTTTTTTACAATAGATGTCGCGAGACGCACTTAAGTGATTCATGTAAGTTGATATTGAAGTGAAAACTTCTTTAGCGGCGTTGTACACTTTTTTTGTAATGGGTAAAAACTGTTAAACTCGCGTCATGACACGTAGCCTAATCGCATCCGGACACCTGACAATCGAAAATTCGTAAGACGAAAACAATAAAATTGGAAAGGTGACTGAATATATTGGACGAATCATAGTAATATTTTATTTTATCGTATTATAATAATAAGTCTTTATCTAGGACGTCCAGGTAGCAGCTTTATTGCGAAAAAATGCATTTTTTTACAATAGATGTTTAATGTAATATAAATTGTCATGTTTGTGTACGATAGCGCAATAAATAAATATTGTATTCTACCACATAAATGATAGTACTTTTATACTGATAATTAAAGAAATTCGTGCAAAAATATTCCCTAACCATTTCAAAATATCAAAAATGCACAACGTTAATATTCAAGTTTTCACTTCTGCTAGCACTCCCGGAGTGCAACCCGTCGTTTTTTTTTTGTATTTCTGTTCAGCATCGGATATAATTAAAGCCTTTGCAAGTTATATTGGACAAGCGGCTCGTCCCGGCTTCACACAAGTGTATTAAATACTATAGAAACGTAATGAATTTATAATAAAACTTTCTATTAGTGAAAGATTTTTTAGAATGGGTCAAGATGAGTCAGTCGGAGTATCCTTTTCTCTCTTTATATACTCTTAATAGTATAGAGTATAAATAGTATAAAATAGATGTAGAAGAAGACATAGATATATATTCGGTAAACTAAAGACTGCTCCAACATTATGCGCAGTTGTTATTCACTATGAACTCATGAAGTTTAAGCTATAAGAGTATTTATTAATAACAAATCAGTGCAAATCTGCTGAAAACAGGTCAAGTATCTGAAATCTACTTGGTCAGGGGCATAGTAACACTGATTTTTTAGCTTAGCAAAATTGTTTTAAGTAAATAGGTCGAGTATATTAAATGTATTTAGCCATAGACTTGGCCATCCTCTTTTTTCTGTTTAGCAAAGAGTTTCTTTTAGGCATATAGGTTGAATATCTTTTTATCCTTATTATTAGAGCCAAAACCAGCTAAACTCGTTTTTCCATACAAACTGTGAACCGCTATATGAACCAATTCACGGTGGAATATTCAAAATTCCTTTCTTGCTTGATGCCTACGTCATTAAACAACCTATTTACTAAATATCATGCCAAAAGTGTAGACGTGCGTTGACGGACTATTTAAAACTTCGATATGGATATCTTTGTTTTATAAGGGCTGTTTCGAAAAATAAAAGTTTGCCATTTTTGGAGTTTACTCCTTAAGAATCGATTTGCATATAATATAAGGGGCCCGGTATGAGAAATATTTGAGGAATAAAATCTATCGATGAATGACCTCGTTACGTTTTTGGTGCGCATCCTTGTTCGAGCCAAAATGACTCTTAAATCCGAGAAAGAATTAAATTGAAACTACAGTGTATTTTGTTAGACCATAGATGTCTTTATTAGTTAAGTGACGTTTTGCCTATATGTAGCTCCAAACATATTTACAAGCGTGATGCAACGAACTACAGCGCCTTCTATTTTGATACATATGAACTAAAATTTTAAATGCACAAATGGCGTATACATAATCGCCCACCAAGGACAAACTGAGATTTGTCCTTACAAATATTTAACTTAACAACATGACTCTGTTATCGCCCACCATGACTTAAGGTAACAAAACAAATAAAAACACTAAGATGTACAATAACTTAAATTATTATATTTATGCACATCTGAAATTGACTATTGTAAAATGTTTAATGTAAAATATTTCGTCGATTAGTTATAATAAATGTATATGAAATGAATAAATAATATGTATATTATTTTCATTAATTTGTTAATTTACCCTTTCATACAGTATCAATATTTTTTAAGTTAAATAAACTCTTTTTGCGTCTGGTTAGACTATCGAACTTAAGGAATAAACTCCAGTCGTGCGTCGCCGTCGGAGCTGACACACACAAGTTTTATTTTATACAGAGTGGGTGTGCAAAATTTTAATCAATTCTATGCACTTTTGTATGCTCTCCCATACAAACTTTGACACGAAATTTTGTAATGTTTTGAAAGTAGTTGTAAAAATTTAATGTAACAGGCTTAGTTTACATCCATGAAATAGTGTTTATGCAACATTTGCAGTCAATAGGTCCAAGGGATAAGATTTTACGAACAAATGTTTTTTGCAAATTTCACGCATAAGAGGCTGAATTTCAAAAAATCTCATCTTATTACTTGTCTATGCAATACTAGGAACTTACTGTCCAAAATACATCATTCTAGATCCAGCCGTTTTGGCTGTGCGTTAATGAGTCAGTCAGTCAGTGTCCTCATCCCTTTTTTAATTAATAATATAGATTACCTACTAATAATGTGAAAAGCTATGCTCCAGTTAGCTTCTTGCATAAATTTAATAATTTTTTTATTAATTGATTAAACGAAACATGGTCCAGTACTTATTGAAGACGTTTATAAAATTTTAAATGGGATCCTTTGTAATAACACAACAAGTAAGATTTCTTTCCTAAATATCCCGTTTAAAAAAAACCGGAGTGTAATATGATATTCACTTGAGTAGCAGATGCCATGAAAATTCCAAAAGAAATATATATCTCAGTGGAAAAAAAGGAACAAATGATTTAATTAATCAAACAGCCGAATGACGGCTCTTTGTCTATACCGGTAACAATGCCCATCTCTCGTTTATTTAACGGTTCATTTTGATGAGAGACAAGATGGATGCCCATTAATTTTAAATGACTATATTTCCCATTAAAACGGGAAAGACTCGATTTAGATGAAACAACAATTAATTAGGGACTGGTAGTTTGCAGCATGAAATTGATGGAGGTTATTCCTTGTCCGGCCTTGTTATTATTCTAATATCTATTATTCGTTTGAATTAGAATTTATAAGAATCTACCAGGCAAAATAGAGAACAGCGAAAGTAAATTTCTACAAAAAAAAAATAGATAAATGAACATAGTAACAGTAAGTAAATATATCGTCGCTGTAGAGTGAAAATTCACCAAGTAGGTCAAATCGTGTTTTGAGTTATTAAGAAGAATAACTCTTTTCTCTTATGAGATTATTGTTATTTTATAACTTAGAACAGTTTAAATTAGGATTATAATTGTAAAAGTTGGAAATATAAAGCCGACTTTTTTTGTAGATTTTTAGATTTTTGATATAGCAACATACAACATAGCAAAGTCATGTGTACAAAAAAAATTTTTTACAATAGCCAATTTCAGATGTGCATAAATATATCATTAGGAATGTTAAATTATGTAATTATTATTATCAGACTATTTTTTTTTTAAATATTAATTAAATCAACATTTTCTGCATTATTAATTACAGTGACAAGTGGTTTATGGTAATTAAAATAAGACACATGGACGTTCGTAGATACGTGGTTCACGAATCTTGAAAATACTGCATCAATGGTTGTACCATACCTCGTTGTCCCCATTGCTCTATCAGAAACAATTTCTAAAATCAGTTCAGA
This sequence comes from Chilo suppressalis, assembly GCA_902850365.2. Taxonomy (NCBI): domain Eukaryota; kingdom Metazoa; phylum Arthropoda; class Insecta; order Lepidoptera; family Crambidae; genus Chilo; species Chilo suppressalis. Next base: position 40,957,114 of record OU963894.1, read on the forward strand.
TTTAAAAAAAAATATTAATGTCAATCCGTCATCTGTGTTTGTCAAAGTTGCGCGACATAGGATGCGCACCAAAAACGTAACGAGGTCATTCATCGATAGATTTTACTCCTCACATTTTTCTCATACCGGGCCCCTTATATATGCAAATCGATTCTTAAGGAGTAAACTCCAAAAATAGCTTTACTTGATTTGACGCAAGCTCTGATCTATAAATTTACTGGACTGAAACTTTCAAAGGCTTTATTTCGGAAACTATTGTGTCTACAAAGAAAATTCTAATCTCATATTGTAGCAAATTAATGGCGCGATTACACTTGGTCGTTGGACCTAATACGAGTGCCAATGAAAAATACCCAAACGACTAAGTGTAAATGAACGGAGTCAAGTACGCCCGTATTGGGGTAGATTTCCTTTTGTTTACCCGACACCGTTTTCCAGCCTGTATTCCAGTGTAAATATTGCTTTGGGTGCCCGAATTAGAATAATGTCTTTTTTGCACCTGCGTAATGGCTGACGAAAAAATGTAATTGCGGCATAAGTCTTGCTCACTTGCTCACAATATAGATGCGATTGTGGAATATTTTACTAGTACTCTGACGAAAATGTACGATATACATGCTCCAGTGCGACCAATTCGCCTTAAACACGTTCCCGCCCCTTGGTTGACTCCAGCCATTCGTAGAGTTATGGCAAAACGTGACAAGGCTAAAAGCCGTCAAAAACTTTCACCGTCCATTGAGAACTTGCAAGCTTACAAGAAGTTGCGCAATCAAGTTATTAAATTTAATCTGATTCAAGGATACTGGGGTAAGTAATGAAGGATAGGTTTGATTTTATAATCAATTTTAGGTAGGTACTATTACAAATTGCTAACTCTCATATATTTTCTGCTTTTTCGATTCGTTTTATATATTATTTGATAATAATAAGATTGCGTAGCGTAGTCAGTCCGTGCGTGCAATGCAGTGCAACGCGATTATTTTACTATTTCGCTACTGCCATGCCTTCGGTCGAGGCAGTCGGCAACTGCCCTCTTCACGCCCCGCGCGCCGCGCAACGCCCCCGCACACCTCCAGACACCCACACATAGCCGCGGGCGATTTTACGAGCACACATGCTTAAGTGTCGTTTCTTTTCGCGTAGTGTATATATTCTGTGCCTTTACATTGATGACCTGCAAATTTATAAAGATTTTGCCTTAACTGAAATTACTGATGCTATTGCTTTTTAAATAAGAATCTAACATCCATTAGAAATTGAACTGCTTCGTTTGGTCTCTTAATTAACCCGAATAAGTGTCAAGCTATGATTGTCGGTAGTAGCAGGATTAGATAAAAATTAGACTGGAACTTGATACCTCCCATTAAATATAACGACGTGCCTATACCTTACACCGATAAAGTGAAAAACCTGGGCTTAATTATGGATAGCACAATGTCATGGTCCCCACATGGTGAAGTCACTAAACGTATTCACCAGTCATTTCACTACCTCAAGCGGCTTAAATTTTTTCTTCCCTTCAAAACCAAAATTATGCTGGCGCAATCACTCCTTCTCCCCATTCTCGACTACACCGATATTTGCTTCTTGGATGTAACTGAAGATCAACTAAATAAGCTAGGGCGTCTCCAAAATCTTGCACATTCGGATTGCGTAAATATGACCGAGTTTCTGCTTTTCGCTCTCAATTGAAATGACTTCCCATTCGTCTTCAACGTGATATGCATATCCTATCATTCTTGTTTAAAATCCTCAAAGATCCTAGTTCTCCTCTTTACCTTGTTTTCCCGTTTCAAAACGCTTCCTCCTAATTCTCGTCCTAAAAGGTCATGCAACACGAAGACACTTGAACTACCAAAAAGTAAGTCTTTGAGAGCACTTTCTGGAAATAAATTCCCACTCTTAGTTGTCTATTTATTCCACTCTTTGTTTTATCTTAACATAATTTCATGTTATGTGTATTTATTATTTTATAGTGTATGTATGTATATATATATGTGTGTATGTGTGTATGTATGTATTTATTGTAAGTATTTGTGGATATACATGTGAATATATATTTATGTATGTAGTCTTAGATAGGTGCCTATATAATCCGCAAGAAAGTACTTAGTGCACATCTCTACACCCGCTTACTTTTTTCTCTCACTAAACCTTGGTTGGCTGAAAGAGATCTCTCCTAGAGATAAGCCCTCCTTTGCTCACATTTTTATGTTTTGTATCTCCGTACCGACTTCTGCCGCCCGCGGCTTCCACCTCTTCTCCGAGGAGAAGAGTCGGGAAGCCGCGGGCGGCCGGGAGGGGTGGCGACTGCCCCTGCAACGACGGCAAGGGGAGAGGGACGGGGAGAACTACGCTCCCCCTCTCACTCCCCCGGGAGCCAGTGGCTAGGCGTGGGGGGCGTCGAGACACATTGCACGGTTCCTGAGACGTGTGGTGCCCCTGATACTCCGGGGAACCGCACGCCGGGGGGGTCCGACAACGGACAATCACTGGCGGGGCCGCGGTGCGTTGCGTATCCCGTAGCTAACCCGCACTCCGGGCACGCAATGTGGGGACTCAGGTCCCCGAATTGCGCGTCAGGTGACCAGTGCAGGAGTATTGCCTGGTTTTTAGTGGCCCTGTAAGGGCGTAGGTAGGGCCCTGTTCATTTCGGCGAGTCCTAGGGCTGGTTGAAGTGGACGGGGAGGAGTCCCACATACCTTCTTCTCGCTCCCCCAGTGGTTGAAGGATGCCTAAAGCATTTTCCAGACACAACTAAAAAAAAAAAAGGTTCAGGTAGGTCAGTTAACGCTGTACCTATAATAAAAGCTGGAGTCAAACAATTTAAATCACAAGGTAAGTCTGTTAGTGGATATAAATTCCTTGAGTTGAGAACACAACACACATACATTCAATCTGAGTTAATATTCGTAAGTTCAAAAATTCGTAAGTTAACTTAGAGTTAAATAAATGTTTTTAAGTAAGAGTTTTACAGATTTTATACCGGCTTCATATATGCCACCCATGTGGCTAGCTAGGGGAACTGTAAACTTATATTCTATACAATTTGAAGTTACATAGTTAACTATATTACTATAACAACTTTCATTTCAAAACATGTTATACAAAGTGTGTAGTTCAGATTTTGAACCCTTAAAGTTAGTACCATTATCTGTATATAAACAATTAGGTATGCCTCTCCTGGAGACGAACCTTTTTAAGGCACTAATAAATGATTAAGAGGACATATCAGTCACTAATTCAAGGTGAATTGCACGAGTAGCTAGACACACAAATAAACATATGTACCCTTTAGTGTTAGATTAACTCTAGGTGCGGGAAGACTTGCCATCTGCTGCCCACAGACCTCACCCCGATATCTGATGCACCTAACACATGAGTGAATACATTTTTTCACCTCACTTCTACCGTTGATAGGCCAGTATTTTAGTCTTATGTTGTACAGGGTACTTTGAATGCCTGCATGTAATCATTTGATATGATAGTGTCGTACTATAATAGATGTTCATTTATGCAATTTTAATCCTGCTTTACTCAATAAATCAATAAGTTCTGAACACAATTGAAAAAGCTTTTCCTTTGACATTTCTCCACACAAGTAATCGGCTTTTCCTTTGACATTTCTCCACACAAGTAATCGTCCATGTAAGAATTATTTATTATACATTTGGCGGCTAAACTATGTGCGTTTGCATATTTATCAGCCAAATGTGATATTGTGCGACATGCTAAATATGGTGCACACTTGGTGCCAAACTGTGTCTAATTCGATACACTGAAGTTTCTCTGTAGGAGAATCTCTCCATAATATTCTTTGGAGTTTAGTTTGTTGAGAATTTATAAAAATACCTATAAACATTTTAACTATATCACATGAAAATGCATATTTATACAATCTAAATCTGATAATAATTTCAAATAAGTCATTATATTAAGTGATACTCCTGAGGATGTTTTTGCACTAGCATTGAAAACAGTGCGTAACTTAGTTGTAACACTATCAGGTTTTATGACTGCAAAGTGTGGCATGTAGTATGTATTTTGTACTATAGGTGAGAAATTTTGTATGTAGTGAGCATGACCAAGATTCAAAAATTCATGTATAAATGCCTTATATTGACTTTGCAATTCAGGATCTTTTTTCATTCTAGATTCAAGTTGTAATAAACATTTATAGGCAATATTGAATGAATTGCCTAACTCTTTGATTCAGTTTAACTGAATAGGCAAGTTAACTATATATTGTCCAAACTTATTTTGAGTAGTAGTAGATTGGAAAAGATCTTCACAATATTTATCTGTAGGTGAAAGCATTTTTACCTTAGAAATAGGTTCCTCCTGTTCCCAGAAGGCTTGTAATATTTTATCTGTTGAGTTAGAAGTAACAAACATGCTAATGTGTGTATTCAACAGTGTAACTGGACAGTGGTCAATGGTAACTGAACCAGATATGACCCACCCAAAGGCAGTGTCAATAAGAAATGGCAGTTCTGGGCCAAGCTTCACACGTTCTGTATGTATAATAGAATAAAATAGTTCAGCACCGATAAGTAGATCAATTGTGCTTGGGATATAAAAAGTAGGGTCTGCAAGTGTTTGTGCTTGTTTGTAAGGGATAGGCCAAGCATGAGAATGTATGTATGTATGTGGTAGTGGTATAGTTATGTTGTCCATAATAATCAATGAGATATTAGTAGAGTAATTATTGTAGCGAGATGAAATAATAGCATTTGCACTCTCATGTATTTGGTTTTGGCTGTTGCCAATACCTTGTATGACACAAGCAGATTTAATTAGCTTAAGCTGCAGCAGAGTAGACAATTCTTTAATAGATGCTGTAGTATTTTCCTTTCGATTTATCTCCCATGCAGCACGTAAAGAGTTGTCTAATTTTTGACTGATTAAATAAACAAGAAGAGCATCCCAGCTATCTACAGGCAAATTTATAGATCTTAGTGAGTCTAAGCTCTGTTGTAATGTTACCATAAATTCTTTAAGGTTAAATTTCGAAATTAAATTAAAGCTAAGTATGGCATTTAGATCATAGTTAACTACAATACTTTTATTCTCATACCTTTTTGACAAAATATCTAAGGCTTTTGTATAGTTTTCTTCGGTAATCAACAGCGACGATACAAGACCGGCGGTTTCTCCAGCGAGCACAGACTTTAAATATTGCATTTTGTTGACGATTGGTAGGTCTGCACTATCCACCGATGCATAAAAAATGATTTTGAATGTAGACCATTGTCTCATGTCTCCATCAAATCTCGGTAACTCAAGTTGTGGCAATTTAACACGTGGCTTCCTCGTGGTGAAGTCCTGATGAATGGTAGTAGAATTTTGATCTATAGACAAATTTGCTGATTGCCGTCTTTGATTGTTGGTTAATTCTTCTATTTACGATTTTGTAGAATAGTATCTGTCTTCAAAAGTTTCTCTTTCCGAATCATGTACTGTCTCGCGACTGGGATCGGAGTCTGTCTTCTATGTTCAGTTGTATTTCCTCAAACCTGATAGATAAAGAGTCTAGTTCCCTTTTTCTGACCTCCAGGTCGTGGGCTATATCCGCTGATGAAATTAACAATCCTTGTTAATTTTCCTTTGATTGAGCTTCTTTGTATTTTAAGCATATCGAGCTCCATTTTGTTACACTTGTATGTACGTTATTTAAATGTTGTTTGTTGTAGGTAGAAAAGATTGTACTGTTTATTATAAATGAGAAATAGAAATTTAATTTACTGTACGTTGCGTAGCGTTAGCGTCCGCGTTAGTTGATGCAAGATGGCTGCTTGGCATCAGCAAGCGAGCGAGAGAAGAAATCCGGTGTACCGGGGCGACATCTGCCGTGCACGCTGTGTGTAGAAAAGCTGTTCGTAGCGTCGATAAAGCAGTCTTCAGTACTAGCACTGCGATGTTGTTCGCTAGCTCGTTCCGCCGCGTCGTCGGTAAAACAGTTGCGTTTCTATACCCTTTTGATTTTGGCGCTGTGTTCGGGCGCGTTCTTCTCACTAAGAAGAAAAAAAATGGCGTCTTGTAAGTCGGCGACGATGGACCAAATTTATGTTTGGTACTTATAGCTAAATTAAACCACGCTTCTCACTAAAATTACTGTATTTATTGAATGAGATGATAATAATTAAGATACAGAAGTTTTTGTATGCTAATATAAAGTTAATCTAATTTTAATGAATATTAATGTGGGAGAACACTTGACGCAGCTTACAGACACAGCCGGAAGAGAGCGAGAAGAGGTGATACAAAAATGAGACAAAGGATTTAGTATGTCAAATACTAAACACAGCTTAAGACGCGGTTTTGGTTGAGTCCCTGTGAAATCGTTTTAAACGGGTTTTACTGTTAGTTTGAAAAAACTCAGAACTATCAGACTTAACACAAACTAGCCCATACTTTCAAACGGTAATTATAATGGACTAAAAACTCTATAAAGTTAGTTGATTTTGCCATGGATCAAATAAGTTCCAGCTATGATTTACTTAGTGAAGGGGAAACTAACTGATTTATAAATAATGTTATTAAGATATATGATTTAATATTGTATAAAATATTTAATTGTAATAATAATCTATAAAGGAGATTGCTCAAATTGGCCCAAATGCACAAAAAATATTGACATACACGGTAATTCTTGGCGTAATTTATAATTTCATTTACAGTCATTAGATTTCAACGGACACCTTTGTATAATATATTTACTTTAAAAAGGACTATTAATTTTACCGGTTTGGAAAACATACGGATCATTTTTAATGGCTATGGGTGTAGTAACATTCAGCCAAAGACTGATCGAAGTTGTTTATATAACATAAAAACAAATCTATTTTGTAAAGATCGATAAAATAAATCATTTTTTTTTATTACAATGTGGTATTAATATCCACAACTATATTATCATTTTCACTAGATGCAAATGTGCTCAGACAATTATTATAGATGGTAGGCGACATCATAAAGTCTATTGGCATACATTATTCGCCAAACACATTATAATCTGTATATATGTTAGACTTAAAGGTATCTATCTATGGGCCTACGTTCCCTGACTATAAATTAATAAATAAATAAAGTGTGATATACTAAAAATCTAAAATATTGTTATCTTAAAACATAACAAAAATAATGAAGCTACTGAATATATGGCTATAGAACCTAAAACTCTTAGCTTTCTTTGGCTAACGAGCATTTAAAAATTCTCTCTAATCTGTGGCTCATTCACAATCATCACACAGTTTCTGTCACAGAGTACCTTATTATAACCGGAAATGACACCTGATTTTAAAAGTTACTCTTATGCATTAACTTTAAAAACAGGCAACTATCTGTTAATCTACATGCTCTATATATATACCTGAATCTAATCCATAATTTCGGTACTTGGCTTGATTTCCCTAGTTTACTATATAACTTATTTGTTTTTTATTATTTTAATATGTTCAGTGTATATAGTTTATAGAAGTTTTCAGGGGTGTCCGTCAATAATATTCGTTTCTACAGTAATTTATATATAATTTCGAATCCAGGGAACAATTTTTCGTGATTATTGGTCTTTAGGCCAAACATGTATGGAAGCTGAGTATTCTCCTTTGCCGTGCCCTTACAGGGCTCTTGTTTTCAACCTAACCATGCTTGTAACACCTATGTATACAACAAGATGCAATAAATGAATATAAATATGATCCAACTTAGGGAATGTGTTGTAGTTCAAAAGTAGGGTTACTGTTTTTTTTCACTATCTGAAATCAAAATTATATATAAGGTTGAAACATGTAGAAAAATTGATAATTTTGATGATAAATCTAACTCAGTTTTAGCCAAATGTCGATTTGGTGACTTTTCGTGTTCTGCAACGATTTTGATTACCTCTTTTGATAAAGTCATCAATAATTATATATAAATATGTAAGGCGTAATAAAAATGAAACTGTTTATAAAGTAAATTACTTTAAGGAGGAGATTTTAATCGGTTGACAACAAATATATTGAAATATATAAAATTTTAAATTTATACAGTAAAATTATATAACCGATTAGAGTATAAAAATATACAAAAAAACGTTGATCTCATGCAGAAATATGGGTGTGAATTATGGGTGTTATAAAAGACACGTGACATGTTTAATAGATAAAAGTTTTAGTAGTTGAATTTAAAACTACTTTAAGCTGCAAGCCCCATTTGGAAAGTGAAAGAAACCTTAGTAGATTCGCTTTTATCACCTACATCTATCAGGCACTCAACCTGATAGATATTTCATAAGGGCTGCCATCACAAGATAACCTACAAAATAAAAACAAATTTAGCTGTTGGACCATAAAGGAATGAAGGTAGCCGGTGCGTGAATTATAACGTCATCGTTCCACTTCAGATTAATAATGCAATGGTAATCTGTATTCAAGAGTGTAAGTTCACCGGTTCCGCTGCGATAAACAAATTCAAATGGACCTTCTTGAGAGAGATAACGTAGCAAACATAAATTATTAACGGCAGAAGACTGCGCCGTGGACTTTACGAGCCGAGCCGAGACTAAACAACGTAAAACTGAGTTTGTCGCTTTAAGCTGCGAATGAATGTTTTAGATCTGCGGAGATAACTCTTTCTAAATTCACCCTAAGCAACTTTTCGCGATTTGCGATTCGCGATTCGCTGATGGCATAATCAAGTCATCGATCAGTAGAAAAGTTACCTATTCACGCCCTAATCGCTTGATTGTTTTAACTTAATTCATAATCAATCTAAAAAGTAGGTGGTGTAAGTCTGATTTGCTATTCTCTCTTTCTTACTTTATATAAGCTTTAAGTATCAAGTTAATTGATCCTTCTAATATGAATTGATAAAAAATTATCAATGTGAAAGTTTGTATATTTGTTACTCAAAAACTAGTTCCTCTTAGTTCATCAACTGGATGAGACAAAGGGTACTTTTTATCTTATACCTCTAGGATTCTCAAAAAACAAAAGTTAACGCCGACGAAGACGCGGGTTGCCGGCAGTTGTCTGTAACCTTGACGCTACTGTATCAATAATCTTTAAAGTAGGTGCCAGCTATCACAGTTTCAGCAACGAAATCTTGATTTTGCAATTCTCACATTTTTTTATCAGTAAAGATGACAGTGGTGGAGCAATATGATCAGAACGGAATTGAATTTATCTTATCAAAACAAATTTCAAGGAAACAAGTTTGCTTGAAAATAATATCAATGTCCTAAAATGCAATATTCCTTTACATTCTTCGATACGTCTTGATGAAACGAAAATATGCATGTTTGGGGAAATATTTTTTCCTTCGCTATCGATAATAAAATTGACAAATCCATCCTGTATATAGATATATAATGTTACTGATTTAGTGGTAATGTTTGAAGCTGGCATATCACCTACCTCATAATATGATATATAATTTTGTTCAAGGATGTGTTTAGTAATTTAGATACTACCGCACTACCTGATTCATAAGTTGTATGCCAAAGGATTCTTAATATATTTAATTTTCCATCCGGTCTCTTGGCTGAAGATAACGGAAAAAGGACTGGATAAATAATACTCCAACAGCCACCGTGAACAATGTGTTACTTATCTAAGTGTACCTTCCTTCGTTTTGTGTATAAACAATACAAAATCTCATACAAAAGAGGACCTTCCTTATTAAGTTGACGTTGAAATTGGGTTAAAATTATTCGGATCCGAATAAAATATCCGGTCTTCTCAGGAGTTCAAATGGCTTTAGGTTTTCATTAAAACGAGCGATATTTCAGCTGTTCAATGGCGTATCGCCTCTTGATAAGATTATTACGTCAGGTTTCATTATGTAAGTTATTTATTGGACGACGAGGACTTTGAGATTATGAGAGAAAGTTGCAATAACCGGGCCATTATTGTTGTTTTTATAAAGAACTTTTAGAATAATCACTTTAGAGTTAGGTACGATAGTTTGTTATTAAATTTTGATATAAATTATTGATTTATCTTCCATCTCGAGTAGGAGTGGAGACATAAGATAAAATTGGAATGTATTTGCTGAATTTTCCAATCAGATAGGTTGCACATCAAAGGGATATTGATAGGCTCTCATGAATCTTTTGCAACTATGGTGGATATTGTCGGTTGCTCTACTATCACCATTGTATCCAACTTGTGCTATATTTATACCAATGTTTTAAAATTTAGGGCATATTAACGATAGCAACTTTAGATTACTTTAGCTTTTAATGAATATTGAAAATGTATTAGACATGAATTTAAAGCAGTATTGTGAAAGACGATAAAATTTTAATATCCTTAAAAATGTGTCCTCATTCATGATACTCTCTGGACATCAGTAGTTCTCGTAGAAAACGGAAAAATCAATGACTTGCCTTTGATTGACTTTCAGGTATTATTTGCGGAAAGTGTGGCTTGTTTTAACTAACCCTGGTTTGAAAAAATCCTATAACTGATACTAAATTAAAGCAAAAACCAAACTTCTGCAACAGCTGGATTCCCAATTTGCAACTGAAGTCAAGGTGTTCAAGAAGACGTAACTTTATTATTTCTTAGGTTTTCATGCACATCACTCGTTAAATAAAACTAGTTTTAAGGGATTAATGCACGAACTGGAATGGAACACGAGACGTAAAATGTTTACCATGGAATACCAGACGGTACTTTTTCTTCGACCTCCGTGGCTGAGTGGTTTGTATGCCGGGTTTCATGGTGTTGCCGACTCGAGAGGTCCTGGGTTCTAATCCCGGTGGGGGCAGATGTTTGTGTGATGAATACGAGCATTTGTACTCCAGTCGTGGATGTCCAATATGTATTTCTATATAAATATATGTACAGTATATATGTATTCTATCCGTTACCCTAGTATCCCATAACATAAGCCTTACAGTGCTTACTTTGGGGCTAGATTAATTGGTGTAAGTGTTGGAAATATTTATTTATAGTTTCACTTTGAAGGTTTTCTCCATGTTTGCATTCTAATTTTGAAAGTAGTCGAAAGACATTTTTTTAGTCAGCTAGCCCTTTTTGTAACGTGAAGTTGTTACTTACTTTTTCATGTCGAGGGAGAACTCTTCCTTTTTACGCGAACTATAGGCAAAACTACCTACAGAAAGTGGTGATACCAACTGATAGTCAGCTCTGAAACCGCATCCTACTATCTTTATTCTAACCGATTCAGAAACCAATCCCAACCAAGCTACTTTCAGGGTATGTATTACTTGTGGTATCGTTGTATAATTAATTAACAATGGCTTGAAAATCCATCTTCTACAATATGTCTTTCCTCAGTTTTGCTTTTGTGAGTGCTTTTGAATTTAAGTTTCCATAACCTCGAGTTTTTGCCGTTGCAAATATGATATGACAAATGCTCTGATTTGGAACAGTAAAGCGACACGAGTGTTTACGCTGTCGTCTCCATGCTCAAGCTTCGCTGTAAAGCCTTGAGTCGCGGCAGCTGCCAGTCATTGTCCCGATATGACACACCGAGCCCTTAAGATGAATAGAATGAGGGCGCTTTTTATCCTACAAAGTCTCAAGCGTTTGATGTTTACACCAATAGCAAATCAAATGTTAGAAATGGCCTCTTATTATTTTTACCTGAAGTTGGCTCTAGATGAATCCCTATTGAGTATCTTGTTTATTGGATTTTTACGTGTTGACAAAGTTTTGGGAAAATTTAATATATCAGAAATGCTTCTACTCGGAAGTTTCTGAACAGTCAATTATAATCTACATTTACCTATTTTATAAATCGAGTAGTTAGTGTCATCAAAGGACTACTTACGGCTTTGAAGCTATCCTGTCTATTGATCGGTTTTTACTATCGCTATAGGAAAGTTATCGATTGGATTATTATGCGTTAAGACTGGTGAAGAATCAGACTATCAGGGAATATACTATGTGACTTATTGGTATCAATCATGAACAGATTTTAAATAAAAATATTTTAAAGTTCCATTTTTATCTTAGAGTATCATAATGAAAGAGATAAAATAGGTTTAACTTTCCGTGATTTCAACAAAATTTGTGTTTTGTTGTGTATTTTATGACCACAAATTAGCGACTATCGTGCGAATCTGCGTTTCATAGATTATATATTATCTTAACATGTAAAAGAAAAATTTTGATTATTTTATTTACGATTTTTTAGGTGACACGGAACCCCTCCTCACCGCCCCTGGACCTTTGAAATTTTAAAATTGGATCTTATATCAAATTCGGATTCAGGAAAAAAAATTAGGTAAATGTGTATAATAGTAAACTATCAAACATAAATAATGTTTATGTGGGTCTACACATATTTGGAGTTATCTAGCCGATAATATTTCTAATGGTTTACGCATACTCACCCTCGGTAGCTATATTGCCCGTCAAATACGACTGCCGTGCGATAAAATATGACGCGACAAAAACTGAATTAATGAATACGAGTCTGTTGTATTAATTACATTCCGCTTTTTGCTTAACGCAGTTTTGAACAACAAAAAATAGCGCTCCATTTCATTGACTAAGGAAAATGGATACAGCTTTTATTGCCCAAAAATTGCCTAAGAGTAATATGTCATGTCCCCCACTAACGTCATGCTGTCCTATTTTCTGATCTACAACTATTGACTTTAACATCGCTTTTTACTTATGAAATATGTTTATTTGTAATCTTAATTAGGTCTCTATTCAATACTTATCTTTTATTTATTTATTTATTTAATCTTTATTGCCTTTACACTGCAAATGGCGGACTTAATGCCAATATGGCATTCTCTACCAGTCAACCGGAAAGAACATACAGAGCTATAAAAAACGGCAGAATCAAAGAAGAGACATTAAAATCAAACAATGAGCAAATATACTGACACTTAACTATACATACAACCATACTTATATAAATATACACACAGACTTAAACACAATCCTGCTTGGAGCGTTACGCACGTTCAAAGGAAGTGCATTCCAGAGCCGAACGGCAGTAACGGTAAAAGAGTTTGAGACAAACCTAGTGTGATGAATGGGTACATTGAGTATCAGAATATTAATCGACCGAAGATTTAATATATGAGAAGACCCCAGGAACTGAAATCTAGATTTCAAATATCCAGGGGTACATGGATCGTATAATATGTTGAAAAGGGTGGAAACTGTCCTTAAGTACCTACGCTCTCGAACAGGCAGCCAATTAAGTTTATAACGGTATTCAGAGAGGTGGTCGTATTTACGTAAACCAAAAACGAAGCGAATGGTATTGTTGAGAAGACGATCCAATTTAGTAAGAAATAACTGATTTATATCAGTAAAACAAACATCAGCATAATCAAAGAGGGGATGAACAAGGGATTGTACAAGGAAGATTTTGGTACACGAAGGGAGAAAATTCTTCAAGCGGTAAAGCGAACCAAGTGTTCCGTTTATCTTGCAGCACATATTTTCCATTTGGCTATCCCAACTAAGCGTGTGGTCAAGAACAAGCCCAAGGTTTTTTTACTTTTGTAGAATACGGGATCACTACACCAATGAACATAACAGCAGGAATTGTGTTCGAATGCAGCTGCGAAATTTGTCGTGAACTGCTTATAATGATCGCCTGATATTTATCAGGGTTGATGGTAATTCCAAAGCTGTCATACCACTGACGTATCCGAGAAAGATTTTGATTAAGCAGACTAATTGCCCTCCCCAGGTTAGGTAGGGTGTCCTGAGCATACAGTTGAAGGTCGTCTGCATACAGATGATAAGAGGTGGAAAGAACGGAAGTGAGGGAGTTAATAAATAGAGAGAAAAAGAGAGGAGAGATCACGCCTCCCTGTGGTACACCAGCGAGTAAGTCGATCCAGTCCGAGGTTGATTGATTGATTCTTACAGCTTGTTGACGCTCTGAAAGGTAAGACCAGAACCACTTAAGCGAATTGGAAGAGCACCCTATTTGCGCTAGCAGAGCAAGAAGAATGTCGTGGTCAACTGCATTAAATGCATTAGAAAAATCGAGAAGAACTAACACAGTCAACCGCGACTCCTCCATGCCATCTCGTATGTCCTCAAATATTTAAATAAGCGCCGTAGAGGTACTGTGCCCAGGGCGGAATCCAGACTGGAAGGGAGTAAGAAGTTGGTTGCGATAGACATAAGACGAAAGCTGTTTATGGACAGCAGCTTCGAGAATCTTAGAAAGGTAAGGTAGAATAGATATAGATCTAAAGTGAATGAGAGAGCTGGGGCTAGAAATTTTGGGAAGAGGGACAGAGAAAGCCTTTCGCCACACACTAGGAAATGAGCCGGAAGATAGAGATTTGTTCATGATAAAGGTCAATATAGGAAGTAGAGGGTCCAATAATAAGATAAGCATGTTTCTGTTGATATTATCAAATCCTACAGCCTTGGACTTGATAGAAACTGCTAACTTTCTAATATCATCCTCTGTGAGTGGGCTAAAGGAGAAAATGTCTTTTGGAGGAGTAGCCGTGGAAGAAAGTTTGGAAATGGTGAGAAATTTGACAGTGTCAGGAAGTTTGTGTACAAAAGAAAAATGATGGTTGAATTCGTTTGAAGAAAAAGGAACACAGAATTGGGATCGAGTTTTGCCAATACCAATTGAGTTAAGAAACTTCCACATTTCGGCTGGAGATGAGTCCATAACATTCTGATGTATATAACGTCGTTTAGCACCTCTTATCATCTGATTGCAGCGGTTTCTTGCACTCTTGAAGGCCATCCAATTGATATCAGTGCGGCATCTTTAAAAATATGAAAGGCCTTGTCTCGTTTACGCATGGCAATGAGCACCAAAGGAGTTATCCAGAGAGCAGGTGGTCGCCTCAGCTTGACCGCTTTAATTGGTGCATGGTGATCAAACCATTCAATAACCGCAGCATTGAAGGCGGTGACCATATCATTCACTGAGGACGCACCATATACAGGCCACCAATCGATGGCCTTTGCTTCCATTACAAGCTTCTCTATGTTAAGCCTCGCGATGTTTCTAATGCGTACTATAGCCGGCTTAGCTTTAGGGGGTTTCAATTTGAATGCTAAGAAAATCAGGTCGTGTTTCGAAAACCCCGGTGCCGACAGCTGACCATGTTTCAAGACATGGTCTCGGGAGGATGTTACAATATGGTCAATCCATGAGTCATGAGTGATGATGTTATGATGAGTAGGACCAAGCGGTAAAATAGAGAAATTCACAGACTCAAATATTGATCGAAAACCTCGTGAGGAAAAGAATCTTTTAAGAGATCCGTGTTAAAGTCGCCCATGATTATGTGATGTTTGTAATCTGAGGAAAAGTTATCGATAAGAATTTCAAGATCTGTTAAGAAAGGGACCGAAGGGGGGCTGTAAATAACACCAAGCAATACTTTAGTATATTTGACGTCAATTTCTAGAAATAAATATTCCATGCAATCGTAACGGGAAGAAGAGGATGTTAAAATCTTATAAGGGATAGCCTGAGATAAATAAATGGCGACTCCCCCCACCCTTACCTATTCTATCATTTCGGATAAGCGTGTAACCTGGTAGGTCAACAGACACTGAGCTCAAACAGGGCTTCAACCAACTTTCCGTCTGACAAAACAATAATAACACACACAAAACCACAAACTAAATAACTCAGACCATTTTATTGAAGTGAATAAAACAGAATAATAAAAAAAAAAAAAAAAAAAAAAAAAACAACTTTCCGAAATCAGAATAGCATGGATTACAGAACTAGGCGTGAAAGTGTTCAGTAGTTCTGTATAGTGGCAAGGAATACTCTGAGCATTAATGTGGCAAACGTTCAAAGTTTCAGTGGCAGTGGCACTGAATTCTTTCGAAACGAGAGAGCCCAAATCAACCACATTATCAAACGAACAATCGTCGCTGAGTGAGCAAAAAGACGAGTTACCATCCTCTGCTGAACAGTATTCACTGGTATAGGTTCATATAATAAAATATAAATATAAAATAAAAAATACAATAAATATATATTTATAAGAATAAATAAAATAAAATGGAGCAATAAATTGCTTGAATAAAACTGCTATTTTGAGACTTGGATTTCCCGCCGATTGAAGGTTTACAGTACTGTAATAGAATATAACAAAGACAGGAAGAGAGAGATAAACCTTGAAACATACACTCATAAAAACATATTTTTCTACTGGTTCGAATATACACAAAAAACATGATATTCCTTATGAAACTTATGAGACAATCGGTTGAAACAGAGTTTTACACACTTCACTACGTATAAATACTAGGACTTAACCATAACACACTTGATATTAAAACACAGAAAAAATAAATGGTAACATGGCAGTATAACATTAATATCTCAATCTACCTTAAAAACCTGAAAACTAATAGCGTACGTTAGTACGGAACGTAATGCATGCCATAAAAAAAGAAAAAGAAGAAGTACGGAACGTAAAGCTGAGGTGACATAAGGTTGACATTGACATATCATGCCACTGTCACTTGATTAAATTGATTAGAAATTATTTTAGATTATGTTTGTTTACCTTACATTTGATTTTAAAAGATTAAGTTAAAAAATACTAAACAAGTAGTGCAAGTGAAGCTACCGACTTATTACAGAAGAAATAAATAATGATGCATAAGCAGCAAGCACAACAAAACAATCGAAGACATCACAGTTTAGTTAATCTTTTTCAAAATCTTGTTTCCTTTGTCGAGGACCTTACTGAGTCTCTCGATCAAGGCGACTCTATTGACACAATATATATAGACTTCAGTAAGGCCTTTGAAAGGGTAAATCACGCTGTTCTCATCGCAAAGCTGGAAGCGGCTGGGGTATCGGGAACTCTTTTGGCATGGTGCAGGTCGTACCTGGAAAACCGTAGATCATCGATCGAGCTCAACGTATACACATCGGCTTCCTATGCAATGTTATCAGGTGCTCCTCAAGGATCACATTTGGGCCCTCTATTCTTTAATATCATGATTAACGACATTCAGTCATGTTTCCGTTTTTCAAAGTCCTATTTATATGCTGACGATCTTAAGCTTTGCAGGTCCGTTAACGTGAGTGCAGATGTTGCTCTGTTGCAGTTTTATATTGATAGCTTGGTAGCTTGGTCTAAGAGGAATTGCATGGATTTTAATGAGGAGAAGTGTTTTGTGGTCAGATTCACAAGAAAGAAACAAATACTCGACAGATCTTACAGAATTAATGGAACGTACTCTCGGAGGTTAGCCAGGTCCGTGACTTAGGTATTACTTTGGATACTAGACTCCGCTTTCATATTCACTTCGATGATATCGTAAAAAAAAGTTTTAAGATTCTCGGTTTTGTGTTAAGAAACTGTAGACAATTCACGAACCCTAAAACAAAAGTCACCATATACACGGCCTTAGCTCGCAGTAACCTTGAATATTCTAGTATAGTATGGAACCCCAATTACGATATCTATGTCAAAAGAATTGAACGTGTCCAGAAGCGATTTTTATGACATTTGTCGTTTGGATGCAACATGGCGAAAAAACTGCCTAATTATGTCGACAGGCTTCACCACTTCAATTTGCAGTCACTGGAGTGTCGCAGACGTTTGCTGGATCATATGTTTCTGTACAAGCTAGTGAACGGAATCTTTGACACACCTGACCTATTATCTAAAATCAACTTTCGCATACCGTCGCGACTTCCTAGGCTTACGACTTATGCACCCTTTATGGAGAGACTCTCTCGTTCGCGCCATGGTCGCTACTCACCGCTGAATAGGTTGATGATAGCTTACAATGGCTTGCACAGAAGCATTGCTCAAAATCATTCTAGTAGAATCAAATGTGGATTACCACAGCATGCTCATGAGCATGATTCACAATTAATTGATGTCGATATTTTCTCTAATTCTCTTAAATATTTCCAATATAATGTAAAAAAAATACTAGATACTGTAAATGTAAATGTTTATTATGTTTAATTTGATTATTATAACATCAATTTCCATTAATTTACAATATTTTGTGACATTTTACCGAATAATTATATAATTTTAATGAAATGTTTTTAATTTTAGTATATTTTTTTTTATTTTACTACTAATTATTTCACATCAATAGAAGATTTTCAAATAGTGTGATTTTGTTATGCGATATTTTTGCTTATCAGTACTATTGTGTAACATCTATAATTAAGATTGCACTTAGTTCGCTTCCACATTGTTTGTAAGTTGCTTTATAATGAGTTGGTGTTAATCTTGTTGATGTTAATAAATAAATAAAAAATCATGTGAGATTTACTCCAGAAACTCACGAAAACTCAATAGATTAGTATTACAATAAATGCTAAAAACTATGCATTTCCACAAAAAGGAGTGTGAAAATCTTTAATAATCTACCCAATGACTTGAATAAAATAAACATTAATAAATTTAAAACAGGTCTACGCAAATGGCTTATCTCATAGGCACTACGACATAAGGGACTTTTTAAAATTAAGTCTTAATTTGTAACTTTATGTGATTTGATCTTCAAAAGTGGCATTAATAACTGTTCCAAGATTCAATAATTATATCACCTTAACCGTATCGCATAGTTAAATTGATTTTAATGTCGAAGTAGGCAAATCTTATCATAACATTAATAATCGTATTGTAATTTTAAATTAAGTGCTACATTTGGATTTGCATGCAATATTATAGGCTTAATATGCTTAGCATAATATATTAGCATTCATTTAGTATCTATAACTATCATGTCTGATTATAAATGAAGATTATAATTAAATGAAAAGGCACATTTGTATTTGACTAATGTTTTAATAAATTTAATAAATGGGTAAACAAAAGAGACGTTTAAAATAATTAAATTTCCTTTTGTTCTTGTATTTTGGAAATAGTTTGCTTATCACGATCGTAACAAGATCACAATTCATTCTTCCTAAGACCAGCAGGCTATCCTAATTACTAACTTCCCGGGTACATTCTTTGTAATTTTACGTTGGCAAGGTAAAATAAATCCCAGAACGCCATTCTATTGTGGAATGGTCGAACCCCCAAACTTAGTTCTAAGTTTATATCCAAATAGAACTGCAGAGAATTCTTAGTTATCGGAGTCCATGTAATCGGTAGCAGTTCAGAAAAAATTGGTGTTGGATTTCTGTCATAAGAAAAAAGGCAAATTAACTCTATTTAATGTAAGCTTAAAAAGTATTCAAATAATTATTAATTTCATTTAAAAAGTAAATATGAGGTAGAAAAACTAGGAATAAATTTAATAATAAGATACTCCAGTGAGGCTAACAGTCCTTATTGATGTCCCTTAAACTCTAATTATTTAATATAAAACTTGCATGTTCAAAGAAAATAAAATTTTCATACCCGTATTTGGCGAAATTGGTCCAGAGCATCGTTATTCGGTCTATAACTAATTGATCATCAGCAGACGGAGTTTGATCATAATATCTAGCATCGAATAAATAACCAATTTCGTCAGCGTGTACTGCTCCTGCGATACTGTCAGTGAAGTTTTTATCCCTCTTTCCGAAGCTTCTATCACCATTATATGAAAAGACATATTGGTAAATATTACCAGCACCATTCACTAGGTATTTGGAAATACTTCTGGAAGTTGGATGAATATAAGTAAAGTCTGAATCAAAATTGGAAATTTGGTATTTGACATTTTCATCATTTGTTCCATCGCTAATATAAAAACGACGGACAGATTCTATCATGCCTTCAAAATCTGGACTATCGACATCAAAACCAAAATGTAATCTCTCGTAAAATATATTGTTGAGGTTTTCAAAATATGATTTTGGTTGATTAATATATTCCACAAGTTTCTCATCGTCTGTAAATCCAAGTAGAATAGGCATTCCTCTTACTTTGGGAACATTTGCTTCAATCCAATTTTCGGTGATAAATGCATCAACCTCTTCAAACGGTTTCTCTAGACATGGTCTAAAGACAAGTCCTAATTCGTAGGTAGCGGCAACAATCAGGTCAGTATGAATTGATGCTAAAAATGAAATGGCTTCACTCTTATCTTCAGTAACTAAGCCAAGATGGGTAGCTAGTATCAAAGGTGCATCTTTGTGAGGTGCATAAAATGCAGGTCCTAGTGTTGTACCACTCTGAATAATAACCTTATCAAATAGTTTTTCATTAGGAGATAGGAGATGAAAATCTACAGATCTACCTCCAGCACTTTCTCCAAATAAAGTTATTTTATCTGAGTCACCACCAAATGCTTCTACATTCTTTTTGATCCATTTAAGAGCTATAAGTTGATCCTTGAGTCCTTCGTTACCAGGATTTTCTGGTGTATCAAGGGACATAAAACCATAAGCCCCAAGTCTATAATTCATGGTTATTAGAATAACATCATGGCGAACAATAAATTTGGGTCCAAAGAGATAGCGTCCTGCGGATCCACTTCTATATCCTCCGCCATGTATCCACACTAAAACTGGGAGCTTTTTCTGAGAGTTAGCTATACTAGGCACGTATATGTTTAAATGTAGGCAATCGAGTGATCCCATAATGGTGTAATTGATCTCTTCAATTTGTGGGCATATTGCTGAATCATCGTCAGCTTCGAATAAGCCTTCAAATGGCGGTTGTGGTATAGCTGCCTAGAAAATAAAATAGTTTTCTTGTATTCACATGATAAGGCATAGTAATAATGGTTAATTTAAAGACTAAATCGTGTAGGAAGTAACTAAAGGATCACTTATGTTTCTTTTTTTTTAATTGTTTACTTACTTCCGTTTTTATTAAAAAGACATAATTTATAAAATGAATATTTGTACGATTTATTTAAAACTTTAAAAACAGAATTTACAAGAGATAAGTGAAATTATTGGTGTAACGAGAGAGAGTTTTCTCTTCATAAGAAATTTTTAGCCTCGTTGTTAAACTGGTGATATAAGCAAATTTAGTCAGACTCAAAACTTACTAGACGATATGAGAAATGCATTGTATTCACACTTACCCCAAATGGATTCGAGGCATTGACCTGGGCATATGGTATACCCATGAACATGGAGTAGTCACCATCATTAGCTCTCACTCCTCGTATTAAACCCAAATCAGTGTTAACTAAGGGATCTACTTTCAGGTTTGCAATTCCAATTCCAAACAGGAAACCAAGAAACATATTTAAGTATGTGTACCGCCTTGCCATTCTGACTATCGAATGTCTGATATCAACTGCATCAATACATTTAAAATGCTGAGACATTAAATCAAAAGAGCGAACAAACATGTTTTATAGAGATAACAAAATAGAGATATCGGAAATGCCATCTGGTCACGCCACAAAACAAAACAAATTCCCGGCGCGGATGTGCGATTATATACAAGAAGAAAACACAAAAACTAGAGGGAAACTGTGGGAAAGGGGGTACCTGTTGGTTTGTTGGGCTGGTTCCTTGACGCCTGTTCTTCCTGTCCTGGAAATGTTCGCCTGTGGCGCGCCACTATTTCTTTTTTTACACTAATGTTCGTGGGATGTTCGCGGGCCCCGGGGCGGAAATATGTGTAGGCGAAAAGCGTCTCCGGAGCGCGGTTTTTTCTCGTCGTGGGAGTTTCTTGGTGTCTCCTCTCGGCGATCAGAGCACACACAGGCCGTTGCCCTTTTTTCGTCCGTTGGTTCGAATTGCAGCGATGGCAGCGCCGCGGACGAAGTCGACAACAGGTGAGTTTAGAGGAAGGGATAAGGTAAATGTGTTTTCGCAAGCTTACGATAGATGGCGTTAACATATCCACCCCCCCTTAAAGGGTCACCTTTAAAACAATCATAATAAAGGCGAGAATAACAATAATCCAAACACTTACTTGTGTTATAGCGAATTAAGCGGAATTTACTAATTGACTAAAATATATATACTTACATACATTAAACTACATATTATACTTAATCTTAAATTATTATTCTAATTTTAGTGTAAAGTGTAGTTGTGATAAATATGTTATTGAGTTGGTAAAGGACATAAACGAACAACCGGGCGTGTATACGTTCCTCGAGGGGTTCTGACAGTAGCTACGCGCACGATACCATCCTTAGAAGGGTGAATTTTTTCTACTACTGCCAGAGGCCAAGAGAGAGGTGGCGCATTATCTACTATTATGACCACTATCACGCCGAGGGTGATAGGAGCGGAGAGCGTATTCCACTTCTGTCTAACTTGAAGGCTGTGGAGATATTCTACACTCCATCGCTTCCAGAACGACTGTACCAACTTGTCTAATAAAGAATGTCTCTGAAGTAGAGAAACGTTATCTGTAACCTCAGGTGCGGGTAGTGACGGTAAAGGGAAATTATTTAAAAAATGGCTGGGAGTCAAAGCCGTAGGCTCCGAAGGATCCGAGCTTAACACGGTAAGTGGACGCGAATTTAGTAAACATTCTATCTGTGTTAAAACCGTAAGCAATTCCTCATAAGAAAGGAGTTGCTGTCCTATTACCTTATAAAGGTGATTCTTTATCACTTTCACCATGCTCTCCCAACATCCACCAAAATGACTAGCGGAAGGGGGGTTGAACCTCCATTCTATTTGATTCCCCGAAAAGAAATCTTCGAAATATGAGGTTTGATTGCGTAAAAATCGATAAAAATCTCTCAAATATGAATTCGCGCCGACAAAATTCGTACCATTATCAGAGTACATGCATTTCACGGGACCGCGACGAGATAAAAACCTTTTAAAAGCTGCGAGAAAGGTAGGAGTGCTTAGGTCGGTTACCAATTCAATATGAACAGCGCGAGTCGTGAGGCAAGTGAACACGCATATATATGCCTTTTCGGATCGAACACCTCTACGGCGGACTGGCGTATACGAGATGGGGCCGGCGTAGTCACATCCCGTATGCGTGAACGGCTTTATAACGGGACGAACGCGGAAATCGGGCAAATCTGCCATTAATGGAAGGGTAGGTCGTGGTTTGGCGCGGAAGCAAAGATTACATTTATGTATGCGCTGGCGTACAATGCGGCGGGCGGACATGATCCAATATCTTTGTCTGAGCAAAGACATAAGCAGTTCGGGCCCAGCATGCAGGTATGTACGATGATAATAATCTACGATTAAATGCACTATATGAACGTGTCGCGGTAATATAAATGGATATTTTTGAGCGTACTTAAGGGCAGAATTTGAAAGCCGACCACCTACTCGAATTACATCGTTCTCAATGAACGGGTGAAGTTTATTAAATGCGGGTGAACAAGGTTCAGCACTCTTAAGCTTTGAAATCTCGTCAGCGAAATACACGTGCTGTAACACTTTAATAATTTGAACTTCGGCGAAACTCAAATCGGCCGCCGTAATAGTTGCGGATGCGCGGCGTTGCAACTTTCTCGCGAATCGAAAAATATAAACTGTTATACGGAGGAGTTTGCTCCATGATGATTTGCGAAGAGCAAGAGCGTAAATTACAGACTCCCTAGCGGGGGCGGTAGCGGTATAAACACATAACTTCTGTTCCGGCACTTCGGAGACGGAAGTTAGAAAATCTCCATCGTTGAATGGCCAAAGTGAACAATCGGACAATAGCCACGGTGGACCATGAAACCAGAGGGGATGCTTCACTAGTTTCTGTGGCGTTAGGCCACGCGATAAACAATCGGCGGGGTTTTCGGACCCGGCGACGTGATGGAAATTTTCGGCAGGAATATTTTCGGTCACTTTGACGACACGATTTGCGACGAATGTCTGCCAACGATGGGGTAAACTCTTTATCCAGTAAAGCGCTACCTTAGAATCGGTAAAAGCGAAAATATTTATATTTAATGTGGCGGCATAATTATTTAAGACCGTACGCATTAATTTTGCGAGAAGCACAATCCCACAGAGCTCCAATCTAGCGATAGTATGAGGGGTAGTTGGTGCGACCTTAGACTTCGCGCAGACCAACCGTACTGTGACACCTCTGTTAGTTTCTACGCGTAGGTACACTACACCACCATACGCGCTTTCACTTGCGTCTGAAAATCCTATTAAGGAAATGACGCAATTGCCAGCGACGCCGACGTGACGCGGGATGCGAATATCGTTTAAAGCTAGAAGCTCGGAACGGAACTGTAACCACTGTTTGACCAATTCCGAAGGGGGAGCTTCGTCCCAATCGACTCCTAGTTGCCATAAGCGCTTTATGATAAGTTTCGCGTACAACACAGTCGGTGCGATAAAACCAGTGATATCCCACAACCTCGCCACGGTGGATAAAATTGATCTTTTGGTACAAGTGTTATCGGTGGGGACCGATACATTAAAATAGAATTCATCAGAGTCCCTACACCAATATAGACCAAGTATTTTAGAAGGCGCGTGCTTGTCAAACTCAACGGCGGTGGTGAGCTTGTGAGTATCAGGAATGGTGTCTAGTACAGCATTTGAATTGCTGTTCCATTTTACTAAGTCCCATTGAGCTTCCTTGAACATATCGATCAGCTGTTTACTGGCCGCAATGGCTTGTTCGCTACTGGGGCTTGAGTAGGCCAAGTCGTCCATATACAACGACCGAGAAGCTATATCTCGCGCGAGGGGGTACTTATCCCCATGGTCGCTAATTAACTGACGAACGCAGCGTAATGCGTGAAACGGGCTTGACTTGAGACCAAAACAAACTCGATTAAATTCATAAAGCATCAGAGGCTCTTGCGGATTAAATCGATAAAATATTTTTAGAAAGCGACGATCGCAATCGCGTATTATTATTTGTAAAAACATTTGTCGACAGTCCGCACTCATAGCTATAGCATGTAGACGAAAATTTAAAATAATTTGAAATAATTCGCCCTGTAGATTAGGGCCACCGTGCAGAATATCGTTGAGCGAAATATTAGTCGACGTTTTACAGCTCGCGTCTAACACGGGTCGCAGCGGTTTGTCATCACGGGCTACGCCGTGGTGCGGAATAATATACGACGGAAGAGTGGGGTCTTCCGCGCGAGCGGGAGATAAATATTGTTTATCAATATACTCATTGATAGCGGCATCATAAGCGGTGCGCAATTTGGGAGACGCTTCTAACTTGCGCTCTAAACACAAAAATCGCTTGCGAGCGATGAACTCGGAATTCCCGAGGGAATAAGCGTCCTCACGAAAAGGTAACGCCACGACGTATCGGCCACTGGTAGGATCCCTTACAGTGGTGGAACAATAAAATTCTTCACATTCAACGTCATCCGGACGTTGAATGGACGGCGAAGGTACTTCTTCTAATTCCCAGAACCTTTTTAAAGTCATTTCTATAGATTCGGGAGCGGTGATAGCACAACACGAGGTGAGCGGTGACGACGCGTCGGCGCGGTGGTAAGCGGTGGGTACGGAACCCATAATAATATAACCCAACACTGTATTAATCGCGGGGGGCGCCGAGCCGTTGTGGTGGAGTACATCGGCTAATAATAAATGCGGAAAGAACGAGGCGCCTATCAAAACATCTATTTTGTCAGGTATCGAAAATGATTCGTCTGCCAATGGCAAGTTGAGAAAATGTGGCAACGAAGATTTGTCAACCACAGCGGAAGGTAAATTTTCAGTGATTTTCTCAACAATTAAACAATTTACATTAAAATTTATATTTGCATTAAACCGAGAAGAAAATTTAAAGTTAGCGGAATTATTTACGATATTCTCGGAACCTCCAAAACCTTTGATTAACGTTCGCTTTATTTCGTTAGTTTGTATACCTAAACGCTCGCAACATTGCTTAGTTATAAAATGGCTTTGCGAAGCGGTGTCCAACAGAACACGAACGGTGTGTTTGTTATGAGACAAGTCATAAGAATAAACTTGCGCGGTCGCTAATAATATAGTTGTGTGCGGTGTGCATTGCGTAGTATCAGCGAAACAGTCACGCGGTGTCTTACTGGAGCGATGTAATGAATCACTAGACGTAGCGCATAGCGTTACGTCTGTATTAGTCAACGACGTAGGCTGTGTGCGCGTGAGCGATGCAGCTGTGTCGGCTGACGTCACCGGTGCGCCTGGATTCGTTGTTATGTTGGAAAAATGCAATAGTGTGTGATGTTTCGATTTGCACACACGGCAACACATACTTGAATTACAAGCCGAAACTTTGTGTACTGTACTAAGACAGTTTATACATGCGTTTAAATCTTTAGCCACTTTAAAACGTTCCAAAGGAGATAATTTATTAAAGTTTGAACATTTAAATAAATGTTGATGTGTGAAATTACTACACATGCATTTGGAGGCCGGAGAACCGCGGGCGCTGTTCACAACAGAATTAACAATATATGATTGATAGTTTGGCGGCGAATTATTATTATTCTTAATATTAGAGCGCGAGCGAATATTTCCAATTGTTTGTTTCGAACAGGTGGCGGTGTAGGTGGCTACTGCCGTACGAGTTAATATTTTTGACTGATTTTGCATAAAATTTACTAAATCATTGAATGTAGGTAGTTTGGAAGAATCGGTTTTTTGTTCGAAATTACGTACTGTCTCAGTGTCTAATTTTCTCAACGCCAACTGCAAAACAATAATATCGCTAAGGTCGTTTACCTTGATATTTTGGAGTGCGCGGACTGAATTTACGAAATTTTCAAGAAAGGCATCGTAATTTACAACCGATGCGCTTTGTATGGGTTTAAAATCTAATAAATTGTTTATATGTGAACTGACTAAAGTACGCTTGTCCTCATACTTTTCTACTAGCGTTTGAATAATTAAATCATAATTTTCTGCGCAGGGGGTAATCCCGGCGCAAGCGGTTTGAGCTTTACCCGAAATTTTACCTAACAAATAATAAAGTTTCTCAGCGTCTGAAAGCGATGGGTTTTCGTGAACAGTAGACTTATAACTAGCGAAGAACAGAGGCCACTTGCGTATGTCTCCGTCAAACGACACGAGTTCTAACGGTGGTAAGGAGGGACGCGTTTTACGCGGTGCATCTTCACTCTTCTTCTCGGCAAGCAGATCGCGGCTATGAATGGTCACCAATCTCTTAACCCGGCCGTATAGTCGTTCGAATGCGACAAAGCTTTTGTAATCTATTGCAAAGTTCGGTTTCTCTTTTAGTAAACACCTGTTGTACTCATCTAATAAGTTTTTAAATTCAGAACGTAATGTGTCAATGTTACTACTAGCATCGAGGAAAATTTCCACGCCTTGATTACCGGATCCTAGTGTATTTGACAAGTCATAAATCTCTTGCATGCATTCAAATAAGGCATTACGCTTAGCTTCCAACATAAGTAATTTTTGATTTTGCGTACTAGGCGAATCCTTTTTCGGGTCCATTATGAATGCAAACAAATGACAAATGCGTAAGTAATTAAATATGTAAGCGTTGTTGTTTTTATTCTATGCACCTTTATAAAATATCCAATCACGGGTAAATAAATGTGACAAATATCAAATATGTAGGTACTTTGAAATGTAGGTATACTTATAATGGTTAAGTATTTACTGGAACCTTTAATTAATTATATAAATACATATGGGTGTTATAATAATTTGTATTGTTCTCCTATTAGATGAATAATTTTATTCTAATGGGGCGGTAGATATATATATGAGCGAGCCACGACACCGTGCTTTCGTTTTATGAGAACGAAAATGCGTTGCGGGCTTATAATACGAAAAATAAGCGAAAATATATATAATATGTACAATATTGGAGCGGATAAATACTCTTACTGGGTAAATACCAGTAAGGGCGGGTGGATGAATGCGGCTGAAGGACCACTAAATAATGGTCACGCCACAAAACAAAACAAATTCCCGGCGCGGATGTGCGATTATATACAAGAAGAAAACACAAAAACTAGAGGGAAACTGTGGGAAAGGGGGTACCTGTTGGTTTGTTGGGCTGGTTCCTTGACGCCTGTTCTTCCTGTCCTGGAAATGTTCGCCTGTGGCGCGCCACTATTTCTTTTTTTACACTAATGTTCGTGGGATGTTCGCGGGCCCCGGGGCGGAAATATGTGTAGGCGAAAAGCGTCTCCGGAGCGCGGTTTTTTCTCGTCGTGGGAGTTTCTTGGTGTCTCCTCTCGGCGATCAGAGCACACACAGGCCGTTGCCCTTTTTTCGTCCGTTGGTTCGAATTGCAGCGATGGCAGCGCCGCGGACGAAGTCGACAACAGGTGAGTTTAGAGGAAGGGATAAGGTAAATGTGTTTTCGCAAGCTTACGATAGATGGCGTTAACACCATCAAAGATAAAAATCATCAGTCATCATGGTAAATGATATGAACCCGTATGTATACTATACGGCACCATATGAACCTGTATGTAATATTTAATGCTTATATTGGGAATAATATTTAATGCACTTGAGATATTTATAGCTGATATTGAATAAATGAATATTTTTTTTGCACACCCAAAATACACTTTTAAATAAATACATATATAAGTCATATAAAAATAAAAGTATTATTGTCGATCTAAGAGCGCTCAAGTTATTAGAAATATTTTTTGAATCTTAAGAATTTTTACTCGAAAGACATCCACGCGGTCTAGGTATCCGACAGGATTCGAACCTGCACCTTCTACAATCCTATGTATATGTAATAGATATTTTTTTTCATAAATATATTTTGATAATATGTGATGATAATTTTACTTACAAAGTACGTTTGTAAAATTATGTAGCTATACACATAAGCGAGACGGTATTATTAGGCACAGCCGGGCGGTAAAATCGAATATGTGTAGATGAATGTTCGGCAGTAATTACTACGGGTCGGCTTTGACAAATACTCCCGAACCGACTATACCGGCCCAATTATGTGTGCAGCTACCCTAACTCGTTCGATCATTAAATAAGTATGTTCATAAAATAGGTATGCTTTCAAATACATAGGAAGGAATAGTATTATGTATTTTATTAGCACATATTTTCTATTGCGGCATTCCATAGTATTTTTCACTTGTAATAGTTATATTTAATACAATAAAGAAGTACTTATTGATTATTATTAATTATAAGTTTTAAATAAATACATTGCCTTCATTTGATTGGCATTTTGAAAGTCTGGGAACTATTCATTTCCCGGGTACACTTTTTGCAATTTATCGTTAGTTCGGTAAAATATGTCCCAAAACGCCATTCTTTTATGGAATGGTCGCACGTCGTTATTTCCAGATAATAATTCAGTGAATTCTTAGTAATGTAGTATGCAATTCACTCACTTCCGGTGTCGGATTCCTGAAAAATATTAATTTTTTGATTGTAATAATTTGATTGATTTCCTCTTATTACAACAAAATAAAATAAAGCAAATTCATATAAATAATAAAGAGGATTTCAGTCACCAATATAATCGCATTGGTCATTGGATAGTATCTTGAATAAAAATAATCACGAACCCGTATTTTACAAAATTAGCCCACATCATTGTCAATCGGTCAATTATCAATTGATCTGCAGTAGACGGAGGCTTATCATAATAAGCTGTATCAAACAAATAACCAATTTCATCAGCATGCACTGCGCCTGCAGCATTACCCGTAAAATTTTGTGCCCTCTTGCCAAAATTTCTATCACCGTTATAGGAAAACAAATACTGATAAATATTGCCCGCTTTGTTAGAAAGGTACTTAGAAATACTTCTGTAAGTCGGATGATTGTATACATAATCCGAATCAAAATCAACAATTTGATATTTAACATTTTCGCTAATATCTTTGTCGCCTATATAGAAATGGCGAACAGATTCTTCCATTCCAACGAAATCTGGATTTGTAACATCAAAATCTAAATTTAACTTGTCATGAAAAATATTCAAATCGTCGAAATAACTTGATGGTTGATTTATATACACCGAAATCTTTTCATCGTCCGTGAAACCAATAAGTATGGGCATCGAATTCACTTTTGGCATTTGCGCATGGATCCAGTTTTCTGTGATAATACCTTGTACATTTTCGAAACCTTTTTCGACACATGGCCTGAAGTTTAACCCGAGGTTTTTTGTGACATTAATAACAAGACTAGTGTCCACTGATGCCAAAAATGTCATGGCTTTATTTGTATCATTTGTTGGGAAACCAAGTTTTGCAGCAAGTGTTGTAGGAGCATTTTTATGTGGTTGGAAAAATACTGGTGATAAAGAAGTACCACTTTGAATTATAGCTTTATCAAATATTTTTTCTTGAGGAGAAAGAATGTGAAAGTCAACAGCTATTGCCCCAGCGCTTTCTCCGAAAAGAGTTATATTAGTTGGGTCACCTCCAAATGCTTCAATATTATTTTTAATCCATCTAAGGGCTAGATATTGATCTTTAAACCCTTCGTTACCGGGATTTGCTGGAGTATCAAGGCACATAAATCCATATGGTCCGAGTCTATAACAATGTTACAAAAAGAACGTCATACCGGACAATAAATTTAGGCCCGTAATTGTATCGCCCGGCGTAACCAATGCTAAAACCACCACCGTATATCCACACTAAGACTGGTAGCTTTTTCCTGAAATTAGCTGCGGTTGGTACGTAAGTACGTACTATGTAAATATTTAGATGTAGGCAGTCCAGTGAACTTACAATGGTGTTATTAAACTCTTCAATTTGCGGGCAGATTGCTGTGTGTGTTGTGGTATTGCTGCCTAGAAAAATTTCATTAGTAAAAGAACGCTCTAAACATTTTTATATTGCATGAAACATATAAGATTGTTAGCGGATAAAATGTTTATTTTGCCAGAGTGTACGTGTCTGCATAGGACTAAACTTCTCCTAAACGACTGGACTGATTTTGATGAAAATTTTGTGTGCATTCGAGTGGGTTTCTTTGTGTCTTTGATTAATAATTAAACTCATAGGCGGCACTGCAGTTGGGTAGAATAAAATGGCAAGGACACAGTGGATTTTAAAACTCGTCAGGGTCAGATGATTGAACCTTACAGAAGTCAGAGGATAGGAATATACACATTGGAATAGAAAGCGTCTATATTATATGTGTATGACATGGTTTAAGCTTACTACCAGGCGGCCACACGCGTCTTTACATACAAATGTACAAAAACCACAAGAATATAAAGTAGTTTTGAATACTTACTACAAATGGATTCGAGGCATTGATCTGGGCATATGGTATACCCATGAACATGGAGTAGTCACCATCATTAGCTCTCACTCCTCGTATTAAGCCTAATTTAGTATTAACTAAAGGATCCACTTTCAATAATGCATTGCTGTTTTCACATTTTAATGATGTTATCAATATTAATATACCTAAGAACACATATACATTTGGCATTCTGATTGACGAATGTTTGAGTTGTGATATTTTGCGGAATTTATCGAAATTCACGGAGGTAAGATTATAGAGTGACAAGTGTTCACCATTATCATCATACATGTGACAACAAAACTTAGAAAACTGTCAAATCACCTAACAAACAACCAAATTATGAAAGATACGCCTCCACTTAAAGAGGAATTCGAACTCCTCTTTATGTGGAGGTCGTAATGGTGCCAGGGACAACTTTTTAAACATGACGTAGCTGGAACTACGTTTGTTTATAGTTGTATTATTCTTTTAAGAATAAACTTCTAGATTTATAAATCAACAGATTTTTTTTTATATATGTTGGAATTTAGTAAAGAAGTCCAAAGATTATTACTTTATTGATGATATAGATAAAGGTTTTTTGTTTGTACTTTTGCAAGTGTTTCATTGTTGAAATTTTGTTTAATTACTTTTTCTGAAAACTTCAGCCTATAAAAATTTAACACGTTATGCCCGCAGATTTAGAGTTACAGATTAGTTTAATAATATTATTATTGCTTTGTTCTTTCTAATATTTAAATGTAACTTGTTTTGTGAGCTAATAAATAAATAAAAAAGAATGATTTGATAAATCAAATTATCGAAGAAATCCTAGGGATTTTGCGAAAACGTGGATATTTGACTATGGCGATGAAACATTCCATTATTTCTGAAAAAAAAAGGTACCTAACTAGGATTTTTGCGAAAACGTTAGTACGATAGCGAAAAGAATCAGTAGCTTATTGTAAATATTCTTGGGTTCCTGGACCAAAAATTTCGTAAGATTGGGCAATGTCATCGCCACTGTCGAATTATCTGTGTTTTCGCAAAATCCTCAGGATATTCGCAAAAATTGATTTATTAAATCATCCTACGACAAACATTAAAACAAATGTAGCGTTATTAGTAAAAGCTTTAATTAGGAAGCGATGCTTTATAAAAAGCTCCTTTGTGCTTTGGACGTAAATCCGTTGCTTGTTGATATGTAAACATTAGAGGAGCTCGATGGGGCGGGTGGTTAGCGCGTTCGGCTGCGATCGTTGAAGTTAAGCAACTTTCGCAGTGGTCGGTCATTGGAAGGGTGACCAAAAATCTTCTATCTCGAGTTCTTCCGTGCTTCAGAAGGCACGTTAAGCCGTTGGTCCCGGCTGCACCTGCAGTGCAGGCCCGCGTGGTGGGTCATGACCCATTCTCCCTATTCCATCCATAGGGAAGGCCTGTGCCCCAGCAGTGGGGACATTAATAGGCTGATGATGATGATGATGAAACATTAGTCATCAAATCATTAGTAAAATTTTGTATGGTTTTGATTGATTCTTAATCAATGTCCACCCAGGCCTAATTTTAGCCTCAGTTCAATAATCTATTCGCTAATTAAATGATTAATTCGCTACTAATACTTAATGTTTATTTAAAAGTTTTCTATATAGCATCAAATTAGATTGATTGAAAATATTTTGATTTAGGTATGAGCAATGAGTATATAACTGGATAAGAATACAGCATGTTCAGAAC
Organism: Chilo suppressalis; assembly: GCA_902850365.2. Taxonomy (NCBI): domain Eukaryota; kingdom Metazoa; phylum Arthropoda; class Insecta; order Lepidoptera; family Crambidae; genus Chilo; species Chilo suppressalis. The sequence continues at coordinate 40,989,814 of OU963894.1, forward strand.
GTCTAGATAAATACTGTGTGTTTTACGTAATGCACTTAATATGGGGAGATATAAGTCCGGAGTGCCTGTAATCTAGAATGAAGACACATGTTTTAGTCAAATAATATGATAACCCTAGGTGCTTGTAAGATTCCGCCAAATACCTTGAGCTATTTTGCTTTTTTTGATTTTTTTATCAGTAGTTGCGTGAAGAGGATATCATGTTTCTGTGGGATTCTAAAAAATCTAACTTTAATGCGAACAAAGTCGCGGGCGGACACTATTAATTAATAAATAAAAATTAAATAAAAAATGCGCACGGACTACACATATGAAGTGAAACTTCATCTTCTAAATAACTTAACATTAAGCGGTGCATAAGGCATAGAGGAACGAAAACCGGAAAACTATATTTTTTGTGCTGCATATGTCTCGGCCCCCTCTCCCTCTTTCGTAAGTAGGGAAGAGTTTGTGCCCTAGCAGTGAGGAAATTAGATAGGCTAATAATAACGAATGTTGCAACGAGAAACAATAATTTATGTCCCAAACGAGTCGATACTCAGCGTCACGTAGTATAGTTACCTAAGAGTGAAATCATTTCCAGCGACTGGGGATTATTAATTTCCACAGTTAATAGAAAACTGTCAAAAACTGGAGGGCATTAATTTTACACACCATTAGCTCGGCCCGGCGCTGTGCTGCGATATCTCACTCGATATTATTTCTACCGATTTTCTGTTAATTACTTGTGTCAGAAAGCAACGTTTATCGAAAAATGTTGGCCATTTTCTGTATCTACCGCTCAACTTGTTCTGTCGGCTTTTTCATTATAAGTTAGTCATTTTGCTTAACATATAAGAGAGAGCCTAAAGAAAAGTTTACTAGAAAAAAATTAGATTTAAACATCTAGCAGTTAAATGCTTAAAAATAAATAAAAACATAAAATAAAAGAGAGAGGTCTGAAACTTAGGATACACCACCCGCTAGTTTTCTGAAACACGTATTGAACATTGTATAGTTCGGTATATAAATGTCTTAAAGAAAAATACGAGTAAGGCTGGTCTATGTAAAAATTATTTATAAGAGTAATAATTTAATATTATTTCAACGGTCCTAGTGAAGAGGCAACAGACAGATGGAAACGATTTCGCATTTATAATATTAGTTTGGATATAATTCACATTGCTTTTCATATATTAGTTAATAATATATGAAAATTTATGACCTCTGTGGATGAGTGGTATGTCGCTGGTTTCCAAGGTGTCGCCAACTCGAGAGGGTTCGAATCCCAGTGGGGGCAGATGTTTGTGTGATGATTACGAGCATTTTTAGTGATGGATATTTATGAACATACATTTCTATAGAAATATATATGTATCAGTATAAACTATCAGTACACAGTATTCTATCCGTTACCCTAGTATCCCATAACACAAGCACGGTAATATTATCTATTATTACCGTGACACAAGCATACAGTGCTTGCTTGGGGATAGGCCATTTGGTGTGAGTGTTAGAAATATTTATTTATTTAATAATAAATGGTACCTATAATACAATCCCTTAAAAAGCGAATTTATGCTGTTTAGAGGTAAGATAAAAGGGCTTCAGATTGTGCCACCTATTGTATTGAATGGAATTCCCCTAAATCATGTTAGTAAATTTAAGTACTTAGGACATATTGTTAATGAAAAGCTTTGTGATGATTCCGACATAGAAAAGGAACGCAGGGCATTGGCAGTGCGGGGGAACATGTTTTTTTTTTTTTTTTTGAATACAATTACTCCATAGGCGTATGCCCATGCCATTATTTAGTTTAACTTTTATAAGTTTTGATATATTATACATTTGTTTGTGCACTCAGTGCGGCCTTTTATATTTAAATCATGCAAACATGCGGCATGCTCACTTATGTCTACTTAACTAATAATATTAATAATATAATTTGGACATATTGTCCATCCCCTTTTTTACTGCTATGTTTTGCTAAATAACTTAAGTCTACTTGTTTCCTTAATCTATGTTAGTACATGTTTGTGTAAAAATATGTCATGTCCGGTGTGGGGAGGTCGGTCCAGATATAGCTGTTTCAGACTTCAGTCAAATTTCTCATTATATTTACAGTGTCATAATCTCTCAGACGTATCGCACTTTTGGTGTTATAACGGATTATTGTCTCCGTGGCCGCGCCTGTCGTTCGCTTTATGAAGCGGCTTACTGCGTCGTCGCTGTCGTCTGTGTAGTAGCAACAGCTGTGTGTATGTCGAGACACAGCTACCACGGCGTGCGGGATGCTGTCGTGCAGTTTCGTTCGAATCCCCTTGGTTCTTATGATGCAGGTGTTCTTGCATGTTTGTCCCTGGGCTTCGTGTATGGTAAGGATCTTGGATCCAGTCCCACTTCCATAGCCTTTGGCGCTCAAGGTTCCCTTCTCCTCTTGTGTATGTACTAGATACAGTGTATCTGGGAGAAGGGGTGGGATATTTGCCCCGGTATATCCTGTTAGATGGAGCGACCGGATCCGGGGTCTGTCGGAATATATCCCGTCATACACAGCGCTCAGGGCAAACGCGACATCCAGGGGGTTTCTCCTGGTGCAGAGCAGCTCTCGCGTGATATTTGCCACAACATGCGGGGTCTCGTACCTCAGACGGAACAGGTTTTCTCTGTCAATGTAGGGCAGCTGATTTATGTCGCCCAGAAGTACGACCCTCTGTGCTCCTGTTATGCGGGTGATGAGGACTAAGGAGCCAAGGTGGTTCATGAGAGCCTCGTCAACTATGAGACGGTTGTAGCTCTCTTTTGATCCATTTACCTGGAGGGATGCCATCGTCTTTACCTGTCTTGCAAAGTGGTTTCCCCACTTTGCCGATATCCTCCCTCTCAGGTCCCCGGCTGCCTCAGTCGTGGTCGTTATTATTAGGTCGCTCTTCGGGTCGAAGTTTTCTACCGCCCATGTTGACTTCCCACACCCCGGGACCCCGTTGACCCATTCGATTTCGGGCACAGTCCATGACTCCGTCCCTGAGCTCAATACTGTGTCCGCCATCTTCAGGATTTTGTCGTCCAGCATCACTTTTGTGAATTTGGCTGTGACGACAATGGGGTCATGATGCTTGATATTAAACTTCAGTTCCGTTCCGTTGTGGTCTCTGAGCGCTTCGACAAAACCCTCTGTCCCGCTGAAAGCCGCCATGTATGGTCCTTTCATGGTCCCATATATGGTCTTTTGGGCGTTATTGTCATAAATGGCGGCTTCCTCGCCCTTCAGGAGTTCCTGTAGGAGGCCTATGTTGTTCCATTGGAAGGCCTCCAGTATTCTCCTGCATTTATTGGCGTGCAGTTCCATGGATGCACGCAGGGTGCCCAGGAACTCGCTGAGCGCGTTCACCCAGCGGGTCCGGAGGTCCTCGCTTATCTCTAGCACTGGCGCCACCACTTGGCCCATATCCTCCCTTGTCCTGTTTTGTTTACTTGTTTTATTATGCAGTTGAGCTGTGTCCGATTTTGCGTTTTTCAGGCTTTTGTGTGATCCCTTTTGTTTTGTTGTTGCGTCCAGTAGGGATTTGGGGGCAGAGCGGATGGCTTTGGTTATTGTGCCAATAAAGCCCTTAATAGCTTGTGGCACGCCCTGCTCTTTCCGCTCCTTTTCCTCCTCCCTTTGAAGGTCTCTAGCTCTTTCCACACTGACCTGCATCTTTTGCGATCCGCTGGTGGTAGGGTTTTTTGGCGCATTGCGGTCTGGCATGACGATGTTACCCCCTGGTCGTTTGGGGGGAAGGAGGAAACTTAGGTCGTCTCCCCTGTTTTCATAGGCCACGATCTTGTGGATCTTTGAAGCCAGGAGACTTCCAAGGTGATCCGTGGCTTCTCCTCTATCGTACTCTATCCACATCGCGTCGACGCTGATGGTGTTGGATCGTGCTGTTGGTATTGTTAACAGCAGACGCAGGAACCTGTCTGCCTGGGCGAAAGAGGACCCTCTCGAGGTTTGAGATTGTTCGAACAATAGGATGGTTTTGTTCTTTATTCTCAGGAGGCGGAATAAATTGTCCTCTATGCTTCGTCTTGGCAAGGTGTTGTAATAGGCCCTTTTCAGTGTGGTCTTGGTGGTGCTTCCATTATGTAGAGCGGCCAGGCCTGGCGAGATGGAGATTCTGCCGCTGCCTGATATGTTGGTGTACGCCAGGCCGAGTTTCTCTTCGGAGCTGTCCATGAATAGTGGGACGCCGCGTATCTTAATGCCTGGCTCGCCTCTTTCTGCATGTGCCATCAATAAGTGAACCGTGGCTGGGATTGCGGTGACTGCTTCCTGGTTTGGAAGTGCAATCCGCACACTGCTCATTGATGGCAGGTTTGAGGCTGTCCCTTGCACTTCTGGCACGGCCCCGTGCAGGGTCAACCCATTCCTTCGCGCCACCACGCTAAAAGACCTCTCGGCAAATTCCCAGAAAACTGAACGTGATGATTTATCGCTCAGGATGTTATGGAGCTCAGTCATTTTCAGTTTCTGGTTCAATGCCATCTCCACGTCTAGTCTCTGCATAGCGAAACGTGGACACTCCGTTATTATGTGCATTATGTTTTCGATTTTATTGGGATCACACTCGCAGGCGGGGCTGTTCTTTAGGCCGAATCTGTGTAAGTACTCCGATGTACCCCCGTGTCCCGTCAGTATTTGCACCTGGGTGTGGGTTAGCTGTGTAGATCTTGCTAATCTGTATGCGCAGTCAACCTTGGGTAAAAAGATTTTGGTTACCCTCCCTGCGCTAGAGGCATCGTAACGGTCCTGCCACTTCCTGACCGTTTCCTCTCTGATGGTTTTTCTGACGTATGACAAAGGGACCCGGTCGTACTCAGCCTCGTTTCCGCTGAGGGCTGTGGCTTTTGCCAGATCGTCCGCTCTCTCGTTTCCGGCTGTGCCTACGTGGGCCCTTAGCCAGAAGAAGTTGATATCCCCGCCTTTGGCCCTGAGTATTTTTATATCCTGTTTTATTAGTTTCGTTAATGGGTGCAGCGCTTCTGGGTTTGTCAGCAATTCCAGTGATGATAGTGAGTCACTAAGTATGTTTGCCGACTTTACCCCGCTGCGAACAACCATTTGTACTGCCTTGTGTAAAGCGTACATTTCGGACTGGAATACTGTGCAAGTGGGGTCCAGTACGAACTGCACGCTGGATTGTTCCGAGGAGTCTTCCCACCATGTCGCCGCCGCGCCTACCTTTCCACCTATCTTGCTTCCGTTGGTGTAAATGCACGGCCCTCTCAAGTTTGGGAACTCCTCGGATGTGTTATTTTGTATTTTTGAGTAGGTGATAAGTGTAGTTTGTGATGGATGGCCCCGCTCCAGGAAGCTGACGTTCCTTTCTACTATTTTTCCTGGAGGGGGAACATGTTGGCAGCACATAGGTTTGCACGCTGCACTGCTGCTGTTAAATTGACACTTTTTAAAGCATACTGTCAAAATTTTTATGCATGCAGCCTATGGACCAACTTTACTAAAAGTGCCTACAATGCCCTAAGAGTTATGTATAATGACATATTCAGGGCTCTGTTTCGACTTCCACGCTACTGTAGTGCATCTGGCATGTTTGCGGACGCAAGCACTGATGATGACTTTTATGCTATTATGCGTAAAAAAGTCGCGTCACTGGTGCATCGGCTGCGGGGAGGTTGTAACAGAGTCCTGAGTATGTTAGCAAATAGAATGGACTCCCCTCTGCTCGGTCAGTTCATCAAACTACATGTTCGGTGACCAGGCCGAGGGGAGGGGGCAGTAAAAATTAGTAAAAATTAATATTTTTTTTAATTATTTTAATTCTGAAATTATTTATTTTAATTATTTCTATAGGTATATGTTATTGATTTAATTATGTTTATTTATGTTATAATGATGATTGAAATTGTAATGAAATACTAACATAGGTTAAGAAAAATTGTTACTAACATAATATATGAGACTAATGTCTTGAAATAAATGATTTTTATTTTATTTTATTTTATTATTTATAATATAATAAATAGTAGAAATCCCACAATCAACTATACAGGTGTTGTACGCGTTTATCAAGCTCACTGAGTATTGCATTGTATGCTTAACAAGTATTTATTTTTGGTTCACTTTGAAGGCAACGTTCGTCCTCATCAACAGCCTATCCTAGTCCACTGCTGGACATAGGCCTCTCCAATTGCACGCCACTCAGATCGATCTTGGATCACTCGCATCCAGCTCCTGCCAGCCACCTTGCGCAAATCGCCAATCCACCGTTCCTGAGGACGTCCTACATTACGTTTGTCTAGACGCGATCTCCACTCCATAACTCGTCTACCCCAACGGTTATCGGTTCGTCGGCAAATATGGCCAGCCCACTCAGTGGGCTGGTCACTTCAACTTGCTAATCCGGTGGGCTATGTCGATAACTCTGGTTCTCTGTCCTAGACAACAAACAAACAAACAAACCTTCGTCCTAGACAAGTTTATTCTAAGTTTATTATAAGGTAGAAGTTTATTCCAATACTTGGTTACTAAATACTGAAAGCTGCCACAGAAAGTAGCATTTAGTTATATTATACACATTCAGTAGCAAACTAGCTATCCATCCATAGCCATCTTCAATAAATTGGCCTTATTGAGAAAAGGCGTGACATGCGTTCAGGGTGGCACTCTGAAACAAAATCCCGCGCAGGTATTTTGAACTTGTTGTAAAAGTTTTTTGTAAACTAAACAAAGGAAGACTACAGTTAAGTTTCGAGAGTTAGCTCTAAACTCCACTAGCTTATGGTAATAATAAAAACATTTGACACTTACTGTTTTTTAATATAGTAACAGTTATCATACATAATTATTTGGAATGCCATATTTAAAGGGGTGAAATTATTTTATTCTTCATTATAACCTTTTAGGAACATATAATTTTTGATATAGAAGTCATCCCAGAAATCCATTCTGTCTCGTAGAGGTCTTTCTTCCATTTTTAATGTGGAGTCTATGTGAAAATACTCTGATTCGTTTGAAATCGGTAACCATTCTGTAGTCAACAGATCTGTGATTTCAGGTGAGGGGTCTCTGAAATCAAGAATAATATGCATTTATTTCAAATTTAGTATTTACTTAAAAATGAGCAAAGTGCTTACAAAAAATAATGAAACTGATGCTGATAGTGTAACTCATAATTAATTCGCTGTATTGCATCGTGTATGATTATGCTTTAGTAATGTGGTGTTATTCGGCAAATGACACTTCAAATATTATACAATTGCATTGGAGCATGTGGACCTGACATTCACTGACGTTGTAAAGGATTTCTACTTGAAAGTGAAATTTTGTATTTATTAAGTCCCGTCTTTATTGTTTTTGTTTCTTTCTAAACAAACTAGTATCTACTATGGCGTTTGTTTGTAATTATAGACCACAATAACTACAAGATCTGATATAAAGAGACTGCTTGATGCTTTTATGTTTTTTTTCCCCTTTTTCGTGGTTCTTAAAGTACTTATTGTATATCTATTTCACCTACCCATATTTAGCAAAGTTAGTCCACATTGTCGTGACACGATCTAAAATTAATAAATCTTCGGGAGATTGTTTCTCTGCCAAGTAATTGACATCAAATAGATATCCAATATCATCGGAGTGAACAGCGCTGCCAGCAGTGACATTACCAGCAAATTTAGCACTATTCCTTCCACCATTATATGAGAACATGTATTGGTATACACTCTTTGATTTTCCTTGTATGAATTTCTTTATACTTCTTTGTATTGGATAAATGTAAGTAAAATCAGAATCAAAAAATGCCGCAATTGGTATAGAGGCTGATTTCAAATTTTCATTACCCAAATAGAAATCTTGAATATCACTTACAGATTCATTTAATCTTTCGTCATTAAAATTAAACTTATTCAGGAGTCTATTCATAATGATTATTGAAAAGTCTGAACTTAAGGAATTTATGTTAGCCATAAGAAGTTCATGTTCGCAAAATCCTATAATAATCGGCATATCTTTGACTTTTTGAATATTTGCATTTACCCAATATCTTGTTAAAAAGGGAGAAACATCCTCAAATATTTGTTCAGTACAAGGCTTGTAAGTTATAGATAGATCATTCGATGCTTGAATAACTAAATTTGGCTCTAGAGTTGAAAGGTAATTAATTGCATCTGTTAAAGAATTGGCGTTATAAGATAGTTCTTCTGCTATTCTTAGCGGAGCCACTTTATCGTGATCAGTAAAAACTGTAGCCGCTTCTGCACTCCCACTTTGTATAATTGCATTGCTAAAAAGATTTTCATTGACAGATAGGAGGTGAAACTCAATTGAATGCCCACCGGCGCTTACTCCAAATACAGTGATTTTAGTTATATCACCTCCAAATGATTCAATGTTTTCTCTGATCCATCTCAAAGCTAACACTTGGTCTTTAAGTCCTTGGTTGCCTGGCACTTCAGGGATATCTAAGCACATAAATCCATATGGTCCTAATCTATAGTTTATCACTACTAAAATTACATCATGTCGTACTAAATATTTTGGTCCATAGGTGTTGGTAGATTTGGACCCACCGAAGAAACTACCGCCATGGATATGTACCATTACCGGCAGCCGATGGATATTATTTGCTTTTGTTGGTACAAAAATGTTCAGTTGTAGGCAATCAATTGAACCTTGAGGTATTTGGTTTAGAATCTGGGGACAAAATATTGAATCGTCGACTGCTTCAAAAACTTCATCGAATTTCGGATGCCGCTCTGCTACCTGCAAGGAATTCATTGCATTATTTTCAATATAACGTATCACAAAATATATATCATGTAAATAATTATGAAATATAGAAATTTATTTTATCGTAAACTTTTGTATAATGTTTTATTTCTTAATCACATAAAAATTAGATGAATGTGTGTGATGTTATCTCGACACACGGCGGAAAGTACGAAATACAAATATCCTAACTATACACGGGTATGACGTCGATAATTCTATAATAGCACTTACCAGCCCTTTAGTGCAACTAGTATTCTAAGCTGTTAACAGTAAAAGGACACCCGAAGAAAGTAGACATACCTTAGAAAATGCACACAAGTAATGGTTCGAATACATACATAAGAAACAAAACTATTAAAACACGACAATGGCATTATGAACAATACTATAATATACACAAACCTTGCACACTCCTCGCATCATTTTCCTATCACAGGGAGAAAACGGAAAAGGGGAGAAGCAACTTCTCTTTTGGCCGTAGCGACAAAAAGTTTCGCTGATGTTTCCATTTTGCCGCGGTCATGTGCAATGAAAGGCTTCATATAAAAGAGCGGCTCGCAGTCGACGGCATTGCTACTGCAGCCGTCGTCACCTTTCGGCGGCAGTAGACGATCCACCGAGCCGAGACGGCTACAGTTGCGAAGCCACTCATATATATGAAACCTTAGATTAACGTTCATAATTTGTAAAATAGAACTATTCATTAAATGTTGAACTACTCACTCCGAATAAATTAGATCGATTAACGACTCCATAGGGTATTCCGAAAAAAGCATAGTAATCACCATCAGACGCTTTGACTCCACTTACACTTCCCACTGGCGTGTCTACGATAATGTATGAACAAGTAACATAACATAACGCATTAAGTAAAATAAACAGCTCGAAACGCCACATTCTTCATGAAAGTCAACGACCAACTACGACAGAAATATGATAACGTGCTCTTACGAAAGTTAATCTTTATTTTGAATGTCAAAAATGGTACTAAGGCTATAGATTACGAAACATCTCAACTTTTTACGACATGTATTACAGTTCTCTAAAATATACGGTCATCGTTACGTGTTTCAAATACTTGCTTTAATGATAACAATCGGAAACATAATAATATTTGTAGCTGCAAATTTTTAAAGCAAACCTTATCTCAAACAAAATTTTAAACCGAATCATTCTTTATTCTGTCAGAGCTTTCGCAGAGGGATGAATTAATAAGTAAATTCATCCCTACTGCTAATAAGACATTAACTTATGTAGTCAATAAAAACAGGCCGCCCTTCCAGTAAAGATTTATTCCTTTCTCCTCCCCGGGACTTTTGAATAATGAAAACTAATTATTTTCGCCGACATTATGAATATGAATCGCCGGCGCTCATCTTTTTTTATTTTTCTTGGACAATAAACGACTTCGCGGAGCGAAACGGTCGCAACGGTCTTCAAACAATATTGTCCTTGGATAATGACAATGGATCTTCTTCCTTAAAGAGGCTTATAATTACTTTCTTAAGAGGCAAACGGGAAACAGCCAACGACTTAATTATAACAGAACTTCTTATTTAATCCCTGCTATATAACTATCTATACTAATATTATAAAGCTGAGGTTTGTTTGTTTGGTTGTTTTAAGGGTTCCGTACCTAAAAAGGAAAGAAGGAAACCCTTACAAGATCATTTTGTTTGTCTCTGCCAAGAACGCGTGGAGGTGAAGAGTTGAAATTTAAACCATATACTCAAATCTGCGGTCCCTTGAAGCTATGAAAAAATCAAACTTCTATCGTAAAAAAGGATACGACCGTTAAGGTATGTTACGCACCTACAAATTTGTATGGAACCCTTGATGTGCGGACCCGACTCGCACCTATCCGAATTTTTGTTTGAACGCGCTAATCGCAAGAATAAAAATCAAGTGAAAGAAGAAATAGCAATTAAAGTTATATTTTTATTTTTTGAAACAGTCAATGTTTCAATCAGTTAAATGCATAAAACATATAAAGAAAGAAGTTCTTCACTATTGTGATTTTGTTAACACACTTATTTATTATCACTTTGAGGTTTGTGTTATAGAATACTAGATAAAATATGTATAGATATATTTTATCCGGAAAAACATATAAACATTGAAAACTTAGGTGCAACTGATCCTATTTATCATACAAATATTTTCCTCTTCGGGATGCGTAAATACAACACACAAAGTAGTTGTTCTGTAGCATAGCCGGGTTCATATATATAAATAAATACAAACAGGGCTATACCACAGAATACATAAATATAAATCGAGATCTAGCCCATACAAATCGATATTTTTCTATGGCTTAAATCTAGTTTATCGAGTTAGCAAATTTGCTACAAGTGGGCCTTAATGATTAAAGTACACACAGCCATAGATCAAGTTATCTTTTTTATTACATGTTGACAGAGGTGACATGATGTTTTGCTGACGATGACGGTACACGTACAACCAAGTACTTATCTACTGATTGTCAACGTCAACAATCACTGAATCTGCTCATAGATTTCGTGGTAACAATAACCGGTGAACTAATAAATAAATAAATCAAATACGTCCGCGCATAGTGTAATACCTAGTCTACGTAATTGTACCTGAAGCGTGCAATCAAAACGCTCGAGGCGATTTATATGACCATCGTAAATCTCTGGTCAGTTTAATAATGTGATAATATCACTGCTCTGCATACAAGGGCGATGATAAACTGTGACAGGTGTGGTCACTCGTAACCCTGAAGTTATAATAAACAACTTCGTGTTCGCTACCATAATGAGTTGAATGCAAAGCACGTGATTGAATAATGCCTATTAAAATCTATAATGATAATATGCATTATCCATTATAGTAAGTTTGACAGATCAAAGTAAGTTGGATGCAATTCAATTTATTATGAAAATAAACTTCATGTTGACTTATCATAGTGTCTCTGAGGCTGCTTTTGCCCTTAACTCATTCGATATATATATATTTATAGCCAGGTAGGCAAATGACTGTACCCCACCTTTTTTTGTGACGCAGGCAAAATCTCTGTTTACAGACGACGGCGCCTTTAAGAGGCACACCGCCAAACGGACCTCACACCTGGCTCCCGCAATCCTTACAAGCCCCAGTAGTGGCTGCCCACTGAGGACCCCGTATCTAAGAACTCGTAAGAGACGAGTACTTTACGGCATAATATCCGCTAAAAAACCCTGCGAATACCCTGCTGCTGCTTAGTACGAAAGCGCGGGATCCCCGTTTAGGGATTCTTCCACGTCTCCGCACCCAATATTTGACTATTATGTGAAATAAAAGGAAAAAACGAGTCCAACACTTTTAAATAATCTATCTATCTCTAGTACCTGATAGAAGAGGAAAAAAAGTTAGTCATCATCCGTATTTGGACACAAGAAATATTAAGAGTCATTAAAACCAGTAAAACTGTTCGGACAAGTAATGCCCGGTTCCTTGGCAATTGCCCGAGTTAATAGCTGTAGAGGCCGGTTCAGGTGTTGCAGGCTCGTTGAACTTCCCGAACATTCATCCATTACGAAGGATCGGGGCTTACTGTCCCCCTACAAATTAATAACAGAGTCCACTTTTTGTTTGCTTCTTATTAGCTGCGAAATTCAGATTTATGTTGAGAATTTAATGTGTAAAGAAATTATAATTTACGAGGGAAGCCCGTAATACGAGCCTCCCGTCGTTTTGTTAATAACATTTTTGTTTGAGCGCCGCGTCGTGTCGCCTCGATCCAGAATAATTTTGTATATTCTCATTTTCGGGCTTTTTCGATTTTGGTTTATTGAGTTTTTTGTCAAATTTTCGATTTACGTTTAAAGCAATTCCAGATTACACTGAGCCTCGCTCCAAGTTACTCATTTATTGATTAATGTCAGTGAACTTCACTGCAAGAGATGCGCATATATAGGTTCCTTTTATAGTTTCCTATAAAAATGATGATTTGACTACCTACCTTGGCACGTATCTACGTAACCCTTACCCTACTCTACGTTAACGAGGGGTTAACACCAAGGTATTATAAATATTTATATTAATTTTTATACAATGTTTTAATTTTTTGTTAACTCATATATGTTATGGGCCAAGTGATTAATCGGGCATTATTCATAATGCCCAGTGCCTATTGGGCAGACTGATGTAAAGCATGTTTAATACTTTCAAATGAATACTTAGATAGACCGAGCATTACAAGTACTGAAATCAATTATCGGATAGAGTAATAATAAAAATATGTTTTATTGTTTAGTATTTATTTTTTAAATTTAAATAATCAGACTTCGGTTTTACCTCGTTCAACTTACGAAGGGCTATATTTAAAAACTATAGGCTATAGTAGTTTCCATGCAGTTTCCTATCACAGGGAGAAAACGGAAAAGGGGAGAAGCAACTTCTCTTTTGGCCGTAGCGACAAAAAGTTTCGCTGATGTTTCCATTTTGCCGCGGTCATGTGCAATGAAAGGCTTCATATAAAAGAGCGGCTCGCAGTCGACGGCATTGCTACTGCAGCCGTCGTCACCTTTCGGCGGCAGTAGACGATCCACCGAGCCGAGACGGCTACAGTTGCGAAGCCACTCATATATATGAAACCTTAGATTAACGTTCATAATTTGTAAAATAGAACTATTCATTAAATGTTGAACTACTCACTCCGAATAAATTAGATCGATTAACGACTCCATAGGGTATTCCGAAAAAAGCATAGTAATCACCATCAGACGCTTTGACTCCACTTACACTTCCCACTGGCGTGTCTACGATAATGTATGAACAAGTAACATAACATAACGCATTAAGTAAAATAAACAGCTCGAAACGCCACATTCTTCATGAAAGTCAACGACCAACTACGACAGAAATATGATAACGTGCTCTTACGAAAGTTAATCTTTATTTTGAATGTCAAAAATGGTACTAAGGCTATAGATTACGAAACATCTCAACTTTTTACGACATGTATTACAGTTCTCTAAAATATACGGTCATCGTTACGTGTTTCAAATACTTGCTTTAATGATAACAATCGGAAACATAATAATATTTGTAGCTGCAAATTTTTAAAGCAAACCTTATCTCAAACAAAATTTTAAACCGAATCATTCTTTATTCTGTCAGAGCTTTCGCAGAGGGATGAATTAATAAGTAAATTCATCCCTACTGCTAATAAGACATTAACTTATGTAGTCAATAAAAACAGGCCGCCCTTCCAGTAAAGATTTATTCCTTTCTCCTCCCCGGGACTTTTGAATAATGAAAACTAATTATTTTCGCCGACATTATGAATATGAATCGCCGGCGCTCATCTTTTTTTATTTTTCTTGGACAATAAACGACTTCGCGGAGCGAAACGGTCGCAACGGTCTTCAAACAATATTGTCCTTGGATAATGACAATGGATCTTCTTCCTTAAAGAGGCTTATAATTACTTTCTTAAGAGGCAAACGGGAAACAGCCAACGACTTAATTATAACAGAACTTCTTATTTAATCCCTGCTATATAACTATCTATACTAATATTATAAAGCTGAGGTTTGTTTGTTTGGTTGTTTTAAGGGTTCCGTACCTAAAAAGGAAAGAAGGGAACCCTTACAAGATCATTTTGTTTGTCTCTGCCAAGAACGCGTGGAGGTGAAGAGTTGAAATTTAAACCATATACTCAAATCTGCGGTCCCTTGAAGCTATGAAAAAATCAAACTTCTATCGTAAAAAAGGATACGACCGTTAAGGTATGTTACGCACCTACAAATTTGTATGGAACCCTTGATGTGCGGACCCGACTCGCACCTATCCGAATTTTTGTTTGAACGCGCTAATCGCAAGAATAAAAATCAAGTGAAAGAAGAAATAGCAATTAAAGTTATATTTTTATTTTTTGAAACAGTCAATGTTTCAATCAGTTAAATGCATAAAACATATAAAGAAAGAAGTTCTTCACTATTGTGATTTTGTTAACACACTTATTTATTATCACTTTGAGGTTTGTGTTATAGAATACTAGATAAAATATGTATAGATATATTTTATCCGGAAAAACATATAAACATTGAAAACTTAGGTGCAACTGATCCTATTTATCATACAAATATTTTCCTCTTCGGGATGCGTAAATACAACACACAAAGTAGTTGTTCTGTAGCATAGCCGGGTTCATATATATAAATAAATACAAACAGGGCTATACCACAGAATACATAAATATAAATCGAGATCTAGCCCATACAAATCGATATTTTTCTATGGCTTAAATCTAGTTTATCGAGTTAGCAAATTTGCTACAAGTGGGCCTTAATGATTAAAGTACACACAGCCATAGATCAAGTTATCTTTTTTATTACATGTTGACAGAGGTGACATGATGTTTTGCTGACGATGACGGTACACGTACAACCAAGTACTTATCTACTGATTGTCAACGTCAACAATCACTGAATCTGCTCATAGATTTCGTGGTAACAATAACCGGTGAACTAATAAATAAATAAATCAAATACGTCCGCGCATAGTGTAATACCTAGTCTACGTAATTGTACCTGAAGCGTGCAATCAAAACGCTCGAGGCGATTTATATGACCATCGTAAATCTCTGGTCAGTTTAATAATGTGATAATATCACTGCTCTGCATACAAGGGCGATGATAAACTGTGACAGGTGTGGTCACTCGTAACCCTGAAGTTATAATAAACAACTTCGTGTTCGCTACCATAATGAGTTGAATGCAAAGCACGTGATTGAATAATGCCTATTAAAATCTATAATGATAATATGCATTATCCATTATAGTAAGTTTGACAGATCAAAGTAAGTTGGATGCAATTCAATTTAATATGAAAATAAACTTCATGTTGACTTATCATAGTGTCTCTGAGGCTGCTTTTGCCCTTAACTCATTCGATATATATATATTTATAGCCAGGTAGGCAAATGACTGTACCCCACCTTTTTTTGTGACGCAGGCAAAATCTCTGTTTACAGACGACGGCGCCTTTAAGAGGCACACCGCCAAACGGACCTCACACCTGGCTCCCGCAATCCTTACAAGCCCCAGTAGTGGCTGCCCACTGAGGACCCCGTATCTAAGAACTCGTAAGAGACGAGTGCTTTACGGCATAATATCCGCTAAAAAACCCTGCGAATACCCTGCTGCTGCTTAGTACGAAAGCGCGGGATCCCCGTTTAGGGATTCTTCCACGTCTCCGCACCCAATATTTGACTATTATGTGAAATAAAAGGAAAAAACGAGTCCAACACTTTTAAATAATCTATCTATCTCTAGTACCTGATAGAAGAGGAAAAAAAGTTAGTCATCATCCGTATTTGGACACAAGAAATATTAAGAGTCATTAAAACCAGTAAAACTGTTCGGACAAGTAATGCCCGGTTCCTTGGCAATTGCCCGAGTTAATAGCTGTAGAGGCCGGTTCAGGTGTTGCAGGCTCGTTGAACTTCCCGAACATTCATCCATTACGAAGGATCGGGGCTTACTGTCCCCCTACAAATTAATAACAGAGTCCACTTTTTGTTTGCTTCTTATTAGCTGCGAAATTCAGATTTATGTTGAGAATTTAATGTGTAAAGAAATTATAATTTACGAGGGAAGCCCGTAATACGAGCCTCCCGTCGTTTTGTTAATAACATTTTTGTTTGAGCGCCGCGTCGTGTCGCCTCGATCCAGAATAATTTTGTATATTCTCATTTTCGGGCTTTTTCGATTTTGGTTTATTGAGTTTTTTGTCAAATTTTCGATTTACGTTTAAAGCAATTCCAGATTACACTGAGCCTCGCTCCAAGTTACTCATTTATTGATTAATGTCAGTGAACTTCACTGCAAGAGATGCGCATATATAGGTTCCTTTTATAGTTTCCTATAAAAATGATGATTTGACTACCTACCTTGGCACGTATCTACGTAACCCTTACCCTACTCTACGTTAACGAGGGGTTAACACCAAGGTATTATAAATATTTATATTAATTTTTATACAATGTTTTAATTTTTTGTTAACTCATATATGTTATGGGCCAAGTGATTAATCGGGCATTATTCATAATGCCCAGTGCCTATTGGGCAGACTGATGTAAAGCATGTTTAATACTTTCAAATGAATACTTAGATAGACCGAGCATTACAAGTACTGAAATCAATTATCGGATAGAGTAATAATAAAAATATGTTTTATTGTTTAGTATTTATTTTTTAAATTTAAATAATCAGACTTCGGTTTTACCTCGTTCAACTTACGAAGGGCTATATTTAAAAACTATAGGCTATAGTAGTTTCCATGCAGTTTGTTTGAAAAATTCATTAAATCTGTTAAATGTTCAGAATTGATGGTTCCCTATTTTTTAGGATGCAAGGACTAGGTAAGTTAGAACCAGTACTTCTGCCTTATCTCCGGGCTCTAAAAAACACTCTAGAGGTAGGGCAGACCGAGACCACGGCGTATCGCGGTTGACCAAGTCGGTTCTGAATTAAAGACTGTTGTAAAGCCACATTTACTTTTTTTTCTAAGTGTTGAGCCCATACCATTTTTTATTTACCAAGATCACAAAACAAACACAAAATGGCGAGACATCTGTCATTTTGACAATAGTACCGTTTTGAATTTATTCATACTGCCCGGTCCAAGCGATAAATTCATGCTTTCTCAAACACTGACTTATTACATGGACCACGAGCTGTCGGGCATTATTAATAATGGCCGGGCAATGTGATAAATAGGTGAATTTAGATTGTAATTAATCACTTGCCCCGATATGGCTGGGCATTATTCATACTGCACTGGCATTATTAATACAGCCTGCATTAATCACTTGGCCCATAACATATACATATATAAAATATGTAGTATACAATACTTGCATCAAACTTATTGGATACACAAAATATGTGAAGTAAAAAGTGATTTATACTTGTAATGATACTCATTGTCTTAAACGAATTAATGTCACAACATGTGTAGAATACCTACAGATTTTGTGTAAAACTAGTATATGACTTAAGAGCCTATACCGCTCAGACGTAACAAATATCATATTATAATATTATAAATTTGAAAGTTTGTATGTTTGTTACTCAATCACGCAAAACCTACTGAACGGATTTGGATGAAATTTGGTACGTATATAGTTTATGATCTGAAATAACACAAAGGGGTACTTTTTATCCGGGAAAAAGGTAAGGTTCCTGTGGGATTCTCAATAAACTAAAGTTTACGCGGACGAAGAGGCGGGCGACTGCTAGTCTATTACTTATAATAAATCTGTAGAGATGTCAATTCTGTACATGAAATATATTTTTAAAATAACTATCAGGGGGTGATTAGTGATCGATACTGATGCCAAAAATGCAATCAGTAAAAATTTTGTCTGTCTGTCTGTCTGTGTGTATGTTCCTTATAGAAACAAAAACTACTCGACGGATTTTAACGAAACTTGGTACTATTATTCTTCATACTCCTGGGCAGGTTATAGTATACTTTTCATCACGCTAGAATCAATAGGAGCAGAGTAGTGAAGGGAAATGTTGGGAAAACGGGAGAAGTTACTCCATTTTTTAAGCTTCCGTCGCGTGTGCAGCCTTAATGATTCAAGTTACATAGAAATTATGTATGACGGAAATATTCTACATAAAATTGTCTAAAAAATATCCTGCAACAGCATATGTCTATCTTTTATGGTTGACTCACAGTAACACGTGTAACTCCCGATAGCTTAGCAGTTCGGAGCATTCTGATCATATTTGTTTACTCTTACGTTTATAATAGTCTGAGTCATCCCTAATTTAAAAAAGTTAACATTATTACTTATTCAATAAAAACAAAACATAGAAATTGGTATAGAAACACCAAACTTATACATGAAATAAGCCATCGCGCCGTCGCACGTGAATACTGAATCATGCTTTAAGGATTATTTTTGTGTAACGGTTGCCGCGCTCGACACGGGTTGCGGCGGCGGTAGGGTATCAAAAGGCGGGAGGTCCGAGAGCGAGCTGTCTAAATCTGTTTTCTGCGTCGCTCCCCCCCTTTGGGCGATCGCTTCCGATGAAGCCTCAGAGGCCTTCCCGGCCAGAGGCAGCCCCTACGGGTGTTTTTTAGTCAGTACGAGTCTGACATAACCTTGCAGCCGGCTGTAGGGTATCCATGAGGATTTCTCAACTGCTCCCCCGCCTGGGAGGAAACAAAAAAAATGAAAAAAAGAGAGCGAGCGAGCTTCAATATTTGGCTGTTGATGCGTTCAGAGCGTTCGACCTTATTGACAGACAATAATTGAGAAATATTGAGAAACCGTGCTTATCAGCGCGACTTTTAGTCTTTAAATAGTTTATTTGAATTTCTTTTGTTGTTATTTTGTAAAATAGGTATTAGTTGTTTTGGTAATGTTTAAATATTCGTTCAAATTAAAATTATTAAGCGTAGGTACTTTTATTAATTGAAGTATTTATTTTTAAGTGAAGTAGGTATAGGTAGATATTATTGCACAGGCGTTTCAGCTTTATTTTCATTTCTTTTTTGTTGGGAGTTGTATATATTTCTGGTTATAATTCTATAAGAATATTTTAGTTTAAATAGTCACTTAGATTTTAAGTGTAAGGTAGCTAAAGTTAGGACCACGTATTAGTTGTTTTGGTAGTGTTTAAATATTCGTTCAAAGTGTAATTTAATCATATGGGATGAATGTACGATGGCCCATCGAAAAGGAGTAGAAGCGGTAGACAGAACTTTAAGGGATATAAGACAAAATGATCGACCAATGGGCGGTATCACAGTTTTATTTTGTGGTGATTTCCGACAAACCTTACCGGTAATCCACGGGGACCCCGAGCTGATGAGGTTAGGGCTTGCCTGAAAAGCTCTTATTTGTGGCGTGATATACAATCGGTGCATTTGACTATAAACATGCGAGTGAGAACTGTAGATAACCCGGATGATCGTGAATTTTCTGATATATTATTAAAGAAAATACCTTCACCAAAGATACCTATCCACTGCTACACCAAGGAAAACTTATTCTGACGCCTGAGTTATGTTGTATAGTGCAATCCCAACAACATCTTACATCGTCAGTTTACGGTGACGTAACAAATATATTAAATAAGGACAAATCTTGGCTATGCGAAAGGTTCATTTTAACTCCTCGCAATGACCAGGCATCTGAGATTAATAATAAAATACTGTCGAATATCCAGGGGGAAAGCAAAGTTTATAGTTCAATAAATAGAATGGCCGATGAACAAGAAACCACTAATTACCCGATAGAATTTTTAAATTCTTCAAATATGCCCGGACTTCCTTCTCATGAAATTAGTTTAAAAATTGGCATTCCGATTATTCTGCTCCGAAATTTAAGACCACCACAACTTTGCAATGGAACTCGGCTTGAAGTAAGCCAGTTGCAACAAAATGTAATCGAGGCTCAAATTTTAACAGGTTGCGGTGCAGGAGAAACCATCTTTATTCCCAGAATTCCCATAATACCAAATAATTTTCCATTCCAATTTAAAAGAACGCAATTCCCAGTATCGGTGTGTTATGCAATGACAATAAATAAGGCTCAAGGGCAGACTTTTCGTGTTGCTGGAGTAGTTCTCGGTGTCAGTTGTTTTTCACATGGTCAGTTATGTCGCTCTTTCCCGTGTTAGCAGTCCTAGAAATTTTTATGTTCACGTGCCGGACGGGTCAACTTTCAACGTAGTTTACCCGGAAGCTTTGCGCTGAAGTATTTTCATTCTATATGTACTTAAGCCTCATGTGAAAGCGATCTAAATAATATTATCAATACATTAACATAATAACATACAAGAAGTTACACGCTGATGGTCTCGGGGCACAGTGATAATAATAATATTCTGCGGTTCCTTATTGCGATATTTTTAACAGTATTGTGGATTGACATATTATATTTCCCTACTAAAATACGAAAGTTAATCTGTCTGTCACATCAAAACCACGGAACCCTGAGGAAGGACATATGCTACTTTTTTACGAAAATCGACGAAAACGCGGATGAAGTCGCGGGCAAAAGCTAGTATTTAATAAATTAAAATGTCATATAGCTATTATAATTTTCTTGCAGAACGTCACAATGTGTGGATATGTGACAAATAACAATATTATTTAGATATGAACTCTCGTGACTGTAAATAAATTAATACTTCGAAAAGCGATTATAGAAAATATATAAAAAAAATATTTCACCTTAACTTTTACTGAAGAATGGGACTTCCAAAGTCTGCTAGTTCTTTTGGTACATCATTAAGCCTTCGCAACTCGAATTTTCATGTAGTTAAGTACCTAACTACAACAAGTTTTTGGATACCTGAGTAACTTGAATATGAATTAAACTTTTACTAAATTTATTTGTAAGAAATTATACCTAATTTTGCCATCTGCTTGAATAGCCAAGCTACTGATTTATTATAATTAAATTCCCTTTGAGTACCCGAATAAAGCTTACCCATCCGTTCTTCCATTTAATGCGCTAACAGAAAGAAGTTATTGTGAACAGAAGGTATATCACAGCTTAGGCATCTTAAAATTGCTACAATATTATACTTAATCGCTAAGATCGTTTATTCGACATTTTACAGATTCTACATACGACAGATTCTACTTAGGAGAGATTCTATTTAAGACAGATTCTACATTTGACAGATTAAAAAAAAAGCGGCCAAGTGCGAGTCAAACTCGCCCATGAAGGGTTCCGTAGCAGCAAGTAACATAATCTAAAAGTTCTTGTAGTTCGTTGTAACTTTGAGCGAGGTTTTAATAATAGTGTTTTTTTTTATTGATTTGTGATAAATGACGTCTTAAAAAAAACTACTAACTAAATCTCGTTCAAAGCAATTATCGGTGGAAGTTTGCATAGTAATGTACATCATATATTTTTTTAGGTTAATCAGACTCTTATTTTAGAAGTTACAGGAGGAAGGGACACATTTTACCACTTTGGAAGTGTCTCTCGCGCAAACTATTCAGTTTAAAAAAACAAATATTAGAAACCTCTATATCATTTTTGAAGATCCCTATCCATAATACACACGTATGGGTTTGATGACATTTTTTTTTGAGTTTCACAAGCAGGTATATTTACCCCCAAAATTTCTTGTTTTTTTTTCTATTTTTGTGTGAAAATCTTAATGCGGTTCACAGAATACATAAGTTTCAATAGAAGAACTCCATTCTTATAGTTAGTAAGTTAGTAAAAAAAATGGCTGTGACATTCGGGCGGACAGACGGACGGACATGACGAATCTATAAGGGTTCCGTTTTTTGCCATTTGGCTAAGGAACCCTAAAAAAGAAGAATATGGATTTTTTTTGGAATCTCAAATAATATTATATGCCTAAAAATATAATGTTACCATAATCATTATCAGTTTATGAATGTCCGCATTGCTGGGGCACAGGCCTTCCCTATGAACGGCATAGGGAGATTGGGCAGTAACCCACTACGCGTGCTAACGACTGCAGGTGCTCGAGATAATAAGTTTTTGGTCCACGATTGCAGGCCGAAAGCGCTTACCACCAGCGCCATCGAGCTTCTCTTACTCCTCTCGTTCTCTCACAACTCAGATATAATTTAAAAGAAACTGTTATTGATCTCATTTTTAAACAAATCTTGCGCTTGTTTTATAGTCACCAATATATAGTCTCCTATGTTAGATTGAGAGCATAAGCTCCAGGTGCTAACCTTTAATCATATTTTTCTATCAATTATAAAAAAATTCAAAGAAAATATAAAATAAATAATACCTACTATTAAATAATTGTTTACTACTTATTTAACAAAATGCCTTTTCTATATCTACACTATATATTATTGTATTAATTTCGTAAGCTAGTGTGAGAAATAACATATAAAGTGGATGAAATCATATTCCGAAATTCCGTTACATGCAGGTAAAGCAAATAAAAGCTTTATAAAAAGCTTCTACACGTTTGCATCAATAGCATCAGTAGAATAAGGCTAAGCACCAGTTATAATTTGTCCATAAACCTGATGGTTGCAATATCAGTAAATCGTAGTTTTATCATACCTCTGAGTACAAGACTCATGAAAAAAATATATCGCAACACAAAGGGCCCACGCAGAATGCTTGCTTAATGCCGCCCATGAATACTACGGATTGGACGCCGCTATCCAGCAAGTGACACTAACGATGTTTTTATTATAATGAAAATTATTATTGTGTATTGAAGTATGAAATACCAAAAGTTAATACACTGCGATATTTCACATTTAGCAAATTAAATTTTCAGCGTATAAAACATTTTAAGAGATTAACAAAACACAGCAGATTTCACACTTTTGTATTTCAGCGCACATCAAGAGGTGTATACTCAAAGAAGTTTATTCAGAAGTATAATGCAGGTAGCATTAGGTAAAGTTGACAGACACAAGATAGCGAAGTTGTGTTTTGGACAGCAATGTGAGCAAACAGCAAATTACCACCTACTTTAAGTTTTTTGCCACTGTAGACTGAAATAATTCGTATGTGGCCGGATAAAAAAAGTAGGAAAGGACGAGACACCTATCAGATTTGACATGTTAGAAAGTAGCCTTTAAAACTAGGGAACATAATTTGATACTAGCTTATTACTTTGATGGAAAAAAATATTTATTTAAGGACTCTTTCTGACGGATCTCGGCAAATACCGCACTTGAAACGTGCCATAAGCTGATTCTGAATTGATATTTATTTCTATCTAAAAAGAATTGTTTATATAAAAGCTTCTGCTTATTAGAGGTATCAAACCTTTTGGAAACGAATTAGCATTCTTCACTCCCTCCTTCTGCGAGCGAATGCACTAAAAATGACATGAAGTCATGTCCAAACTCTTCTAGTATTTATTTGGCTACAATTCGTGTGTACAGCAATTTAATGGTTACCTTTTACAGAAGGCAAGCCTCGTGCGCTTGGGAGTCGTTCAATGGTAGCAGTCCGACTACACCTTACATTCCGTTTAAGCCTCCCAGCGAGCCGGCTGGTCTTGCGACGCGGCGGTGGTGAGTCAGGGATTTAGGCCGGCCTACTAAACGAGTCACATTACATCCTCCCTGTGCTCATTGTTTTGGAGAAACACTTTGATAGTTCGACGTCTCATTGTTTTAAATGAAAACAGCTGATAATGTTGGAAAATATAAGTACTGTTTTAAACTTTCATGGTCACAAATATAAAAGCGATTTATGTAATCAGCTACTCCGTTATAATGCATTTGGCGAAATTACAAGGATTCGCAAAAAACAAGATAGATGCATTTTAGCAATGCCACTAATTACGTAAAGTACTAATATTGGAAGATTTATCTCGATTTCGGCATCAATATTGCTCTTCCACTAACCTCTTTAAAAATAAAATCATATTTGTTTCTTAGCTTTTCACGCACACCAATTAACAATGAATAATTGAATGGCAATAAATAAATAAATGCATCTATACTGTTGAAACTTGTTTTATTTAAATAAATTCATATATGAAATTTGTTAACAATTTCAGTTTTGCGTAGGTGAAGCAGTTTTTGTTGCATAAATCGGTTTATAATAACCAATTTTAGTCCTTCGTAGTTGAAAAACTATTAGGTACTTCAAATTGCAGTGCTTCAATTGTGGAGCCCTGGGACCTTACTCACCGACAGGAACACGAAATAAACACAACAGCACCAAGAGGTCATGTTATTTTACTGTGATCTTTTGTAAGGTGTAGGGCTTCTTCCCCAGACAGGCGCTTACATTCGAGCAGAGTATCCGCTATGCCCTATCTCTCTTATTTTCAATGCATACAAAAATAATGTAACTGTTAACCAATAGTATGTTATTATCATTACAAATCTACTTCAGGAGCTGAGGAACAAAACGGTATAATTACATAAAATTAAATTTTACAGGAGCTGTATAAAACTGAATGACATACCTACAGTGAGCTTTCAGCATGGTTTTTAATTTACTGTTTTTGGCGGTTTTGATTGAGAATTATTTGAGATTCAAATTCAACGGGCTCGAAACCTCCGGGCTGTAAAAAAAATAGGCTGCCTAGATGCGTAATTATACCGTTTTGTTCGCCAGCTCCTCAGTTATCATTGCTATCAAAAACAATTTTATTATCAATAACGATAAATAATTGATTGTTTATTGATAACGCTTCTAGTTTCTACCATATCACGTTTCGGAAAGGCACAGTAACGCAAATAAAGGTTCTTTTATATGTTCACCCTTGTATGTTAACGATAATGATGCGTAATGATAACGGTTGTGTAATTATACCAGTGGGTCCGGTCCAGAGGTATTATCTTCCTAATATTAGTAAAAGCAAGTTCTTTTGTATGATGAGAATGTTGTTTTTCATACATTTTATTTTACATTTGTTAATGTCATCAATAGCTATTTCGGAGTTATTAAAATGTGAAAAGGTTGACTTATATAAATAATTAAACTGATATATTTCTTTTCGATATGATTATCATCAGCTTATTAGGGCACAAGCTATCCCTATAGATGAAATAGCGAAATTGGGCCATGACCCACCACGCGGACTCAGTGCGGATTCGCGGGTGCTAACGACTGCAGATGAAGCCGGGACCAACGACTTAACGTGCCTTCCGAAGCACGTAGACGAACGAACGAACTCGAGACAGAAGATTTTTGGTAACCCATCCAATGACCGACCAATGCAAAAGTTGCTTAACTTCAACGATCGCAGCCGAACGCGCTAACCACCCGCGCCATCGAGCTCCTCGACATGATTCCGATATGATAGGTCCTTTATGTTTCTATAAGAGATAATAATTAACGACCTCTATAACTGAGTGGTATTTTTTCCAACACTCACACCAATTAGCCTAGCCCTGGGGTCGGCAACCTTTTGTATCGGAAGAGTCAAAAATTAAAATTTACAACATTTCAAAGTTTTTAAAGAGCCACAAAAGTTTTCTTGCTACAATAAATAGTCCTTGTAGAAATAAAGATTTTTGATAAAAAAGAAATAATATATTTATTTATTAGAAAAAACACTGTTTATTCATAAAATATATGAGTAGTATTATATACTACAAATTAAATAATATGTAACTATGTATATGTTATTATTCAACATTTACTTACAACATCAAACAGTTGAGCAAACAAATTCAATGGAAGCGTTGGCTTTGCATGGTTATTGAAGTAGAAAACTTAAACTTCACTAAATAGTGTAACTTGTACTTAAAATAATAAAAGTACAATAACATACGATTGGGCAAACAAATTCAATGGGATGGGTTTTAAAAAGTTGAGATAAATTGGCCTCATAGCTTGTTGTTTTAAGTTTCAAACACGACTCTAAATTTTCATTTGTTAGTTGGCTTCTTACTTTACTTTTAATTATATTCATGCAAGAGAACTCTTGCTCGCACGAATAAGTCGATCCGAAGATATTCAGCGCTCCAAATGCCAACTTCTTTACCTCAATGTAGTAATCTGGAAGACTATATCATGTGTCGAATATAAGTATCTCAGCTTGCAGCATTTCTTTTAAAGTTGTCCACTTTTGTTGCGTTATGCACATACATTTTTGGACCTCCAACTCTTCCAACTTGCTTTTTAACTCTAATGAATTACTACTCCACAAAGCTTTACTTTTTAAATCGATCAATTGCACTTGTAGAGGTCATGTATCAACTCCAAATGGCTCAATGTGGATTTCGTTACTTTTTGGGTTGAGAGAATCTACTGCTAGAGTGCTTTTGTTAGTTTTGAATTACTGAAATCTGTCAGCAAATTCATCTTTATTTTTTTGTAATTGTGCTGAAATAATTCGTGTCAACAGTTTCACTGGTTTTATCGCGACATTGCTTTAGAAATTGAAAATGACGTTATTAACCGCTCTGTATATATTCTGCAAAGATAATCAATTTTTCTTCGAAACAAACCAGTTCTTCTACCAAAATATAGGCTGGGTTTCCCTTTCCTTGCAATTTTAGATTCAGCTCATTTAATTTAGCTGTCATATCCACCATAAACTTAAATTTTTGCAACCATTTATTGTTCTCTTATTCAGGATTATTAATGCCTTTTTATTGAGAAATGTATTAATTTCATTCAAGCACAAAGTTTCAACAACTTACCTATGGAAAGCCATCGCATTTTATTGTAAAGATTAAGTCGGAATACTGAGTCCCCGTTTTGTTTATGAATTCTTTAAACTGTTGATGGTAGAGTCCCTTTGACAAGATACTGTTAACAATCTTGATTACCAAATTCATAACCTAGATTGCAAAATAAAATCAATTGTTCATAGATTCAGAACGATTTTGAAATGTTTTTTTTTATATAATAATAATAAATATTATTTGCGTATGGAACTAAAGAGTCACAGGTTCACATCAAAGAGCCGCATGTGGCTCGTGAGCCGCAGGTTACCGACCCCTGGCCTAGCCCCAAAGAAAGCACTGTAAGGCTTGTGTTATGGGACACTAGGGTAACGGTTAGAATACATATACAGTACATATATAAGTATATTTATATAGTAATACATTTTAAACTTCCATGACTGAAGTACAAATGCTTGTATTCATCACACAAAACATCTGCTCCCACCGGGACTCGAACCCGGGACCTCTCGAGTCGGCAACACCATGAAACCAGGCGTGTAAACCACTCGGCCACGGAGATCGTCAAATCCATATATATAAATGTACATACCTCCATTAGACGGAGGTATGTACGCCGCGTTTAGCGCCTGTAGCTTTACAGTGTCGACTTTGGGGCTTGGTTAAATGGTGTGCAAAAAATGCAATGTCCCACGTCTATATCACACCCTGTAACCGATTTGCATACAAACCACATATAATATTTCGATTATCGCCGTAGTAGTATATATGTATAAATACGTATATGTACAATGGTTTTCAAGGTACCGTCTACTCTAGGGTGCTAGGTTCAAATCCTGGGGCAAACGTTGCAGCCTAAGAAGCTGTTTAATGTATTGCTTATTATAATATTGTTTTTCTCCCGTTCATAGTTTTTCTGTTGAAGTATTCATATGTGATAACAGGCCAAGCTATGACACTTTATAGCTACGAACTACTACGTAAATCAACGTAATTGTAGTTTAAAATTGTGTCGATATTGGCATGGTTTTCTACATTTAAACTAAATTTGACAACAGTGTATCCCTATCACTATAAATAATGAAAACTGATATTAAAGGACAATGGGCAAAACGCACCCAGCTCCGCCAACAATGTAATTAGTATGAATCGATAGATCTATGAAAAACTAGCCTTTTTTTATTATGGCACCAAAAAAAATAACCTGGGGGTCAAAAGATATACACCTGGGTATGTTCTATATTAGGGGTTAAGGTTTCCGCACATAGTCCTTATGGACGACCTTTGTGTGTAAGTCATGGGGACCGGTTACACACGGGCATATTTAAATAGCTCCTTATAGAGAAGCTCGATGGCGCAGGTGGTTAGCGCGTTCGGTTGCGATCGTTGAAGTTAAGCAACTTCCGCAGTGGTCGGTCATTGGATGGGTGACCAAAAACATCTATCTCGAGTTCCTCCGTGCTTCGGAAGGCACGTTAAGCCGTTGGTCCCGGCTGCATCTGCAGTCGTTAGCACCCGCCAATCCGCACTGGGCCCGCGTGGTGGGTCATGGCCCAATCTCCCTATTTCATCCATAGGGAAGGCCTGTGTCCCAGCAGTGGGGACATTAATAGGCCGATGATGATGATATTTAAATAACTAAAGAAATTCATTCAATATCAATAGTACTTTCGTTTTATAATATTAGCAATAATAAGTGAGTGAATCATATCTTACTGTACAACCAGATACAAAATACTAAACAACAAAGCCTACCGACTATCCTGCTTGCTTGCTGCTTGCACTTACTGAGACTCCTCAAAACGTCTAACAGGGTATGGGGGTTGAAGGATGTGATATTGCAGTTCCCGTTGCAACTAGTCTACTCGTATGCAGTCCTATGTCTTACATTTTGTGCGCTCCCTGTTATTTCATTGATATTTAACTAACACGCTTTAAAAATAGGAACACGATTATCATCGCGTACGTCATTATAATCGTACGAGCTAATAAAAAATCTATGGATCAATTTAAATGCTCGTACTCAGCACACAAACATCTGCCCCCACGAGGATTCAAACCCGGGACCTCTCGAGCCAGCGACACCATGAAACCCGGCGTACAAACCACTCGACTCGGATATATTAATTGACGACCTCCGTGGTCGTCAATTAATATATCCGTTCTATATACTCGTCCTTGTATCTTTAAATATTATGTTCGTTATAGTTACTTTTACCAATGGAATTGTACCTATTTAACTTAAAATAACTAAAGACTCCCGGGATGGAATTTGATGCGCTTTGACACAAATGATCATGACTATGATACCTTTCAAACAAATGTAGTTTAAGCCGTGGCGGAAGTGGGTGCAGTGTCCATGCAATTATGCCCATTGTCCTTTAGTATAAAATTCAGAGAATTATGACAGAATAGCCACTAGTGTTCAATTATGTTCTGTAATCTCGTCCTCATATTTGTAACTATGTAGTCGCACCTTTGTGCCTACTACACTGTCCACATATTTGAAGTTGTAAAATGAAAAGCTAAAATTAAAAAAATAATAATAAAACTTAGGTCTATGGTCTCACTCTATGCTTCCCGCTTCCCGCGCTGCATGGTTACCTGTCAATGGGACCGATTCTGGCGTTACATTCTCTTAACCTAAACTTAAAATTAGAGAGCTAATTTTAGTTAAGGTTTAGAAAATTGGTATTCTGAAATTGCGAGCTAACTAAATTAAGAACACAGTTGACAACTGTAAACGAGCATCTAAATTGAATTCACAGATTATGTAAAAGCATTGAACCGGTAATTATCGGTTTACTCAAATTAGCAATAAATACTTTATTTATCAGTGATTTTGACTTAGTTCAGTAATTCTTTGTTGTTCTTCATCATCTTTGACACGTGGAAACTTGGCATAAGTTTGTTATTTTACTGTATGAGAAATTATGAATCAATATTAAAGGGTGAATACTTGCCTACTCTGAGGTACATAGGGTTTCTAGATTGGGAGTTTTTATCCTTATTTTTTGGAAAGTATGCACTTGGGGAAATTAAATCTGCGGGGAGAACTTTAGGAATCATATTTTTTTTCTTAGAGCATGCCTAAGTAATTTTTTTTGGCAAAAGGTTGGGAAAAGCCACCACTTCCAAAATGAAATGTAAATATAGGTACCAACTAGATTTTAGTACCTAACAAATCTATTGAGGATGGTAAGTGACGAAAGACCGTGTCGAGTTCGAGCCGAGCTTCAGCCGTAGCACGGTCACCGAGCCGCTCCCGCACCTGTAATTTACAAAGACGGGCCTCGACCGAGCAATTAGGTAGGTACTGTTGCGCCGTGATGCAGTGTACTCATACAGATAAAGTAAATAGGGTACCTATATGTATTCGTCCGAGCTACGATTGCCCGGCGTGCGCTGTATTCATGCTACGGGCCGTGGCCGGGCCGAGGCGAGATCAAGTTTTTTCTGAGCGTTGTTCGTTTGTTGCTCGGTTGTCAGTCGGTTACCGCCCGGAATAGCGTGAATAAGACCATAATCCATGTAAAATATAATATTTAATATTTGTTAACTCTACTATGGCCGACACTTTCTAATGCTTAGAGCATAAGGTCTAACGTGAATCATCCTTGAAAATTTCTCGCATCGTTAATTCGCAATCCAGCGCATATCTCTAATACCTAGGTACCTACCTATGGTTATTAATTTCGGTTTCGGTAAAAGGTTGTAATTATCCCCTTGGCTGTTTTGTGAAGATTTTGTTCTCATGTATTGTATAATTCGAAATGCGTAACCTATTTTTATCCTGTTTGTTTCGATCAAATTTTAGCGTGATGCTCCCATATCCCAATTATTCATTTGGTGAAGATGCTAAGTACTTCCGCATATATAAAAAATGTGTGCGTGTACTTATGTAGGCGCGTGAGAAGTTATCCTTCTTTGGCATCGTTTAAAATTAGTTTTTAATTGCATGCAAATAATTAATTACAATAAATTAATAAAAAGTCTTGAAAAGGACACAGTCAATAAAGTTCAGTTTTAATTTGAAAAAATAAATAAATAATCAAAATATTCAATTAAAATCGCTACTGAATATAATTTATTAGAACATATGTGATTTGCACTTGTATGAAACTCAAACACGTATTCCGAATATACAAACCAGAAACATGTGGATAAATATTATAAATATGAATACCTATAACTATTACTTTATTACAAAAAATAAAGATGTGGTTTTTGGTTCTACTACACCAATGGTCAAGAGATGGCGCTGTAGTCTCCTGAATCGCGCTTTGGTTCCGTTGTTCCAGATTAATAAATACTTTTGATAGGCCTTCACAATGCAGTCGTTAGCACCCACTAAATAGAGATTCTATTTCTATTTTGTTGGTAGATTTTCTTAATGTGCGGTAAACACAAAAGTAACATCTAAGAAGATTGTATCATCTAAGAAAATACAATCATTCGCAAGGTTTTATTGATTACGTTAAATGTTATTCTAAAACCTTCAAAAAAGTATGTGCAACAGCCAAATCTATGGCATAATAATAAAATCAAAACAACGTGGAATGTTATAAATCGTGAAACAGGCAAAGAAAGGTCACGTGACGATATTGTTGAACTTAAGTCGAATAACATTCTAATAAAATCTAAAGAACATATCGCTAATATTTTTGATGAATATTTCGTTAATATTCCTTTGGTGGCTACATCTAATTTGAGTTCTTCATCGGTGGCTGCCAAGACATTGCTCGAGAAATATGTACCTGGGTGTGATAACGTGTTTCAGTTCAGACATATTAATTTTATTGACGTTATTAAGTGTTTTAAATCTCTTAAACAAAAAAATACAAGTGATTTATGGGGTATTTCTACTAAAGTGATTAAAAGTATAATACCCGTTATTGCTCCTTATCTAGTTGATATATTTAATAACTGTATTGATCAAGGAGTATTTCCGGATTTAATGAAATACAGTAAAGTTATACCTCTTTTTAAATCAGGAAATAGAAATGACCCTGAAAACTCTAGGCCTATATCAATATTACCAGTTCTTAGTAAAATATTTGAAAGAATTATTCTGGAACAATTGATGCCTCATTTCAACCTTAATAAACTTTTGCATAGGAAACAATTTGGTTTTACTAGAGGTAGATCTACTACTGATGCGGGTGTTGCACTTGTAAGGAGTATATTGGAGTCTTGGGAGAGGTCGCAGAATGTCCTTGGAGTGTTCTGCGACTTATCCAAAGCTTTTGATTGCGTTGATCGTCACACGCTGTTATTGACTGCTAGGTACTGCATATAAATTGATACAGTCGTACCTCAGTTCCAGAATACAAACTGTAGAGGTAAATGGTGTTAGATCATCTGGATCTCATGTGGAAATGGGCGTTCCCCAGGGTTCAATTTTAGGACCCTTCCTGTTTCTAGTATATGTAAATGATTTGCCATTTTTTGTGGAAAATTTGTGTGAAATTGTATTATTTGCTGATGACACATCTTTATTATTTAACGTTGACAGGCGCAAAAACAACTATGACGATGTGAATAATGCTCTCTCGCAAGTTCTGCAATGGTTTAATGTCAATAATTTAAAGCTAAATGCTAATAAAACCAAGTGTATTCAATTTTCCTTACCTAATGTAAAAGTTGAGCATATTGGAATTAAATTAAATAATGAAAAATTAGATTTAGTAGACTCGACTACATTCTTGGGTATAACGATAGACTCAAAACTGCAATGGAGTCATCACATTACGCTTTTGGCTGGTAAACTTAGTTCAGCAGCTTATGCCATAAGAAAGATAAGACAACTTACTGATATAGATACTGCCAGGACTGTATATTTTAGTAACTTTCATAGTATCTTATCATACGGCATTTTACTCTGGGGAACAGCAGCTGATATTGAAAGTATATTCATTTTACAAAAAAGAGCTGTGAGATCTATTTATCAATTGAGTAGCCGAACATCTCTTAGAGAAAAATTTAAAGAAATTGGCATTTTGACTGTTGCTTCTCAATTCATTTACAATTGCATACTCCTCGTTAAAAATAATATCAATTTGTATATCAAACACAGTAACGTGCACAATTTTAACACAAGGAATAGAAACAAGCTTGCATTGCCACCCTACAGGTTACAGAAGGTTTACCGATCTTTTATGGGTCAAGGTATACATTTTTACAATAAAATTCCTGATGCTGTTCTTGAGTTACCCATAAATGAGTTCAAATGTCACATTAAAAGTTGTTTACTTAAGAAAGGCTATTATACTATTAAAGAATACTTTGTAACGTGTTAAAAACGTCACATGGATCTCCTTTGCTCGAAGAGCGAGATAGAAGATTTTTTTTGGTTGTGTCTCTGGTCGTTTTTATCTCGCGCCCATTTTCTGTAATCTGTGCACTTTTGAATAATTATGTTGCTAACTTTATCGAGCAGTAGGCTGAATGGACGTTGTTCTCTTTGCCTACCGCCAAGACAAACTTAAGAAAAGAACTGTCACTTGACTTCACGACCAAAATTTTTACGAGAAACATGTAAGAATCGTAATCGCAATTTTTCACATGATAATTCATTAGATTGTCAATTATTTTTTAATGATGAAACATTTTACATCATCCATACAAAATGGCGTTGACCATGCTTTAAGCTTAATTTAATTGAAAAAACGCGAAAAGTATATGGCTAAATATGGCTTGGTCTTTTTTGGGAAAACAAGTCGATGACGTTACATTTAAGATTCGAATGAGACAGTGGGGTAGATTGAGACGTTGAGGTTGAATACATTTTTTAGGGTCTCCTGTTACCAGAAGTTGCCCTAATTACGTTATATTATTACGTCAATATTTATTTTACGCGTATAAAATAGGCACGCGGCACGACACCGAGCACAAGCAGAGTAACACGCGGATCCGCTGTGGCTACCCGCGCGGGACTAAATAAGTACGTGAAAAAATAATTAAGCTATACACATACAAACCTTGCACCGTTTCTTTTTTATTGTAGTTTGTTTTCAATTCAAAAATAAAGTCAAATATCGTGATCTTTGTTTCATTAAAAATGCTTCGTTATTTAGGAATAAGTACTACTCATGACTAACCCTTTCGACGGTTATCATAAAATAAATGTGTTTTTTCTTTCACATTTCACGAGTTGAATTCCCGGTTAAGCCAAGCGTTTTTTAAAAACTGTGAATGCAGTTCTTCTTATTATTAAAAATGAAATAATGTCTTCTTTTAGTGAAATATCCTATCTTCAATATTTAATATACTTTCCCTCCGTGTAGCAAACTCGTGGGACGCCCTGGTATAGATGATTGATGAATTTGGTCACTTGCACTGTACCAAAGTTCTTCAATCTTTGAAAACTAAAAACATGTTTAAGTCTCATTCACTCTATTTGATTTAAAACAATTGACTAATATGTATTAAACACGGTTAAACCTTAATTTAAATTTAGAACTTGCGTGAGGCTTGAGCCTAGGCTCACAAAAACTTTGAACATTTTGCTTCTGCTTATTTGGATAAAGGTAATTTTATCCAAATTACGTGTAATACATATTTTTCCAAGTCACATTCCGAGAATGTTTATCTTAAATCAAATACGGTATTCGATAATAATTTTGTAATACAGTAGGTAGCTACATTAATATCCGACATTTTATCCCGAATATTTGGTGAAATTGCGCCATATTGTTATATTGTAAACAAGCTGCAATTAGCCCGCGGCATGATCCTTCCGTTCCATTTCGCCGTCATTAGTGACTCGTCATTCGTAAATGAGCCATGTCGACCCCTCTCGATGATTGGGCCGATAATTCCATAGGTTATTTCCGTTTCGTGTATGTTAAGTAAGCGAGTGTACCACGATATCTGAATATAATAAAGTAATGTATTTCACTCTGAATTACAATTGTTCCCTCGAAACAATCAGTGGATGCATTCATTGATTTTCTTATATAAAGAGGAAATCGTTGACAGCTGTAATAGTAAAAACTGTGACACGATAATAAAAATTGATAAAACGTAAGAAGGCAATAAATATTCTGATTTAATTGAGATAATAAGCACAAAAAGACGTACTCTAAAGCATCAGAATATATAATTGAATAAAAGGACAAAAATCAGAAACTAACAACCAAAGACCTGCGACAATGCGGGGGGGAGTTAAGTTAAGAGCCCTTTCACATTTTTTGCAATAAATCGTAATTTTTGAGCGTCTCTTTTACCCCTTTAGATAAGATTTTGACTATTTCCAATAGAAGTAAACAGTAGATATATTATTTTTATTGTAAGTTAATGTAGAATTTTTGCAAATACTATTTTCCTTTTTTTTGTACTGATCGTTCTACCGCAGCTAGTTTACGAAAAAACGATAATATGCACAACTTCAAACGCCTCAATCTCTCAATAATGTTCTATAAATTAGATCAAATTAATTAATACGACATCAGAAATATGTTTATGTTGTAACATAATGGATTAGAATTATGATTTTCCATATCATTAATTATCAAAAAAACATCTAACCTACGTGGGTTTACCCAAAAAATAATGCAGGTTTACCTCGTATTTCGATATTGAATTAAATAGAATTACTATCAAAAACTTTCATACAAATAATTTGCCATCATTAAACTACTGAAATATGTATATATTTTTAAAATTAGCTCATTATTAATTATTTTATAAGACTCGAAACATCACCCGTAAAATGCAATATATACCAGTGCAAATCTACCTACACGCTGATCAGTACAGCAGCAGCGAAATTTTGTAAAAGGGCTCTTAAAAATAAACTTATTTTATTATAAAGATCGGACTAACTTACCAAGTGACGTCCAATCCCCAATTATGTGTAGTAATCTCGTCCTCATATTTGTAACTATGTAGTCCCACCTTTGTGTCTACTACGCTGTCCACATATTTGAAGTTGTAAAATGAAAAAAATAAATAATAAAAATTAGGTCTATGGTCTCACTCTATGCTTCCCGCTTTCCGCGCTGAATGGCTACCTGTCAATGTCATTTTCTTTAAAGATTTTCACAATTTTAGAAAACACAACTTTCAAACTGGGGTAATTACATTATATAATTTCATTAACTAGGGCAGGGTAGGGATTAGTATGAGGACGAGATTACTACACATAATTGGGGATCGGACGTCATTTGGTAAGTTAGTCCGATCTTTATAATTATCTTCCGCAAACTCGTCCTCATATTTGTAACTATGTAGATATGATTTTATTTATTTTTTAAGCATTTAACTGCTAGATGTTTAAATCTAAAGAAAAGTTTACTAGAAACAATCCACGCGGACCAGGCAGCGGACGGGACTCGAACCCGCATCCTTCGCTATCCGGGTGAATGCACTGACCATTATGCTACCGCGGCCCTATTAGCCGCGTCGAAATTTTCCTAGCCTTAAGCTGCAAGGTAGCGCCATCTCTTCGCATTGTAGGTAACCCACAATGTCAAATGAATACTTTTTCAAGTATTATACATTTGAAAGAAGAAATAGCAGTTATAGTTATGATTTTATTTATTTTTTAAGCATTTAACTGCTAAGTGTTTAAATCTAAAGAAAAGTTTACTAGATTTTTTTTTCTTTTTTTTTTATTTTATTGTTTTGGGAGCATAATGGTCAGTGCATTCGCCCGGATAGCGAAGGATGCGGGTTCGAGTCCCGTCCGCTGCCTGGTCGGCGAGGATTTTTTTCTAGTAAACTTTCCTTTAGATTTAAACTACACACATCAAAAGTGTCTAGGGATCAACATATATTTTTGCAATAACTTTTCTCCTGATTGATATTAATTAAAATTTTCTTTAAGGATTCATCAAATAAAGTGTTTTCGTTTGTCACAGTAACGATAAACCAAGTCACCTTTGCATTAATAAAGAAATTTGCCATTTTCCTAATAAAGGGATTTTTGACATTTGAACCACTAACACAAAAGTTCGAAAAAAAGACTGAAATAACAGTTTTCTCTAAAATTTTATTGGGTAACTTAAACAATTAATAATCCGTATTTCTACCGCGAACACTAACAACACAAGAACATCGGTTTGGCATACTCAAAATGAGTTCATCCAAATCACGCTGTGGAATGGCCGCCCATGTTCGTTGCAACAACAAAAAAAGGTCTTCTTGCGACTGGATACCCTCCATATTCGGCAGAGCTCTTCTCTGTAGCATATCCCATGCATGCTCAATCGGGTTCAAGTCTGGCGACTGAGCAGGCCAGGGCAGGACATTGATGTTAGCTGCGGCGAGAGTCTGTCTTACAACTCTTGCGGTGTGCGGTCGTGCATTATCATGCATTAACTGAAATAAGGGACCGATTTGCACTTGTAGAGGAACGATGACGTCTGATACAATCGTCTCAGCATAAATTTGAGCGTTGAGGT
Source organism: Chilo suppressalis (assembly GCA_902850365.2). Taxonomy (NCBI): domain Eukaryota; kingdom Metazoa; phylum Arthropoda; class Insecta; order Lepidoptera; family Crambidae; genus Chilo; species Chilo suppressalis. The sequence continues at coordinate 41,027,062 of OU963894.1, forward strand.
TGCCTCTGATCCAAATCAACTCAGTTCTTCCGCCGATCCAAATACCCGCCCATACCATGATGGTTCCACCACTATAAGGATGGACTTCCTGGCAGGATTTTAATCGCTGTTGGCGTCCAGGGGTTCTCCAGTGTCGTATACGTCTTGTATCCGGTCTCATACCAAAACGAGACTCATCAGAAAAGCACACGAAACGCCATTGTTCTTCTGCCCAATTTCTGTGTTCAAGAGCCCATTGATATCGAATCCTACGATTGTGCATTGCTATAGGTGGTACCCGTAGCGGTCTTCGGGAATGAAGGTTCACTTCATGCAAGCGGTTTCTGACTGTTTGGTCGCTAATTAAGTTCCCTGAAGAGTGATGAAGCCTCACGGCTAACATCATGGCGGTTATTGTTGGAGCTCTTCGAGTTAAGATTTGAATGTATCGGTCTTGTCTCCGTGTGGTGCAGCAATACCGTCCTCCATGGCGCTCAGCCACGGTACCAGTGCTTCGGTATCGTGTCCAAAGTCGACTGATAACACTCTGACTTGTATTCAGAGCTAAAGCCACAGTACGTTGCCGGGAACCAGCTTCTATCATTCCCACGGCTCTGAGCATTTCTTCCCTGCTTAAATGACGTCGCCGCTCCATAATAACGTTGGTTTCAATCAGTAGTAGGGAAACAGTAGCACTAATAATGTCTTCAATGCGTTGTATGTTTTTATAGGGAAAATATTGACAGCTGATTTTCATCTTTTACTCGAATTTGATTCACAGTTCCTGATTCAAATTATGAAATGCACCAAAAAGGATCCATATAAATTTATAAAATCATAAATTTATTACAAAGCCACATCTCAATCTCAAGAAATCCGCATAAAAATGCTTGATCCCTAGACACTTTTGATCTGTGTATGTAGATTTTCAAAGAAGAAAGTTGTGTCAAATAATAATCATTTATTAACTATCATAACAGTAATTCTAAAAATTACTATGAAATATTTCGTCCAATCAGTCTTAAACATTCATAATCTTACTAATTTTGACTATATTCAAATATAATTAAATCTCTACGAGAACAAGTAACATTATAATCGAAGGAAATCTTATATTATTAAGTGAGCAGGTACAAGTTAGTATATACTTGCTGTTTGAAGCACGGAAAAGGAAATTTTCCTGAACAAAATATTAATTGCATGAATTCATTTGCATTTCATTTAAAATGCTATGATATTTAAGAAAAAAATAATCCTTACGATTAACCCTTTCGATGGTATCATAAAATATACGTCATGCAGGCGAAATTTAAAAAATCTGTGATAGCAGTTCTAGTTAATTCAATATTTAATATACTTTAACTCCGTGTGACAAACCCGTGGGTGTGCCCTGTATATATAAAAATAATTTGTGGTTCATTTATCTCGCTAAATATCTCGCGAGAACGGCTGGGCTGATTTAGCTGATTTGTTTGTCGTAGTCCAGCGAAGGTTTATTCGATGAGAAAAAAATGGGAATATTGCAAGAAAATTAGTAAAAACAACAAATTCATTTTCCCATATAAACGTTCTACCTAACTACTTGCATGTGAAATATTTGACGCTAATTTTAATTTGTTGTATTACGGTTGTAAAACCGTTTTATAGATAACCACATTCATCGACAAGTTAGGCGGTACGAAATTCCCCGTGTCAGCTAGTCGATCATAAATTTCTTTCAACTGTCACGTCTCAAAAAGTTTATATTTTGACCTGACATTTTAGAACAGTAACGTAATTATTTATTAATGCAGAATACTACAGTGAGAAAATGTTTTAAATAAAAAATAAAAATATCTGGCTACCGTACCAACCTTTAATAATAAATTAGATTCTCTTGGCACGCAAAGTGCAGAATCATATCGCAAAAAAGTTTCTTCTAAAGTTATTGGATTCCTTATCGAAAATTGAATATCTCAACGGGGGATAGATAGTTGCTAAGATGATAAAGGGTTATAGGCTTTGCCTCAATCTAAATTTGGTGGAGGTGCCCCCGTCAAGCCCCACTCAAAGACAGCATATATCATTTCAGCAAACAACACACCTTGAGAACGACGCAAATTCCGATATAACTACACACGTAGAAGCGAAGATTCTGTACTGTACTTTAATATTAATATTATCTACATGAAACTAGCGGCTGCCCGTAACTTCATCTGTGTTAACTTTACTTTTTTGAAAATCCCACAAGAAACTTAATTTTTTTGGGATCTTTTGTTCCGAGCCATGTAACATATACCTGACGGCGTTCCCGCCTTTAATCAATAACGAAGCGTAATAAAGTTGTGATTTGACGGGTCAATCCTAGCAAAGCGAATGACACTTGACAGTTCGGTGGCACTGACACTGGCAGTTGGCGGTTCGGTGACATTGACACTGGCAGTTGACGGATCAGTGGCACTGAAACTGACAGTTAACAGTTTGGTGACACTGACACTGATAGTTGCCGGTTCAGTGACACTGGCAATGACAATTCAGCTCGCTTCACGTAACTCGGATCGCTGACCGCGTGGTGGGGCCAGACCTGTTATTTCTCCTGTTAATCAACGCAAGCCGAAGCAAGAATTGACGGACCCACTAACCCTACTGTTGCCTACATACCTACGTATGCCAAATTTCATACAAATCCATTCAGAAGTTTTGCGTGATTGAGTAACAAACGCACAAATATGCGTATGATCAGAATAATGGTAGGCGGTCACGATAGCCTATAGTTGCTTGCGATATCAAAATCACTCGCATTGTTGCCTACCCTGATCAAATCTCCTGCCCCGTTGAGCGCTGGAACCCAACTCACCGACAGAGACACAACACCACCAAAGGTAGTGTTATTTTTACTGTGATCTTTAAGGTGGAGGTTACTTACCCAAGCGGGCACTCTAATTTGAGCGGGAAATCCGCTATGCCCTATCTCCCCTAAATGACATCCTATGTGATATGACATCGAAGTATAAGAAATTGTGGCTTTGCCCTAAACATTGAATCTACGTAACTGCTTGATCTTGGTATGCCAATAATACTTATAAATCAACACAAAGATCTATGTTTCTGTTTTCTTTCGGATTACGAAGGAAGCCACAAACTGTTTGAGCTGTATCCTAAGAGAGAAGAGTCGGGACCATAATGTACATTTAATATAAAGAGGAAGACTTTTTATTTCAAATGGATTATCTAGGAAAGTAATTTCCACCATGCAAAAAAATGCAGCTTTATATTATTTAACGGTGTTCCTGTTGTTTTGTTGCAGGTTCCATGACACCAGTAGTGATACATCAACTTATTTTTCAATTTGACTTCTCTACTAATAATAATCTAAATCTCCAGTAATAAGAATCACTGCGTATAATCCATTATCAGAATTAATGTCTTCACTGCTGGTACAAAGACCTTCCCTAAGAATCAGATGGAATAGGGAGAGTGGGCTATGACCCGTCACGCTGACCCAGAGCAGATTCATTGGCGCTAACGACTGCAGATGCAGCAGAGACTAACGGCTTTACGTTCCTTCTAAATAAATATATGGTCACCCATCCGATGAACGGCTATTTCAAAAGTAGCTTAACTGCCATGATCGCAGCACTCCTAAACTGCGTAAGTTAACCTTAATATTTGGTCAGGCTCAAAGTAATTTCAGCAATTCCCACGTGAGATCGAGATCGATTTCCGTGTGTGGAATACTACTGCCTCGTACAGGATGCTTGGCTTCGGAAGGTACGACCCTTGTCACTCGGGCTGGCCGCCAATCAATATGCGGTTGAATTGGCAAACGTTTAACTTCTCAGAAGGTAATCTTTAGTAGGTATCACTGGATCTACCCGCCTCAGGCTGTTAAGCGTGGTTCCGTGTCATGATTATGAAAAAGAAATAAGTCCTTTTTTTGATTTTTTTATGTTAGCTAATGTTTTCTTCTTACGGGTAATTCAAGTGAATTCCGAGTATTTATTTACTGTGAATGATACAGAATTTGTGGAGTTTTTTTGGTGCTCAGAATAATTTTGGAATTTATTTCTTTGTAAAAATCCTGGTTCAACTGGAGTTGCTGCGTTAACCAAAATTGTCTTGTATTCTCAATGGAGTGCTAGCAATATTATTTGGTATTACCACAGAAAAGAAAATACTACAGAAACCTACCTAAAAAGTAAGAACGAAATGATGATGATGAAAATTTTGTTGCGTAGTTTAGGACCCGTTGTACCGAATGCACCATTTTTTTGGTTAAACGTGCAAATCTCAGGACTAATGATCCGATTTGAAAAAAAAAAAATGTGTTGAATAGTAAATTTATTGAGAAAGGCTTAAGGCTATATAATATTACACTGCGACCACTAGGAGCGGCCATCGATGTAAAATGTTACAAAAACGGGTAAAAATATTCCATTTGTGAGCTTCCATTGCGTGCGCTGCGTAAATTATAAAAGTTACACAAAAATCGTGTATTTCAGAATTGTTCCCTTTTAAAAGTTCTATAAAAACGTCCGTGACAGTACATGCGCATCTTTTAAGTTTGGCTCACTATATATAACCTTTTTGCTCAAATTAACGCGGTTGAAACCGCAGGGGACCTTTCGTTGTGACATAACTGTAATAGTGAGACATATGGTATCGCGGACTTTTTTGTAGATATTGATGTATATATGTCTTCTATAAAACTTTAGTATATCACTTTGCTCTACTGTCAGTGACTTCCGCAGCGTAAGCGATATCAGGTAATCTTTTGTTTTTTTTTTTCACACCCTAGATTACAATATTAAAGTTTTTATACGGAACCCTAACTTTTTTGAAAATACTCTATAGCCTATGTTCATCGGGGGTAACGTAGGATTCTAAACGTGAAATAATTATTCAAATCGGTCCAGTATTTTCAGAGCCTATTCAATACAAACAATCAAAATCTTCCTCTTTTTAATATTAGTATAGATATAATTATTATGCCAATTAATTAAAACTACAAACTACATTTAACCAAAGCTAGGGCGGTTCACAAGTTAAAAACAAACAAGAGCCCGTACACAAGAAAAACAAACTAAATATGCCAAACAATTCTCCCATTACTCTTTTCACGAAACAGAACCGACATTAAAGTTCAGTCAATCTACGATTCAGAATGCGACACCGTTCCTACATCGTTATTCTCCGCGCTGAATACGCGCAACCACACATTGGTTTCCCAAGGTTCTATACCCATGTCACTGTAGCCGCCAATCAATATTCACGGTTACTATCGGCAAATAACTCCTCACCCGCCCTACGAGTATATGTTTACAATACCAAGGGGCTTACCTTAAAAATTGAGTGCTTCCGATGACAATAAGTCAGCGGCGTGAAATATGGCAGCTGGGGCTATCGTTCGCCCAATTGTGAGGAGCGTAACGCGTAGGCTGCCATATGATAAATGTGAGAAGGAACTACGGTGCTCGCATCGAGTATTTACATAGATTTTTTTTTCTCTGTGGAAAGCTTTGCTTATGTTTAGTTTGTTGTCAGCGCTGTAAGGTTGTTTTTTAAGTGTAACTTCTTTACGCACGCTGGACTTAGGGGGTAAGTTGGCAAATGCGTTACACGTTACGAAAAGTGTGTTCGGGCGAGGCGAACGGGAGTTGAGTGGAGGATATCAGCAAGGGAAAGCAGTGCGCGCGCACATTTTCTTTCTCTCTTTCTCTTATTGCTATAGACTGTTTCTAAAGCAGGCGAAAAAAAGGGCATTGGCCCGAAGTATTATGTTATTGTCGACAGAAAACGATACGTATCGCTCGTCATATATTTCTGTGTCGCTCAAGCATCGTACCGTGTTTCGTGGTACGGGGTGAGTTGAGCGACGCGGTCGTTCAGAGTTTAAAAACCTGTTTGGGATTTGCGTGGACGCGGGTTGTGGAGGGAGCGGAGCAACACCCATTCCGCTTTGGAATGCGCTCGCGTGTGGTTGGTTTTGTTTATCGTTCCTTTAATTTCGATCATTTGTTATTAATTTTGTTATTGTTAATTTAGTTTGTTAGGTTTTGTATTAAGTTTATGTTAATTTTGTTTGTTACGATTTGTGTTAAGTTTTTTTGTTATATTGGTTTTGTATTACAACGAATATCGTTTTTCAAGCGATATGGAGCCCGCCCCGTCATCAAAACCGTTTAAAAGTTTTCTGTCACCACGAAAGAAGCGTAAGATGTCGCATATTTCGGAAAACGAAAAAATTATGATTATCAATGTTTTTAAATATGTAAAAGAAACGTGGACTAGTGACAAATATCCATCCAAAATGGATATGAAAAAGAAGACGGCGGATATTTTAGGCATTGGAAATACTTCCGTCTACAGTGTTTTACGGGAATATAAAGAAACCGATATAGTGAGGCCACCTGCCTCTCCAAAAAGGCGTCCTAATTTGGTTGAGAGTGTTGATGACTTTGACAAGTCGTGCATTAGGAAAAAAGTGCACGAATTTTATTTAAAAGGAGAAATGCCAACATTAAATAGAATATTACAGGCTGTCAATTCAGACGACATGTTACCTAATTTCAGCCGTACATGGCTGTGGCGCCTGTTAAAAGCCTTAAAGTTTAAATACATTAAAAAGAAAAGAAACAGCGCCTTAATTGAAAGACACGACATAGTTTTATGGCGCATTAAGTACCTCAAAAAAATTAAAAAATTCAGAGAAGAAGGACGACCTATATATTATTTAGATGAAACATGGGTTAATGCAGGTGAGTTCTATAGAATTTAATAAAAATGACTTAGATGGTGTAATGGCTTGTTATAAACGCGTTGAAAAACTAAACCTAAAAAAAATAACAGACAGCCTTAAAGCGGGGGGGGGGGGGGGGTGTTCCGACTCAAAACGGGACGTATAGTCACGTTAGTTATACTTAAATTGTTAGTTTTTTAAAGATGCAAGACCAAAAATAATGAGCCTACTTATATTATTTTTCAGGTCACACTGTTATTAAAGTTTGGGAGGATACGACGGTGAAATCAGTAATACAAGCTTTTTTGGAAGGTTTATCAACAGGAGCAAAAAATCCAACATCAAAAGGAAATCGCTTGATTGTTATCCACATAAGAAACGAAAAGGGTTTTCTGCCGGGAAGTCAGTGGGTGTTTGAAAATAAAGCAACAGGAGATTACCACGAAACTATGAACGCCGAAGGTTTTGAAAATTGGTTTAAAAATGTCCTCGAAAAAGTCGATGCAAGCGCTGTCATCGTGATGGATAACGCTACTTACCATTCCAGACGCCAAGAACGATTGCCCGTCACAAGTTGGAAAAAACAAAACATAAAAGAATGGCTTGCTTCAAAAGAAATTTTATTCGACGAAAAGGAAACAAAAGTCGAATTACTGGCAAAAGTTAAAGCTGTTGAGAGGTATATGTCGTATGTTACCGACAAAATGGCAAAACAGAGGGGTACAGAAATACTACAGTTGCCGCCATACCACTGCGAGCTTAATCCAATTGAGCTTGTATGGGCCGATGTTAAAGGTTACGTGCCTCGAAATAATATCACTTTTAAAATGACAGATGTCAAACGGTTGCTAGAAGAAGGCCTTAATAAAATTGATGAAACAAAGTGGAAAAACTGTGTCGATCACGTAATCAAGGAGGAAACAAAATTAAACGGCGTTGATCATGCTGACGTAGTATGTATGTAGACAAAACTGTAGACAGTTTTCTGATAAATGTGACCGACTCTTCTACGTCTTCATCATCAGAGAACGACGACAGTGAAACGGATTCAGACGCAGAGGGGCCATAGCTTAACCTACCACCATTTGTGATTAAAAATTTAAAAATATATCTTAAAAAAATAACTTATTTTAATGCGTTAAAAAGAATTAAAATAACATAACTACACTTCTTTTTTAAAACAGAAAATATAAAATTTTTATTTCATATTTTTTCTCAAGAAAATATATACTAGAAAAAATAAAAACAGGTGGGAATCAAATACGCGCCTTGCGCAATCCGGGCGGCTGCGCTAACCACTACGCTAACGAGCACCTCATCTAAAATTAGCAGATTAATGCTAAAAATTAAAAATAATATAAATATTATATTATTTTTAATTATACAATTTATCAATAAAAGAAAAAAAGGTTGTTTGCCCCTATAAGGTCATTGTACGTTTTTCCGCCTGTCTCTGAAACAGACTATAGAAAATGAAATATGTATATAAATTTACATGTCTATATTGTATACACACAATTATATATATATAGATGGAGCTAAAGAAGTTTCACTTCAGTGGTGTGATTATAATATAAGCACACTCGGGTTTTTTATCAGGCAGAATTTTTAAATTATAATTAACTATTGAGTGCCCACGAATTCTCTTGGGCATAGTCAAAGATATTTATGCAATGTTTCATCCTCATGGTGCTGCACCGTTCTAATACCTAACCACCCCTTCGACTGTTATTTTCGAGCTATAAAGTACCCTTTTACTTTCCTTCCTTCCTTCATTAATTCCGTAACGAAATTCATCAAAATCGTTTCGGCGTAAGCGCATAGCAAACATGCAATAAAAAAATATCAAATTCTAGACAAGAATTATTAACTAACTATGCTATATAAGTAAAACAAAATACTGCGGATTGACCAGAAGTTTATTCATGTTATAGAAGTTGTTGAGACTTCTTAGCGTAATGCTGACATACAAGGACCTTGAAAGCAGGTTTACTTGGTGCTTTTGTCATGCTCTCCAGAAGATTGTTCCAGAGACGAATAGCTTGGAGACAAAATGAGTCAGATACAAAGCTGGATCAGTAGGACGAAATAGATAAAAGAAGGTTCTCAGTTAAATGAAGAAGGTGAGAGAGAAAACTTTTCCATCCAATTAATGGGTTGCCTGTAATATAAAAAAAGAAAGACCTAAACATAAAATAGTTAAACAGGAAGTCAGTGCAGCATTTTCAAACATATTTTTTTAAAATACATTGTGATTTTTATAAAATTTCACAATATGAAGCCTCAATTCAAATCATTATTTTAAAACACATTTCATTATTGCGCAATACATATGAATTTGTTCTGTCCAAATTCAAGCCCTGTTCAAGTCTAAATTAATAATACCTTGATAATACGCGAGAACAGTACCCCTAGCATGAACCATTATCGAATTCGAATAGTTTGCAAACCGAAATGTCAATGTCAAATTTTGTATGGAAACTTGAACAGCAGCGGCACAAAGTACGTAACGAGAACTAAAAATCAGTACACATTTGACAATGACATATCGGACTCGCAAACGATACGAATTCGATATTGGTTCGTGCTGGTACAATTGTAGCCCATCCTTTCTCGAGACGTCCACTTGGTTCGAGATTAGTGCATCGAGGTGCATCCTCCTACTCGACCTCAGAGTTGTGGTCTGCTCCTGGCGTCATGACACGGATAAGCTGCGCTGGATGGTGTATGAGTTAGAATCAGTATTGCAGTATTCAGCTTTCTTTTAAAATATATTGATAAATCCATTTTTATTTTTATAATTAAAAATTTTTGGGGCTAAGCAACTTAAAAAGTCTATTGTGAGTCGCCACTAAGTTAAAATATCTCTATTAGCCCGACAGCTTGCAAGAAGCATGTTTCTAGCTTTTAGAGATTTGATTTCCTCTGGGCGTAGTTTAATAATATGTTGTCCTAGATGAATATTACGTTTGGGGTTAAGAGGCTCACATTAGGGATGACTATTTTTTTTCTTCACTTATCAGGTAAATTATCAAAAAGTATTGAACTCGTATTTTTTTCTTTTTTCACATAATATAAACATTACAGAGATATATTGATTTGAAAAGTCTTATGACGTCACGTTTTGGTACAATTTTCACTTAAAAGTGACGTCACGAGCCTCTACTCCCACACTTTAACGCGCTTTATCTTTGTCATTTTTTGGTTGATTGCCCAAAGAAAAAATACGTGTCCATTATTTTTTGATCATCTAACTGACGGACTTAATAGAATTTCATTTACTTTACCCCGTCATCATGCCTTTTACATAGGAGGTGTTTTGGTGATATACTATTCCGAATGTCACTTGTCAATGTAAATATTTTTTTATGTGCGCTTTGTGAATAGTATACATTAACAACTGAATATAGTAAGTAACACCGGAGTCGGTTTTTGCATGTCTAAAACATATTCTAATATCTTTATTAATAATTGTACTAAATTGCAAGCAGTTTTCTTTTTTTAGTCGGGACGTTTTAATTTCTAATTTTACTTGCAGACCAGTCCCCGTAGCATGACCACCACAATTTACATTATATTACGTTTTTTATCACGTCTAACTGTCAAAGTCCATAGTAATTTGACAATGCTAGGGGGGCTGCACGAATTTGTAGCAGAAATAAAATAAATAAATAACAGCAGCTTAGATATTATTACTAAAAGTTCTTTTACATAGAATAAGTCTACTTAACTCTCACTAGATCTTAGATCTTTGCTACAATGCTGCATATAATTGAATCTCTGTCTGCGATGGACCGCATCAATTAGGTATGGAATACTCTTAGCAGACATTTACTAGTGGCGTTCCATAAACTGACGGACACTCCTTTTCACTACTTAATGCAATCTTCGATACTGAGCTGGTGTTACGAGACTATATTATTGTGAAAAATGTATAAAAGTCATGCATTGAAGATAGTGAGACTTGCTATCCTGTAAAAACAAAATTCGAAGCTACAGCAAGGCATGTGGTGAAACAATTTTAATACGATTTTTCGCGCCGACGCCGTCACAATTTGTTCGTATTGTATTGCAAGTAGCGACTACTTAAGTACTACAGTACCCTTAACACGAACCAATATCGAATTTGAATAGTTTGTGATAATTGCGAAATGTCATTGTCGAATGTGTACTGATTTTTAGTTCCCGTTACGTCCGTTATGGCGCTGCTGTTCAAATTTCGAAATGTCTTTGTCAAATTTTGTATGGAAACTTGAACAGCAGCGCGAAAAAGTACGTTACGAAAACTTAAAATCCGTACCCATAGCACGAACCAATATCGAATTCGTATCGTTTGCTCGTCCGAAATGTCATTGTCAAATGTGTACTGATTTTTAGTTCTTGTTACGTACTTTGTGCCGCTGCTGTTTAAGTTTCCATACAAAATTTGATATTGACATTTTGGTTTGCAAACTTTTCGAATTCGATAATGGTTCGTGCTAGGGGTACAGTACACATTTGACAATGACATTTCGAACTCGCCAATTATTCGAATTCGATATAAGTTCGTGCTCAGGGTACAGTTAGTCTTAACGCGGCTTTTAAGAGATTGCGCAGATTGCAAATGACTTTAGCCTGGCACTATTTTCGAACATTATAGGTACTAACACCCCGAGCACACCTTGTTGGAATATCCGGCCTGGCTACAACAGCGCCTCCAACTGATCGCGGCGCTCGGATGCGGCACCCTCTCGCTGCGGAGTATGGCCGAGGTTATGCTCAGCAGCGAGACGGCTCGGGAGTCAGATGCCTCCTTCTGCGAGGGTGTCATATAGAAGAAAGAGGCAGCGAAAGAGGGAACGGTAGGATAATCCTCTGGCCGCTTCTTCCCATCGCAGAAGGACAGGTAGGGGAAGGAGAAGCCGCGCTCGCCCAGGGACACCCTTACCTTAAGGAATCGCTGCAAATGTCAAGCTGGACATGGATATATAGCGTTGGTATCCTTCCAGTGATTCTTATCCTGACAAAATACATTAGTGAATGACCGATACTTACCTAAGATATTACGATGCCACTATGTTGGACTTCATCGATTCGCTACTTAACCCCCATTTAGTATTAATTCAGGCCAGTATCTGCATCTAATGGGATCCTGCAATCTAAAGCCACTTGGTGCTAAGGACCCAACTCGTCTTATGCTGCGTTGAAGCTGAGTTTTATTACTGGAACGACAAGTAAGTTGTCGTAAATTTCAGTTTTTTTTATTACTGGAGCAAGTAATGTATTATACTACAGTACTATTTTTTATCGTATTTGAAAAAAAATAGAAGCAGGGATACCATATAATACTATAATTTGTGTGTGTCTTTCAGAATTTTATCCAGGGGTAAGCTTTCTACGTGATAAAAAAGCGTTACGTATCAAACAAATGGTTCTTTTTGTATACCGAGATTCAACCAAATCTATGATGAATATAAAAGGATGGTAATAATATAACCAAATTCAGAATTAGATAACATCATAATATAATGTTGCTTTGTTAGAAGAACATGTTAGTATCAAGGATTTATTTGTATTATGTAAATCGAAACAAAAGAGCTAGTACGGGACCAAATACACTTCTCTACCTTCACAAAATTTTAAAAAAAATCGGTTGTTTGTAAAGTCGGTTTACTGACGATAGTTGAACGTGACAACGTTTTTTTACAATTATAGTTTTTACAAGTATGAATGTGCTTTGAGCAATTGTTTTACAACTGTTAAACATGTGTGATATTTTTTTGTTTTCATTACCTTTATTGCCGAAATTATCGTTGCTATAAACAATTGACACCACATTCACTTTTCACTGCACTTCATACTTGAGGAAAACATGTAAATGTATTATTGTGTACAGCAGCTGTCCACGCAGACGCATCACTCACTCAAGCAAGTTCGAGACAGATGTCGAACGCTGCCAAACGCGGAGGCCGATTGTGCCTCTTTGTCGCTCGTTGCGCGCTCTCGCTTGCACTTCAAGCCTTAAATGGAACGCCTCAGAGCGAGGTAACGCCGCATGAGTCATCTTTTTTCGTGAATGCAGCCGGCTCCATCGAATTATAAGACTTTGTCACGTCAAAAAGAACATCAGAAAAGAAAGTCGGTTAAAAATACAAACTACGACAGAATCCTAATGTGCTTATACATGATGGAACTCTTCTGTACTTTTACAATAAATAAATAAATAAGTAAATTATCAAGCACTTTAATGATGCCAGTAAAATTTCTTATGATATTAAACGAGGCAATGACACTTCGCGGGTACCGGCCGGTAAATGGTAAATAATTGCATTTCGATACGCGAGCGGGAGTGGATGGAACGGGATCCCGATTAAATCGGACACTTTTAGATATCGATTGGATTGCATCGAATCAATGCGATGCTCGTAATCGAATCAAAATCGGCTCCCATCGGCATCGCTCGGTCGGTTGTTTTGTTACCGCGCCCGCATTGTAGCCTTTAATTGTTTTCTCCGTGAGTCGTCAGAACGATATTGCTTTTCGATTGAACTGCTTCGGGTTTCTTCATTGCCTTGTTAATTGATGCAAATGGTGTCTAATTCTTTACATTTGGAATGTAAATGCTTATTTTTATTAATGTTACAGATTTTTATTTGAATAAAAGTTTTATAAGTACAGCCTTTAACGGTTAGTTAACCTGATTTTTTTAATAAAATAAAAAATTGTATTTTGATATTAATATAATATAATTTTATTTTAATAAGATAATTAATAAAATAAAGTCTATTAATTTGCTATTATATTTTCGTCTGTTCTGAATTTATTCATTTATTGACGTTTCGCATCCGTTTCAGGAATGCGTCTTCGGAATAAATTCAGTACATCTAACCCGTAAAAACTAGTTTTATTTAATGAGTGATGTGCGTGAAAACCTAAGAAACAAATACCCATTAATATTTGTACTTACTTGTTCATCTATTCAATGTCAAGGTGGGTCATTAGGTATGATATTTGTGTTTTAACTATAACTCAAAAATAAAAAAATAATACTAACATTGGAGGAGCTCGATGGCGCAGGTGGTTAGCGCGTTCGCCTGCAATCGTTGAAGATAAGCAACTTTCGCAGTGGTCGGTCATTTGATGGTTGATAAAAAATCTTCTATCTCGAGTTCCTCCGTCCTTCGGCAGGCACGTTAAGCCGTTGGTCCCGGCTGCATCTGCAGTCGTTAGCACCTGCCAATCCGCACTGGATCCGCGTGGTGGGTCATGGCCCAATCTTCCTATTCCATCCATAGGGAAGGCCTGTGCCCCAGCAGTGAGGTCATTAAATAGGCTGATGATGATGAAAATTTACAAACGAAAAGGAATTGGCAATCGAAACGACGAGTATACGAGTAGTAATGGAAAAATCATGTCATCGCTATAAAAATATTAAAAAAAATATTTCTTTTTATTTATATGAATCCGCAGCGACCAAATAACGCTAGTAATTCATATTTTCTAAATTCAATTAATTGTCGAAGATGTGTAACGTTATGCGTTACATAATCATATTATTACCCTAAAATACTCTTAAATTTAATATTTACAATGCCTAAAACTAAATAATAACACTATTAGATTTAATTCTACACTAAAAACTACTTATAAAAATAAAACACAATTTTATTATAACTAAATTATTTACAAATCATAATAATATTAATAAACAAATTGGCTATTTACAATAATAAAACTATTCACTGACACTAAAATGCAACATAAATTCATCAAGCGGATTTGTATACGTAAACTCGCGCGATGCAACATTTTAGTGCTCCAAGCAGGATCTTTTGTTCTTGCTAAGATAAAACTGCATGACCGGCCGCCCGCGATTTCATTTTTTTTCTCGATGTAATTTGAGCGGACGTACGTCACATAGAATTTTATGGTCGCTAATACGGGAAAATTTAATCTTTAAAACTCGTAACCAATATAATATTTTTCGTGATCGTCACTCAGCGTTCCTTAAATAAATAATATCATAAATTATTGTGAAGTGAGTGTCGACCGCCCCGAAACTGGGGTTCAACGCTCGGGATACCAACTTGGCCGGTATCACCTCTCGGTCCTACTTTCCCCACACGAGAGTACTCTCTGCCTGGCTCAGCTACCCGTTCCTACAGCCTCCAGTCGCCAGCGGTATCCATAACGCGACTCCCGGGATCACCAACTACCCGGCGTTACACAGGAGAGTACCTGAACCGACGAAGCTAAAGAACTTGTGTGGATTAAGTGCTCAACCCCCACCTGTATAATTTGTATTTTCTCCGGGTCGAGTTTTTTATTAAATTTTTAATTTGCATGGTATCCTGTTGTCTCATTTTCTCATTCTCTGACCTTAGTTAGTAGACCAGGGTGACCGTGACAGATGTCATAATAACATACAGAGAATTAATATGACCTTTAGAAAATAAAATTTATGTTAAATCATATTAAGTGCCAAATGGTGTCGATTCTGGCATCATTCTCTTAACTTAAAACTAAACTAAAATTTTAGGTTTAGACAATCATGCCAGAATCGACACCATTGTTTACATAAGATTATTAAAAAATAGTTTTCTTTCATTATGGTTTCGATTATTAGAAATATTTTGTATTTCTATTTTAATTTGTTACACTGTTAATAATTTTTCAACCTATACCTATATTTTCTTTGCTCTTTGTTGTGATTTAATTCTGTCTCCTTTACAAGGAAAAATGTATTTATTTTAAATCATATCATTGTATGTATTAAGTTCTAATCAAACTAAATTATCGCTCTTACTTTTGCCCCTGTTTTCTATTTCATTTTCTGGAGTGATATTTTCTGTCCGCTTACAACTAACTAATGCTATTTTTATTTGTTAAGTTTGACAACTAAAGCGCTTATTCCACCTGATTAAATTCAGACGTCCTAGTTAGGATCCTAAAAAGAAGGCTAATTAGAAGCTTCTGATTGCATTTGACTAATTTAGTAACTAATTCAGTCAGTTACAACCGCGCGGCGAATTTAGTCGGACTTTTTCGTAATGGCTCCAGTCCTGTCAAAGCAACGAAAAATCTGTCTTCTCGTAGGCCTGGCCGTTTACTCAATAACAATAAAATAAAGTAAAAAACGAAAAACGTGGGTGAAAGAATATTAATATTATTAATGTTATTTTTATTATTTTTGTTTCAAAGATACGGCATATGTTTATATAATTCGATTATGTTACTCATAACTTCTTTTTCTTTTACCGCCGACATCGCACACTTGCGTAATTCGTAATCGTAGATACAACACGACCTCACGCAATGACACCTGCGGTGCGATTGAAGCATCTAAACGCTATTACACTTTCCTAAATCGCGTTCTAACTAGGATGCTAAATGATTTAGTCAGTCAGAACCACACTTCTTCCGATTTAGGATGCTAATTAGGATCCTAACTTCCTAAATGCTATTCCACTTGATTGAATTAGTTACTGAATGATTTAGAACGTCTGAATTTGGACAGGTGGAATAAGCGCTTAATTTGTATTACAGGTAGTCGATTCGACTAACAGTGGTCAGGTAATGCTGAACAATGCATGCAACGTATCGAATTGGCTGCCAACTGAAAGCTATAGGAGAATAATGAAATCGCAATCACGCCAGAAATCCGTATTACACGTAACACATCATCCGCATTTACAAAGAGAGAATCCGCGACGGAGCTGGCAAATTGAAAATGTAATTGAATTTAAAATGTGTACGCGCATATATGTTATACGAATATACCTAGTAGCAGCAGGTGAAAAAACAGTGGGAGTGTATGTGATAATTCAATAGTGTCCAGTTATACCGTCTGTTGGTTCGGTGTTAAATCGGAAAACGAGTTCTGTATGAAAAGTTCTATTAAGCGACCCGCCTTCGTGTCGCTTCGTTGTGTACTGCAAGTTTTGTTCTCGGGGTTGTACGTGTATTATAGTTTATACTGTAAGTTTTGTTCTCGGGCTTTTAGTATCAAAATATATCAAAGGAGAAACTGACTGACTGACATATTAATGCACACCCCAAACCGCCAGGTCTAGAGACTCCAAATTTGGCACGTAAGTTCGTTTTGCGGACTAGGAGTGCACTAAGAAAGGATTTTTCAATATTCACCCCAAAGGGCTTAAAATAGAGGATGAGAGTTTGTATGACTTGGCACGAATATTTATCTAAATAAATTAAAAATTTGACATATTTGGTTTTATTACTACTACCTACTACTACTAACTACCCCC
This sequence comes from Chilo suppressalis, assembly GCA_902850365.2. Taxonomy (NCBI): domain Eukaryota; kingdom Metazoa; phylum Arthropoda; class Insecta; order Lepidoptera; family Crambidae; genus Chilo; species Chilo suppressalis. Next base: position 41,044,006 of record OU963894.1, read on the forward strand.
TTAAAGGGGATTGGAAGAAGGGGGGGGGGGGGGCAAGTTTTTACATGTTTATTTTAACGCGCATATCGATTAACTCTAAACTAGGTATATTTATTTTACTAAAGATCAGAAATAAAGAATAATATAAGTTTTTTGAAAATCTGCCTCTAAGAGTGTAAAAACGGGGAAGAAAGTTGGTTTTTATAATAAATCTTATTCTTTGAGTAAATATAATCAAAACTTCTCTTAAGAAATAATAAACCCATTTTTTCCATTTTTAGTTTGCCTAAATTACCCCTAAAGGGAGTGGAGGGTGCGGAAGTTTTTATATAAAAACTAGCTGACTCGGCGAACTTCGTACCGCCCAAAAGTAATAATTTGCAATAAATTAAAATTGCGACTATAATTTGAGATTTAAACTATCCTATCTCTCAAGTTGGATCGAACTGCACATGGTGTGCGAATTTTATTATAATCGGTTAAGTGGTTTAGGAGTCCATTGAGGACAAACATTGTGACACGAGATTTATATATATTAAGATTGTAATACGCATTCGATTACCTCGAAATTCATTATTTATCCTTGAGTTCAGAAATAAAGAATTACTTATACCTAGATTTTTGAAATTCACGTTATTTATGTTTTCAAATATAAAACTATTAACTTCATATCTTTTAAATAGTAAGCAGAGAGATGAAAAAGCAGATTTGGTAAAAAGGAGATTGCTCAGCTTCCATACATGTTTGGCCTAAATACCAATAATCATGAAAAATTGTTTCCTAGATTCGAAATTATATATAAATTACTGTAGACACGAATATTATTGACGGACACCTCTGAGAACTTCTATAAACCATATACACTGAACATATTAAAATAATAAAAAACAAATAAGTTATATAGTAAACTAGGGAAATTAAGCCAAGTACCGAAATTATGGATTAGATTCAGGTATATAGAGCATGTAGATTAACAGATAGTTGCCTGTTTTTAAAGTTAATGCATAAGAGTAACTTTTAAAAACAGGTGTCATTTCCGGTTATAATAAGGTACTCTGTGACAGAAACTGTGTGATGATTGTGAATGAGCCACAGATTAGAAAGAATTTCTAAACTCTCGATAACCAAATAAAGCTAAGAGATTTAGTAATATAAGTTATTTACGGGATTGTTACCATGTACCTTGTTTAAAAATATAATGTTGATAAAAGCAATCAAGAACAACGATACGCAGAAATCAGCCATCGCGGAACATTTGATTGATTCTGGTTCTTACCACTGGATTGAGTTTCATAACCCACAGATTATCTCGACAGAACGCCACTACATACCAAGATTGGTCAGGGAAGCGATTGAAATAACAAAACATAAAAATTTCAATCGTGAGGACGGGTTTAAATTGTCGAGTGTCTGGAATCCTGTGGTTCGTATGTGTAAAACCGGAAATAATCAAAAAAGTGTCGTGTCGCGATCCGATACTGTAAGTGTTGTGTGTCGAGAACAGTTTCGAGTGAATAGTGAGAATGTGAACAGTGGTACGGGTCGCAATAAAAGACTTCGTCGGAGGGTAGACCGATATGTCTGCCAATAACAGCCTACCCGCAATTACTTCAGTTACTCCGTGATCATGGCGCTTGCAACAGTGCCGAAATATCGGAAACTCGCTAAAAACAAGGTACATGGTAACAATCCCGTAAATAACTTATATTACTATAATGTTAGTGACCATGAAAGTTTAAAACAATATAAGAGATAATATAATGGACTAGATTTATGTATGTATTTGTATGTATATGTTTATACGTTTATATATATATATATGTATATATATTTATGAATATAGAATGTATGTGTATATTTATGTATATATTAATAAATTACATTAAAATTTACGCCGCCGTCTCTCCCACTTCCTTCTAATCCTCTCCATCCAAAGGTTGTCTGGAAGAGATCGCTTTTAGCGATAAGGCCGCCCATTGTAACACTTAATTTAAATGGCTCTGTATTTATTGTAATGTTTTCTGTGGTGTTCAATAAAGTGTTTTGTATTGTATTGTATTGTATAAGAGATTTAGGTTCTGTAGCCATATATTCAGTAGCTTCATTATTTTTGTTATCGTCGGTGATATTCTGAAACCGCGGAACTAACAGTGTTTAAAACCGCGTATTTACAAAACTAGCAAAATCGAGATTTCGCGGGCTTAGCTTCGTTATAGTGATTGGCTGCGTTCTGTGATGATGGCTGGGCCTATTATCCAATAGGAAGCCGTGAAATCGAATGTCTTATAATCCGCGTAACGTCAGGTGATTGTTTATTGTGCCCAAACCGCGTATTTGCGCATCATAACATGAAAGGTGTGTTTGTTTAAGGAAGCGTGCGTGAAACAGTGTGATTTTAATTATAAATGCTGCATGAACTGGTAAGTGAATACTATAACTATATATCATATTGATTAAGTTACTTATTAGGATAATTTGTTATTTGAATTATTAATATTTACCCTGAGAAAACATCTTTAACAATTTCGATGATGGATACGCGGTTTCAAAACAGTTTTTCGTTGTCATAACGTTTTTCGTTTTCTGTTACATACGCGGTTGCAAAATTTATCTACCTACTCGTAAATCAGGTTAATTTGTTGTATTTATTATCATAAAAGTAGAGGGTGACTAGATGTGTCTGTACTAATACCTACTACCCTACTAGTAGGTAATAATAGTAAATAGGTGGTAAAGGTTTTCTGTTTGTAGAAAGTTATCTCTGGAACTTTTGAACCTATCTTTGAGAATTCAACTACTATTAATGAAAGTTTTAGTTTAGTTAAGAGTTTATGTATTTTTTTTTGTCAATAAAATATTTAAAAAAGAGTTCTAGTAACTGACCAAACCATTGTATTTTTTAGTTTACATCATGGAGGAAGAAAATGAATGTGCGGATGTGGCTGTTGTCACTTTAAGAGATCTAGCAAAACGTCGCGCCGAACTTATGCGTAAAAAGCAGCTCATATTGGATAAAGTTAATAACACTAACATACACATCCCTCAAACATTAATTGAACCGTCTCCAGCGACGCAACTGTCATGTTTCCCAATTGCCACTACACCCGAAAAAGTTCATGATAGCATTGCATACTGTGAAACTCTGACAACAGTTTCTGAGCCTTCTCCTGGCCCTAGCGTATCATCTATGATTTTAAATGTTCCAGAGGCTTTCGATTTTTCTACGGATGATGTAGATAATGATCCTGATTACGTTCCATTATCCGAATTAAAAAATTATAGCCTATTGCTACTCCATCTGAGTCTATTTCTAATGAAAACGTTGAATGGTATGTGGAGAGAGAAATTGAGCCTGAAGTTGCCAAAGAGTCACGTACAAGAAAAAGAAAGGCTGATCGCAGTTCATGGGCAGTATCAATTAATAAGAAAAATAGAATGTTAGGGAAAGAGTACATAGGCTTAAACAAAATTGACAACGTTATTCAGAAACAAAAAAGATCTAAAAGAACAATAGGTACTAAATGCAATTCAGCGTTTTGTAATAAAAGTAAAGTAATGTTTTGCTCACAATTAACGGAAGATTTACAAAAACCTATTTTTGAAGATTTTTGGTGTAAGTCATGGCAAGAAAAGAAAATATTTGTGATTTCAATGATTGACAAAGTACCTGTTCGAAGAGGAAAAAAAGGACACAACTCTAGACGTTCTAATACAAAATTTTACTATCTACAAGTCAATGGTAAGAAAGAGAGAGTTTGCTTGAAAACGTTTCTAGCTACTTTAGGTATAAAAGAGTGGACTATACGTTATTGGTTAGGCGAAGGAAGAGGTGATGCTCGCTCTAATATAGAACTTACAACAAATTTAAATACTACCGCTACTCAAGATTACATTACAAGCAAAAAATCGTCTGTTAAGGATTACCTGACTTTATTACCGAAGTTACCATCTCATTACTGCCGTATGACAACCACTAAACAATATCTGGAACCATTATTTCAATCAAAGTCTCAGCTATATAATGCGTACGTAGAATTTGCATCATCAAGGTCTAAGCCAGTGGCTTCAAGAAAGTTGTTTTGTGACATCTTATACGAACAAAACATTGCACTATTTCAACCCAAGAAAGACGCATGTGATTATTGTTGTTCATATAAAGCCGGCAACGTTTCTGAAGAGAACTACCAATACCACATCCAGCTGAAAGAATTGGCTCGAGCTGAAAAACTTAGTGACAAGCAAAGTGCTCAAAGAGGACTTCTTCATGCTGTGACCGCTGATTTGCAGGCTGTGAAGCTGTGCCCTTCGCTATCAGCTAGTGCTTTATACTTTAAGACCAAATTAGCTGTGCACAACTTTACTTTATACGATATTGCAACGGGTCATGTAACTTGCTACTGGTTCGACGAAACCGCCTGTGATTTAAGAGCTACCACTTACGCATCATTTTTCATTGATTATTTGACTAAGTTATTAGAAGAAGATTGCAGGGATGTTGTCATCTGGACGGATGGCTGCACAGCACAGAACAGAAACTCAATAGTTTCTAATGCCCTTCTAAGATTAGCAGTAGACAAAAATACAACAATTACACAAAAGTATCTGGAAAAAGGTCACACTCAAATGGAGGTTGACTCCGTACACTCCGTAGTGGAAAGAAAGCTGAAAAATGTTGAAATTTTTCTTCCTTCTCAGTATGCCTCAATTACAAAAGAAGCCAGGAAGCATCCTTTTCCATACCAGGTTTTTCAACCAGATTACACCTTTTTTAAAGACTACAGTCTAAAAGAATACCAAATTTATGATTCCATTCGTCCTGGGCGTTCTGCTGGAGATGATTGCGTAGTGGATCTGAGGGTTTTAAAGTATAATCCTAACGGCACAATAGAGTTCAAAAAACACTTTAAAGATGATTTCAGCCCACTTCCTCGGAGACCAAAACCTATTTCAGCTGTAGTTAATAATGTACCTCCCCTGTATTCATCTAGACTGCCTATATTAGACAGTAAGTATCAGCACTTACAGCAATTAAAGACTGTGATACCTGCAGATTGTCACTTATTTTACGATAATTTGCCATTTAAGAAAAAGTAATGTTTTATTGATCTCATTTTTAACAAAGACCTCAATGTGCAATTATTATTCTACTCAGAATTAATATTTATATATGTTTTGTTCTTCATTTTTAGTTTTAACTGTTAATTAGTAAGTACCCTCTCAACAAGGTATGTTTAACATACTTAGCTATAAAGAGCTATTTTTTTAACATTATGGGGATTTATGGTGTTAATTTCCTGTATATTGTTGATTATCTAATGTACCGGTGATAAATATGTGCCAAAAATTAAAGTCTGAAGTTGACTTAATAAATAATTATAAGATGTTGATTGTATTCTTTTGTTTTATTTCGGCGGACAATTCCGCTTAAGTGACATAAAAAAACTCATTTTGATTTTATTTGTGATAATAAAACCGCGAAAGTCGATTTACTAATTAATTAATACATATTTAACATAACTAATGCCTACAATACCAAGAAGAATATTATAATTTGACAATTTAAATGTTTAAACAATAGAAAGTCATGTGATTTAGTAAATATTAAGTTTTTCCTCGTTCCTGTAAAATTCACTGCACCTACCTTACGCGGTTTTAAACACTGTTAGTTCCGCGGTTTCAGAATATCACCGACGTTATGTTTTTAAGATAACCATATTTGAGACTTTTAGTGTATCACACCTTATAATTTTAATTAATTATTAATTTATAGTCAGGGAACGTAGACCCATAGATCTTAGAGCATTAGATAGATACCTTAAAGTCTAACATATATTTTTTTATATATATACAGATTATAATGTGCTTATGGAGGTTTTTTTCCGAAAAATGTATGGTAATAGACTTTATGATGTCGCCTACCATCTATAATAATTGTCTGAGCACATTTGCATGTAGTGAAAATGATAATATAGTTGTGGATATTAATACCGCAGTGTTATAAAAAATATGATTTATTATATCGATCTTTACAAAATAGATTTGTTTTTATGTTATATAAACAACTTCGATCAGTCTTTGGCTGAATGTCACTACACCCATAGCCATTAAAAATGATCCGTATGTTTTCCAAACCTGTAAAACTAAAAGTCCTCTTTAAAGTAAATATATTATACAAAGGTGTCCGTTGAAATCTAATGACTGTAAATTAAATTATAAATTACGCCAAGAATTACCGTGTATGTCAATATTTTTTGTGCATTTAGGCCAATTTGAGCAATCTCCTTTGCTAACACACTAAGTCCAAGTAAGAATCACTAAGTCCACACTGAAGAGGTCGCGGGCAAAAGCTATAAGTTTATACAATTTTATCGTGAAAAAAAAGATCGGACTCATGATTATTCATACCGGTTTTGAAATCATTTATTTGCTGCCTGTTGCCTGTCACAGTTGCCTGTTTTCGAGATTATCGCGTATGAATACTTTCACACATTAAAAAACCTCTTTATGCAGTCAATAAGTGCAAATCATAGACATTTCGCCTGAAATATAACCAAAAAGATTCAGACATAAATTTGAATAAACCTTAAACCATCAATAAACGTAAAGCTCCTAACAAACTTGCATTTAAGGGATTGGTTCGTTAGCACTTTCTCAATATCATTAATCTGCGTTGTCATATTTGATTGGTATAATTATGTGTCTATTAATGTTTAAATTGTAATTTTTTTTCTCACGTTCGTAACTAGTCGACTGGAAGAGAATGGCTTACGGAATTATGTCCGCCATTTGCTGTTATTTTTGCAATAAATTGTAAATAAATTAACCAACCTGAAACTATAAAATTATAAGTACATAGATATGTAACCTGTCCATGTCCAAAACCAAAATTCACAATGCACAAACATATATTTTTTAAATATTTTATTGGCGTTGTAACGATGGTATAACGTACACCCTATTTTCACGGCACTTGCTCAACCTATTTGCACCAGCCGCGAGCTTCGGCGATAGCGCTGGCTGGCACGAAACAAGTGAAGTTCGCAACGAAAACAGACGCGTTGTGTTCACCACCGACCACAGCCGCACCACCGCTGTCAACACGACACACTGTCAAAATGTCCACCGTCAAGATCGGTGACAGACCGAAGTGGAGGCGGAGGAAGTCCTCCAAGTCACCGACGCAGGACGACAATGACTGCGCCAGCCTCGCGTGGCTGTTGAACTTTCGTTTGGACCAAATCGTGAACGTCAAAGTGCCTGATGATGGACCGGTTTTCAGAAAGGAGCCGAAGGTCATGGTGCCTGATACGCCACCGGCACCTAGGAAGCCTCCTTACACCTACCCGGAGCTTATTGAAAGAGCGCTGAGGGAAAAAGGCGAGCTGACTGTTTCAGCGATATACCAATGGATCTCGTAAGTATTTCCATATTTCTTCTTAAAAAACTAATGGTGATAAAGCGAATAATTACTTTGAAATCTGGACGCCATCTAGATTAACCAACATTCAGCTTTTTATACAAATCGAGTAGGTCCTGACTTGAATTCTCAATTTTTCTAATAAAAAGAATGTGATAATATGTATTATTATGAACTCGATTATGAAATATAAAAAATCCCCGCCGCGCCTTGTTGTATGTTCGCTATCTCATTAATTATCTCAAATTATCGCAAAAACTAGGTACATAAAGAGATATTTTGTGAGGGTTTCACCATCAATTAACAATTATTTCATGAAAGCTTTAAAATGCGTAACAAATCTAGTCTACACTTAACATCGAAACACAGCGGGAGTCACTATCCTCCTTCCTTCCTACTAATATATATTGTCGTTGTATTCAGCTATAGATGCACCAAGTTTACTTGATTTGCTTAATAAAGATATCAGGTATAGATGCCGTTTTCCTAATACCTTTTCAATACAAGTATACAAGAATAATACATCTTTTTATAACCCAATGGTGAGAAAGTGTCGGACATAATAATAAATATGCCCGTAGCACTAGGGACATGGACATATTTAATGGAAGGTTTTCACAGTACAAACGAGTCGTGACCAATATTATTAAAGTCAAATGGACCTCAGATAACATTGAAAACCTACATTATTAATTAAAATTATATTTGATTAGTTATGATTAAGCTTTGCCTTCAATTATATAAGTTACGTATGTGCTGTTCGGTAATTTTAATCATGGTGTGTACAAAGGAGTACTGTCTAGATTACATCAACTGTGATTTTATTATAAAAACATGTATTGACTGTATTCCGTTAGTGTACCTATATTAATAAATAAATATTGTAAACGCGAAAGTCATGAATGTGTAAATGTTTGTAACTTTTTCATGCTAAAAAGGCTGTTCGGATTTAAATGAAGTTTGTCATATAATACTGTTTATTACATAGATCGACCCAAGGATACTTTTTACCCATAAAAATGTTAGGTTCCTGTGGTATTAAAAAAAACTAACTATAATGCGGACGTCGTGCGCGGAAGTTAGTTTAAAATAATTACCCTATATACCCAATAATATGTACATTGATAACTGTAAAGAATTTCTTTACTCCCAAACTAAGCAGCGGTTTAACTGTAGAAGCAATAACGTTAGTACTTAATATAAATACTATTGAATGAATAACCAAGATCGGGGAGTAAATAATATTACTCATTATATATTCTTATAGCAGCAGGATTATGATGATTGATTACACAAAGTAATAGCTATGATTCGAACCCTGGAAGCTGGGGTAGAAGACAGGCACTGATACAGGCAATTTTGTTTTTCGCATTGTTTGATGTTAACTTTCTTTTTTTTTATTCTTTGCCGTTATATTCGCTCTGCACTTTCTTTCCGGTTGACTGGTATAGAATGTCATATTGGCATTAAGTCCGCCATTTGCATGTAAGGCAATAAAGATTAAATAAATAAATAAAAAAAAAATACAGTATCGTTTTTTAATGTATCCGTAAATGGAATGCGCTTCCCTCTTACAACCTGGGATCCTTTAAAAGAGGCGTCAAGAAGCAACATGCAGGCGGGCAGGGTGAGGATGACTGGTGTGGCAGGTAGAACTGCTGTATCAGCTATCTTTGCGTCTGGACTTCACCGTAACTTAACATCAGGTGGGGTGGGGTCATTTGTCGGACCAATCTATAAAATATATATACAAGTATATTATGTAAAATGGGTGGCAAACAAGTATATAACCCGAATGATGGGTAACGCCCACCAACCCAATAGCGTCTATAGGGTAACGCTTGCGATACAAGAAATATCAACCACGCCGTTGCCTACCCTCTCTAACCTTTTTTTGAATACCGTGGCGAAAAATGCATGACGCATACCCCGCCGCCTGACGAGCGGCGAGGTTATGTAGGACTCTCCTCTGAGGATACATGCCACGGAACTTCGTTCGATGAGTCCCCCAGAGGCCTACCCACTAAAAGACCCACGGCGCACCTACGGCTGGGAGTGGTACCCGAAAAGCCGATTCCGAGTCGCCAGGCCACCCACTCCCCGTAGGAAGGACCTTCTGGTCCCCCCTCTTTGGCGGGAGAAGCTTAGGCGAGTTAGAGTTCTCCCCAAAGTATGGAGTTGTGCAATGTACGGGTGGTTGTTAATCATCCGCACTGGCCCAGATTCGCCGGGTGTTGACACACCCTGCCTTCGCGAATAACGTGTCGATCCTCGTCTGGGACTCCGACGGTGCAGCACCCGCAACGCAATAGGGCATTCATTCCCTTGTTGCAATTTAAGGCCATGAATTTGCCACTGACCCTACCTCCTATCCCGTAGACCTCTAGAGTTACTCTCTGCCAAAAATACAACACCACCAAAAGGTAGTATTATTTTACTATCGTCTTCTGTAAGGTGGAGGTTACTTCCCCTGACGGGCGCTCCAATTCGAGCGGGAAATCTATGCCTACCTCTCTTAAACATATCTTCTCTAATTGAAAACATTAATAAGATTTTTTAAATCTTTACAATATTTCCTTTTTAATTTAATAAAAGCGGAATCAGATACAATGGGTAAGTATGAGTATGTAGGGGTGCCATTGAGTTACTGACACAATGGTCTTCGGTCTAATATAATTTTAGTGTCATTAAGTAATAGAGGCATTGTCACGGTTGCTTCGGTGGCCAAATGGGGCTGTTAATGTCTTTTGGGTAAACGATTTGAGCGTTTGCGGTAATCTAATCGGAAGTTGAGGTAATTTTCTTTGAAATTTTTATAGCGTAGCTGTTACATTCTGGCATTGGATTGGGTTAATCTTGGATGTTATTAACTTTATTTTGCTGTTGTCTGTTGATGACAGTTTTAGCGTTTCATACATAAATAAATAGTAATAATTAATAAAAAGGACAACAATGCGAGAAAAGCCATGTGACATATCTTTTTTATTTTGAAGTTTTTATTTAAATCGCGGAAACCGACAGATATTATTTCGAAACGTATGTGTTTTTAACAAATTGAAACCCAGAAGTCACTAAGGAGTGGCGGTTATATTATATTCTATGTAATGTCATATTTATAAAAAGGACTTTAGTAGATACATTGGTATATTCATATTGCTTTTTATGAACTTCCCTCTTTGTAAAGCAACAGTAGCAAGAAACATAATTATTGAAATTATCAAGATAATAATAATAAATACAAATATATTAAAAAATAGCATGGCTTTCATTTTATGGCATGTCGGGTTTTCGCTTGTATCAGAATGCCCCGTTAAAGAAAGTCACCCTTAACTTACAGTACCTAGATCACTACTTTTATAGCGCTATTAGACTTGGTCACTAGAGCGTATTCGGGTGCACGAAAGACATTACTCGAATTCGGACACTCGAAGCAATATTTACATTGTTTTTACTCGAATACAGGCTGGAAGATGGCGTTGGGTAACAAATACGAAAACTACCCTAATGAATACAAGTGCCAATGGAATTCAGGTAAACGACTAATGGCTCAATTACACTTAGTCGTTAGCCTGTATTCGAGTGCACAAAAGACATTATTCGAATTGGTGTACCTGAAGCAATATTTACACTGGAATACGGGCTGCAAGACGGTGTCCGATAACCAAAACGAAAACTACCCGAATACGGGCGTACTCGACTCCGTTCATTTACACTCAGTCGTTTACTCGAATCCCATTGGCAATCATATTCGGGATAACGACCAAGTGTAATTATTAATAATAATGATAGTTTTATCTATGCATGTAATAAAATTGCAGGAAAGTTAAAACTGTACATTGAATATTTTTTTTAAAAGAACACTTGGGTTGTGATCTACATTCTTTACCGAAGCCAAAAATATAGTTTTTAGAATTTTTGTCTGTACGTCTGTATGTATGCCCAGGCAAAACTCAAAAAGTACTGCATGGATTTACTTCAAATTTGGCACGAATATTATTAAATATGTATATGTGTGTGTGTACGTGCGTACGTGCGTGCGTGCGTGCGTTTGTGCGTGCGTTCGTGCGTGCGTGCGTGCGTGTGTGTTTGTGTGCTAAATAAGGTCCTCTGTTTGAAGGTAATTTGAGAAGGTAATTGAGCCATAACTGAATATGAACGGAGTTGACTACGATCGTATTCAGGTAGTTCTCGTTTTGGTTACCAGACGCCGTCTTTCAGGCCCTATTCCAATGTAAATATTCCAGTATGAATACGGGCTAACGACCAAATGTGATTGCTGCATGAAGCTTGTTTGCCATCCTTTTTACATAAAAAAGCTCTAACTATGGGTTACTAGTAAACAGTGACAGTCGTGTCTACGTCACTGAAGAACCTATATATTGTGCTTATTTTTACCCATTTATATCAAAAACCAATTAATTACGTTTTGAATATTAGAAATCAAATAAACTTAGCGCTTTATTTGTATAAAGGGATTGGTTATCTTTTATTAAAATTCTATAATAGGGTTAAGCCTTTGTATGTTGATTTATTTATCGAAAAAGTGAGAACGATATTTTATTTTTTAATATCTAAATATTTGTTACCCGTAAACATAAACTACTTGCTTCTTTGTCTTAAATATATTTTTCCTTTAGTTAAGATTTAGGTTGAAAACCAAAAGTTGTTACTAATGAGTTGATATTTATATTAATTTTAATCGTTACATCTCTATGCCCAAATCATTAAAATATGCCGACAAAACCCTAAATCTTATTTTTTATTTAGGTACATTAATTTAATTATAACCTCGTTTGTTTTTCATATGTATTATCTATTATAAAACTTTAGACAACTTTAATTTTCTAGTGATTGATTTTTTAATCCAGTGCAATCAGTCAGCTCTTTATTACATATCGACAATGAAAAAGCAAAATCACTTATATCACTCTCTTTCGCTGAATAAAAACGGCGAGGAGCTGCTTCACAGCATTGATGCAAATTGTCCGTAGCATGATTTGGCCTTATACTTTTTGACACTAGTATGTCCTGTTTTCTAAATAACAGTACATAACTTATGCTTTTTGCTATTATGAGTAACTGCTATTTTTGGGTGGCGGTTGCGGTTGCGTTATCAATCATGTATATTTTGAATTTAAATGATTTTTTAGGCGAAAAAATGAATTGCTTCGCTTTGTTTTGTATTGCTTTGCTTGCTGTTATAAAGTTGTGTTTTTGATCGACTTTTTTTATCTTAATTTTTTGTTACTTGTAAGCAAAGGATGTTAAGTCTATACATCCTTTCAAGTAATAATTTTTTTTACATGTCTTTTTTTTTGTGTCACTAAACAGGCCCTGCCAGGATAACAGCGCTGGTGCGACACAATGTCGCATCAGCTAATGCTGAGGCAGGGTCCTGGTTAGCCCTGAGGTTTTTTTTATTTATTTTTAATGTGTAATATCTGTAATATGAGGGTTAATAGAATTATATTCTATTCTATTCTTATACGCCACTTTGGTGCTGCTCAAAAATGAATTTTATTTGTTTTTATTTAATATAAATTTTTAAGTAACACCAAAGTGGCTTATAAGCGACTTTACTTTTTCACTGTCGATATGATAATTGATTATTAAGAATCAGTAAGGTGTCAACAAATAACGCCCATTCTATTTCGCGAACGGCAGATATATCGATGTGTTATCGATACGCACCCGTCCCTAGTTTCCAGTGATGTTATAGGTGTTAGCACTTCAAGCCGCGGGATGGTATTGTAATCAACACGCTCCTATTCGCTTATCTAATTGTCAACACAGGGATTTGAATGTTTATCGGAGCGTAAATAAAGGAGCTATGTTATTAATTCATTATCTGCTCGGCATGGCATCCTTTGAGTTTATCGATTTCGGCGCCCCGCGTACGTAAACGATTTACATGAATTGATTGTGTATTGGTTTATTAGATGATTGAAGACTAAGATTTTGGAGGTATATAAGTGTGAAGCTGCTGACATATAGTGTTTATAAAGTTCATTTTGAAATGCTTCTTTCATTTTCAACGACCTCCGTGGCCGAGTGGTTTATACGCCGGATTTCAGGGTGTCCCGGGTTCAAATCCCGGTAGGGGAAAATTTTAGTATGATGAATACATGCATTTGTACCTTTATCATATCTCTTTATAAATATACTTATATATGCATCGGTATATGTATTTTATCCGTTACCAACATCCCATAACACAAGCCTTACAGTGCTTACTTTGGGACTATACTTATTGGTGTGAGTTTTAGAATTATTTATTTGCTCTACATTTAAGCAAAATAAAAGTATAAGATCTCTATCAATGGATTGAAAAACTTATACTACAACATCTTATAAAGGTAACGAAACGAATAAAAATTACTTAGGTTTCAGATAGGGCTCGAATAGTTGTTGATAGGAAATAGCTTAACTAGGTGATTTTTTAAGCTGTTAAATGAAGCTTTCGCCTGCATGCAAATAAGAAATAGCATAAATTTCTTTTGATTTTGAAGGTAATGTTATACTGAGGTACTCGTTGGTACTTCTCCCGCTTTTTGTCATGTTTTTGTGAAGCAAATCATCATCATCATCAGCATATTACTGTCCCCACTGCTGGGGCACAGGCCTCCCCTGTGGATGGAATGGGGAGATTGCGCCATGACTCACCACGTGGGCCCAGTGCGGAATGGTGGATGCTAACGACTGCAGATGCAGCCGGGACCAACGGCTTAACGTGCCTTCCGAAGCACGGAGGAGCTCGAGATAGTAAATTTTTGGTCACCCATCCAATGACCGACCACTGCGAAAGTTCCTTAACGTCAACGATCGCAGCCGAACGCGCTACCCACTTGCGCCAACGAGCTCCTCCTGTGAAGCAAAACGTACAGCATATTTGTACGAGAACCATTTTTCTAAATTCTATTTAATTGATTCTGTATATTCAACTGACAATAAGAGTAGTGCAGCCAACATCACATCGAGTTCCAAAAATTTACAAAAACCTTTTTCAATAGATGGTATATCTTACTTCAAGGTATATAAAGCTAAAAGTCATTTTTTACTTTTGAATAATATGACGTTTATGTGTACCAATCACATTAATATTATAAAGGGGAAAGTTTGTGAGTGTGTATGTTTGTTACTTCTTCACCTCTAAACAGCTGGAGCGATATCAATAAAATTTGGTATGGACTTAGCTGACACCCTGGATTAACGCATAGGCTACGTTTTACTGCGGGAAAATATCCCTAATAAAACACAGGCACAGCTAGTATTGAATAATTTAATCGGGTCTTGGGGAGGATTGATATCAAAATAATAATTGAACACGACACGTGAACGTTCTAAACTGTGCTTACGTGTTGTCACGGACTATTAAACAAGGAAATTAAACATGTGCGTCGATGGTTCAGTTCTCAGCACGTGGACTGCAGTCGTGAGTCGTGACCAACAGGTGTTAACCCTGCTCCCGCCCTTTGATGGCAACCAGTCAACCGTGTGACCACGCCAATAATGGTGTAATAAAATCAATAGTGACGAGATTATTTTTGAAGTTTTGGAAACAGCTGCAGCGCGTAGTGGTATAAACGGAACCCTATTGCCGTCACTCTGTTGTCTGTCTGTCTGTATGTCACGGGTCTCTAGATCGTTCACGGAACGCGTTACAGAACTTGGTATTTTATGAGGAGTGCTTGCTCAAAACTCAATATTTAGTTGACGAGATTATTTTTGAAGTTTTGGAAACAGCTGCAGCGCGTAGTGGTATAAACGGAAACCTATTGCCGTCACTTTGTTGTCTGTCTGTCCGTATGTCACGGGTCTCTAGATCGTTCACGGAACGCGTTACAGAACTTGGTATTTTATGAGGAGTGCTTGCTCAAAACTCAATATTTAGTTGACGAGATTATTTTTGAAGTTTTGGAAACAGCTGCAGCGCGTAGTGGTATAAACGGAACCCTATTGCCGTCACTTTGTTGTCTGTCTGTCCGTATGTCACGGGTCTCTAGATCGTTCACGGAACGCGTTACAGAACTTGGTATTTTATGAGGAGTGCTTGCTCAAAACTCAATATTTAGTTTAACATTCAATTAAATGGTGTTTCTCCGGAGTTTTATATATGAAAAGGAGACAATTAATTTTGAGTAGAATATAAATTAAGTTATTTATTTTCAATAAAAAAAGAAACAAGTGGCCGTCAAAACTGTCATTTTAAGTCCCACTTGTAGCAAATTTGCTATATCTCGATTCATCTAAAACTAGAGCTATCCCATAGAAAACTGTCAAAACGTCAATGTTAATTTGACATTAATGTATGGGCTATAACTAGTTTTAGTTAAATTG
Organism: Chilo suppressalis; assembly: GCA_902850365.2. Lineage (NCBI taxonomy): Eukaryota > Metazoa > Arthropoda > Insecta > Lepidoptera > Crambidae > Chilo > Chilo suppressalis. Next base: position 41,059,739 of record OU963894.1, read on the forward strand.
AGATTTAGCAAAATTGCTGCAAGTGGACCTTCGACTATATTTGCTATGGGGTCTATCTCAAAATAAGTAGTATTAGCCTCGCTATCCGAGCAAATGCACTGACCATTATGCTACCGCCGCTAGGCCATCGGGGTCGCGGTAGCATAATGGTCAGTTCATTCGCTCGGATAGCGAAGGGTGCGGGTTCAAGTCCCGTCTGCTGCGTAGTCCGATCTCTTTCTAGTAATATTTTCTTTAGATTTAAAGTAGTAAAGAATTAAAATTTTGGTATTTGATGTTCCATATTGCTGTATTTAAATAATAAATACTGAAAACGCCGATTCATAATGTACTTTGTATGTTGTAACGAAAACAAACCATTAAGTTTTCCTTTCGCAGTTTGTTGCGATGCACTTAGGGGTATTTTGCTGATCTAGTCGTTCAAAAGTCCAATTATAAAAAGTTGTAGCAGTTAAAAAATCTGCTTCTTTTAGTTCTGGAATGACTAGAGAACAATAGACAATCTGTCCCGGTTTCTTAACGGTTGCACCCGAGTACTTGTTTTGCCTGGAAGTTAGTCATCGCTTGAACTGCACGTACAGGTCGCGGCACGTAACTCTAGCGTTGAAAAAAACGCGGAGGGGATAGCTGCGCATGGGTTCCGATTCCGACGGCCTAGGCACGTCTTAGAGTACCCCGACGACGAAATCATCCGCGCCAACGCGCCTCGGACTCCTCCCACACAGGCCACAAACACCAACACTACACAGCTAGCATACTTGCATACTAACTTAGCATTAGACAGACATCGCACGCACAACACACGACACGCTATACCAGGTACAGGTGCGTACCTGGGCGTTTTTCCTTGCCCCTCACGGCAACAGCTAGCTGGAGCCGAGGTCTGAGTCTCAGAGACGTCCTCTAGTTTAGCCGACCCCTAATTCTCGGCTTGAGGTCCCCTTAGGATCTCGCAGTTCCCAAATCCGGTGACGCTGTGAAGGTCATCTGCGACCAAAAGCATATACACTCAATTTCCCCTCAAGACATCTTAATTTTTGCTTCTGCGCAATAATGGTCAGCGCTAGAGTTTCGTGCCGTGACTTATATCTTACGCGTTTCGTAAGTGTGATAGTATCTAATATAAAGTAAACTATTTACGTGATTACTGACTTCTTTTAAAATATTGTTATGGATATGGTTCAAGGAGTTAACAACGCATATTTATAAAATACAAAGCTGTATTTTTTTGACAGGATACTGTTACTTGACCTTTGAAAATAACATTTGAAATTCTTAAATTTTTAACCCAATTTTAAGTTTGAAAAGGTTTTTGTTGTATTTCCGGTTTCTGTCCAGTTATATAAATAACGACAATTGTTAATTGATAACGACAGAATATAGTTTATATTAAATTAGTATGAACTTATTAACCATCTATACCGGCCCCCTTTTTTGTCCAGAGGTGACATAATTACCAAAGACAATGAAAGATCAGATTCTGATTCTGGAGGAGGTTTCTGGGGACATTGAAAGTAATTTTAACACATTATCTTCATATTTACAAAACTTTTATAACATTTCTTAAACAAAATAATAAATATCGAACTTGTAAATTACCAAAATATATTTTTAATATTTTTTTTTCAGTATTTTGTTACTATTCATGAAATTTAAACTTATATGACATATAGTTAACTAGAGAAACTCCCCGGAATAAAAAACTTAACAAATAATTTTGACCGACTATATCAGCAAACTACTCCCCTATAATGTCTAGCTCGGAAACGAACTATTTCATAAGTCTGTGATATAAGGTAGCTTCAATAACAGGATGAATATATTTGGTTGTGTTGTGTGTATTCACTTGAAAATAAATAATTAAATTAAATCGATAGTATAATGTATTGTCTAACGTTGTATAAATAATGGTACAGATCCCATCATGCCACTCGCACTGGGTCGGTTTTTAAGGATACATGAGGCATTTGATCATTAACTAAGTTATGGTGCCACAAAATGTTAAAATTATTAATTGACTATTTTATTTCGATTGACATAAATTAAGACTAAGCTCACAGTTGTAATTTTGCTGACGATTATTTATTGTAATTCGCTTTTTGTTGTATTTTAAGAATTTATTATTGCTATGTGAAATTGATGGATTTTTAAATTAATAATAGTAATATAATTAATGCGTTGTTTAATATTTGCATGCTATTGTAAATGGCTCAATGGGCCGAACTTTGTATTTGTAAGATCTCCAGTATACCCCTATTCTAATGCAAATAAAGAAATTCTAATTCAAGATTCTTCCGTTATCGTTGCTACGATTAGGTTTGTGGAACGATATTATATTTCATGAAAGAGGACAAATTGTTTAATAATCGCCAAAAAGATTAACATACTTAGTTCTAAATAATATTGTAAATAGGAAAATTCGCAAATAAGATACAAATAATAATACAACCTTTTACGTATACTGTGCCAAAGGGTAGTATTATTTTTATTGTTGTCTTCTCTATGGCCCAGATGGGCGCTCTCTCATACACTCTTTCTCTCTTGCAGCAGCTTACGCAACCCAAGCTTTTCTTTCAATCACTGACTAGCATGGATTTAAATCATATAATGAAGCCGCAGATTCCCATAATGTTCCTACTTATGCTGCTTAAACTATGTATCGGTTTGGCATGTGCATTCGCATCATTGTTCGCCCAATCAACTGAGTGGCTGGGGGTTATTTCGGCTGGTCCGTGGCGCTCGACTAGGCATGAAATGCACTTAATTGGAACACAACCAATATATAATTATACCGCACAAAGGCTTCCGTGAAAATATTTTCAGGTTTTGATTGAAGACACTGTATGAAACAAAACAGGGGAAAAGATTGCCCTTGCTGAGTTTCTTACAGGTTCTTCTCAGTACAAGTTTTCCCGCTGCCATTATAGTTAATCATTTGATGACCTCCGTATAGTGTACACCTACTCAGAGGTACGAGGTTCGAATCTCGGTGAGGCAAACCTTTAGTAAGAGCACGTGTAACTATAGCAATCATAGCTATTTACCTGTTTGTCTAAATCGGTGCCCCCACGTAGTACAAGCCTTACAGAGCTTATTTTAGTGCAAGGCTAGTTGGCATGAGTGTTTCGTGTGAGTTAGGAATTGTATATATATAAATTTTATATTTTTTATTACTTTTGAGTTTGAAGTTAAGCAAATTTCGCAATTGTCGGTCATTGGATGGGTGACCAAAAATCTTCTATCTCGAGTTCCTCCGTGCTTTGAAAGGCACGTTAAGCCGTTGCTCCCGGCTGCATCTTCAGTCGTTAGCACCCAACAATCCGCACTGGGCTCACGTGATGAGCCATGGCTCAATCTCTCTATTTCATACATAGGGAAGGCCTGTACCCCATCAATGGGGACATTAATACGTTGATGATGATGATGAAGCTTTCTTTTAATAAAAGATTGTCATCGGATTGTTATTATCGCTTACTCGCGTACTTTTTTACTTAATGTTAAATTGTTTTTGTTTAATGTTACTAGCATTTTTAGAGTCGTACATAACTATAATGCTGCAGCTGTTTCTTTTTGGAACCGAGTCTATAAATGTGACTTTAATTTATGTAATAAAAATATTCAGTTGTACTACAAAATAGTAAAAACTGTTTTAAACTATATTTAGGCAAACTAGGAATAATGACTAACCTAAATCATTGGACACGTATTTTTTCCTTTATTCACATTATTATCTAATCATTACTACAGAGATATTTTGATTTGAAATGTCACACGACGTCACGTCAGTACAATTTTTGCTTAGAACCTACCCTGGCATGCCATAACACAAGCCTTACAGTGCTTACTTTGCGGCTAGGCAAGTTGGTGTGAGTGTAGGAAATATTTATTATTAATATTATATTTTGAATTATCTAATTGACGCACTTAGTGGATTCTGTTTACTTTATCCGGTCATCATCTCTATTGTTTTCTTGAACTCATGTCGAATTCGTGACCAACTTTTTTGTGGTAACAAGTATTGGATCCTCCGGTTCCGATTCGGCTGCAAGTTGTTTATTCACCGCTCCGTAGTTGGCTTGATATCGGTCGCGGCTGGGTGGGCAATCGATCACGGTGCCGGCTGGCGACGTCACCTGCTCCACCCAGCACGGCGAGCCCGCAAGCTTTCATGTTGCGAGAACTTTCCAATCTGGCTGCAATCAGTATGACACATGAGTCACGAACGCTTGTTTAAGGAAAATGTCAATAATTGTATGAACTCCGTTTCAAACGTTCAGCAATAGCAAAACACTTTTAGTTTTCAATTGGCTGCCAAAGATTTTAATAACACTCACACAGATTAGCCTAGCTTTAAAGTAAGCTCTGTAAAGCTTTATGTTACGGGATACTAGGGTAACGGATATTTTATTTTTTAAAAGTAATATGTGCTTAGATGGCTCGTCATTATCTTTTGGGTAATGGTTGTATTATTCTTGGGTACTTCTTTATTTTTTTCTTAATTATTTATTTTATGACTTGCGCAGACAAAGGGCTTTTGTTCGCAGAGGGCAAAAGTACCTGAATCGTACAAAAAAAGGATGAACAGTTCTCCCATGAAAATTTATTGAAGCGCACTTGCACGCATATATGCAAGTAAATATTCTCATATTATGTTGTATTGTATTATTATTTCTCGCGCTTGTTTTCGGAATCTGGATCTGAATCTGAATCTGAGTGCACTCTGGCCGCACCCAAACACGTGTTTGCTGATCAGGGCCGCGCTCCGTACCTATCCTCCAGGTGTAGATTGTCGCTCTGGGGCGTTTCGGTTCAGGCGTGTGGTGTGAGGGGGCTGTGTCGGGTTCGGCTTTTGGTGCGCCTTGGTTGCGGGCGTGGAGCGCGGCCCTGGGCTGCGTTCCTTGCGCGCGCCACGTGTGCGGCTGGTGTCGGACTTGGCATGGTTCTCGTTCATCACTATGTTAGGACTTGAGCTTGGGGTGGGGAGTTGCATTTTGCGTGTGGGTGCTGAGCGCGGCCTCGTCTGTTTCGTCTGTTTTATTTTTATTTGTAAAAATTAAGTGGGGGCGCTGCCAGAATATCAGCGCTGCTGCAGCCTTGTGCCAAGAGTCGTAGCAGCTTAGGCTGAGGCAGTGACCTACATTGGCCTTTCCTTTTTTTATTTTGTATTATATATTTTTCGCTTTATTATTGATTTTCTCTTTATTTATTCAAAGTATGTTGTTCTGTAAATGTTTTTAGGCCAATAAACGTCTTTCTTTCTTTGTAATTAACATGAAGTTTAAGAAAAAGAGAAGACATTTTTAAAGAGGAAACTGAGTCCATCTTTATAAATCGAATATAATAATATGTATTTTAAATCTAAAGAAAATATTACTACAAAAAAATCCACGCGGACCAGGCAGCAGACGAGACTCGAAGCCGCACCCTTCGCTATCCGGGCAAATGCACTGACCAATAATGCTACCGCGGCCCTGATGGCCGTGTCGAATTCTTTCTAGCCTTTTTTTCATTGTAGGAACCCACAATGTCAAATGAATAGCTTTACGAGCATTAAACATTTGAAAGAACAAACAGCAATTATAATTATAATTTTTATTTTATTAAGCATGTAACTGCTCGATGTTTAAATCTAAAGAAAATATTACTAGAAAAAAATCCACGCGGACCAGGCATATATACGGCGGACGGATATATGTATTTCGACGGACAAAAAAGTCCGCGTACAAAAGTCCCTCGTGTGCGCAAGCTATTAATGTGAGTATGGACCGTGTTTTATGGTGCTCTATTGTCTCCACTCATCTTTGCCTACTCCTCTTTTTGTCGCGGCCAAATCGTTAGCCTTTGTAATAGAAGTTACTGGAGGGTTTCTTTGATGAGTAATGTGCTCAAACATACGAAACAATCAAGTTCAAAACATATCATGGAAAGGGGGTAAGTTATAGATTAAAATGATTTCAGAGCGATCGCCTGCTTTTTAAAATGACAAATTCTGCAATTAAATCGGATGTCCTTTTAAATACACATCTTTATTATATAAGGCAGGCATATTAAAATTGACAATCCAGTTAAGCAATGTGTATATGTTGCTATTTTGGACTTTTAATATGACAACTTTATGGTTAATCAAAGGACATTATTCTGCGTCCATACATAGTTAGCCTAAGAACCAACAATCATGAAATATTATTTTCTAGGTTCGAAATTGCAAGTGACTGTAAAAATAAAGATTATTGACGGACACTTCTGAGAACTAAAATTATTAAGAAAACTATTTTTTTTTGAGGTTATGTTTAATATTCAAAGAAACATAGGTCAACCTATGAAGAACTTAGTATGAACTCAGTATGAAGTGAATTAACAACAAATTCATTTTATTCGGTGCGATTTAAAGAATAACTAATAGGAAAATCTAGGTTAGGTAGGAATCATGAATAAAATAAAAACAATAGTTTTGCTTCTTATTATTTATTGACTATTTTTCACAGAATTGTATCTATTTGTTTAACACATGTATATTGTGTAAATATACAGCGTATCAGGTCTTCTTGAATAATTTGGCAGTATGATCCTCTCAGGATATTGTGGCACAGGTTCACTAGCACTTGGTATTAAGGTCTCTGCTCTTTGGTTACATCGATGGCATATTAGATAGCCGAAATAGTAATAGTTTAATTAAAGGAAAAACAATCACAAATAAACACACAACAGGTAATCCGAGCGAGAATTTTCCGTATATAAAAAGTACTCTTTGACGAGAATGCACGAATGCCACAGATTACTACGAATGCAAACTGCCTGCACCACAACCACAGAGTATCGAGTTTATGCCGGCCCTTCACTTGACAGGAGTTTGTCCTTGTCATGCTTAATAAGAAATGAAAAGGACACACTGATATCATGTTTTTAAATAGCAAATACGAATAGCCAAGTGAAGTGCCGCCATTAGGAAGAAAATGTTTTTGTTTGCAGCGCTGTCATAGATTATATACACATAAAATGGTATATATTGTCTCAGATTATTTATTAACTTTTTAATTTAGCTTACTTAACTGAAAGTGTCCGTCACAATCTAAATACTGATAATTATCGCAAAAAATATACTAAGAATTATCATAAATTCCAAATTGGTGTTGGTTCTTAGGCCAATTTTAACATTGTCCTTTATAATTTGTTTATAATCCTCTTTGACATGCATGTAACAATAGATTATTTGAAATTATATTCATAAATTGTGATTTTAATGTATGAAACCAAAAGTATTAGTACCTGTTTCAGGTCCATGTCTATTTGTATACCTTATTTAAGGTGAAAGTGTTGTGATACTAATAAAAAATGTATATTATACCTACCAACTAAACACTAACCTATGTTTCACAAATAAAATTCTGATTCCATATTTTTTTGATTTGTTTCGAAAGTTCTTAAAATGTAGAAGTGTAATATATTTTCATATTTATTCCAGAGACCGTTTCCCCTTCTACAAAGCGAACGATGAACGCTGGAAGAACTCCGTAAGACACAACTTGTCGATCAATCCTCATTTTCGGAAAGGAGCTCGTGCGCCGCAGGGGGCTGGCCACCTATGGTCTTTGGCCGCAAACGCTATCGATCTACTACCCTTGAGAAACATTACCTTCGAGGATGAGGGAATTGCACTGGAGCCCTTGCAGGAGGCCAGGATAATACCGTGTCCTAAGGTATGACCACTAAGATAATTATACTGCTAGGTAAAACGAAGGAAACGTGTAGTGGTAGAAGATGTAGATGTAGAGATTATAATAATTATGCTTGCCTTGCTGTTTTACATGTTAATATCCACTTTACTCAACTGTCTTTAATATAAAGAAGATTATATGATATCAGTTAAAAAGCGTATAATTTCAAACGACAGGATAATTTGTCCCCCTGTTATCGATGAACGAGAAGCGAGTACTGCTAGAAACGAGTTGACGATCTACGGGAAGCGGGTGTATAGTTCCGATAGTTTTAACGCTGGACTGTAAGCCAGCGTGCGAGTACATTACAGCGTCAATGACATTTCGGACTCGCAAGCTATTCGAATTCGATAATGGTTCGTGATAAGGGTACTGAGCTTTATTAAAATACTTTTTGTACCGGCCGCCTATGTATGATGATTATCAATTTAGACTGAGCCCACGCGAGGGTACTCTTCCAAAGTTTTTGTGTTCAAATTTTGTTAGGCCTAAAAAGGCTAACAAATCAACTGTAAGGCCATATTTTGGTAAGGACAGCTCTTATTTTACTAAGCAATAAGAGCTATATTCATAAAGCAAATAACTCCATTGTCGTCGTGGACTCAACAGTAAATAGTAATTTTAGTTTCGATCGGAATGTTTATTATTTCTTATGGACCTCAAGTGGTTTTTAATCTGTTAACAGCTCAAGAGCGCTTGTATTTAGCACGGTTAGTCTACGATTGTGTAATTGAAGTAAATTTACAATAGTAGGAGAGCCCAAGGGGATATGTTTTGATTTACTTGAGCGCGATAGAATAACTTAAGGGGGAAACCTAGCACCCTGTGAATCCACCATACCGGAGCACTATAAAGTAGCCGAACGACTAGGGCAGCAAAAAAAACCATTCCGTTGGTCGCATCGAAATCGTCAGTCTTTTGAATAGGAGGTACTGGAGGGTCCACGTAACATACCTTCTTAGTGGCTGACGCTCTCGAATATTCGTTTTCTATATTCTATCCCTTCGTACGGCCACCCATCCTATCACCATGCAAACCAGAAGATTATATATTTTCCGTCCTTGGAAACACTATACAGGGTGTTACAAAAATACAAATAAAGCTTGAAGGGCGTTGAAGTACATCATTTAAGGAGTCTTCTTTAATTTTCTTAAAATATTTGCATGAAGTTTTAACTTATTATAAAAACAGTTATTTTCTTAATGATTAATAAAAATATCGATCATATTAAGACACGTCACTAGTTCGAGGATCATTAAAAATAACTGTTTTTATAAAAAGTTAAAACTTCATGCAAATATTTTAAGAAAATTAGAGAAGATGTATATGAACCCCCCAGTAGCTTCTTTCCAAAAGACTGACGATTTAGATGCGACCAATAGTCGTGGCCTTTTGTTGATTTCTTTGTTGCTGTCCTAGACTTTGGGCCCTACGTCGAGGGCTCAGGTGTGGTGGATTCACAGGAGGCAAGGTCCCCCCCCCCCCCCACTTAAGTTTTCCTACCGCGCTCGAGTAAATAAAAAAGTCCCCACTTGGGCTCGCCTTCCACTATATTTGAACATTGGCACCCAGAAATTAATTAGCTGGAAGTCGTAACTGCAGTTATTACACTGCAAGCCACACTGCGTTTCTGCATGTATTTCACCTTCGACTTCATATAAACGAGGGGCTCGCAGCCGATGGCAACACAACTGCAGCAGTCTCCACCTTCCGGCGGCAGTCTTCGTCCCGTCGACGTCAACCGTTGACTTCTGCCATCAGCCGTAGAGATCTCGACGGCTGCGATTGACTGCTTGTCAATGGATGCCGTCGACAAACAAAGGTGACGATGGCTGCAGCTGTGATGGCGTCGCCTACGAGCCACATGTACGAGTAAATGAAGCCTTAGCAGTACAGACATTAATACGCTGATAATGATGATATCTCTTTCTCAACGTCCTTTACTCTTTCATTTCCAGGTGATAGTACTCGACGAGGCAGCCATCGCCGCAGCTAGTATAATACCAGACCAAGACCTATTCACAGGTAGTAAAAGTAAGTTTTTTTTCACCAGTCTCTCTGTGATATTATGGAAAGCCTTACCGGAACATGGGAACGGTGTTTTTGTAATATTTTGGAAAACTGAATACCTAGTTTGTATTCCATGGGAGCACGAGAAAACGGTACACGAAAAAAGCTTTTTTTACTAATAAAGGGTAGCAAAGGAATCCTATCACTAAGCTTTCGCTGTTCGCTTGTGCGTTTGTTAGTTCGTCAGAGAGCTCTACTATCATGAATTGCAATTAGGATATAGGTATTTTTTTATATAAGGAGCGGCAAAGTACCCTACACCACCTGATGGTAAACGTAATTTATGTGTTTGGCGAAGCAAGCAAATTAAATATAAAAAGATGCCGCTAGAGGCATCCTCACTTAAGCCGGCCTGAACCCGATCCCCTTCTTTTTTTATATAGTCAGGTAGGCAAATGACTCTACCCCACCTGATGTTAAGTGGTTATAAAGTCCAAACGCGAAGACAGCTGGTACAGCAGTTATAAACTGCCACACCAACCATCCTCACCTTGCCGGCCTGCAAAAATGCTTCTTCACGCCTCTCTTAAGGACCCCAGATTGTAGAAAGGAGGGAACACGGTGGTGGTGGCCACGAACTGTGATTTATTCGGCGTTTATTGCTAGACTTAAACAGAGTTGTTGTAATGTAACAAGGGTGGCAAACGAACATAATGTCCTCCCTGGTGGTAAGCAAATGCCCTAGCATAGACATTTGCAATAAAGTGCCTATACCTTGACCCCAGCCCCTAACCCATGAAGCCCTGGCACCTTACTCACTGGCAGAAACACAACACCATCAAAAGATATTGTTTTCACTGTGGTCTTCTGTAAGGTGGAGATTACTTCCCCAGAAAGGCTTTACAATTCAAGAGAGTTTAAGTTGTACTTTGGTGTCAGTATCACCATCAGTATCACGCACCTAGCGTAAAGCTATGAGGCAGTTTTCTATCTGGCGTGCCTTAGTTTACAGTCTTCTTTTCGTATACCTAAAAATAATACATACTTTATTTATTCCTTATTGTCTTCACGCACGTCAACCATTGAACAAAACTCTTAAGCACGGGTGAAAAGCGTGTTAAAAATTATATTGTTCGTTTTCAGTGTTCCTCAACCCAGTGTCCGCGGAACAGGTCGTTCGAGAGTGCGGACTAATTACCACTGACTAGTGCATTTGTGTCAATTTAGGATAATGAATAGTCTTATTTTTAGATTGGACGAATAATACATATTGCGCGAATCCCCAATTAAACCGGGGAACAGGCCAGGAATGATTAGTCTTAGCTATTAACTAACGAGACAGACTTATAACTTTTAAGCGGGTTCCTTTAAATAATTGTCATCCTTCTTGTGTTTTTCATTGGATTTAGCTACGGAGGGTTTGTTAACGTATGTAGGTTTTACTTAGGAGTGCCAAAAACCTTTCATCGATATTTTTTATCGTTCGCAGTCAACAAATTAGAAATTTCTTATCAGTCGACTCAAATAGTTATTAAAAAAAGTTCTGTTGTGATCATTCTTATCAAAGTGGATTCTTCCTTAATAAAAATCTAACAGGTGAATCGGCAAAGGAGATTGCTCAAATTGGCCCAAATATACAAAAAATATTGACATATACGGTAATTCTTGACTTAATTTAAACTCTATTTTACAGTCATTAGATTTTAACGAACACCTTTATATAATATATTCATTTTAAAAATTACTTTTTTTATTACACTGTGGTATTAATATCCACAACTATATTATCATTTTCACTACATGCAAATGTGCTAAAACAATTATTATAGATGATAGGCGACATCATAAAGTCTATTGCCATTCATTTTCGCCAAACACATTATAAGGTGTGATACACTAAAAATCTAACATATGGTTATAATATAAACATCACAAAAATAATGAAGCTACTGAAGATATGGCTGTATAACGTAAATCTCTTAGCTTACTTTGGTTAACGAGTGTTTAAAAATTCTCTATAATCTGTGGCCCATTTACAATCATCACACAGTTTCGGTCATAGAGTGCCTTATTATAACCGGAAATGCATAGATGATATCTGATCTTAAAAGTTACTCTTGTGCATTAACTTTAAATACAGGCAACTATTTGTTAATCTACATGCTCTATATACCTGAATCTAATACATAATTTCGGTACTTGGCTTGATTTCCCTAGTTTACTATATAACTTATTTGTCTTTTTATTATTTTAATACCTATGTACCTATTCGCAAACATAATCTCAAAATCATTCAGTGTATATGGTTTATAGAAGTTCTCAGGGGTGTCCGTCAATAAAATTCGTTTCTACAGTAATTTATATATAATTTCGAATCTAGGAAACATTTTTACATGATTGTTGGTCTTTAGGCCAAACATGTATGGAAGCTGAGCAATCTCCTTTAAGTTAAATTACATTTTAAATCAGTTCGATTGAATTCTTAGCAAATGCAAATAAAATAATATAATAAATTGAATTTCTACTTTGATGCAGTATTTGAGCTCCCAAACTATTACAACTTAAGTGCTTATACAGTATACCGACTTGACTCAAACAAAAACATTATATATTTAAGCCAACTTTCTATTGTCTCCGGAGGTCCATTACTCCGTAAAACAACAAACAATAGCCCGAAATTAGTTTACGTGAATAGAAATGCACTCAGCATTGCGAGAATGTATTAAGTGCCGACCAGAATCGCTTTACAGTGGCTTGGTAAAGCAAATGTAAAAGCTCCTTTCGGTGAAGCAATTTATATAATATGAGTAGGCACCTATATTAAATTAATAAGATTGATTAAGAATCAACAATGAAATACATTTTTTTCTATCTAGAAATAAATAGACCAAACTTTTGTGTTTAAAATTACGACAGATTTCTTTCTCTTTTCAGTCTATCAAATTAACGGTGAAATGATCCAGAAAGTTATTTCATGTATCGTTCCTAAAATATTTACACCTAATATAGGTAATAGGCTATTTGTTTATATGTATAGTGATTCCTATAAAAGTGGGTATTTATAATTCTAATGCGTATATCAAACACAAATATAAAAATTATGTTATTAAGTAAGCCGCGAAAAAGTTTCGCTTGCAAATATGGCGACTTAAAGGCAGGTAATATCACTTCTTACATACTTTTCAAGTATTTACACTTAATATAAGTAATAGGCTATTTAACAATTTTTTGAAAAAGTTCTGACATTATTTATTAGTGCATAGTGACTCCTTAAAAAGCGGGCATTTATAATTCTAAAGCTATACCAGTAAAAAAAAAATTTTTCAAATAATTAAATTAATAAGATTCGTTTAGAATCAGCGATGAAATATTTTTTTCTATCTAAAAATTAAATAGACCAAAATTTTGTATTTCAAAATTTACGACAGATTTCTTTCACTTTTCAGTCTATCAAATTAACGGTGAAATGATCCAGAAAGTTATTTCATGTATCGTTCCTAAAATATTTACACCTAATATAGGTAATAGGCTATTTGTTTATATGTATAGTGATTATTTAAAAAGTGGGTATTTATAATTCTAATGCGTATATCAAACACAAAAATAAAAATTATGTTTTTAAGTAAGCCGCGAAAACGTTTCGCTTGCAAATATGGCGACTTAAAGGCAGGTAATATCACTTCGTCAGCATGTTTTCACGTGACAATAGGTCTAAAAATAATTTTGTGTTTAATGATTTTTAGTAATTTTATAATTTACTTTAATTGGTATTTTATTTCCATACTTTCAAATAGCCTATTAATAACAATTTTATACTTAGCATGAAACTACTCAATGATACTATATATTGATAAGATGTGTTCATTACGAAGCATTCATTTTTATTTTTCTGTAGGTATTAAGGAAATATTATTTTTATGTATTCACATTTCAGAATATTATTGAACCTAGGCATGACTTTTCCACAAAATAATAAATCGGAGAAGCAATATCAAAGTTTATTATAAAAACTATAAAAAAATATAACGACATCTAAATATTTAGATTAAAAAGTTATAAGTTTGTCTCAAAATATTTTACATAGATTAATTATACTAATGGAGTATTATTATAACTTTACTAGAGTACCTAATTGTAAAACTAGCGATCTCACTATGTACTTAGCTAATATTATATGGATAAGAATGGAGCGTTTGTGATAATAAAACAAATGAAAATTATGATACTTTTTTATTTAATTTGGGAGGAGCTCGATGGCGCAAGTGGGTAGTGCGTACGATTGCGATTGTTAAAGTTAAGCAACTTTCGCAGTGGTCGGTCATTGGAGGGGTGACCAAAAAATTTACTATCTTGAGCTCCTTCGTGCTTCGGAAGGCACCTTAAGCCGTTGGTTCTGACTGTGTCTGCAGTCATTAGCACCCGCCAATCCGCACTTGGCCCGCGTGGTTGGTCATGGCCCAATCACCCTATTCCATCCATAGAAAAGGCCTGTGGCTCCAGCAGTCGGGACATTAATAGGCTGATGATGATGATTTAGTTAGTGATTTTAAATTTTGTGTTACTTGTTGTTTGTGTAACTTTTAAAAGTTAGTGTGAAGTAAAAATTTGCACACAGGATGAGCACTGGTTGGATACTCTTGGGTATTACTGTAGACTAGTGAGAACAGTATTTTCAGCAATTTGCCCCTGGTACCATCTTTTGTGCCAAAGACAAATTTTTGCTTCCTTTGGTCCCAGTGGTATACCTATGGAAGATTTCTTGCATCTCAAAAATCAGTTATCTAGTCGCAGTTGGTTCATCATACGAAATAGGCACATAAAATTTAAAGTGATAGTATAAAATAACCGATACCTTCTCAATCCTTTTTTGTAATGACGCTAATGAACAAATTTTGTATGATATATTGTTTTAAACTTTCGTGGTCATTAACATTATAGCTATTAACGGGGTTGTTAACATGTACCTTGTTTTTTATGAGTCTCTGATATTTCTGCACTGTTGCAAGCGCCATGATCACGGAGTAACTGAAGTAATTAAATAATAATAATAAATCAATCAATTCTTTATTTATTTGTTCACATAAGTAGAAACAAGAAACATTTACAATAAAGTGCTTAATTACAATATTTCATTACTTTATGTGAAGACTGGTGCTTGCAATAGGATAAACCTGCTCTACAAGACACCAGGCCTCCACTCCCAGAACTACATGAACAGAGTAAGCCACCTATGAACTATTTATGTGATTAATGTATTAATTAATATGAGAAGTGCTTAAGAAACAACTAAAAACACAATAATAAAAAATAAAATAAAAAAATAATTGTATGTGAGAGTGTGTGTGTGTTTGTGAATTGCGGGTAGATGTTATTGGTAGACATATCGGTCTACCCTCTGAAATTGTCTTTGACTGCGCTCGACACCTCTACCACTGGTCATATTCTCACTATTCACTCGCACCCTTTCCCGTTACACAATACTCACAGTATCAGATCGTGGAACGACACTTTTTTGATTTATGCGGTTTTTGCACATAAAAAACAAGGTACATGGCAACAATCCCGTTAATAGCTATAAAATTTTGTATGTATTTGGTATACCTGATCTCTAATCTATTAAAAAGGAATTAATTATTTAATTTATAATGTAACTTGTACCTATCATTCAATATTCACGTGGAACACGGGCAATGATTAATATCATTTAGTTGGAATTATGTTATAAATAACTCCCACTTATGTTTTCGTCAACATGTGTTTTTATCTTAAGATCTGAAAAAAATCAAATAACCATTGAAAAGTTATCCCTACTGGTAGCGATAAATGGAAAAAAAACTAAGTACCCGTACTAGTGGAGATATGTCAGTAGGGATATATGGAACAGGGGAAAATTGTTAAAGTAACGTCGTTTTGGGTGAGGCTTTTTTTTTAAAGTCACGCAATAAATGATTAAAGTAGGTATAAGTATGACGATAACTACGTTATAGCACAAATTGTTTGCTTAAAAATTCAAAACCTGTAACGGCTTTTGTGTTTCGGCCTTTTCCCGAGTGCAATGTCGTATTTAAAAGGACGTTTCGCGTTATGCTTGGAATTTTAAATGCGTAATGAAATAATTGCTTTGTAATTACGATTAAATACAGCCTTTTTAATGCGAACGGTCTTCTTCAAGTTAACGTTTGTTGCTAATGTTAATTTGTTTAGAATTAGGGGCTCATTAATTTAGTCCGTTATCTTGAATTTGTCTTGGAGTTTGGCATTATATATTTTTTTATCTTTGCCCTCTAGTTGAACTCTGTTTTAACCTCATTTATATAAATAAATGAAGTCTCAACGGTAGATATGCACTGGTCTATTTATTTATTGACGTTTCGCATCCTTTTCTGGATGCGTCGTCTGAATTCAGTCAGTACGTCGTCGTTTCAGACGACGCATCCTGAAAAGGATGCGAAGCGTCAATAAATAAATAAATTAGTGCATCTATACAGTTGAAGCTTGTTTAATTTAATGAGTGGTGTTCGTGGAAACCTCAGAAACTAATACTCATTTATATATTAAGATTCAACTACGAGAGAAAGTTATAATTAAATTAGAAATTTGTATGAAAGCCTCGATCCCAACGAAATATTGTTTTGAAATATAAGTATTATTAGCCAGAAATGGTTGGTTCATCATTGCTATATCTTGTTATATAACCAGCGGAATACTCAAACGCAACCAACTTTTAGAATTCAAATAATTTCCGAGAGACCTAATCGTCTTTCAAAATATCAGGGAACTTTGCAAAGTTCAGGAGTAACATAGTATTAGAACTCTACTAAACAGATGTTTAGCGTATATAGATATAAAACTCGACGGTGCCGTAGTTAGTACGTTCGATTCTTGATTGTGATCGTGAATTGACTTTTACGGAAGTCGGTCGCCAGATGGGTGACAATCAACGATATTAAATACATCACGTGCGCTTCAAATGTGTCCCAATTAAGAAGTGCTTGAACACCACTCAAGCACTTCTTGGTTCACAGTCACGCCCGGACCATTAAAACCATTATCAAGATGGCGCACATCTCAGTGAAAAAATGCGAAAAAAATACCTATAGTACGTAAAGTGTCGTTTTTTAATTCAATCAATGTTTGCTAATTTAACGCATTTGGAGCAAATTTGTTCTAATACTCACTCTAGGCTGATTTAATAGAAAATATTTGTGATATTCAAATGCATGGTCGGTAATATAGCCATCTCATTTCCTCGCGGTCCGTACCTGCTATTTTGCTAACAGTGCATTCAGAATTGCACGTAGGATAAAATAAGGTCTATATTCTTTCGCATATAGCAAAAAGTCGTAAAATTTGACGAGCTTGCATTTCGAACTGTCATTACTTTTTGACGCATGCTTTTTAATTAAGACCTCATTCAGTATGCATTAAAGGTGACTTTCAATGTTTAAATAATGCCTTATATTGTTTTTCACTACGCGATCATCTTATGGAGCTCTGTGGATCGTCCAATGTACCTTTTGGACATGTTTTGGCCACGATTTTGTTCATGTTGTTGTATCTAGGGTATTTAATATCGTTGGTGATAATTTGCTAAGGGCCTTGGTTGCTGGAACACTAGTCTTTAGCACCTACTGAAGAACATTGATGTTACTTACTCGGTTCTCCCACACCAACAAAAGAGATGCATATATGTATTAGTAGTTAATAGCTGACTGAACACACTGCCTTTTAATGGGTCAACTTGATAGTTTATTTTAGTTCCATTCCACTACTACAGAATTAAGATTGCAATTTTACTATGATAAGCTTATCAACAACAAAAGATATGGTATTTTTAACGGACCTAAAAGAGGAGGTAGTTCTCCATTCGGACGATATGTTACTTTTATGTGTGTGCATGGATTATATACAGGTTCGACATCGGCTCACCTGATGGAATGTGATCACCGGGGCACATAGACACATGCAACACCAGGAGTATCAATAAAAGTGAAAAGCTCAAGGAAGAACGGATATTCGGTTATTTATTTATAGACTTTATACCGCCATAATCTGTTTCTACCGAGCAGTCTTTGTCGTGTCTCTCCCACTACTGGACATTGGTGCAATTTCAATGTAAAACGGAGAAAGCCACAGAAAAAATGCGATGCCGGTCTTTGCATATAGTTTCTATGCATATTATATTTTAGATTAGAAAAATTAGACCATGCTTTACCTTTTTGAAGCTAAAACGAGACCAATCTCACAATAGGCAATGAGCTTAATTTATAAGGGTCCGACTTTATGACTACGAACTAAAACCATTAAGCAGGCTTTTGAAACGACACCTAGCGTTTTGGTAAAAATTATAGCTCCTTAACTGCAAAATCCTTTCAGCACTTGTATTCGGGATGATACTCGAGGGGCGTACCAGCGCCATCTATTATCGAGTCGGGTCAAGTAATTTACTGCTGGCCCCAGGGCTGAGTCGTAATGCTCTGAGGGATTATGTCGGCTTGGCCCAGTCATTTTAAACAAGAATTGATTTACATTATGGCTTCTACTGTTCCAGTATCGAGGTACAGGATATGTTCGCGGTTCTTATGAAAACTTTAATAGTGAACATTTTCATCATAAATAGGTATGTGAAAATGGAATACACATATTTTTTTTTTGACGTGACAACGTCTTAAATTAGGAAAAAGTGTAACGCTCGGTAACGTTACGATGAGTCTCTCGTGTTAAGTTTAAGTTTACATGTACAATGTTTTAGTAAACAAAATATATTTCTATAGTTAAAATTTGTGCAATTCTTATTTTCATTCAATTCCTTGTTCCTATTGTGCAATTTAATTATATTCATATCAATAAATATTCTACCGAGAAAAAGACGTTGTCACGTAAAATCTTCGCCCGTAAAACCGACTTTACAGGCAACCATTTTTTTTTTAATTATTGCTCAATTGTAGACACATATTTTTTTGCTACAGACCGTTGAAACTTATAATACTAAGTCGGCCGATACACGTAGCAGAATAAATATTAAACATTTTAAAAGAAATTATAGCAAGAATAAGATCAGAAAATTCCTTAAAAAGACAACGTCGTTGATTCTAAAATTTTATCATCTCACGAAATTTATTTCGTAATTTTACGAAATAAAATATATTTTTAAAAATAAAGATATACTTATAGTTTCAAGTATTATTCAGATGAAGAGCGCTGGGGGATACCACTACATACGTATCAAATTTCATCCAAATCCGTTTGTAAGTAAGTATAGCATGGTGTGAATGTGTTCTATGTAAATGTATGGAGCGCCATATCATGCTTTGAGTTTTAAGCTGTAATCTATATAGTATAGCGATGTAACCGCACATATATTTTCAAAGTAGCTTACTAGAACTTTACTCATCGATTGTGAAACAGACCCTTAGGAGTAGTACCTGTATGTATTCTCCTTCCCATATCATGATATTTTCTGTGTATGAAAATTTAGGACCGTTTCTGGAATGACGGGCACCAGTGTCAGTACTGAGACGAATGGTCTCATCCGTCAAGTCGCATATGACTTCTTTTTCGAGTTTTTTTTTAGTGTGTATGCTGTTAGTCGCATATAACCTTTACAGCGTTACCGGGTTTGGTTACGGCGAGTTCGTAAGGGGACCTCAAGCCAAGAATTGGCGAGTGCCTGTAGAGGAATTCCGGGCGGATGGCATCTCCCCACGGTGACTCGACTATAGAACGTCTCTGAGACTTGGACTTCGGCTCTAGTTGTCGTGGGTGGCATATGACTGCATAGTCTATGGATCAATTTAAATGCTCGTTTGATTAGTTCGCGCCAAAAACTTCATACAAAAGAACTCACGTCACAGTGGCGTCATCTGGTGACTTATATTTTCATAAACACCCTCATTGTGATAGTTGATTGAGAGATTAGCTGAAATCTCTACCATACTTATAGCGCGAAACCTTGTCCTAAGAAATACTAACATGAAATTACTGAAAAGTTGGAAAATCTAGGTACAAATATAAGACAAGAGCATTAAGTCCATGGACGGAGTGACGTTAGATTGTCAGTCAATTGATATTGTACTGCATATTCCAGTAGTCCCTTCAACTGCGACGTGACTGTAGGACTTCCCGGTCTTATGGACTAACGCTTTGAATTGTTTGAAGTCAGAGAAACTTCATTTTGTAATATTTTCTTTTCAACTATGGGAACTTTAACTAGAATTAGATCAGACGTGGTGTTAAGAAACGATTTAAGAAATTGGGGACTGGTTTTGTATCTGCCTCTTCCAGTGATATTGTTAGAAACAATTATCTATAATTCAAAAGTTACCTGACAGTTGCATAACTTAATTAGAACTACTGTTCCACTCAGTATTCGTATTATTTCAATAATTTTGATCCCGCCCAAGAAAGATCGCATATATATCATGCTTGAAACGTGAGAAACTCGCTGCCTTATGAAAAGTCATTTCTGCCGGCTCGTAGTAACTTGTAGTAAAATGTCTACGTGCCTCTATAAGCCCGACGTAGTTAATATGAAATTTTACATTCAAAAGAATATCGCGCAAGTTAAATTTAAAAGCGTCTCGCGCCACTTATAGCCTCGGTCCCACACCTAACCGCATATTGGCGGCAATAAAAACTTTTTTCATTATCCCAGTACATAGGAGCTTATTGAAAATAACAGTGTCACCGGGTGCCTTTGTTTTATTGTAAATTACTTTCGAACACAGGGAAAATGTTATTCCATGTAATGTGAGGTGAAGCCGACTCTGTGGCGAGCAAAAACATCGAACCCCCCAAGTAAAAGTTAAAGCAGACGATACAAGTTTTAATACACTGAAGGCGGTTCTTGTGAAATTTAATTTTGCGCTTTGTAACTTCAGCAACTTTAGGCTCTACAACAAAATATATGATATTAGTAATTTTTGAACTTGAACCGTTTTGCACTTAGACGTAAATAATAATAAAGTTCTACATTTTACGATAGTTCTTCTTTATTAAAATTAAATAATTAATTCATCATGATAATGATTATCTTTTATTTAAAGATAAAATGTCATTTATTAAATAAATATTAAACTTTACCATATGACAAGTAATTAGGTATGTTAAAGTAATGGAGGCGGCTGTGAGGAGACGGGAGGATAATCCTCTAGCCGCTTCTTCCCGCCTCGCAGAAGGACAGGTACTGGAAGGCGAAGGCGCGTCATGCCTCTTCTCGCCTAGTGACAGTGAATCTTTCGCTATCCCCGACGGTTTCTGTTACGGCAGCCCTCTCTTGTAGTTCTGTCCTACATGAGAGGGCCGCGGAAGGGCCTGCGAGGGGAACGCCTAGGCCGTCCTTCCGTAGCGCGGGGAGCGGTGCGGTGGGCAATATACCGCGCACTTAGCTTCCAGTGCTGACAAATCAGCGCATGTCTGTGGAATCACCCGAGATGTCCCGGGTGATCCCTGCCGTGGAGCCCCGGCTAGGCCGGGAAGCTGTCAGGTATGGAGATGAGGTGAAATCCTCCTACGGGGATCTTGCGGTTACGCACTTAACAGCGTAGCGTAGAGGGTATTCGTAGGGTTTTTAAACGGATAGTATGTAGTAAGCGCTCTTAAGTCGCGCGGACTCATTTACGACTTCTCCATTTCGCACCCGTGAGACTTGTGAGAGGCGAGAGGTGTACTCCATAGGCGCCAACGTGTGCAAATAGTGGTTTTGCCTGCTTAAAAAAATATAAAGATATAAAGAAAAACAAAACACGATAAATTAATACAGATTTTGAACGTAGCCGGACTGAGTTTCTTATGTAATTCTTTTCCATTGCCTTTTGGAAGCCTGGTAGTCACGCCACGACATAGAGACAGATATTTTGACTATTTGACAAATCACAACAGACTGACAGACTTTTGGACTATTTGACAGATCACAACTGACTAACAGAGGTTTTTACTCTTTGACAGATCAAAACTGAGTGACAGAGATTTTTACTCTTTAACGGATCCCAACTAACTGAAGGATTTTTTGACTATTTGACAGATAAAAACACACTGACAGACTTTTTGTCTTTTGACATAATATTACAAGAGTTTGACAGACTTTTGACTATTTGACATATCACAACTGACTAATATAGTTTTTGATAATTTGACGGATCACAGCTGACTGTTATAGTTTTGAACAAATCAGAGCAAATCTGCTGAAAATAGGTCATGCAGGCATATGGCCACCCTGATTTTTCAACTTAGCAAGAAGTTTCTAAGTAAACTAGTCGATTATAATACATCTATTATATGGGCATGGCCATCCTGATTTTTCTATTTAGCAAAGAGTTTCTTTTAGGCATATAGGTTGAATATCTTTTTTTCCTAGAATTCCTAAGGGAATGGAACTTCGCGGGTAAAACCGCGGGGCGCGGCTTGTAATAACATATTAGAGAAAATTTGCTGAATATATTTTATAGATACTTGCTATCCTTTTTTCTCAAAAAAATATATTTTTACGTTTCAGTTTAGTTTATCTATGGCAAGTTTCAGAGCTATCAAGCTAGCCAAACTCGTTTTTCTATACAAACTTTGAAACTCTATAGCACCCAATTCACAGTGAAATATTAAAAAATCCCTTCTCGTTTGATGCCTACGTCATTTAAACAACCTATTTATTAAATATCACGTCCGAACGAATATCTCTACGACCAAAAGTGAAGGCGTGCGTAGACGCACTATTTAAATATACAACATGCCATATAGTTTTGAAAAATGACAACACAAATAGCATTTTTAATTTATATAGAGTAGGTGTGCAAATTTTTAATCAATCCTTTACACTTTTGGATGATCTCGCATAAAAAGTTTAACAGGAAACATTGTAATTTTTTGAGGGTAGTCGTAAAAATTTTATGTGACTTGCTTTATGTACATCTATTCAATAATGTGTATGCAAAATTTGCAGTCAATAGGTCCAAGGGATAAGATTTTACGAACAGACGTTTTTTGCTTTCACGCTTAAGAGGCTGAATTTCATAAAATCTCATCTTAATAGTTGTCCAGGCAGGTTGATTTGCCGTTTTAGTTTGAACGACTTCAATTTCCAAACCGTCTTGCATTCGCCATGACCACTACCAAATCACAATGACTGCATGTTAAAATCATATTTTACACCACCATTTACTTTTACAGCTTAGAATCACATGACCCAATATATAGGTTCAGTTAGGAATAATACTTTTGAAAGATTTTAGGATTAATTTAGGTATGGTTAACTTGTTGTTGCTTAGCATATCATTTTAAATTCTTAATATTAATTGTGTAAGCTGCTGATACTGTATTCAATCATAACCTTTCCTTAGATATCCCAGCCCACTCCTCTGATTTTGAAGCCAATTCATTCTATGTAAGAACTGTAAAATTGTGGAACTCTACCTTCTGATATTAAACGAGCACAGACGAGAGACTCCTTTGGTATTAAAATTAAGGAATATTTCCTCAAGCTGGACTCTGCCTCATCTTTTTATCTGTTCATTACGCTGTATGGTATTTTAAAGCTCCCTTGTATACTTATTATATTTTTGTATTTACGTTTATTTATTTATTTTTACTATGCACTAGCCTGCAGTTTCTTTTATTATTATGGTATGGTTTCATTCAGCTAAAGGTTGCTTGGTAGGGATTACTACTCTGGCAATAAGGTCACCTTTTGTGTTTGCGTTCCTGTGTTTTATGATTTTGTTTTTTGTATAATAGTGCAATAAAGAATATTTATTTATTCATTCATTCATCATCAGCCTATCCCTATGGATGGAATAGGGAGATTGGGGAAATGTCCCACTGCGCCGGTCCAGTGCGGATAGATAGGCGCTAACGACGATTCCGCCGGGACCAATGGCTTAGCGTACCTTACGACGGATATCGTTTCGTGCAAGCACCGGAATTAAATTCTTTGCTGCGGATATCATTAAAGATGTAGTAGCAAAATACTATCGTAGACGTTAACGTAGGTACTGAAGAATAAATATTATTCAATATTTTACTTTGGAATTCATCTTTCTCAATAAGCGAATATACTGATTTTGTAGAAAACATGCACAAAATTAATAATATAGTTTTGCGAGCCAATTTCATGAATAAAGTTTGCATTATTAAAAATAAACGATTTAAGGATTTAAATGGGACCCCGGTGTTTTTAAAAATCATGTTTAAAAAACCTTGCAAAAAGTTAAAATTATAGCACACGTTAAATAAATAAACGTTTAATTTATTTTTGCCAATTCTCGAGAGTTGGATTCTTTCACAAAAAAATATCTCGTGTCTCAATTCGGGACATAAACTGTATGCTTACCAAATTTTATCCAAACCCGTTCAGTAATTTTGTGTGATTCAGTAACAACTATACAAACTTTTACATTTTAATATTAGTAGGATTGGATTCAAAATTAAGAAATGGTACCATAGTTTGAACCAATAAGTGATAGCAATGATATTAGATGACTGCCAAAAATCGGCGATTCAGTTCAACATTCGGTAATCTATCATAACAAAATAGCTGATCCTTAAAGTTATCAATATTTACACTTACAATATCAGAAATATGAGCAAGTGATGGATGTCATCTTGATAGCCTTAGGTAAGTATGCCATATTTCATACGTACGACTTGCTGAATCTGCGTTTTTATCGGAATGGGCGTATATTACGAGCAGTTATATTATTGATTTAAAAATCTATGCTTGATATAGCATCAAACTTTTTTATATTATTTAAAATCAAAATCAAACAATAAAACTAGATTTGGTTTTATGAGTGTCAATATCAACTATTTTATTAGAAAAATATAAGCTAAAAAGTAATTTTAATTTTGAATATGGTATGATGTTAAGCGATTATGAAAGAAACCTACTCAAATCATGTAATAATATATATAAGTTAGTAAAATATAAGTTATAATTAAATGATAATATTGTACTTTTGAATGATATCAGAACTGGTATACTAATTATCTTTTATTGGTATGAATTCATTTTTTTTTGTAATATTCCAATATTTCTAAGAACACGGCAAACGATAAAAGGAACAAATATTTTTTCACTAAGATTTTATATATTAAAGTCTTATTCCCATGCAAGTGGCTTACTGCAACCGACTAAAATTTTAATGTGAACAGTAACAATATATTCTATTACAGCAACACTAAACTTCACACACATTACATCCTTTATGGAGCAAAACTTTCAAATTTATAGGAAGCCGATAGCGCTGCTTGCTTGAAAATCTATACTACCGAACGTGATTTCGAAGCCAACGAGATTATTATTACATAAAACTCCATGGTAAAATTTTCATATAACATCAGACATATTAACAACATAAATGACGAATGTGAAAAAATCGAAAGGCCACAATCCAATCGAGAAGTATCTTAATGTGATTTCGCCATATCACTACTATTTTTATTCCCTATTATTTTTGAGTAAAATACCACCTTATTGGCATGTGCTGAGTCTAATATTCTTAACGCCACCCATTGATTACTACTGTAATAACACCATTACGAGATCTGATACCAAGAATGCATGTCCTTGCGAAGATCCCTGGTGGGACAGGAGTGTTTTCACGGAAACAATTCAGACAAAATTTAATATGGTGTGCGATAATGCGTGGTTGGTGAGCTTCTCTCAGAGTATGTTATATGCAGGATTGCTGATAGGAGCTTTCGTTTTCGGATTTCTGTCTGATAAGTAAGTAAGATTTTCATAAAAAATATTTTAGGTTTGCTCTTAAGTATAGTGAATACATATTTATTTTAGAAAGTACAATAAATAATGTATAAATATCAGTATATCACTCTTATGAAAAACATGTAAATAGCTAACGACATTAAAAAATTGTTGCCATTATTTTTTATTGTTCCTGTCGGTGTTTTAAAAACAAAAAGCAACGTGACAGCAATAGGTTTAACCCTAAAGATACTAAACAAGTCATGCCTTATCGCTACAATAGCATTGATCCGGTCCAAGTTGCTGCTAACAAGAATATTAATGATTAATCAGTGAAATTTTTACTACCTATTGAGGCACTACACTGTTTATTCCATCCTCTGATTTTATCATATTTTCTTTTTCAGATTTGGACGAGTACCTTCATTTTCTCTAAGCTGCTTCATTTTAGCAATATCTGGATGCCTCGTATGTGTGATGCCCAATTCGACTTTATTTATAGTCATGAGACTCATCGAAGGCATCGCAATAGCCGGCACTATTGTCACTTCGTTTGTTCTGTGTGTAGAGTACTGTGGTGCTAGACACCGTGAAATCATCACAGCCTTGTATCACATCCCTCTTAATATAAGCCACATGTCGTTAGCTGGGATATCGTATATGCTGAGGCACTGCGATGAATTACAGCTGGCCCTGTCCGTACCTATGTTCCTTTTCCTTGGATTTCAATGGCTAGTGATGGAATCCCCTAAATGGTTAATGGACAATGGTCAAATAGATAAAGCAGCTAAGGTTATAGAAAGAGTGACTAAGTAGTACGTATAATTTTGTCCTCTTCGGTAGTATTAAAGAAAGCTGTTTCTGTATTAACTAGAAATTTAACTCTGAACTGGGTGAAATTGAATATGATCGATGTTTAAATATTTTTATTTCTATATTATGGAATTTTTAAAACCGTTTTGAATCTACATTACACTATTACTTCTCAATTTCAGCAGTCGATCTTCAAGTCCTACAGTTAAAGAAGAAATGGAAGCATACGTAGCCAACCAAGCTTCAAGTAGTAAAACCAAAGTTGAATTTTGGCAAATCTTTAAGCACAGAAAACTAACCATCAACTTCCTATGTATGTCGTTTAATTATTTTGTTTGTGGGATGGGCTACTACGGTGTGTCACAATATATAGGTAGGATGAATGGAGACATACATGCAAACGTTGCTATATCTGGAGCTCTGCTACTACCAGGTACAATTGCCGCAGTATTTTTGCTGAAGATATTAAATCGGCGTCCGTTTCTAATGACATCGAATTTTCTATCGGGCTTGTTAATAATTATAGTAATATGCATCCCTGAGAAGTGGCTTTGGGTGAGAGTGGTAATCGCATGTATATGCAACTGCTTCTTCTTGATGTCTTTCATCATTGTATTTCTATATGGAGTCGAATTATTTCCAACTACAATAAGAAATTCTGCCTTAGGATTTCTATCCGTTATGTCAAGAGCAGGCCAAATTGTAGCCCCACCTATAAATGCCTTATCACCAACTACATCTGCAATAGTATTCGGTGTATTAGCTATAATGGCCTCAGTTTTCTGCTTACCGATTCCTGAAACAAAAAACACTGAACTCCCGTCAACGATTGAAGATTCGAAGAGATTATCTATCAAAAGTATTGAGTTAATAGAAAATCCATCATCTGGCGCAAATAGTTAATCATGTTTAAGTTTTATTTAAAGCAATATTTAATTTTTCTTAACAGTAATAAACATTGAATTTAGTCAAATATACACTTTTTATTGGCAGTGCGATTAAATTAAAGGCAATATACACTTCTGGACACATCTATTGGCCCACCTTAGAGTTTAGGTTTCGATGGCCCCTACCGAAATATGATTGCTAGATTGAACAAAAACTGTTGATGCAGTTTTAAACTTGATACATTTTACCATCTTTTTCGATCGTATTGTTTTAAATTTGAATTTAGAATACCAAACGACATGGAGCTACGCCTAACAAGTCGGATATGCGCCTCGTTAAAGAAAATTGATTTTTGAATAAAAAACATGTTTTATCAAATAAAAGTTTAATTTAATAACGCGTGTTGCCTCCATGGACATCTACCACAGCTCTCATACGATTAGGCATAGAGTTTATCAACCGCTCTATAAAATTTTGAGGGATCATCTCCCATTCCTCTTCTATGGCAGTTTTCAACTCCTGCATCGTCTGGGCAACTGGCTGACGAGCCCTAACACGTCTTTTTAGCTCGTCCCACATGTGCTCAATGGGGTTCATGTCTGGGCTTCTAGCTGGCCAGTCCATAACTGTGATGTTCACATCCCGAAGATATTCCCTGACGATGCCGGCCGCATGGGCTCTTGCATTATCGTGCATTAAAAGGAAATTTGGGCCCACATAGTCCGCGTATGGTATCACGGGAGGTTCTAAGCACTCACGAATGTACCTTTCAGCATTTAATGTTGGCAGCCGTGGTCCTGTAACAACCTCAAGTTGAGTTTTGCCACTCGCGGATATACCGCCCCAGACAGTCCATGAGCCACCGCCATAAGCAACCCTCTCTTCAAAGCAGCATTGTGCGAAACGCTCTCCCTTACGTCGGTAGACCTTCTTCCTTCCATCATTGCCATGTAACACAATTTTAGACTCATCAGAAAAGAGTAAACGGCTCCAATCTTGCTGTGTCCAATTTAAATGACTGCGTGCGAAATGAAGGCGCGCTGTTCGGTGGGCTCGCGTTAGTTTGGGCCCATTAGCTGGCTTGTGTGGTACCATATCGCGTTCTTTTAACCTTCTTCGAACAGTTCGAGCGCTCACAGATACTCCGTGGAAGTCGCGAATTGGTTTTTGTATCTCAATGGAGGTAAGGTGACGATTTCTCAAGCTGGTCGTCACGATGAATCGATCCTGCCTTTCAGTTGTGACCCGAGATCGTGGCCTTCCTTGGCGATGAACAAAGCCGCCAGTCTCTAGGTACCTCCGATAAACATTTCGGACCGCAGATCGACTTAAATTAAGTTGAGCACTCACGTTTCTTTGGCTGTGTCCGGCCTGAATAAGTGTCACAGCTTGGGCGGCGACTTCAGGTGAAGTATCCATAGATTATTGATAGAACCTCACCTTAATGTTAAGAATAAGTAATGTTTGTTGCAAAACCAAAGATATCAATCACTTTTTCAAGAATTAAATCCAAGTAAACCAATAAAACCAAGTTTTCTTAGTATTCGATTGTTTGATATCAACAAACAGGGTCAATTTGGTCTTTTGTTTCTTTAAATTCTGTGTTCGAAATTCAAAAAAAGACTATTGAATGAAATTGTGAATGTGCCAGGTTCAAAACTGCGTAAAAACTTTTTGCTCGACCTAATATAAAATTTTAGCTAGGACCAAACGAAACTGAAAATACAAGGTGGGCCAATAGATGTGTCCAGAAGTGTATTTTCATTTGATGGGAATAGTTAACAACTTCACATTTACAATTATATAAAAAGAACTGTTACTGTAAACCACAATGACAAACACACAAGAAATTGAGAAGCTCGATGGCGGAAGTAGTTAGCGCGGTCGGTTGCGTAAGCAAGTTTTATACACAAAATAATTAATAACTGATCATCTCTCATCGTGAGTTAGTATGTTTGTGTATTTGTATGTTTGTTACTCAGTCACGCAAAAAGTACTGACCGTTTTGGATGAAATTTTGTACGCATATAGTTAAAGCCTGGATTGGGACCAATTACAGTCAAATTTAAAATTCAGGTTAACAATAAAAAAAAAGAATGTTTCTAAATTATCATGACTTTATGTAGCTGCTTCTGGCAAACTGGAATTACAACAATACACATGATGTTCTCCTATGTTCTTAACATGCGTGACCAAATTACAAGAAATCAGACAACTTTTTTTTCAATTTCCTACATTTATTTATACTAGGGACGTTTTGAAAAAAGAAGTGGTTACGTTAATATATATTAATTATTTTAAAACTTATATATCCTTATTCACAAAATATGCCTTTGTACTTTCGTAAGTCCCTTTATCTTAAATTAAAATAAATTATTAATTACTCTACCGTTTCTGTATCACGTTTTGACAACTTATCACAGTCGGTGCTTCCAAGTGCTCGTTTTGGTAGTTAAATATAAATAAATAAATATTTCCAACACTCACACCAATTAGCCTAGCCCAAAGTAAAACACTACAAGGCTTGTGTTATTGGATGCTAGGGTAACGGATAGAATACATATACTGTCCATATATTAGTATATTTATATAGAAATACATATTAAACATCTATGACTGGGTATAAATGCTTGTATTCATCACACAAACATCTGCCCCCACCGGGATTCGAACCCGGACCTCTCGAGTCGACGACACCATGAAACCCGGCGTACAAGCCACTCAGCCACAGTTACATCGTTACAACTTAGCAATTTCACAACAATGATAATATTTTGCAATGCGATACTAGATTCTACTATTTCGACGAGTGGCTCCATTGCCAAGAATTACTAGTGCAGTATTGAGCGCTGCATCGCTAAATGTAACATGTATTTTATAAACCTTAGTAATACCACGACATGAGGTAATGCTCAAGCAAGCGTTCCTTGGCACGTGTAGGGAGACATGTACCGTGTCCTCATTGCACTTCGAAATGCAATCGCCCTGAGTGGTTTATATATTTTCTTCAAGCTTGAGGTGCTTCAACGACGGTACATTTTAGATCCAATGAAGTTTACAACTTTGTGCTACTTACGTGATGTTTTTGGTGCTCATGCAAGCTGCTAAGATTATCAACCTATCCAGGAGTATTTTCGTCTCAACAATTGACACAATGTCCGGGAACGGTGGATTTTTTTTACTAATAAGTCAAACAAAGAAATACCTCATTCACTCAAATATTTTCATTAACTAATGGAAACTTCTACGAAGAAGGAATAATGATTTAAAGTTAACATTATTAAAGGAAAATGATATGATGTTAATCAGATGTTTGAAACGAAGATGGTATTAGAGTTTTATTGGAACTCGCTATTGACAGCACCTGAAAACAAAACAGCAACTATGACGCATCACATTAAAACAGAACCTATATATTTTATATATATATATATATATATCTATTTTCTCTATTCTAAAAGGCCTTGACCCAAATACGTTAAAATAGCAATACACACTTAAATCTGCCTCGCCTCCGCCATGCCAGACAAATTGCTAAAGCAAATTCTCCGTATTATTCTACGTCGAAACCCTCTCAGTTACATCGCTTCTAAAATATTATGAGAGCTAGATGAGCTGCTTCCCCATTCTGCTGAAACTTCGCGATTGGGTTTATTATGAGTTGTCTCAGTGGATCTGCGAATCAACGTCGCGGCAACATTTACAATTCACTTTGTAGCGTCGGCGCATTTACTTCCGTACACTTTCCGCCACTTTTAAATATTTGATCAAATACTTTTAAGGTATCCAATATAAGACCCGGTCGCTTCGCAACTTTCATTGGTTTATTTTCTTTCTACGCGAAAGGACAACCTTTATGACAAGAATTTAAGATACGGGAGTTCTTGATTATTATTAGTTTACAAATATTAACATTAAGCTAGGCTCTTTATTTACTAACAGTACCCTTAGCACGAACCAATATCGTATTCGAATAGTCATTGTCAAAGGACATTGTTCAGCGTCCATACATAGTTAGCCTAAGAACCAACAATCATGAAATATTATTTTCTAGGTTCAAAATCGTAAGTAAATGACTGTTAAAACAAAGATTATTGACGGACACTTCTAAGAACTTAAATTATTAGGAAAACTAAAACTCTTTTGAGGTTATGTTTAATATTCAATGAAACATACATCAACCTATGAATTTAGTATGAACTCAGTATAAAGTGAATTAATATTACAACTAATTCATTTTATTCGGTGCGATTTTAAAGAATAACTATTAGGAAAAACTTGGTTAGGTAGAAAATAAAAACTGTAGTTTTGCTTCTTATTTATTGACTATTTTTCACGTATCATATTGTTTGTTGTATTTATTTGTATATCACATGTATATTGTGTAAATATGCAGCGTGAATGTGTATTAGGTGTTCTTGAATAATTTGGCAGTATGATCCTTTCAGGATGTTGTGGCACAGGTTCACTAGCACTTGTTAATAAGGGCTCTGCTCTTTGGTAACATCGACGGCATATTAGATAGCCGAAATAGTTAAATTATAGGAAAAACAATCGCAAATAAACACACACAACAGGTAATCCGAAACGAGAATGCACTTTCCGGTATATTAAACTACTCTTTGGAATGCACGAATGCCACAGATTACTACGAATGCAAACTGCATGCACCACAACCACAGAGTAACGAGTTTTATGCCGGCCCTTCACTTGACAACAGTTTGTCCTTGTCATGCTTAAATAAGGAATGAAAAGGACAGACTGATGTCATGTTTTAAAATAGCAAATACGAATAGTCAAGTGCAGTGCCGGCATTAGGAAGATCGAGTGTTTTGTTTGCAGCGCTGCCATAGATTATACACATAATAATGGTATTTATTGTCTCAGATTATTTTTTAACTTTTTAATTTAGCTTACTTAACTGGAAGTGTCCGTGACAATCTAAATACTGATAATTATCGCAAAAAATATACTAAGAATTATCATAAATGGCAAATTGGTGTTGGTTCTTAGGCCAATTTTAACATTGTCCTTTTGTATGGAAACTTGAACAGCAGCGCCAAAACGGGCGTAAGGAGAACTAAAAATCAGTATATATTTGACAATGACATTTCGCACTCGCAAACTATTCGAATTCGAAATTGGTTAGTGCTAAGGGTACCACTGAATTTGATACAAATAATTTTATGCAATTATAATTTTCTCTGCTGCTGTTGCCAACGCGACAAACTGCACGTTAGATGATGATTTTGATAATGGAAGGTGCCATTTTAGAAAACTTTTATTTTAATTGTTACCAATCACCTTTATTACTTGACATAATGAACTATATTTGGCCCGGTGGTGGCGTGAAACCAAAGATCAAATCTGACATAAGTATATCCTTGTGATGCTATGAACAAAGTGAATAAGAGGGTTTTCTATAAAATTCAGTTTATAGAATCATGCCAGAATTCCTCCTATTACCCATGGTCCAACATGTCTCCCTAGTAGATCCACGGGTATTACTTTGCTCGTTGTCCTACCGTTGTCTACTTAAAAAAAAACATATTTTTATATATTTTATTTTGCAGTTTGCGTGATGATTCACCTGATTTTTCGTGCTAATGCCCACTGGTTCCACCAACATGTCCCCTTGGTGGGTCGCCAGGTACTTTTTACCCGTTTTTCTACCATTCTAAAAAGTGTTCGCCAGTAAGTTTACGGGGAATAAATACATCTTCGGTTAGACCCATGGTCTAACCACACTAAGAGACAGCCGCTAAATATACATATCGTTCACACGTGTATTCTTTTAAGTGGTAGAAGTGTCGTAATTTCTGGAGGGCTCAAAATTTTACCGATCATCTCGAGAATAGCTTTTTCATTATATACTACACTAAATCCATGCAGTAAATACATGAATGCACTGACCATTATGCTACCGCGGCCCTGATGGCCGTGTCAAACTCCTTCCAGCCTTTCTTAAGCTGTAAGTCAGCGCCATCTCTTCGCATTGTAGGTAACCCGCAATGTAAAATTAAGACCTTTACAAGTATTAAACATTTGAAAGAAGAAATAGCAATAATAGTTATAATTCACATTTTTAAGCAGAAGAATATTAGTACTATGGTTTCTTTTACATTTTCGTTTTCGTCAAGCTACCATCCATATTAGGAAGAAAATGATAACGTCAGTTAGTTCACGCCGCTCTGGTGCCACTATCGCGTATCTGCTGATTTACAAGCTGAGAACAGAAGGACGACGAGCTGAATGTAATTTACGTTAGTGCATACTAAATAGTAGAATAGCTTTGTGAAGAGAACTTTGTCGGAATCTTAACGCAAACTCTGCTCATATCACAATCAATTTACTATATACAAGATTGTTTATTTGAATATTGAATGAATCGAATGAAATAAAAAAAAATGTTGCAGTCTCCAGGCGTGATTTTTTTAATAATGGAGCTCTTAACAACTACTGACTTAATATCAGGACATTATTATAACTGCTTGATTGATGAGGAGCTCGATGGCGCAAGTGGTAAGCGCGTTCGGCTGAGATCGTTGAAGTTAAGCAACTTTCGCAGTCGTCGGTCATTGGATGGGTGACTAAAAATTTACTATCCATAGCTTCTTCGTGCTTCAGAAGGCCTGTACCCCAGCAGTGGGGACATTAAAAGACTGATGATGATGATGATTATAACTGCTTGAGTTTTTATGTATTTAAACTTTTCAACATTCGAACAACCCTACAAAACTCGTGATAATTCAATCCAACAAAACTGCCAGAACAGCTTTGTAATTAGACAAGCATTCACACCCCCTGTTTTATGCTTTAACATTGCAAGACAGAAATTGTAAAGCTTAATGTTGCCAGTGATTTAGGCACAAAGCGCCCCGCCAGCCGAGTGGCCGTCGCCACATGACGTAAATGGCCACCGGTAAATGGCAACACTGGCTAAATAAGGCTCGGCTATCTGCATTGTCTGGCGTGAATAGAAAATTTGGTCACTCTTTGTTTAAAGTTAAAGAGCTAATTGCTTTCAGCCTTGCTGCGACGACGTAATAAAAGGCTTGTGTTTGCGGAAATTTTTCGAATCACCTTGTGGTTCAGTAAATAGCTACGGAAACTATCAGTGGAATTGAATGAACTGTGGCCGTTAGTACCTACATACACCTATAAGAAATTCGTTTTGAACGTGTAAAGGCGCTGTCCCACGCACCTGTGTTGTCGCGGGCGAAGCCGTACCGCGCAGGGTTGCCAAACGTATGAGAACTCTAACGTTTAAGATTTAGCAGCAGTGATAATACGATGGTACGAGTAAGGATGCATTTAGTGATGGCATAATGAATCTGTATTTACTGAGACGATCCTTTGTGAACTGGACATTATTTTACTTTCCATTTACCTCGTGGATCGTGGAACAGCACCTTAATGGGTTGTCTTCTAATTTTCTCAAACATGCTTGGAAACTGGAGCATTATTTGGCAACCTCCTTCAATATAAAACGAAATGCTGTACTGACCAAATAAATGCGGTCAGCGGCTGGTAAAAGTTAAATGAAAATCCGTATCTATCGTGGTTAAGCGCGCCAAATAAATTACATTAAACTCATATTTCTGACGTGTAATTTAAAAATGGAACGCGGTCCTTTACTCTGAAAGATAGCAACCAAGGAGATAACTTATCAAAGGTTTTATTCAAAATTTGAACTAACTTGCACTATTTGCAAGTAAAGCAGGTAAACAAATTGGGACCAAGCCTAAAGCCATCTGTGAGCCTCATAATATCAAACAATTCTAGTCACAATATGCAATGAAATGAAATGATAAATTATTCAAATTGACTTATTGAAAGTTATTTTCAATCGTTCAATATTTTTTCCTACCAACCATTAAGGACATCTTTTAGTTGATGGATGGATGGGCGCAAGAGAACTCATCAGCATAAAATTTATCAGAAGATACATTTACAAAAAAACCATGTCACTACCAATACAACGTCCCTCACATTTTGTTTGCCGTGTCATACAGTATAAATACAAACAGTGTTCTGTAAGGTATTAATCATTCAATATTAGGTATAATAGATAACAATCTCAATACTGACGCAGTATTGCTCTATACTACTACTATCCCCGCTGGCGGCACCCGTTCACGAGCATGACGCATGAACGAGCCATCGCTTCGCTCAACCATATTTTAGGGATTGTAATGACAAGTTAAGATTTAGATGCTCATCATCAAAATCATCAGCCTATTATTGTCCCCACTGCTGGGACACAGGCCCTCTATATGGATGGAATAGGGAGATTGGGGCATGACCCACCGCGTGGACCCAGGGTGGATTGGTGGGTGCTAACGACTGCAGATGCAGCCGGGATCAACGGCTTAACGTGCCTTCCGAAACACGGAGAAGCTCGAGATAGTAAATTTTTGGTCATCCATCCAATGACCGACTACTGCGAAAGTTGCTTAACTTTGACGATCGCAGCCTAACGCGCTAGTTCTAGGATGGCGCTTAAAAGGCAACATTATAAATTGAAAAATATTTTTGACATTTAAAATTCTTTTTCCATTTCTTGTCCTTTATCAAAACCAAGGCACGCTTTCATTAACATCTTTCCTTTTTTTAACATGAATTCTAATCATTATAATGTATGCTTCGAGAATATATGGTATCAAATTCCATCAAACATTTTCTAGCTACATTTATGATAGGTACGCATTTTTTATCTAGTAAGACAGTAATTATTTTTATTTAATATTTACAGGATATCTCTAGAATCAGCATATATTTATAATGAAGTTAATTACACCTTTTTCATAACGTTAAAAGAAAAATAAGTAAGTTTTATCCTAAGTAGCAGTCTTTCTGAGAAGAACAATAATTTGAATTTTTTCATTTAAATAAAATTAGGTGCCGCGTTTAATAAGCAAACATAATAAATATTCCTAAATTATAGTAATTCATTCAATAAAAAGGTACTTACGGTAAATGGATCACTTTATTTAATAAAATAGC
Source organism: Chilo suppressalis (assembly GCA_902850365.2). NCBI lineage: Eukaryota > Metazoa > Arthropoda > Insecta > Lepidoptera > Crambidae > Chilo > Chilo suppressalis. The sequence goes on from OU963894.1 coordinate 41,095,865, forward strand.
GGCTCCAAATGAATACAAAATAAGTCTACATCTGTTACTGTGAATTTAGAAATTCAATTTTGGTGAGAATGTTGTGCCAATCCCAGCGGTACGGAGAAATATTTTTACATTAAAATGTCACTTTATTTTATATCAAAACCTAACCGCCATAGCTCATTGTCATTCCATATGGTAGTTATCCCACTAGCGGCGAAAAAGCGACTAATAATCAGCTATTTTCTCGCTCAAAAAGCGTACAATAGTCATTTAAAGCGTGCGTGGAAACAAAATAGATGCATATATTAATAGTTAATCGCTGACTATTCACACTACCGGCAAGGACTCTCTCCACTAGTTTGTCGCTAAGCGCTAAGATATATAAGAGAGAGAGAGGACGCACTTCACGCCTTTAAGAGAGGCGTGAAGAAGAATGATTGGTGTAGCAGTTTATAACTACTGTACCAGCTATCTTCGCGTTTGGACTTTATTACCACTTAACATCAGGTGGGGTAGTCATTTAAAAAAATATCAAAGTTAATGCTCGCTCAGCAATGCTCGCTTGTCTCAAAACGCGCGCGCGTGCATCTTCGCAAGCGTGTGGCGCGAGTCATCGCCCATCATGTGCTCTTGATCTACTCGCTTCTCGTTCATCGTCAGCAATGGAACAAGTGTCAAAGAAAGGTAAGGTACAACGGATTTTCGGCCAAATTTTAAACTCGCCTGAAGAAAGAACATCTACCGTTTGATGGTATTGTGGTTCTGCGATGAGTAAAGTTTCCTAAACTGCACGGGTTGCGGAATGAGGTTAGGGTAGCACGTGTCTGTAGTCTATGGTGATGTTTAACACTCAGAATAATAATATCAACAATCAAAATCTGTTTAGATACTGGTTTTTTAAACGTACGGTCACGTCGCATATTTTGTAGTGTTTGTAGAGAGTTACCCAGGCGTGACAAGGAGAGTCATAACTGAATGAAAGGAGTTGGTTTACCTGGTCGGCTCGGGAGCAGTTCCACTGGCTAGCCGCTCGGACTGTCCGAGGGACTAGTTAGGTGATGCTGTGAACGGTGAAGCCCCTGAAGCAGATGGGCTGAAGCGGGTGCGAGCCAGGCTGCCAGTCGGGAGCGGGGTGGTTTGACATCTGTCACGCTTGCGTGAGCTTACTTCAAAGTATACCTGAATCGACTAGCAGCCCTCGGGCTTCTTACCGCTGGCCGAATGCACCAAGCCATTACCTGCGACACGAGGGTTTGTGTACAGCAAGCTAAATTATGTTTCTATGTCCGTAATTGTAAATTATGTTTCTATGTCCATTTTGGTGAAAAGTTAGCAAATATACTTAAAATTTAAGAAGACGCAAATGATTTAATGATAGAATTTAAACAGTGTTTATTTGTATTGAAACGAAAACAATAAAATCAGTACCCTTAGTACGAGTGCGAGCTCACGAAAACTATCATAGTTTTCGTAATTAAAATACTCGTACTAAGAGTACTGTTATTAAAAGACTGACGATTGATGAATGCAACCAAAAGTGATAACCGTTTATTGAAAATTTATTTTGCTGCCCTAGACGGTCGGCTTTATATAAGAGGCTCAGGTATGGTGGGAGTACTTCACAAGGTACAAGGCTGCCACTTATGTTATTCTGCCATGCTCGAGTAAAACCCAAAATCCCCGCTTGTAGGTTCGCCTCAGAAAACACAGAATGATGTCAGAAGAGTTATTAGAGTTAAGTAGATGTCGATCAGAACGAAGTTTTGGTCAAGTTATGAGCATTTGCTCACACATAACTATGGCGCGTCTGCCCCGTCCATAAGGCCTTTCTAACCTCTTTCTGTGTTCTGTGGTTCCCCTGCTATAAACTGCGTAGATCTTTGTCATAGTATAATTTGCAGTGGGTTGCCTATTTGTGTTGTATCTGTGGGCGGTCATACAAACACGTCTATGAGACATATTTCATGTATAAAGGGATATCTAACTTCAGTTCCCAACTATCGTGTGGAACGTAGCGGCCGTCAAGTTGAAAGAGGTTAGCGGAAAGAATGATTTTGAATCAAAACCCAATTTAAAAAATCATTTATTCAGTCTAGGCAGTTACAAGCACTTGTGAAGGTCATGAACCTACGCCATCGGTTCGCAAAACTATGGCGGGTCACCTTGTAGCCTAAGACCTAACTGAGAAAAACCGGCAAGAAACTCAGCAAGGACTGCTTTTTTCTCCCTGTATTGATATATATAGCGTCGTCAAGTTGAATAATGACTCAGAGATACTTCTGAAGTCACCTTCCATTACATCATTTAGGATATAGATATATAGTTACAATAAATTTTATAGTTTATATATAGTATATAGGAAGCGGCATTAGATAGGTACCATATTACTGTTATAAAAAATGACTAATACCCATCAAATAACAAATTACAGGAAACAATAAATTAGCAACTCAATATTTGTGTCTTGGGTTTTCACGCACAACAACATGCTAATAAAACATACTTAAACGGGTTAAATGCGTTAATTTAATACCTTTTTGTCATTTTGCATCCTTTTCATCTGCGTCGTTAGAATAATGATTTTTTTTACTTTGTAAAGCTACCTTTACAAGACTTATATTGAGCGGTCGGATACTTCAAAGAAAGATTATTAAAAAAATATTGTCTAGTATGAATTTATTGGCTAATTTAATTAATAAAGTACTTAAATTAACTCTTTTTGCTTTTTTGAATTTATTTATTTGACCCTAGTAAAGTACCAACGGTTCCAAAATTGGGAGACCTTTCTGAAAAGAACTGGCGAAACAAACTTTTTTTCGTTACAGTATCTGTTGGTCTAGCAACTACATATTAAAACTATGATTGATATATTTTGTAATAACTATGTATAAAATGGATGTTGAAGTGTGCATTGGTGAGGTTCGTACTATGAAACCTAGGAGAGGCAGGGAACGTGAATCGGAGCTCCACCCTACAAAGTGAAGCGATTTAGGGCATTGCCGACTTTCCGCCCGAATTGGAGCGCCCGCCTGGAGAAGTAACCTTCACCCCATAGAAGAGCACAGTAAAATAACTACCCTTTGGTGGTATTGTATTGCTGTCGTTGAGTAAGGTTTCCAGAGGTCTGCAAACTCAAAGTAATATCAGGTGGTATTAACTAAAAAAAACTTCAATTAGTCAAACCCTGAGGACGCCAAACTCTCTGAGTAGCCTGTCATATAAGTCTAAATGCAGGGCTAAGGTAAAGGAAATGATAACTCTGGCGCACGATGCATACACAATTAGGGTTCAGTGTAATTTAGCAAAAGATCCAAAGTCTTTCTGGGATTATGTGAGATCACAAAAGGGTACAGTGAATCGCAAAAAGATTACCAAAAATGGAACTTTTTTACCAGATTCTGAATATGCAAAGGAGTTCGCAAAATATTTCCATTCTGTATACGGTAATGAACCCGCCAAGCTAGACGTGGCGGAGGCAACAGCAGCCAGCGGGGCGAGTGCCGCTCGTATTCACGTCCCACAGCTCACGCTGCGCGAGGTAAGAGAGGCAATGGTGCGGTTAAAGCCGAAGCGTTCCGCAGGACCTGACGGCATCCCTTCTTTTGTCGTCAGAGACTGCCGGGCTGTTCTGGCGGAGCCACTCTTGCATATATTTAATATATGCTTAGAGGCATCTTATTTTCCGAAATGCTGGAAAACCACACGGGTTGTGCCTATACCTAAAAGTGATAGGGGATCGGAAGTAAATGGGTTTAGGCCTATCGCGATTCTATCGACGCCGGCAAAAGTATTTGAAGGCGCATTGCAGCGGATCAGCTCAATTATCTAACGAGCAACACGGGTTCAGGCCTGAACGCAGCACTACCAGCAACTTAATGAACGCGATGACCTACATTGTACCTCGTGTGGACGCAGGAGAGCAAGTTGACGTCGCCTACTTCGACTACAAAAAAGCGTTCGATCTTGTCGATAACGACGTATTGTTGGCGAAGTTGGCTGGGGTCGGTTGCACTAATCAACTCCTTAATTTCTTTGTAAGTTACATGAGGGATCGAATGCAGTATGTGGAGTATGCTGGGTATAAATCTGAGTCCTATTTTACCAGAACTGGGGTGAGTCAGGGCAGCAACCTAGGCCCATTAGAATTTATCGTTATGATAAATGACCTGCCAGAAGTGGTCAAGTATGCTCGATGTTTACTTTTCGCAGATGATCTGAAATTGTTGTGGGCCGTTAAGGACTACGAGGATTGTGAACGGTTACAAGGAGACATTGACAGGGTGGTGGAGTGGAGTCGAAAAAACAAACTGCAGTTTAATACTAACAAATGCTCCATAATATCTTTTAGTAGAGCACAAACTCCGCTCCACTTCGACTACAAAATTGAAAATTCAAAATTACATAGGACTGAGACAGTCAGAGATTTGGGAGTACAATTAAATCACAAATTGAATTTTAAAGATCATATTACGAATATTTGTAAAAAAGCTTACAGAAGTTTGGGTTTTGTTTTGCGTCATTCAGTAGGTTTTACGAATATGAAAGCGATTGCGGCCCTGTATAATGCGCATATACGAAGTCAGCTCGAATTCAACGCGATAGTATGGGCTCCACACGAAACAAAGTATAGACAAATGATGGAGCGCATACAAAATAAATACACGAGATACTTATACCTAAAGTTATACGGAGTGTACCCTTTCTATCCGTTGATGTACCCAACCTTGTTCGTATTGGGCATGGTCGGTTACAACAAGTTGGAGACAAGAAGGGAATTGGCACTCGCTGATTACATAGTCAGGGTGTTCCGAGGCATTACCTGCAACCCAAATATATTAGGATTGCTAAATTTATGCGTGCCTGATAGATACGTGTGGCGGCGCCGGCGGCCGCAGCTTCTCGCGGTGCCGCGCGCCCGCACTCGCCTGCTGGCCACCGCACCTCTGACGCGAACAATACACACGCTCAATGTAGTTGCCGAGTCTATCGATTTGTTCACCTGTTCGATTGGCGAGTTTACGAAAGTAACTTTAAAAGTGTTGTGCTATAAATAACATTATTGACTTTTTTACTGGAATATATTTTTATTTATTTTGAGAAATGTATTATGAATTTTAGATTTTATGGACAATATTTGTAATGCATCCTAAATTGAAGTTATTTTTTTTTTTTATTTTTATAGATTTTTAATTGACATTTGCTTAAATTGACATTGTTTTTTCTTTTATTTATTTTTATTGACATTTATATATAATTTACAACATTGAAATAATATTGTTAATAATTAATGTAATTTTATAAGAATTTATAGTTAGCTTGAAAGGACGACTACACTATTGAATTAGGTATATACCTGTTATAATGGTGTAATGTATTTTGAATAAATAAATAAATAAGTATATTTATATAGAAATACATATTACACATCCATGACTGGAGTACTAATACTAGTATTCATCACATAAACATCTGCCCCCACTGGGATTCATACCCGGGACCTCTCGAGTCGGCGACACCATGAAACCCGGCGTACAAACCACTCGGCCACGGAGGTCGTCAATATATCATTATTCAAACAGGAAGCATAATACAACTCTTTTGAATCGCCATATTTTTCCCCTACCATCCGTAAAGGGTTTTATTTTTAGTTGTGGAGAAAAACGAGCGAAAAGTCTTCACAGTCTTGTTATAATATTTACAAAATATTACATTGTTACAGTGCCAATTACAAAATCATGTCATCTTCATCATAATTATAGAAATGGCATGTTGAAACGTTTTGAACAGTTTTAGCCCAATCATTTTTGTCTGAAATATAATCAGACATCTCATAATACGTTTTGTTTATAAGAACTTTTTTCATAGCAGCTTTTAATTTATTGTGATATACTCGTATATTTAGATTTATTCATAGCTTTAAATTCTAATTCAAATTCAATATCGTTTATTCAGTCTAGGCTGTTACAAGCACTTGTGAATGTCGAAAAGCTACGCCATCGGTTCGCATATCTATGGCGGGAGACTTTGTCACCTTAAATTAATTGCATTAATAGAAAACACCTGCCGAATTAGAAAAACAAATTTCCAACCAAATCGCTATCACTCCAAACTTGCGGCATGCTTCTGAAGTATTGAATGCCGTCGGAAGTGTGGGGCACAAAGCTCCTCCAACTGCAGACAATGGGACGATCTGACCACTACCACGAGATATAGATGCGGCCACACTAACATTTTGACCCACTATTAACGGATACAAAACGGAGGCAATAGACAGACTTTGATTTATCGTCCAACACGGATAGGCGATTGTGCAAGTTTGAAGGTCTTAGTCCAGCCGAAGTTTGTTGTAGACTTTGGCTTGTTTGACGTTATGAAATATTTATTGGATAAGGACGTTTGGGTGCTAAAGTTTGATGCAATGTAAGGCTTAGGTTTAACTTTATAGAGGTTTGCTTAGTGGAAAGCTAGACACTATGCAAGTCACCTTTCTATGCGTTTCGCTTGCAGTATGACCAACAGTTTATGACATTTTTTTTAATAATACTAAGTGATTATATGTACGTGTTCTCACTATGGTTTGTCACTATTTTATAATCCCCTACATCATCGTAGAGCCTCGGAACCTTACTCACTGACAGCTCTGTCGTTGTGCCATAATGACCAAGAAAAACGGTTAATGAAGTACATGATTCATTTTTTCTTATTTAAAATGCGTTAAATTGCTGCTGCCATTATAATCATACTAATTATTCATTTCACATTTAACCGTCTATAAATTTATAAGTAAGGCAGTCACAATATCAGGATTATCATGTGTTAGTATACCTACTAATAAAATAATAATAATATTTTTTTTTACCAATAAGAGGTACAATTTAACTTTTAAGGCTAAAACAGTTCTAATATCTTTAACATAACTACATATGTATCTGCTGCCGAGCTAGGCAAAATGCCTGTATTACGGCCTACAGCGCCAATCCCCTATGGCATCATAAGTCCAAGTAAAATTAGCCGCCATTATGTTTTTATTATATTTACAACTATAGCCAATGTTTCAATAACTAGTTCTAAGCACAACAATTTTAACACATGACTCACAAAAAAGAAATGATATCAAACTTGAACAATTACAGTTTTACTGATCAAACAAACATTCAATAAGTTTGGAATTGCCAACTTACTGACAATAACATGGGCCTGAGTTCAAAGAAGCCAAATGCTGGCAGCTACGTTCAATAGTACAACTAACTCATAGATCAACTTTGAAATACAAATAATAGACACTTAACAAATAAATAAAAAAGCTTAGGTACTGTGTTTAAGTAATGAAATTCATGTAAGAAAGCACATGAAATCAGCTTATCATATTTTGTGTCTCAGTTTAAGCTACACTCCAAAACTGAAAACTCTCATTGAGCTAAAAATTAGTTCATAACGCGTTGTGGTCACAGTAAAATATTCACATGGCAAAATTCGTGTTATGGCTCCAATGAAAACGCTCATGACGCATGTGGCAATCACAGAAAGACCGCATATCGAAATTTATATGCTATTTGACCTCTACGCGTTCAAGAAAAGCCATAACAGACAGGCCCTAGAATAATAACGCAATTCTAAGATTACGCCGCTCAGTGCTTTGCGATATGGGTCCTACTAAGGTCCTGCTAGACTGAAAAGTTTTGGTAGATGTCCTTAACAGGTCCCCAAGCAGACAATTTTCTCAGTACCCTTTTTATTGCAATCAAAATCATATTTGTCATTATTAAGTATAATATACAAAAATGTGTCATTGAAATAAAAGGATGTTTGTTTTTTATAACAATAATATTTTTTATTGAACAATAAAGTTTACAATGATACTAAACAATTTAAAGTTTACAACATTGAAATTATAATAGAGTTACCTACGGCTTCCACACTAGGGAAACATAAAACAAAACACGACCGGGAAAAATAAAAAAATAAACAAAATTACGGTTATTACTAGCGTTGAAATTATATAATACTACTACTTTTTTTATAAATAATGTTTAATGTAAATAAGGTGTACTTTATATTCATGCAATTATGTGCGTCTGTGTTTTTGTGTACGTGTTTTGTGTGTGTGCATGCATTATGTGTATTTGGGCATCCATAACTGTTACTGGGTGATTTTCAAAAGATTTTCTGTTTCCGAATAGGACAGTGTTAAAAGCAGTGTTAATTTCAGGACCTTGAACTTAGCGTGAGCTACAGTGCAAGTTTTTACAACACATCTACGAGTTACTAAGCTGTAGATGAAGGGTTGTTTGAAGGCGTGATCGTGCAAATGCGGTTTTGACATAGGTTAGAGGTATACAAAACAATCTCTTTAGTGACGGGCCAGTGTAGGCAGGGGAACTAGGCGCATCCCGTTGACCGATTGTGAACAGCTTGAGAATGAGTTCAAAACAGCAGCCTCTCTGCACAGGTCCAGAGTGGGGTAGAGAAAGTGTTTCCTCAACATTACTTTCAAAACGGATCGCTGTGCTGTTTCCGCACGTATCATCAGGGTAATACCAAGTCCTCCCCGTACCGAGATGCAGTAGCTTAGAATAGATTGACATAATGTCATGTATACAGTGGCAAGGAGTCTTCTATCAGCTAAGTTTCGCAGAAGACGAAATATATATGTATGTTTCCTAATTCTCTTTGAAAGCGAAGCTATATGTTGCCTGAATGTGAGTTTATCATCAATATCTATCCCCAGATACCTTACAGTATCAAATCGTGTTATGGGAAAACAAGCACACTGTGATGTATTGCATTGGTGGATTTTTATCTTTAAAGACCCCGGTTTCGTCAAACAAGTTTTGTGGAAGCATAAGTACTTTGTTTTAGTAAGGTTCATCGAAAGGAGATTATTATTTAACCATTTATTAATATTGGACATACCCAGTTCTGTCCTTTGCCTTGTTTCCTCCCAAGCTTTTCCTTCAAATATCACTACCGTATCGTCAGCATAACAAATTATTTCTGCTGAACCCGTGACGGTTTCGTGAATGTCATTCATATAGACGTTAAACAAGGTTGGCCCCAAAACACTTCCCTGCGGTATTCCAAAGGAGATTGATCTCTTATCGTTTATGTTGTTGCTAATTTTTACCCTTTGAGATCTATCAGTGAGGTAGCTATGGAACCAGTCAAGTGCTAAGCCTCTGATGTCACACGCTTCTAGTTTTTTCAGCAGTATAGGGACAGAAATGGTGTCGAATGCTTTTTTATGTCAATGAATATTCCTAAGCATTTTTGTTCTTTATCTAGGCACTCTGATGCACTTTTAGTGAAAAGTCCCATTGCATCTTCGCAGATGCGGATGAGGTTAAAACCGTCAAGATAACTCGTGAGTCTCTTGTTAACTATTTTCTCCAGCATTTTAGAGAAAATATTGAGCAGCGATATCGGTCTGAAGTATGATGGAATTATTTTTGATCCAGATTTGTGTATTGGGACGACATGTGCTTCCTTCTATTCAGAAAACGTTCCAGTAGACAAGCTAAGGTTGAATATGTGTGTTAAGGGCGGTGGTTTTGATGTTTTTATGTGTTTTATTAAAGTAGGATTAATACCATCCGGTCCTGCTGCATCTTGTTTAAGTTGCATAATGAGTGAGTTCACTTCAACTTCATTTGTTGGATGTAAGAAAAAAAATGGTGACTGCATTTATTTGATTTCCATGTAGAGGCTAAGGATTATTCCGAAAAGTTGAGGGAGCTGAGTAAATTATAAGACAGTGTTGTCCCCACATTAGCGAAGTACTCTTTACAAAAATTCACCGACTCTAATGGCGTTGTCTTAATTTCTAATAGCTCTGTATTGGATTTCTTGTTTGAGGGGTCCTCGATTATGGTTTTGATGGATTTCCACAACTTTTTGGGGTCTCTTTTATATGAGTCAAGTAGTCGAGACTCGTATTTTTTTTTCATTTTATGTAGGAGATTAGTCAAAAAAATCCTGTATCTGTGATAAATTAACTTACGTGTATTATCCGAAGGATAACACCGGCTGTCTAAGTGAAGCTTGTCTCTATGAGTCATACAACGGATGAGACCCGGCGTGATCCACGCTTTTAATATGAGTTTTGATGTACAAATACGGGTTGTCCTTGTATTGTTTTTTGTGTCGCTGTAGTTAATATTGAATTGAACTTTTGTAAGGCATTCGTGATGTTACTTGCCTCCGTAACAGGAGACCAGTTTATGTTCTGTAAATCCAAAGAAACAGCACCATAGTCAGTGATAGTGCGAAGACGGAATATGTTTTTGTTGACTCTTTCGCCCATGATACCTAGGATTGCTAGTTTGTGATCTGTTATAGGGAGGTTTGCTACAACACCAATTCATTTTTCATTTTTGCTGCGCACAAATATGTTATTCAGGCAGGAGTCAAATCTAGTTGACTTTGTGATAGCTGGAATAAAATAAAGTTCGGCTATCAAACATAAATAGTTGCTGGCGTCGGAGTCTTCAAGATCCAATATATCGAAATTGATATTTGTGTGTATTCAACTGACTCTGCCAAGCATCCCAAGCTCTTTGTGAACTTATTGGTGTTCGAAACGAATGGAGAACGGTACATTCCGAAGACAACTGTAGAATTTGGAAGGTTTATTTTGAGGCAATCTGCATTTGCAAGATTTGGATCCGCTACTGTTGCACTGATTGAATCTTTGATGTAAGCGACTACCCCACCAGCTCTATTGTTGATATGGGACGTGTGATACGAATTATAGCCGGGTATTTGGGCAATAATTGATACATTAGGGATCCAACACTCTGTCATTATCATGATGTCTATGTTAGAATCCAATCGTTGCAAGGCTTTTTTTTTTGGATGCTACGGATATTATAAGTAAGAATTTTAAAATTGTAGCTCTCAACTATAGAATTTTTACAATTTTCAACAAGATCGTGTTCCTTACATTCTATATTTATTGATTTATCAATATCACTAAGCGTGCTGGAATCTATAAGAGCCATTACATCGGTAAAGTATATTTTATTTTTTTAAGGTGTATAGAATGTCAGAGTCTGTGATATTTAGCAAAACAGTAGGATTATATTGGTATGAGTGAGAGATACATTTGAAAAAAGTCCTACGGGTGTTATGGAAATTCGAGTTTCGTGTCATTTGGTTTAAAAATAATGTATTTCTGATGATGGAGTATGTGAAGTATATGTAGTTTTTGGGTTGGTCTATAGTTTTTGTTATGTGGGTGAGTACAATTAAGTACAAAAGTGTCGATGTATTCTGTACAACACTTTTTAACAAAGATGTATATGAGTTACAGTGCATTTGAAAAGACTTAATGCACTAATAGCCAATGATAATGAGTTAGTCAGTAAAAGGGAGCTCGAATTATTCTTGAATTTCATATTACAATGGTCCCACAATTCTTTCAAATCGTCGAGAGACTTGATTTGAATTGAAGGAGTCTTCGATGCTCGACGAACGTGTATATACCCGTTATTAACCCAACAAAACTTAAATCCATATTGTGAGGCGCGTTTTCGTAACTACCGAAATAACAAACGGTTAGTCTTCGTTAGTTGCTCATTTATGTATACTTTAGAAATCGGACCCACCACCATGTTCTCACTATTCAGGTTTCTTCGTTCCTTTGCTGCTTTTGTCATTTCGTCGCGTTTGGAACGTCTATGTAACCTCATTACGATAGTGCGGGGTAAGTAGTTCTTGTTTTCGTGGCTTTTCTTAATACCCATCCCATCCACGTAGTCTATGTCTGATTCCGGTAGATTTACAAAACATTACAGCCGTTACAAAAGCCACACGATTGCATGTTCTCAGACTCGGCTTCTGGCACACTCTGGGTTACGGAGGCAATAACTGTTCTTGTGCATTCGTAGAAATTCTATAGGATACAAAAGTAGATTTCATTGCGCTAATTTCTATGGCTTGTTCACTTATTTGCTTTTCATAGGAGTCGAGTTTTTCACTGAGACCTGTTAGGTTATTTAATTGTGGTTTTACTTCTTGAAGATCCTTCCGCAATAAGTTTCATTCAGAATTTTGTTTCAGTATCTGTGTTTTCAGTTGCCTAACCTCCGTTATTAAAGATGATGAGATGTTGATTTCAGATGTGCTTGCTGTGGTTTCCTTATCTTTTTTGCTGGCATTCCTTGTGCCCCTCTTAGTGGCAATACCTATAATAGTTGTTGGTAATCTAATTGCACTTGGGATAGGCGTATCGGTATTGTCACCTTTTGGCAGAGATTATATTTTGCAAGTGGGACATAGCCACGATTTCTTTTGACTCACGGTAAAACTATCATATGCTTCTATGTCTGTTTGCAAACACTGGAGATCATATTGTAAACTACATTTAGCACAATCTAATCTATTATTTCCTGCAAATATTTTGCTACATGCATAGCAGACAGACATATTGGAGTTTGAGTTGAGGAACCATAATTCATAATTTATAATTCATTTATTCATTTGTACAAATGCGGTAAAAACACAAAGGTGTCATGCACATTTACCATTTCTGGCATACAAATTGTTTACTTACAATCTAAAATTTAAAAATCATAAATAACGAAATATATCATGCACGCCTATCAATTGGAACAGTTTAATAATAACAAAAGCTAATAAATTCAATGAACAATGTCAATATTATCAATTAAATCAAAATTATTCCATCATGTCAAATAATATTAATAAAAAAATGGGTGCGTGTACTTATGTAGGCGCGTGAGAAGTTATCCTTCTTTGGCATCGTGTAAATTTAGTTTTTAATTGCATGCAAATAATTAATACCAATAAATTAATAAAAAGTCTGGAAAAGGACACAGTCAATAAAATTCAGTTTTAATTTGAAAAAATAAATAAATAATCAAAATATTCAATTAAAATCGCTACTGAATATAATTTATTATAACATATGTGATTTGCACTTGTATGAAACTCAAACACGTATTCCGAATATACAAACTAGAAACATGTGGATAAATATTATAAATATGAATACCTATAACTGTTACTTTATTACAAAAAATAAAGATGTGGTTTTTGGTTCTACTACACCAATGGTCAAGAGATGGCGCTGTAGTCTCCTGAATCGCGCTTTGGTTCCGTTGTTCCAGATTAATAAATACTTTTTGTTACTTTATTACAAAAAAAAAGATGTGGTTTTTGGTTCTACTACACCAATGGTCAAGAGATGGCGCTGTAGTCTCCTGAATCGCGCTTTGGTTCCGTTGTTCCAGATTAATAAATACTTTTGATAGGCCTTCACAATGCAGTCGTTAGCACCCACTAAATAGAGATTCTATTTCTATTTTGTTGGTAGATTTTCTTAATGTGCGGTAAACACAAAAGTAACGCATGAAGTTGGTCGCTCGCATGAAGTTGGTCTAAAGCGACCAACTTCATGCTGTTAAAATTTTGTGTTACAGTGATGCGCGCGCATCTTAAAATTTCACTCTCATCATTTTTTCATAACGCGCCTAAAGAAGTATAACTTCAATAATACATTATTTCAAAATAACATAAAATTAAATTCGGTAATATAAAAACAATAAAATTAATATAGCAATAATAAGCCATTAAAAAAATTATAGGTATATAAAAAAAGTATTACAATTTATTTAAGTAGTCCGACACAGAATAATAACATTTACTAACTAACCATTCAAACAATTTGGTTTTAAATCTATTTGAAGGCAAACTTACAATTTCACTGGGTAGACTATTGTATATTTTTACTGACATAGCCTAACTATTTCTACCATACACCTCCTTTCTTAGCTGTGGCATTACCAGATTGTCAGGAATTCGGGTTCGAAATTGGCTGTCATCCATTTCTTTCTATATAATTCAGGATGTTGTTTTACAAAGTTACCAGCTAAAAGCCAAAGCATAGTGAAAAATGAAGTGTTACTTAGTAACTGATTAGGTCAGAAAAATGTTTCTTATAGTAGAAAACTTTACTAGTATCGCAACACTTTTCTTAAACTTCAAAAAATATAGCTGTCTATCGAGTTTGGCAGTTGTCAAATCCAATTTTTGTACTGTTATTTGAAATTGACTTATAGCAAAGAAAGCGAAATGGGGGTATTTAAAATATTTATGTCGTAACTGAAGGTAAATAATTTCACTTGAACTCACACAAAAAATATATACCTATTATAAATTATTGAATTCAAAAAATCATTGCTTAACTATTCTAGTTGTATACAACTGCTTGATTAATAAAGAGATATTATGTAACCCGAAGCACGGATTTTCAGCTACTATCAGTCACAACTGACTAGGTATCTGAAGATAATAAAATCTCTGCCCCGAGTTTTATTCAGTGGCAGTTATTGTTATTGTGAAGATATCTCTTTTAATTAAAAATCTGGTGTAGTTACCCGGAGGCGAGCAATTAATAAAGATCAAAGAACTATGCCGAGCAATACTATACAAAAGCTTTTGAAAATAATTGCGGCGCGGACACTGGATGCGCCCACTGAGTTTATTTCTGATTAAGTACCATGCAATTTATCTTTTCAATGTAATAAATTGCTGCAAATTGAATCGATTGTGATAATGTACTTTTTTAAACACTAGTAACAATAAGTCTTTAGTAAGGTTGCAAGGCTAAGAGTAGATAACGAAGCCTGCTTTTTTATGTCCCTAAGGGTGATAAAAATAAACTATAGACGCTGGAACTTACTGAGGTACAGAAACACAATAACACCAAAAGTGAGCGTTATTTTAATTTGGTCTTCTGTAATTCCAAGCTTAGCAACAAGATACTACGCAATTCACAGTGAGTGTATATAACTACGATAGCATGTTATACTAACACTTTATAATATATGAGCAGTTCGCAGCCAACGGCATTGCAACTGCAGCCGTTGCCACCATTCGACAGCACTCGTCGACCTCTGCCGTCAACATGGCGAGGACTGCTGCTGACAAGCCGACAGCCGTCGACCAGCCGTCAACACGCCGACGGCAACAGTCCACCAGCCGCCAATATGGCGACAGCCGCCTTTGACCCGCCAACGGTCGACGGGTCTTCGGCGGCGGTCGTCGCCACCTTGACGGCAGGATACTGTGTTGATTTATATCTATAGTTAGTAGAGATATGATATTATGATAAGTAAGTTAATTCTTAATTTATATTTGACGACCTCCGTGGTCGAGGGGTTTTATGGTGTCGCCGACTCGAGGTCCCGGATTCGAATCTCGGTGGGGGCAGATGTTTGTGTGATGAATACGAACATTTGTACTCCAGTCATGGATGTTGATTTCATTCATTCATATTAAAAATAATATGAATTTCTACATAAATACATATACTTATATATGCACTGTACATGTATTCTATCCGTTACCCTAGTAACCCATAACACAAGCCTTACAGTGCTTACTTTGTGGCTAGGCTAATTGGTGTGTGTTCGAGATATTTATTTATATCTTTAGCCATTATTGAGAAGTTTGATTATTTGGTTGTTATTTCGAAACAGTAGGTACCTATTTACCGTTTCGATCATTGAAGTTAAGCAACTTTTGCAGTGGTCAGTCATTGGCTGGGTGACGAAAAATTTATGATCTCGAGCTCGTCCGTGCTTCAGAAGGCAAGTTAAGTCGTTGGTCCCGGCAGCATCTGCATTCGTTACCACCTACCAATCCGCACTGGGCCCGCGTGGTGGGTCATGGCCCAACCTCCCTATTCCAACACTAGGGAGGCCTGTGTCCCAGCAGTGGGGACATTAATAGGCCGATGATGAAAATTGATGTAAAACGTTAGGCATTGTACAAAAGTTTTATTTGGTATATAAATCATACTCTACACATAATCTTACCTTAATAAAATTTGGCTAGAATTTAGAAAGATCAAGCTTAATTTTGCATTTTGATATTACCACATTTAGAAACGTAGAAAATTTCAACACCGACATAATATGAGCCAGATTGCTTTTTCATAAGTCCCTTTATTACATTTTGCTGGTTCCCAATCACTGCACAACGTCCAGTCAGCAATTTTTTGCATAGCTTTAGAGCCGAACTATCCTCGCCGGAATGCAATGGCGGGCGTACCTAATGAGGGGTCTGCTTACACTGGTCTCTGTGATAAATCCACGGTCTGCCACGGTAATACCATATGACAAGCCGAGCACAATGGGGCTGGATATCCGATGGATATTAAAGCTCGATAGTTCAAAAATTAATGTGTTACTGTTGGAACTGTCGTACCTACTGATGGTGTTGTTGTGTAGCGGTGGACTGTACTAAACCAAAATGGGATTAATGTAGAGAAACGACACGTAACGGTACATAAATAAGTATTTAATTTTGAGATGACAATCAAAACGTTGGTCTGCAGTAGTAGTATTGACAAATAAATTAATATTTCCAACACTCACACCAATTAGCCTAGCCCCAAAGTAAGCACTATATTAAGGTTATAACCATCCATAACACTATGGGATACTACGGTAATGGATAGAATACATATATTGTACGTATATAAGTATATTTATATAGAAATTCATATTAAACATCCATGACGAGTAAAAATGCTCAAACATCTGCCTCCACCGGGATTCGAACCCGAGACCTCTCGTGCCGGCGACACCATGAAACCCGACGTACAAACGGATATCGTCTAGACAATAGCAACAATCTATCAAACAATAATAGCGGTATCAAATAGTTACATAGAAAAGTAAAGCAAGTACAAAATATAAATTAATTATGAAGAGAAGTTTGTAGCTTAAATTATTCATATTTAAAATATAAGACAATGACGATGACATGGCTTAATCTTACTGCTATGCACCATATTTAAGGCCAAGGAATACTTATGAAAGTTTTTTGAAATCCGATTTCATAATGATGTTTTTGTACTGAAATCTCGAGAATTTTGGACCAAATTGTCCATATCAGCCCCATCGTAACCTGACTACACAATTTTCTTAAAATTACTTAATTATTACACATATTTTCTGCTACCATATCGCAAAGCACACCAGCTCCTTCCGATATATGTTGATTCCATTATTGTGCTGCACATCCTCTACTTTTTCACAGGCTTCATATTTACTATCATGTATTAGGATAAAGTATATTTCATTTATAGAACATTTTACCAAAATAAAAATCACGTGGTCTCGGCATCTGACAGGATTTAAATTTGCACCTTCCGCACTACGGGCGGATGCGCTTATCAATTATGCTACCGATTGCGGATGTCACGGGTTCGATCCCGTACAAATCCTGGACCGTGTTGTTTTTTTTCGGTTTTTTTTTTTAATTTATAAATGTAGCAGTTAAATACTTAAAATTGAAAATATAATAAAATGTATTTCATTTTGTAAAAGATCTTGCAATTTATTATATCCGTTATTCGTGCGTAGGAGGATTCTTGTTGTGATATTCTCATTTACTGATTTGACAAAGCAAAATATAGAAGTTAATTAGCGATGTTAGACAGATATAGAATCCAATTTAACGATGAAAACAATAGTTATTTATTTTACAATCAAAGTTTGCTTTCCTGTACATTTTTCCTGAACTTCACATCCTCTCTCCACGCTTCGTTGCATTTTCTCAGTCCAGGAGCTGGGTTTCCAAGTTCTAGTCTTTTTTCCTTTTTAACATTACCAACTCGCACTTATAGAAGATTTTGCATTTGCCCAACTTCCTTCCGCATCGTAGGCTGAATTTTCTAAACTGCTGCACAAGTTGCAATGAAATAATTTAGTGTATTCAGAAAGTTGTATTCGCGTGTAGTTAAATAGATTTTTAACTTATTTCCGTTTAAAAGAACAATGACTTACTCTCAGATAAAACTTGACTGGAATATTTACGCATGTATTATTATTAATATTAGTAGTTCATCTAATTTTCTTTAAATTTATTGTCACGCATTTAGTATAAAATCAGTTATGCGTTCAGCACATTTTTAATATTGTTGAATACAAAAAAGTGGTTCAATAGTTATATCGCTTCTGAACAAATTATAAATCAAGTAGCAGTTATCAGGAAAGTATCGACATTATGAGTGTCAGAATTCCAAGAATATAATTTTACATAGAAATAACGCTGGCAGAGTTCCAGTTGACGACTGACTAATTGATTTCTTGCACTTACATATATTTACCTAATGTCTATTCGTGTCCTTTAAAGATGTTAAGTCTTTAATTAAGTAGCATAAGCAAAATTCTTTTTGACTTATTCCTGAAATTCTGATCTTTGAGTACCACTGCCTTAGTGGGTACCTCTATGAGTTTTAGCCTTGTCTTAAATTACAGTTTTGAAGTTTAATATTTTCACTAGTTTTCTACACCTAAGTATATTTTAACTAAGTACAAAATAATAGTTCGAAATTTCAATATCACGTCACGCTTAATAGTTATATACGTATCCTTATACATATATGAAAATCGACGCATTCCAGACAATTCCAGTTTAATTAAGAGATTACTACCACTTGCGAGAACTTATACAGGTATGTAGGTAGCAAGCATAAGTTTTCAACAAGGTGGCAGCTGTCGTTGCTCTTTCACCCTTACAACACTCTTTCACCCTTACAATGTGAGTGGACCGCACCAATCGACCTTCGTCGAGGAACTTTGGGTTGCGAGTATAGAAACATTGAAGACGAGATTTTGATACGGAGCTGTCAAAATTCGTACTTGGGGACACTGTTTCCAGACTGTTCGTGACAATAGTTAAGGGGAGAGCAAAAAATAACAACAGAAATTTATGTTTCCAAAACCACATTGTTTCAAATGAGTCTACTTTTTTCATTACCTACGCAACCTTTTTAGGGCCACAAAATTGAGAGATGTGCTAAAAATCTGCTTTACAGAAAGAGGATAATCGGATCGGAATCGGAAATATTATTTTTTGAAAAATTGTTGCTCTAAAAAGTTTATAAGAATATTGGCTCGGCTATAAGAAGAGACAAATTAAAAAAAAAGTGTCTACAAAGCTTCTTTGAATTATTTACTTATTCATTTATTTATTTATTCTTTATTACCAAAAACAGTAAATGGCGGACTTAATGCCACAGGCATTCTCTACCAGTCAACCAGTATGGGTGTATGAGACGGATGTTTTGGCGATAGAATGCGAGCTACTAAAGTTAGAGAAAAAAAAAATATTATCCCTGCAGAACTATACTATACTATAAACGATAATATATATTATATATAAATAAAATATCCCTATATATATAAATACAAATACACATATATATAAATTAATAAACATACATATATAAATATATACATACACTTAATTAGTTAGAAATAACTATATGAGATGATATAGATAACTACAGGCCAGAGAAATATTAGACGGTCAGATAGTGTGCATGCACTAGTTTTTCGAACTTCAACTTACTACGAGCACTGCGAATATTCAATGGCAAAGCATTCCAAAGACGTATAGCTGTAATGATGAAAGATTTGGAAACGAAACCAGAATAGTGAAAATGAGTTTTAAGGGTAAGGTGCCTGCAAGAGCGAAGATCACGTGGTTTGGAGGGACCCAGAAACTGAAACCTAGATTTCAAGTATTCTGGGGAACGTGGATCGTATAAAATAGTGAAAATCATGCATACAATCCGGAGATTTCTACGGTCACGTATGGACAGCCACTTGAGTTGATTTCTATAGTGCGAGATATGGTCGTACTTACGCAAACCGAAGATGAAGCGAATACCGCTATTGAGCAAACGATCCAATTTAGAAAGAAGGTTTTGATTGGTTTCAGAATAGCAGACGTCAGCATAGTCAAGGATAGGAAGAATAAAAGCTTGTACGAGCGCAACCTTTGTACTGGAAGGGAGAAAGAATTTCAATCTGTACAGAGCCCTAAGCGTGTTAATAACTTTACGGCAAACTTCATCAACTTGGTTTTCCCAGCTGAGGGAACAGTCTATGAGTAGACCCAGATCTTTGACGCTAGGTTGAAATTTAATTGCTGTACCATTATAAAGTAACGGTTTTAGTGAAGCTAAATCCAGGAGGGCCAACTGTCGGGAGCTACCTATTACAATTGCTTGGCATTTTGCTGGATTTACGGAGATACCGTTACAGTTGGACCATTCCGAAATCCGCTGCAGGTCATCATTTAGGCGCGTCAGGGCTTCATCTAAACCATTTTAGTTGGCATGCACATAAAGTTGGAGATCGTCCGCATATAGATGGCAAGAGGAATGAATCATAGTAGTAAGACAGTTGATAAATAACGAAAAAAGAAGAGGAGAAAGAATGCCGCCCTGTGGAACACCAGCAATGAGTTTGCACCAGTCCGAGATGGTCTGGTTTACCCGAACAGCCTGCTGACGTCCACGAAGATATGATGAAAACCAGGTCCCTACTGAAGAAGAAACTCCCAGATATGAAAGGATTGCAAGGAGAATATCATAGTTAACCATGTTAAATGCGTTTGAGAAGTCAATTAGGACCATAACAGTTAATTGCGATTTCTCCATATCATAGCGAATGTCATTCAGGACAGTAATAAGGGCAGTGGTTGTACTATGACTAGGGCGAAACCCAGATTGTAATGGGCTAAGAATTTTGTAGCGAAAGATGAAAGAGGATTGTGGACAGCAGCTTCTAAAACTTTTGAAAGAAAAGGCAGAATAGATATGGGCCTATAGTGACTCAGAGAGGAGGGACAATTAATTTTAGGGAGAGGCGTAGTTAGTACTTTTCGCCAGATAGAGGGAAAGGTACCAGAAGAAAGGGAAAAATTAAGAATTAAGGTAAGACTCGGAAGTATACATTCTAGTATAGGGATAATCATAGTTCTGCCAATATCGTCACAACCCACTGCCTTGGACTTTATGGAAAGAACAATCTTATGGACATCTTCTTCAGTCAAAGGACGAAAACAAAATATAACACTCGTTGAGGGAGCCATGGAAGTAGAAATATTTATTTATTTATTTATCCCTCTGGTAAACGGTTTACAAAATGCACATAAAAACCTCATTAAGTAACAACTTTACAAATAGGGCACGACTCGATTATAAACAAAAAAAAAATAAGACTGTATGGTTGAAACTGTTATTAATCCTCTGCCTTAATAGAGTAAAACATTGATATGAAAAAAAAATACTGTCACTTGTCAGTGTCATACTGTCACAATAATTATTTTGTAAGTTTTCTACCTTCAAGTTCAAGCAAAATTAGTATAAAATTAAAATAACAATAATAGTCCAAGAAGACCACCAAAAACGTTACCATTTCAATGTAAAATCGAGTCATGCACTACATTTAAAACGACTGTACTGACCACTGAGGTATTACTACTACGTTAGTAATATAGTTCAATGGTACTGACGAGTTACTTAGCGTTCTTGTTGCCGTTGACTTGCTTTGACCGTGTCTGAATTGCTTTGGAAGGCTAAGTCGAACCCTCGGAAACGACCGTCGTCACCTCCATCGCCAACGACGACTCCTCCGACACCACAGCAGCTACGGAAGCCGGCTTCGGGAATCTCGTGATAACCTTGCTCAGTTCCTCCATTGAAACAATGCGTGATCTGTTACCGTCCGGAGTTGAGATACCGATGTTACCACTTCAGGTCCACACACTTTTAATGCCGAAATGCTCTCTCGCTGCTCTGAATGCAGCCTGTCGACTTTTGATCAAGAATTCGTGCAAAACCAAATCAGAACCTTTTAACTTAGTTTTGTTCTTCCACACTAAAGATCTAATGCTCTGACTTGTGAAATGAAGAACAACTGGACGAATGCGCCCCTCACTAAATCGGCCCAATCTGTAACACACCTTGATCCTTTCTCCAGAAAGCTCCGTGAGTCCGAGGTGTTTTTGAAGAACAGAGACAGCACTATCTGCTAATTCATCATCGGATTTCTCTGGTAGCCCGCTAAGGAGAAGACATTTTTGCCGATGCCTCGTCTCAATTGAATCTACAGATTTGAGAATTTCTGTTATCTGTTGACGCAAGAGGAGCAGTATGTTATGTACAACATCTTTGAACGTGTTGAACTCCTCTTGAATCTGCAGCACCGTATCCCCGTCTTTCTTGGAAGAGAATGATTTTAGTTGAGCCTCCAAGTCACCCATCTTCTTCAACAGCACAGAGACTTCTGAGTTTCCAGCACTGCAGCAACACTGGCCATGGCCTCGATAGCAAAGGGATCCAAAGTGATAATAGTGCTATAGTGAAAATATAAGTGGTGATAGGGATGTGTGGTTATAGCTACCTAATTAACCATTCCAGAAAGTTGCTCACAATATATGGTGATATATGTGAGTTCCCCTTTCAACTTTTGACAAAATTTCACTTTAAACTATGGTGTATATTTTATTAAAGCAAATTAAAATTTCTTGGGATTAAAAACGATGTTACTTAAGTTTCATCAAAAAAAAATTGTTAATTCTCTATAAACGTTATGAATGTTCATTTAAATTTGAGTTTTTTGTCATAGGTCTCTGAATATAAGCTCTGTTTCCGAATGCTTAGTCGTAAATAAATATTGTAAACAGCTGCTAACACTACTTTCTTTGGGTTGGTAGAGATAAGCAAAAAAATATACGAGCTTTTATAAAAATAAGTTTAAAAATAAAGCCGTTTTCGTGGCCCACGTTAAGTGGTGCTGGGTGGCGGGTACTTTATCGTCCCGCCGGTGCACGGCACGCTTAACACTCTTGTTATTGTTAAAGGCGTACCGCACTTTTTGTCGCCCACGATTTGTGACTTTTGTTTCTGCAGAATTTGTTAAAAGTCGATATTGCGAAACTTTCCAAAGGCCAGTTCTTAACGTTCCGATCTGCCGTAAATACCTTGTTTCGGTGGCTGTTGCGAAAGCAATTTAGCTGTTTTAACATTTCCGATAAAATATGTTTGTTGTAAAATTGGCATTCAGCGTGATTCAGCGTTATTGGTTTAACTTTAATTAGTGTTTAGTCCAGGAAAATATTTAACTTACAGAATGCAATAATTAGGTATGTAATTTGATTTTGTTTTTTTTTAACCGGATGATACATCACTTCTATTTAAACTCAAACGCAAGGAAAAAGTTATTGACGACGTGAACAATTGTATCTCTAAGGTAGTCCACTGGTTCAATGTTAACAATTTATTACTTACTTAATGAAGGAAAGACGAAATGTATGAAATTTGTATTACCTAATGTAAAACAGATAAAAACTAGTGTGAATGTAAAGTATAGGAATGTGGGCCTTGTAGATACTACAGTGTTCTTAGGGATAACTTTAGATTCTAAGCTTCAATGGGGCCCACATATTGATAAATTGTCAAATAGACTTAGCTCTGCAGCATATGCCGTAATAAAAATACGCCAGTTACCGGATGTAGATACGGCCAGATTAGTGTACTTTAGTTATTTCCATAGTGTAATGTCGTACGGAATTTTATTGTGGGGAAACGCCGCCGACATTCAAACTATTTAGTGCTGCAGAAGAAAGCTATTCGCTCAATTTATAATCATAAAGTTAAAGAATCGTTAATGGATAAGTTTAAAGAATTTGGAATAATGACGGTCGCATTACAATACGTATACGAATATTTATTACTTTTAAGAAAAAATATTAATTTGTTTCTTAAAAACAGTGATGTTCACACACTTAATACAAGAAACAAAAATAAACTAACTTTACCTGCTACTAGGCTTCACAAAATTAATAATTCATACAAAGGTCTTTGTGTTCGCTTATACAATAAAGTCCCAAGCAATATCCAAGAGTTAACCTTAAATAAATTTGAAGATAGTATAAAAAAAAACTTATTAAAAAAGCTTATTACAAAGTGTCTAATTATATTACAGAAAAAATGTTTAGGTTTGAACTGTTCCAATCATTCCAACAAGTTTTCTATATTAAATAAATCATAATTGTATTGACGTTGTAACAACATAATGATTTGTAAATGTTGTTACATTAGACTTTTAATGTTGTGAATTTTTTTATGATGCTCATTTTTCTCCGCAGCTAAAAAATATGACCATACGAGTGGTAGTGAAAAAAAATTTTGGACGATTCAAAAGAGTTGTACTATAGGTACATCCAATTTGAATAAAGATATATTGATTTCTGATTTCTGCTTTTACTTACAAAATTTATCTTCGTTCTTTGTTATAGTAGCTTTCTCTAATACTCTCTCACAAGTTAAATCAGACATAATATTTGCATGAATAGATTAATATTTAAATATTACAAGTATAACATCTAAGCTGTCATCTATAACAAAGTACACTTACAAGTAAATAAATTAAAAAATATAGACATCCGGACCCAGGTCCAAAAAAGTCGACGAGCTTCTTTTAGAGACGGTCAAACCAAAGCTGAACAAATCCAATTTACTTGAGGCTTGTCCTCCGTGGCCGTTACGTGACATCAACGAGAACGAGATGAACCGAAGATGATGGGGCCGAAGTAGCGAAACATATATTTACTATAGCCGATTTGTCCACTGCAAACCCGTTACGTCATCTTGATCGCATACAGAATTAATCTCATCTTTTTCGGTGGTGGTACGGTGACGGGGTAAGTAGACAACTGTCTTACCCCCTTACTAATAAAGGAAGACTAGGCTTAGATTAGTTACTCCATGTTTTGACTCTGTCTTTTGAATGAAAAATGGCATTTGATTGACATGAACAAAACACGGCGTAACAAGTCTAAGGTTATTCCTTGTTTATCAATAAGGGGGTTAGTGTTTTACAGTTATAGAATTCAGATACGGAAACTAATTGACTATTTGAACTAATTTTATTTCTTGACTATTATGCTACCGCGGCCATGATGGCCGAGTCGCATTTTTTGTAGCCTTTCTTAATCTACAAGGCAGCGCCCTCCCTTCGCATTGTAGGTAACCCACAATGTCAATACCTTTACAAGTATTAAACATTTGAAAGAAGAAATAGCAATTATAGTTATAATTTTTATTTTTTAGGCATGTAACTGCTCGATGTTTAAATCTAAAGAAAATATAACTAGAAAAAAAACACGCGGACAAAAATTATAATTATTTCTTTTCATATAGTAATCATTATATCACATCAGCTAAGCGTTAAAAGTTTCGGTACTTTTTTGTATTAGTTAGATTAGTGGTACTAGATGTAATTAGGTTTACCAAAAATGTTTGCTTGTCAGCCCCTTTTAATAGGGCCTGAATAAATTGAGTATGTTTCAAACTCTTTTTGTTAACTTAGAAATAATATTCTATATTCGTAATTATTCCTAAAATTCGCTCACATAAATAACGCTTTTCTAGTGAAAAATTTACTTTTTGCGTTGAGGTTTAAGAAATGTTGCCACGAGGCGCAGTAATTGGAATGCCATAATAATATTTTTTTCCTTTCGCAAACCATTTAAACGTCTTTCGGACGGTATTGACTTAGATTGACTTGGGATTTTTCTTCTACAAAATTATTATTTTCGTTTTTCAATTACATGAGAAATGATAAATTGAGTTGAAATATTGAACTAAAACTGATGTTATTTATAAGTATGCAATGCTATGTGATCGAAGAACGACGCATTTTCAATTCCCAACCAGGGAAATGCAAAGTGCGTCCAATATTGTTGTAAATGTTTTTCTTATGCAACGGATATTGTGGAAGTCCCGTTCCACAATATCCGCACACACGCGTCTTTTGTTTGAATTTAATTTCGCTATGGACATGCACTACACTTGTTTAGTTGTTTAGCGCGTCAATCAATAGGTATTTATTGTTACGTAAGCACAAAAAAGATTACAAAATCTTATAGCAAAATTATTCAGAAGTGTTGGTGAATAATAAATAGCTTAAAAGCGGATGAAAAGGGGATGTTCTTCACTCACACACAGATTTTAATTTAGAGTTTATAAAAAATAGCCACAAAAAATTATTTACAAAAAATACTAAAACTTTTTTCAAACATGAGATTGGGCTGTGACCCTCCACGCGGGCCCTGTGCGGATTGGCGGGTGCTAACTACTGCAGATGCAGCCGGAACCAACGGCTTAATGTGCCCTCGGAAGCATGGAGGAACTCGAGATAGAAAAATTTTTGATCACCCATCCAATGACCACTGTGAAAGTTGCATAACTTCAATGATCGCTTCCGAAAGCGCTAACCACCTGCGCCATCGAGCACCTCAATACGGCCCAATCTCCCTATTCCATCCATAGGGGAGGCCTGTGCCCCAGCAGTGGAGAAATCAATAGGCAGATGATGATGATGATTCAAACTTAACAACGAAGTTCTTAAACTAATAAGAATAGGTAACTAAGTAAATTTGCGTAATTTTTAACAGGAAAAGATTTTATCTAAGAAGATGATTTCGGTTTGACCGGTATGTTCTGTTCAACTTTTTTAACGCCAAGGCGCAAGGTTTTTAACTGTGATTTTATGTGAGGCGGAGTTTACTTCCGCAGATGGGCAATCTAACTCTAGCGGAAAATCAGCTATGGTCTACATCACTGCAACTGCTTCAAAAATGAGCACTGCATTTAAATGTACTGTTCTAACTGCAGAAGTCTTGAGTGTTCCTGTAACATTTTCCATCAACTTTTCATGGAACTCGCCGACGGGCTTATTCTGACTACCTACGTAAGCGACTTCACATCATGGCACAAATGCAAATATTAGAAAATTAGTAGGTATTTATGATATTAGTGCCAAAAATTTGGTTATTACCAACGATAAGATGAATTTGTAAATACCAATAACATAGTCACGGATTTGTTGCGCAAAACAATTTGTATGGGAACTCGGCGTGTCGGCAACACGTGAAAAACCCATGTCTGGAGCGGGTCTCTAGATCGTTTCTGGTGCAAAGCCGGCCATTGCAATACTGCAAGCATATCGGGCACCTTTGCTCCAGGAACGATACGTGGTGGTTTATTTGACTAGATTAAATTAAATTTAATTGTATTTTACGTTGAATTTTTTTGCAATCAGCATAAAATTACACTAATTATAGACAATATATAAATTTTAATTTTAGCATTCTCCCGCATATAAATAAAAGTTGACTACGTTTTTTATTTCGATTGAAGTCCAGTTTAAAAAAGACACACTGAAAACAATGAAACTGAAATATAGAAAGAAATGTGGTTATCGCAGTGAAAAGTACCATTTTCCAGAATAAGCCGAGCAGAATCATCGCTAAAGTGCATTCTCGAGGCACCCTTTGTGAGGCACTAACTGTGACGCTATCTAGACAAAAGGGACCTAATTCTTTCGGCTGTACGTTGAATAATAACGCAAAATGCAGTCTTAGAAAGGTCTTGACTGAATCCACTCTCCTTTGTTTCAAGTCAGTAATGAGCGCCTCCTTATATTTTGGGCAGCGTGAATTTGTATGCGCACAATATTGAATGTGGAATTGCTGATATTTAACATTTTACATACTTTTTATTCTAATAGGCAATATTCGACAAGTTTTTGCAAATGTTCATATATTATTTCTTATTATTAATAGTATTATTACGATAGATAACGGTCAAGGGTATTTAAACTTTTTTCTCTAACCTTCACGGGGTGCTTCGTGGCCAGAATTTGGTGTACAGTTGGACAAAAAAATACAAATTATGTTAGAAACTTCAAAGTTTTTTTGATGACAGACAAAATAGTCGACACTTAATTTGAAAATTATGCAAATATTGACGAATTTGGTAGTTTTTTAATCTGAATTTAATCACTATCTTTTGCGTAATAATTACGATTTTTTGCATAAAATGTGAAGGGGCTCTTAAGCACTTTACATTTCCATGACTTAATATCACTTTATTAGTAAATATTATGACTAACAAGAGAGTAATAAAAACTTTAAACCTAATGCAGCATGCGCCAAAGCTAAATCACAAACAAAGTAGGACTGTGAAATATATCACGATGTAGGTGAGTTCACGTCTGTTCATGGCTCGAGTCACCACAATTAACTCTGCAGCGGCAGGGGGGTGTGAAGACAGCTGAGAGTCAGACGACTTGCAACCGCTATCCGGAGACAAAGGAGCGTTTAGGCCAAGTAGAGCGTTCCTTGGAAATAGAACGCGCCAAGGAAGACACATTGTGCCGCACATCTTTGTAATACTGTCACAGTTTTGTGTGTGTTTAACTGTCTTTATTTTCATCATGGAATGTGGTTCTTGTAAAAAGCGGTTTGCGGCGAAAAGGAAAGTACATTATTCGAGCTAGGTATGTTGTGTGTGTGCTCAGGGACCACCCCGGTCCCTACTGTAAATTGTAGGTACATAGTTGAAATTTCTATTACCAGTGGCTGTAATCTCTTTGTTAGCTTGATTTAGGTATTTTTGACGTCACACAAATTTGCCAAGGCTTGTTGCATTTGTTAACTTCTACATTTTCGATGAGGTAGCATTCTGTAGCAATTGAGAGAGGTAGGGCATAGATGATTTCCGCTCGATTGTACGCCCGTCGGGGAAGTAACCTCCACCTGACGGAAGACTACAGTAAAATAACACTTTTGGTGGTGTTGTGTTTCTGTTGGTGTGTCATGTTCAAGGGCTTCACGGGGTAGGGGATTGGGTCAGGGTATATGTAGGATATTTTTAGTATCGCAAGCATCTATTGGCTTTGGTGGCTACTTACCATCAGGCGGGCCATATGCTTTTGTGCCACCCTTTTAACATAAAGTTACAATTCTGCAATGGCTGCAGGCGACAACCACAGGCGACACTGCGGTTAGCGCCTGCGGCTGACCATGCCTAAAGGTACAATTCCGCAATGGGCTGCAGGCGACAACCGCAGGTGACACTGCGGCTGACCTTGCATAAAGGTACAATTCTGCAATGGGCTGCAGTCGACAACCGCAGGCGACACTACGGCTAGCGCCTGCGGCTGACCGTGCATTATATGCATTATGCAGTCGCGGTATGTCGCCGCGCTCGGAAGCAATTTCATAGAGATTCATAGAAACTAGTAGTGTCGCCTGCAGTCTGTGGTTTGCGGTTCAGTTCGGGCTTGTACCTTAAAGAAAGAAAAGAAATATGAAACGATCGCTACGTCTCATTGGCGGATGAACGACGACACACAAAAAACGAATGGAAAGGCTTTTCAAGAAAACGTCTTCATAAGCTACTGGCTCTCCAGTCTCCCCGGGAGAAGAAGAAGCCTCTTAGTGCATATTCGGAAAGCTGCTTCTGTCAACCATTAACCAAGATGACTAATGTTACAGATAAAAAGATGTTGCCTACATCCTTCGTGCTGGGGCCTTACTATATATAGTTGGTAATTTGTATAGGTTTATTTATACTGAGTAGCTGGAGTTGCTTCGTAAGCGCGATTCAGGTAATCTTGACGTCACACACCTTCATCTTAGCAATCTGCAATGTTTACGTTTATGCTGAGCTTGTGTTTTATAGTGAAAACGACGCGGTTCTTAATGGGCAAAAATATTTAAACAAATTCATAACATGTTTTGTTTTGCGTATGACTAACTAGTTTGCAAGCTCGAATTCGTAGATAATTCATGATTTCCAGATACAATAACCTATTTCACCCTTTTCATCTTTTCTTTACAGAATAGAAGGCTTTTATTCTTTTCGAAATCCAATCAATCACAATGCTATTGCTCTAATGCTGTATTTTCAACAACAATAAAACATTATAAGATACTGCATCTTCCAAGATTGTTGAATAAATAAATACTGGAAAATTGCAGTTACTTTTCATTTCTCTTACTCTCAGATCCATTCTTTGATAACAGACCTGTTTTATTATTACTCATTTTGTTAAGCTTAAAATTTTGATATCATACTTATTAATAAAAATAAAACCAGGCAGTAGGCCTTCTAGTATTTTAACTAAAGTCACATTTAACTATCGATGAAATAACGCGGCCTAATTTCACTATAAACCGGAATATTAACAAAGGAAACTTAGCTTCATAGTAGTTATGATAGGTACGTATAAGCCCACGGGGGGAGGTGGTGATCGCGGTGTCCCTGGACATCACGAACGCGTTCAACACCATCCCCCACGAGTGCACATAGGCGGCGCTCGAATTCCACCGAGTGCCCCTCTACCTCCAAGCCCTCGTGCGGGACTACCTGCGGGACAGGTCAGTCCTCTATGAGGACGCGGAGGGGTGCGTTCAGTCGTGGACAGTGGCGGCAGGTGTGCCCCAAGGTTCCGTTTTAGGCCCTCTATTATGGAACCTGGGGTACAACTGGGTCCTGCGTGGCTCGCTCTTGCCGCGAATGGATGTCGTCTGCTTCACGGACGACACCCTTGTCGCAGCGAGAGTGAAGGAGTGGGAGGAGGTGCTCCACCTTGCGTCGGTCGGCACCTCTATGGTCGTCCGACGCATCCGCCTCCTGGGGCTGGAAGTGGCCCTCGATAAAACGAGGGCCATGGCGTTCCATGCCCCAAGACGCAGGACCCCACCGGGGCTCCGTGTCCGAGTTGAGGGGATCCAGGTTCATGTCGAGATGCACATGAAGTTTCTCGGCCTGACCCTGGATCCCCGGTGGAGGTTCGAGGAGCATTTTAGGCTCCTCGCTCCCCGGCTGTGCGCTGCCGCAGCCGGACTCGGACGGTGCCTCCCCAATGTGGGAGGGCCGAGGGCGTCGTGCCGACGACTTTATAATGGAGTGATAAGGTCGATGGCACTGTACGGAGCCCCGGTGTGGGCGGAGTGCCTTTCGTCCCGCACGAAGGCCCTCTTGCGGAGGCCACAGAGGGTCATCGCGGCCTGGGCCGTGCGGGCTTACCGCAAGGTCAGCCACGGCTGCCTGCGTCCTCGCTCCCGTGGGAGATCGATGCCCTGGTTCTGTCCCAGGTGCATCACACAGGGCCGCGGCGAGAGAGCGGGGCGAGCGGCCCGTTCGGGAGGAGATCGAACGGGTCCGCACCCAGGCGCAGAGGGAGGCTCTGCGCCGATGGGGTGAGGCACCCGCCAACCCAGCCGCTGGCCACCGGACGATCGAGGCGATCCGTCCGGGGTTGGAGGAGTGGGTAGGGCGCCAGGGGGCAGCCTCACCTACCGCCTGGTACAGGTACTGACCGGACACGGGTGCTTTGGCCATTACCTGCACCGTGTCGCCCGTCGGGAGGAGTTGCCGCGGTGTCATCACTGCGCCTCCCCCGACGACACGGCCGAGCACACACTGATCGTGTGCCCGGCCTGGCGAAACGAGCGCCGCACGCTGGTGGAGCGCTCTCATTGCCAAGTATGGTTCGAGCCATGCTTGGCAATGAGAGAGCATGGAAGGCTGCCGCCTCCTTCTGCGAGGTTGTGATGGGGCAGAAGGAGGCAGCGGAGAGGGAGCGGGAGGAGGACGCTCTGGCCGCTCCCCTCCGGCGTAGACGGGTGGGCCGAAGAAGGCAGGCGGCTTTGACCGCCGGTCTTCATCGGCCCTAAGGTGGTCTGGGCGCGGCATGCCAGCCGCGCGTCCTTGGTGCCATTCGGCATAGGCCACCCCGTCTCGGGATTACCTAGTACCCTTGAGTAATCCCCCATAGGCGCGTCGTCCGGTCCACTCGTTCGGCCGGGCCAGCTCGAGGACACTCTGGTGTAGTGGCGTACGCAGGTGCGCCGATCCCAGAACGCCCTCATAAAGGCCGAGGAGGGTACCGGTGGTTTTAAGTGGGTAGGACCGGCGTTATTCCGCTCCGGGGAGTCCCACACACGTCGCGCGCCTAGCAAACGCGCGGTATGGTGCGTAAATGCATTTCCTACCGTCAACAAAAAAAAAAGGGTAGACGAGGCGAGTGGGCGTGCGTTGCACCGATTGGCTCTCCAGTTGTACCGTTGTTGTTTTGTTTAGCGCTAGAGTTACGTGCCGCGAAATGTAAGGTTAGTAGATCATCAGCCTATTAATGTCCCCACTGCAGGGGCACAGGCCTTCCCCATGAATGGAATATGGAGGCTGGGGGGTGACCCACCAGGGGGCCATTCGCCTAACCGAAATGCTTTCGAAAACGCTAACGCTTTCGATTTTATTTTGTTATTGCTGACCGCCGAAGGTTTTCAAATACCTCACGCTCATTTTTTTTATATTGTAACAATGCAAAAGAAAAAAAAAAGAGCGCGAGGCATTTGAAAACCTCAGGCGATTAGAAATAACAAAATAAAATCGTGAGCGTTAGCGTTTTCCAAAGTATTTCTGTTAGGCGAATGGCCCCCAGGGTTAATGTGGCGGTATTTATATTTTTGTGTAACATTTGTAATAACCACATGAGTACAATCAATAAAGGATAATGGCGAAATATTTGTTGAAGTAAATATTATATTAAGCGTCTATAGATGTCATTAACAAAAATGTTACTAAAATAATCTCAAAAGATTTATGAAATAATTGAGGAGGGTTGTCTAAGTCTGGAATTAAAAACTTAAAAATGGGAAACACAATTGACTAATTTTATTTTTTTTATTTTAGCTTAACATCATGATTTTTGAGCCAAATATTTTAAGTGATTTTAGTGATTAAATCAACATCAAGTATGTTGTTCGTATGTTTTGCATCGCTTTACGCTTAAATTATATTTAATTATCTATGAAAAAGATCACGAAACATTATTTTTCAATATTGTACTGAAGCCATAATAGATAATCTCCACAATACAAAAGGACTATGGCGACAATTCTAACACAAAAAATAACTGTCACTGTCATGCTTGTCATCGAATTGTTGTTGTTATCATTATATTTGCTTGTACATACGTATTGCAAAGGTTTAAATCGGCATATTGTTTTTTTACTGAGATTTGTTGTTTTATGTGACTTGTACTGCTTTTGGACTTTCGAGATCTTCCGCTACGACTGTTGAGTAGTGCTTGCCTAAGAATTCCGAATCTGCTATTTTGGACGACTTCTTGCTGTGGATTTTGGACAAGATTCTGTCCTATACTATGGAATTTATTTCATTTCATCTACTATCTATGATATTGTGATCAACGAAGATGTAAAATAAACATATATATAAAAAGGGTTTCATATTTAATTAATGTCCCATTAGTACACTACTAAATATACTTTTTATGTTTTAATATTGCTTATTGCTATTGTATTCGAACTCAATAACTCATGTTTGTTTAGTATTATATAGTCACGTATAAAGCATTTTGACGCGGTCGGTTAGTACCTACACCCGCTGATCATACATTATAAAAATATTTTTTTCCGTCACTAATCTACGGAACCGGTATACTTCTATGGTTCTGTTCCACATATTTTTTATTTTAATCTAAAAATACTCTTAAAAATACTTTTATAATTCGTTTTTGTATTACTTGGTATGCCATAAGCTCCAAAACTTCAAACTAGAATATCTATAAATCCAGACTTCCTATAATAAAAGAAACAAGACGAATCAAATCGAAAATCTAAACTCTATAATTTAACATGCAATTCATTTATAGGCGCAAAAAAAAATTAACAAAAATTTGTATGGTAGTTCACCATTGTCCTTTGAATTTGGTGACTAGGCCGTGATCCACCACGCGGGCCAAGTGCGGATTGGTGGGGGATAACGACAGCAGATGCAGCCGGGGCCAATGGCTTAACGTGCTTTCTAAAGCGCGGAGGACCTCAAGATAACAAGTTATTGGGACACACATCCAAAGGCCGATCATTGAGAAAATTGCTTAATTTTCACGCTCGTAGGCCGAATGTGCTTACCATCTGCGCCAATTAGCTCCTCTATGAAGGATCTCTTATCTATTAGACAAGTCCGTCCGTCCGTCCGTGGTGCTGTTTCAGCGGCCAAACCGTAAGAGTTAGATATAGAGAATGTTTAAGTTATAAGTTAAGAATAGTCTGATAAGACTACAAACCGGATGTGAGTAACGTAGCACTTCCGGTTTTCGAGAAATCACGACTTGATTTCTATTTCAAATGAAACCACACAAAATCTCCGAAGTTCTCAATTAATTAAATACATTTTTTTTTGGTGAACATTTGGTTCACTGGTTTGCTAGTTTACAAATGATCATTTAAGTATATACCTATGTAGGTGCCTTTGTAATGCCGATACTTTGGCTGTTCATACTGTGGTTGCTGTGTCAGAGTTTTACTTTTTTTTATATAGCCTGGTAGGCAAATGACTACCCCACCTGATGTTAAGTGGTGATAAAGTCCAAACGCGAGGATAGCTGGTACAGCAGTTATAAACTGCCACACCAACCATCCTCACCTTGCCGGCCTGCAAAAATGCTTCTTCACGCCTCTCTTGAAGGACCCCAATATAGATAGAGTATCACTACCAGAATACTACGTCGTGAACCTTTCTACGTAGGTAATATTATTTCACTTTGGTCGCCTGTCAAGTGGACGTAATCTTCGCTCTTGTTCAAGCAGACATACCGCTATGTTGAACCTTTCTTCAAAATTATATATACCTAGTCAGGTCATAAATTCTGTCACAAGTTTATTCATTATGTAACCATTTATATACCAAAATGAACTTAACAAAACATATATTCTTATGACAATAAAGTTTATTCAAAATGACCTCCGTGATTTTGAATACAGGCCTTCAATCTGCGCGGCCAGTCGCCTATCGCAGCACGAACGAGGTCCACGTCAATATCGGTGGCTGCCTTAATCAAGGATATCTTGAGTGACTCCAAATAGGGATGAGGCTTTGAGCACGCCTTTTCCTCCAAGTGTTGACATATATTGTAATCTAACGGACTCAAATCTGGACTGAAGGGCTAATCTTCGTGCCGGATGAAGTGGATTTCATGCGCCGCCAGCCAGTCTTGTGTGCTCTTCGCTCTATGAGCTGGCGCCGAATCTTGTTGGAATACCCAGTGCCTTTTATTGAACATGGTATGAGAAACAGGTTCCACAAGGTTCGTCAGGACTGTATTTTGATACACAACTGCATTCGTTTTTACACCTTTTTCACAAAAATGTACCTCTGTTAAGCCCCAATAAGAAACTCCCAACCATACCATGAGCGAGGATGGAAAATGACCTCGTTGGACACGCGGAATACGGTTGCTCGCTTCTTCACTACTGTGTGCCTTATCATTTTGTTTGTTGTAGCTCTCTTCTACGGTAAAAACTTTTTCATCCGAAAAAAGAATTTCCCGATATTTTTTTCCCGCGTGCCGCTTCAACAAAGCGCGGCATCTGTTCAGTCTCAGGTCCATTAGACGAGCATTCAAACGATGTCCTGTTTTTCTTCGATATGCCCGACGCCCTAAGTCTTCATTGAACACTCTTTTCAGCGTGGTTCTGCTTAACCCCATCTGAAGGGCCAACAGTTTCTGCTTACGTTTGGGATTTCTTTGAATTCGCGCATTCACAGCTTTTGTCGCTGCTGGAGTCCTAACAGACCGAGGGCGACCACTTCTTGACCTGTCATCTACACTACACGTCTTCATTGTATCGTTTGATGGTACGATAAACGAATCTTTTGGTTATATTCAAAATTTTCAGTGTCAAAAATTTTAATTGGCGCGTAACCGCAACGATGCAACGCAATAACTGCACGGTCTTCTTTAAGCGTCCACTCCATATTTAAAAATGGGTAAAATTCTAAAAAGTATACATTTTTATTTTCATGAACAATTCGAAATTCGAATTCAATAAGCTTTTTTGTGGCCAGCATTCTAAAAGAAAAGTTTTTACTGTGTGACAATGCTTATGTCCTGACTGTGTATTTACAGTTCTCCTTGTTGCAATTTCAACTTCATACTTCAACAGAAACAGCTCTGTAATTAAGAGTCAGACACACTCAAGCCAAAGAGTAGCAGACTTACTCGAGATTCAAAAATTGCATTACCCATGGGTACACCTACGTTTTCGCGTACCGTGACTGTGCATTCGAATATCACAAGTTTAAACATGTGAGTGTCTACAATAAAGAACTTGATTATTCCGTCTTGCGCTCTCGTTTCGTGCTTTCTCGAATAAACGTGAGCGATGCAACATTTTACCCTTGCAGCTACACTCACAGAGCACCCCAAGAGTGCGCATCATAGCCTGCCTAGATGAAGGACTTTCGAAAAAAGTCCCTGTATACATACGTGTATAACAATATTAAATAGTTTATAGTTATAATTTTAATTTTTAAGCATGTAACTGCTTGATGTTTAAATCTAAAGAAAATATAACTAGAAAAATTTCCACGCGGACCAGGCAGCAGAAGGGACTTGAACCCGCACCCTTCCCAATTCGGGTAAATGCACTGACCAATTATGCCGCGACGGCCGCGTCGAAATTCTTCTAGCCATTCTTAAGCTGGAAGGCAGTGCCATTTCTTCGCATTGTAGGTAACCCACAATGTCAGATGAATACTTTTACAAGTATTAAACATTTGAAAGAAGAAATAGCAATTATAAACAGTTTATTTCAATAATAATAATAATTTAAGTAAAATTGCAAGCCCTTTCAGGGTGTCACATATTTGTGCAACTTATGATATTATTGTTTTTGTACTATCTTTGGCATGCAATAAAGAATAAAGAAATGTATACGGTAGTACTTTTAATCTGTCGTGTGCGGTACTCGATGCGGTTGTAAGTCATCTATTACGGCGGAAAAAAACAGTCCACGGACAAAAGTCCCTCGCCTGCGCAGGCTTTTACTATATTTTTGTTTGAAATCCAAATCGTCAATTTGACGGCATACGGCGAAGGGAAGCCGCGTTTGGATTGAACACGTAACTATGACGTTATGGTCAGATGTCAAATTTAGTAAAACCCTGTAGTATTCCCGTAGGTCGATGTCTGGAGGAGTGTCACACGGTATATAATAATACTGATCAAAAGGCCCGTGATCCCAGCGGTTTGATCTACCTACCCCACCGGGGCGATAAATATGGTATCGATAAAAAATAATAAACACCGACAAATTGCTTTTAACTCCAGACTTCTTAATACATAATACTACCTAGGGTTGGCGCGAGTTTGTGCCTTTGTGCGCGGTCTTTCTCTAGCCGGGATGCTCTATACCTTACAAGAGTTGTATTCAGACGGAGTGTGTTTACTTGAACGTAGATGCGGGTGTTAAATGGGAACGCGCGCGTCCCACCGTTCCCGTCTGAGCCACTTCTTTGTTTGCTCCTACAGCAGTTTAATTTAACATTGAAGAACATCCTGCTTAATTGCTGTACGGAATGAAAGAGGAATTATTTACAGTTCTCGGGATTAGTTCTAGTTTTTGATGGACTGAGTTTATAATATATAATATACGTCTAACAAAATCGTGGGTTGACGCCAAATTTTGCAATATTAGCTTAAAACAATGAAACATTAAACTGCTTTCATTGAAATAAATCTTTAATATGAAAGTTGTTAACATTGTCTGAAGAATAAATTGAATTATTACTGATAACTCACATTAGTTCAGTCAATGCATGGTTTTATTAGCAATTCTACCAAAAAGCACCCATAAGCACAAAAATTTGTAGGTAGTTCTACTTACTTACTTCAAAGTTGCCAATGATTAATAATTTTATGAGAAAAATCATTAAGAGTAAAAATGTAGCTTATAAAAAAACTAAATTTAAAATATCACTAAACCCAAAACTAACGAATTAATATCTTGTCACAGGTTCGTTCATCTTTGACAAACTCCAAAAGCCTTACCAAGTCAAATATCCAAAATAATGCAAGTGTCGGGAAAAAATCATAAGATGTTATAAGTGAGTGTTTGTGTAATGATTTGTAAAGGAATAGAGTATCGAAATCAGAATGTAGATTTGCAGTTGTTGATAAATAATGGGAAACGTGAGTAGTGGTTTAAAAACCGGATTATCCGAGTGAGATGAATGAGTCAGACAGGGGTCGCGTTTTTTCATCGATAATTAACTTGACTAAAGTTAACGCTACGTCAAATGGGAACATGTTAAATATGTCTTCTTTTAAAGAAAAGTTTACTAGAAAAAAATCCACGCGGACCAGGCAGCGGACGGGACTCGAACCCGCACCCTTCGTCTTCTTTTGACAAAATGGTTATTTTTCTGAAGGATTTAACTATAGTCAAATTCCATTCAGCCGTTTTCGAAACCAGTTATGAGAGAAAAATCTAATACTACTGAAACTGGTTTCGAAAAAAGAGAAATCTAATTTACCTGGCGATAAAATAACGCGGCCTTACACATGAAGGGTTCCTTATTAACATTGAACTTAAGTAGCGGAGCAATAGACTGATAATTAGGTTACTTGTTTTGAAACCTCTTATAGTCGTTAAAAGCAGAAACAGAAATGAGTTATAAAATTGTAACTGTTTACGAAAGTCTACATACATACCTATATTTAGTTTTACATCAAAAAACCTAAATAAGCGATCGAAAAATTTACAGAGTCCGTATAATATTCCGCAGTATCGCACGATATTTCACATTTTCATGTGATATTTTGCAGTTTTGTGCGGCTTTAATGGCTTCAGTGATAAATGACGGGCCACTGTTGCAGAAATATGCCGACTGGCAAATTAATTTGAATGCGCCCGCGGGACATGGAAATGTATGATGTGGAAATGACAGTGGTAGATTAAGAATCGCATTAATCATTTGATTACTAGAGTCTATTTAGACTTAGTATAAATTTTCCATAGTCCCTTATCCTAAGGCAGATGTCCTACCTACGACGACCAAGGGAATGTTCTCGCTCAAGAAATGTACAACATTTATATACTGCCGGCGAGAACTCCCTCCATTAGCTTGTCGCGGAGTGACAAGAGCTATCAAAGATAATACTCGCTCTGCGATGCTCGGTTGGCGGTCAGAATGCGCACGCGTGCTTTTTTTGATCAGGATTGTATCCGCGAGCGAGTGGCGCGAGTAATCGCTCGTCATACTCGCTCATAAACTATCTCAAGTACACACTTATATCCAGCAGTTCGCCAACTAGTGTCTGGTTATTTTTTTCATGTCTTATGTGTTATGCATTTAACTGCTAGATGTTTACACCTAAGAAAATTATACTTCAAAATTTTCTTCTTTCAAATGTTTAATACTTGTAAATATACCTACAATGCGAAGAGTTGGCGTTGCCTTGCAGCCTAAGAAAGACTAGAAAGAATTCGATATGGCTATCAGGGCATAGCATAATTATCAGTGCACCCGCTCGGATAGGGGAGGAGCGGGTTCGAGTCCCTCGTCCGCGTGGATTTTTGTCTAGTAAAATTTCCTTTAGATTTAGTTTCTGGTTTCTAACTTTAATCGTTTCTCGTTTATCATCTGTGGTGGGACAAGTACCTAAGTTAAGAACTTGGTAAGTAATAGTTTTTATGGTTCCTTTCTGAAAGGGTGACTAACGGAATCCCATATCAACTTCAGCAGTCTGTGACATCACAGTCGACATTTGTTTATGTGTTCATGTTTTGGTAGCGTGTTCTACCTTAAAGAAAAACACAATTAAATAGTACCACCTTTTTGGTGAAGTTGCTTTTGTGAGTGAGTTAGATTCCAGGTATGCACCGTGTAGGGGAAGAAGTAGAGTTTGTCAGAGAGAGGATAGCTGGAGTTTCAGACACATTTTCGTGTCACGTCAGCTTTCTTCACAAGATAGCACTCTTTATTACTCTGTATATGAAAAAAATATGCACTTGACATAGAAAAGGAAAGCAGGGCATTGGTAGTGCCCCCGCACTACCAATGCCCAAACATGTTGGCACATAGGTTTGCACGCTTACAGCTGCTGTTTGTTAAATTGGCACTTTTTAAAGCATACTGTCAATTTTTTACGCATGCAGCCTATGGACCAACTTTACTAAAAGTGCCTACAATGCCCTTACAGGTATGTATATACATAGACATTTATAAGACATATTCAGGGTTCTGTTTCGACTTCCACGGTACTGTAGTGCATCTGGGAAGTTTGCGGACGCAAGCACGGACAACTTTTATGCTATAATGCGTAAAAAATTCGCGTCACTGGTGTATCGGCTGCGGGGAGGTTGTAACAGAGACCTGAGTATGTTAGGAAGTAGAATGGACTCCCCTCTGCTCGGTCAGTTCATCAAACTACATGTTTGGTGACCAGGCCGAGGGGAGGGTGCAGTAGAATTAATAAATTTTAATTATTTTATTTTCAATTATTTAATTTAACTATTTATTTATGGAATGATGATTAAAATTGTAATGAAATACTAACATAGGTCAATAAAATTGTTATAAACATATATGAGACCATGACTTGAAATAAAAGTTTTTTTTCTATTTTTTTTTTTCTTTATAACCCTCTTTTTTTCTCTGATTAAGTTCCAGTTTCAGTAATTACTTATTATCTACCAGGTACATATTTCAAAACGTATTCCTTCCAGCTAACGTTATATCATAACTAAAATGTGCTGCGTAACATTTATTGCCACTCATAATGGCTCTATTAAAAGCCGTTTACATAATTTCTGAATCTATAGGAATGCTCATAGATCTGTGTGGACATAATGTGTTATTTATTAGCGCTTAAACCATCACCACTTATATTTGATTGCCTTCCCTATGATTAATCTATTTTTTTTCAGTACACAATACAGACATTGGCACCATTCATTAGTATCATATATGAAGAGATTTGACATCACTTGGGAAAACGAAGATGTTGTTCAGAAATAATAGTGCGTGAAACCAGAAAAAGATGAGGAGAATGATATCGGTGCTACGACCGCAGTTCAAACTTTAAGAGAAAATTTTAAAGAAATCAATATAATGACTGTTGCTTCCAGTACGTTTATGAAAATTTAATGTATTTTAGAAAAATTTAACATTATTTCCTCTAAATAGTGATAAGCACTGGCTTAATAAAAATAAATTAGCAGTGTCAATTACAAGGCTCCACAAAGTCAATTCATTTAAAGCTGTTTTTGTACGCTTCTACAATTAAGTCCATAGCAATATCCAAAAATACCATTAAAAGAGTTCTTATTAATAAAACCTATTATAAAGTGTCTGATAATATTTCAGACATTAATGTCTGGGTTTAAACTGTTCCAAACATTCCGGCAAGCTTTTTCTATATTAAGGAAATGTTTGTGCATTTACACCGTAACAATATATTTTTTTGTAAATATTGTTACATAATTATTTAACGCTGTGAAGTTTTTTTCGCCAATTTTTCTCCACAGCAAAAAAAAAATGCCCTTAACTGGTGGTAGGGAAAAAAATATGGACGATTAAAAAAGAGTTGTATTTTGCATCCAATTTGAATAAAGATATTTTGACTTTTGGCTTTTGTTCACTGGTTTCCGAATTAAACAAGAACTTCAGATAAAAAATACTTTGTTCATACCTATTTGATTCGACACAACCGCAGGTTTAACAAACTTTGAACTGTTATACTTTTTAAATGAAAATAAAGTTTATAGAAAAATATAATTCCAAATTTATAAACTGCAACTGACATCAGAGTTGCTTTTCAATAACAACATTATTGACTTTTTTCCAAACAACACTTGAGTTGGCAATTGGTAAATGCACAAACGCTAGCAGAGAAATGCCATGGAAAGAAATATTCGTGAACATTTACAGATTATCGATTTACCTAACGGTCGATAATATCGCACGCGCGTGTGCATACCAAGGTCTTTATGCTTTTGTGAAAAACAAAATAGCATCTGGAACATCTGCTGTTCGCTGTACCCAACTATGACGACTGTCATGATACTACATGGCTCTAAGCGATACAAACGGAATGCTAAATTCACCTACGCGGTACGACAAACTTTATTTATTTGGAGATGCTGGATACCGCCGAGGATTTTCGACATAACGCAAAGACAACAAAGTGGCATTTCGTTCGTACGTTAAGTAAGAATTTTAGTGCAACGTGTAAGACGCCCAAGGGCATAACGAATATGCCTTAACGTAAAGAGTACATTTGTTTCTCGGGACGGTTCTTTTGCAAGTAAATGTCTGTTGTATATCGTGAACATCCAATTTGCATGTATCAGTGAATATGGTTGTGGTTTAAAAATTGGGCCCTTTTTACCAATGTTAGTACTTATACAGCTATAATGTGATCTGCATATAATAATACAGCATTACATTTTTTAAGAAAGTACTGTATGGCACAGTGAATTTCCAGCATGATTTGGAGTGCTCGTACAGTTATTAAGAAAAAAAGAAAGAAGAAAAAAAGTATTTAATAGCCATACACGCAAGTACATATGTATTATAAATAAAAAAAGGGGCGAAAAACAATAAAATTAAAACAAAACGGAGAAATATAAAGGAGAAAGAAGAACGGCCAAACAGGAACCTGCCTCAGCTTAATTCTGTTATCGTGGGAACGAGGCTCGTTCAATCTATGTATGTATATATGTAACAGTGTACATTATACTAATATTATAAAGAGGAAAGACTTGTATGTAAGTCGATATTCGACCTGTTTTCAGCAGATTTGCTCTGTCTGTCAGTCGGTCGTAATTTGTCAAGGAGTCAAAAGTCTGTCAATCTGTCGTTATTCATCAAGGTTCAAAAAGTCTGTCAGCCTGTTGTGATTCGTCAAAGAGTCAAAAAGTCTGTATGTCTTAACTTCCAAAATAGGCAAAATCTGTATTCAATTATTCATTTCCTTTTTTTGGATGCTGATTCATTATGTTTCCATAGTATTTAATACACCTGTGTGAAGCCAGGACGGGCCGCTAGTTTATCAATATACCTTTTGGGTACAGATATGAAACAACCTTTTGTTAAGAGGCTACCACAATCTCAAGAATCGTATCTTGATACACTAGTGCCGATGTTAAGAAACCTTTTTTGCAAAAACATACCTATGACTCAGTCATTAGATTAACTAATAAAGACATTATTATTTCCTTTCTTTATGCTGGTTTGCCAAATGCAGTATAACCAATTAGATTACCTGAAAAACTGAAACCTACCTATTCTCATTTCTTTAAATATGTAATGTAGACACAAAGTATCTAAAGCCAATATACTTTTGAAGAATTCGGTAGGACCTTTACCAATTCCACTGTTCAACGGGTCTACCAAACAATAAACATGAATAGGCGCTATGCTTATAGTTCGAAACCGTATTGATACGTTGATATTATAGAAATGCGGCCATTCTGTGTATTTTGCGTAATAAAAGCTGGACCGCATGATGTATTATTCATCCCGAGGTCAAGCCGAATATATATGGACACAAAATAAAAACACAATATTCACTGAGTGACGGATTGCATATTTTTTGCATACGATAATATCTACTCGTACATCCAAATGTCTGCTTATATTGTGGAGGTTCAAAATGTTCAAATATTTATATCTTCTCTTTAGTGTGGCATATCCTTTTGTTTTATTTTGGTCTCATCTTTTGTTCTTTGTTT
Source organism: Chilo suppressalis (assembly GCA_902850365.2). Lineage (NCBI taxonomy): Eukaryota > Metazoa > Arthropoda > Insecta > Lepidoptera > Crambidae > Chilo > Chilo suppressalis. Next base: position 41,139,068 of record OU963894.1, read on the forward strand.
ATTTTGGTGTTATATACGAATTTGTTTTATGATATACTGTCCCACCCTTGCTTCGCTTCAGGGTAAAGCTATAAAACAGCTATATTATATATATATATATATATATATATATATATAGGCTAATTGGTAGTATAACATTTTTTATAATATTTCCAACACTCACACCAATTAGCCTAGCCCCAAAGAAAGTACTATAAGGCTTGTGTTATGGGATACTAGGGTAACGGATAGAATACATACTGTACATACATAAGTATATTTATATAGAATTACATATTAAACATCCATGACTGAAGTACAAATGCTCGTATTCATCACACAAACATCTGCCCCCACCGGGATTCGAACCCGGGTCCTTTCAAGTAGGCCACGGAGGTCGTCAAATATACACAATGACTTTCTTCATATAATTATCAACCTATACTTATAAATCCTTATCTACGCGACAATTTTTTCTTGAAATGGGTTCAAGAAAAAATTCCTTTTCGTAGTTAAGGATTTGTTGTACCGAATGCAGCATTGTTTTGCTGTTCCGATTTGGAAAAATCTTTTTGTATTGGATAGTGCATTTATCAAGGAACGCTATAGGCAATATTACATCACGCTACGGCCAGTAGGAGTGGAGCATCGATAAAAAATGTTGCAATAACGGGTAAAAATATTCCGCTTCCGCTGTGTACGCTGGGTAAATGGTTAAAGTTCCACAAAAATCATGTATAACGAAATTCTTCCCCTTTAAAAGTTAAAAAAAGTCCGCGTCAGCAAAGCTTTTAAGTTGGACTCACTATAACCTGTTCCTCAAATTAACGTGGGTGAAACTGCAGGGAACCTCTAGTTGTGACATATATCTGTAATAGACATATGGTACCGCGGGCTTTTTTGCGAATATTGATGTCCTGAACTTTAGCACGTCACTTTGCTCTATTGTCAATGACTTCCGCAGCTTACGCGATCTAATATAAGTTATTTCCGGGATTGTTACCATGTACCTTGTTTTTAGCGAGTTTCCGATATTTCGGCACTGTTGCAAGCGCCATGATCACGGAGTTACTGAAGTAATTGCGGGTAGGCTGTTATTGGCAGACATATCGGTACCCTCCGACGAGGCCTTTATTGCGTTCGATACCCGTACCACTGTTCACCTTCTCACTATTCACTCGAAACTATTCTCGACACGCAACACTTACAGTATCGGATCGCAATACGACACTTTTTTGATTATTCCAGACACTCGAAAATTTAAACCCGTCCTCACGATTGAAATTTTTATGTTTTAATGACATCTCGAAGGAATATGCCAAGCTGTTGCATCATTGTTTATCGACGAATTTCTTCATATATCAGGGTCAGTACTACCTCCAAATAGATGGGGTCGCAATGGGCAGTCCCGTGGCTCCAGTGGTTGCCAATATATGGATGGAGCATTTTGAAGAAAAAAGCATTGAATTTTTTATGTTTTGTTATTTCAATCGCTTCCCTGACCAATCTTGGTATGTAGTGGCGTTCTGTCGAGATAATCTGTGGGTTATGAAACTCAATCCAGTGGTTAGGACCAGAATCAATCAAATGTTCCGCGATGGCTGATTTCTGCGTATCGTTGTTCTTGATTGCTTTTATGTGTTCCCTCATTCGGCATGATACTGTTCGCTTTGTTTGGCCAATGTACGAACTGCCACAGCTGCAATCGATCTTATAGACAAGAGGTTTCTCCAAGGGGAAGTTGTCTTTAGGACACCGTAGGTATTGTGAAACCTTTCGCACAGGAGTGAAGACAGTGTTTAGTGAGTACTTATTCAGTATGTTTGAGATCTTGTCAGTCACTCCTTTGACGTATGGCAAATAAACAGGTTGTCTGTCTACTCTGTGTCTCTGGTGTCTTAGTTTGTGTCTAGATGGAAAATGTCCCTGGTATCCATTACTCTGTAAGACTCGTCGTACATGCTCCAACTCTTCTTGAAGATGTTCCTCATCACACAGGTCATATGCACGGTTCGTCAGTGAAGTCACTACAGAGTTAAGATGTTTAGGATGATGATGCGAGGAGGCGTTGAGATAGCGGCCAATACGTGTAGATTTGCGGTAAATGGAATGACCAAGCGAACCGTCATTCCTCACCCGAATCTTCACGTCCAGAAAGGCCACACTTCTTTCTTCTTCCATCTCATAGGTAAAGTTGATTTTAGAATGGATACCATTTAAATTTGCCAAGTGAGACTCGACATCATGTTTGTTACCTCTTAATATACAGAATACGTCATCGACATACCTCTTCCATAGTTTTATTTCTGTGGGTGCGGTGATAAATGCTTTTTCTTCAAAATGCTCCATCCATATATTGGCAACCACTGGAGCCACGGGACTGCCCATTGCGACCCCATCTATTTGGAGGTAGTACTGACCCTGATATATGAAGAAATTCGTCGACAAATAATGATGCAACAGCTTGGCATATTCCTTCGGGATGTCATTAAAACATAAAAATTTCAATCGTGAGGACGGGTTTAAATTGTCGTGTGTCTGGAATCCTGTGGTTCGTATGTGTAAAACCGGAAATAATCCAAAAAGTGTCGTGTCGCGATCCGATACTGTAAGTGTTGTGTGTCCAGAACAGTTTCGAGTGAATAGTGAGAAGGTGAACAGTGGTACGGGTATCGAACGCAATAAAAGACTTCGTCGGAGGGTAGACCGATATGTCTGCCAATAACAGCCTACCCGCAATTACTTCATTTACTCCGTGATCATGGCGCTTGCAACAGTGCCGAAATATCGGAAACTCGCTAAAAACAAGGTACATGGTAACAATCCCGTAAATAACTTATATTACTATAATGTTAGTGACCATGAAAGTTTAAAACAATATACGCGATCTAAGGTTATTTTTTGGTATTTTTTATACACATTGGGTTATAGTTTCAAAGTTTTCATACGGAAACCTAACTTTTTGTAAATACTCTATAGTCTATGTTCATCAGTAATAATGTCGGATTCTTAAAAATGTGTTTTTTTTTTTCAAATCGGTTCAGTAGATTTAACCTTTTCAATACAAACAAACAAACAATCAAATCATTCCTCTTTATAATATAAGTATCTTATTATTATAGATCATTCTTGATGTTCTGATCTTTTCATGATTTTGTTTATTGCAAAATTAAATGTATGGCGTTATCTGCCTAGCCGCAAGTGGTTTATTACCATTTGCGGCCTTAACTAAATTAATATACAGGTAGGTATTTCAAGAGTCAACTTCAACTTTTCCTACTCACTATAGAATCATGTTATTCGGCTACTATAATAAGGGTATATTATTCAGGAAAGCGTAGAAAACGGCTCTCTTTATTTTATTTTGTTTTTCCTTTTCGTGGTTTCAATTATTATATTAACTATAAAAACTTCAAAAGCTAATCTATCGTCAACATTGTTTAAAATAACTTTGGATCTAGTTAGTTTTCGAAGTTTAAAATGTGAATTCATTAAATATAAAATCTCTGAAAGGGCGCGATGTTCTATTTTTACTGAATAAATATAACCTGAAGAAAATATTACTAGAAAAAAATCCACGCGGAGCAGGCAACAGACGGGGAATGAACCCGCACCCTTCGCTATCCGGACGAATGCACTGACTATTATACTACCGCAGCCCTGATGTCCGTGTTGAATTCTTTATAGCCTTTCTAAGCCGTAAGACAGCGCCATCTCTTCGCATTGTAGCTAATCCACAATGTCAAATGAATATCTTTACTATAGTATTAAACATTTGAAAGAAGAAAAAGTCATTATAGTTGTAATTTTTATTTTTTAAGCATGTAACTGCTCGATGTTTAATTCTAAAGAAAATATAACTAAAAAAAACACATGGTCCAGGCAGCAACTGGGACTAGTAAACTTCAGAAATAATATATATATATTGTCAGTCTAATGTTTTATGCTCTTTATCGTCTACAATGTTCACATGAAACTAATGATGACGCAAAATGTGTAATGCCTTCATTATTATTCAATTTAATTCACTGCAAAATTAACTTGTTAGATGATAGATGAGGCTTTAACAATAGCTTTTGACTTCTGAATTTTAGATCCAAATTTAGTAATGATGCGGTTGAGCTTTAAATATTAGGCGTTTGAAATACTCCATTTGTAGATATTTCATTTGTATAGAGCAATTGCGGGTTTTGTGAATATGACCCCAGTTCGTGCCGTGCTTTCAATTGTCGGTCTTTGGTTATTAGTTTAACCAAATAAAACACATATTAAAATATGAATTTATAAATGATTCCAAATACTTAATATAATAAAAAAAAATACGTATTAATTTAAATTATTATCAAACATTGAAAATTGATTAGTTTAACTTAACATATTACTCGAAGGTACGGCTTCTTTTCAAGTCCAAGGAAATAGTCTTGTGACTATTTATTTATGGCGCTTATTTCTTAAAAAGCTTAATAGATCAAACAACTATTATGGCAGCGGCGAATTTATTCAAAATGCTTTTCACAGCTTAAGTGTCTCGTTGTAAACGGCCCGGGGCGGCAGCACGATGCAAATTTGCTAACACTTGAAGCGGTATTTGTAAAGGAAAACGGTTTTGACTTCGAATACAGACTGAAATTGGCCGCTTCCTTGTTTATATCCTTTGATCGATATGTGAAAATAAAATATATCGTTATTAGTAAGGATGTAATTTTAAATAATAAGATATAGAAAGAGATAATGTGGTTGACATACACTTACGTAGTTGCAATATGAAAATAAACACAACTATTATAAATGGTCTAACCCTAATTGCACTTATTATTAACCTTTTCTCTTAAGTTGGAAAGAGGTGAGACCTACTGGTTCGAAGTCTGCGCGAATTTTTTTTTGCCAACTTTAGTTATGAAGCGGACTTTTACCACAAATCATTTCTCCGGTTTGTGTTTCTAGGCATTCCTCTGAACATTTTAACTAGAATGGGTGTGTGGACATCTAGCTTTTTTCAAAAGCTTTGTTTAATCTGATTTGCCTTCCTGCTCTTCTCCATTCATGACTTTTACACCTGGAGAGGCAGTTGTTATAAACAGCCCTTAGGTGGCTTCAGATGCTACTGCTGATCCAGGGAAGTGTGTTGAGGTTGAGAGCTCCGATATCTCCTCCGCTATTTTAGTAAACGTTCCGTCAGGTTTCTTTAGTAGTCCCAGTTGATACGTAGGCGATTAAGCAAATTCTTTATAAATTCTTACTTGATGATCTCCTCACAGAACTTTCACCATTAAAGTCTCTTCGCCTTTTGTTTTTCTTTATTGCAGGTTGTTAGAGCCTTTGGGTATCGTTGCCAATCATTGTTAAATAGCTTACGTGTTTCTTTTCTCAATGCACTCAACTTGGAATTCCACCATTGTAATTTGTTAGTTCTATAAAACAGTTTGTAAGTATTTATTTATATTTGCGAGGCCATTAAGGAGCTCATGGGATTTGGTCCGGTGTTATTCTGTTCAGGATAGCGTTTGATATAGCAGTAGGTATAGAAGGATCATCATTATCAACCTATTGATGTCCACAGTGCTGGGGCATAGGCCTTCCCTTTGGATGGAATAGCGAGATTGGGCCATAACCTACTACGTGGGCCCAGTGCGGATTGGCGGGTGATACGACTGCAGATGCAGCCGGGGTCAACCGCTTAATGTGCCTTCCGAAGCACGGAGGAACTCGTGATAGAAGATTTTTGGTCACCCCTCTGTTGTGGTGATTATAATGTTTTCTAATTTCTATAGTATGAATATATTTTATGTGGGTAAGAAAATAATAAAGGAGTCAGTCTTGATCTAAACAGTGTTTCATTCACAACATGGTGACAGTGGTCTTATAAAAAATTGTTTAAAATAGTAATAATTTGTGTCTTGGTTGGTGATTGATATTTAAAATATTAATAAATACAAAAAAAAAAAACATGGAACATGCACGACCGCCCTCGGAATTATGTCTTCAAGGTGGGCCAGCGAATCGGGCCGACGCGTGGCGCAAATGGTACAAGCAATTCGTCGTGTTTTTAAAGGCATCTGGTGTTCATAAGGAAAAGACAGACGTGCAAGCCAGTCTACTCATTAATTTAATAGGTTCTGAAGGTTATGACATTTTTACTACATTTAAATTTGAAAAGCCAGAAGATCATGAAAATTTTGATTTGCTGATAAATAAATTCAATGAACACTTCGGTACAAAACAAAACACGACAATGACTCGCTTCAAATTCTTCACTAGAAATCAAGAGAGCGGTGAATCTATCGATGAATACGTCACGGCTCTGAAGATACTTACGCAACAATGTCAATTCGAACATCTCGAAGAAGGCTTAATACGCGATCGCATAGTGTGCGGAATAAACGACACTAATCTTCGTGATCGGTTACTCATAGCGGATGATCTTACTTTGGCAAAGGCAGTAAAAATATGTCAAGCAGGCGAAATGTCCGTGGAAGAAAAACGACAGCTCGAAGCAACCAAGACTGGTAGTAGCTACAGTGGCATGTCATCGTTAGCGGCAGTGGATGCCGTATATGGTGGCGCAGGCGGAGCGTGGCGAGTGCGTGGCGGTGCAGCGCGGGTGGAGCAGGCCCGTTGGGGCCGTGGTCGAGCCCGCCACCTGCAGCCCTCGACTTCTGGAGTCGATGGTGGTGCGCGTACATACTCGAGGGGACTGCAACGCGACGCCGGGAGGCCGTGGTGTAAAGGGTGTCAGAAGCCACAGTGTGATGGTGGTTATCGTTGTCCAGCTAAAAATGCCCTGTGTTTTTTGTGTAGTGAAAAGGGTCACTTCAAAAGTGCATGTCCCAGGTTGAAGAGTAAAGTTTTCCAAATACAGGAGCAGTATCATAGTGATGATCAAGATATGTATTACGTGTCGATGGTTAACAACGTTCGAAGTAATAAGGACTCTAAATGGTATGAAACCTTAACACTATCTTCTAGTAATAAAAAGGAAATATTTAAATTAGACACTGGTTCAGATTTAAATGTCATGTCTCGAACCAAGTTTCAGAAATTAGGTTTTAAATTATCTATTTTAGAATATGATAATACGAGAGCTCAGTCTTTTTGTGGCAACTTATTTCAATTGTTGGTTCATGTTATATAGATTGTATATATAAAAGTCAAAAGTATATTTTACGATTTATTATTTCTGAGCATGAATGTCAAAGTGTACTTGTAGTCCAAGATTTTTAGATGTCCGCTCTGCATAAAATCCTTCTACGTTATTTTTCGATTGGATTATGTCGGAGGATGCCCCCCAAGTATAAAACCGAGTTTCTGTCGCCCGAAACTGCGAGCGTTAGCCGCCATCTTGGAAACCGTTTTTTTGCATATATCTTGGAAACGGTAAGTTTTACGGTAAAAACCGAAGAGATCTTTTTTGTAGAGAACAAAATTTTCCATCTTTTTTATACCAAACTTTTCCCCCTGTTGTTGATATTTTCCGATATATTGAAGTAAAAAAACCAAATTTTTTGTTTTTGTAAAGTAACTCAATAATTTTTGGAGATACGAAAAAAATGTTTGAATTAAAGTTGGAGCATGAAATTTTCTACAAATTTTGTATAAAACTTTTTCTTGCAAAATGATTAGTTGCTGAGTTCTAGCGCAATAAAAGATCATGAAAATCAGCGGTAAGTGGCAATACGTTACTCTCGCATGCAAACAAAAAGTATAAGTAAATTCGATGTCTCCGCGTAAAGTATTGTTTTACAGAAGGTAAGTAATTTAAGTCGGAACGCCGTTAAAATGAAAAAAAAAATCGTAAAATTAAAAAAAAAAAAAATCTTCCGGTTGTAAACAACGAAAAATTTAAATAAAACTAGTTTTTACGGGTTAATGCACGAAACTTTATTTATTTATTGACGTTTCGCAGCCTTTTCAGGTCTGCATCGTCAGAATAATGATTTTTTATTTAAAATTGTCGAGCGAAAACGAAAAATTTTATAAATCTAACATCGACAAATAAAATTTATCAAATGTAATTTATTAAATTAATATTCTGCGATCCTGATTTGTAAACAGCGACTTATATCGCGCAAATGATAATGAATTTGGATACATGAATAAATTTTCATTCCTTTTTCCAATAATTCGTTAAAATATTTTTATTGTGCAAAATTTCCTTTTTAATCTTTCATTTCCCTCCTTTTCACGATAAATAAAATCGTTACCGTCTTCATGATAAAATTTTTCGATTATACTTTTTTGTTTGCATGCCAGAGTAACGTATTACCGCTCATCGCTGATTTTCGATTCCTGGTGACAATTTTTATTCAGCTGGAACTCAGCAACTAATCATTTTGCAAGAAAAAGTTTTATACAAAATTTGTAGAAAATTTTATGCTCTCCAACTTTAATTCAAACATTTTTTTTGTATCTCCAAAAATTATTGAGGAGATACTTTACAAAAACAAAAAAATTGGTTTTTTTACTTCAATATATCGGTAAATATCAACAATAGGGGGAAAAGTTTGGTATACAAAAGATGGGAAATTTTGTTCTTTACAAAAAAGATCTCTTCGGTTTTTAACGTAAAACTTACCGTTTCCGAGATATATGCAAAAAAACGGTTTCCAAGATGGCGGCTAACGCTCGCGGTTTCGGGCGACAGAAACTCGGTTTTATACTTAGGGGGCACCCTCTGATATAATCCAATCAAAAATCACGTAGAAGGATTTTATGCAGAGCGGACCGATTTTTGGTGCTAAAATTCCTGGACTATTGGTAAATACGCATGTGAGGAGTTGGGAATAATAAAAAGGATATTTTCTATAAATTTAGACCAATATGAAAATTTATTTCGGGGATTAGGAAAATTGCCAGGGAAATATAATATTTTAATTTGCCGAGATGCGCAGCCGTCGGTCTGTCTCGTTAGAAAAATACCTATAGGCGTGCGAGATAAATTACACAACGAATTAAATCGTATGGAGAGTTTAGGCGTAATAAGAAAAGTCACCCACCCTACTTCATGGGTGAATGCTATAGTAGTTGCGGCCAAGAAAGATGGGAGTATTCGTGTGTACCTTGATCCGCGCCCATTGAATCGTGTAGTGCGTCGCGCACACTATCCGTTGCCGACATTAACCGATATTGCAACTAAGTTAGAAGGAGCGCAGTATTTTAATAAGCTAGATGCTCGCTCTGGCTTTTGGATGGTAGAGCTTAATGATGAGAGTGCCGACCTATGTACTTTCGGAACCCCGTTTGGAAGATACCAATTTTTACGTCTTCCTTACGGTATAAATTGCGCATCGGAGGTTTTTCATGCCAAGGTCCGCCAAATACTAGAAGGTCTCGAAGGTGTAGAGTCATTCGTAGATGATATTTTGGTTTGGGCCCCCACACTCTCCCTCCACAACGAACGGTTGAGACTAGTACTAGATAGGGCACGTCAAGCTGGAATAAAATTTAATAAAGATAAGTGCGAGTTTTGTATAAGGAGTGTGACTTATATAGGTCACACCTTCAGCGGAAATGGTATGCAGATAGATAATATAAAATTAAAAGCTGTTCGTGACATGCCATTACCACACGACAGACCCTCCTTAGAGCGCTTTTTAGGTATGGTTAATTATTTATCAAAATTCATACCTCATTATTCGGAATTAGCATTACCACTTCGTTCGCTTTTAAAGAAAGACACAATTTGGTATTGGGATGAAACACACGATCAAGCAGTACGAAATTTAAAAGACTCAGTGTGCGACGCGCCCGTTTTGGCGTTGTATTCTGCTAACGAACCGGTTTTAGTATCACAGGACGCCAGCTCGCGCGCGCTCGGCGCGGTGCTCCTGCAGGCTGGCCGGCCAGTCGAGTTTGCTTCAGCTACGCTAACAGACGCACAGTGTAGATACGCTCAAATTGAAAAGGAGCTCCTTGCCATTGTGTATGCGTTGGAACGTTTCCACCAGTACGTATATGGTAGGAAAGACGTTACCGTGGAAACCGACCATAAACCATTAGAGGCGTTATTTAAAAAATCATTGGATTCTGTTCCTGCGCGATTGCAACGTATGATGTTACGTATTCAATGTTACGATTTTTGTGTTGTTTATAAGCCGGGTAAATTTATGTATGTGGCAGATGCATTGTCACGGGCTCCACTGCCCGATAAGATGAAAGAAAAAAATTGTGACGAGATTATTGAACAATCTTGTTTTTTACTAGAAAATGTCAGATTTCGCGATGCGAAACTTAACATAATAAAAGAGGCAGTTCGTAAAGATATTGAATGTCAGTTAATAATAGGATATATAAAGAACGGATGGCCAGACAATAAATATAAAGTTAATGAAAAAGTGCGTAGACAGTGGTCATATAGGGAGTCTTTTGAATTTGTAGGAGACCTAATTTTCAAGGACAATTTAGTTTATATACCACAAGAAATAAGAACTGAAATGGTAAGTCGAGTTCACGATGGCCATTTGGGTATAGATAGGTGCAAACGTCATGCACGTGAAGTTATGTTTTGGCCCGGGATGTCGCGGGACATCGAGCAGGCTGTGCGCCGCTGCGCCATCTGTACAGAGTGCGCGCCGCGCCCCGTGCGTCAACCGCTACATCTTCATGTTATTCCCAATGTACCTTGGGCGAAAGTAGGCTCCGATATATTTCAGTATAATAAAAACTATTATCTCATACTAGTTGATTATTTTTCTAACTACAATGAAGTGAATCCGTTGAAAGCTATAAACAGTAAATCGGTAATAGTAGCTATGAAAGACCAATTTGCGAGACACGGCATACCCAAGGAATTGATTACTGATAACGGACCAGCATATGCGTCGAAAGAATTTAAGGAATTCAGTAAACAGTGGTGTTTTCATCATATAACCACATCTCCAAACTATCCCCAATCTAACGGTAGAAGTGAAAAAGCCGTACACATTATAAAAAATATGCTAATTAAGTCAATTTCTTCAGGTACCGATTTTTATCTAGGTTTGCTTAACTTGAGATCAACGCCAAGGGATGGTATCCGATCACCGTCACAACTGCTTATGGGGCGTAGGCTCAATACTAGGCTGCCATCACACGAAAATAAATTGTTGCCTAGCCATGACAACACCGTGGATTACGAGTCTACACTGCACAAACAAGTAATGACTAAGAAATATTACGATAAACGATCAAGATCGTTACCCGAGCTGGTACCGGGACAACGGGCGGTGATGGTAGATGATAGGGATCGGAAGAGGGTGTGTGTGCAGTCGCGGGCACTGCAACCTCGTTCATACTTTGTTGTAGACGCGACGGGGAGACGGTACCGACGAAATAGGCAGCACCTAATTAGGGATCATTCAGTGACGCGTCTAAACACAGGTGATAAAATTGTTAAGGAAGAAAATGTAAATCGGCATGTAGAACAACAGTCAAATACTGACAGAGATAATGTGCAGGAAAACAAACCTTTTAACATGCATGAAAGTGAAGTAGAAATTCCATCCATAGGCGCAAGTACTGATACAGAAAAGATACAAAGACCGGCAGCTGCGGCAGCTCGCGTAAATATAAATAAGTTTTTTAATAAATAAATAATATAACATATAAGCGATATTAAGTTTTTTTTTCTCCATCAAACCAAAAGAATCTGTTAAAAGTCATGAATTCACACATCTTTCAATGAATTTGATCTACATTCTAATTTGTATAACTCACTCCAATTAGGTATTGTTACCAAAGACCAAGAAATATCTGTTAAGTATATTGAATTTGATTCCTTATTCAGAGCATAAGAACAACAATAATATTAAGAAGGAATGTTAGCATGTTTTAATGTAATATATATATATATATATATATATATATATATATATATATATATAGAGATACCAACACGGTCAATGTTGATCTTTCGAGACGTACGATCAGTTAATTGTTGATCCGAAAACAAATGTTGATCCGGAGGCTTTATGTTGATCCATTACGCTATTTCTCATACTGATGTGGCTCCGATCGGATCAACATTTGGTATTTTTGTCACGTGACTTGGCTGCAAATTACTCTTGTCAAATGTGGCTCCAATATACAAATCCGCTCCGATAAATGTTGATCCGATTCAAACGGACCAATCAGGATAAAGCACTTTATTACTTCCACCGTGATTGGCCGATGGAGGTCAATACAACGTTGCCGTTCCGCTTACTACAGTAGTTGGTCCATTGAGAATCGAAAATTTAACTTTTAATCTAATATATAAAATTCTCGTGTCACGGTGTGCGTAATTGAACTACTCCGAAACCGCTCCACCGATTTTCGTGACATTTTATATGCATATTCAGTAGGTCTGAAAATCGGACAACATCTTTTTTTCATTCCCATAAATGTCAAGAGTTTTTTAAGGTCCATCCTTAAATATTTTTTTTGTTTTTATTTTTTTATGATACTGCATACAAAAACACATACAACAAAAAATATGTGGATTTTCGTGAAATTTTATATGCATATTCAGTAGGTCTGAGAATCGGTCAAAATCTATTTTTCAACCCTCTAAATGTTAAGGGTGGTCCACTCTTAAATATACACACATCAAAAGTGTCTAGGGATCAAGCATTTTTATGCGGATTTCTTGAGATTGAGATGTGGCTTTGTAATAAATTTATGATTTTATAAATTTATATGGATCCTTTTTGGTGCATTTCATAATTTGAATCAGGAACTGTGAATCAAATTCGAGTAAAAGATGAAAATCAGCTGTCAATATTTTCCCTATAAAAACATACAACGCATTGAAGACATTATTAGTGCTACTGTTTCCCTACTACTGATTAAAACCAACGTTATTATGGAGCGGCGACGTCATTTAAGCAGGGAAGAAATGCTCAGAGCCGTGGGAATGATAGAAGCTGGTTCCCGGCAACGTACTGTGGCTTTAGCTCTGAATACAAGTCAGAGTGTTATCTGTCGACTTTGGACACGATACCGAAGCACTGGTACCGTGGCTGAGCGCCATGGAGGACGGTATCGCTGCACCACACGGAGACAAGACCGATACATTCAAATCTTAACTCGAAGAGCTCCAACAATAACCGCCATGATGTTAGCCGTGAGGCTTCATCCCTCTTCAGGGAACTTAATTAGCGACCAAACAGTCAGAAACCGCTTGCATGAAGTGAACCTTCATTCCCGAAGATCGCTACGGGTACCACCTATAGCAATGCACAATCGTAGGATTCGATATCAATGGGCTCTTGAACACAGAAATTGGGCAGAAGAACAATGGCGTTTCGTGTGCTTTTCTGATGAGTCTCGTTTTGGTATGAGACCGGATACAAGACGTATACGACACTGGAGAACCCCTGGACGCCAACAGCGATTAAAATCCTGCCAGGAAGTCCATCCTTATAGTGGTGGAACCATCATGGTATGGGCGGGTATTTGGATCGGCGGAAGAACTGAGTTGATTTGGATCAGAGGCAACCTCAACGCTCAAATTTATGCTGAGACGATTGTATCAGACGTCATCGTTCCTCTACAAGTGCAAATCGGTCCCTTATTTCAGTTAATGCATGATAATGCACGACCGCACACCGCAAGAGTTGTAAGACAGACTCTCGCCGCAGCTAACATCAATGTCCTGCCCTGGCCTGCTCAGTCGCCAGACTTGAACCCGATTGAGCATGCATGGGATATGCTACAGAGAAGAGCTCTGCCGAATATGGAGGGTATCCAGTCGCAAGAAGACCTTTTTTTGTTGTTGCAACGAACATGGGCGGCCATTCCACAGCGTGATTTGGATGAACTCATTTTGAGTATGCCAAACCGATGTTCTTGTGTTGTTAGTGTTCGCGGTAGAAATACGGATTATTAATTGTTTAAGTTACCCAATAAAATTTTAGAGAAAACTGTTATTTCAGTCTTTTTTTCGAACTTTTGTGTTAGTGGTTCAAATGTCAAAAATCCCTTTATTAGGAAAATGGCAAATTTCTTTATTAATGCAAAGGTGACTTGGTTTATCGTTACTGTGACAAACGAAAACACTTTATTTGATGAATCCTTAAAGAAAATTTTAATTAATATCAATCAGGAGAAAAGTTATTGCAAAAATATATGTTGATCCCTAGACACTTTTGATGTGTGTATTTTTTGTTTTTGGACATCTTTTTTATTTTTATATTTTTATGATACATCATACAAAAATACATACAACCCTAAATTTTCTCCCTTTTACCACCAACCCCTTTTTTATGGCAGTACGATATTCGCTGGGACAGCTAGTTTTAATATAAGAACGCTTTCGTTTGAATTGAGTTTAAATGCGGTCAGTTATTACATGAGTAGGATTTGACTGACGAAGAGACAGGACGCCATGGAATGCCTCAGAGGGAAGATAAAGGCTCCCGGCCCAACCAGCGTCCGAAGAAGGCTGTCCACCGTAGACGCGATACTCAGACTAAAGCGGCTGTCCCAACAGACATTTAGCAGAAGGGAGGTTGTCATAGCGATATCGCTTGAGATAGCAAACGCATTTAGCACCCTTCCCTACAGCTGTATTAGGAAGTCCCTCTACCACCATCGGCTCCCCACATATTTGATGGTCATAATGGAGCACTATCTCCAAGACAGAGAAGTGTTCTATACAGATTCTATTCGGCGCGCAGTTGTTCGCAATACGACGTACGTGGTTCCACAGGGGTCGGTCCTCGGACCACTCCTGTGGAACGTGGGTTTTGATTGGGCGATTCGCGGAGATTTGCTGCCCCATAAAGGGGTTATCTGCTATGCAGACGACACTCTGGTCACCATACGCGGCAATAATTATGCTGTCTGCATAATTATTGCCCCGTATGGTGACCAGTTTCGCCAGAGCAGGAGTAACATCCACATTCAAGTGGACGAGGTAACGGTTCCATTAAAACCCTCAATCAAGTACCTTGGGGCTCTGGCTTGATTCTTACTGGAAGGTAGTGAGCACTTCCGGCGCCTGGGCCCCAAGCTAGAGGGAGCGGCAGCTGCCCTAGGCAGACCTGTGCCCAACTTGGGAGGATCTAATGCCACCTGTCGAAGCCTATATGTGGGTGTCCTCCACAATATGGCCCTGTAGGGTGCGCCGTTCTGGGTGGACGCCCTTAACACAGAGAATAGAGCTATGCTGCGAACCGTGAGAACCGTGGCCAATTGCGCAGTTGATGGCTCTCGAATGATCGCCTGGCTGTAACATGTATCCTAGCCGCCAACCCGTCTTGGAAGCTTGATGCTTAGATCTTGACGGTTGTTTACAATGAGCGCGCCGACCCCAAGGAGCGAGGTGAACTACCCGCCATTGAGGCTCTGGTGAGGACAGGAAGAGATGCGTCCGGGCATAGCTGCTTTGGAAATTACCTGCACATGATGCGAAGGAAGGCGACCCCGTCGTGTCATGAGGGCGGCGCTACTGAGGACACTGCGCAGCTTACTCTAGAGGTGCGAAGCGTGTGGATCAGCGGTGTCACACCCTAACGACGACTCTCTGCCTAGCAAGTCAACGCTATGCTGAGCGGCGACAGGTCTTGGCGTGCCGTGGTCTCCTTTTGTGAGGACGTCATCTCGCAAAAGGAGGCAACGGAGAGAGCTCACGAGGTGAACGCTAGAGCTGACCTCTTGCGCCGTCGGAGCGAAAGAAGGAGAAGATGCCTGTATGCGCGGTACCCTCCATAGGTGGTTGGCACATCCTAAGTTCTCTCAATCCCTATGTATGACCGAATCGAGGTTGAGTGCGCCGTACGCGTGGCCTGCCCCGAGTGGTGCCTCCGCCGGCCCTCCACGACCCAACCTGACTCTGTGCTTCCCTGCGTCCCCGGCGCCCTGTGTCTCACGGTCCTCTCCGAGCGAGAGGGGTTCGAGCGGCTCGACGGTGCTGGGAACAGGAGACCTCGAGAACTTACCCCCCTTACAGGGAAGAATGAGCCAGTTAAGGTTGACCGACGCTGCATATGTCAAGTTACAGTGCTTCAAATTCATTGCTTCAGTTTCATTTATTGAATTTCATTTTCTGGTATAATTTTTTGGATGACCATTTTTCAGAATGTCCTAAATAAATCGATTTTCTACCGAATCTACTAAACTATACCGATTTTCTACTGAAATTACTACTAAATCATCAAAATCATAAATCATTTATTCAGTCTAGGCTGTTAGAAGCACTTGTGAAGGTCAAGAAGCTACGCCATCGGTTCGCAAAACTACGGCGGGAGACCTTGCACTTATAAGAACCGGCAAGAAACTCAGCAAGGGCTGTTTTTTTCTCCCTGTATTGTTATATACAGAATCGTCAAGTTGAAAAATTACTTCAAAGCTACTTCCTGAAGTCGCCTTTTTATTACATCATTTAGGATATAGTAACAATAAATTTTATAGTTAACTTTATATTTAGTATATAGGAAGCGGCATTAGATAGGCACCATATTACTGTTATGAAAAAATACTAATACCCATCAAATTACAAGAAACACTATGTCCATGCATTACGATCATTTCGATAATCATCAACTTCATAATAGCCCTCATTTATAACATTATTCTTGATCTGAGATCTTTTGGTCAGTGGAAGCTCAATTAGATCTTGGGGAACTTTTTTAAGCAGTGCAATACTACAACCCAGAAATAAACCTCTTGATTTTGGAGTCTGAAACATAGAACGGCAAGCTTGTTCTTAAATCTCCAGTTAAAGTTATGGGTTTGACTTTTTTTGCAAATGCGTCATAGTTTTTTCTTATATTACCTACACTAATATTATAAAGGCGAAAATTTGTGTGTGTGTATGTTTGTTACTTCTTCACGTATAAACGCCTGGAGCGGTTTTAATAAAATTTGGTATGGAGTTAGCTGACACCCTAGATTACCACATAGGCTACGTTTCACTCCGGAATAAAATCCCTAATAAACCGCGGGGCACAGCTAGTATATTATACATATTTTTATAAATGTGTTGCGATGCCAGTGTCAAAATATTAATTTGATTAAAATTTTCCCTAAGAGATTCTCTTGCTTTTAAGTTGTATATGGCGCAACAGCTAGCCCTCTTTTGCAGTATGAAAATACTTTCGATATTGGCAGCTGAGCCCCACAAGAAAAGGCCATATGACATAACATCGTTCTCTTTGCCTCAAATTTACTAAAAAAGTAGAAATCTATTAGAAGTGCTTATGCTGGACTCGTGTAAAACACATCTCTACAATTCAAAATGCAGAAATACTCGACAGAATGTTGTCTCACATTCACTTTTAATGGAACGTATGCTTGCTTCATTTGCCCAATAGCGCGACGTTGCCGTACTCTTCATATTCAACTATGGAGCCACATTTACCACTAAAAGTCGGATATAAATCGGAGCCACATTTTGCGCTTGCATATCATTTTTTTGACCGTTATTGGATCAACAAAAACCTTAAAATTTTATGACGAGTAAATTGAAAACGGGTAAGAGCACATCCACTGTCGTCAGACGCTGAATTCATATATTCGATCTATACAGCCGTATCTGAATCCAGAGCTGAATGTACACACGAAATAGGTGGATCAACATTTGTTCTAAATCAGTACTGGATCAACATTTACCGTGAAAGGTTGATTATATATATATATATATATATATATATATATATATATATATATATATATATATATATATATTATTAATGTATGTTATTTTATAATGTTCAATTATAAAATGAATTAAAGTCGATAAACTTTAATGTGTAAAGTATATACTTAAAAAAAAAAAAAAAAGAAAAAGAGGATGATGTTGTGATGATTATAATGTAGGTATTTCTATAGTATGAATATATTTTATGTGGGTAAGAAAATAATAAAGGAGTCAGTCTTGATCTAAACAGTGTTTCATTCACAACACCCTCCAATGACCAACCACTGCGAAAGTTGCTTAACTTCAACGATCGCAGCCGAACGCGCTAACTACCCGCGCCATCGAGCTCCTCTATAAAAGGATGTTGCTGCGTAATTAATTGCGTTCCATCATTTGAATCACGGTCCAACGAAACCGAAAATGAACGAAAATGAATTAAAGTCGATAAACTTTAATGTGTAAAGAATATACTTAAAAAAAAAAAAAAAAAAAAAAAAAGGATGATGTTGTGGTGATTATAATGTAGGTATTTCTATAGTATGAATATATTTTATGTGGGTAAGAAAATAATAAAGGAGTCAGTCTTGATCTAAACAGTGTTTCATTCACAACACCCTCCAATGACCAACCACTGCGAAAGTTGCTTAACTTCAACGATCGCAGCCGAACGCGCTAACTACCCGCGCCATCGAGCTCCTCTATAAAAGGATGTTGCTGCGTAATTAATTGCGTTCCATCATTTGAATCACGGTCCAACGTTCATTTCTCTTAGATTTTTGGCCTTGTTTCAAATCACATGTATTTATGGTATTTGGTATAACAATATATGGTATTTGGACAATTTGTGAAGATCGCAATAGAATATTTCTATGTTTGTAAAAACTGCAAAATTATTGTTCTCTCGTTCTCTATGTGCAAAAATGAAGCTCTTGCTCGATTTCAGATCAACTCTTGTTTCTTCTTTTATTTTGGCCAACTAGCTACTGGCTGTTGTAAAAACTAGTGCCTATATAAATCAAAAACTTAAGATAGAAGTAATTAGTACTCTTTCGATAATTAAAAAAATCTACCAAAGTTTGTTAATCACATTATGGCGTATTTCCAACTATTGCTAAGTAAACTGAATGCCGCTAACTCTTGATACAAATTATGTCTGCTTAACCTTATCAACACGGTTTAATTACGGCGACAGCAAGAAAATTTATGCGACGAAATCTCTTAGCAGCACTTCCCGGGGAACTATCGAAATTAATTACTTTGGGAAGGTAAGTCGGGGATAAGTGTATGATACGCCGCGTTACAGAGAATATTATGGGATTATTTGCCAAGTTGATTACATCAGCCCGCCACGTAAACGTACAAAGTTTACACGATCGTTAAACGAAGAAAGGCAAGTATTATATTTCTAAAGGAAAATTTATGGAACAACTACGTAAAGAGATTTTGCCCTACACTTCGACCGTGTTGACTTTGTTTTCCAAAATTTCTTAAGGGACATCTAATAGTCAACATCTCCGACAAAGCTTTACTATTTTATTAGTAAACGAAATATAAGCTTGGATTACTTATTCAATGTTCTGTATCTTTTTATTGAATTTGAAATGGCATTTGAGTGATATGAACAAAAGAAGCGTAACTAGTCTAAGCTTATTCCTATATAGATATAAGGGGGTTAATGTGAATAGCATTTCAAGAAGATAAAACCATTCCATAGTATTGATATCTATTGCCTGGTGGATAGGTACTGTAGCAAGTTTTTTATTTGTCCCACAGAAACTTGATTTTTTCCATTATAAAAGTTTATGGCCTACCTATGTCCTGGCCCAGGTAATAAATTATATTATCCGTTTATTAAGTTACATCCGAATTTCTGAATCTACATTTAAGTTTTTGCGTTTTTGAGAACTAAATATCTTGACTTTCGTACTTACAATATTAATACCTTTTTTTCGATGGGAAATGCATTTACGCACCGTACCTCGCGCACCGGGCGCGCGGCGTGTGTGGGACTCCCCGGCGTGGAATATCGCCGGTCCTACCCACTAAAACCCACCGGTACCCTCCTACGCCCATATGGGAGCGTTTCAGGATCGGCGTTTAGTCGTGTGTGTGCCACTTCACTGGAACGCTCCCAGGCCGGCCCGGTCCAACCGGTCCGAGTGGACCGGGCGACACGCCTCTGGGGGATTGCGCTAGGGTACTAGGCAATCCCCAGACGGGGTGGCCTATGCCGAACGGCACCAAGGACACGCGGCGGCCAAGCCGCGCCCAGACCACCTTATGACCGACGAAGACCGGCAGTCACGGCTGCCTGCCTTCTTCGGCCCACCCGTCTACGTCGGAGGGGAGCGGCTAGAGCGTCCTCCTCCCGCTCCCTCTCCGCGGCCTCCTTCTGCGTCATAACCGACTCGCAGAAGGAGGAGGCAGCCTTCCAGGCCCGCTCGCTGCCAAGCATGGCTCAAACCATGCTTGGCAACGAGAGGTCTCCACCACCGAGCGCCGCAACCAGAGTGCGGCGCCCGTTTCGCCAGGCCGGGCACACGATTAGCGTGTTCTCAGCCGTGTCGTCGGGAGAGGCGCAGTGATGACACCGCATCGACCCCTCCCGACGGGCGACACGGTGCAGGTAGTGACCGAAGCACCCATGTCCGGTCAGTACCTGCACCAGGCGGTAGCTAAGGTTGCCCCGCTGGCGCCCTACCCACTCCTCCAACACCGGACGGATCGCCTCGATCGTCCGGTGGCCAGCGGCTGACAATATTAATACCTATGATATTCTAATGACAAAAACGTTTGATGATTTTAACAAAATTTTGTTCGGGATAAATTATCTCAATTAATCAAACTTATTCATACCTGAAAACGATTTATGCTAACACTAAACACATACAACGCAACTCACATCTTAAGCTGCATCTTTTGCGATTTCAGTGACTACTCATACCAGAGCTTATCATTGTGGTATTTCACGAATAAGTACATATTTTCTGAGCATTAGCCTGGGTTCAAATGGCATTGTACTGCACATTTCTATGACACATAATAATCGAATTTAGTCTCACAAACTTCCAGCGCAAAAATGTGTGAACATGTAGTCAAGAGCCGTAAAAATATATATAGCCTCACTCTATTACTACAGCATAATGATTCCATATCTGCTATTTCTTGGATTGAAGATTGAAGTTTCATTGGTTTGACTCTAAGTGTAAGACGCGAGCTGGTTCTTTGATGGACAATACACTGTGCATTATTTCTAGTTTAACATAAAATAACTATATCCAAATGCGTGCAATTGACTATGTCATGACAATTACTAACTCCAGGCCCCTGCAGTTGACTACTAAATAATTAATAAACATAACTATGCCACTTACGAAATAATTTATAGCCATCATTTATGCCTCCAAAAATGACTTAAAATTTTAGAGAAAACGCTTTTACGTTCTTTCCTTCGTGTAATTTGTCAAGTGCGCGTAAAAACAGCCTTTAAAAGGTCACAAATGACGCGTGCCAAGAAGCGAGCTCCCTAGAACGATTCTAGAGCCTTATTGATGACTTATTTTTAGAGTTGTTTTGGGAAATTCAAACGATGTTGTGCGAAAAAAAGCGGCCACAATTTGAATAGACAGCGAAATAATCGAAGCATGAGGTGTTTTTCGAGGAAGCAAAATAAGTCTAAAATAGCGATATTCGTAATGAATTTTTCAATATGACATTAATAACATTATATCGTAGTGGTAATTTGGCGCATTTTCAAGCATATCTGTCAAATTAGGTATATTAATATTTTAGACTGGGAGCATAAAGTCATTGTATTACCTAAGCCTATTCAATCCTTTTATGGACCTAGTTATTATTCGGGACAAAAGCTAATCGTCCATTCATATTTCACTGTGTCCAACCACTGCCGTGAACTTTCCTCATCAATCTTCATCAAAGCCGTGTTAAATACTTAGAGTGGCGAATAGTATAATAACGGGTCTGTATTCTGATCACCTTCTGTTAATGGTTGAGTATACTTTTTTGCTTACGTAAGTGGAACGGTAATTTAACGGGTCGGCTATTGTTTCCCTTATAATAGGAGGAATACTCGGTATTTGGTTTACTGGAAGGAACATGATTATCAGTACCCCTAGCACGAATCAATATCGAATTAGAATATTTTGCGAAATGTTATTATGTTACATGTCAAATATATCAGTAAGTACGATTATTAGTTCTCATAACGTCCGTTTCAGCGCTGCAGTTTAATTTTCCATACAAAATTTTACAATGACATTTCGGTCTCGCAATCAATTCGAATTTGATAATAGTTCGTGCTAATTTATTGTATATATTGTATTGTATATACATTAAACACACGCTTAGATAGAGCGATCCAAATTAACCACGCGAAGAAAACACCTATGTTACTCGCAATGTGTGCGTGACTCAAATGTCAGAATCTTTGAAAGCAGGTAATGTGTACGTGTGTGTGTGTTCTGGGGCGCTTCCGTGCAGTGAATTCGATATCTAGGCATGTATGTTATCAAAGTATGTATGTAAATTGCACGCAGCAACTAGACATTAGTGCATAAAAGCAATTAAGTTTTTAATTGTAAATGTGACTAACCGAATAAGATAGTTGACGAATGGGATTGACCGACATGAAATTAAAGATATATGAAAAGAATTAAAACAATATAATGAAACCATATTTTCTCTTGTCACGGCCCTAACTTGAAAACGGCTAAAGCGATGACATCCATTACAATATTTTATTTTTAAAGTTTTCTAAAACTGCGTAAAACCCTTACGGAAATAAATTAAGGTCGTTGCGAAAAAAAATAAGTTGCAACTCTACCCGATAGGTGGCGCCGCAATCAGGTTAGTGTTTATAGTAATCTAAAGAAAATTTTACTAGATAAAATTCCATGCGGACCAGGCAGCAGACGGGACTCGAACTATCTATCTAACTACCCTCCGCTATCCGGGCGGATGTTCTGACCATTAAATCCCATTTTTTCCAGTAAAATTTTCTTTACATTTTAATCATTTAGCAGTTAATGCTTAAAAAATAAAAATTTAACTATGTATATAAATATAAACTATGTATGTATATAAATATATATTTATATTAAATTTTTATCGGGCAGAGCAGCGGTTTGTCGAGGCCGCTAGTTAATAAAAATCTGATCAAGAAAACTAAAACTGGTACCAGAATTGTATTTATCGTTGTCGCTTCTAGAATACTTCTTGTGTATTGTAGATACTTATGGTTATATTCAGTGAGTGAAACCCCCAGAGTGGAAGGCTTGGTATTCAATTTATTATAAATTCATATGCTCTTATACCCTTTTGTCCGGAGAACGGCCACTGGTAATATTTTTGCCGTTACGACAAGATCGCTAAAAGTCTCACGCAAATGTATCGAGGCACTTTTGACGAGTCTAAATTCTTTTAATGTTCGAATAATGGAAATTTACATTAATAAATCATATAAGGTTCATGCCCTATCGCTAACAGGAAGAGTCACCAATACAAAATTCAATATAATTATATTATATAGCAAAAGTGATAGTCGTATTCTTTTATGTAATAGCGAACACCAATCATTTCTATAAAATACTTTATGAACGCTGGGATTAAAGGATTAAAATTCCTTCCAAACCACAGAGAAGCTGGATATAATGAGTTTTTGGTCACCCATTACTGATTGCGAAAGTTGCCGATTAAACAACTGTAGTACGATTCGGAATAAATAAATCAAAATGGGGTTTGGCTCAGTTAAGGTTTTAATTGTAAACATTTTGGGTTCCGGAATCCTGAAAATTTGCCCTGTCACAGTAAGAATAAATAGCATATCGTATGATTGTATAATTTCAGCACATTCATTGTCCCCGTTAATATCAGAATCTCCGGCAACACTTCCATTTGCATCTAAATTGCGCAGTAAGCCAGTGGCATGCCCAAATTTGGCGGACAGTAAGAAACCGTTTAAAGCTCCAACTTAAGTATGAGTTAAGTACGGTCTAGAAAGGGCCGCTCACTAGCATACGGAATTCATTACATAGTATGCAAATGAATGTTGTTTTATGCGGTGACAATTCATTGGATTAGATTAGCTTTGGCGGCCCAGTCGGGTGCTACGTACATATCTACACAAATACAGGTAGATATAGATTTATATTTTATATCTTTTAAGCATTAAACTGCCAGATGTTTCTATCTAAAGTAAAATTTACTAGAAAAAATTCCACACGGACCAGGCAGCAGACGGGACTCCCACCATTATGCGACCGCGGCCTTGATGTTCGTGTCGAATTTTCTCTAGGCCTTCTTAAGCTAGAGAATAGTAGCATAATGGTCAGTGCATTCGCCCAGATAGCGAAGGGTGCTGGTTCGAGTTCGGTCTGCTGCCTGGTCCGCTTGGATTTTTTTGTAGCATTTTTTTTAAGGTATAGATTTTTTCGTACCTGCATGAACTATTGTAGCTGAAAAGTAAAAATTGTCAGGATAGTTTGATTCTCTGCCACTGAAAACAGATAGGACGCGACATGACCTCAATACAATTTTGTTAGTAGGTCAATACTATGTTAAACAGAATGTCTAGAAAAAACGCTATGGAATGTCTCCCGAGTCGGGGGGACCCACTGGATGCGGAAAGCGATCGTTGTGTTTGGGAGATCCCTAGAGGAGGCCTATGCCTAGCAGTGGACGTCCTTCAGCTGATTATGATGATGATGATTATGATGGAAATGTCATGGCGACCTCCGTGGCTCGAGTGGTATTTACGCCAATTTTCAAGGTGTAGCCTATTAAGTGTTGGTGTGCTGAATAAGATCAGTTGTACCTAAGTAATGGATTTTTATATGTACATATTTATAAAAAAAAACATGTATCAGTATATGTATTCTATCCGTTACCCTGGTATCCCACAATTCAAGCCTTACAGTGCTTAATTTCGGGATCGGGAAAACATTCTTTATAACCACAGTAATGTATATACATATATTTATGAATATAAAATATGTGTATTTGTTTTTGTATGTATATGATTGTATATATTAATAAATTACATTGAAATTTACGCCGCTGTCCCTCCCACTTCCTTCTAATCCTCTCCATCCAAAGGTTGTCTGGAAGAGATCGCTTTTAGCGATAAGGCCGCCCATTGTAACACTTAATTTAAATGGCTCTGTATTTATTGTAATGTTTTCTGTGGTGTTCAATTAAGTGTTTTGTATTGTATTGTATTGTAATGTTCCCAGTCAATGCCCTACCCCATACAGCTTTTTCCGTATTTTTTCCTAACTGCTGGGTTTAGAAAAATGCAGGCTACCACCGGAAATAGGTGCTTCAATTCATCATAAACTGTTCACGATCTTTGTTTAATTTAACACCCGTTCAATTTAGTGGATAGTAATTCTTTAGATACACTATCCTTATCCAATTACATCATAATCAGCCTATTAATGTTTCTACTGCTGGGGCACAGGCCTTCCCTATGAATGGAATAGAGAGATTGGGCCATGACCCACTACGCGGGCCCGGTGCGAATTATCGGGTGCTAACTACTGCAGATGCAGCCGGGACCAACGGCTTAACGTGCCTTCCGATGCACCGAGGAACTCGAGATAGAAGTTTTTTGGTCACCCAACGAATGACCGACCACTGCGAAAGTTACTTAACTTCAACGATCGCAGCCATGAGCGCTAACCACCCGCGCCATCGAGCTCTTCTGTATCCAATTAGCCTGATGAACATTAATCTTAGCGAACCGATTAGTCCAACCGCGATCGATCATAGACGCCGATTAAATAAATCACGGCGCTCATTAATGGGGGCTTCGGAGCTAGTAGTAGCATATGATTGAAGAACAGAGACAGCTACAATTGCGCGTGTGTGAGCGAGCACTGGCACCTGTCGCATACGCAGTTAAAAGTTTTCTATTGGCGGCGACAGCACAAAATAGGCAGTACATAAGGTAAACTACCTACAAAGGCTTATTACATTTAAGAGCTTGTGCTCCATTACATAATGATAGTACATAATGATGCTAAGTAAGGATAATCTAATTATATAAAAGAAAAAACTGACTGGCTGACATATTAATGCACAGCCCAAACCGCTAAGTCTAGACATTCCAAATTTGGCACGTAGGTTACTTATGAGGTTTAGGAGTGCACTAAGGATTTTTCAAAATTCACCCCCGTAGGAATTAAATTAGAATATGAAAGTTCGTATGAAAAAAAATATTCCTTGAGTTAATAGCGAATGTTAATAGACTTGAAACTGTGCTTGAGCAATAGACACCGCTCAAGGTTACAATATCTCGGAAGCCAAAGTTATAATTCTAGCGCGACCGCCAAGCGTAGGTATGAAAAGGGAAGTACATGAGATTACCTTCTGTACTCTATACTTTGTAGTGACAGGCCGTCAGAGTACACGCATACTTTTTTTTTGAGTGTGTATGCTGTTGTTCGCAGATGACCTTTACAGCGTCACCGGGTTTGGGGACGGCGAGATCCTAAGGGGACCTCGAGCCGAGAATTGGCGAGTACTTCTAGAGGTATTCCAGGCGGATGGCATCGCCCAACGGTGGGAGTCTCCTCTCCGTCTGGAGCCTCTAGACCGCTCGAACCTGAGGGGGTCGGCTCATCTAGAGGGAATCAGATCACGCGTACTGCATGAAGCTTTGCCTCTCTGCCTCCTTACTCATGTGCTTGTATGTATAAATTGGTAGCCCTGCCACGACTACCATTAAGGACGTATATCTCTAGTTTAATGGTAAAGGACCAGTTCACAAAATACATCTAAATCAACAACAATAACAATGAAAATAATAAAATGATATGAAACAATTAATATTCTTGAAGACTCTCCGAGGCCGAGTAGTTAGTACGCCATGTTTCATGGTGTCGCCGACTTGAGAGGTTCGAATCCAGGTAGGGGCAGATGTTTATGTGATGAATATGAGCATTTGTACTCCAGTCATGAATGTTTAATATGTATGTGTATTTCTATAAAAATATACTTATTTATGTACTGTATATGTTTTTTACCCATTGCCCTAGTATCCCATAACACAAGCCCTATATTGCTTACTTTGGGGCTAGACTAAACACTCACAAGTGTTGGAAATATTTATTTATTTATGCTGAAGACTTACTATATAATTCAAATTTATATACTTATCAATTCTAAATGTCTTGTTAAGTGAGAACTTCTTGAGTGCTTACGCATCTCTCTTTTCCGCAAGTAAAATAAATCCGGGTTGAGCTGCGAAAAAAGCTTTCTATTGGTATATTGAAATTAGCTGTTGTATTATGATAATTTTTATTGTGGCATGCCCCTAGTTCGGAGAAAAGGGAAGTAGGTACACATACTACTCCCCAGGTGGATGTTTGCTCAACCTTTCAAGAAGAAAAATATTCTCATGTGATAGGTATCATAAAAAAGCAAAGGAAATAATAGTAGCAAACTTTTTTATTTTGAAACAAAATTACACATTCCCGTTTTTGATTGCTAAAACTGGCTGAAACTTATCATGAACATTTACATTAAATTTTGTTATTGCGACTTGAAATTATTCCATTTACATTTCTTGAAAATTGTATGAAAACCTTTAGGTATGTATAACATATAACATGTATAACCGACAAGAACCAATGATCGTAATTTTTTTCTGAGATAAAAAATAAAAATAAGAGTAATTGACCGATCACTTAATATGGTTAGCTTGGTTTTACCATATTAGTGATCGCTCGGTGTTGAACCATGTTCAACAAAAACTCATCAACAAGACTGAACACACTAGAGCGACAAAGAGCTTTATGTAAGGCACCATTGAATTTAACTAAACAAACGACGCGGTTGCCCAATGTCTAAGTGGTCCCATGCCATGTCTACACATCCCAAATTGATTTTACAGCGTTAATCTTGTGTCCGAAATGTCCCGGGCCATCAGTTTTACGACGCGTGCGGCTAGCCGCGGCCGGGGTCGCTTATCTTGGCCGACCCCGTAAAGGATGACTCACACTACACCGTGCCGAGTCCAGGCCGGGTTTCGGCTGTAGGACGGTCAACTAATATTGAATAAATTTTATTGGACAAACTCACGTTATCATCATCATTAGCCTATTAATGTTCCCACTGCTCAGGCATAGGCTTACCCTATGAATGGATAGGGAGATGGGATCATGACCCACCACATGGGCCCAATGCGGATTGGTGGGTGCTAACGACTACAGATGCAGCCGGGACCAACGACTTAACGTGCCCTCCGAAGCAGGGAGGATCTCGAGATAGTAATTTTTTGGTCACCCATCCAATGATCGACAACTGCGAAAGTTGCTTAACTTTAACGAACGCAGCCGAACGCACTAACAACTTGCGCCATCGAGCTCCTCAGGCTATACTGTACCCCTAGCACGAACCATCGTCGAATTCGAATAGTTGCATTCGATTCATTTTATACGTCAAATGTGTACTGATTTTTAGTACTCGTTACGTCCGTTGTGGCGCTGCTGTTCAAGTTTCCATACAAAATTTGACATTGACATTTCGCACTCACAAACTATTACATATTGGTAAAGGTAAAGAAGTGAACGTGTAACGCTTGCAAACAACCGTACTAAGGCCGAGACGCTCGGCTCGGGCCCGGCACGATTTAACGAGAGTCATTCTTAATGCCTGTACCAGGGACCATAGCTAGCCAAATGTGAGCCGTTGCGATTATGGCAAAGGTCAACTTGGATTTTAATGACTTTCAGTATTAAGTGCCCGCTTAATTATAGCCAGTCTGGTGTGGTTAAGCTCCAATTCGAGACGTAGGCAACCGAAAAGTAAATTATTTTGCCCTTTTATGCAAATTCAATTATCTTTATGAAAATAAAACGAGGAGCTCGACGGCGTAGTCAAGCTAATTCTGGAATCGCACAACTTAAACTACTTCCACATAGCTGAGTTACCAAAATAGAGTTAAAAGAGTTTTACTTCTATTTTAGATATAATTATGATAAAGTATGGGCTGGAAGAAGGAGAAAGCAGAAAATAAAAACAGATTGATTGAAGAATAACTTCAATGAAAACAATTATAAAATGTGTTACGAATGCTAATAGGCCGTGAGATATTTTATAAGACAACTATCTGACCCAGCGAACTTCGTACCGCCATGAAATAGGGTTTGATAGTAGAAGGGTGAAAATTTAGGGTGCACTCTGTATTTTTAAATGCCAAATAATAAAAAAAAATGTCCCAAAAAATAAAAAAATAATGTTAGGGGTGGACAACCCTTAACACTTAGGGGTATGAAAAATAGATAGTTGCCGATTCTCAGACCTACTGAATATGCATATAAAATTTCATAAAAATCGGTCAAGCCGAGTATGGTAACTAACATTGTGACACGAGAATTTTATATATAAGATTTTATATTGACTTTTGCTTGTCTTTGGATTCCTTGTCTTCTTTGCTGTCATCCTCGCTATAAGCTTGCATTTTGGTTTGTATCTATTTAAATTCTATTTATTATAATTGTTTCCCTTACTTTGAACACTTTCTTATCTTCCTACTCACTATTACTACCACGTATTTCTTACATTAAGAGTTGACGTTTGATAAGAAAATGCCTCGGAAAATGGACGGGAATAACACGTTTCTTTACTCATGAGCTAACACACTACACTGAGCCTAAAAAGTATGTTCAATATACTTATAATTACACCATCGTTGTGAACTTGGGCTATAACAAAATTTAGGGGAACTTAAATTTACTTATACCTATTGGCAGGGTAGGATAATGGTAGTTAAGCGTTATGTATTTTTACATAACAATAAAAGTTAAAACTTTTCTGGTTGACTTGATTTGGTAAAATAAAAACACTTGAAATGGAAATAAAAATATTATGTCTATCTAAACTGTTTTAGTTTAAAACTTGAACTAAATATGTAAAGTACGTAAGTCTACGCATTAGCGAGAAAGTTCTATACGTTTGTGTTTTTCTGATTGGAGTGCAGAAATCTCTTCTCACAAACAAGAAAGTTGGATATCTACGCTAACCGAAAGTTCGTTGCATACATAATACATGAAATTGTTAAAAACAAATGAAAATTTTATCGAACATCAATAAAAATTCACAAATTTCGATTGAGCAATAAAATAAAACTTTGAAATCATGAGAAATTTTACCTTACTTTAACAGGAGTCTCTCTGGAAAATAATATATTTTCGCTCGGTGCAACGGCCTGAATGCAAACGCGTCTCCTTAAATTTTGCTTTTTCGTCGAAACCACGATATTCGTTGAAATTTTTGAACCGTATCCCGACTAAAAGCTGTGGAATCCAAAGATATTTTGCTGCGCGTTTGAGCATTACACTAAAACGTCAGATATTGCAACGCGAATCGGAACGAACAGCTCGCTTTGTAGAACAATTTCAATAATATCCAAAGATAATGTCTTATTTT
Organism: Chilo suppressalis; assembly: GCA_902850365.2. Lineage (NCBI taxonomy): Eukaryota > Metazoa > Arthropoda > Insecta > Lepidoptera > Crambidae > Chilo > Chilo suppressalis. The sequence continues at coordinate 41,169,093 of OU963894.1, forward strand.
CCACACAAAGGCTTGACTTTTTAAAACCACCCAAAGAAATCAAAATTGTACTGTTATTTGAAAATTTTGATTATACTCGTACAAACTGGAAATTTCCGAGGAATTGAGTAACTTTGTATGTGCGTTAATGAGGGAAAAATCTATTTTGAAATCTAGAGAAAATTTTACTATAAAATATCCACTCGGTTCAGGTTTGTTTTTTTGTTTGTTCAGGAGCTCTACTCTCTTTCTCCGAAACGAAATTTCGGCAAGGAATTTTAAACGAAATTTCGCCAGTGACTATATCATCTTCGAACACGCACATAAAATTCGGAATCACAGACAATTATCGTGAACGAATGGAATGAGATATGTTTGTGAGGTCTTTTTGTCTACACTTTTTAGATAACGTTTTTACTTCAAAACAATATAAGTTTATGACGACATTTTTGATTTCATTAAAACAACCTCTTTTGACAGTGTTAGCAGAGTAATTCGTAGAGTTGATTCAATCGAATGTATGTCAACTTAAATTTGTCGTGTGACACTTTGAAGTATTGGCAATACAATAATAAACAAAAATTTGATTTATTGTAAATTTTTCATACTAAAAATGTTCCTCACGCTAAGCAGCTTTAATGAAAAATACTCTAGTAGTAATTTTAGGTTTAATTTAAACAAAAATCCCAAAACGAAAATGAAAAGGTAACACTTTTCATTTCGTCAATTTGAGGTTAAAATTTCGAACAATTATCTGTAATTTTAACTTTTAGTTCAAAAGTTTTGTAAATTAGAGTGAGGCTTAGAGAATTTAAATGTCAAACTATTTTTGGACGAACGAATTTTCGAAATGAAATACAAACAGAGTAAGAAACGTGCGAAATTTCGATAGAAATTTCGTTTTTTGTTGAAATAAAGTAGGCCTCCACGTGTCGAATTACCTCTAATAATTCTTATGCTACAAGGCAGCGCCGAAAACTTTTCCGTCTGAAAACTGGACTGGATTTTTTTCTAGTAAAAATCTAGCAGTTGAATGCTTAAAATGAAAATATAATTAATCTGTTTTTTGTCGTACAATAATATCAACTCTATTCTGGTTTTCTTTAAATCAATGATATAAAATGTGATTACATCGGGATGAAATATTATTTTTTTAGGTTATTAAACAAAAAAACAAAATAAAAATTGCCGCTAAATCGGAAATGTTATTTTTGCAGTCACTATGTTGAAATAAATCCCTTACTATACTAATTTTGCTATTATCCCGCCAATTTATCTTAGCACCATTCGCACTGTTAATCCGCAGACATCCATATCCATCGGCTACCATGATCATCCAAGTTTCGTCCAACTTGAATGCAGTTTCCGGGCACATTTTGGTCGAACTTCGCGGCGTGTTGTACACGCTAATAGCCTCACCAACTTCGTGCCAGCTTAAGTGTTCCCACTGTTACAGCATTCGCAATTTTAATAACATTTCGATGGACCGTAAATAGGTAAACATTTTGAGCTTTGGAGGTGTTTAGAAATTTCAGAAGATTGTTGAGCAAATACAAATGATGCTAGTGACTTATAAAACTTTCATACAGAGTATTACCCCTTCGAAGAAGAGTTTAGAAAAATGCTTCCTTAGCAGCTTTGAGATGTGGTGCTGGAGGTGAATTTTCGAATTCCGTGGACAGCTCACCACACAAATGCGTCAATTCGCAAAGAAGTGAGAGTTATCGTTAGGTTATCGACAACTTGTTTACGTAGGATCCTCGAATTCTTCGGTCACGAAGCCAGGAAGAAAAACGATACCCTGGATGTGCTCCTGGTGACAGGAAAAGTAGAGAGAAGGCTATCAAGAGGAAACAGCCTGAACAGACCAGATCCACGATAACACCAAAACAGGAGTCCGCGATGCATAACCCACTACTGAAGACGGCAACAAGTGGAAAGCGATCGTCTGCGAAATGATTCGCGGAGGTCATGACCCTCAGCAATGAGGAGCACGACACAAGGTAATTACTATCAGCGTTTCAAATTTTGGCACAATTCACTACTAGCTTGGGCTGTTGATAGATTAGCTATTCAGTAACAGTTGCCTTTTAAATAATTCAAAATTAATATGCTAATGACAGAAAATTATAAACATGTATTAGAACAAAAGTAAACATACTTGAACATTTTTTTTTTTATATGAGAGACAGTAAGTTTTTTTTATAGGTCCGACAAACGGCTCCACCCCACCTGTAGTTTAGTGACGGTGAAGTCCAGTCCTGAAGATAGCTGGTACAGCAGTTCTACCTGCCACACCAACCATCCTCACCTTGCCGGCCTGCATGTTGCTTCTCCAGTGAGTGTAAGTGGAGTCGAGTAGCGAAGATAGAAGATGCGACAGAAAGTGTTTCGCTCCAGCCATCCTTACCTTGCTGGCCTGAAAGGGTTTCAACCCCACGGAGTCCTGGAACCTGGTGTAAGTAGAACACCAAAAAGTGGATTTGTTTTACTGTGATCTGCAGTAAGGGGGGTGTTGCTTTGCCAGATGGACGCTTCAATTCGAGCGGAAAATCCACTATGCCCTACCTCTCTTATATGTTTTAAAGTTAGTACATAAAAAAATAATGTGTAGAGGACATTATTTGTATTTATACTTTATGACACAGGAATCAGAATGCAGCTGAACTATTAATGTATATTTCACATTATGTAATGAATGATGACTTCATGAATCATCTTTGAAGTCATTTTTCAACTTGACGACTCTGTAAATAATATGACAGGGAGAAAAAAACAGCCCTTGCTCAGTTTCCTGCCAGTTCTTCTAGGAACAAGGTCTCCCGCCGTAGATTTACGAACCGATGGCGTAGCTTCTAGAGACATTCATGAGTGCTTGTAAGTCTAAACTGAATAAATGATTTTGATTATGATTATGATTCACTCTAATGGTAAATAAAATATACAAAGCAAACATACAAAAAACTATCCCAATTCTTAAAAACTTAACAACTCGCTAAAACATTAGTATACTCATAATTTAAGCGTAGACATTACAGCCACGTTTATCCGCAAACCTCACAAGTTCAAAAAGCTTGAGATATAAAAAACCTAGGCTTACGTCAGCGCAAAAAAGCTCTCATGCACCATTACTATTTCTTGCAGGGCGCTTTTAATTACTTAAAAACGCACCACGTATAAAAAGGTTAAAGTCATCAGCGGAAAAATGTATTTAGAGAAAACCAGCCTTGGTGGGTACAGAGTATGCGCAATTATATTTTATTGCGTGCTGGGAACTCGGTTCAAAACTTCAAAGCTGAGAAAATGTTCCTTTAAATGAACTGTTCCATTTTATTTAGTCTACCGTGGTAATAGAAAGTAAGTATGTGTTCGAGCGAGAACTATTCCGAATAACACGGTGTTCTGTCAATGTTAAATCAAAGGCTGTTTACATACATGTAGTTCAAGTGTTTGAATTACTTAACGCTATATTTATGATTAAAGAGCTTAGTTACGCCGAATGGGGTGAACGAAGCTTCAAATAAAAAAAAGCCTGTGCGTCCCGGACGCACGACAGAATTGATAACTTAAACTAATCTAAGCGGCGCTGCCGTATGAGTGAGAGGAAGGGAAGCGAGACAGACTGGCGCCGTAACGCATTACGTAACGCAGCGTTTTTCCCTTCAAAAACTCTAATATTATTCATGCAAGAAAAGTTAACACACTTATGTTTTTATTGCGCTTCTAGTCTAGTTTTTAAGAATTCTCACAAGTGCCGACCAATAGATATTCACCGTTATATTTCTGTTACTTTTTGATATTATTTATTCTCATATGATTTTATAGGTAACACAAAACAAAATGTATATTTTACACGGTTTTTTTTTATTTGGTTGTATTTGATTTCGATGTTTGGCACGGCACGGGGAAGAATCTGTAGAATTTCATCATTTTAAAAAATGGAACTTACTATGTTGGACAACAAAATATATTTTAATATCTAAAATAAAAGTACTAAACAGATTTTGCACCTTTGCTGCTATAAATGCACTACAACAACTAGGGGGTGTCCGCGACTCCGTCTGTGTGGCAAAATTGGTTTCCCATACAAACTTGTACCCCCCTTTTCACCCCTGGTATGGGTGTTCGCTAAGATAAAACACAAACATGTGATTGCTAATGAATGATAATGGATGGACCAACTATGATTTAACCGGTCGAGTATTAGGTTAAAGTTATCTTTTGTGTATGAGGACATACACACTGTCAGGATGGTCGAATATTAGGTTCAAATTAATGTTGTCTAAATTATTCTAATATCAAATCATTATTTTAAAAGTGGTTTATCGATCGTTGCATTTTGCTGTTGCTGCTGCTGATAGCCGTTGAAGTGTTCGGATGTCGTCTTTAATTATTATGATAAGAACTGCTAATTTGGTGTTAAATAAATAAGTTTCTGGTTTCTGAAGGAGTTTCCTTACATTAGTGACTATGAAAGTTCAGAACAATATATACTATGGATAATCCTTAGCCAAAGGAAAGAGCAAGTTTGTTTTATACTAATTCCAATCCACTTTACTAAATTGCTCCCAACTTGTTGGCACGTAGATTCAAGTATCACTCGGAGGATTTCAAAACACATAAGTCGCGGGCAATCGCAAAAATATTTATACTAAGTACCAAGTCGAAAGATTTAGAACAACTAGATTCGAAAAGAACCAAATAAAATAATGACCCGAAAACTCCAGAGTTGGGCAAACACATAAATTGTTTCAAGAGGAATCCCTTAGCTCGAAGAACCGATAGCCTAATGGACCACTGTAACTCTTATTGCCGGGGAACAAAGACTAACTTTCGATGTTATGCACTTGAATAATGTCTTCACTGTTTAAGAAGAAGATACAATGCAGACATTGCTGTTTGATGAACTCTGTGCTATTGGGTTAAGGTTGTTTTTAGCTTGTCACATGTTTTAGTCTTGGTAGACACAGGGCCCAACTCCTGAGGTACGATGAGATAATTTATTGGGAGGTCACTCACCACTTTTTCGCACCCTTTGAGTATTTGTTTCCGACTTGTTCTCCTTTGGGAAATTAAGGTCAGGAGATAAGTTACTTAAATGTGAAATAAGTACAATAAATTTGGAAACGATTTGAATTCTTTTACACTTTGAACAGGTCCAAATAATTAGCGCGACGCTCAAGAATTTGGTACTTTCATTCGTTATTTATAGGCCTACAGTTAAAATGGTATTTATGAACAGTACAATTTATAATGTAAATGATCAGTTTTAAGTATTCATTCAAATTGATGAAATTGATTCGTTGAAGAGTTCGGTGGTGCAGGTTGTTGGCGCATTCGGCATGCGATTACAGCGGCTGCATAGCTGCTGCAGACTTTGTGATTTGTTTTTTAAGAAGGATGTTGTTGCGTTACTAACCAGGAATAAAACTGAATCATTAGTTATTTATAAACCTTTATGAACTGTTTTTAATATCTACGATATATGTGTCAAACTTTAATCTATAGCATCCCATTAGTATGGGGGTAGTCCCCCCACACTCTTTCTGCTGCATATCAATGATTTGATTCCACTAGGGAATATTCATTGCTATGCAGACGATAGTACAGTGCATGCCAGATACTTTGGACATGCAGCGGCTGAACAGGTAGAAACCAAGGGGAAACGGGAGAATCTTGTCGCTGAACTCAATCAGGCTTTGGACCACATTTCGGAATGGGGTATCATTCCTGGTTGAATTTGTTATTAGAAAGTAGTTGATAGCAATGTCACTTAATTTACTGTTATTTTTAAGTAGCCAGTGCTGGCAACACTAGCTCTCTCTGTCTTCGGCGTTCAATGAATAAAGCAGCATTCCAATTTAGTAAAACAGTTTTTTCATTTTATTTTATTTACTACAGGTTATGGGCCCAGTCATGGCCACCTGTTAGTATAAAAGTAATAATAATTAATACGGAGATTTTTGAAGTGCATAAAAAGACAATAAATTAACCATCTTGAATATCGGCGAAAAGTGAGGTTAGGTCTGGCGACCACGTTTCGTTTTTTCTTTCGACCGAGAAGGGTTATTACTACTTGCTATATATTCACAAGGCAAGGAAGGGAGGCAAGATGGAAATAAACAACACTTATAATGTGATGAAACTGGAAGGAGCAAGAAATTGGAACATATGGAAATTTCAAACTACAGTACTACTGAGGGGACAGGGATGGCTGGATATTGTAGAAGGCCGGACTGTAAAACCTGAAGGTGCAGCAGAACGAGTTATCTGGGAGTCGAAGGATGCTAAGGCTCAGACACTACTAGTTACAAGAATGTCGGAAGATGTTATGTTACATCTTATATCATGTACAACTTCGGCTGAAATGTGGCGAAAGCTTCTTTCTGTATACGAACAAAAGTCAGAAACCAGTATCCATATAATACAACAGAGGTTTTTTCAATATAAATATGAAAAAGGAATAGAAATGTCTGTGTTTTTATCAAAAGTCCAAAAATTACAAAATCAGTTGAAACAAATGGGCGAGGAAATATCTGATAAGTTCGTCATAACTAAAGTTTTGATGAGTTTGCCGGAGGAATTCAAGAATTTTGTATCGGCGTGGGAATCCGCACCCGACGAGAAGCAAACGGTTGACAATTTAGTGTCCAGGTTATTAGTCGAGGAGGAGAGGGTGAAAGAAAAGACAGGAGAAAACCGAGATATTTCGTCCTCGTCGGCTTTTGTAGCTAAAAGAAACTTGAAATGTTATAGATGCGGCAAATCTGGACATCTTCAGTCAGAGTGTAGAAGTAACAAAGATAGCGAGAAAAAGGTGAACGATAATAAGTGCTTTTATTGCGGAAAAATTAGGCATTATAAGGCACAGTGTCGATTTAGAAAGTCAAAGGACACTAAGAAGATCGGTAATGCGTTTGTAGTATCGGACTCAGTGTATAATAATTACGAATAATCAAAGTGGTTAGTTGATTCAGGGGCGAGTGAGCATATGTGTCGCGATCGGTCATTATTTTCATCATACAAATGTGTCTCGCAAAAATCCGTAATAGTCGGTAATGGCGCCGTCATTAGTGTGCTGGGTTATGGCAAGGTGGCGGCACAAGTCAACAACGGAAGTGAATGGATTGATACGATAATAGACAATGTGTTGTTCGTTCCCGATCTGAAAACAAACTTGTTTTCTAAAGAAAAGTTTACTAGAAAAAAATCCACGCGGACCAGGCAGCGGACGGGAATCGAACCCGCATCCTTCGCTATCCGGGCGAATGCACTGACCATTATGCTACCACGGCCCTGTTAGCCGCGTCGAAATTTTTCGTAGCCTTAAGCTGCAAGGCAGCGCCATCTCTTCGCATTGTAGGTAAACCCACAATGTCAAATGAATACTTTTTCAAGTATTGAACATTTGAAAGAAGAAATAGCAATTATAGTTATGATTTTATTTATTTTTTAAGCATTTAACTGCTAGATGTTTAAATCTAAAGAAAAGTTTACTAGAAAAAAATCCACGCGGACCAGGCAGCGGACGGGACTCGAACCCGCATCCTTCGCTATCCGGGCGAATGCACTGACCATTATGCTACCACGGCCCTATTAGCCGCGTCGAAATTTTTCGTAGCCTTAAGCTGCAAGGCAGCGCCATCTCTTCGCATTGTAGGTAAACCCACAATGTCAAATGAATACTTTTTCAAGTATTGGACATTTGAAAGAAGAAATAGCAATTATAGTTATGATTTTATTTATTTTTTAAGCATTTAACTGCTAGATGTTTAAGTCTAAAGAAAAGTTTACTAGAAAAAAAATCCACGCGGACCAGGCAGCGGACGGGACTCGAACCCGCATCCTTCGCTATCCGGGCGAATGATTTTTTTCTAGTAAACTTTTCTTTAGATTTAAACATCTAGCAGTTAAATGCTTAAAAAATAAATAAAATCATAACTATAATTGCTATTTCTTCTTTCAAATGTTCAATACTTGAAAAAGTATTCATTTGACATTGTGGGTTTACCTACAATGCGAAGAGATGGAGCTGCCTTGCAGCTTAAGGCTACGAAAAATTTCGACGCGGCTAATAGGGCCGTGGTAGCATAATGGTCAGTGCATTCGCCCGGATAGCGAAGGATGCGGGTTCGAGTCCCGTCCGCTGCCTGGTCCGCGTGGATTTTTTTTTCTTGTAAACTTTTCTTTAGATTTAAACATCTAGCAGTTAAATGCTTAAAAAATAAATAAAATCATAACTATAATTGCTATTTCTTCTTTCAAATGTTCAATACTTGAAAAAGTATTCATTTGACATTGTGGGTTTACCTACAATGCGAAGAGATGGCGCTGCCTTGCAGCTTAAGGCTACGAAAAATTTCGACGCGGCTAATAGGGCCGTGGTAGCATAATGGTCAGTGCATTTGTCCGGATAGCGAAGGATGCGGGTTCGAGTCTCGTCCGCTGCCTGGTCCGCGTGGATTTATTTCTAGTAAACTTTTCTTTAGATTTAAACATCTAGCAGTTAAATGCTTAAAAAATAAATAAAATCATAACTATAATTGCTATTTCTTCTTTCAAATGTTCAATACTTGAAAAAGTATTCATTTGACATTGTGGGTTTACCTACAATGCGAAGAGATGGCGCTGCCTTGCAGCTTAAGGCTACGAAAAATTTCGACGCGGCTAACAGGGCCGTGGTAGCATAATGGTCAGTGCATTCGCCCGGATAGCGAAGGATGCGGGTTCGAGTCCCGTCCGCTGCCTGGTCCGCGTGGATTTTTTTTTCTAGTAAACTTTTCTTTAGATTTAAACATCTAGCAGTTAAATGCTTAAAAAATAAATAAAATCATAACTATAATTGCTATTTCTTCTTTCAAATGTTCAATACTTGAAAAAGTATTCATTTGACATTGTGGGTTTACCTACAATGCGAAGAGATGGCGCTGCCTTGCAGCTTAAGGCTACGAAAAATTTCGACGCGGCTAATAAGGCCGTGGTAGCATAATGGTCAGTGCATTCGCCCGGATAGCGAAGGATGCGGTTTCGAGTCCCGTCCGCTGCCTGGTCCGCGTGGATTTTTTTCTAGTAAACTTTTCTTTAGATTTAAACATCTAGCAGTTAAATGCTTAAAAAATAAATAAAATCATAACTATAATTGCTATTTCTTCTTTCAAATGTTCAATACTTGAAAAAGTATTCATTTGACATTGTGGGTTTACCTACAATGCGAAGAGATGGCGCTGCCTTGCAGCTTAAGGCTACGAAAAATTTCGACGCGGCTAATAGGGCCGTGGTAGCATAATGGTCAGTGCATTCGCCCGGATAGCGAAGGATGCGGGTTCGAGTCCCGTCCGCTGCCTGGTCCGCGTGGATTTTTTTCTAGTAAACTTTTCTTTAGATTTAAACATCTAGCAGTTAAATGCTTAAAAAATAAATAAAATCATTAACTTGTTTTCTGTTAATCGTGCTGCTGACCGGGGATATGTCATAATGACAGATGTCAATCTCTGTAAATTTTTAAAAAATTGCGTTTTTTGTGTAATTACAAATAGAGTTAAGAGCTCTTATTATATGGATTTTCGTTATAAATACGAGGTTGCAAGTGTTGCAAAAGTAGTAACAAACGATTTAATGGAGTGGCATGAAAGACTGGCACATCAAAATATTCAATATGTGAAGAAAGTGTTGAAGAAAAATAACATACAAATTAAACAATCTTCTATGCCCCAATGTGAAAACGGCCTGGAGGGCAATATACACCGCTTGCCTTTCAGTGCTAGTGAAACGAAGACAACCAGAGTATGTGAGCTTATACATGCTGACACATGCGGGCCTATGGAAGTGCCGTCTGTGGGAGGTTCAAGATATTTTGTTCTCATAAAAGATGATTATTCTAACTACAGATCAGTGTATTTTATCAAGTCAAAAGATGAAGCGAGAAGATGTATTGAGAACTTCATAAACAAAGCACAAAATATTACTGGAAACAAAGTCAAGATATTTAGAACAGACAATGGACTGGAATTTATAAACAAAGAGATAATGGAAATGTGTTCTCGACGAGGAATTATTCACCAAACAACTGTAAGTTACACTCCCGAACAAAATGGGAAAGCGGAAAGGGCAAACAGAACCCTTGTCGAAGCAGCAAGGACAATGTTACACGCTAAGAATTTACCATAGAAGTTATAGGCAGAAGCAGTGAACACTGCTGCATTTGTTCTAAACAGGACAGGAAAAGGCAAAGATGAAAGATCTCCTTTTGAATTGTGGATGAATAAAAGCTTTAATATTCATCATCTGAAAGTTTTTGGTACTCCAGTGTATGTACACATTCCAAAGGAAAGAAGGAAAAAATGGGATCAAAAGGCTGAAAAAGGATTGATGATTGGTTATGGTGAAAATGTGAAATGATATAGAATAAACTTTCCGGAGAAAAATTTTATGGATACAAAAAGAGATGTTGTTTTCCTAAACCGAGAAGTAAGTGAAGAGACTGAATTACCAGTTATGTTAGACTTGGATAGCCAATGTGTACAAGACAGTATACCAGATATTACTCAAACAGTAAAAGTGAATGAAACAACTGAATGTGAAGATTCACAGAATAACCTAAGTGGCACTCATACTACTGTTATTATGGACTCATCTACAGGGGAAAGTGAATGCCAAAGTGAATATGTACCCTCAGATGATGGGTCATCAGAGTTGGATGAAACATTGCAAAATCATTATGAAAGAAACAAACGAGTGAGGAAACAAACATCATTTTATAAATGTAACAATGTGGTTAGTGAAGAAACTGAGCCAATTACATATGATGAAGCTATGAAAAGGAGAGATGCAAGTAAGTGGAGTGAGGCAATTAATAGAGAATTACAAACTTTGCAAGATAACAATACTTGGGATTATTGTAACGCACCGGCAGGTGAAAAGGTAATTAGCAGTAAGTGGGTTTTTAAAGTGAAAGAAAGTGATGGCATTAAGCAGTACAAAGCTAGGCTAGTAGCTAGGGGGTTTGAGCAAAATAGTGTCTTTGATTTAAGTGATATCTATGCTCCCGTAATGATGCTATCAACTTTTAGAGTCTTTGTCGCAGTAGCAACTCAATTAAATTTGCCAATATATCAGATGGACGTCACTGGGGCATTTTTGTATGGAGACATAGATAGAGAAGTTTATATTAGATTGCCAGAAGGGGCTTATTCTGAGGGAAACAATGTGGTAAAGCTAAAGAAGTCATTATATGATTTAAAGAGTTCCTCCAAGTGTTGGAATACTAAATTTAATTCAGTGTTAGCTAGAGAGGGGTTCATGAGGTCAAATTGTGATTCATGTTTATTTAAGAAAATTAATGGTAAAGATGAGATGTATATTTTATTGTATGTCGATGATATTTTGTTTTTTGGGTCAAGCGAGATATTTATCTCAGAACTTAAAGCTTTATTACATAAAGAATTTGAAATGAAAGACATGGGGCTAATATCTAATTTTTTAGGCATTAATGTAAAACAAAATTTGGAAACAGGTATTACTGAATTAGATCAAACAATTTAGAAAATGTACTTAAGAGATTCAATATGGAAAACTCTAAAGATATGTTAACTCCTATGGACCCTAATTTTAATACTAAAATATTTGCAAATAAAAATGATCCTGTTGATGAGAATTTGGAAAAGTTATGCAGGCAAATTAAAGGTTGTTTAATGTATGCTGCATCAGGAACTAGGCCTGATTTATGTTTCCCTATTTCTATGTTAAGCAGATACCAAACATGTGCAAACAATGAATTACTAAGTGCATTAAAGAGAGTGTTAAGATATGTTAAATATAGTGTGAATTATAAGTTAGTTTATAAACGTAGAGACATTATTGTGGAAGGGTATTGTGATGCTGATTGGGGGGGTGATATCAAAGATAGAAAGTCTACCTCAGGCTATATGTTTATGCTGTCAAATTGCCTTGTATTGTAGTGCTTTAAGAAGCAGGCCTCTGTTAGCTTGTCTTCTACGGAGTCAGAATATGTATCAATTAGTATGGCTGCTTCTGATGTATTGTGGCTTGAAAATTTACTTACAACTGATTTTAATTATGTAAGTGTTTGCCCTGTTAACATATTTTGTGATAATCAATCGGCTATAATAAATGCTAAAACAGATGTTATAAAAAGGTTAAAACATGTAGATATTCGGTACCATTTTGTTAAAGAACTAGTGAATTGTAAGAAAAGTATTAATTATGTTAACACTAATAATCAACCAGCCGACATGTTAACTAAAGCGTTAAGCAAAGAGTTAATTGTAAGACATTTGAATAAGGTTGGTGTTATTACTTAGGTGTAAATTTATGCCGGATAATTTTTTGTTTATTATTTGTTTCTTGTAAAATTTAGTTACATTGAGAAGGGGTGTTATTAGAAAGTAGTTGATAGCAATGTCACTTAATTTACTGTTATTTTTAAGTAGCCAGTGCTGGCAACACTAGCTCTCTCTGTCTTTGGCGTTCAATGAATAAAGCAGCATTCCAATTTAGTAAAACAGTTTTTTCATTTTATTTTATTTACTACAGAATTCATTGCAAAAAAAAAACACGTTTGCGCTTTCACGGCAAAAACATCGCCATTCCTTCTCCTTCCCCTGTGTTGTTCCCTGAAGAGATTCAGGGCACAACACTGGCGCTACAGCGCAACATCACCATGCTCGGTATGGAAGTTCGCTCAGACCTGAATCCAAAGGAAACCGTTATCAAAACAGCTTCATGTAAACTCAGAGTCTTGAACAATGTGCTGCGTTTTTGCACGCCCGATCAATTGTGCTTGTTGTACAAAACACAAGTGTAGTCCTGCGTAGAATATTGCTCGCACCTTTGGGATGGCTCCGCTAAGTATTTACTCGATGCCTTAGATAGGTTGCAGCGGCGCGCTGCCCCCGCATCATTGGCGATGAAGAGGTAACTAACAAACTCGAGTCTCTACAATTACGCCGCAATGTGGCATCATAAAGCGCATTCTACCGACAATACCACGGCGAGTGGTATTCATTCATTCATCTGAGGAGTCATTCATTCTCCCTTATCCCTCCATCACCTTTTTTTCAGAGGACCACGCGCGCTGGCCTACTTTGCCACCGACTTCCTACACGAACAAAGAAATTTGGTGACTCATTTCTTTGTTGTACTATTCGTAAGTGGAATTCTTTGCCCGCGCACGTGTTCCCTCCTTCCTACAATCTAGGGTCCTTTAATTGAGGCGTGAAGAAGCATTTATGCAGACCGGCACGGTGAGGATGGTAGGTGTAGCAGTTTATAACTGCTGTACCACTGGGGGGTAGAGTCATTTGCCTACCTCGCTATAAAAAAGTATTATTTCTTTCACAGCCTTTGTTTATGGCAAGATATGGGGCTTTTTCCAAACAGCTGAGCACATTTCACGGAATTGAAACCATGACTTGTACGACCCAACATGCTATGACCTGACCTGGCCCATCATCATAGACGTGCTTTAAGTTAACATGATCTTGCTGAAATAATATTAGAAAAATGGTATTGTCTCTTACAAGTTGTTTGGGTATTTTTGTATACGTTTGATTAATATAAAAACAATCTATGTTTTTATGACGTCCCATGGCAAAATAATCTCTGATGTTTTGATTTTTACAAGCAACGTTGTCGAATATTAATATCGAATCTGTTAAAGCGTGATGTGGGCTCAAAATTTTGCTATTAAGGTTAAATTTATAAAATGATGTATCATGTACTATTTCTAAAACTTTTTCTAGATATGGTATTTAGCTTGATATAATGACTTAGATTACACATATAGGTTTCTGAAACGTGGACCATTCGTATGTAACAATAAACTTATTACTAAATTGGTTTTCCAACAGTTTGATGGACTACAAAGAATACAACGTATTATATTAGGCAATAAGTTACCATGTCGTTTTTGCGCATTAGTTGTTGCAGGGCAGATACATTCTAATTTTATTGATTCTTTTTGTTTGTAACAAATTTTATAATTGTTGACTAAATTGACGTCTACGAATCATGGGTATCACATAAATGACAATTAGTTACATTGCTGGTGTATATGAACGTACACCGCCAATAACTAATCGAAAAATGAATTGGGTATTCTAAATTACAATAATTGCGTCCTACGCCGGGCTGAGTGAAACGAAGCAACGACGTAGTGAGTTGTGCGGGTGTTTAGGACGCAATTTCGTGAGTTGGAATGCTTAATTCATTTACTACTCTACTGGAAGTTTTTTATTTGCCGAATTGACGGTAAGGAAAACGTATTATACCTGTATATTTAATGTTTTCGGAAATATTTATATACCTTTAATAACCCTTAAATAAACTCAAACACAAAAATAAAAAAAACTCTCTGTTCGTAATTTTCTGATTTAGCAAATTCGAACAGTAAAAAAATTTTTGACTAAATCTACCTATGTAGTCCCCTTATTATTAATTGTTTAGTTTGTCTTAAATAGGAGATTATACGGTGTATGAACCTACACATGTACAATTGTACATATTTATTATTTATTTTCTGTTTTAAATTAACAAGGATTTTTGTTTGATATTTTGAGGGTTACTTCAGAGTCAACTTAGATCATCTAATGTGAACGTAATAGACTAACTTAAAATCATGCTAAGCAGTTTTACAAAATCAATACATAGGTATACCTATATTCACTGTTCTATTAGCATTTAGATTCCTTTTCAAACGAAAATCCGACCTGAATCGAAATGACAAAATGTAAATAACGAGTTAATTTGTCAGACAAATTTAACCAGGCAATTGTCAAATACATGCCGAACGAGAGATTAACTCTGTTTCGAAAGTCCGTTAAGTTGGCAGCGCGATTAAACCGAAATCCAATGTTCAAACAATTGAATGGCTGTTTATAGTGAATAATTTATGAAGACGATTAAAACTTCGTTTGACATAAGATATTCGTGGCATGGCCCCTCTAATTTACATTTAATTAATTGATTTTAAAGAATAGGTAGTTGGCATGTTTTTGATAAAGTTCATACGTTATTTATTAGTGAATAGTGAGTCCATAAAAAGCGGATATTTATCATTCTGTTGCTTATAACGCAAATAAAAAAAAAAAAACATAATTTTATCTAATCTATTTTCAAATATGCCACGGAAACGTTTCTCTAGCAAATATGGCGTCTTAAGCTGCCTATCCAGTGGAGCGGAGCGAGGTTGCAATTTGTTTTTGTTGTGCTGTTTGTTGCAGGAGACCTTTACAGCGTCACCGGGTTTGGGGACAGCGAGATCCTATAACGGGACCTCAAGCCGAGAATTGGTGAGACTCTAAAGGTATTCCAGGCAGATGGCATCTCCCCAGGGCCCCCCTGGAAGGGAGGGGGCAAGTCTCCCCTCCGTCTGGAGCCTCTAAGGCTTCGGTTGTAGTGGAGGCGGAGACAAAAAAAAACGTCCAGGTACGTATCTGTACCGGGTATAGTGTGTCGTGTGTAGGTGTCTGCCTAATGATAAGCTAGTGTGCAAGTTTGCTAGCTGTGTATATGTTGGTGTTTGTGGCCTGTGTGGAAGAAGTCGGAGGCGCGTTGCCGCGGGTGATTTCGTCGTCGGGGTATTCTAAGACGTGCTTAGGCCGACGGAATCGGAGGGATAGAGGCTGTGAAGCGGAGAAATAGAGAAATATTAATCAACAGCATTGCACAAAATCTGCCTGCTGAAGCGGAGCGGAGGTTTTTTGCAATCCTGTTGGTCAATATTTCTCCGTTTCTTCGCACCGCAGCCTCGCTTCGCTCCAGTTGTCAGGCAGCCTTACAAGCAGTTGACGGGCACACGACTATCATTAAAACGTCAACCATTACAAAGTAATGTCACTTCGACAGCATGCTTACAAGCAGGTGACGTCATTTTAGGCTCCGCCAATCCTAGGCATTTTCGGACACGTGATAATAGTACAAAAAATACTTTTCTATTTAATATTTAAAAAAAATATATATTTTTAGTTGTTTTTTCAGAAAAGAAAAATCGCTGCTAATAATTAATATTAAATACAGATGCCAAAAACTGGTACTTTATTTTTTATCAACAAACAATTAAGTAAAGTTTAACTGTATTCCATTCATTAACGACCGCAGCAGCTCTTCATAAAATCACTGGAAAGAAACCGCAAAGTAGATTTCAACAAAATGCCACTGAATAGTTTCAAACATGTATCGGGAAAGAAATATAGGTACTTATAATATGTATTTCTATCCGTTGGCCTAGTATCTCCTATCGCACACTTTACAGTATTTACCACAGAACAAAGAAAGAGGTTAGATGTGCCTTGTCGGCGGGCAGGCGCGCCACGGTTATGTGTGAGTAAATGCTTATAACTTGGCCAAAACTTGGTTCTGATTACGTCGTTCCTCTCGGGTGTGAGCGCTGATTGGTTCGACTGTTCGGTGTCGCGTCGTTTGATTGGCTATTATCTATTAGGTTTAACTGTCTTGAGGGGCGAAACAAACGTTATATGATCACCGTTCTAACGTGTTCTGTGGTGTTTACTTTAGGACAAAGTAGTTAGTGTGAGATTTAGCGTTACAACTATTTATCCATATAATTCTAATTTCGAATCAATGAGCGTGAAGAAATTAATATAAAAAGTTAAACCTACTCGCTACAATTTGGCCGGGAGCCATGTCCCTGTTAGGGATCCTGCCCATATTTTAATCCTGTCCAGGTTTTAATTTACCTCAAGCGCTGGAGATTTATAGGTTTAATTATCGGCACTGATTGTGAAACTTGTTTAAGTTAAAAGACATTTCCTCTTTACGGGCGAATGAAAAACAGGATTTACAAAAAATCACTAATTAATCAGACACGTCTCTTTTGAAGCTACTTTATAAAATGTGAAGAATATAGATATTCTTATTACGACTATGTTAAACCTTGCAATCACCAAATATTTTATAATAATTGGTCAGTGCATTCGCCCAGATTGCGAAGGGTGCGGGTTCGAGTCCCGTCTGCTGCCTTGCCCGCGTAGATATTTTTCTATTAAAACTTTTCTTAGGATTTAAACATCTAGCAGTTAAATGCTTAAAAAAATAAGAAAAAAAACGGATTATTATAAAACGAAAAAAAATATGGATTCGTTTTTTTTTATATTTTCTAATGTTACTTAAGAAAAGTTGATTTAAAAACAAGTTCTACGTTATTAAATAGAAAAGGAGAACTAATTCCAATTATTATCAGCGCCTGTCTGGCGAACCAACCTTCACTTACAGAAGACCACAGTAAAATAACACAACCTTTTGGTTGTGCTGTGTTTTTGCTGATGAGTGGGGTTCCAGGGATCCGCGGGGATTCTGTTCAGGCAGGCAAGTTGAGGATGGCTGGAGCGGCACACTTTCTGCCGCATCATCTACCTTCGCGAGTGAACTTCACTTACACTTAACATCAGATGGAGTGGGGTAAAAAATCAACCACCTTCCACATTTCATAAGTAGTCTCTATTAAAGCCTGTGTGAAGCCATTCAGGGCGATTATAACACTTGGTAATCTCATAAAATTAGATCGGATTGTAATGTCATCATCAACCTATTAATGTCTCCACTGCTGGGGTACAGACCTTCCCTGTGAAGGGAATAGAAAGAACGGGAATGCTCATATCCAAGTCTGTCTGCCAGGTAGAATGAAACCTTATTTCTTAATCTGCGATGGCAGTAACGTACTGAGAAAGTGTAATGTATGTTAGCTGGAGTGAAACAACCTTCCTTGAGTATTGTTCGTTTATTACTGGAGAAGGGGCGGGGCGTGCCGCGACAGTTGCGGCCGCGCATGACTATATCTATGTACATATACCACATCTTCCTCCACCATTATTTCAACTTAATTTGGAAACCTGCACAAATAGAAAAATTTACTGTAATCGACCTTTTTACTAAGGCGCTTAGAGCGTTCTCTAGAAACATCAACGAACTGTTCATTATATTTTCCGTTTCCGCGACCGCACTTGGTTCGTTGATGTTTTCTGTTTCCTTGTCCATAGTATTCGCAGCTCTATCCGACGGCGTTTCTTCCTCCGCTCCAGTCAAAACTAACTTATCGTATAAATTTAAAGGCGGAGACGGCATCGTATCGGCTGTTATGGCTATCGAAGAGGGCTGTCCCCCTGAATCTACATTTATACACTCATCAGCTGTTATGGCTTTCGAAGGGGGCTGTCCCCCCGAATCCAAATTTATACACTGTTCTGAATTATGTTCTTTATTTGAATCAGCGGGGCACTCCTCTTTGCTCTTATTCTTAATTAATTGGTCTATGTGACGTCTACAACTTAATCTATATTTAAGAAAATATATTTTATACATTCTATTTCCTATAACCTCTTCTACGATTCCCGATTCCCATATACCTTTTCTACCTATATACCATTTAGCCCAGACCCTATCTCCTATTAAAAATGATCTTTTATTTTTATTCTCTTGATTCTGAATTTCACAATTTAACATGTCATTTGGGCTAATCATGTCTAATTTTGATCTTAATGTTCTACCCAACATTAGTTGTGCCGGTGATTTACCGGTAGTACAATGACTGCTATTATGATACTGAAACAGATACTCTAATAATTTGTCTTTTACTTCGTGAGGCCTTCCGCTTAACAAAATACTTTTAATAATTTTTTTACATGTTTTAACAGAATTTTCTGCTAAGCCATTACTGCATGGATGGTATATGGGGGACGTTAGGTACATGATATTATTGTTTATACAGAAATTTATAAATTCAGATGAGCAAATTTTGACATCATTGTTGGAAACAATAACATTTGGTATACCGTACCGGGAAATCAGATATTTTAATTTGTTGATTAGAGCTTTTGTCGATGTACCCGATTCCATATGCAGACATTCTAACCATTTGCTAAAAGCGTCTACAACAATAAGGTATACATGTTGGCGAATAGTCATGTAATCTTTGTGTATTCTGTACCACGCGCGAGGAGGACGCGGCCAGGGGGTAGGGGGCGCGCGCGCAGGTGCGTTTCTCATTTGTACACAAATTGAACAATTTGATATATAATTTTCGATATCTGCATCGATGTTTGGCCACCACATCCTACTTCGAGCTTCACTCTTGGTTTTAACCATAACAAAATGTGTCGAGTGTAGCTCCTCTAACATATTTTTACGAAAAATCCCTGGGATTACTATTTTATAGCCTCGGAATAAGCACCCACCATTTATTTCTAAATCAGTTTTACATTTAAAATATGGTAATACAGACTTACAAACAATTTTACGAGGCCAACCTTTTTGTATATATTTCATTACGGTCGAAAGAGTTGGGTCCTCGGTTGAAGCGTTTTTAATATCATTAAATGAAATAGATTTTGTATGGGAATCTAAAAAAATTAGGTATGAATGACAAGTCTACTGTGGGCTGTTTATTTGAGTAGTGCACATTTTTTCAACTAGGGGGGATCTAGAAAAGTAATCTGCTATTTCATTATTTTTGCTGGAGATATATTGAGCTTTATAATTATATGCAGAGAGAATTATTGCATATCTCTGTAATCGCGCTGCGGTTGTAACAGAAATTCCCTTATTTTCACCAAATATTGACAAAAGAGGCTTATGGTCTGTTTTTAAAATGAATGGAGTATCTCGACCATATAGGTATTGATGAAAATGAGTTACTGCAAATATAATGGCTGTGGCCTCCTTCTGTATTTGGCCATAGTTGCGTTCGCTAGCAGTTAAAGACCTAGAAGCGAAAGGACGTTCGGACGTTCTTTACACGCGATCCGGACTCGGGCGGGCCGTGTGCTAACACTGCGCCAAGGCCGGCGGGCCCTGCGTCCACGCTAAGTATAAGCGGGAGCCGCGCGTCAAAATGTGCTAGCACACGCTCCGATGCTAGCTCTTTTTTCACGCGATCGAAAGCGCTTCGCTGTCTGGGGCCCCACTCCCAGCGCACGTTGCTACGGAGTAATTCAGTGAGTGGGCTAAGCAGTGCGGACGCGTTAGGGACAAAATGACGATAATAGTTAATTACTCCTAGAAACCGTTGCAATTCTAATGTATTTTTGGGTGCCGGTGAGCTAATAATTGCTTCAACCTTACTTGGACACGTTCGAATGCCGTTTTTGTCGATCACATTACCTAGATAAGTGACACTATCTTGGAATAATGCACACTTACTTTTTTCTAGCCTTAATCCTGGATTTTGTAATCTACTTAAAACTTCACGTAGCCTGCTTAAGTGGGTTATCCTATCAGGCCCCGTGCAACAAATATCGTCAAACCAACACGTCACGCCCTCTATTCCGGCCAGAAGTGTTTCTATTGTCTTTATTACTCGTCACTAAGCGTGAATATTTAAACAGACCTTTCGGTGTGTTAATGGTAGTGAGCGCCTGAGACGATTCAGTTAAAACAAATTGATTATAAGCGTTACTAAGATCAATTTTTGAATAATGTTCGCCTCCCCCTATCTTTGCAAAGACTTCCTCTATCCTAGGCATAGGGTATTTATCAATTTTCAAGTCTTTATTCAAAGTACACTTATTGTCACCCGCGATTTTCACTTTACCGTTTTCCTTTAGGACTGGTACTATGGGTGTTGCATATTTTGAGTATGAAACCGGTATTAGTACACCTAGTCCTACAAGCCTATCAATTTCTTCCGACACTCTGCCTTTCAATGCAAAAGGAATCGGTCCTGATTTAAAAAAAATTGGCACAGAATCTTGTTTTAAATGTAATTCTACTTTAAATTTATTGAAACAACCTAGTTCATTATTCCATAAATCCGAAAATTCATTGAATAAGGATTGAACCTCATCTTTGTACATATCAGTTCCAATGTTATTTATTTCCGACGTAAAACTAAAATTTAATTTTGACATAAAGTCACGTCCCAACAATGGTGGTCCACCATTTTTCAACACATAAATTTTTAGAATTACCTTCTTACTGTTAAAAATAACCTCACTTTCGAAAAACCCGTTTGGCTTAATTCTATGACCATTGTATAGGCACATTTTTAATGCAGTATTATGTAATTTATAATTTGAACAGTACTTATAATAAAGATTATCTGAAATTACACTTGTCCCTGAACCAGAATCCAATTGCATTGCTAAATCTGTACCATTAACCTCGACATCTAAGTAAATAGGATTTATGCCTACATACCTCATATTATTCAGCGAACATTCTTTACAGTTCTTATCGCAACTAGCATCTTCAACTTCCACACTATGTAACCCGGAAACTTGTTTTTTCTTGTGAAAACACACTTTTTTCAAATGGCCCTTTTGACCACAAGATTGGCATGTATAATTTTTGTAACGACACACACTAGCACTATGATTTTGTAAACCGCATACTGAGCACCTCCTCCCCTGAGCGGCGACGGCGGCGGCATGGGAGCCGCCGTTGGCGCCGTCGCGCCGCATCATATACACGGGTTCCTCCTTGACCATGCCGGACGCCGTTGCCGCCTCCCGTTCGGCGATGCTGCTTCGCGCTTGTCGCGCACAAGCCGCCTGCGCCGCTATTTCTACTGCGGCAGCCAAAGTTAACTTCTTCGCGTCCTGCTCGAATAATCTATCTCGTTCCGGTCCCGCATTGAGTCCCAGCACAAACCTGTCGCGCAGAACGACGTCCAATTCAGAGCCGAAATCGCACAAAACAGCCAATCCACGGAGGCGTACCACCCATTCTTCAATGCTTTCGTACTCGAATCTTATAGCCGTATAAAATTTCGCCCTGTCCGCGAACGTTGACCTTTTCGGCGAAAACTGTTTATTGAGTAATTCAACTAATTCTTCATATGAGGCTGCTTCTACTTCGCGCGGGTGAGCCAAATTTTTGAGTCATCTGACAAATGTGTAAGAAGCAATGCACACCGGTCACTTTCTTGTATCTTATTCAATTTTATAAATTGAGTCAGACGCCCGTAAAAAAATTGCCACTCTTGTGATTTGTAGTCAAAAATCGATAAATTTCCAATGTAAGACACCATCCTCGTCGCCACTGTAATGTATGTTAGCTGAAGTGCGCAATGAAACAACCTTCCTTGAGTATAGTTCGTTTATTACTGGAGAAGGGGCGGGGCGTGCCGCGGCAGTTGCGGCCGCGCATGACTATATCTATGTACATATACCACAGAAAGAAAAACTGCCCACACTCTTAGATGGGGAACGTGGTTCCGAATGGGGTTTCCATCTGAAAGGCATTTACCGCATTTGACAGGCATTTACGGTTTAGAGAGACGTGCGGCCGGCGCTAAGCTAAGACATGCATTTGTGAATTACGCGCGTCGTTCACGTAACCACGCCACGCAGGCACCGTGCATGCACGGCGAGTCACACGTGTGTGATGGTGCATGGTAAGCGTAGTCCAGGTAATGCATTGATGAAAATACGAGAAAGCGCGTATCCGCCTTTACTTACGTTCAACAAACGAATTAGAATGAAAAATAATAAGATTCGTTTCTTTAGTTGACTTAGAGTTTACTTTACTATATTTATAGATATTTTTCTGAAAAATCAGGCGCTTTGTGCATTATAGACAGGCTTCCCTTCTGAAATGGATTGTAACTCTAGTTCGAATCCCTTTGTTATAAAAAAGATTAAACAAGTTAGTGATTATGGGCAGTGCATCTCCAGGTCGGGCAGCTTTCGAAATAACCTGGACAGGGCTCTTCCATCCTCCCAAAAACTCCGACGGCACACTAATGACTTCTGAACTGACAGATGATGCATCAGATTACTATTAGATCCTAACAACTACACATGCAGTCGGAGTGAATGGTTTAACGTGCCTTGCAAAGCATAGAGGACCTCATGATGATACATTTTTCGTTCACCCTTATTGCGAATATTTTAAAGTTCTCGATCGCAGACCGAACCGACCGAGCTCTTGCAATGTAACGCTTGCGAAATTCGCTTAATATTATGACAGTGTAGATTCCAGTTGGAATTAGTTGGCGTATAGCCAGACACGCTGCAATTAGCCCCGCATCCGCTCCGCTGCGTACTGAGTTGCGGAATAACCTGAAAGTAAAAAGTCAAAGTCAAAAGTAGTAGTTTTGGTCCTTCATTACGGCGACGTTCTCCGCGGCCGAGTCGGTGACACCGTGAAACCCGACATATAAACCATATGCTGGGTTTCACGGTGTCGCCTACTCGAGAGGTCCCGGGCTCGAATCCCGGTGGGGGCAGATGTTTTTGTGATGAATACGAGCATTTGTACTCCATTCATGGATGTTTAATATGTATTTCTATATAAATAAACTTATATATGTATATCTAGTCCAACCATAAGTTCAATTACAATAATGAAAATGCATTTTTTTAATAAAGTAATGTAATATTAATAAAATGCATACCTACATATTTATTAAAGTCTCAGCAAAAAATAAAAATAAAGAAATAGTTCTGCATCTGGCTTTTATACAGGCCTTAAAATATATATATATAACAAAAGGGGGCCACAGGGGGGCCCGTACCATATGTGGTACAGTAGGACTATAAGCATACAAAACATTTAATATTACGACACAAATATTTACTTATTTTTTTGAATGGTTAATAATACGTAAGTAAAATATTCCACGTCTACACCAATATAGCAGTTGACACACCTTGTTGATCATTGTTTGTGACATTGCCCACACCTGGTTCTCTTTTCTTGCTTACCAACGTAGTGCTCTTTACCGTCGTATCGCGAGTCAAAAGTTATTGAAGATGGTCGATTCGGACCTGGTTTTTCGCTATGTTTGTCAGCCATCAATAAGTGCATTTGCAATTCGACACCTAAAACTTAGCGAGTCCATGTGATTGTCATTATGACTGTAAAGCAACCATGCATTTTGCACTGATATATCAATGCAATGCAGAATCAGGTTTGCAGTGAAGATATGTTCTGATCTGATAAATTTACACCCCCCATGTTCTGTTATTTTGGTAAATGAGATGTGGCTGAGCCACAGAATATTTTTTTTGTTGATCGGGTGGGTCGGTGGTTTTCCCTAAACATACTTCTTATGCTAACTTGACAGTAGCCACTGACTATTAGAATTCCAATGAAACCTTTGATTCCTTCCATCTTGACATTAGCAGGAAGAAGTTTTTGTTCTAAATACTTATTTGTTACAGTCATCAGCAACTCAAAGGCATCATCAGAAAAGAACAAGGAAAACCATTTTATCGGACTTCTTTCTATTGGAACGTGAAACTGTAATGGCTTTAGGTTATAATCCTCTTTTTCTTCAATTATACTTTTTTACACGTTTTTGCAAGGTCTCTAAAAGCGGTAAGTTCTGCTGGTGCTCCAAGTAAACTTGGAGGCAAAGTGTTTATGTTTACCAACATCTTTACCCGAGTCTTCATCAGTCTAGTCATCGTTGGCGGTGACCAGACTGATAAAGACAGAAGGTCATTAGGCGACAGAAAAAAAAATTCATAATCTTGACCCTGGTCGTAAAAACCGTCACCTTCTTCAAGATTTCAAGCAATATCGTAAAGCGTCAATAACTTAAACACAAAATCTAAACACACCATGAAACACAAAATCTAAAAACATATGGCTATATATTGATTTATTAAATATACCTAATATAAATAACTTGTAAAACATTTTTATTCTTTTATTTAAGCTCTTAGCTCTTTAACTTCACAAAAATACTGCTAAATATTATAATCAAAAATAAATATTAGGGAAGTTACCTTTTCGAAAACATAGTAGATTATTTCTATTGTTTTTACGACAAAAACCCAATAAAAACTAAAAAATACTTGCACTAGTAACGTATTTGTTTATTATAAACTAAAGCCTTATATAGTCTTCGCTCATTCACATAAATAAATACAACAACAAATATAGAATTATACTGTTTTTAATTTTTTTTAACTATATTTTAACGATATACTTAATGTTACAAAAAAGGTTTACTTAATATAATGACAAATAACCCATTTTTCGCTAGTAGGTACATACTTATTGGAATCCCTGTATTTAATAATCAGCTCGCGATAATATTGGTTTTGTAATTATAAACGATAATTCTGCAAAATTCAAAGTAAACGATATATTTTTTATAGGTAAATCACCCCTTTCATCACCCTACGCCTGTAAGCGTTGCGATGTTGTAGCTAAGAACCAAGTTCCCATCTACTTCTATAGGGGAATTCATTATAATCGATTTAGCTATTAGGGCACAAAAGCGCAACAAACAAACTCACTTTCGCATGTATAATACTATATTATACCTACTTACTAGTGATCCACCCGGGCATTGTACGGGCGGAATTTATTTTATCGGGATAAAATATAGCCAATGTCACTCGGACAAAATGTATTTAAATAAAGAAAAATGTAATAATAAATAATATAGCTACCTTATGATGAATTAATATTTAAAACCGGTTCAGTAGTTTGACAGATTATTTATTACAAATATGCAAATCTTGCCTCTTTATAATATTAGTATAGATAGTTAGGATAATAGTATTTAATTGATGAAAAAGATTTAAAAATAAAGTAAGTAATAGGTTTATTTGATTATATTTGTAAAAGTTACTTAGCATTTGTGCTTAACAGTGATACGTTATTCGGGATTTTTTTTATACTAAAAAAATATTTGAAAAATAATTGCCATGAGTGCACTATTTGCAATACCTACTAGGCTGGTAGCAGCACGCTTGATATGAGGAAGTACTCTTCATTCGAGTTTTACACTACCAAAAAAAGGGTCGATCACAAAGTCTTTGAAGTGAACGCTTAGAAGAAAACTACAAAGAAAACTATAAATTGATAATAAAAGAGATTGCTATGGTGCTCTACCTAACGTTATGAAAATTTTATTATGCGCCTTTAGTTTAATCAATTATTATAAACTTTGCTTTGGTGATTACAAAATTATTTAATTTAGCGATCTAAGGCAGTTGCCACCATTGTCCAAAACAACAGACGGGAATTACTGCTTTCTTCAACCTGTCTTTGATTGGTATTGTATATAGGGTGATTAACAACATTTGAAGTTAACTTCTGGCATGTCATATTGGGTTTCTGTGAATTATATAAGTATATCAAATTATGAGACTAGGATATGACACTGCATTTGTGTATATCACAATCTTAGAGCCGGACGTTGACATGACAATGCAGCTACTGCCAACTTTAAATAGTCGACGAATAAAAGTAAATGAATTTTATATTTACTGCTAAACTACTAAAAAGAACATAAACCAAAGATGACTTTTTGAATAAGTGCTAGTTTACTATAAAATTTACATACATTAGATATTTATGTAACGACTTGATTTTACTTCACACATTTTTGCAAAAATTGAGGCCCATCTGTAGCCTTGACCCCGCTGGTAAAGTCTCTATATGTCTTAATAAATCAATCTTTCAGACCACCGCAAGGTACTTAATAATTTCCGCAATATTAATTCCCTTACTGAAGTAACAAGACTATGGTATATACCGTCTTAAAATACTAACTAACTAAAAAGTGTGAAATAAAAAAAGGTAAATTTAAAAAAACAATTTTTATTCAGTACCCATCTATTTATAAAACATATTCCTGTAAAAATAGTAAAAAAAAACCTTCTGTAAAATTTGGTTTTTGTCGGTAATTGCTCCATATTATAAGCTGATGTTGATGATGAATCAAGAAATGATTTTCGTTAACTCTTGTTATCATTGATGCATGAAAATAATATTTAAATAATATATTTATTAAGACAACAAACAAGAAATAAACCTTACACGCGAAAATAAACATGTTTATTCCTCAATAATTTTGTGTTGTTCTAATTAGGAGCATAAAGCATCCTCTACAAAAGGAACAGAACATTTAATCGCAAACTTAAGTCAATAATATCATTGACACAGGAAAACAGTTACCTGAAATGTGATTTGTTACTCATAACATCTTTGATCGTAAGGTACGTCAATGGTTAATGATTGGTGTATTTCATTAAATTCTAACCAATTTCAATATTTTATACTTCAAAAGGTTCTTGGTTCATTAGTGGGTCAAGGTATAATAATATGTTATTATAATAAAATATCAAAAGAAATAAATAATTTACATTTTAATAAGTTTAAAGAGTGCATAAAAAAGTGTCTCTTTAAGAAGAGTTGCTATACCGTTAAAGATTTCTTAAATGATAATGCACCTTGGGCTTTTTAAGTATAATAGACTAAGTAGTTTTACTTTGATAATTTGGTTGAAAATTGTTTAATCGGCACTTATAAATTTAAAACTAGTACCTAGTTATACTTAACTTATTGTTGATCAATAATATTAATGCAATAAAAGTTAAGATCAACACATGTTTCCAGTTTTTGATGTCAACTTTCAATAGATGACACTGTATGAAACAAAACAGGGAGAAAAAAATACTTGCCGATTCCTCTCAGTACAAGTTCTCCCACCGTAGATTTACGAACCGATTGCGTAGCGTTTGACTTTCACAAGAGCTTAACACAGCCTAGACTGAATAAATGAGCTTGAGTTTGAGTTTCTACCGACTTAACAATTTGTACGAATCTTAAATTTGCCGTTTAACAACAGTTGGCATTGTGCCTACATTGCAATTAGTTTAGTATCCACTTGCTGAATGCTGAATACACCTGGGCTTAGCATTTTATCCTCTCCATTCTTTTAACTATTTTTTTTTCACCGAAAAGAAATCTCTCTAACACACTTATTATAATTAAATTATATTACTAAGGTAGCTGAAAATTACGATGATGCGATGTAAGGTGAAAATCTAATATATAAAATTCTCGTGTCACGGTGTGCGTAATTGAACTACTCCGAAACGGCTCGACCGGTTTTCGTGAAATTTTATACGCATATTTAGTAGGTCTGAGAATCAGAAAATATATATTTTTCATCCCCCTAAATGTTAATATAAATTATATTAATATCATACGACATGTTACGGCATGAGAGCGTATATAAATGTAATAAAGACGTCGCGACAATAAAAGGATCACATCAAATATTTCGTTTTTGGAGTTTACTCCTTAAGAATCGATTTGCATATAATAAGGGGCCCGGTATGAGAAAAATGTGAGGAGTAAAATCTATCGATGAATGACATTAATGACCTCGTTACGTTTTTGTGCGCAACCTCATCTGCGCACCTTTCACTTTTAGCCATGGCAACGGATAAAAAACATTAAGTTGTCACAAATGTCAATAAAATAAATAAACTAAAAATAGATAAAATCGGAGCAAAATTAATGAAAACAAATAAATAACAGAATATAGAGAAATGCCGGTAAGTGTCCAGCACTCTGGAATAGTGATTTTCAGTACAGATGGAATTATAATACATATTTACAAAATGACGACTAGTGTGTGATATTTTTGAAGTTGTGTGTTTCCAGAAATACATAATAAAATATATGATGAATATCGCTGATGTTAGATGATAAAATGTGTGACATGGAACCTATGATAGTCGAAACCATGGGACGATTCCTGAGGTATCTCTACTTGTAACCTTGTAATTTTTTTGGACATTTTATGTTTTTGTTTTTTTATACATCATACAATAACACATGCAACCCTAAATTTTCGCCCCTCTACCAACAACCCTTATTATTATGGCGGTACGAAGTTCTCTGGTTCAGCTAGTTGTCATATAAAATCTCGAAATACGTCTACTATGTCCACTTGTAAATGAATTTTATTTAAATGGGTAGTCACAGCTATTCAATAGTTTTTCTTAAATTGGGTGTGTTCCGAAGTATCCACATCACGTGGGTTTTTGTACTGTTCCACCTTTCTTGTGGTATAGTGGATTTTCCGCACCAGAGCGCCCGTCTGAGAAGGAAATTTACCTCCGATTTACAGAAACTCTAACGCGACAGATTTAATTGTCATTTCGACAGTGGCAACTGTCTTTGAAGTGATTTCAGTCGCTTTAACAGTGACATCTGTCAATTGAAACCATAACCTAGCAAAATATCGGCGTTACAGGAAGTAAAACGACATTAAATTTTGGTAGTGTTGCGTGACGGTGAGTAATGTTCCAGGGCTGCTTGTGGTAATGTTAGGTTAGGTTTCCGCGTGTGTCGCCATTTGAATGCGAATGTTTGAAACTACAAAAAAAGATAGATAAGTTCCAATATTGTTCGTTCACACAATAAGCTTCAAACCCGTAGCGCGTCACACAGACACAACCTTACAGAGCGCGTTACAAGACGAATTCCCGATAATATTTTGTAGGCGTCCTCGCAGTCACGAAACACCAAATGTATTGAGATTCGAGGCCGACGCTGAATAGTGAACTACATAAACAGGTTGTCGGTTACGTGTCATAACCAATAGCAATCTCTAGTTTTCATCAGATGTCCAAGTTTAACAATTCGTATGTAGCTACAGTAAAATGATCAGAGCACGTAAAACAATAGCAGTGAAATTTATTTATAAAATTGGTCACGTGCCAAGCGACAATGTGCACAGAAACCGAAAAAAAAGCTTTACCAATTCTATATGGTGATTGTCTGAATTTATGTTCGCTTACTAATTTCATCATAACTACTACGCTTCTTTAACTTCGAAGTTAAAGTGATTTTTACAAGCAATTAGGAAAAAATATATTCTATTTAGTTCAAAAAATTGAGGAGCTCGATGGCGTTGGTAGTTAGCGCGTTCGGCTGCGATTGTTGAAGTTAAGCAATTTTCGCAGTGGTCGGTCATTGGCTGGGTGATCAAAAATCTTCTATCTCGAGTTCCTCCGTGCTTCGGAAGACACGATAAGCCGTTGATCCCGGCTGCATCTGCAGTCGTCAGAATCTGCCAATCCGCACTGAGCCCGCGTGGTGGGTCATGGCCCAATCTCCCTATTCCATCCATAGCGTCTATTGGCTGTCCTGGCCGCTTACCTGCCATCAGGCGGGTCATACGTCTGTTTGCCAACATTTTAACATAAATAATGCACTATTATAAAAAAATGGGTGCGTGTACTTATGTACGCGCGTGAGAAGTTATACTTCTTTGGCATCATTGAAAATTAGTTTTTAATTGCATGCAAATAATTAATTGCAATAAAATAATAAAAGGACGGGAAAAGGATAGTCAACACAGTCAAAAAAGTTCGGTTTTAATTTGAAAAATTAAATAAGTAATCAAAATGTTCAATTTAAATCTCGACTGAATATAATTTATTAGCACATACGTAATTCGCACTAGTATGAAACTAAAACACGCGTTGTGAATATAGAAACTAGAAACATGTGGATAAATATTATAAATATGAAAACAGTGATCAGAGGCGACAAGCGTGCCAACACGCGCGACTAATAGAGATTCTATTTATATTTTGTTGGTAGTTTTTTTCGAGACTTAATGTGCGGTTTAGCGGCTAACTTCATGGTGTTACTTT
Organism: Chilo suppressalis; assembly: GCA_902850365.2. Taxonomy (NCBI): domain Eukaryota; kingdom Metazoa; phylum Arthropoda; class Insecta; order Lepidoptera; family Crambidae; genus Chilo; species Chilo suppressalis. The sequence goes on from OU963894.1 coordinate 41,199,464, forward strand.
TGTGTTATAGTGATGCGAAATTTCACTTTCATCATTTTTTCATAACGCGCCTAAAGAAGTATAACTTCAAAAATGCTAACCAATGTTTTCATAAAATAAGTGGAAGTACGATATAGAATCGGAGCCATGTCTTACATCACAGCACCCTTAGCACATTCGGATCAGGCACGCCCTTATTTGCCTGTGAATAAAACATAACAGAATTTAAGATTATACTATATTCGTAGGAATATTTGATGCGATCCGTTTATTGTCGCGACGTCTTTATTACATTTATATACGCTCTTATGCCGTAACATTTCGTATGATATTAATATAATTTATATTGCAACTTATGAAGTATTTTTTCCCCCAACCTTTCTAGCGCATTGTGTTGGCGACGAAAACTTATTTGATAGACCACGAAGACGACATATTTAAATTAAACCATATTTTTTTTAACTTTCACAGAATGCGTATTTTCAATTACCGCTTAACCAACCAAAATAAATAAGTATTTAAGAAAGTAAAAATTTGAGGGAGTCTCTTGAATGTACCTACTTAGTATCAATATTGAGATTGAGAGTAACGCAAACACAGCTAGCCGTGCCATTAAAATAACATTTAAGGAAATCTTCTTTAAAAAGCTACTTAAGTAAATCGACATTACTTGTAGGCTAGGCCTCTCTTTATCAACCCAAATTTCTCGTCTCGAGAAAAAACACAAAGCTCTCAAGATAAATTCGTCCACAAATCAAATTTAATTCGCTAAATCATAATTTCACATTTCGAATGCAATCTATTCAATCTAAATGAAGGTTACGCTCATTTCGGGGAAGCGAGCGGGCAAGGCGGCCGGCTGTTTGTCTCAGCCAAATTGTAAACACGTATACAATATTTGTCTTTTGAATTGCGAAGGAGCAGAGAGTAATGCGTTATAATCACGGGTGTCTTTTGTTTGCGCTCCACTTTTTCCCCTACTCCCCTAGTCCATTTCGCAACATCTTCGGCGCAGTCATTTGTTTTAGTATTCTGAGTGACGTCATTGACTTTCCTGCATCTGCCTAAGTGCGCTCCGAAACGACCTACTTTCTAATTGGCACATTAATTCTCCAGTTATGGCGTCGTTGAGAAGTGGTCATTATTCTTATTACACTGACTTCTTATTGTTTTTTTTTAAATAAGTGAGTTTTTCTAGCTTGACGCGGTCTTGAAGATTCAAATTGAAGACTTATATTGAACATAAATTCCATTCATAATAAACTTGCTAAAAGAAACTCAGTACACTTCGAAGATCAGAAAAATAAACCCTAAATAATATTTGACAATCACCTGAATTTCCAACTTGTATAGAATTCTTTAAATCTTCTGAGTTACCTTTGTCCTTCTATTAAATAGGAAAATTTCTACTTGTATACAGATACAGTAAGGAGCTACTTACATCAAAATTCATGAGTCGGCTACAAATGATCATAATAAGAATATTCCACGATCGAGAGTCTCGCATGCCAAGGCTCATTAATCATACCAGAAATTCCGTATTCGTAGGTATATATTGACGTTTTATTGAGATTATTAAAGTCACTGGAATAGCGGATGCTCTTCTCTGCTTTTCCAGCGACTTTAATCAAAATCATGAGCTAAACGAACTACTATGAAAAATTGGCATCTTCCAAAGTTTTATGACTCATTTCTAGGGTTCCGTAGTCCTGACAAGGAACCCTTATAGTGTCGTCATGTCCGTCCGTCTGTCGGTTTTGATTGGAGACTATTAGCAATAGGGAGCTGTAATTTTGTGGAGATATGTTTATTAATCACGCCGACAAAATGGTAGAATAAAATTTTCAAAAATATTTTTCTTGTGGAAGCTACATATAACCGAAAGATGATTTTATTTTTTCATCGTCTGCCCCATCGTGTGGGGCTCATTGAATAGGTCCTTTAAAATTATTTCAGTGTTTCTAAGACTACTTTTCGATTTAGGGATCCGTTTGCGAAATATTGAACTTAAAAGTGCAAATTTTAGTAAGTGTAGCTTCCCCCCCTCTAAAAGGTAAACTATAAGCTTGAAAAACCTGGAAAAATTCTTGATAGTAGTGCTGTTTATGAACTTTTAAGGAAAATTATAACAGTTAAAATAGATTCCTTATTTGAAGACTAACAGTCGTTCAAGTTATGTATTAGAAGATTTCTGACCTAATAAAAATTCCTTAGAAGAAAACATTAAAAGTGACTTACACGAAGTATTACTAAAAATATAGACTCTTTCCAAAATATATTGTGGTGAAAACGTACAACAACGGAGTCCTACACTGCGCGTGGCAAGACACGCACTGGACCGGTTTTTTGTATAATTTGAATTAGTATGAAAGATACACACACAAGTCGGAGGACGAATCATGTTTACTATCACGTAATTACATTGTTTAATTTGGACAATAAGGTCACGTATTAATATTTAGCTGTTAAAAGTAGTTTGACCAGATGCGTAATTATAACAAAACGTTATAATTACGCATCTGGTCAAACTACTTTTTTTACAGTCCGGAGGTTTCGGACCAGTTGAATTTAATTCTCAAATAATTTTCAATCAAAACCGCCTAAAACAGTGTTAAAATGACTAAATTTATAAATTAAAAACCATGGCCAAAGCTCACTGTAGGTATATATGTCATTCAGTTTTATACAGCTTCTGTAAAATTTAGTTTTATGTAATTATACCGTTTTGTTTGCCAGCTCCTCAAATGATCCTTTGAATTCAAAAAACTCCAGTTTCCCTTGATTGTCTGTTTCGCCATTACTAAAAACAAGTCGCAGAGGCAATTTTCCAAATTCGCCGGAGTGGACCTACGACAGGACTGTTTCTCCCACAGTCAGTTCTATGCTGCATCTTGGTCGCTAACATAACGGACGAATACATACTCGGACTGGACTTCTTACGATCACAGCAGTGGGTGGTGGATATCGCTAGAAGAGTATTAAATTTTCTGGATCAAGAAAAATATTTTTAGAAGGAAATCCTCCACCAGTAGTCTACCAGTGTATCGCTTGGTAAGTCATCGCGTGAAGTGAACGGATACGGTTTTACCTTCTAAGAAAGGAGATTTGCTCCCGTAGCATGAGCACAGCGATATGAAATATGACGCCTTTTTTATCACGCTCAGTTCGCCACGATAAAACATATGACATAGGTAATGTAAATTGTGGTGCTCATGCTAAGGAGATTGATTTTGTTAAAAGAGTATAATATCCCTCCTCTTCATCAGCGTCGCGGGCGGATAGTTAAATTATACACAGGTTCGGACGGAGTGGTCCGAAGCGGTGGTTACTGCCAGTAACTTACTGGCGTGATGGCAGGGCGGCCCGTATCGACAAGCCGGTATGGCTTGTTGTGTCGTTTTGGTTTCGCTTAAAATCATAGACTTAATATTATTATTTATTAAACGATAAGTAACCACTCGAGCATAAACTATCTCAGACGCCCTTACAAGTTGGTGGAGCGATATTAAATCTACAACTAATTTATTACAAATAAACTTTGATGGCTGTAATAAATTAACAACCATCACTTTGTGAGAATATGTTTTGAAATACTTTAACGAATTTCGAGTTCGAGTAACGGCTTAATAAATTGTTTCTGGAACTAATTTAACACAAATTGGTTACTTCACATCAATATTAATTTATAATTCGCTGAAAATTCTAGCACCGGGTTATATATAAATTGATAGTTTATATTTAATATTTAATATTATAAATAATTTTAATTATGTTGAATTAGAAGCACTTAGAAATGCACTTACTGCTAAGTGTTTTATATCATATTTATAGATATTTAACATAAAATGTATAATCAGTTTAGGCTCATGTCTATAGTAATTCAGTATTAAAATTATGAACAACAAAAGTAAGCAAAATAATTCTATAAATTTATGAAAGCTAATATTCATGTTTTCTTAATATTGTGTAAACTGAGTTTAACGTAAATATGCAAGTATAGACTACCATGAACACAGATGACTTTCTTTACATTATATTAAATGCAAAATGGAATCGTGTTCATGATATATAATATCCTGTAAGAATATCATCTCGTCAAATTCAGCACAAACGATAAAAGAAAATTCAATTAAGAGTTTTTTCAAACATAAATAAGAACTCCTTTTTGTTCGCGTTTCTACGTAATTATCGCACATGTTTGGATATGTGTGCACTATATGCAGGAACGGTTCACAGTTCACATCGTGTAAAATAAGCAGCGCGAAATTCCGGATCGCGTAGAGTTATCTATTTTTTTTTCCTCGTCGGTTCATCAAAAATGCAAAGCTCGATGGAAATGTATGCAGTTTCAGTGGCATGTTGTGGAAATTCATCTCCTGCACGGAAAAATTGTGGCTCTTTTGTAATGCAGATCGTGAGGTGCAACATCTATGGCGCGTAAGTTTTATCCCTAAATGAATCCCATCGCACCGGACGTGCGATGTCATTTACTCATTAAGTCATTTAGGGATATAAGTTCAAATGCCGATGCACGATCACGGAATATATAAACCCCCTTATAAATAAACGAGTACTAAGCTTAGACTAGTTACGCCGTGTTTTGTTCATATCTGTCAAGTGCGATTTGTAATTCAATGAAAAGAGACAAAACAAATTATAATTAACCCAAGCTTATAAGGGTGAGGAGGAAATAAGGGGGAAAAGTTTCTTGTAAGTGAAAATGCCTAGTGTCATGTATTTGACCAGTATCCGCGCTTTAAGCTGTCTATCCACTAGAGTGGAGCAAGGTTGCAGAGCGGGGAAATGGAGATATATTATCAAATAGGAGTACAATTCTATTGGTTAATATTTCTCCGTTTCTCCGCTCCGCAGCCTCCCTCCGCTCCAGTAGTCAGGCAGCCTTATACTCGCCCTTCACTCCCATTTACGGTGAAAGACAAGGAATTACGAATCTTCTTTTGTCAACATAGTTCTGATTTGTTCGGAGCACTTAATTTTTGTGACATGTGAGCCACGCCCACAAATGCTCTTACAACATTTTTGATCTTTTTCTTATTAAAGTTATGCTTTTCCGCAAGCATTGTATTAAAGTGTGAGATATTATGAAATTACCTATAAGTAAGAGACAAAGGTTATTTAAAAATCGAGTAACAGCCCAAGTGATGCCAAATAAAATCCAGGCATGTAGGTGGATTAATCTTTCTCAAAATTAGGCAAGTGAAATATAGTACACTCAGGCAAGATGGAGCCAAATTGCTGTTTTCGCGCGAAAATGGAACATCTATAATATCATTAGCATGTTTTATGAACAATTAATACTGAACGAGTTTTGAAAAAAAAAGAAAGGACCAAGATCCGCAATCAGGATTCTGCCAAAGCTGAAAACTGCTGAAAATTCTTCAAAAATTCCCTCCCATCTCGTTACAATTTACGTAATCAAAAATGCAAATCTGTGCAAATTATGCTGATTCGGCGTCAACTCTCACTTCGTCGTCGCGTAACCCGTTGATTTTTTATTTGTGTTTGTTTTTCCGCGAAAGTTTCAGAAACTTTTTTTAAGATATCTTTTCAAGTGTTAGTAGGTATCAAATTCCTTCTTTACTTACTTACTCCGTCCGCATTAACTTAAGTTTTTTGAAAATCCCACATCAACCTAAATTTTTTTCGAGATAAAAAGTATCCTATGTCTTAATCCAGATAATAAACTATATGTGTGCCGAATTTCATCCAAATTCGTCCAGTTGTTTAGACGTGAAGACGTTACAAACATACACACTCACACACTTACAAACTTTCGCCTTTATAATATTAGTGTGATTTGTATTTCCTCAAGGTAAATAAACCGGGTCTTTTTTTTATTTTCTCCCAGGCGGGGGAGAGGCTGTGAAATAATCATGGATAACCTACACTAAAGAACATGAAGTAGCCTATATATTTTTCTTTATGTATAGACAGCAACAGCTCAAGTTACACACACCTGACGAATTTCTCCTTTTGATATTGAGTTTTATTTAACTTTATATAAAATACATACCATCTATTGAGAAAAAAATACAGTAGTTACTTGATGTATGACTATGCCTATGGCTATATAACGATAAACTGAAACATATTTATTTCTTTCTTAGGCTTTCACGCACATCACTCAGTAAATAAAACAAGTTTCAACGGATTTGATGTACTGATTTTATTTATTAATTGATTCTAAAGAATTTTTTTACTAGAAAAAATATCCACTCGGACCAGGCAGCAGTTTATTATTAATTAATTGATGTTTTTATTTATTATTCTGACGACGCATTCCCGCGCCAATAAATAAATAAAATCAGTGCATCTAACCCGATGTAACTTGTTTTATTGAATTCATATTTATTTTATTCTTCTTTACCAAAATAAAGTAAATGACGGACTTAATGCCATAGTCATTCTCTACCAGTCAACCAGTAAGGGTGTGGGAGACGAATGTTATGGCGATAGAGTGCGAGCTACTAAAGTTAGAAAAACATATTTATTATCCTACTTAACTTTACAATACTATAATAAACGATAAATAAATATTATATAATAATCATATATCATAAATACACATATAAATAAATAGATATATATAATAAACAAACACATATAATTATATACATATAATAAACAAGTTAGAAATATCTAATTATGGTTTTACAGATGACTAAAGATTACAGAAATATTAGGTCAACAGATAGTGTGCACGTACTAGATTTTTAAACTCCAGCTTACTATGAGCACAGTGAAAATTCAATAACATTGAATACTTGCATGCTATAACAAGCATTCCAAATTTCGAGCCGTAATGCTGAAAGATTTGGAGACGAAACCAGTATAGTGAAAATGGGTTTTGATGGTAAGGTGCCAAGAACAAGAACAAGAGCGAAGATCACGCGGTGTAGAGGGTCCCAGAAACTGAAACCTAGATTTCAAGTATTCTGGATTTACATATAAGTAATTTTGAATAAATTACTCAATTCCAATACACACACAAATACAATACAATAATACAGAATTCCAATTGCATTTTTATGCTTATATACAAAGTAAGCATTCATACAGCTCGATTAAAAGCTCTAATCTCTCAATCCATAACGCGTTTGATATCGAATAAAAAGAACATTTTTTTTTATCATAATAGATGATACAAAACTGCAATAAATCTCAACAAAACACACGTAAAGGGTTGCTCCATATATATCCGCGTAGCTGGTGGCGAAACGATAAATTTCCAAGCGTTTAGCTCACAAATGCGGGCCGAATAAAAACTCGCTCTCAAGTTTATAAACTTTGTTTCGTTTCGCGCGTAAATCAACCAGAGTTCACGATCGTAAAACGCACGCCACTTCATTCGCATGCAGTGCGAAAGTGGTATAAACTATGGTATAAACTATGGTGTCAACAGCTCTGCTCTGATATGCCGCGCTATTCTCTGCTATGACTCGACGTTGAACTCGACGACGAAAATGCCATAAAATCACGAAAATAAATACTTCTATAGGTATGCTATTAAAGCATTGTCGACTTTTAGTTCTTGATAAATATAAACTGTACTTATTATAGTGAAGGAAATTTAATTGCATGTTATAGAAGTAGAATACCATTATATTCTTTTTTCAGAAGTAGGAAAATTAATAGGTTGATGTTGTTGATGATGAGTCAGAAGACGCCATCAACGATTAAATTTAAAAAAGTGCAAGTTATATTTGAAGGTCTTTAGAAGGCTTATAATTGTGTCCAGAAGTAATGGTGATGATGAACTTAATTAATAATAATTTATTAAACAAACGGTATATTCCGTACTTACATGCCGCAACTTGTAACTGAGGATGTTTGCTTATAGAATAGCGCAGTAGCCCTGCTTTATTCTTTGCCACTTCCGCTCCGCGAATAAAGTTTTGGTAAGAGTTTGTGAGTTGCAAAGTGATTTTAAATAGTTTTTTGTTCATAGTTTTATGCGTCGCTCGCACTGACAACAGCTTGTTGCTTCAAGTCTCTTTCTTTTGGAAGTTTTCTAATGGAGAATGGAATGTAAAGTTGACGATAAAAGAATATACGTAGGTTATAGAAAATTTTGAAAAACTTCTTCTAACCTTTGTTTTTATATCCAGCGTTATATTACCTATAAAACAAGATTGTTGCATTAATTATGCTTCCATTTCAAATTACTTGTTTCAAACTGTATATTATGTATTGTGCAAGTAAATAATTTTAATTTCAAAAGTCGAAGCAAAATTTTATTTTACATGTTACAAAAATACAGTCAAACGCAAAGAAAACAAGTTACTCGCTTGTACCGACTTCGGAACTCTGATTCGATTATCCCAAAAAATAATAAAACTTAAACTAAACTATCAAAATAAACTACTACTACTACTAAATATACTTACTTAAACTATCAAAATTATACCCACAGAAAGTGCATTTCATGATGTTCAAAATGAGTAAAATTATATTCTAATGTATTGTCAAATTACTGTGTAATCAAGCAAGAAAAACAATGCTAACCTTTTGCTATATTTTGTATAAAGTTGCAATTAACGTTTTTTTTTATAAAATGCAGATAGTCTGATACTTCTAATTACATTTTAGTATTTTCCAAAGTTTTCAAAGACGTGTGTTTTCAAGCTACGTTTTGTCTACTGATTGACACAATTGGAAATCGACTCATCTTTGGAAAACTCATAATAAAACCCTAAAAATTGATGAATCTCAATGAATTCTTCTACATTTTAATCACCATGTGACGCACTTTCTATATGTCATTTTGATAGTTGTAAGTTTTATACCATTCGTGAACATCAAGTCAGAGCAACCCACGCAGCAAGTCTTATTTTCTGTCCACTGTAGGTATATGTTCGAAACTTTGGAAATAAGCTGCTAGTAGCATTATGCGTAATTCAGAATTGAAACTAAACATGAGTTAGTAATTGAAGAATTAAATGGTAAAATAAAAATATCACATAAAAAATTATAATAGCTGAAAATGAAATAAAAAAAATAACTTTAGAAAATAATAAAATGAAAAAGTTAAATTCTGAATATGAATTAAAAATAAGTCAACTGTTGCATAAATGTAATTCGACTGTCAAAAATAACACGAGTGGTAAGAAAAATAAAAATAATGTAAAACATAAACAGGGCTTATCTACTTCACTCATCGAAAATATTAAGGAATTAAATTACCAGGCACAAACTCAATCAAATGAGATAATAGCGGCATCTTCCAATAAACGAGAACAACAAAAGAACAAATAAAGAAAGAAACTAATCAACTGACACAAAATGTAGCTACAGACTCATCTTTGGAAAACTCATAATAAAACCCTAAAAATTGATGAATCTCAATGAATTCTTCTACATTTTAACCACCATGTGACGCACTTTCTATATGTCATTTTGATAGTTGTAAGTTTTATACCATTCGTGAACATCAAGTCAGAGCAACCCACGCAGCAAGTCTTATTTTCTGTCCACTGTAGGTATATGTTCGAAACTTTGGAAATAAGCTGCTAGCATTATGCGTAATTGTTTAAAAAAAAACTACGAGTGTCATTAAAAAAAATAGAGCCTCCAATTGTATAAATAATTTTGCGCAAATATTCGATAATTACTCTCTGAGGGTATTGCTTTAACTTCACAATAACCGAATAAATGTTCACTCCACCGTAGCGCCATCAAATTTCTCTTTCACCGCACTCAAAAAGTCTTAATGCAACCACCGTTTGGAATGAAACGAGTGAGTATAATTTATTTCAAAGTGTATTAAACTCCATTTCATAATAACGGGGTCTCTTTAAAGCGGAGAACAAAAGGAAAACTTAGCGTGATACATACGTTTTAAAAATGTGGGAATGAAAAGTAATGTAGCATGCACAGAACACAGAAATAGGTTAAAAGAGGGTCATCATAAACAGTTTGTACGGGAACTGATGTCACCAGCTCGCTCCTACTAAACTTCTACCTTATAATAATAGCCAATCAAACGACGCGACATCAAACAATCAAACCAATAAGCGCTCACAACCGAGAGCAACGGTGCAATCAGAATCAAGTTTTGGTCTCACATTGTTTTTGGCGCGCCTGCCCCGCCCACAACGCCCTTCTAACCTCTTTCTGTGTTCTGTGGTTGCACGTTTCCAAGTTCTCATTAGTACATATCTGACAGGTTGCTGCTAATACGGCGTGACTGTGGCGTTGTGTATGTAAAAGGCCGCTCTCTACACTGTCAATGATGTTTCTTTTATAATTTTTAAAAGAATCTGACATTTTATATCGAAGGAAAATAATTTCTCGCATTTGAAGTTAAGATGGTACAGCTTAAGTTTTATTTGCCCACTTCAGAATGCATACTCTATCTATTGTACTATACGATATGGCTGCAGCTTTCCGTTAAGTAGGAGTTACTTCGCAAGTTGAGTAGGTACGCTAATTAAAATTACGATTTTGAATCTTTGTATGAATTTAGTGCTCCTAGTTGATATTTCAGCGGAGTAGCAAGTTTCCACAATGAAGTAGGTATTATATAATAGTTTTAAAAGACATTATTGGACGACCTTCGTGGCCGAGTGGTTTGTACACCGAGTTTCATGGTGTCGCCGACTCGAGGAGTCCCGGGTTCGAATCCCGGTGGGAGAAGATGTTTGTGTAGTGAATACGAGCATTTGTACTCCAGTCATGGATATTTAGTATGTATTTCTACATAAATATATGTACAGTATATGAATTTTATCCGTTACCCTAGCATCCCATAACACAAGCCTTACAGTGCTTACTTTCGGCTAGGCTAATTGGTGTGTGTGTTGGAAATATTTATTATCTTCTGTGTCTTGATTAAAAAGCTTGATGGAGTAAGCAGAACGCACTAACCCACGTTAGTGCGTTCGGCTGCGATCGCTTAAGTTAAGCAACTTTCGTAGTGGTCAGTCATTGGATGGGTGACCTAAAATATACTATCCCGGGTTCCTCCGCTCTTCAGAAGTCACTAAGGCACTAAGGTGCCGCTAGGTGGCGTTGACAAGTAAACAGATTTTTTGTACTAATAATTCGAAAAAATATAAAATGTTAATTTATGTCTGTGAATTTATATGAAACTTAAAAAGCATCGCATAAATAACCACAATTAGTGTTATCCTTCTGATCTGTGCACAATAGAACGAAAAAAGTGAAAATCAATGTAGCAACAGTGTTTTCAAAACAATAATGAAGTGACATTAACTAATTTGAGATTATTTAACGTTAATTCAACCATAAAAGGCAGTGTTAAAACAGTGTTATAATATTCCACTACATAAAATGAATTAAAGTGACTTTCATTTTAAATATTCTTAAAAATTACACGGTTAACAAACGAAGCAAAGTGATTGGTTGAAGGACTGACATTGGTCGGGCTCATACTCGTATAACTACCTCACTTCTTAAAACAGACTATAATTTTCGTTATTGTGTATGAATGCGCCGTAGCGCAAAGACATACTAATCTACCTACTGCTCCGTCGATCAGGTTCAAATCCAATGCGACGATTAATTTTAAAATAATATTTTCTGTAATCAACAATATTTATTTTGAATGAAAAAGACATTTTATTTAATATGAAACAGAATTAAAATAAAAAGTTTAAATGAACAAGATTTTTCTAAACTGCGCAAGATGTCGAAACAACTAGACAACTATTATCATGTTGTATTTGTCAAGACAGTTTTCATTTGCACTGCGCAAATGTCTCATTTCAAAGATATAGTATAATGACCGCAGCACATAAAAAGGCCTTTGAATGTGACGCTTGCTCATCTCCATCAAACGCCATTACTTCAACTCCAAATTTAAATAAATCTTCCACATCGTCTGAAAACACCCCATCAAGCGTAACAGAGAATTTAAGCAAACAAAAAAAAAATAAGACAATAATTCCTTTGAAGGACTATCGAGCGATGAAGCAGTGTTTACATCAATCACATCAAAGCCGTCTTGGGATAAAAATAGAAGTACATCAGAATTGAAACTAAACATGAGTTAGTAATTGAAGAATTAAATGGTAAAATAAAAATATCACATAAAAAATTATAATAGCTGAAAATGAAATAAAAAAAATAACTTTAGAAAATAATAAAATGAAAAAGTTAAATTCTGAATATGAATTAAAAATAAGTCAACTGTTGCATAAATGTAATTCGACTGTCAAAAATAACACGAGTGGTAAGAAAAATAAAAATAATGTAAAACATAAACAGGGCTTATCTACTTCACTCACCGAAAATATTAAGGAATTAAATTACCAGGCACAAACTCAATCAAATGAGATAATAGCGGCATCTTCCAATAAACGAGAACAACAAAAGAACAAATAAAGAAAGAAACTAATCGACTGACACAAAATGTAGCTACAGATTCGTCTATAAAGAAAGCACCAGGTTTCCATAGCAGTAACACTAGAGAGCATCATCATTTAAAACAGATTTTTATCATAGGAGATGAGCTTCTGAGAGGTCTTGCGGCAGCTATTTTTGATGAAAGGTGAGGAAAATGGAACGACACCTATAAACCGTATGCGTTTATCATAACTGGAGCAACAAGTTCGTAATTACTGGAACAATGTAATAATATTTTGCCAAGATTTAACAGCAATGACTTAGTTATTTTAGGGTGTGGTAGCAATGATATGGATATAAATGAGTATCACTCAAACATATGTATAGCTGTTAATATGTTATGCTCTAGAGCTTCAGTTTTGATCGCACCAGTAATACATAATAGATATTTAAATGAAAATTTTATGTGCTATAATTTAAGGTTATGGACCAAACACTTTAAGAATTGTAATACAATAGATATAAATGACTATACGGAATAATAGAAACAACTACATTATTTTTTTAAGTTTTAAGATTAATCTATATATCGACTTTCTACAATATCCAAAAGAATTTCTTTCTGTAGACCAATTAAAAAAAAACATTAGGAAGAACCGTGGTGAAATATGTCACACAAAGAAAAACAAAGATCTTCCTAAAAAAGGGACTTTAAAATATTACTTTAAAACAATACTAAAACAAGTTTCGGGGAATCATTCTGGTAAACCGTTGCATAACCCTACATTTTCAGCACAAAAAAAAACTTTTTTTCGCGAATAAAATAAATATTTTTTATTTTATTCTCCATCAAAATATACAAGGTCTGGGGTCAAAGAAATCTATTTTAGAAATTACTTTGACGGAAATCAACAAGATTATAAAGCCAGACATATTGTGCTTTACAGAAACCTTTATTAAAAGAAACAAAGAAAAAAAAATACTTTAATAGATTTGAACTAGCAACACACTACTCATGACCGAACAAAAGAGGCGGAGCGTATATATTGGTTAAAAAGGGATCGAATATAAAAAAATAACATGTTTCGATAACCTTAGTATTAATTTTCACTTTGAATGTTGTGCAGTAAATCTAGTTCCAAATAATATCATCGTTATTTGCAGTTATACAATACCGTCAAAATTACAGGGACATATTGCATATTTTATGGATAGAATTGACTTAGTACCACACAAATGTATTAAAACAATATTCTAATAAAAAAATTTTTTTATTAGATTATTAGTTATTATATTTAATATTATAACAGGTGACATGAATATGAATTTTATTGACAATAATTGTAAAAATGCGACACGCTTAAAGGAAATTATTAATGAATATAACTTTTATCTATATATATGTAAAACTCAACTGACATAGTGATCTATCAACGCACAGGCCAAACCACTGGACGAGCTGGGCTGAAATTTGGCATGCAGGAAGATTTTATGACGTAGGCATCCGCTAAGAAAGATTTTGATCAATTCTACCCCCAAGGGATAAAATATGGAATGAAAGTTTGTATGAAACTTTGTCAATTTTAAACCGATCGGGCTGAGACTTTGCATGAAGGTATAAGAAGAATCATAAATGCATGTCATTGTGTATAATACAAGCCTGAGAACAAAAACTGTAGTCTACACTTCAGCTCTACACCGAAGCCAAGCGAGGGCGGGCCGCCAGTATACATATAAATGCATAAGTAACATCAATAACGCAGTTGGATTAGTCTAACCTCTATGGCTATCTGATCACGATACGGCACAAATACTGCAGTTTCCTATAGATAACAAAAAAGAGCTTCATGAAGTGAATTTTATTAGTAGAAGAAGTTATTCAGATGAAAACATTGAGTTATTCAAGTATCATTTTTAGCCCTTTAGAGATATATTTGGATATTTGCAAGTCAACCCAGCATTCAACGAATTTCATGACAGGTTCTGTTTGTTAAATAAACTTTGTTTTCCAGTTATCAAAATTAAAAAGAAATCTTTAAATAAGCCTACTTGGATAACAAAAGGACTACAAAGGAGTTCCGCTACAAACAGACATCTTCGTTACAAATATTATGCTTAGAATAATGAATTTAACAGGAAAAAATATCAAAAATATAACAAGTTACTGAAAAAATGTATATATCAATCAAAAAAATAACCAATAAAACTTATATTACAAATAGCAAAAATAAAGGCAAAGCTACATGGACAATTATAAAAAATTAAACCAACAATATAGAAACAAAAAAATATATTAATAAAATAGTAATCAACGGAAAGGACATACAATCACCCATAGACATAGCTTTGATATTTAATAAACATTTCATTGACATAAGTAAAACAACTATCAATAACACTATAAATACTTGTAAAGGCAATAACTTCTATCACTCAATCTTTTTGAACCCCGTGACTGAAAACGAAATAAGTAAGATAATAATGACATTAAATAATACTCCATCAGAAGGATTTGACTCAATAAGTACCAAAATAATAAAATTATGCAAGACCGAAATAATTCCAATACTAACTCATTTAGTAAATTTATCACTGGAAACTGGATTCTTTCCAGAAAGATTAAAACTGTCTGTTGTCAAACCTTTGTACAAAAAAGGTGACACTACTAGTATTGATAATTATAGATCAATTACCCTGATGTAAATTTTTTCGAAAATATTTGAGAGTTATGTATAATCAACTTTCGTCATTTTTTAATAAATTTAATATTCAATTCAAAATTCAATATCGTTTATTCAGTCTAGGCTGTTACAAGCACTTGTGAATGTCGAAAAGCTACCCCATCGGTTCGCAAATCTAAGGCGGGAGACCTTGTACTGAGAAGAACCGGCAAGAAACTCAGCAAGGGCTGTTTTTTTCTCCCTGTATTATATACAGAGTCGTCAATTTGAAAAATGAGTTCAATATGAGATAACCCATGAAGTCACTTTCCATTATAAATGTAAATGATAAAACAATTATGACTATAAAATAAAAAATATAAAAAACAGATTTAAAAATGAAAAAAAGTTTAGGAATGCCGTGTCCCACTGTTTAGGCATAAAAACAAATGTACCATTAAAGTTAAATACAACGATTAATAGTACCCAATGTAGCAAGAGCAGACTCATCTCCGCTGGCAGCACCCGTTCACGAGCATGACGCATGAACCAGCCATCGCTTCGCTCAACCATTTTTTAGGGAACGTAACGACCCGCCTCACACGACACCGCCGAAGAGATTTTTAAGAGAGTATGACTACCCATAACCACATATGGATACTAGATAGCAAAATAGGGAAAAAAAAATTAAGTACCAGTGTACATTACTATAAAAAACTATAAACACAACTGTAGGACACATGCATGTGGTTACCTAAACACTAGTGTCGACTCTGCCACTACCCTCCAAAATCAAACCCAACATCAGTGCCCCCCCTTCACTCTGTATAGAGAATGACAAGGATACACCGCTGCAAAACCAAAGTTCAGGTCTAGAGAACCATGCCAGAATCCACACCACCATTAAATCTTTATCTCAGAAATAATAAATGTTCACCTAAATTTTTTGTTTTTGATTGCTGTGCCATACAGTATAAATACAATTACAAATAAAATTTAACTTAAATAATTAATTATAATAATAGTAAAGTAGTATAGAGCAGACTCATCTCCGCTGGCAGCACCCGTTCACGAGCATGACGCATGAACCAGCCATCGTTTCACTCAACCATATTGTAGGGAACGCAACGACCCGCCTCACACGACACCGCCGAAGAGATTTTTAAGAGATATAAGTGAAAGTCAGTATGGTTTTCAACAACTTAAATCTACGACACAAGCGGTGTATAATTTAGTAAATAATATTCTACAAAATCTTAATGAGAATAAATACACCTCAGTCGCCTTCATTGACATGTCTAAAGCATTTGATCAGGCGTCACACAAAAAAATACTCGAGAAACTACAGATCGGAATAAGAGGTACTGCCTATGACTGGTTAAAATCGTACTTAGAGAACAGGGTTCAATTTGTTGAGATAGAACAAAGAGGTAATAATCATACGATACAAACCTACAGATCCAGTCTTGAAAAAAATTATACTGGCGTCCCACAGGGGAGTATACTTGGTCCATTGCTATTTCTAATTGATTTCAATGACATTAGAAATTGTTCAAACAATAAATTTACCTTATTTGCTGATGATATCTCAGTGTTAGTCTCTACTAATAAAGGTAGCATAATGGAAGAACATCGAAATGACATTATTAATACTTTGACATCCAGTATAGATTGGCTAAATGATAATAATCTTCAAATTAATATTAACAAAACCAATATTATTAATTTTAATAATTTTAAAAACCCTTTGACAAATATTAACTTTAACGGAGAACAAATTAAATGGGCTACAAAAGATAAGTTTTTGGGTCTATTTATAGACAGTAGGCTGAATTGGAGAGACCAAATAGAAAATGTATTTGGAAAAATAAATAGCTCCGCATATGCTTTATATAATCTTGCAAGAATTACAGAGAGAAAGACAGCAGTTTTAGCATATTTAGCTTATGTGGAATCTTGCCTTGGATATGGACTCAAAATATGGGGAAATGGTACGGATATAAATAAAGTATTCATTGCCCAAAAGAAATGGATCCGAGTCATTTGTAATATTGCACCAGATGTTTCTTGCAGACCGTTCTTCAAAGCATTAAACATATTAACACTGCCCTGCTTATATGTATTAGAAATGGGAAAAATTGTTTAACTAAACAGCCACCTATACCAGCAAGGAAAAGAAAATACAAGCAGAAATTTTAGAAATTTGAACAATCTTGTATTAAGTAACAATCCCAAAACTCCGCGTTTCAATAAAAATGGTTATGCAATGGCAATAAAAATATATAATAAAGTACCTGACAATATTAAGCAACTACCCTACAACAGGTTCAGTATAGTATTAAAAAATTGGCTATTGGATAAATGCTTTTATTGTGTAGAGGAATTTTTAAAAAATAAGTCCTGTATATTGGAGTGAATGTCGATTTTGAATTAATTTTATTTTGAATGCATATAATATATTGACATGAATATTACTTTTGAATTGATATGAGGAATCGTAATTAATATTGACATTGAATTGAATAATACTCTTAAATTATCATACTGAAAATTTTTGTTATTATAGGTATATCACACTAAATTGATATAAAATATTTTTAATTTGAACTGATATTGGGAATTGTCATTAATATTGACATAAATTTGAATTTAAATTATAAAGAAAAAATGGTTGTTATTAATTGAATGATAGGTAATTTTCATATGACTGTTATGTTTTAATATATTAGATTTTTTTGCACGCTATTAATATGGCTAAATAGGTTTAAGATTCTTAGCTTTTAACATATGCTTTATATGCAAACACCTTTTTTCAACCCTATTTAATGCAAATAAAGATTCTTCTATTCTATTCTAATGCTTATTTGTGTGAGTGTTGGAAATATTAATATTTTCTATATAACAATATTACAGACAGCTCAAACTGAATTTCTTTCCGATTGATCTCAGTACAAAGTCTCCCGCCGTAGATTAGGCGAACCAATGGCCTAGTGTCATTCATATGTGCTTGTAACAGTCTAAACTGAATTAATGATATTGAATTTCGTTCATATTTCATGTGAATGTTATCAGCCGTTGTGGGCGAATGCACGCTTCTTTTTGATATCGCAATATTTTGTCCATGATTTTGTATATTCTTTATATTTTGTTGTTTATGATTTTGTTTTATGAAATATATTAGATTTTTCCTTTTGGCTGTCAAGGTTGATTTTCTTTAATAATATATATTATAAAAATATAACCCGATCTAGTCACGGAGAGTCGTAACACATGCTCATATATAGGATAACAACTTATGGTAACAGCAGCCTCCAGGTACCTACATAAATCGCTATCTCCTAGGGCGCGAATAATTCGTGGTTGTACGTCGTCGATGTCTGCAACGTTGTCAGTGTACCAAGTTGTGCTATGTAAGTAGGTAAACAAAAATTCTGCCAGAGAAGCAAATTCGAAATATGTGATAGAGTTGTTTTAAATATTATGATAGTACTAGAAGTAAGCGATGAAAACACGAAACTTCAAGTGCCAAAAACGGCTAGGATAATGTTAAAGGTAGTTAAGTATTTAAAAAAAAATGTGAGCCGTCACGGGACGCCTGGCAGATGTGAGACATTGACATTATTTTGTAATAGTAATATGCAAAAAAGAACAGACTGCGATAGGAACTAAATATGGCATAATTATTCAATAAAATATTACGATTTTTTTCATAATGCCAGGGCAGTATTAATAACAGGGCAGTATGAATACTCCCCTTCACACCTTCGGCTTGTTGGTCGCCACCTCCGGCGGCGACCAGCCTCAGGCGCTTCGGATCGCACGATACTTGCAGCTTTGTCACAGCTGGCGGGGGCTGCTCTCCCTCCTCGCCTCCAGGCTCTATAAAACACTCTAGAGGTAGGGCAGACCAAGACCACGGCGTGTCGGGGTTGATCAAGTCGGTTCTGTATTAAAGACTGTTGTAAAGCCACATTTACCTTTTTTTCTAAGTGTTGAGCCCATACTATTTTTTATTTACCAAGATCTTAAAACAAACACAAAATGACAAATTTTTACAATAGTACTAACGTTTTTAATTTATTCATACTGCCCGGTCCAAGCGACAAATTCAAGCTATCTCAAACACTGACTTATTACATGGACCACGAGCCGTCCGGCATTATTAATAATGGCCGGGCAATGTGATAAATAGGCGAGTTTAGATTGTAATTAATCACTTGGCACGATATGGCTGGGCATTATTCATACTGCCCTGGTATTATGAATACTGCCCGCATTAATCACTTGGCCCATAACATATATACCATCATACATATAGCGTGGTGACGCGTTGCCATGACATGAGTTGCCTCGCCAGAAATTGCTTTTACGTGCGCCTATAGATGTTTCACATCAAAAAATACGACATTTCAGATTTGAATGTTAAATAACGAAAAATAATAACAGAATGAATAATAAAAAAGTCATAATCCTTTTTAATCCCGCCCTCCTCCCTGCGTTCCTTATGGATGAAATAGTTAAATTGCGCCATAGTGCATCACGCGGGCCCAGCGTGGATTGGTCTAAGTATCGAAAGCGGTATTGATTTAAGTCTGGTTGATCCGGGACGAAAGTCTAAACGTAACTTCGGAAGCACGAGATAGTAAATTATTGATCACCCATCCTATAACTGGCCATTGCGAAAGTTCTTAACTTTCACGATCGCAAACTGAACGCCGTGGAGCTCCTTCTATAATAATGGCAGCAATATATCTCGTTTTCATTTGTAAGCCTTGTCATCGTCAGTTCGGTGTGAGAGCACGCCAGCCGGGCGCACTAAGATAATTTGATTACGTATGCATTAAGTGCATTTCCATTTCCCCCCGGAGAGATCTCTGATCTCTTTTAAATCCGACTGTGTAACTCTTAATGACACGTCCTCACTACGAGCCAAACCGGATTGTTTAACTGTCGAGTGCTTCCCGGATTCACTTGGGTCTTTCGAGGATTTACGTCTTTCGTTTGTTTTGTAAGAAATTGTTTGGAAAAGGGAATGTAGTTTGTGCTCAACACATATGATGAGATGTGAATGTGCACGAGTTTATACGATTTAAACGTTTTTAAAGTAACGCAGGAAGAATAACCGACTGCTAGGGAGCTAGTCTCAATATACAATAATAATGAGCTCAAATCTAGAGAATTGGGGCACTAAGTTTTGCATCAACGTAATCATCCCTTGTGTTCATTTTAAAGATATTGTTTCCTTGTATTGTTTTAACTAGTTGTTTTGTTTCCTTACACTTTTTGACAAAAAAAGATATCACTACAAAGTTGTAGTTATTCCGCCATCTTCCACAATTGACAACTCACGTAACGACACGCATGAGTATGCGGAACTCATGCTGAGCCTTATTTGTTTGACATACATTCCAAATCTGTCACGTACTAGATATAACAGAAATCTATCGAAAAGTGCGGGACAATAATAATATGCATAAAGAGAAAGAAATTTGTGTGGGGGTGTAAGGGGTTCTAAATACACCTGCAAGAACCCAAGCCAACCTCACCTTCACGTGGTGCACCCTGTCGACCAACAGACGAAGCTCTGGCAAACCGACCGATGGCGGTATAAACATCCAATGACGTAGGGAAGGGAAATCTCATTGGTGACGGGCAGTTCTTCAAGAAACAGTCCCAAAGGAAGTGGACGTGGCAAAGCCCCGACACTATGACTAAAAATAAGATCAATTTCATCATGACGGACAAGAGGTATATATTCAGAGACGTCTCCGTGATCAATAGGTTCAATACCGGTAGTGATCACCGACTCGTTCGAGGCTCTCAGAATATCAACTTTAAGGCCGAGCGCGTCCGTTTGATGAAATCCAGGCTCCGACCTACTCTGCTGCAATCTATAACAGGATCTGAAACGTTCCAGTCAAATCTGGAGAACCGATTTGCTGCCGTTGAAACCACATCAGACGTAAACCAAAACCTCGAAAATGTTGTTCGGATCCTCAGAGAAGAGTGTACGAGATTATGTGCAACGCAGCGTAAGGGCAGGAAGTCAAAACTTTCAGAAGAGACTTAAGGGTTAAAGAAGGAACGACGTGAAAATCCACCCGTCACTTCGTCGGCAAAGCGGACTCTAAACCAAGAGATCAGTAAGCACGTACGACACGACCTCCGGTGCTACAATACTCTCTCGATCAAGAGATCGATCTAGCAGAATCGAGGTTCCAAAGTGTTCGTACAATCTCTTGGAAGAAGTCATCTGACGAAGCTGGCCACGTGGGAAAGTTGTTGCTCCAAAGCCGGCAGTCCTTTCGGAAGTGGAAAACTTCTACGGCCAGTTGTACGCATCACATGCATCTCGACCCGGTCCCGGAAATGAGGATTGTAGAACCACATTAACACGCCACTTAACCGAAGACCTGCCAGAAGTCAGTATTGGCGAAATAGAGATTGCTCTTAGGCAGCTTAGAAATGGAAAAGCCCCTGGAGAGGATGGTGTTACAACAGAACTCTTGAAAGCTGGAGGTAAACCCGTACTGAGGGAGCTCCAAAAGCTTTTTAACACTGTCCTTTTCAAAGAGAGACCTCCGGAGGTGTGAAGTAGGAGTGTGGTCGTCTTGTTCTTTAAAAAGGGGGACAAAACCCTACTTAAGAACTATCGACCCATATCCCTTCTAAGCCACGTCTATAAGCTGTTCTCAAGAGTAATCGCGAACCGTCTTGCACGAAGACTTGATGACTTCCAACCACCGGAACAGGCTGGGTTTCAGAGCGGATACGGCACCATAGACCACATCCACACAGTGCGGCAGATTATACAGAAGACTGAGGATTACAATCAGCCCCTGTGCCTAGCATTTGTGGACTATGAGAAGGCCTTTAACTCGATTGAAATCTGGTCTGTCCTGGAGTCCCTGCAGCGTTGCCAAGTCGACTGATGATACATCCAAGTGATAAGATGTCTCTACGAAACCGCCACCAATGTCTGTTCAAGTACAGAATCAGCAAACAAGTCCCATACCGTTGCATTGTGGAGTGAGACAAGGGGACGTTATTTCCCCGAAATTATTCACTAATGCAATGGAGGATATGTTCAAGACGCTGAACTGGAAAGGACATGGCATCAACATAAATGGCGAACGCATCTCTCACTTGCGATTTGCAGATGACATCGTCATCATGGCAGAAACCCTACAACAGATGCTGAATGACCTGGCTGACTCTTCTATACGCATCGGCCTACGGATGAACTTGGATAAAACCAAGGTCATGTTCAATGAACATGTTCTACCGGAACCGATTGCAATATACGGCGCCGTTATCGAAGTTGTTCAAAAATATGTGTACCTCGGGCAGACATTGCAGTTAGGTAGAAACAACTTTGAGGACGAGGTGAATAGAAGAATTCAGCTAGGTTGTGCAGCATTTGGGAAGCTACGTCAAGTTCTGACATCGTCGATCCCACAGTGCCTAAAGACGAAAGTCTTCAATCAGTACGTCCTACCTGTGATGACATATGGAGCCGAGACGTGGACACTGACGGTACGGCTGGTCCACAGGTTCAAAATCGCTCAGCGCGCTATGTGAAGGGCTATGCTCGGCGTTTCTCTGAAGGATCGCATCAGAAATGAGGTAATCCGACAGAGAACCAGAGTCATCGACATAGCCCACCGGATTAGCAAGTTGAAGTGGCAGTGGGCTGGCTATATTTGCCGAAGAACCGATAACCGTTGGGGTAGACGAGAGAGAGAGAGTCTGGAGTGGAGACCGCGTCTAGGTAAACGTAGTGTAGGACGTCCTCAGGCACGATGGAGTGACGATTTGCGCAAGGTGGCTGGCAGGAGCTGGATGCGAGTAGCCCAAGATCGATCTGAGTGGCGTGCAATTGGAGAGGCCTATGTCCAGTAGTGGACTAGGATAGGCTGTTGATGATGATGATGAAAGAAATTATACTTATGTTTGGCTAGGAGATGGTAGGAATATGGTAACAATCATTACCATAGTTTTTAATTCAACATGAAATAAATCTTAATTACTACATTTGGTTTTGGTTACAAAAAGTCCATCATGGAAGTTAGTAAAATATAAAATAGTTATAAAAAAGTTAAATATAAAATCACTTGATTAGGTTAGGTTAGTGTTTGCGCGGACAGTTGGCAACGGTTGCCGCGACCACTCCCGCACTCCCGGCGTGCATTGGGGGGACTGCGGCCCTCAGAATGTATGCCGAGTGACTGGTGCAGGAGTATTGACTGGTTTTTAGTGGCCCTGTTCAGGGCGTTAGGTAAGGCCCTGCTTATTTCAGCCCAAGGGCTGTCTGCAATGAGCAGGGAGGAGTCCCACATACCTTCTTCTCGTTCCCCCAGTGGTTGAAGGATGCGTAAGGCATTTCCCAGACAAAAAAAGGTTACGTTAGTCTTGGAAAAACATTTTGGTTACGTGAGGCTTGTTTATCTTTAAAAATACGTGTTTGCTTTGGTGGGAAGAAGAGTTGGGGAGATTCCTCCCCTTTCATCTCCCTCCATCTCATCTTTCAATCTCTGATTATTGTAGGGCTGAAAAATTACTTATACAGTCCTAACTTCAAATTTTTCTTCTGAAAAAACCACCTCCACCCATACATCCGCCTTCCCATAAATCGACGAAAAAAAATCTTTATTTTTACCATTATAGTGGCTTTGATAATTATACTATTTGATGATAAATCACACTAATATTATAAAGGCGAAAGTTTGTGAGTGTGTATGTTTGTTAATTCTTCAGGTCTAAAAGGCTTGAGCGAATTTGATAAAATTTGGTATGGAGCTATATTAGCTGACTCCCTGGATTAACACATAGACTACGTTTTACTGCGGGAAAATATCCCTAATAAACCGCGGGTAACGCCGCGGGGGACAGCTAGTTATAGATAAATTTGACGATCTATTAATGTTAGACGAGTTATATATTAATTCGGCTGCGATCGTTGAAGCTAAGCAACTTTCGCAGTGGTCGGTCATTGGATGGGTGACCAAAAATTTACTGTCTCGAGCTCCTCCGTGCTTCGGGAGGCACGTTAAGCCGTTGCTCCCGGCTGCATCTGCAGTCGTTAGCACCCACTAATCCGCACTGGGCTCGCGTGGTGGGTCATGGCCCAATCTCCCTATTCCATCCATAGGGAAGGCCTGTGCCCCAGCAGTGGGGACATTAATAGGCTGATGATGATTAAGTTATAAAATTCGAAGCTAAAAGAATTACTATTTTTGTGATATTTATTAATATTTTAGAAGTTTACTGCTTGAATACACGTCAAAAATTTCAATGCTAAAAAATAACACACTAAATTCGTTATGTACATTATGAATTAGTAAGTATAGACGAAAAAAACTTAATAAGATTTTAAGGAACCTTTATAGTGGCCAGATTCCCGCTTCGCCAGATTTTTAATTAAAATCTCCATTCACCAATTCACGAATACTTGCTATACTTTTTAATATAACAACTTAAATCGGAACTTTTTATTCATAAGGCTCCGTCATCACCTGAAATTGAAACTACGTAAATATATGCCTAGTATTTTTCAATAGGGTGGTAAAGTAACAGTGGCGTGGCTGACGGCAACTGAAAATTTAATACCAGTCCTGTGTCCATAGCCAAATTAAAAAAAAAACCTTCGGCACACGCGCACGCAAAAAAATACGGTTGCCTTTTTGTACTGTGAATATTTTATTTAATACGCCTTTATGGACAATTTAAGCGCCGTGTAGGACCACTTTCATAATATAATAAATATTATGCGATGCTTTAAAAATGCATGTGCTGCAATTTTTTAAAGTATTGAGTGCGTTTTTCTGTTTAAAATAATACACACTTTACGCGCAACATTACGTAATAATAGTTCCGTACTGTGTTCATAATATGCTTTTTGAAGTGAAAATTTCTTTAGCACCGTTGTGTATGTGATTTGAAATTCGATGAAATGGAAGTAGAGTATTTGACACAAGATAGGTATTCGTACCGTAATTTTGCCAATTACCATAAGAGACGGACAGTCAAACGGTAAAGGTCTTGAGTTTAACACCAACTGATCGGTGGTTCAAGTCTGAGATGGGTATTTTTTATAATTGTTTGTTTTTTTCTTTTATTAAGCTTTTATTCATTTTCCGAAACAATTTAAGTAGTATAAAATATTAATTTTGACTTAGAGAGTAACATAGGTGTTTTCTTTAAGACGTACCTAGTCATGAAGGAGTTTTACCACGTTTTTGTAGGTTTCACTTCTATTACATGTGAACAGCACAAGTCTGTTTTTTTTTTTATTTCAGTATTTAAAATTCTTACTTTAGCTTAGTGAATATCATGTTTGGTCTGCGATCGTGGAAGCCAGCAACATTACTAATGCTCGGCCGCAGGATGCTTCGAAAATAATGTAAGGTACCGGTCGCAGCTGAATATCTATCGTTAACAGCCATCAATCCATACTGGGCTATTTTTTTTGGATTTCAGAGTAAACTAATCCAACCTTCATATTATTTATATAAATAAATAAATAAAATAGGTGTAGCTTTGTCGTTATAAAGGGTGTAAGGTAAATAATTACTATTAATAAAGGTGTAAGTTAATATACTAAAAATAATTAGCCTATTGGATTAGACTAAATGAGTTTTTATTTTAAACACTAGTGGCCCGCCCTCGCTTCGCTTCGGTGTAGAGCTGTAGTGTAGAATTCGAATTTTTCTCACGTTTTAAACCTGCCCTAGACCTCCACTAACATTTCATGACCGAGATAAGATAAATCCGTTCAACCGTTCTTGTCTTTTATAAATATAGATAATACAAATAAAAATTAGAATGATCATGCATTTCAACTGAAATTTATTTCGAAAAAGCTACTTCCATAGCAATTAAGTACAATGTCTAGGGGCTTTTCTAAAAATTACTTCGCATAGTAAACGCTATAGACACCAATGTTGAACGCAAAATATTCCCACGATTAATTACTCGAAATGGCGGGCGGACCGCTGAACTTCACTACAGGTATTTAAAACTTGAAATATTATTACAAATTGTATCCGTTTACTGTGAAGACAGTGGTACCATGCTGGTTATGGCTGGTCGGCATGCAACGATGTCATTTTAGCGTGGGGGGGCTATTTTCAGAGCGACGATGCGGCGGCGATGTTACTTCATCGACAAAATATTTTTTAATAATACCGTAACTTACATACACTTACCCTGGTATCGTATTTGTTCTTTATATCTATATTCTAAATGTTGTAATGAAAAGTGACTTCAGATGTATCTCTGAAGTCATTTTGCAACTTGACGACTCTGTATATAACAATACAGGGAGAAAAAAAGAGCCCTTGCTAAGTTTGTTGCCGGTTCTTCTCAGTACAAGGTCTCCCGCCGTAGTTTTGCGAACCGATGGCGTAGCTTTTTGACCTTCACAAGTACTTGTATAGACTGAATAAATGATTTTTGATTTTGATTGATTTTAATTTTGTTCTTCATAATTAATGAATAATAAAAATAATCAATTCTATAAAGCATCGTAACCAAAATGACGAGGCATAGACAGTTTTTCTTTAAATTAGAAAAAAAAAATGTAGCTGACAATGCTCATATCTTAATTATCATAATTGTAAACAAATTATGGCTAGTTTTAAATTTAAAAAAGAATTAAGTAATTTTAATGTTCACAAATACCGTGGATTTATTTACAGAATTACAATATATGGAAATAAAATTACAACAACTTAAATTCTACGTAATGTATAAAATTTAAATACAATTAAGTAATTATATTATTATTTTCAAGCATTTAACTGATTTAACATTTTATAGTAACATTTTCTTGAGATTTAAAGAATTAAGTATGTTTGAACTATTTTTTTTTAATTATGTTGGTATTGTAACCTGTCGTATCTAAGCCATTACTTCAATAAATAAATATTTAAAAGTTTGACATCCGGCACTCGAGGGTTTTCTCTAATTATGTCTTAACAATAAATGAAAAATAAGTCTTACATTTTTTTTATTATGGATATGGAAAAGAATGATAATAATAATTGTAAAAATAATATTTTCTAAATTTAAGTAACATTTTTTAATTTTTGGTCTATCAATGCCCGATTTATTTTTTTTATGTGTGAGAACACTAAAACATAAGGCGAAACTGAAGTGAGAACTGGCAATACTTTTCGATTTGGATAGAAGGCGAACAGTCGCCCATAATATAATGTAAAACATTAAATAAAGTATTTTATTATTAATATTTAAAAAAATGCTAAAACGCTAAACTAAAAAAAAATAAATTAAAGGCGGGAGCTCGATGGCGCAAGTGGTTAGCGCGTTCGGCTGCGATCGTTGAACTTAAGCAACTTTCGCAGTGGTCGGTCATTGGATGGGTGACCAAAAATTACTATTTCGAGCTCCTCCGTGCTTCGGAAGGCACGTTAAGCCGTTGGTCCCGGCTGCATCTGCAGTCGTTAGCAACCACCAATCCGCACTGGGCCAGCGTGGTGGGTCATGGCCCAATCTCCCTATTCCATCCATAGGGAAGGCCTGTGCCCCAGCCGTGGGGACATTAATAGGCTGATGATGATGATGATGATTAAATTAAAATAATTTAAGTAAAAATGGCCCCTAAATATATTCAACAAAGAGCTGCAAATGCAGTTGAGTTTCTCGATTTAAATTATGTTGATATGACACGCCATTTTGCCAAACCTGCTTTCACATTTTTTTTGTTTCGGTTGTTTTCTATTTCTTTTCCTTTTAATTTCATAATTTCTAAATTTGGTATTTTTAATCCTAAAACGATGGCAAAGATGGATAAACAAAGGTAGGTTACCAAACTAATGTATTAATGGTTATCCACTACCAAGAAACTAGGGTTATCTTTGAATCACAATAAATAGTTAGAAAAGAAAAGAACGTCTCATTAAACTCCTATGTAAAAACTGGCCTTGCGAAGCTATTGTGGTCATAACCTGGAGAATCGACTAACTTCCGGGCGCCTATTGACCTTATACAACACGGAGTCAAGAGTCACCAAGTCCGGCAACCACCAGCCTGCCATCACCTTCAGCTTCTTGGCTTAACATTCCCCATTATGATTAACATTTCAATCAATTTAAATCTTTTTTTTTTTACCTTACAGTACGTGTTTTTAAGACTCTTCAACTTGCCCTGATTGCGTTAAAGCAAAGGAATACCAGACTTCCAAAGTGGCCCTATAATTTAGTGTCTAATTCTCTTTCGAGCGCACCTCCTTTGCGAAGCATTCTAGTCACAAAACCTCTCTTTATACTACGATAATGTGTTAATTTACAATGTCTCTTACTGCAGTGAGATTCACTAGCTTAAATTCGTATTTACGGACACCCACAGGTTTCTAATAAAGACACAACAAAGTTAGTTGATATTTTCAAATTCTTATAAGTCTACAGGTATCAGTAGCTTACATCAAAAACTATTGTTTTGATTGTCATTAAAGTAGAACGGCTTGTCTAAAAGGCTGATAGGAATTTAGTAGCACCAACTCCCATTTACATTTTAAAAAGATTTGAAATCTAAAATTTCTTCTTAAAATATATATATATATATATATATATATATATATATAAATGCGTGGGCATTTTAATAGAGACATCATAATTGCCTCTTAGGGAGATTTTTGATATTCAAATAAAATTTTACTCAATTAGTTTTTTCACTCCAAAGCTTGTTACAATTAGTAAGTATTTTAGTTAATTTTAGTTTACCAAAAATAGATACAGTGAAGGGATCACAAAATTTATTATAGTATAGGTAAGAGAGTAACCCAGACCTGGAGTTGGAGGAGCTCAGAATAATTAATTTTATCATAGGGAGTAATTATTCTCTAACGGCTAGTTTCAACAATCAACCTCTAGTAAAAGGTACCTAAATATAATATGATTTCGTTTCCTTAGTGTTACTGACGTGACGTGACATTGACGTATGACTGCGTATGTGACATTTGTTGCTATCCTGTAAGAACAAACTCACGTTCCGCCAGTGGTGTTTCTTATTTAAAATAAATTTCAAATCACACCGGCGAATTCTGCGGTGAAAAGTAAGTTTGTTCTATTCTTAAGTTCTAAATAGAGCTATTCTTTATGAAGAAACTCACTTTGCACTGGCTGGCTTACAGATATGAATTCAAGTATCAGTTAGTGAATTGCTGTATCCTGTTTTCAAACAATAGTAAAGGTATTTGTTTCTTAGGTTTTCACGCACATTACTTATTAAATAAAACTAGTTTTTCACGGGTTATTTCATTGTTCGATTTTTAAATTAAGTAATAAATTCATACATAGACTATAAAACTTTAAACATCGACAATGAAATAACCGAACGCTCAATAAAAGTCTTTCGAAGGTAGCTCGACAAAATTAAATAAAAAATTGATTCGCCACGACGCAGCCTGTAAAGGTTGCGAAACGTCAATAAATAAATAAAACCTAGTTTTATTTAATAGCAAAGGTGTGTGTTGATTTTGTTTAATGAAATTCGTCAGTTTCGATAATATGCCCCTCGTTTAATACCTTGTACCTTATCCCAGAAGCCGGTGGCGTGACGTCTGCGATTTATCCGCCCGTTCTCGGCTCGTTAAACTGTTGTGTTAGGCCGTGTAAACTACAGATACGGAATTTCTGTATTAAAGACGTGTTAAAAATTAAATCGGTCACCTGCAAGGAGTCCCCTAGTTCGGGTTCAAATGGGTCGTTCAAAATCAGAATATAAATGATTTTTAGCATTACGTATTCGAGATATGTCAATCTAACCAAATCCCTAAAAGGACATAGTTCTGCGTCCATACATAGTTAGCGTAAGAACCAACAATCATGAAATATTATTTTCTGGGTTCGAAATCGCAAGTAAATGACAGTAAAAACAAAGATTATTGACGGACACTTCTGAGAACTTAAATTATTAGGAAAACTAAAATTTTTTTGAGGTTATGTTTAACATTCAATGAAACATAGGTCAACCTACGAACTTAGTATGAACTCAGTTTGAAGTGAATTAATATTACAACTAATTAATGGAAAAACTTGGTTAGGTAGGAACCATGAATAAAATAAAAACTGTAGTTTTGCTTCTTACTATTTATTGGCTATTTTTCACATAATTGTATCATATTGTGTTTATTCGTTTAACACATGTATATTGTGTAAATATGCAGCGTGAATGTATAGCAGGTGCTCTTGAATAATTTGGCAGTATGATCCTCTCAGGATTTTGTGGCACAGGTTCACTAGCACTTGGTAATATGGTCTCTGCTTTTTGGTAACATCGATGGCATATTAGATAGCCGAAATAGGAAAAGTTAAATTAAAGGAAAAACAATCGCAAATAAACACACAACAGGTATTCCGAAACGAGAATTTTCCGTATATAAAAAGTACTCTTTGACGAGAATGCACGAATGCCACAGATTACTACGAATGCAAACTGCCTGCACCACAACCACGGAGTATCGAGTTTATGCCGGCCCTTCACTTGACAACAGTTTGTCCTTGTCATGCTTAATAAGGAATGAAAAGGACAGACTGATGTCATGTTTTTAAATAGCAAATACGAATAGCCAAGTGAAGTGCCGGCATTAGTAAGAAAGTGTTTTTTGTTTGCAGCGCTGTCATAGAATATACACATAAAATGGTATTTATTATCTCAGATTATTTATTAACTTTTTAATTTAGCTTACTTAACTGGAAGTGTCCGTCACAATATAAATACTGATAATTATCGCAAAAAATAGACTAAGAATTATCATAAATGCCAAATTGGTGTTGGTTCTTAGGCCAATTTTAACATTGTCCTTTTCATATCCATACGTTCATCTGACTGCAGCGTCTTACTCACTATTTATAATATGATATTGCATATTAATGTTCATTAACTTATCGTCAACTACGACTACTCTACCAATCCCGACTACTCTGCCAAAAATGCCAATGCTTCGAGGAGTACATGACTGCACGTAGCTATAGTACGGCCAATAAAAGAATGCGATTCTGACAGGCCATGTCAGTTCCTTATGGCGACAGAATAAAGTACACTTTAGATCTAATAAAAAAGAGGTTCGAAAATTAACTCTAATGCTATCACCATAAGGAACTGACACGACCTGTCAGAATCACATTCTTTCGTTGGCCACACTAGAGTAAATTGATAGTATGGAAGTAGAAATATTTCTTAAAATTTTTCACTGCGAAAACAAAGAAAACTTAATCCATACAGCCTCGTGTTTAGTAAGATTATTTCTTCCTTTTATATTTTGCCATTTGATGTGGGCGAACGTATGTATTGATGTATTTAAAGCATTCGATAATTGTATTTACCTTTTTATATTTTTTTACATTCCCTACTTAGCTTATGCAAGGGTTGAATAACAGTAGTGGTGTGGATGCAAAAGTGAAGGAAGGCAAGTAGAAGTTGTAGATTGCCTACGTTACTAGTAACTCTACTCTTCCAAAATTTTGTACTCTTCTACCAATACTGTTCACATAAGCCTATTAAGTAGAATTGCTGTTACACTACTATGCTACTGTATCGTTTACTTCACTCGTGTAAAGGGCATTTAATTCTTAGTGGAACGGGAATAGTGCGAACTTCATGTGATGAGTACAGGAATGGATTTTCCACACAAACACCTAAGATTCCGCTGCGGGAGAGCGATTTACCAGGTAAATAGTTATGGAAATAGTCTATGCTATATAATTCTTAATATCTGTATTGTTTATGCTTTTTCTTCCGCTTTCTCCCATGATATAGATACGACATATTTTCTGTAAGCTGTGAGTAATTAATAAACTATAATTAAATAAGGTTTCTCAAAACTCTTTTATTTATATTGCCAACTAGTGGCCCGCCCTCGCTTTGCTTCGGTTTAGAGCTGTAGTGTAGATTATAGTTTTTGTTCAAAGGCTTGTATACACAATAACTTTCTTCATAATAATTATAAACCTTCCATTCCATTTGACGGGCTCAGTGGCGCATTGGTAGCGGCCCTGCCTTATGCGCCAAGGGCCGTGGGTTCGATTCCCACCCAGAACAAAAATTCATGTGATGAACATTTGTGTTTGTTCTGTGTCTGGGTGTAAATATATATATTTAGTAGCTGTTACTCGCGGCTACGCTCGCGTGGTTTTCCTATTTGAGTCTATCATCCTCTTTTGACATAGTGAGTAAAAAAGTAGCTTATAGCAACCCAATATTATTTTAATAACAGGTACTTAACATATATTATGTAGGTATGTAGATAGGTAATTCGTATTTTATTAAATTCAAGGTATTTTTCTATCTAGGTACTCGATTCTCGATTAAGGGACTAAAATAAATCATAACAGCTGTTTATTTAGTATCTGTCTACTGTAAACAGCTGATTATTTAATATCTATTTGATGTTTATAAGATTTTCTGGTAAGATATTAGGACACTGAAGGAAGTCGGTTTTTTTTACTAATATTGTTTTAATTAAAATATCTACCTACGTTAAAATTAACAATAAATATTAAAAAGTCATGTTCATAAATAGCGCGATCTGAAAAACGCAATACCACATCTCACATTTTTAGCAATTAAAAATAAAATTTTAAAGACGGGTGGTGCCATGTGTTAAGTTACTCAGAAAATATTATTTCAAGAGAGACTACTCGGTTGAGTTGGTATTCGAGATGGTAAAGCAACATCCAGAATCTATAATCACTCGAAAATGATATTTTTATATTATAAATAAATTAGAGTAGTATTTGATAGATTTAATTTAAAAAATGAGATTAGAAAGAAATTGCGTAAAATTACCTCGATTTAATAAATGAAACACTAACACAAAATACTCGGTATTGAACACGAATGGTGCCATCTCGTATTATGTTAAGATAGCAACTTCCACATTTCAAATTTAATCTGTCTTCGTGACAGTAGCGCCATCTCTATCGGGACCAACCATGAAAATGATTAATTTAGTTGAAAATGATGTAAATTCGAATACATAAATTAAAAAAAGTAGCCTATAGCAGTCTCATAAGTTCAAGCTATACATTTACCAAATTTCATCACAATCGGTTCAGCGGTTTAGGCGTGAAGGGAAGACAAACAAACAAACACACTTTCCCATTTATAATATTATATTTATTAATTTATTATTTATTATAATTTATAATATTATTATAAATTATAAATTATTATAATTATAATTTAATATAAATATAAAGTATATTTATTTATATATACTTGTAATACCACTGTTCTGACTTCCGCAGCGTCGCGATATCAGGCTATTTTTGGTATGTTTTACACACTTTGGGTTACATTAACGAAGTTTTCATTTCATTTTTGGAACCCTAACTTATTTGAAAAAATACACTATAGCCTATATTAATCAGTGATAATATAGCATTCAAATGGTTAAAGAACTTTTAAAATCGGTCCAGTACTTTTCGAGACAATTCGTTACAAACATACTTACAAACAAACCTTTCGTCTTTATAATATTAAGTATAGATAAATATCACCTGTATCTAAGCGCGCTGCAATTGTTTATCGATGTGCATTTGTTAAACCGTAGTAATCCGTGTATTTTTCTCTTACAGAGGAGAATATGCTAGTAAAGTGAGTTCCCTTTACTTGATTGTGTGAATAAAAGGGTTACAATCGTCCACGCCTATGTTCTTTCCTTTTTGAAGTGAATCTTGTTTACGCACGCCTGACTTGGAGGGTAAGCTGGAAAATATGTTATGCGTTACGAAAAGTTTGTTCGGGTGAGGCGAACGGGAGTTGAGTGGGGATATAAGCAAGAGAAAGCGAACTCTTTCTCTTATAGCTAGTAAATGAAATATGTATAAGTACATACATGTATATATTGTATACACACACACACATATATATATATATATACATAAAATGAGCATTCTTATGACCACAGGAATGAAGTGTTTGCTTTCTTCCTTGTCTTTAGATACTTCTTATAGAAAAGAGCGTACCTCACCTAGCCTACTTATTTCTTAAATGCTGACATCGCAATCGTGATACTCTGGTTTTAGCAGGTGTCTATGGATGACGGTGATCATTTACCATCAGGTTTGCCATCAGTTCGTATACTCCCTATATTGTAATAATAAACAATATGAAGGTGAAAATAGCCCACAGCATTAACTTGTCATTAACACGTCATTGAAACCCTTCAACGAGTCGAAATTCGATAATTATGATTTAAATATATTATATGATAAATTTGATTTTACAAAACAATAGATGAATTTAAAAGCTGTGATTTTGTGTAATATTTCATCCAAGCGATACACAGTGAAGTGCGTGGGACGACCTACACCCATACCTACAAGTATGGGTGTTGCATACTTAAACATAAATAATTATATGAGAAAAGAGTCATCATCATCATCAGCCTATTAATGTCCACACTGCTGGGGCACAGGCCTTCCCAATAATGGAATAGGGAGATTGGACCATGACCCACCACGCGGGCCCAATGCGGACTAGTGGGTGCTAACGACTGCAGATGCAGCCGAGACCAACGGCTTAACATGCCTTCCGAAGCACGGAGGAGCTCGAGATACTAAATTTTTGGTCACCCATCCAATGACCGTCCATTGCGAAAGTTGCTTAACTTCAACGATCGCAGCCGAACGCGCTAACCACTAACGCCTTCGAGCTCCTCGAGAAAAGAGTAGGACAGTATAATATATATTAAATTTTGCATTGAATCGTTGTTTGGTAACACCGCCCTCGCGTCGTCAGACGAAACTACCCGGCGAAGCGCAAATTTATACGTAGGAATCTGAAGCGACACCACTTACAAGGGAAAGTTACTCAATTTACCAGAGATGCTGAGTCACGATGCGGGCCGAGTTAGATGGGACCGAATAGTTGGGGTTGGGGCCACATTCCTCGCGCAACGACTTATCTGTCCAGAAACAACTTTGGCATCGTGCTAATCAAACCCAAGAAATGCATGCTTACCTGATTTAATGTTCTGACTATGAATATGCGACCGCCCTGCCTGTCATGTCCTAACTTTTGATTCACTTACAGGTGCAACTAAAGTAATCAAATTACAATTATAGAAGAGAGCATAAGTAAAATAAAATCCCACCAAAAACATTCTGTAAAAAACTTGCCAAGTCATCGAGTCATGTAGCTGGTTAGCCTGGTTTTGTATCCTTGTGTACTCTTCAACGGCCAAGTCACACAACATTAACTATAATAATAAAGAAATCGCAGTAACGAACCTCAGACTTGGCACGACTTTGACTAGATTTCATTACTTTTTAGAGATAAACAAGCAGCTCCATCGAGACTTGGCTAGTTTTTTACAGAATGTTTTTGGAGCGATTTCACTTCTTTTTATAGAAACGTGGGCATATTGATTTATTTTACTAGATTTTCTTATGTGACACATTTTTTTTCTTTTTAAGAGTAGTCTTTTTATTATTACAAATCTTTCTTTTCTTTTTTTCCGGTTCTGATTCTTGAACAGTAGCAACAGTTTTTCGTATTGCCCATTCGCGTTCTTTATTTATTCTTTTAGATGGTTTAATTTCTGAAAGATTGGCGCGGTATTTACGCCTAAGCCGGTTGTATTCGGTGATCGCTGAAGCTTGAGCTTTTATACTCTTGAAGTCAACATTTATGAGGTGCACCCCATGAAGATTGGTTACTGGTGAAAGCGCCACGTAGGCTTGGCCACAAGAGAATATGGAGGTGCCAATGTCCATGAGGGCATTTTTTAGGCTTAGACCTTGGTATCACCGCCACTCTTAGTCCAATGCATTATATTTTGACCAAATTTTGAGCGAAATTAATATTTCTGTGTAACAAATTACATTAATTTCGTGGCCGAGCGGTTTGTACGCCGGGTTTCATGGTATCAATACGAGCATTTGTACTCCAGTCATGGATGTTTAATATGTATTTCTATATAAATATACTTATATATGTACTGTATATGTATTCTATCCGTTATACCCTAGCATACCATAATACAAGCCTTACAGTGCTTACTTTGGGACTAGACTAATTGGCGTGAGTGTTGGAAATATTTATTTATATATTATTTAATTTGTGTAATGTTCGAGTAGAATAAAGTTAATCGTTCGACTATTTTTTCTTGTTAACTCGTAAGTATAAGTATAAAAGCCAGTCTAGTGTAATCAAGAGTTTTCCTTTAATTTTATTTATATGCGTATTAAAAGTACGAGGTAGTAGTTACGAGGACCCCAACTTAATAGTTAATTATATACATAATAATATTAAAAATGCGCACGATAAATGTAAATATTCATTTATTAGGTCTATTCAAAGTAAAAGAAAAATATGTACTTGGGTTAATCATCGACTTACAAATATGTGTAAAAAACGAGATGAACTTTTTCATTCGTGGCGCCGAGATGAACATGATGCCGAAAAGCGTTTACTTTACAATAAATATAGGAATAAAACAAATAAGTACGCACAATATTTAAGAAATAGAGAAACTAAATTAGAGATTATTGAAAATTTTAAAAACACTCGTAAAATATGGCAAATAATTAACAGACTTACAAGTAAAATTTCTAAATGTATTGATGAAATATTACTTAAAACCTTTAATATGAAACCTACAAAATTAGCAAACAATTTTTCGGAGGAGTTTGATAAAACGAATAATGAAAATACTCTTAATACCTGCACGACAAAGATTTTAGATCCATTAACATATGAAACTATTTTGGATACATCAATTTACATAAAAAATGCTAATAATATTAAAATAAGCCATATAGTTAAAAAATTAAATGAGAAAAAAAGTCCCGGTTACGATGGTATTCGTGTCTGTGACATAAAATTTACTTCCGATGTAATGATAAATATAGTTACTCGCTTAATTAATTGTTGTATTAAATCATGCACATATCCGGACTTATTAAAAATAGGAGTAATTAGGCCAATTTTTAAAAAAGGTACTAATTTAGATTATAGTAATTATCGTCCAATAACTATACTCTCATGTCTCGATAAAATTATAGAGCGTTTCCTAAGTGAGCAAGTGAACAAATATTTGTCCAAAAACAACATAATTAACGCAAATCAATATGGCTTTCAGAAGCATAAAAGCACTACGCAGCTGTTACGAAATTTTACAGACGAAATTAATGACCATTTAAATAATAAATTACACATTTTAGTGATTTTTATTGATTTTAGTCGGGCATTTGACATGCTACAATATAGTACTCTTTACCATAAGCTAACTCAATGCGGTATACAGGGTCCATTTCTGCAGCTTATCAAAAGCTACCACACGAATCGCCACTCTGTACTCTCTGTTAAAATATGTGATCAGTACAGTAACATGACTCTAACAAAGAGAGGCACGGCTCAAGGCTCCATCTTTGGCCCAATAGAATATCTACTTTATTTCAATGATATGTGTTCACTTATTAAAGAGGGATCGGTGTACCAATTCGCAGACGATACCTGCTTGGTAGTAGCCGCCAAAAGTGTAAGTAAAGCTGAACAAATAATGCAAAATAATTTTGATATCGTTTGTAATTGGGCCCATGACGTTGGTTTGGTGGTGAACGCTCAAAAGACTAAGTTATTGCATATTCACACCTCTCACAATAAAGCTGACATCACACCCACCGTGGTGGGTCACAATCATAATTGTATTCATAACCCGACATATAATTGCACGTGTCAGCCAATTGATAATGTAAAATAACATATTATGTATGTGGGTCTTTTGATTGACGAGAGATTTTGGACCTCAAAAAGATTACGTATGCGCCAAGTTAAGATCAATCGCGAGTAGACTATCTATATTAAAAAATAAACTACCATATAGAACCCTTAGACTCATATATTTGTCCCTAGCTGAATCTGTTGTAAGTTATGGCCTAAGTAGTTATGAAAGAACTTATAAGACATACATAGAGGATATTTATAAAATTCAGTATAAAATGCTAAAGATAATTGTACCCAAATATATAAAAGTTAAATATAAAGGTAATGCACAAGAATTATTTCGATATTGTAATGTGATGAATGTTTATGACAAGGTAAAATACGTAATTCTAACCGAATGTAACGAGACTAAGTACTTGAATATTAATAAGAGACTGGATAATCTGAGAAATGTGTTGGATCGTAGAAAGTTTTTGTTGCCGAAATGTAATAATGTCCACGGAAATAGAAAGCTTTGTTATTTAATACCTTCCTATCTCAATGAATTGCCTAGTAATCTACAGGAAATGTACTCGAACATTGTAATCAATAAATATAAATATAAATTTAAAAGCTATTACTTACAAAATAGTCAACTTGAAAGTGTATAAAGTGGTAAATGAGTGGCTCCCATACACATATAAACCTTAACAGGTTTTCGTGTATGTTTTTTTTAATTTGTATGTTTATGATTGTATTTGATAATAAAATAAATAAATAAATAAATAAAAAAAAGTAGAAGGGGAGGCATTTGCCCAACAGTATATAGGACGACAGACAGACAGATAGGCTTGATTAAATTAAAAGATGTGTCCCACTACGCTGGATTTTTGCAATGACAGACGATTTTTTTGTGTACCAATAGTAGAAGGTGGCATTACCATATCTCTAATACAGCTGAGACCAGCTGAGGGTTCTTCATCCAGATACTTCAGACCTTTGATTTTTGACATCAAATGAAGCGGCCCATCAAGTTGAATATTTTTTGTAAAGGCGGTATGTTGATCTCTTCTAATAGTTTGGTTGGGCTCTTGTGTTTTCTAATCAGGGTCACCAGGTAAGCCAGATCTTCTATTATCCTAGTTTTTTATAGTTTAACCCTTTATGGAGGCATTAAACCCTAACTCTGTACCAAATTTTAGCTCTCTGAGTTTATGGGAAGTACTAGTTCTATTCTGATGATCATGAGTGAGTGAGTGTCATAAATGCGAAACTTTGCTTTCGCTTAACTTCGGAACTAAATGACCTAAAGATTTGAAATTTTGGATTTTAAGTATATTATTATAGCTTACTGGATGACGAAAATTTCTGCGTTCTGGTCTTATCTAGAGGTTCTCAAAAAGGGGCCGGAAAATGAGGCGAAATGGTTCCGGTAAAGGATGGTACGGCAGTGTTTGCTTCTCGACTTTCTCGGCTCGACTTGGTGGGGGCACTGCCCTGCCCCCCGATAATTTTTCGGACATTTCGAAACAGGACGTCACCCATACAAAAAGCTTAAAAATAAATCTGTTCCGATATACAGGACTCTATGTGGTGCGGGGGTGGAGTAATCAAGCAGTAATTAGGAACTGCTGGTAATAAATGAGGTATCGCTCCTGGCTCCTGATGCAAAAGTTCCTTCATGAATTATGGTGGTCATAAAGCAAGTAAAGAGCCCTGTGGATAAAATAGATTAAAAGGACCACATGCCCTCATTCGGGTCCAATGCGAATGCATGGGTGGTGCTAGCTTCGACTCGTGTTCGAAAACAAATGTATCGTAAATCTTGTGTTTAAAATGTTATCATCAGCCTATTAATGTCCCCACTGCTGGGGCACAGGCCTTCCCTATGGATGGAATAGGGAGATTGGGCCATGATCCACCACGCGGGCCCAGTGCGGATTGGTGGGTACTGACGACTGCAGATGTAGCCGGGACCAACGGCTTAACCTGCCTTCCGAATCACGGAGGATATTGAGATAGTAAATTTTTGGTCACCCATCCAATGCCCGAACACAGCGAAAGTTGCTTAAATTCAACGATCGCAGCCAAACGCGCTAACCACTTACGCCATCGAGCTTCTCCATTTTACGATTACCCATACTTTAAAACTATTAAAAATATTCTGAAACAGCTTAATGCCAACATTAAAACATCCAATGTCTTTGTTGTTTAACTTGTCAGACAGCCACAATTTTTTCAGCTCGATGCGTGGTATCTGTACGAATTTAAAAAATGAACATTATCATTTACACGTGTTAATATAGCCTTCCACACTAACGTTAAACTCCTTTCGTAAGTCCCTTTCAGTCTCATCATCGATATATTTTATATATATGTATATGTGTATTGTATATATATTTATATATATATATATATATATATATATATATATATTATATTAAGTGTGTGTATGTATATATTTATATGTCTTGTGCTCATGTATATTTACTTTTTTACTAAAGCCGTATTCGTGTCTTTTTGTACGCCTGAAGGTTGACTGGCAGATAATGCTTTTAGCGTTAAGTCCGCCTTTTGTCCATTTTGTAATTATGGCAATAAAGGAACGTTTAACGATCACAATATACCGAAATTAAAATTTAAGAGTACAGGCGTCTCTTAAAAATTTATAAAGTAATAAAAGTACCATTGAAAAAGTGCCACCCATTATATTGAAGTTCGATCCACCTACAATAGTACCGGAATATAAACGGAGTTTAGTGCCCCCTTTAATTGGATCCGTTTATGGCATTCGTAGGTTGGTACGAAAAGCCGTTGCTTTTATTGCATAAATCGCTATAAAATAAATCGTAAACTGAAAGAATTGGAACAGTATTTATTTTATATTGTTTTAAACTTTCATGGTCACTAATAATATAAGTTATATACGATTAATTTTAATCGTAAGGAAAGGTTTAAATTGTCGAATGTCTGGAATCCTGTG
Organism: Chilo suppressalis; assembly: GCA_902850365.2. NCBI lineage: Eukaryota > Metazoa > Arthropoda > Insecta > Lepidoptera > Crambidae > Chilo > Chilo suppressalis. Next base: position 41,240,084 of record OU963894.1, read on the forward strand.
GTTCGTATGTGTCAAAACCGGAATAATCATAAAATAGTCGTGTCGCGATCCAATACTGTGTTGTAATAATCCAAGTGTTGTGTGTCGAGAACAGTTTCGAGTGAATAGTGAGAATGTGAACACGGGTACGAGTATTGAACGCAATAAAAGACTTCGTCAGAGGGTAGACCGATATGTCTGCCAATAACAGCCTACTCGCAATTACTTCAGTTACTCCGTGGTCATGGCGCTTGCAACAGTGCCGAAATAACGGTAACTCGCTAAAATAAAGAACATGGTAACAATCCCGTAAATAACTTCTTCTAATCTTTATCGTTAAGATTCATCTTTATATTGTAAACCAAAGATATGGTAAAATTTCGATCCCGTTGTTAAAGTAAGATACTAATTATATAAAGTTCATGTAGTGTTTTAATCTAGAATAACATGATATGTATAAAATTACACTCTGTAGGAGAAAAATATACCTACCTAAAATACACTGACACCATGATAACAACTAGCCTTCTTATAAAAGAAATACTTTATTTCGGAAACTGTTGGAGGAAATTGGCATACAGTCTGTTAGTTAATAAGCATCTTACGGTCGTACTCTTAGAGCTAAATAGGTGTTGTCCTCATCATCATCATCAGCCTATTAATGTCCCCAATGCTGGGGCACAGGCCTTCCCTGTGGATGGTATAGGGAGATTGGGCCATGACCCACCACGCGGGCCCAGTGCGGATTGGTGGGTGCTAACGACTGCAGATGCAGCCGGGACCAACGGCTTAACGTGCCTTCCGAAGCACGGGGGAGCTCCAGGTAGTAATTTTTAGTCACCCATCATTGAGGAGCTCGATGGTGTTGTCCTATTCTAATGTAATTACAAAGACAGTGAGAGCACTAATTATAATCAAGTCATGTGTGAGTGAGTGATCTTAAGTTAACTGATGTCTCTGTCTGAGTACGGGTGCTTATTACCATTGCTGAATGTGACGTAGTTACTGATATGCTGCTGAGAAATAATGACCCCTGTTGACTACAGACGCAGCCGGGACCAACGACTTAGCGTGTTTCTTAAGCACGGAGGAGCTCGTGATTATAAATTTTTGGGTTGCCCATTCAATGACCGGCCATTGCGAGTTGCTTAACTTTAACAATCGCAAACAGAACGCGCTAACCACCTGCGCCATCGATAAAAAGACCATGTTTCTATGAAAATTTATGTACCGACAGTAAATTTTCACTAAATGACGAAACTTTGTTTTAATAGACAAATACACAATTCGAATGTACAGTGCCTCAATCAACGATATTAAATACGAAATACCCTAGATACACTAACACGAACAAAATCGTGGCCAAAACCTGGCCAAAAGGTATATTGGACAATCCATGGAGCTCCGTAAGATGATGGCGTAGTCAAAAACAATATAAGGCATTTTTGAACATTTGTAAGTCACCTTTAATACATACTTTATAAGGTCTTAATTAAAACGCAAGAGAGATTAATGATAGTTCGAAATACAAGCTCGTAAAATTTTACGACTTATTGCTATATGCGGAAGAATTTAGACCTTCTTTCTTTGACTGTACGCGGAATTCAGACTGCGATGTTACCAATACAAAAAGTACGGACCACGAGGAAAATAGACGGCTATATTATCGACCATGCATTTGAATATCACATACATATATTTTCTATTAAATCAGTTAATAGTAAGTATTAGAACAAAATTTTCTTCAAATGCGTTAAATTAACTAAAATAGATTAGGTACCTGTCGAAAAAAGGACACTTTACGTACTATAAGTATTTTTGTCTCATTTTTAAATGGAGCTCTGCGGCATCTTTACTTTTCAACGGTCCGCTCGTAACGGTGAACCAAAAAATTCTTCAGTGGTGTTCAAGCACTTCTTGATTGGGACAATTTTTGAGCACACGTGGTGTATCTAGGGTATTTAATATCGTTGGCCTCTATTGTTTGTTAGGTCTAATACGAGCGAGATATATTCTATTCAAGTAAGCCATCGTAAATAATTGAAAAGGCAATGTAGTTAAACTACGTCTATTTGGGGCGAAGTTTAAAACGTCGTATATTTGGAAATTGGAACGTGTCACAGATGCTATTATGGAGGCGCCACCCGGTCTATTTAGAATTCTGTACCCAAGAGGTAAAAATGGCGCCACCCCTGGCGATAGTTTTACACTTGCAGATATATAAGACAAAGAAGCGTAACTATATCAATGGTGGAAAAGCATTATCGCTTAAATGCAACTTTAGTAACTTTAAAGAAACGAAGATCCAAGTTTTTTTTTTCACAAAATAACATGACTGTAAATGAGAAGTAGCGCCATAAAAATAAAAACATATTCCTAAAATTATATTTTCTAACTATCCTGCTATTAAAGAGTTACATAGTGCCTTTACTTCATGAATTAGATGTCGCATAAGCGAAAATCACTCGGCCTCCCATATTTTTTTTGTCAAGCAAACATCAATCATACGCCAAATAGGAGAGATTAGCGCCATTGGTTAAAAAAAACAAAATTTATGTTGCTCCAACAGTAAACATCTTAAGCGACAGAAAAGTGCTCAAATCTTCACGAAAAAACAGATCGACGCAGAAAAAAAACTGATTGAAATGATTTTCCGCTGTTCATAATTTAGTATATCAATACTTTAACGTCCATTTTCATTAGAAACGTCACTATTGATGTAGAGGAAATTGAAGGAAATGGGCCATTATTCTCTAACTATATTGATATAAACGTATAGTAAATTTTAACTTTCCAAGCCGATTTTTATTTAGAATTCAGCACCGTGTAATTAGGTAGAGACCAATATTAATATTTGAATTAATAAAACTTATAAATATAGGTATTTATAGAACTACCTACTATGAGCTTTAATATAATCGGGTTTCTTTACACGAAGTTCATATCAATAGCATGTCTCAGTAATCATCATCATCCTAATGTAACTGCTGGGGTACAGCCCTTATGGATGGAATAGGGAGATTTGGCCATGACCCACCACGCGGGCCTAGTACGGACTGGTGCTAACGACTGCAGACGCAGCCGGGACCGACGGATTACGTGCTTTCCGAAGTACGGAGAAGCTCAAGACTGTACATATTTGGTCACCCATCCAAGAACCGAGCACTGTGAAAGTTGCTTAACTTCAACGAAAGCAACCGAACGCGCTGTTCACTTGCGCCATCGAGCTCCTCTATTTCTGAAACCTCCTGCTAAATATAATAATATATTTATCTGTTTTCCATACAAAAATACACTCGAGAGCAATGAATCCGGGTCACTTAAAGAATCCTAAAAATCTTGCAAACTAAGTATGCTAGCTCAATGAATATAATAATAATAGACCATTAAATATTCCTTAAATGAAAGCAATAAAATTTATTAGTCACCACATTTTATTTCCAAAAAAATAAATAAATATAAAAAATGGATGATCTTGCCTGAAAACAAAAATAGAAAACATGACATTTTTTAACAATGGATATTCTTGAATTTTGATACTTCGTATTGCCACCTCGTACTTTCATTACTGCGTTTACCTGGTTTGGCATGCGCTACACCAAGTTTTCTATACGATTTTGGGGAATATTCTCCCATTCCTCTGTGAGAGCAATTTTTAGCTCACGAAGCGTAATTGGGGGAGAGTTTCGTTGTTTTACGCATCAACTATAAATTTACAAGCACACCAGCGAAGTTAGTATTTTATGACTTCAGAGTGACTTCAGAATTATCTCTGAAGTTATTTTTCAACTTGACGACTATGTATATAATAATACAGGGAGAAAAAACAGCCCTTGCTGAGTTTCTTGCCGGTTCTTCTTAGTACAATGTCTCCCGCCGTAGTTTTGCGAACCGATGGCGTAGCTTCTCGACTTTCACAAGTGCTTGTAAAAGCCTAGACTGATAAATAATTTTTGATTTGGTTTTGATAAACCTTCAAGAAACTGTCCGTAACTTAATTTGCACGCTGATCTATTCCCCACACAAAATATGAATTCCCTTTCACCTCAAATTCGTTCCGATGAAAAGTAGCAATGTCGTTAATCAAGGTTTTTCTTTATCTCTCATCTCAAAGATCAAAGGCCGATCCATTTTTTAATACCTACAAGCTAGAAGTAGGGTTTGGGGCCAGTATTCACATCAGAAATATTTTATTTAAATATAAAGGGGTGGCGGCGACTACGTCTATCCGATTCCATCGGCCTAGGCACATCTTAGAGTACCCCGTCGACGAAATAACCCGCGTAAACGCGCCTCCGCCTCCTCCCACACAGGCCATAAACACCAACACTACACAGCTAGTATACTTACACAATAGCTTAGCATTAGACAGACACTGCACCCGTAGGATAAGAGTGCGAAGACCCGGTCTACACACGACACGCTATACCAGGTACAAGTACGAACCTGGGCGTTTTTCTCCGACCCCCACGACAACGGCTAACTAGAGCCAAGGTCCGAGTCTCAGAGACGCCCTCCAGTTGAGCCGACCCCCTTAGGTTCGAGTGGTCTAGAGGCTCCAGACGGAGAGGAGACTCCCCCCGTGGGGACATGCCATCTGCCTGGAATGCCTCTTGAGGCACTCGCCAATTCTCGGCTTGAGGTCCCCTAATTATCTCACCGCCCCCAAACCCGGTGGCGCTGTAGAGGTCACCTGCGACCAACATGCAACAGCATGAACACTAAAAAAACGTCTACTCGAAAAAATTTCATAAACAAACTTCTAACCCCATTTCACCCTCTTGTACGGTCTCATCACCGCACATACTGAGCTGACATAGCGACCTACTTTGGGTCGCACGTCATAATGGTTAATTTTATTGATATTATAAATTAATTACACGAGTACGTTAAGAGCGCGCATTCGAAACAGTCAAGCAAAGAATCACCCACTAACTATTTTGTCTGTATTTACGTTCGGCTGCAATAAATATACATATCTAACTTTGGTGACTTCTTTATCAGCGTACTACAAACAACTATCATCTATTTGTTTCTTAGGTTTTCACGCACATCACTCATTAAATAAAACTAGTTTTTACGGGTTAATGCACGAAACTTTATTTATTTATTGACGTTTCGTAGCCTTTACAGGCTTCGTCGTCAGAATAAAACTTTTATTCAATTTGTCGAGCTACCTTCGAAAGACTTTTATTGAGCGTTTGGTTATTTCATTGTTCGATATTTAAGTTTTATTGTCTATGTATGAATTTATTATTTAATTTACTAAAAATAAAGTATTTTATTTCAAATTCTTTTTTGTAATTTTGAGTTTATTTATTTGACCCTAACTACCGTAAACTACCACCGGTTCCAAAATTGGGAGACCTTTCTGAGAAGAACCGGCGAAACAAACTCAAGAGAGGCTTTCTATCTCCTTCTTATGTTAAATTATGCAAACAAAAAGAACTAATAGTATCTGATGGTCTTGCAGTGTGTGCTCGGGGTTGGGATTTTATCTCCTGTATAATAGGTTCCCAAGCTGGTGGTATATACCAACCATCTTCCCTATTGAAATTTGGATATTTTTTAATCTCAATAGCCTCGCGCATCATTCGACGAACGAACCGCCGCTCAGCTGCAAGGATCTGTGGTCTATCAAATCTAATGTAGTGGTTTGGTCCCCCTAATGCATGTTCGTGAAATGAAACGTCAATAAATAAATAAAGTTTCGTGCATTAACCCGTAAAAACTAGTTGTATTTAACTATCATCTATCAACATCTAAAAGGTGTACGTGGTCACACTGGCTCGTACATTTTAGTGGTCCTTCAAAAAGTGTTAGTGTTTTCGTGTTTCTGGTATATCTGCAGCAGTAGCGAATCGGTTTGGCAGGCCTCCCACAAGCGGGTCTCACCAGTCGAATTGAGAAGATGCATATACTGTTACGGAGCGATTGGAGCACTAAATACTAACTACCAGCGGCTACTTCTGCAAAGTACGATCGAAAGAATACCAAACTGGTAAATAACTTGGTCTCTAACTAGGAATTGTGTTAAACTAGCACTATTCCTCAACATACATATCTCCCCTTCGACGTGGACTGTGCGTTAAAGGTCAACTGTAACAACTTGAACGTTCCATTAACATTGCAAAGATGGAAGAACTACAACTACAACAGGAGTGCTTTGAAAACATTGTGGCGACTGGATTCCGAGAATGCTGACTTGATATAAGCGTCGACGCGCGGTCCGCGGTGACGCGAGCCAGTCGCACATAACCACCGATCCCGTCAGGTTCATTCTTAAGTCATTGTAATAGTATGCATAACAGTTAGAAAATAGACAGTATAATTTGGAGTTAGAGATGAACATTGGTGAAGTGAATAAACAGTCAGTGATTAACTATAACAGCTTTTATTTACATCCACATTAGACCCTAACCATACATAGGTAAAGTGGTGACATATTAGCCAACAGTAATATTTGCCAAAGTGGTGACCACGCGTTTTTTGGTGTGCGACTCAAGAACCTGACGGCGGACAGACACGCAAACGAAAACGTGGCGAACTTTGAGGTTAGGGTAGTGAATTAAAGTTTTGAATATATACATTTTACGTAAAAATGTATGAAGACGCCGTTTGCAGACCGGATGAGCCGATTTTTGCGAAAAAGGAGCCCGCACCATCGACTAGTGGACAAGAGATAGCCATGGTCACGGTACAGTCACGTATCCCCGAGTTCTGGACGGAAATGCCAAGAATGTGGTTTGCGCATTTTGAGTTGATAATGGCACCACAAAAACAGAGAGACAACGTTAAGTTCGAGATGGCAGTAGCAAAATTGAATAAAGAGGCGCTCAGGCAAGTGAGTGACCTGATCCAATCACCACCGGCTACAGAGAAGTATAACGCCTTGAAAAGAAGACTTATAGCCGTGTACGAGGAGAGTGCAGAATCTCAATTCCAGAAACTAGTGAGTGAAATGGATTTAGGCACGCAGAAACCCTCACAGTTGCTTAGAAGAATGACAAAACTAGCAAAAAACGTTGGCATATCAGGTGACCCATTAAAAAAATTATGGATAAACCGTTTGCCACCGAATGTAAGAGCAGTTCTAGCATTGAGTGGAGACACAAGGTTGGAAGATTTAGCAGCCATAGCGGACAAGATTTTGAAGAATCTGAGGTCCGGAGAAATTGCATCAGTGAGCAGTGCACAAGCAGAGGTACATCCAGACATTATTATGCACATGCGAGACCTGACAGCAGAAATAAACAAATTAAAGTTAGAAATAAACTCCATAAGAACAAGAGGACGCAGCCCGAATCGAAGACAAGAAGGACAGAGATGGCAACGTAGTAATTCTCACAGAAGACAAAATGCATCATTGTCCCGGCGTACACCAGAGAGCCCAGATTGGCTATGTCGCGAGCATTACCGGTTCAGAGAGCGAGCAAGGACCTGCACGTCACAGTGTAACTGGCAACGACAGCAGCAGCAGCAGAGTTCGGGAAACTGAAGGCGGTGCAGTTGGCGGAGATGGATGGCTGCACCGACGAAGGAAACCATCGTTTATGCGTCAAGGACTATAACAGTGGTATGTGTTATCTCATAGACACAGGAGCTAACATTTCAGTGATACCGGTGAGTAAAGTGAGTAGTAGTAAAATCAGTAAAAATTGTGAATATAAACTTTATGCCGCGAATGGCACAGAAATAAGGACTTACGGAATTATACCATTAGAGTTAGATTTAGATTTAAGGAGAAATTTTAAGTGGAATTTTGTAATTTGCAATGTGAAACAACCCATTATTGGTGCAGATTTTTTAAAAGCGTTTAGTTTAATAGTAGATCTTGGCAATAGAAAGTTGACTGACGGCCTGACTAACCTAAATAGATATGTAAGGGTAATAAGTAGTGTCGAGCCGACAATTTCGAGTATTCATAGGGACAACCCATTCCATGAGTTATTAGAAAAATACGCAGACATTACTAAGCCTGTGAATTACAAAGAGGATGGTGGTCATGGGACATACCACCACATTGAAACCGTTGGGCCTGATATTTTTGCGAAACCAAGACCGTTACCGCCACATAGATATCAAGCTGTAAAAGAGGAATTTAAAAACATGATGGAATTAGGCATTTGCAGACCTTCAAAAAGTGCGTGGGCCAGCCCGTTGCATGTGGTCCCGAAAAAAGATGGGCAGATACGTCCCTGTGGCGATTACAGGCGGTTAAATGCTGTAACCAAACCGGACAGGTACCCCATACCTAGAGTGCAAGAATTCACTTTTGGTCTGGCAGGTAAGTACATATTTACTAAGATAGATATTAATAGAGCGTATCATAATATCGGTATGCCAGAGGATATCGAGAAAACAGCGATTACGACACCATTTGGTCTTTTTAAATTTGTAAAAATGAGTTTTGGATTGCGAAATGCCGCGCAGACATTTTAACGTTGGATGAACAATACAATTTTACAGAGATTAGAAATGTTTAACAGTAAGAGTAAAAATAGTAATCATTGTTCTGTGTTATTTTGCTATATTGATGACGTAATAATCGCGACAAGCGATAACGTCACATTGCATAGGGAACACTTAGAGCAAGTATTTGAGAGATTCGAAAAATTCGGTATAACGATTAATTTAAAAAAATGTAGTTTTGGTATCCCGATGGTAGAATTTTTAGGATATGAGGTCAGTAAAGATGGTATAAGACCGATGGAGGAAAAAATTAAGGCCATTCAAGAATTCCCAAAACCAGAGAATATAGAGCAGCTACGTAGATTCCTAGAAATGATAAACTTTTATAGAAGTCATTTAGATCATGCAGCAGATAGTCAAAGTCTGTTGAATAAATATTTACATAAAGCTAAGAAAAGGGATAAAACAAAGATAGAATGGAATGTAGAATCGTTAGAGGCATTTGAACAATGTCAAAAAAGCTTAAGTAACGCAAGCATGTTATCATATCCAGAACCGCAGAGTAAGTTAGCCTTAATGTGTGACGCTTCGAATACAGGGGTAGGCGCTGTATTACAACAAAAGGTTGCTAACGACTGGAAGCCATTAGGTTACTTTTCAAAGGGACTTACTAATACTCAAAAGAAATATAGTACGTACGATAGAGAACTCTTAGCAATTTATTTAGGAATAACACATTTTAGGAATATAATCGAAGGTAGGAATTTAACGATATTTACGGACCATAAGCCGTTGACATTTGCGTTTAGTAAAATAGGTTTAGATAAAGAAACACCGAGACGTACGCGACAATTACTGTACATTAGCGAGTTTACGAGCGACATACAGCATGTAAGCGGAAACGATAACGTGGTAGCTGACGCGCTATCGCGCACAGTAGAGTCCATTGTTTGTCCTACGAACATTGATTTCAACGAAATCGCCAGGGCACAGGAACACGATCAGCAACTTCGTGACCTGTTAGCTGAAAGTAAGACTAAGCAAAAGTTACAAAGATTACACTCATCTTTGTGTAGTAGTTCTGTGTACTGTAATATAAACAAAGATTGTGTAAGACCATACATACCAGGGCAATTCATGAAGTTAGTTTTTGATAAGGTACATAATGTTAGCCACCCAGGAATTAGAAGTACTAAGAAAATGATTACTCAGAAATATTTTTGGCCTAACATGAATAGAGACGTTAATAATTGGAGTAAAGAATGCATATCGTTTCAGAAAGTCAAAGTTCAACGTCATGCAGTATCTAAACTGGGGATATTTCCACCCAATGAGCGTTTCGAGTACGTCCACGTAGACACAGTTGGTCGTTTACCTACTTCAAGCGAGGGATATAGATATTTAGTCACTATGATAGATAGATTTACGCGTTGGCCAGAAGCCATTCCAGTAAACGAGATCACCGCAGAGGTAGTAAGTAATTTGGTTGTCCGAAGGAAATTACTAGTGATCAAGGTAGACAATTCGAAAGTGAGCTGTATTCGGCACTTATGAAAATGTTAGGTATAAAAAAATTCGTACTACAAGTTATCATCCGCAAAGCAATGGGATGATAGAAAGGTTCCACAGATCACTAAAGGTAGCATTAAAGACACGTTTATTAGATAATGGTACATCGTGGGTAGACGAATTACCAACGGTAATGTTGGGACTTCGCGTAGCCTGTAAAAGCGATAACAACGTAAGTGCAGCAGAGATGACATTAGGACACACATTACGTTTACCAGGAGATTTTTACGAAAATAGTTCAAGTTTAAAAGTGAAGGAAGAACCAAGTTATGTTAGTAAAATAAGACATGTATTAAATAGTTTACGTCCACAGCCTAGAAGGAATAGGGATAACAGAAAAATGTTCGTACATAAGGATTTGGAAAACTGTAGTCATGTTTTTGTCAGGAATGACATGGTATCGAAGCTGTTAACACCCACATATAGCGGTCCATACCAAGTCATTAGTAGATCACCCAAATCATTCGTAATAAGGATAGCAGAACGCCAGTCTAACGTTTCTATTGACAGATTGAAACCAGCTTACGTACTGAACGTTAAAATTTTATTAGATAATAACTCATATATTACTAAGGAATGTACGACAAGCAGCAAAAATATATGTGAGGAAAGTAACAGTAATAAAATTGTATGTAATAAGCATAAAGAAAATACTGACGTAAAATGTAATGAGCAAAGTACAATGAAACCTGCAATTAAGGTCACACGCAGTGGTAGAAGTATTAAGCAACCAGTACGATTTTTGTTGAAATGAAACATGTAAAATGCAATATAAGTTTTAGTTGAGTCAATTTAAATATTTAAGAAATCCCTGAAGTGTAGCTTAGGAAGTGAAAATAAAGTATTTTTTTTTTATATATATATTAATCACTGAGTATAAAATGAAATATGTTGTGTAAAACTGTGTATTTCCACGCAATGTTGTTAATTTTAATGTTTTTGTAATGCAGTATAAATTCATGCGTAAACGAGTGCTGTCGAGCTTAAAGCTGTTATTATGTGTTGCAGAGCATAGCCCTTTTAGTGACTACCTAGGACATGTTGTTTGTTTATGTTTCTCCTGAAACATTTTAAAGACGGACCTGAAAACAGATGTTCGCAAAATTGTATTAAATCTATGTATTAAAGTTATATACAATGTGTATTGTGAAATGTGAGTATGAAAGGAAATTTAGAGATTTTGTCAAAAGTATAGTTATATACAGTACAATAGTAAGAAAAATAAAAATTAAAAAGGAGAAATAAAAATGTAAGATTGTTTTTGTAAAAGGTTTAATAGAATTAATTTGTGTAGTGACGTATAGAGCTTCGCTTTAATATAAATCTGTTCTAAAAATAGAATTACATGTATTGGCCTTAAGCATTGGTATGCGTCATGCTATGAAGTCGGTATCGTAGGTATTGTTATCATAAACATTGTATTGAAAGTTGAAACGTTGCATTATTAGCGAGCTCTATTGTAATACCTTGTTTTGCAGTACAGCTAAATGACAAGTTGGAGTTGTATAATTATTAAGGTTCAGTAGATATTTTTTTTTAATGAATATGTTTAAAATTTTTACAATTTTTTGAAAAAAGGGAGGGTGTGATGTGGCGACTGGATTCCGAGAATGCTGACTTGATATAAGCGTCGACGCGCGGTCCGCGGTGACGTGAGCCAGTCGCACATAACCACCGATCCCGTCAGGTACATTCTTAAGTCATTGTAATAGTACGCATAACAGTTAGAAAATAGACAGTATAATTAGGAGTCAGAGTAATTTAGATGAACATTGGTGAAGTGAATAAACAGTCAATGATTAACTATAACAGCTTTTATTTACATCCATATTAGACCCTAACCATACATAGGTAAAGTGGTGACATATTAGCCAACAGTAATATTTGCCAAAACATCAAGCTAGCGCTAACTATAAAAAGGACTCTAAGGCTCGAAAAACTGTGGACTACTTAACCAAGAGGATCGTTTCTCTTGACTCGCAGTGGAGAGATTTTTCAGAACGACATAAAATTTTGTCACAAGAAATCGAAGATAAAAACATAAGCTACTTCTTGGATGACGTATATCAAAAAACAAAGGATTTATATGAGAAAACTAAAGACGATATGCAATTTTGACTTTCCAAAATCACTAAGGAAGTAAAGTTTGATATTACTGGATTAGTAAACGAAGATTCAGCTGAAAATATCAAAACTTTACTAAGCAAACAAGAGAATAATTTCAAGGCCATCGACAGGGCTATGTCTAAAATAGATTTTAAGAAGAGCTATGAGAAATGGGAGTTAGAGGATCATCTTTCCATATTAAAATCCAAGTGGAACCTCATCGAAAAATATCACTGGGACATTGAGTCGTCGCTAGCAGGAAAAAGTAGCGAAAGTTACTATGCTACTTTTGTTGAACTGGAAGACAAATATGACGAGTTTAAGAAGATGATTAACGGTAGACTTTGGTCAACTGGCCGCTATGAAAGGTAATGCCACGTATAGAAGTGCCTGAGTTCTCTGGAAGCTACACAGAATGGATATCTTTCAAGGATCTTTTTTACCCGACTGCGCAATGCAAGAGCGCGAAGCGCGTCGCGCAGACAGGGTATAGTGTTTAACAGTCTATATATGTATGTTTGTTACTTTGTGGTACACTAGAGACCAAACGCCTGGACCGATTTTGATGATTCATACATCAATCGATTCGTCTCAATCATGGAAGTGCTATATGATAGTAATCAAAATTCAATATGGGCAAAATTAGGCCCCATATTGTGACGAAGTAAAAAAAATAAGTTGACAAAATATGTCGAGTGGGGTATCACTGTCTAGATAATCGAAAATCATGTTGAGGTTCCTAACATCATTTTTCATTTTATATGATTGTTTGGGATCTACAACGTTTTAAAGTTGTATATTAATCACTTGCGCAATTTCAATCTTACGTTTGTATGGATCTTTGTTACTCTTTCACCTAAAAAATACTGAATAGATTTTAATGGAACTTAACAGTAATATATCTCATATATGATACTAACATATACATAAATATTTTTGTTGTTATTGAGTGAATTGGCTAAAATATAACAATAAGTGTCACATAAGACGGAAAAAAATCTCTCATCTGTGAGCCATTTTCGCCTGTACTGCAAAAACAATAAAAGCTACATGAATTTAATGTAGAGTGAAAATGTATATATATCCATTTTTAATGTGTAAGCCATTACCGCTAAAATAGTGAATCAAAACTAAAATATTATTTGATATCTATTTCGAAAATGTACATTTTGTATTAACAAATTATTGAATAAGTGGTAGTTTACTATAAAATTTACATACATTAGATATTTATGTAATGACTTGATTTAACTTCACATATTTTTGCGAAAATTGAGGCCCATCTGTATAAATCAATCTTTTAGACCACCGCAAGGAACTTCATATTTCCCGCGTTATTAATTCCTTTACTGAAGTAACAAGACTACGGTATATACTGTCTTAAAATACTAACTAACCCATTATTGAAAAATATTATGTACTCTTGAATATCTAATGGGTCCCGGTTGTTAAAGTAGCTTTGTTCCTTATTAACAGAATTATAGGCTACTGGACAAGTTTTTTTCTTTTCAGTATTTATTTGAAGTATAATTAAACAGTCGGGTATTTTGATTTTTTAAATTTATCTTTTTTTTTAGAAACGTTTCACAACAATCCACTGCTTAACAAAGCCCAGAAGATGCAACATCTTAAGATCAGACTGCGCGGCGATGCTGAGAGACTGGTCCAGCATCTGAGTATAAGTGCCGAAAACTACACATTATGCTGGGAGATCCTTATGCAACGCTACGACAATACGAGGCTACAGTTTACGTCATATGTTAACACCATGCTCAACTTACCTACTATTGAACAGCCTGACGCATACAATTTGAAACGAATGCATGATGTAATAAATGAGTGCTTGATACAACTAGCTGGGATCCACTTATTGTCCATCTTATGACACTGAAACTTGGCTCTATCACTTTTAATGAATACATAAAGGATGTGCCAAACCATAAGGACTTGTCCACCCTTAACGATTTTCTGTTTTTCCTGGAAAGCAAGTTCATGGCAGTTCATTCATAGAGCCTGAAAAATTATTATTCCAAAGGATTTGGATAAACGGTAACATTGGATGGGACGGAGCCTTACCAACGGATTTACAAAAAGAGTGGCATAATCTGAAAACGGAACTTCCTATTATCAACAAACTGAAACTTAACAGGTGGATCGGCAGTACGTGCGCAGACATACTATTACTCGGCTTTTGTGATGCAAGCGAAAAGGCATACTCCTGTGTCGTATATAGCTGCATTATCAACGAGCAAGAGCAACCTACTATAACATTACTTGTGGCCAAGACTAGGGTTGCCCCTCTATCGCAGAAAATTACTTTACCTAAACTTGAGCTACGTAGGGCATTACTTTTAGCCAAGTTGATGAAGAAAATACAAGATTCTCTACCTGGATACAACATCACTATGAAAGCATGGAGTGACTCTCAAGTCGCCCTTGCATGGCTCCAAGGCGAAATATCAAGAGGGGAGATATATGTAGCTAATAGTGTAACAAGAATAAAACAAGTCATCCCGGGAAAACTATAGTATTACATTCCATCGGACCAAAACCTTGCAGACTGCGCTTCTAGAGGAATGCATCCAAACAAACTCGTTAACTTCAAGCTCTGGTGGAATGGCCCAGACTTTCTCAAGTCACAACAACAAGAAGTAAAAGTACAAAAACCTGTACCTTATGTGTTTACAACTCAAACTGGCGTCGCTAAACAAGAATCGACAACCCTGTAAAGCAAATGGAAAAATAATTTAATTTATAAATTATTACAAAACTACAGTTCATTAATACGAATACAACGAGTAATAGCCTGGATAATGCGCTTTGTCAGAAAAATACGCGTCGCGACGCAACCAGATACATCATACCTAACTACAACGGAGATTGCAAATGCGACAAAAAATATTATATTATTTATACAATTATCGGAGCTCAGTGAAGAATACAAACGTCTTATCAAGAAGGAGCCTGTTACTAACAAGAGTTCGATCTATAAACTTAACCCCTATATGGACGAAAATAACATCA
Source organism: Chilo suppressalis (assembly GCA_902850365.2). Lineage (NCBI taxonomy): Eukaryota > Metazoa > Arthropoda > Insecta > Lepidoptera > Crambidae > Chilo > Chilo suppressalis. Next base: position 41,255,174 of record OU963894.1, read on the forward strand.
TTCGAGTAGGAGGAAGACTGAAAAACTCCTGTTTATCGTTCGAAACAAAGCATCCCATCATTTTACCTCGGCAAGGAAGATTTACCCAACTACTATATATATACTATATATATATACTACTATATATATATATATACTACATATTGGATTGTCGGTGGCGACCGTGTAGTCAAGTCGCAGTTACGTAATTGTATCCAGTGTCATGGCTACAAAGCAAACCAAACTAGCCAGCTAATGGGTGAGCTACCACCACCGCGGGTGAATCCCGCAAAACCGTTCACCAACACAGGTGTTGACTTCACCGGCCACGTGGAAGTCAAGCTGAATAAAGGAAGAGGCGTATGAACATCAAAGGGCTATCATAGCTATCTTTGTGTGCATGGCCACTAAAGCCGTGCACATAGAACTTGTATCCGACCTCAGTACGGAATCATTTTTATGTGCGTTCCAACGAATGTGTGCACGACGCGGTACACGAGAGCACGTATTCTCCGACTGCGGAACGAACTTTATTGGAGCTGCGAAGATGCTACGCACAGAATTTGCAGAGTTCCAACAACTACTGTCACCTGAATTCTTTGACGAAATTTCAAAACTAGAAGTAAAGTGGCATTTTAACGCTCCTGCTTGGCCAAGCGCTGGGGGACTCTGGGAGGTGGCTATGAAGTCGCTCAAATACTATCTGCGACGTGTGCTCGGTGAACAAAAGCTCACGTTCACGAGCTCACGAGGAATTTACGACGTTGCTCTCCAAGATCGAAGCCGGTATGAACTCCCGGCCCCTGTGTTCGCTAACTGAAGATCCAGAGGAGTTGTATCACTACTTAACTCCGGGCCATTACCTAACCGGCGGGCCAATAACGTCACTGCCACGATCTGACTACACCGATGTCACTGCATCGGTATAAGACGTCGCTGGCAACTTACAGAGCACATGTACCAACAATTCTGGAAAACCTGGCGTAGTGACTACTTGAACCAATTGCAAATACGAGCGAAAAGGAACACCCCTAAGGCAAATATTAAAGAAGGTGATATCGTCCTTATCAAAGAAAATAACTTACCACCTGGAAAATGGGCGTTAGGACGGGTTGTGGAACTGCATCCAGGATCTGACAGCTACGTAAGAGTTACTACGATCAAAACAAAAACTGGAATTATTAAGCGCCCTATAGTAAAACTCTCTTAGTTACCGCTACAAACCTGCAACATAAACATCGAGCCTATTCAAATAACCAAGCAACTTGAAACAAGCGAAGAAAGAAAACACAGCGATAAGAAACTCTCTTCACCAGCGAAAGATACCGAAAAAATAACAACAACCAAGAAAAAATCGTCAAAGAAGTGTTTATCTACCATACTACTTACAACTTTGTTTATTATGATATCGAACCTAGGAGCCCAAAGGCAAGGCAATGACCAATCGTCGGGGTGTCAAATTCTCAGCATAGAAGCCGATCGTCCAGTTTACTACGATGCTATGGGGAAAATACAAACAATACACGACGAATGGATTCTACTAATGTATTACAACTTAACTACTTATTTTGCTGGGATACAACGCTTATAAAACTATCTAGACGGCGTCAGCAGCTTATGTGAAAAAACTGATCCTCGATATTGCAAAACGACGTTAAATCAACTTTATCACGAAATGGACTTAGTCAATTACTACAACACTCCTGCTCGCTCCCCAGAAACACCTTAGTAACCGGAAGAAGCGAGGTCTCATAAATGGAGTGGTTTGCTATCGATAGCAAACAGCCTGTTTGGAATCTTAGACCAAAATTTTGCCGATAAATATAACAATGACGTAGAGTCCATTCAAAATAACGAGAAGCATTTATTGGATTTAATACAAAATCAAACATCTATTGTGGAGCTGCAGAACAATATTTTGAAACTGAGAGAAGACAACATAAAACAACAGCTAAACTTATTACACAATTTTGTCAACGAATTGGCATCATAATCACCAGTGCGTGTGTACTAAAAAGGTGTACAGCTGGCTCATGTCATCTATGGCTGAAGAGAAAGACAATGGACAATCAACCCGTATATGAAGACATAGAACTTCAAAACATACCCAAGAAAAGACCAACTCGTGAAGACGGAAACAAGTCGAAACCACCGGTCTCTACGGTACCCCGCGGAGTATCTAGCCGCGGATATGCTGGGACAAGCAACGTAGCTTTTAATTTCGAAAATTGATTGTTTGCTTTGTAAAGGTTTCCTCTTTTCTTAACAGTTTCTTTTCTCTCTGGTTGCCAACATGTACGGTCTCATCACCGCACATACTGAGCTGACATAGCGACCTACTTTGGGTCGCACGTCATAATAGTTAAATTTATTGATATTATATATTAATTACACGAGAACGTTAAGAGCGCGCATTCGAAACAGTCAAGCAAAGAATCACGTACTAACTATTTTGTCTGCTGCAACGTTCGTACGTTCGGCTGCAATAAATATACATATCTAACTTTGGTGACTTCTTTACCAGCGTACTACAAATAACTATTACTATAACCATCTAAAAAGTGTACGTGGTCACACTGGCTCGTACAATAAGGGGGTGTATCAGATCAGGGTGTCTATCCGATTCCATCGGCCTAGGCACGTATTAGAGTACCCCGTCGACGAAATCACCCGCGCCAATGCGCCTCCGCCTCCTCCCACACAGGCCACAAACACCAACACTACACAGCTAGCATACTTACACAATAGCTTACCATTAGGCAGACACCGCACCCGTAGGATAAGAGTGCGAAGACCCGGTCTACACACGACACGCTATACCAGGTACAAGTACGAACCTGCGTTTTTCTCCGACCCCCACGACAACGGCTAACTAGAGCCGAGGTCCGAGTCTCAGTGACGCCCTCTTGTTGAGCCGACCCCCTTAGGTTCGAGTGGTCTAGAGGCTCCAGACGGAGAGGAGACTCCCCCCGTGGGGACATGCCATCTGCCTGGAATGCCTCTTGAGGCACTCGCCAATTCTCGGCTTGAGGTCCCCTAAGTATCTCACCGTCCCCAAACCCGGTGGCGCTGTAGAGGTCACCTGCGACCAACATGCAACAGCATGAACACTAAAAAAACGTCTACTTGAAAAAATTGGTTTCATAAACAAACTTCTAACCCCATTTCACCCTCTTAATGGATAAATTATAGATAAAAGGACAATGTTAAAATGACCTAAGAACCAACACCAAATTGGCATTTATGATAATTCTTTGTTTGTTTATTGCGATAATTATCAGTATTTAGATTGTGACGGTCACTTCCAGTTAAGTAAGCTAAATTAAAAAGTTAAAAATAATCTGAGACAATAAATACCTTTATTAATTTTTTATGTGTATAATCTATGACAGCGCTGCAAACAAAACACTCTTTCTTCCTAATGCCGGCACTTCACTAGGCTATTCGTATTTGCTATTTGAAAACTTGACATCAGTCTGTCTTTTTCATACCTTATTAAGCATGACAAGGACAAACTGTTGTCACGTGAAGGGCCGGCATAAAACTCGATACTCTGTGGTTGTGGTGAAAGCAGTTTGCGTTCGTAGTAATATGTGGCATTCGTGCATTCTCGTTTCGGATCTTGCTACATATATAGTGATCTGTGTTTCGGATTACCTGTTGTGTGTGTTTATTTGTGATTGTTTTTCCTTTAATTTAACTATTTCGGCTATCTAATATGCCATCGACCAAAGACCAGAGACCTTATTACCAAGTGCTATTGAACCTGTGCCACAACATCCTGAGAGGATCATACTGCCAAATTATTCAAGAGCACCTGATACACATTTAGGCTGCATATTTACACAATATACATATGATATACAAATTAATATAATATACAATATGATACAACTATGTGAAAAATAGTCAATAAATAAGAAGCAAATCTACAGTTTTTATTTTATTTATGATTTCTGCCTACCTAACCAAGTTTTTCATAATAGTTATTCTTTAAAATTGCACCAAATAAAATGAATTAGTTGTAATATTTATTCACTTCATACTGAGTTCATACTAAGTTCATAGGTTGACCTATGTTTCATTTAATAATAAACATAACCTCAAAAAAAAATTGGTTTTCCTAGTAATTTAAGTTCTCAGAAGTGTCCGTCAATAATCTTTGTTTTTACAGATATTTACTTCTGTAAAAACAAAGATTATTGACGCGATTCCGAACCTAGAAAATAGTATTTCATGATTGTTAGTTCTTAGGCTAACTATGTATGGACGCAAAACAATGTCCTTTGTCCTATATCCTTTCCTGGGACTGACACTATCTGTCCAACACGAGGAAACTGCTGTGTTGTTCGTTTGTTGCCGTTCTCATTTACATTCTTGTGTAATCTATACTTATAATAAATCTGTAGAGATGTCAATTCTGTACATGAAATATATTTTCAAAATAACTATCAGGGGGTGATTAGTGATCGATACTGATGACAAAAATGCAATTAGTAAATTTTTTGTCTGTCTGTCTGTCTGTGTGTATGTTCCTTATAGAAACAAAAACTACTCGACGGATTTTAACGAATCTTGGTACAATTATTCTTCATACTCCTGGGCAGGTTATAGTATACTTTTCATCACGCTACAATCAATAGGAGCAGAGTAGTGAAGGGAAATGTTGGGAAAACGGGAGAAGTTACTCTATTTTTAAGCTTCCGTCGCGTGTGCAGTCTTAATGATTAAAGTTACATAGAAATCATGTATGACGGAAATATTCTACATAAAATTGTCTAAAAAATATCCCGCAACAGCATATGTCTATCTTTTATGCTTGACTCACAGTAACACGTGTAACTCCCGATAGCTTAGCAGTTCGGAGCATTCTGATCATATTTGTTTACTCTTACGTTTATAATACTCTGACTCATCCCTAATTTAAAAAAGTTAACATTATTACCTATTCAATAAAAACAAAACATAGAAATCGGTATAGAAACACCCAACTTATACATGAAATAAGCCATCGCGCCGTCGCACGTGAATACTGAATCATGCTATAAGGATTATTTTTGTGTAACGGTTGCCGCGCTCGACACGGGTCGCGGCGGCGATAGGGTATCAAAAGGCGGGAGGAAAGAAAGGAAATCTGTTTTCTGCTCGCTCCCCCCCCTGGGGGACGATCGCTTCAGATGAAGCCTTAGAGGCCTTCCCGGCCAGAGGCAGCCACTACGGGTGTTTTTTAGTCAGTACGAGTCTGACATACCCTTGCAGCCGGCTGTAGGGTATCCATGAGGATTTCTCACCTGCTCCCCCGCCTGGGAGGAAACAAAAAAAAATAAAAAAAAGAGAGCGATCGAGCTTCAATATTTGGCTGTTGATGCGTTCAGAACGTTCGACCTTATTGACAGACAATAATTGATATTGAGAAACCGTGCTTATCAGCGCGACTTTTAGTCTTTATATAGTTTATTTGAATTTCTTTTGTTGTTATTTTGTAAAATAGGTATTAGTTGTTTTGGTAGTGTTTAAATATTCGTTCAAATTAAAAATTATTAAGCGTAGGTACTTTTATTAATTAAAGTAGTCATAAGTATTTATTTTTAAGTGAAGTAGGTATAGGTAGATAGTATTGCACAGGCGTTTCAGCTTTATTTTCATTTCTTTCTGTTGTGAGTTGTATATATTTCTGGTTATAATTCTATTAGAATATTTTAGTTTAAATAGTCACTAAGATTTTAAGTGTAAGGTAGCTAAAGTTAGGACCACGTATTAGTTGTTTTGGTAGTGTTTAAATATTCGTTCAAAGTGTAATTTAATGATATAGGATAAATGTACGATGGCCCATCGAAAAGGAGTAGAAGCGGTAGACAGAACTTTAAGGGATATAAGACAAAATGATCGACCAATGGGCGGTATCACTGTTTTATTTTGTGGTGATTTCCGACAAACCTTACCGGTAATCTTACGGGGAACCCGAGCTGATGAGGTTAGGGCTTGCCTGAAAAGCTCTTATTTGTGGCGTGATATACAATCGGTGCATTTGACTATAAACATGCGAGTGAGAACTGTAGATAACCCGGATGATCGTGAATTTTCTGATATATTATTAAAGAAAATACCACGGGGAACCCGAGCTGATGAGGTTAGGGCTTGCCTGAAAAGCTTATATTTGTGGCGTGATATACAATCGGTGCATTTGACTATAAACATGCGAGTGAGAACTGTAGATAACCCGGATGATCGTGAATTTTCTGATATATTATTAAAGAAAATACCTTCACCAAAGGTACCTATCCACTGCTACATCAAGGAAAACTTATTCTGACGCCTGAGTTATGTTGTATAGTGCAATCCCAACAACATCTTACATCGTCAGTTTACGGTGACGTAACAAATATATTAAATAAGAACAATTCTTTTTTTCAAATTTTAACAGGTTGCGGTGCAGGAGAAACCATCTTTATTCCCAGAATTCCCATAATACCAAATAATTTTCCATTCCAATTTAAAAGAACGCAATTCCCAGTATCGGTGTGTTATGCAATGACAATAAATAAGGCTCAAGGGCAGACTTTTCGTGTTGCTGGAGTAGATCTCAGTGTCAGTTGTTTTTCACATGGTCAGTTATGACGCTCTTTCCCGGGTTAGCAGTCCTAGAAATTTTTATATTCACGTGCCGGACGGGTCAACTTTCAACGTAGTTTACCCGGAAGCTTTGCGCTGAAGTATTTTCATTCCATATGTACTTAAGCCTCATGTAAAAGCAATCTAATATTACCAATTAATTAACATAATAACATACAAGGAGTTACACGCTGATGGTCTCGGGGCACAGTGATAATAATAATATTCTGCGGTTCCTTATTGCGTTATTTTTAACAGTATTGTGGATTGACATATTATATTTCCCTACTGAAATACGAAAGTTAATCTGTCTGTCACATCAAAACCACGGAACCCTGAGGAAGGACATATGCTACTTTTTTACGAAAATCGACGAAAACGCTGACGAAGTCGCGGGCAAAAGCTAGTCATAATATATAATAGTAATATAATAAGTATGTAGTATACTCATTAACTTCGTAGTATCTAATTTAAGCATAAATCTGCTCGATTTATAAATCGAAGCTAAAAAAATACTAAATAAATTCTACTGAAACCTTGACCGACTTTTTCCTAGGGAAAAAGTATCTGTAAAATTTTATAAAATTTTCTTCCTATGTGTCGTGGCTATTCGTACTCACATCCCTACTTTCTAAGGTAACCACAGAAGACTAGCGTCGGACAGTCTACGACATCCGACACATGCTGGATGGGCTGCCTTTTTAGTGACGCAAATGTTTAGACTTATTATTGTATTTATTTATAAGGTATATAGTTTCATCTATTAATTTGTGTCACTGAATAAAACATTTTATTTCTATGCCTCATCTACATCGCTTCAGCGGTTCATTCATAAAAATATAACAGGCAGACATACACTGAATACACTTTTGCATTTAGAATTTAGTATAAATGGATTTTTTATTGTACAAAGTGCAGCAAATTAACCTACTTTAAGTAATTGTAAATGTAAGTTTAGTTTAGTTTGCCCCATGGTGGTCCTCTCGGACATGTGAGACTTTCCCAGACGATCCTCTATAGGAGTTTCTCTCGTCTCTTTCATAAAGACACAGTTTTTTAAAAAAAATCGATATGGCTTGTCCGTTTCTTATGAAATTGTTTGTGTATATTCAGTAGGTCTAAGAATAGGACGTAAACTATATTGGAACAAATCGCTGATTAGCGAGAAGCCCTTTGTGCAACTATGATTAATAAATAAAATAAATAAATAAATATTTCCAACACTCACACCAATTAGCCTAGCCCCAAAGTAAGCACTATAAGGCTCTTGTTATGGGATACTAGGGTAACGGATAGAATACATATACTGTACAATTAAAAGTATATTTTTAAAGAAATATATATGAAAATCCATGACTGGAGTATAAATACTCGTATTCATCACACAAAAATCTGCCCCCACTGGGATTCATACCCGGGATTCGGCGACACCATGAAACCCGGCGTACAAACCACTCGGCCACGGAGGTCGTCGTTTGTTCTTGCCTTGTTTTGTATTTTGTGTTATTTATGTTATTCTTGTGCAATAAAATGTTTTTATTTTATTATCTTATCTTATCTTTTTTTGATACCCCTTAGTGATAAGGATGGTCAACCCCAATATATATTTCTAATTTTTGGCCAATATTTTTAGCTTTCCACCACCCATCTTTATGGCTGTACGAAGTTCGCTGGGTCAGCTAGTTTTATATACAATTTTTACATTACGATTCCCCTCTATTTGATGTATAGTGACAGTGAATGAAACAACAATTTAAATAATACTCAATCGTTTATTTTTCAGTACATTCAAAGCATTGCCATGTGCCTTTACTTAATCTATTCTTAACAATATGTACATCTTAATGAAAATTGATTCGTCGTTCTTAACACCATAATGCGGTAACAAGGATATACACATATTTATTTATCTTCTTGTAAAATAATCCTTTATTGGAAGAGTGCAAAGTACAAATTCACTTGTTGCCGCGATATTTGAGGACTTGGTTCACATTTTCGATCGTCGTTTAATCACGTCATGTGTCTACCAATATAGATAAGGCCAAGCGATTTGTTAAGCTAGCTGTGGCACATTTCATATGTGCTGTGCTGTCAGCTTTGAATATTTTCTGTATCCGAGTACTGAAGGAACATGCTTTTAGACATATAAATGACTGTGACAATATACATGTGTACGCAACTTACAACTATCATTGATATTAGATATGAAAATTAAATTTTCTCATAGTCAGAGAAGTTCTTCAGTCCCTGGTGTTAAGGTACCGCTTTTCATGTTAAGAAAATATCACTTTAAAATATTAATATTAATCTAGAAGATAAACGCTTAAAAAAATATTATATTGTTACAGGAAGAGGCACAGCTGAATATAACATCAAAGTAATACCAAAAGTTGAACTCTATGAATGAATATTTATTCATTCGTACTTAATTTCTAAAAACTTAAATTACATTTATGTATGTAACAAAAGAAATTAACAGGTTTAGAATATTCAAAACCCATATTTACATAAATGTAGCTAGAAGTCTTACACAGCAAAATGCCATCGTAGGCGGTCTGGTAAATGTCAACATTCATATTAAAAGCATGGAGATTGGCTGAAACTAATAATTAAGTTTATTAAAATAGACAACACTGTCAAATATCGAGTTTATACCTTATATATTTCAAAGCCGACATCACAGTAATTATAGTTACATACTACTAATGCTAGCGTAAAAACTTTGTGTACATTCTTAAAACGTTATCCGCAACCGTTGACAAAAATATATTCTCATTTCATTCTCCTACAAATAGTTTTAAAATTAGTTATATCTATCTAAAGTTCGTACAAATCGGAGTTCCATTATTAACTTATCTAATAAATTATACCGAATCAAATGTAAATGTGCCTGCCACTGAAATATTTTCATTAATACAACATGCATAGCTCACTGACAGCTGTGCGGATTGGCCAGAATCAATTTTAAATAAAGTAGTAATTTAAGTAAAATCAAATGTTAATACAAACTTGTTGTGAATTTCCTTTTCGAATTTGTAATTATACCAAACTCTCCACGGTAATGCTACAAAATATTGAAATGAATGAACAAAAGTTAATTTGTTCCCATGAAATTATTGTTTAATCCTTTGATGGAAAAGAATCGATTATCCGCATCATGGTTCTTGGGACAAGAAAGACCTGATACAATTGGATGAAATTTAAATATCCAACTATGTGACAGTTTGCCTTAACTAATTTAACTTCGCGATATTGTCGGCATTTACAACTAATGTTTCAGAGATCATCAAACTAATGGCGCAAGCATAACGTTGACCACATCAACCGCTCGGCTTGGAGAAGGAATCGCCACCAAAAAACATATATATAGAAAAGATTAAATCTATTGATCAAATATATATATTGCACCTATTACCGATAAAACAAATGATTTAAAATAATAATTATTCTTAAGAACTTTGGCTTGATTATAAAAAAAATCAAGCTTTCAATTCACAATACGCATAAAATGATTGAAGAAAACAAGAATCTCAAGAATGTTATTGAATTAGTGACAGTATTGGTTGATATGATGATATCGCCACAAATCTTTAAATAAAACATAAGACCATTACCGCATTATTTTATCATATTGGGTGTAGGTTTTGGTAAATAACTAAAAACAGAACTATTCTGAAAAATATGTGGCTCTATACTTAAATTATCAAATATATAAGGCATGTCATTGGAAACCAGGATTATCTATACTAATAATATAAAGCTGCAGAGTTTGTTTGTTTGTTTGTTTGAACGCGCTAATCTCTGGAACTACTAGTCCGATTTGAATGATTCTTTCAGTATTGGGTAGTTCATTTATCGAGGAAGACTATAGGCTATAAATTAGGGTTCCGCAATAAAATTGCTTTTTTGTAACACAAGGTGTAAAATCGAAAACCTATTTTTGCGTGCGCTGCAAAAACTATTGATAATAGAACAAAATGATGTACTACGGGTTTTGTAGATCCCATTAAGAAATACAAAAAATCCGCGAGAAAATATATCTAGCTATCAGGGTTTAATCACAATAACCGATTTTGTGTTCAAAATAATTATTAAATCATCTGAAGAAAAAAAAACTACGTTAAATATGTATCGTAATATTAATCTTTATCGAAATTAAGCATTATGTTATCAAGAGTATTTATGTAGAAGTAAAATACTTTTTGTTGCATCTCAATCGGATATTTCGTTTAAAAGTTATCACGTGTGTAAGATGTTAAGAGTTGGTACCTATTAATGAGATATGGGCCATAGAGTTTTTTATCAACATAAAATCCTGTAATAATCTTATTCGAAATATATTTGTTGATGATTGTAAGTATAAGATCTTTGAAGAGTATAATAAATACAGTTCTAAAATAACTCTGCTAAGGAAATCCACGCGCGCTTGATGCAAGCAAGACAAGACGCTGGCGGCGCGGCGGAGCTTGCTGGCCGCCTGTCGCTCTTATTTAGGATGGTTTCACAGCTATAGCGGGAGACCCGTACGGGCTGTCAGTACGGGCGAACGGAGCGGGAGCACATGTTAGGCGCTAGAACATCGTTTCACAGCGACGCGGATTGGTGCGCCTAACATGTGCTCCCGCTCCGGACGCCCGTACGGGTCTCCCGGATAGCTGTGAAACCAGGTTTATTGAAAGAAATTGAAAAAAATATTTTATTGAAAGTATGACTGTACACGGTCTAAGGGTGCACTAAGAAAGGAACCCCCCCCCCCCCCTCACCCCCGAAGGGTTTCAAATAGGGGTTTTAGGTTTTAATGAAAGGTTGTATGAAAAATCTTATTCCTTGGGTAAACTAAGAGACTTAAAACTTGACTCAAATACAAACCGTAAATAGACTGAGAAAAATCAGATTGTATAAACAATAGGCTACTTAAAATTACTAATTCCATGCGTACGAAGTCGCGGGCAACAACAAGTATTTTATAAAAATTTAAAAGCTGAAACATTAAAAAAATAATGGCTTCGTTTTTTGTGGCTATTCCTCCCTTGTAACAAAATCAGACGATCACTCTTAAATATCACACCCTTTCATAATAGCTAAAATGTCTTCAATAAAATATGTTCGGCCAGCGGTGGTGCCATTTTAGGCATTACACTTTTGCTTTTAGCGTCGTCTTTCCTATGCAAACACTTTTTCTCTTTGAGTCCGATCTCAGATTTATTATGAGTAGTCTTTATTTGAGATGATATCGACAAGTTTCGCCTTTTGGTCCCGCACGATTTCATTTCACATTCACTATTGTCACGTTTAGCACTTTTAGGTTCTATGGTTTTTGCCTCCGGTGCGTTGTCTGATTGCTGTGGCATAGACAGTCTTGTGTGGTCGAAACACTTCGTTGATTTCTGTGAACAATTAATATAATAAGTCAATCGGTATTGGAATTTCGAATAGTTGTGTCACCTACAAGAAATAGTATCATAGCCACTCTCGGATAATTATAAATGGCACTCTTACAATAAAATTCGTAATCGGACTTGACTGGAAATTGACTCTTTTGGGGAGTAGCTTCTACAAAATGCGATGAAAATTATCTACGAATTAGTTCTTATTTTCATTCTAGGTATAGCATTATTTCAAGTAAATTACAGTTCCTTTACTGTTACTTATATTAAGATCACGATCTTCTTTGATGTCTATCTAATTTGTATTTAATTTTTACTCAAATTTAAAACTCACAATAGGATTAACAGCTTTGGAGTATATCTGGACTCGACCTTCGAGCTCCATCTTCAGTCTCCAGTCGCGGAGATACATGTGAGCGGCGGCCGCACTAGGCCAGCCACGGCGCCATGTGTGCCATCTTCATTCCAAAAATTGCAATTAACATAGAAAATAAGACAACACTATAGTACTTTATGACTCGCTCACCAAAATTCTAACATCAAATTTAAAACTCCCGCCTTATCACAAAACGAGAAGAAAGACTTAAGTTAAACCTGGACTAAAACTGATGCTGTCACTTTTGTTTGCTAAAACGAAGACAGAGACAACATTAGGTTTAAACCAAGACTAACTTCAGTCCGCATTTTGAAAAAAGGGGATATCATGTTTGATACTTGTTTTGTCTTTATTTCACTTAATACAATTGACAAAAGATAGAACGATGTGTTAAACAGGATTAAGCCTTAATTAGAATTAAAATTTTTGGAGCAAGTATTACTCCAAGATGATATAGAAACAAAAGAAAAACATTAAATGAAATTCCCTACTGCCTTACCTCTGTCTTCAGACAGAAAGAGTTTGGTGACGGCTTAATAAATTATGTTCTTACAACTAGCTGAACTATTACAAGACACTCCTTTACGAGTAGGTACTAATAGAAAGTATGATATTGGATCATGAATAGTTAAACTAATAAACTCTTTAAGCATTATCTTAGTATTTGATACCAACAACTACCTCGTTAGAAGTTGCAACGTCCTGGACTTTTGCCCTAACAAGCGATACATTAAGGCTGTAGCACGAAACGAGAGCAGATCCTCGCCGCCATGCTTATCTACGTTGCGGTATCGAAAGCTGAGCCTTAGCGCTTCCAGATAGTACTTAGATGCGGGTAGAGGAAGTCCTGAAATTTAGGAGAAAGTTATGTTTATTTATTTATTTATTAAAAATAACTGCAGCCAATTTATATGAACATTAAGTGTTAAGGTTACATATAAAAAAAATGAAGATGTAAAGAAAATATTTACTAGAATAATTGCGAATACATAAATAATACCTACCGAGATCTCAACACATTCATAAAATTCGCTCTCGTATACCTTAGGTTGCAAGGCAGCGCTGTCTTCAATTGTATCGGAATGTATTCTGGTAAATATTTTGGAAGAGTATAGCAGTTTGATGTGTTTAGGTCCAAATTTTATTAGTGTTCCACGCACTTCCGGAAACATAGACTTTACTTGCCAAAAGTAAAGCCCATGTTTTCGGAAGTGCGTGTAATCATTTACTACACTTTTTTTGTCTTACTCTACATTGGGTAAGCTTTTATTTCCTTTAACAGTCAGCGATACATTTATTTGTAATAGTTCAATAGTAGGTTTGAACCAAAGTATTTTTATTAATTCATAGCCTAAAACTTCGCGTCTTATGGTAAGTATCTACACGATATAGAGAATTTTCACGTATGCATACTACCTCTTACTGTAATTATCCTATGCCGAATAAATGATTTTTTATTAGATTTGAATTAAGCCAACGATATTAATAGTATTCAGCTAAATCTTTTTATTAACCATCTCACCTTTAGTCTTCAACCAGTCACCGAACAGCACGAAGTGTTCCCAGTTGTTTGGGTCCAAGTCCACGAGTTTGGTCAGGATCCTATGCTTCTCCACTTCTGGCTTCAAAGTCAGAAGCTCCACGTAGGCCTGGACGAACTGCGGCTGCAGCCAGACGCATTTCTCCAGCATCGTAACTGCTTGAATCGTTCGGCCAGTTTTCCTGGGAAATGGTTCTTAGTAGTTATCAAAATTCTTTGTTATTATCAATCGATCAAAAAGACCCTGTGGCTAATTGGAATTCTTCTATGGGATTGCATATAAAGAGGTAGGTATATCTATAATCAATCATATATATTTCATTGATTCCCGTGCATACGGGTTTGCTACAATAATTTTCGTAAATAAGGTATCTAAAGAAGTCATAATAATAAGAAGAAAGCGCATGATAAAAATATTATTTGACACAACATTAAAAACAATTTTTATGCATAGTCACGGCGCAGCTGGGGCGTAAATAAAATTGCGTAATAACCATTTTGTTCAAAAAAGTTTGCTCCCAAACTTTGACTTACAGCCGAGATTATTTTTAATTACTCTTGCTTACTTGTAGAGTTTCCCAAGGTTGTAGTGCGCATTCACGTGGTACTTATTGAACTTGATCGCTTGGAGGAAGTGGTGCTCTGCGTTCTCAGACCTTGACACCAGGGTCCCGATGTTATTGTGTGCACTGGCATAACTGGGCCATAGTCTGCCCGTGAAAAAACAAAAAAAAATGGTAACAAAACAAAAAAGTTTCATAATAAATTATAATACATTTCGCTATGTTAATATCTGCCTAGGAAGAATTTCGTAGTTTGGCTTAAAATGACATATTCTTTATGTAAAATATTAGTCTTGGTGTAAATGGTCTTTTAAGAATATTACTTTCTCTACGTACTGCTTTTTTGCATAAAAGTTATCTTCTGTATTAATCTAAATATATAAAAGAAGAAACTCACTGACATATCAACGCACAGCCGAAAGCACTAGATCTAGATACTCCAAATTTGGCACGTAGGTTCTTTATGTGGTTTAAGGGTGCACTAAGAAAGGATTTTCCAAAACTGACCCACTAAAGAGGTAAAACGAGGGTTCAAAGTTTGTATGTTAAATCAATATTTCCACGCAGACAAATTTGAGGGCATCTACTCGTTATTAATATATCAGTACCTATACCTACAATGTCATCAGAAATAATTTCTAAAAACTAAACTAATACAATAGCTTATATTGTTCAAGCCTGGACTTTTGACGACAATTTGGCAACGTTGCAACGAATAATTTAATCACAAACTCAAAACGGCCAATTTCTAAAATTTTGCTACATAGTAAGCAAAGGCACGGCAGACTCGCGACGCGTTTCAGCCCCGGCCGCCTTTTGTTACCTGAGTGCCTCTTTGTAATGTTTGATAGCGCTCTCCTGCTGTTCAGTTTCGCGGAGGAAGTTGCCTAAGTTGTAGTGCAGTTTAGCGTTTTGCGGCAAAGTCGCCAGATCCGCCCTGGAACAAACAAAACACATTTGAGGTAATTTACACGCGAATGCGGCGACCGTAAGGTGTATATTGCGCAATGTAAATCGTGGCGAGCGAATGTATCATGTTGAAAATATCTCGCAAGAGAATATGTGGTGGTATTAAAAATTTTGAATGTGCTGAAGTGACTTAAATATTTTTGCAGAGCTTTAACACTTGTGAATAAATGGTTTTTGTTTTATAATTAGACGAAGACATTGCAATGCTAATAGCTATATAAACAAAAGCTTTTTCTATAAAATCAATTTCGAGAAGTAGTTAGTTTCTCTGTATATAAATGTCATATGGGAAATCTTTGCTTACTAAATTTTCGGCTTCTATAAGATTTTGTAATTTATATAAAATAATAAAATTACTTAATACAGTAAAAACTCAAACGAAAGTAATAAATCATTGCTGACACTTCCCTATCGAATCAAACGGATCGATTCTGAACCTACAGAGTCAGGGATATTTTAAGATCAGGAAAAATAAGCATTACCTTTTTTTATAAAAAGTCAAATGTGGAGTCCAGGCGCGAAGATTCATATCATCCTCCCTCCGTGACGCGAGTGGTATGTACGTGTCGAAGACCTCCGTGACGCGAGTGGTATGTACGTGTCGCCTACTCAGAGGTCCCGGTTTCGAATCCCGATGGAGCAAATGTAAGTATGATAAGTTCGAGCATTTGCACCTAAGTAATGGATGAGTGGTATGTACGTGTCGCCTACTCAGAGGTCCCGGTTTCGAATCCCGATGGAGCAAATGTAAGTATGATAAGTTCGAGCATTTGCACCTAAGTAATGGATGTTTATATAAATTTCTAGATAAATTTATGTATCATATCTATGTATCTGTATATCTATGCTATCCAATACCCTAATAACCTATTACACAAGCCTTACAGTACTTATTTTGGGGCTAGGCTAATTGGTGTGAGTGTTATAAATATCTTTTTAATATTTATGTATCTACTAACCTGAGTAGCGTCGCTCGATCGCGCCAATCAGCGTTTCTCCGGTGCGTTCTGGCTACGCCACTAGCAGCAAGTATTGCAAGGCCGACCACTAGAAAGGCCTTGGTACCAGGCTTAGAGTACCACATCAGCTGGACACCGTACGCTGTGATGATCACACTGCCCACGCTACAGGCAAAATGTTTAGACTTCAATGTGTCTCAATCATCAGTTCAATCAAATATCAAATCAATTCTAACTTAATCTATACTAATAATATAAAGCTGCAGAGTTTGTTTGTTTGTTTGTTTGAACGCGCTAATCTCTGGAACTACTGGTCCGATTTGAATGATTGTTTCAGTGTTTTCAAAATTAGGGTTCCGTAATAAAATTGCTTTTTTGTAACACAAGGTGTAAAATCGAAAACCTATTTTTGAGTTCGCTGCAAAAACTATTGACAATAGAACAAAATGATGCACTACGGGTTTGTAGATCCCATTAAGACCTACAAAAAAATCTGCGAGAAAATATATCTAGCTATCAGGGTTTAATCACAATAACCGATTTTGTGTTCAAAATAATTATTAAATCGTCTGAAGAAAAAAAAACTACGTCAAATATGTATCGTAATATTAATCTTTATCGAAATTAAGCATTATGTTATCAAGAGTATTTATGTAGAAGTAAAAAACTTTTTGTTTCATCTCAATCGGATATTTCGTTTAAAAGTTATCACGTGTGTAAGATGTTAAGAGTTGGTACCTATTAATGAGATATGGGCCATAGAGTTTTTTATCAACGTAAAATCCTGTAATAATCTTTTTCGAAATATATTTGTTGTTGATTGTAAGTATGAGATCTTTGAAGAGTATAATAAATACATTTCTAAAATAACTCTGCTAAGGAAATCCACGCGCGCTTGATGCAAGCAAGACAAGACGGTGGCGGCGCGGCGGCGGGCGAAACGAGGAGGCGGAGCTTGCTGGCCGCCTGTCGCTCTTATTTAGGCTGGTTTCACAGCTATCCGGGAGACCAGTACGGGCTGTCAGTACGGGCGCCCGGAGCGGGAGCACATGTTAGGCACTAGAACATCGTTTCACAGCGACGCGGATTGGTGCGCCTAACATGTGCTCCCGCTCCGGACGCCCGTACGGGTCTCCCGGATAGCTGTGAAACCAGCCTTATTGAAGGAAATTGAAAAAAATATTTTATTGAAAGTATGACAGTACACGGTCTAAGGGTGCACTAAAAAGGACCCCAATCCTCACCCCCCCCCCCCCCCCCCCCCGAAGGGTTTCAAATAGGGGTTTTAGGTTTTAATGAAAGGTTGTATGAAAAATCTTATTCCTTGGGTAAACTAAGAGACTTAAAACTTGACTCAAATACAAACCGTAAACAGACTGAGAAAAATCAGATTGTATAAACAATAGGCTACTTAAAATTACTAATTCCACGCGTACGAAGTCGCGGGCAACAGTTAGTACGATATAGCTTTGTACTAGGTGTTGAAGCAAATTATATGAACATTATTGAGAATAATTTGTATTTGTAAATCCAATTCGTATATCATAAATGTCTAAGTTCCTCTATTTAAATAACTACCTTCTTGTTTAGGGCTGAACCAATTTGATAATATTTCCTTTGTTTCTCTTCTTTTACATAAATAAAAGTTGAAAGGGGTGTTAATACGGGATTACCGTTCAAAAGGGGTAATAAATTCTACGCTTACAAAATCATTGTCACCAAAAAGTCAATTACCTACACGAGAATAGGTAATTTATTGACTAATCTCTCTGAAATACACTTGACCGAGCCAATGTCTGCGCGAGACTACTTTATTCACTAACATTTGTCGATTCTTTCAATTAAATTCCATATTTCTCGATATTTTTTCAACTCACCTGGGTATATAAAGCACCCGCTCAGCAATCACGAAGCCGACAGTGACCAGCAGGTTGCTGGCCGGCACGAACGGTATGACCAGCAGCAGTAACCCGATCACGGCTGGAGTGTGCCTCTGTACCTGTTTACACAGAAACATGTGCACTAAATAACTTTAATTGTAATAATATAATGATACCAATATTTAACTGTAATTATATTCAGATAGATCCGGTATTGAACTCGATGTTTGCTTCGGTGATCGTAACATGTCTGTGCGGATGTAGGTCTATGGATTCGGACAGCTCCGATAAGGAATTATTATACAATTTATGCAGTTGGTGTTTGTAGTAAATAAAATAAAATGATAAAAAACTGTTTTACTAAATTGGAATGCTGCTTTATTCATTGAACGCCGAAGACAGAGAGAGCTAGTGTTGCCAGCACTGGCTACTTAAAAATAACAGTAAATTAAGTGACATTGCTATCAACTACTTTCTAATAACACCCCTTCTCAATGTAACTAAATTTTACAAGAAACAAATAATAAACAAAAAATTATCCGGCATAAATTTACACCAAGTAATAACACCAACCTTATTCAAATGTCTTACAATTAACTCTTTGCTTAACGCTTTAGTTAACATGTCGGCTGGTTGATTATTAGTGTTAACATAATTAATACAAATTTTCTTACAATTCACTAGTTCTTTAACAAAATGGTACCGAATATCTACATGTTTTAACCTTTTTATAACATCTGTTTTAGCATTTATTATAGCCGATTGATTATCACAAAATATGTTAACAGGGCAAACACTTACATAATCAAAATCAGTTGTAAGTAAATTTTCAAGCCACAATGCATCAGAAGCAGCCATACTAATTGATACATATTCTGACTCCGTAGAAGACAAGCTAACAGAGGCCTGCTTCATATAGCACTACAATACAAGGCAATTTGACAGCATAAACATATAGCCTGAGGTAGACTTTCTATCTTTGATATCACCCCCCCAATCAGCATCACAATACCCTTCCACAATAATGTCTCTACGTTTATAAACTAACTTATAATTCACACTATATTTAACATATCTTAACACTCTCTTTAATGCACTTAGTAATTCATTGTTTGCACATGTTTGGTATCTGCTTAACATAGAAATCGGGAAACATAAATCAGGCCTAGTTCCTGATGCAGCATACATTAAACAACCTATAATTTGCCTGCATAACTTTTCCAAATTCTCATCAACAGGATCATTTTTATTTGCAAATATTTTAGTATTAAAATTAGGGTCCATAGGAGTTAACATATCTTTAGAGTTTTCCATATTGAATCTCTTATGTACATTTTCTAAATAGTTTGTTTGATCTAATTCAGTAATACCTGTTTCCAAATTTTGTTTTACATTAATGCCTAAAAATTAGATATTAGCCCCATGTCTTTCATTTCAAATTCTTTATGTAATAAAGCTTTAAGTTCTGAGATAAATATCTCGCTTGACCCAAAAAACAAAATATCATCGACGTACAATAAAATATACATCTTATCTTTACCATTAATTTTCTTAAATAAACATGAATCACAATTTGACCTCATGAACCCCTCTCTAGCTAACACTGAATTAAATTTAGTATTCCAACACTTGGGGGAACTCTTTAAACCATATAATGACTTCTTTAGCTTTACCACATTGTTTCCCTCAGAATAAGCCCCTTCTGGCAATCTAATATAAACTTCTCTATCTATGTCACCATACAAAAATGCCCCAGTGACGTCCATCTGATATATTGGTAAATTTAATTGAGTTGCTACTGCGACAAAGACTCTAAAAGTTGATAGCTTCACTACGGGAGCATAGATATCACTTAAATCAAAGACACTATTTTGCTCAAACCCCCTAGCTACTAGCCTAGCTTTGTACTGCTTAATGCCATCACTTTCCTTCACTTTAAAAACCCACTTACTGCTAATTACCTTTTCACCTGCCGGTGCGTTACAATAATCCCAAGTATTGTTATCTTGCAAAGTTTGTAATTCTCTATTAATTGCCTCACTCCACTTACTTGCATCTCTCCTTTTCATAGCTTCATCATATGTAATTGGCTCAGTCTCTTCACTAACCACATTGTTACATTTATAAAATGATGTTTGTTTCCTCACTCGTTTGTTTCTTTCATAATGATTTTGCAATGTTTCATCCAACTCTGATGACCCATCATCTGAGGGTACATATTCACTTTGGCATTCACTTTCCCCTGTAGATGAGTCCATAATAACAGTAGTATGAGTGCCACTTAGGTTATTCTGTGAATCTTCACATTCAGTTGTTTCATTCACTTTTACTGTTTGAGTAATATCTGGTATACTGTCTTGTACACATTGGCTATCCAAGTCTAACATAACTGGTAATTCAGTCTCTTCACTTACTTCTTGGTTTAGGAAAACAACATCTCTTTTCGTATCTATAAAATTTTTCTCCGGAAAGTATATTCTATATCCTTTCACATTTTCACCATAACCAATCATCAATACTTTTTCAGCCTTTTGATCCCATTTTTTCCTTCTTTCCTTTGGAATGTGTACATACACTGGAGTACCAAAAACTTTCAGATGATGAATATTAAAGCTTTTATTCATCCACAATTCATAAGGAGATCTTTCATCTTTGCCTTTTCCTGTCCTGTTTAGAACAAATGCAGCAGTGTTCACTGCTTCTGCCCATAATTTCTTTGGTAAATTCTTAGCGTGTAACATTGTCCTTGCTGCTTCGACAAGGGTTCTGTTTTCCCTTTCCGCTTTCCCATTTTGTTCGGGAGTGTAACTTACAGTTGTTTGGTGAATAATTCCTCGTTTAGAACACATTTCCATTATCTCTTTGTTTATAAATTCCAGTCCATTGTCTGTTCTAAATATCTTCACTTTGTTTCCAGTAATATTTTGTGCTTTGTTTATGAAGTTCTCAATACATCTTCTCGCTTCATCTTTTGCCTTGATAAAATACACTGATCTGTAGTTAGAATAATCATCTTTTATGAGAACAAAATATCTTGAACCTCCCACAGACGGTACTTCCATAGGCCCGCATGTGTCAGCATGTATAAGCTCACATACTCTGGTTGTCTTCGTTTCACTAGCACTGAAAGGCAAGCGGTGTATTTTGCCCTCCAGGCAGTTTTCACATTGGGGCATAGAAGATTGTTTAATTTGTATGTTATTTTTCTTCAACACTTTCTTCACATATTGAATATTTTGATGTGCCAGTCTTTCATGCCACTCCATTAAATCGTTTTTCACTACTTTTGCAACACTTGCAACCTCGTATTTATAACGAAAATCCATATAATAAGAGCTCTTATCTCTATTTGCAATTGCACAAACAACGCCATTTTTATAAAATTTACAGAGATTGACATCTGTCATTATGACATATCCCCGGTCAGCAGCACGATTAACAGAAAACAAGTTTGTTTTCAGATCGGGAACGAACAACACATTGTCTATTGTCGTATCAATCCATTCACTTCCGTTGTTGACTTGTGCCGCCACCTTGCCATAACCTAACACACTAATGACGGCGCCATTACCGACTATTACGGATTTTTGCGAAACACTTTTGTATGATGAAAATAATGACCGATCGCGACACATATGCTCACTCGCCCCTGAATCAACTAACCACTTTGATTGTTCGTAATTATTATACACTGAGTCCGATACTACAAACGCATTACTGATCTTCTTAGTGTCCTTTGACTTTCTAAATCGACACTGTGCCTTATAATGCCCAATTTTTCCGCAATAAAAGCACTTATTATCGTTCACCTTTTTTTCGCTATCTTTGTTACTTCTACACTCTGACTGAAGATATCCAGATTTGCCGCATCTATAACATTTCAAGTTTCTTTTAGCTACAAAAGCCGACGAGGACGAAATATCTCGGTTTTCTCCTGTCTTTTCTTTCACCCTCTCCTCCTCGACTAATAACCTGGACACTAAATTGTCAACCGTTTGCTTCTCGTCGGGTGCAGATTCCCACGCCGATACAAAATGCTTGAATTCCTCCGGCAAACTCATCAAAACTTTAGTTATGACGAACTTATCAGATATTTCCTCGCCCATTTGTTTCAACTGATTTTGTAATTCTTGGACTTGATATGATAATGATGATAAAAACACTGACATTTCTATTCCTTTTTCATATTTGTATTGAAAAAACCTCTGTTGTATTATATGGATACTGGTTTCTGACTTTTGTTCGTATACAGAAAGAAGCTTTCGCCACATTTCAGCCGAAGTTGTACATGATATAAGATGTAACATAACATCTTCCGACATTCTTGTAACTAGTAGTGTCTGAGCCTTAGCATCCTTCGACTCCCAGATAACTCGTTCTGCTGCACCTACAGGTTTTACAGTCCGGCCTTCTACAATATCCAGCCATCCCTGTCCCCTCAGTAGTACTGTAGTTTGAAATTTCCATATGTTCCAATTTCTTGCTCCTTCCAGTTTCATCACATTATGAGTGTTGTTTATTTCCATCTTGCCTCCCTTCCTTGCCTTGTGAATATATAGCAAGTAGTTCTCGGTTGAAAGAAAAAACGAAACGTGGTCGACAGACCTAACCTCACTTTTCGCCGATATTCAAGATGGTTAATTTATTGTCTTTTTGTGCACTTCAAAAAACTCCCTATTAATTACTATTACTTTTATACTAACAGGTGGCCATGACTGGGCCCATAACCTGTAGTAAATAAAATAAAATGATAAAAAACTGTTTTACTAAATTGGAATGCTGCTTTATTCATTGAACGCCGAAGACAGAGAGAGCTAGTGTTGCCAGCACTGGCTACTTAAAAATAACAGTAAAATAAGTGACATTGCTATCAACTACTTTCTAATAACAGTGTTGAGCCAATATATGCTCTAAATTCTTAAATAAAGGAACTAATTTTGAATAATTACTAAGTTGAAAAATAAACATTAACTCAGAACACGTCTGCTCACGACCGATGTGAATAATGTGTAGGTATGTGTAGTGTAATAGTTAATTAAAGTGTCAAATGCACAAATTTATAAAGTTTGTCGTGCTTTCCAAGTTTTATGGTCAATGCAAGGAATTTAATGAAAATTGAAAACGTGACGATGCATGTATACGATGAACACCTTGTCGTGAGAATGACCGAGTTACTTGACAGCTGGAGTATCATTCACGCTATAGGTACCTTTACGGACTTTCCTTTCACATAGAGCTTTAGCGACGTTAAAATAATCTTATTAAATAACATTATTCTACAGTGTAGTTCTCCTGTAATATAGAACGACACTTGGAATCCACGTAATATAGGGAATTGCTGCAGTCCGCCATACTCCGCTATGCTTGGCTGCAAGTACGGTTTTTAACAAGTCGGCCAAACATCCCAGATTAGTAAAAGACTATTTATCTAATACGTTTTGAAAATCGAAATAGACAGACTTATCAATATCTTAATGCTTATCTCACACCTGCGTGACAAAACTTCGGACGGCTTTGGTTCTAAAATGCGCTCAATTTAGCGTTTAAACTTTGAATTAAGTACGCTCCTTCAGCTGTACATACAAATTTATCTTCTTCCACCTCCTCTTTGGCATGTCAAATTATTGCCAGTCAAGCTATCGCCTAGCGTCTATAAACATAATTATTCACGACAGAACCAATTCAAATTTCGAACGCTAATTTATATCGCAGTTAGTACCACAGCTACTCGAAGCTTCATCGCAAAGGTGTGGGGGAAGCATGAAACAAACCTCCAAGTCGGCAATACATCTATAGCACAGGAGCAACAGTGCTCCAAAAGCAGCGCAAGTGAGCAGGTTCCTCGGATCCCAGCCGCTGGTGATGAGTGGCATGGAGCCCATCTGCCAGTCGTGGCTGAGCGTCCACGGACAGAGAAGCAGCCACCAGTTGAACGCGGCCAAGTAGCAGAACGTCATCAGTCTGGAAAGAAGCAGGTTTAAACAACAAACTGTATGGAAAACAAGCAAACCTTAATTCAGTTTGAGTTCGCATTCATCACAGAAACATCTGCCCCAACTAGGATTTGAACACGGGACTTCTCGAGTAGGCAGCACCTTGAAACCCGGCGTACAAACCACTCGGTCACGGATGTCGCCGAGTAGCTTTACTTTTATAATCGTAGTGCATTTTAAAAATGAAGATCAGATAACCGATAAAAGTGCCGCTCGCGTGTCGAATATAGCTCATAATGATACGAGTTCAATATAAATTGTTCATGATTTCACGAACTAATTAGTATGAATAGATAAAAACGAGGACATGCGCCCACACAAACTGTTACAGTTTAATGAACAAGTACATTACTCAAACGGGGTTACGTTATCGGTTTTGAATACTATATGTAAATATGTATATTGATTACCTTGAAAGTTATTTATGACATAGATTATGTTTAACGATTACAGGTAAACGGTTGCTAACTTAGATTGGTACTGCTGACTGTTAAAATAGATGAAGGATATAAAATATAAATATTTTCATTTATGCTTTACATTCCCAATAAGAACCAATGGTGCATTTGTCGACACTATTTCTTTCGATATCGCTAACGATTGAATAGATTAATAATAATAAAATTTGCCACTCTATGTTTTGGAAAGAACGTTAAATCACACCCTGCTACCCTGAAGCACCTTCAGCCACAAACACACCATTTAGCTTCAGCCTCAGACACACCAGCATATTCAGTATCAGACACTTCAGCAGCTTCAGCCTCAGATACATCAGCAAATTCAGTTTCATACACACCAGCAGCTTCAGTCTCATACACACCAGCAGCTTTAGCCTCAGACACGCCAGCAGCTTCAGGGAATCCAACACATTGACTCTATCACAGGCAAACCCGTGCATTTTTCGTAGCTCTTACCTGACAAAGAAGCTCGGATGGAAAGCAGCTGGGTTGTCCTGCGGTGAGAAGGTTGGCCAAGTGCCCTGAAGTAGCGCCAACCTCAAACAAACCAGCAGCGCCAGGGACACCAACACTTTTACGGTTCTCACTGACAAACCAGTACATTTCTTCTCTATTTTCAAGGCGCAGACCGATCTAAGAAACAAACTCATTCTTGAATGTCAAGCAATTTACGAGTACTCTAACACATTTGTTGTTGTATTGATATTTTCAAAGGTTATAATTTCCATGGCAGACAAGTAAGACAGGAAGTATCAAATGTGGGAGGGCAGGCCAGAGAATGTCTTTAAACTGTTTTAGGTGAAGGGAACACTTCTGTTTCAGTCTTACAAATTACTTTTCATCCCACCACCTCGGAAAGTGTAATTTTGCGCTTCGAAATCTGGCTGGAAAATTCTATTTTATTCGCTTGAGCGGCAAAGTAGATTTGAATTTAGAACATCACATATAATGAGTACTCAATATAATTGTAAATTCAAAACGTCATTAAACCTATTTAATGTAACCTCTATGGTGCCAAATTTATGATTAGAACTTTTTAAATTGTGAAAAAATTTAAATTTGGAACCTTCTTGGTTTCTTTGTTTTATTTGCGTGCTTCGCGCCATTCTAGTTTTTCACGTTTTATTGCTTAAATATTTTGTCATTATAAATTGTTTTCTTTTTCATTTTGTCATTTCCTCGCTGAGGTGGGATGAAAAGTTACGTATTGCACTCGAGTGGAAAGATTTTTCACCTTGTGCTCGTTTGTTTCCCTCGCTGACGCTCAGGATTCTAATTTAGAATCACTCGCTGCGCTCGTGATTCAACTTTAGAATCCTTCGCTTGCTCGGTCATCCAAATCGAGCACGCGGTTAAAAAGGAACTTTCCACTCTTGTATAATAAATAACTATTATAGTCTCAGCGGCATGTCGCTAAGATGTTACAGAAATAGTTAATAGAAGTTCATAAAGTTTCTTTTAAAATAAATTCCAGCTTTTTTAGTTAGTTTTACGTAGTTATACCAAGATTGGTATAATTGAATTTAAAACTAAAAAGTTAATCGCTTTTGAAATTCTGTATCGAGTTTGAAAGTCATAAATTGTTTATGCCCATATTAACGTAGAAAATCAGAATTTCTCTAAAACCATTTTAATTGATGATATCACTATTTTAAGTATTTTGGGTGAAATTACTAGGTACCGAACAATTTAAATTAATAAAGAGATTTTGAGTACTTGGATTAACTTTTTGGATTAAATAATTACTTGGATTAAATTAAGTTACTAACTTTATAATACTCTTTTCAGAGGTAAGATGTTCGCCCTAAAATTCGTTAGAGCATAAACTAAAGTGAAATTTTTAGATGAAAAATGTGGGTTCATGTATTATGCTTATCGTTAAAATACTAGGTTTTTATACTGAAAGAATTTTTCAACTCGGCCCTTAGTATGAGACTGGACCCAAAAAAAGGGCTAATAAAACTTTCCGCTTGGCTACTAACCTCTTTACAAACGGCCAACATCTATAGAAATCAAAGGCCAAGTTGAGCAGGAGTATTGTAACCCCCGTCTCTTTGGCGAGCATACTCAGAGCCCCGAGGGCAATACTCAGCCATACACACTTCTTACTGCTGGAAGGTCTGTAACAAATGGTCACTTTACACAGTAATGATAATAATCAGTGACGGTTCGATGACTTCTAATATCGGAACTTGGTTATCCATAAATTGCTATATTACTTGATTTAGGGTTCATTAGCCTCTCGGAGTCCGATCGACATCTAGTCTTTCCCAGTATTTATAAAACATGATTATGGCAATTTTCCTTATTTACCCAATATTCCAAAATAGAATGATTACCGAACAGTTTATTTTTTATTACATATTAACAGGAGCGGATTTAGAACTGGTAGGGCCCGAGGCTGAAATTGCTGCGGGGCCCATTTAAGGATATGAAAATCATCCGATTCCCAATCGATCTAAATTCCTCTTTTATAAATAATATGCATTTAAGTGAATGTTAGCTAATAAAACACGTTATGTTACTGTCTAAGCAACTGTATTTGTTGCATTATTGACAAGAACTTTTCCTATGTAGAAGAGAGGGATACATTTACAGGTCAAACTTATTTTCAGTATTTCATGGGATGACAGTGCGGGACCCGCGGCTGTAGCCCCACAAGCCCCTGCGCAAATCTGCTCCTGCATATTACTTACTATGTCAATGAAATATGCTCATCACTTTAGAATTGTATGTAACCCTTAATCCCAACTGAAACTAATGTAGTTCTTGAAAAACATTATATTTACGTAACTTAAAAGACTCGGAATTGGAGCGTCCGTCTAGGGAAGTTGCCTCGACATTACAGAAGATCACAATAAACACCACCTTTTGGTGGTGTTGTGTTTCTATCGGTGAGTAAGATTCCAGAAGGCTCCAATGGGTAGGGGATTGGGTCAGGGTAGGCAACTGCGCGAGTGATAGTTTTGGTAAAGCAAGCGTTTATAGTCTATAATGACCGTTTACTATCAGGCTAAAATACCTAATAATGTTAGCAAATACTGATTTATTTTAATACTGCATACTTGGTAAGTTTTACAAAAAGCGAGGTATCAGAAGCTTACTGAACTTCGTCCACCCACCTGTGGTATACGAGAAGTGATGACAAGAAGAATATACACGCTAGAACATCGGCTCTGCCAACTACTCCAGTTACCTGTACAAAAATATACAGAATCAGTACAGTAATGGACTGAGAGACGCTATAAGGTAGACCGCTTAACTGAATCCTCGCCTGCAGGGTAAAGGGTGTGGGGGAGGATGAGAACGGGGACCGTGAGGGGTGCGGGCGGCAGGCAATTTCTTGTCCAAATTACAAGCGCCCGCCGACCGCACTTCTCACGGTCTCCGTTCTCGTCCTCCTCCACACCCTTTACCCCGCAGGCGATGACTCAGTTAAGCGGTATAGTTACTAGTTTTATATTAAAAAATAAAATAAAAAAAATACATAAAGAAGGGAAGGTTGTTTCTCATGAGTCAGAATGATTGTGGTAACATTACTATTTCCCATTTTCAAAACAAAAATGCTTTAACCATTAGAATCAGAGTCATCCGGACTATATTATATATTAATATTAATTAATATTATTATTATTATTAATTATTATTAATTTTATTAATTTTATTAATATTATAAATGCGAAAGTAACTCTGTCTGTCTGTCTGTCTGTTACTCTTTCACGCCAAAACTACTGAACGGATTTGAATGAAATTTGGTATACAGATGGTCTAGACCGTGAGAAAGGACATAGGCTACTTTTTATTGCGAAAAGGGGGTTGTAAAGGGTTAAAAGGGGGGGGGGGGGGTGAAAAGTTGTATGGGATTGGGAACTACGAAGCCAAACTTTTTGTATACAAAATCTTAACCACTGAACCTAGGAACATGATATTTAGGAGCTTTGGGTGTATCAAGTTAAAAAAAAATTGGCTTTTGAAGTTAAAGTTCCTTTTAACGAATACTCTGCATCGCCGCCGCTGCCGTGGGTCATCGGTCGTCGTCGCGCACATTCGCCGAAGTGTGGCGGCAGGTTATTGTTTCGTATAATTTTTTAAGTAAGTATTTTTTATCAGTTAGGTCCTGTAAATTAATTTTGTACATACTTAATATTTCAGGATCTTTTAGTTCATAGTTAATAGACGAAGATAGTTTCCGTTACTTTAAAACAAATCCAATTTGCTTTTATTTCCTTTTTTGAATTAATATAATAAGTCGTAGTAGGTGTAAATCTAACCTAACCTACTTACCTCCTACTCTTTTTATGCATTGGTTGTAAATAAGTATTGATAATTTAATTTCTTAGTTTCTTTTTTTCCATTTAAACGTGACTTAAACACATCGCCGTGCGGTGAGCGCATCATTTTTCCTACGTAGCTGCTTATTAAAGGTTTTTTTATGATAATAAATCTCAATCTGTACATCTGTTTTGTTAGATTAATTTTATTTTTGTTTTTCTACAATGACTTGCAAACGAAAGTCCAATTTAGCTAATAGCTCTAGCAGAGCTCGGGCTGCTAAACTTACTAGATCTCTGGAATCGGAAAAGGATTCACAGATCCGTCGGACTTTAGATGCCGAGCGTCACGCAACTCAAAGGGCTGCTGAAACTTTTGAGCAAACGCAGACCCGTCATAATTTAGACGCTGATCGTCATGCTGCACAAAGGGCTGCAGAGGTTTTTCAGCAGACCCAAGCTCGCCAAGTCTTGGATGCCGAGCGTCACGCGGCTCAAAGAGCTGCAGAGACCTCTCAGCAGATCCAAGCTCGCCAAGTCTTGGATGCCGAGCGTCACGCGGCTCAAAGATCTGCTGAGACCTATCAGCAGACCCAAGCTCGCCAAATCTTAGATGCTGAGCGTCAAGCTTCGTACATAGCCGCAGAGACCTCCGAAAAAACACGTAGACGACGTTTAATTAATTCCGAGCGGCAAGCAGAAAGGACACGTACGTTTACGATAAATACGTGGGAAGCATTTGCCGATGCTGCTTTTGATTATGATCCGTTAATTGATTACTTTAATCATCGATTAGTCCTCATAGGTAGAATGGGCAATAAATGCAGACACTGTGAGGCACGCAAGTGGAAGGAAGAGACCCCAGGTATGGGCTGTTCTGGAGGCAAAGTATCAGTACCAACGCTTGGTGACCCCGACGAGCCACTCAAATCCTTACTTCTATATGACAGCAATGAATCGCGGCGATTTTTAAACAGGATAAGAACGTATAATTCTTGCTTTCAAATGACATCATTTGGTGTGGGTAATGAGGTCATCATGCCTGGATTTTCACCTACATTTACGGTACAAGGGCAAGTTTATCATAGGATTGGCTATTTGCTTCCCACAAATAATGGTCAACAAAAATTTCAACAGATTTATTTTATGGGAGACGAAAATAGCGAGTTTGACTGCAGATGTCAAAATATTGAAGGAGTTGAAAGGAACATTGTTTTAAAAAATTTAAAGAATGTTGCACGAACATAATAACCTCATAACACCTTCAAAACAGTGCCAGGGGAAAATTACAAATTAGTTATACACCCAGATCGTACGATGATTCTTATTAAATAATAAAAATGCTACCCAAAGATACTATTCCACGCGGACGAAGTCGGGGGTAACAGCTAGTAACGTTAATATTGCATGTGACATTGTCATAATTTGTTTAAACTAATTTAAGAAAGTAAATCTTCACTTAGATTGCAGTCTATAAACTTCTAAGGCCGTTAAAGCCTTTTAAGCTTTGCGATGAAATATTACAAAACTTCCGTACAAATACAAGGTTGGAACGGATGTTATTACAGTTACGGACTTGTTTCTACAAGATAATAATACTTTTTGTAAATTTCTTTAATATTTCATTTACCAATAGGCATAGCCGACTGTCATGATTTATTTAAAGTATTTTTTTTTGTCTTGTACCTAGTACTTCTAAAAATATGTAAGTTAGAGGTATGAAATTATGACTAGGGGGCCAATCGCCTAACGAGATTGCTATGGCTATCTCTATCGCTTATGATATCCTTTTTTTATTTCTGACCGCTGAAGGTTTTGAAATGCCTTGAGCTCGTTTTTATTCTTTTGCGTTGGTA
Organism: Chilo suppressalis; assembly: GCA_902850365.2. Taxonomy (NCBI): domain Eukaryota; kingdom Metazoa; phylum Arthropoda; class Insecta; order Lepidoptera; family Crambidae; genus Chilo; species Chilo suppressalis. The sequence continues at coordinate 41,286,017 of OU963894.1, forward strand.
ATAACAATATTAAATAAAATGAGCGTAAGGTATTTAAAAACCGTCGGCGGTCAGAAATAACAAAATGAAATCGTAAGCGATTGCCATAGCAATCCCGTTAGGCAAATGACGCCCAGGAACAGAACCAGGATCTCAGAAATGAAGTCATTCTTGTAAGAGGTAGGTAGGTAATAGCAGATTTTCCACTCGAACTGGAGCGGCTCTCTTGGAAGGAACACACACAGAAATCACAAAATAGATAGGCACTTAGTACAGAAAGCCATCGACATACAAAGTGCGCCTATGACACGCGTCTCTAAACTTTTTTGTGCAAATGTGGATGTTGTTTGATTTCAACATTAAACGGTGAAATTTGTTTTTTTTTTTCATTTTCACTTAATATAACAACATCATTTAAATGCTTTAATTATTATTGGCTTGTATTTCCATTCTTCCTGTTTCAAGGGGCAAGGGCAAGCGCCCGCGGCCAGCCGCGTGCAGACCGCGCTGTGATCGCTCGTCTTTGCATACTTGCTTACATTGCAAACGAATACAACTGGCTGCAGCCTGTGGCTGCAAGCTGTGTGTTCAACATGTCTGTGAGACCTCATGTGGTGGGAACTTTAATATGCTGATATTCACCGCCTCTAGTGTACGGGGTGTACAGCGAACAATAGCGTGGCAAAGACTCGCTGCAGCCGCGCTATTGTCACGCACACACGGACCACTAAAGCTATGTTGCCAGCAAATACAACTGGCCGTCACCGCCACGGTAGGCTGCGTCTTTCTGTGAGATCCAATACTCAAGTGGTAGGGATGCTAATATGCTAATGATACCCATGTACTCTGTGTGTACGGCGTGTACAGCGAACAATAGCGCCGCAAGCGCTGCAAAGGGCCGCTGCAGCCATGCTACTGTCACACAGGCATGGACCACCAGAGCGCAGCACGCCGCGTGCAGCGCTATGTTGCAAGCAAATACAACTGACCGTCATCATCACCGTCCGCTGCGCCTGTCTATGAGACCCAATACTCATGTGGTAGGGATGCTAATATGCTAATGATACCCACGGCCTCTGTGTGTACGGGATGTACAGCGAACAATAGCGCCGCAAGCGTTGCAAAGGGCCGCTGCAGCCATGCCACTGTCACACAGGCACGGACCACCAGAGCGCAGCACGCCGCGTGCAGCATCATGTTGCAAGCAAATACAACTGACCGTCATCACCACCGTCTACTGCGCCTGTCTGTGAGACCCAATACTCATGTGGTGGAGACGTTTATATGCTGATGGTACCCACCGCCTCTGTGTGTACGGGGTGTACAGCAAACAATAGCGCCGCGAGCGCTGCAAAGGGTCGCTGTAGCCGCGCCACAGTCACGCACGCGCGAACCACCAGAGCGCAGCACGCCGCGTGCAGCGCTACGTTGCAAGCGTGCCACCACCACGGCCGGAGACCGGCGAGTGCGTGATTTAGTCTGTAACAATGAGAATATGATCTCTTTAGCGATAACGTTTCAAAATTTCCAAATAAGAAAATTTAAAAAACTTTTTGTTTGAGTAAATTCCACATGAAGTGATATTTTGGTACAACTTCATCATGTTTATTCTTAGTACCTTCATAATTATTCTAAAGTAAATCAAAATTTTAAATCTCTTCTAATTTACGGCCAGTTTCAATTATTAACCTCCAGTAAAAGGTAAAGATAATTTGGTCCCTTTCTTAGTAACAGTTATTATAGTCTAAATAATTAAAATAATTTAGCAACAAAGCTCGAGTAGGTATTTTATTATTTGCTTTTGTTATAGGCCTATCTTTTACTAGAGTCGAATTATTGAAGGCCTTCACAAGTTCATCTTAATGTGGGATTACCTAATTGTTTAAATGAAATACCGATACTGACTTGTGAGTGAATTGTATAGAGTTTATTTACTTTCTGTTATTCTTATCCGGGTGCCTGAATTATCTATTATATTATGTAAGTACACAAAACTAACTTAATGCGACTATTCAAATATTTAACTTAGCGTTTCTATAATAGACATACGCTATTTGAATAATCTCATTCATTCTTTCAGTTGATAAATTAAACCTACAGTCACATCGTCATTCGCCAACATTAGTCGAACATACCCGCGGCAACAGCGGCGGTTAACCGCACTGTCATTTTTGTTTACATCAAAACTTTCGACTTAATAATAAACCACAAAACATGGCGGCGGGTGATTAATGTGGTTGTCGGCGTCGCAGAGAGGCTTCCATTCACGACTCATTAAACTTTAAACTTGGCCTAACTTTCCCCCGGCTTTTAAATAATAACGTCAGGTGACCCTGGCCGTATTTGTATTCGATAAAGTATGACAATACCGACCTACGACGGCGGCATGAAGGTTAAAACCTTTATCCTGAATTTTGAAACACAATAATGTGGAGAATCAAAATATGGACCTGTTCCTCTTTGATTCCGACGAGATGTAGGATTTCCCGGTATATTTGAAGCACTCGTCTGGGAAAAGTAGTTTTCACTAAAAGATCGTAGCAGACATATCATCTCGAGCCGTTCAGTATTATTTGTATGAAACTCCTTATTGCAAGCATATTAGACGTAATTGTAACGGAATCTCCTCGTTGTTACGATTCCGATTAGTGTGCGGTCGGCCAAACAATTATTATATTTCTAAGAATAATATGCCAAAAAAACAATCCACCAGATAGCCCCAAAATAACAGTCGGGTAGATTTATCACAAAGAAGGCATTCTGGCATTATGTTGTGTTATCAGCTGGATTGGAGATTGAATTTAGAGTAACAGAGTGACGGTAGCTAATGCAGCATCAGATTTTGACAATTGGGAACTAATTCCACTCACTGGCAAGAAGAAGTTTTCTACGTCTTCTATTTCCATTCTTTTAAATAAAAAGACAATTCAAAACTTGTCAGATTAAAAATATTCAAAAACCAAACCATTGTCAGTGATTTGCCAGTTCAAACTGAGAACTAGACCAAGGCACAGCTTATCACTTTTGATATCCGACTGTCAATTATTTTCTAAGCGGCTCCCTGAAATTAGCAAATGTGACTTGGCACCTATTCTATTCCAAAAAAACAATTCAAAACTAGTCAGCGCAAAAAATATTCTAAAACCAAACTAGTCTCTGTGATTTGCCATTTCAAATTGAGAATTAGACCGAAGCGCAGTTTATTAAATAAAATTAACTTGATAAGTTTAATATCCGACTACCAATTGTTTTCGAAGCGGTTCCCCGAAATTAGCAAATGTGGCCTGGGACTCGGCACCAGTCAAGCACGAAGGAGCGACGGCTAAATTAGCCCGAACAAGTAATGTTGACATACCCGCATACGTTGAAAATTAGACGGTTCGTTTGGAGCTCTTTGAAGCGGCGGCAGACGGAAAATAGAGCCCTAAGAAGATCAAGCATTAAGGTTATAAATTCTGTGAAAATTAAATTTAATAAGATTTAGATATTTCGGCCGCTTTGCTGCTGTAAATATGCTCCCATAGATGAGTTTCCCTTAAACAATAATCTCGTGTTTTTTTCCTCAATACTATTTATTAAATAACATTGTTTAAAAAAATCCTCATAAAGATATGTAAGGGATGTTCTATGGAATTTTATTACAATGACATACTCAGACAAATTAATCTCAAAATTATTTTAATCAACCCATGTCTACAATATTTGCCTAGGTTCTAAATTAGTTTCGCAAATTTGGGCGTATCTATAATTTCCAAGAAACTCGGCAAGGATTGCTGTTTTTTTGTCCCTTAAGGTGGCATAAGACAACCTTGTCTTCGGTTAATAAACATCAATTGATATTTTAACAATGGCGACACGAATACTTTCGCGCTAATTGTTCGTGCTTGGGGTACGGATTAATTTTGGATAAGAAATAAGCAGATTCAACAGACTTTGTTTTTTTTTAAATATTTAAAAAAAACGTAAGATTCGACTGCATCGGGGCCTTATATTATTATGTATTCTGTGACCGGTGCACAGATTACTTAATAGTTACTCCGACCGAGGTAGACTTGTAAGTTTTAAGCATTCTTATAATATTTTCAAATTTTCTTCGAAATTCGCTTATTTTTATTCCGTAACAACCTTCTATGAAGTATTATAGAACTTAAAAAAATGGATGAAATTATGGCGTGACCAATGAAAATCGGGATTCATTTGCATTTATAGAGATTATTACATTAATATGAGTCAAATAAAACTATAGTTTTATTTAAACCTATAGGTTTCAATAGTTTTATCACGGTAATAATATCATACCTACAGTATTCTATCTTCATACAAACGGTCGGAAAGCGAGTCATACCTACGCCACTCGAGTTCGATGTGCTCTCGGCGGGCACCCAGTCGCGAATGCGCCGCCGCGCCGCAACGACGACCGAACGGTCTGAATTGTTTTTTATGCAGTTAGCCGTGCTTAAACGTGCGTTTTGTATTGTAAATATTTGATTTAATTAAGTTGATACCTACATAATTTAGTATGGAAAAGAACAAACGACGATCAATATCGTACAACAGCACAATTGCTGTTTTTGGTTGCTTGAACTTGTTTCTAATATTTAGGTATTTCGGTTTTTCCATCGGGCAAATTATCTAGAATAATATATAAATAAGTGGTTAGGATGAAAAAAGAGACAAACGAGTAATCTACCTACACTCGCGTTAAAAACAAAACTACATAAAATACTGTAGGCGGGCGGCTCTACCGCGTGCTAACGCAGCGCTCGGCCGTAGGCATTTATTTTCAAGGACATGGCGGAGTCACAATACTGTATAGATAATATTACCGTTTTATTGAGTATTTTTTTATAAAGTAAGTATTCATTAAGAAACAGTTTGATTTAAAAAAAATCCAAATTTCATACTAAAAGTATGACCTGTTGGCCAAGTTTATGTGATGATTTTCATGCTTTGATTATAAATATGCATAGATACCGTATTGACTGTACGGTAGTGTGTATCTAATATATCTACTACATATGGTAGCTACGCTCGTTGCTACAAACGCACACATTGACTGCTTTCATACAATCTGACATTAGAGAACTTCAACTCAAAGAGATTTGCGTGGTTTATTTGGATTGCTTTATCTAGGCGTGTTTATAACCAATACATAATGATATTTTGTATGCCTCATATTTTACAGGCGTAATAAAATAAAAACCCGACCGATCTTAATTTAACTTCTATTTTAAGGCAATAATACCGTAAAGGGTATGTTTTCTCGAGCTGAAAAGCTTTAAATTCTTTATCTGATTTTCATCATAAAATAATTTCCTTCTCCATTAAAGAACCCAAATCTCAAATATCAGTAAAAAAACGCAACTGAAATCCAACAAAATTACAACGGAACGTTGAATTTAAATGCTGTTGGATCACAGGAGTATAATACAAACGTCCCTTCACGCGACATAGAATAATAATATTAGGAACATATTTTTTTACGAATACACCCATTATATTCATTTCGGCGAGCGCAAGATTCGGGCAGCGTAGGGGATTTCAAGAAATTATGTCGCAGGAAACAGCCACAATAAACAGAGGTCGTAAGGGGAAAAATCAAACGTTATCCTTTATATTTTTTTATTACAGGCACAAAGGGACGGAGCAATCAGTTGCCGGCGTAAAATGTTATCTTCTTAAATGTACGGAGGGCTTATGTTTAGTTGATACACATCGAAAAGCGTTTCGAACAATTTGGCGTTAACGTCTATCTATAGAACAAGCTACGCAACTTCAATATAAACGCTTGTTGCGAGAAACGTTATAAGTACTACGAGCCTGAATCGGACCGCTAAATCAAGATATCAACGGCAACAAGGGATAGCGAGGCCTATTTTAGTGTTTTTTTTTATTTGAACATATTTTTAGAGATGTTCTATTTTTAAAGAATATTGTGTGAAGCATAGATAAATGATTGGTCTCGCTTCACTAGACTGAAGCGAGACCAATCATTCATCTATGGTGTGCAGTCGAGAACAATCATTCATCTATGGTGGGAAGTTCAAAGTTATATCGTCCTTGAGGTCTGACGTTTAGAAAAATATACTCTGTGAATTTTAAGTTATATATTTTAAGTTTTAAGTTATAAATTTCAAAAAAGTTTAAATCAAAAACACGCGAGAACACTAAGCGCACTTCATTACATACCCATACAAAAACATTTATTATTATCGTTTATTTTGGGGCTGCCTCTATCTGGCAGTATGTTACTGCTTTGTAATTCAATTGGTATAACATACTTGGCATAATCTTTTTTTAACAATTATTATTAAAGCATAATTTTATAGTATACGTTTATAGGCTATGCCGTCATACCATCGGGTGGGATTATAATATGCTTGTTTAACATCGTTTAAGATAAATTCACTATGCATATTTTAGTAAAAATCAGAATACTCTCGACCCTATAGTGCCAGTAATTTTGTTTGCCATTCTTTCTCCAGACGAAAGTACCTATATATTCTAATGAAATAAACGACAATATTGTTAGTCCATTGATGTAGTTCTTTGCCGTATACTACATATTTTATTCGTTTCAATATTTACTATTTGGAACTGCGTAGATATTTTCTATTCATAAAACTCATTCAATACACCTCATTTCCTTTGAAGTATATCAAAGCTAGCTGGATTTCTGCTAAAAATATTCGATTTCTAACATCAATCTATGTTATTTGCATACCCGTTATTGTAAATGAGGTATAAAATTTGTTTGAACAAATAGGCTGGACTAGGTATATAATGATTTGCCCTTTAAGGGCGTTAAATTCTACATTTGTTTGTCTTTAGTTAATTCGTTATTATTGAACATGTTTACACAATGCTATCAATTAGAGGCTAAGTAACAAAATGAAACGGCTTCAAATTGCTCAGTCTTAAATATCTAAACAAATTAATATGTATTACAATATTTCAAAATCAACAGAAATTGTTTCAAATGTATAGTGATTGGCATCATCATCATCATCAGCCTATTAATGTCCCCAGTGCTGGAGCACAGGCCTTCCCTATGGATAGAATAGGGAGATTGGGCCATAACCCACCACGCGGGGCCAGTGCGGATTAGTGGGTGCTAACCACTGCAGATGCAGCCAGGGCCAACAGCTTAACGTGCCTTCCAAAGGACTGAGGAGCTCGAGATAGTAAATTTTTTTGGTCACCCATCCAATGACCGACCACTGCGAAAGTTGCTTAACTTTAACGATCATAACCACTTGCATCATCGAGCTCCTCAAGTGATTGGCATACCAAAGATTATAGCAAAGAGTGGCACACTAAAACTTCGATATTTTGTTGAATTTTAGATGAAACTCTACGAAAATACAATTTCAATCCACCTTCGTAGAAGTTATATTAATTACTATGTCGATAAAATGAAACATTAAGTTAGAAAAAAAAGGTTATTAAAACACCTATCTGCCTTCTCGTAGTCTGTGCGAACAGGCGCCAAAACTTTTTTTTTTAAAATGCCATAAGTAGAACTCAAATTTCTTATTCAGCATTTAAAATATAAATATTTTAGTGTAAAAGCAACAATCGTCGTGGGAGGGTTAGTACAGGTACACAACTCAGTGAAAATTGGACAGATCACAACAATTTGATTTAGCCCTAATGTAAGCAGAGCTTCTATATTCAATCCAATTTAAAATTCATTTATTCAGTTTAAGTTTTTCAAGCACACATGTCGCCGACTCGAGAGGTCCCGGATTGAAATTCCGATGGAGGCAGATGTTTATGTGATGAATATGAGCATTTGTACTCCAGTCATGGATGTTTAATCTGTATTCTATCCGTTACCCTAGTATCCCATAACGCAAGCCTTACAGTGCTTACTTTGGGGCTAGGCTAATTGGTGTGAGTGTTGGAAATATTTATTTATTTATTGACAATCACACAAAAAATACAGAACGGATTAGTTTGAAATTTTGTACATAATGCGTACAAAATTTCAAACTAATCCGTTCTGTATTTTGAAAGTATGAAGAGGAAAATAATAATTTGACCATTGCACAATTTTTATAATACATATTTATGCTGATTTTAAAATATGCAAAGAGCTTTTAGCTAATCTCAACACACTACAAAATCTTCGATCCAAACCGGAACTTCAGATATAGCGGCAATATCAAATTATCGTAAAACTTTTGCTATTCGGGACATTAAAACCGAACATTACGTATGACTTTACAGACATTAAATGAAGCAGTTTATTGTCAATATTCATAGAATTTCTAAATCTAATAAAAAAAAGAAGAAAAAATGTACTCAAACAAAAATATGTTTGAGTTTTAAGTGCATATCTATTACTGGGAAACAAGAAAGGAACAACATTTTAATTACTATAAATATAATATGTTAATAGGTTTGTTAGTGAATACCCAGAACTTTCTGCACTATTCAGACCTTAATCTTTGCTACAAAATAACACATTGAAAACTTCATGAAAACTTATAGAGGCCCCTCGTATAGGAATATATTCGACGACGTCTCGTTTTTTTTGACGTTGATTGCTTCACTCATTTACAGGAAGTGTTAAATCTTATACAGTGTACAGAACATTTCTTGTGCAAGTCCGAATCACGCAAGGCGGTGAAATAAGACAGCAAATGTTATGACACTACATCCTTTTTTCTTTGAATAAACTAGGTTTGAAAAACTGTAATTAAAGTACAAAATACAAATGAAAATACAATACAATCTTTCGCAGCAGCCGCAATTCACGCGTCGTAGCGCCTACCATTTGAAAATCGAACGCCCGTTAAGAATATCACAATAAAAACTATGAAAAGAGGTTGATCTCTCACCATAAAGATCCTGAATTTTATGCCTTAAAAATACCTAATCTAGAAATGTTACAAACTAAATCTAAAAGCTGCTCTCAGTAGCAACTTATAAGTTTCACCGCATCGACACGAAGGCAATTAAGTATCAATTGAAAACAAATAAATTACATGATGTTAACATAACATTAATTTCACTTGGCAACTCCAAGAATTCGTCTTTGAACTAAGCAAAGAGTTTCATATCCCTAAGTGGAATGTAAGCGAAGCAAACGCCGTCGGCTACGTGCCGGGCCCTTTTCCCAGTAATTTACCAATGTTAAATATAAAAGCAGGAAGTAAGGAAATACAGTGTTCGCCCCTTTGTCGGACGATTTGGTAGATACCAAGCTGCGATCGACAAAATTTGTCGTCTATAATGATGAATGTTACTTGCTCTGAACGAATAGAAAGGGCATCAAAACGTTTACCTTATAATATAATAATAATAAGGAGTTCAATTGGAGCCCCTGTATGAGGAAGTAATCTCCTCTTTCGTTTCTCCGTGTGGAAAACCACAATAAAAAAACACTACCTTTTGGTGGTGTTGTATTTCTGTCTGTAAGTAAGGTTCCAAGGCTCCACAGGGTAGGAGATTGGGCCAGAATTAAGGTTACTATTTAGGAATTCCAAAAATCCTGACACATCGAAAAATGTCCGGACTTTTTAGTCACAAAATAGTATCATTACTCACTTAGTTACATTGGTATGGTATTTGAATCAATATGTAATTTTAAATATTAATATTCAATGTAATTAAAAAAAAAAAACCGGACAATTTAAAGATCCGGACAATGTCGGATACTAGTCTAAAAGTCCAGACGGATGGTAACCCTAGTCAGGACAGGCAACAGCGCGAGTGATATTTTTAGTCTACAGGCTATGGTGGCCATTTACCATCAGACGGGCCATATGCTCGTCTGTCACCTTATTAGCATAAAAAAATAATTTTCATGGTTTCGTGTCCCGTTATCATGATAACATACATAATTATAATAAATGGATAGTTGAATCTTCCGCACAATGTGTACCCACAATAACCGATTTCTATGTTTTCCCCTGGTCCGTAAGAATCACTTTATTTTTTAATTGTCAAACCTTGTAGAACGTTAGGCGAAGTGGATTAGAATACGAAAAGTTTAATTCCTTTGAAAAAAATAAACATTATGCATTGCGATCGTTCTTCCATCCGTATAAATCCGGTATCGAGGATAAAACCTTCGATTCATGTTAGCTTTAGTACCACTAAGCAGGACTAAGCCTTTTAGATTTTTAATTAATATTCTAGGCTGCATACGAGCTGTCGACTCTAGGAATAGACACCGGCAACATCAGGAGTATCACAAATGCGATACCGGCCTTTAAGGGAAAATTCGACATAATCGCAAGGTTGTGGATAGCCACGCATCAAGATGGTGGGGATGAAATTTTTGTAGCGATGTACGATAACGAAAAGCAGCAGCTGGTATAAATCCGAACAATTCAACCAAGATCAAGCTTATCAGAAAGGTTCTGTCGTCAATAATTCGAGCCGCTTGGCGCTGAATGCGATCCATGGGGAGAAGCTGGTAATGAGGTGGCGCCGCTACATTAAATTACTTTTTCATCGAAAAGTGAACTGAAGTGAACTGAAGCGGATGTTCAGTTTTTTGAAAATCCCACAGGAATCTAAAATTTTTCCAGGATGAAAAGTATCGTACGTCTCAATCCAGCTTATTAACTATATGCGTCAAGATTTGCGTGATTGAGTAACAAACATACAAACTTTCGCATTTATAATATAAGTAGAAAGTAGGATACCGTATAATAGAACACAGCCACGAGAGGCAAAACACTCAGTAAATATATAGTTCAAAAGTGTAGTAGTTGTGGAAACTACAAATAATTATATTTTTTAAGTATGGAACTGCTCGATGTTGAAATCTAAAGAAAATATTACCAACTTACTAGAAAAAAATTCACTCGGACCTGGCCGCAGACGGGACTCAAACCCGCACCCTAAGACCATAAAGCTTAAGAGAGTCTAGATATAATTCGAATTTCTTTTGAATTGGTTACATGCTAAAAAAAAAATATAACTATAATTGTCATTTATTCATTCAAATGTTTAATACTTGTAAAGGTATTCATTGGACATTGTGGGTTACCTACAACGCGAAGAGATGACACTGCCTTGCAGATTAAGAAAGGCTAGAAAGAATTCGACATGGCCATCAGGGCCGCGGTAGCATAATGGTCAGTGCATTCGCCCGGATAGCGTAGGGTGCGGGTTCGAGTCCTCTCTGCTGCCTGTTCCACGTGGATTTTTTTCTAGTGATATTTTCTTTAGTTTTAAACTACTAATAAGCTTAAAATATGATTGCGATTGCATCCTGATTGTTACTGACAGGCAAGGCAGCATTACAATTCAAGTGATGACATGATGTTTAACAAGCAATCCTCAGTTACTCGCATACAACGCTATCAATTCATCAATCTGTGTCACATGTGCCACTCCCACTTTCATATATATTTTCGCATGTGAATGAAATTGCTTTAAAGAAAAATCTTACTAATATTATAGATGTGAATGTTTGTGTATTTGTGACTCAATCATTGACGACCTCCGTGGCCGAGTGGCTTGTACGTCGAGTTCCATGGTGTCGCCGACTCGAGAGGTCCCGGGTTCGAAGCCCGGTGGGGGCAGATGTTTGTGTGATGAATACGAGCATTGGTACTCCAGTCATGGATGTTAAATATGTATTTCTATGTAAATGTACTTATATATGTACTGTATATGTATTCTATCCGTTACCCTAGTATCCCATAACACAAGCCTTACAGTGCTTACTTTGGGGCTAGGTTAATTGGTGTTAGTGTTGGAAATATTTATTTCATCACGCAAAAATACCATAAAAATGTCATCAAAGAATGAAAGGAGAAAAAGTAACTAAAGCTATCTACCCTGATTGATTCATCGGCAGACGAGCAATCTAATTAACTCAAGGAAATTACAAGAAAAAGGCGTTGTGCGTGCAACAGGGCAGGCTATTAATTTCTGCGCTCCAAAAAGGAACTGTGGAAAAACCTTATACGGTTCTAGATCACGTATCACAAAATAAAAAGCACGAGTGACAGTGTTGGGCGTGTTGTCCAGCCGACGTAGGCTATAACAAGCGATACTAGGAAGAACTTTTAAAATCGGCTATTTATTAGTACTATGGCATGATTAATTCAAATAATTTTAAATTTAAAAGTAACTTTAAAATGCTCTCAGGCTTAAATCACTGAACTAATAATGATGATGTTTAGCGTTCTGTTCCTAAAGGGTGAAAATGGAACCCTATTGCTAACACTCTTTGTGACTGCCTGTCTCTTGTCTCCAGATCGTAGACTGAATGGGTTACAGAACTGAAATTTTTGGTATTTTGTGTAGAATGCTTGCCCAAAGACGAATATGTGGTTAAAAATTCAATTAAATTTAAAAGACAATTTTCGAGAAAAAAATCTACGCAGGCAACAGACGGGACTCGAACCCGCACCCATCGCTATCCGGGCGAATGCACTGACCAAATAAAAATTATTTCATATTTTTATCAATTAGGTATATTATTTTTGAAAGGGAGTTCGAAAAAGGATATTAGCCACTTTTGTTGCGCAAATAATACTTGGAATGCAAAACAGAATAAAAATTTGTATGTAAAGTTTCGAGCACCCCTAAATAAATAACATTTTTTTTTTAACATCAATATCATGAAGTTAAAATGTGTTAATATTTTTTTTTAGAAAATAAAATATTCACGTAGCATGACGTTGCCTGTTGAATGGCTCTTACAATTAAAATTACACACAGAAAACCGATCGGTTAATGAATTTAGGAGATTATCGAGTCCAAACCTCGTGACACGAGATTCTATATGATTCTTATACTTAAAGACTTAAAATTAATACATAAAGAGAACAGTTTTTTAATATTAATGAAGAATTTATCTCCAGTACAGCTTTCCCTATTCCCAAGCATTACCGAGCCTTCTCTGGGCTATCGGGATGGCTATTAAAAAGCAATTATAAGAGGCAGCTGCTGGGTTTGTTAGAGGCATCTCACGGCGCTGTACCGTGTCGTATTTTATTAAACCATACGTGTATTTTATAGCATACACCTGTGTTGTCTTATGAATATATAATTATATCAGCCGGTTCAAAAATAGGCTGGAATGAGATAATCTTTACAAAATAACATGAAGCAGATGTCGATGGCTTTCAGGTCACGTTGTTTATGTGGAAATAAGGAAGCGGTCTGAAAGACAGTATCGACGTAAAAAAATATCATAATTTGCACATGTCAGAACCAACAGAGACCCTGTTCTAACATGTGCAAATAATGTCAAAGAAGAGAATGACTAAACAGAAATAAGTCGCGATAGTGAAAAGTAATAGAAGAACAGGACTCATCCCATCATCAGCCTATAATGTCCCCACTGCTGGGGCATATGAAATGGAATAGGGAGATTGGACCATGACCCACAACGCGGGCCCAGTGCGGATTGGCGGGTGCTAACGACTGCAGATACAGCCGGGACCAGCGGCTTAACATACCATCCGAAGCAAGAAGGAGCTCGAGATAATAAATTTTTGTTCACCCATCCAATGACCGACCACTGCGAAAGTTGCTTAACTTCAACGATCGCAGCCGAACGCCATAATCACTGGCGCCAACGAGCTCCTTAACGACTCACCTATTACGATCAAATTGATCGCATTCTGAAGGAATGTGACCGGCGAGAGTGTATGAAAACAGTTATATGAGCGAACCGAAAGTTGACTTGTTTATCATACAGGCCTATGACTTTGTCTGCATGAAATAAGTTCAGCAATACAGATTTTAATACTACTTTTTGCTGGTCTGGTATTTCTGCCGGGAAGTAAAATTTGAAAAACTCCACAACACGAAAGAGAGAGAGGCCATAGCGACATAACACTATTCATATTATTCAGTCATTTTCTGCGTAAATTCGTTTAATCTCACTCGTTCTCAGTCAAGGTTATTTAGTTATTTGGTAAGGTACTCTTGTATTGGGATTAAAGAAAAATATCATAAAAATTTAACGCAATTTGCAACACATAGTTAAGTTTTTGTGCAAATGTCATTCACTCCAGATTTCATTTGAATACGAGACATGTGTATATCTTTTGAAGCAACGCTCCGCATTTCGTTGAATAAATGGAAACTTGAACGAATTATTAATCGGAGTGCGAATCCGATCTCGTGCAAAAAAAAGAAAGTTCTAGAAGTAGAAAACACCGCGCGGTCCTCATTTTAAAAAGCTAACCAAACGCTAGTACTCTTTTTGTTAATAGGTATTTTGTTGTGCCCTAATAAAACATTTTAGCAATTCCAATGAGTCTTCGTGGCCGTGTCGAATTTCTACTAGTATTTATTAGACTGCAAGGTAGCGCCACCTCTTCGCATTGTAGGTAATCCACAATGTTAAATGAAATACCTTCCCAAGTATTAAATATTTGAAAGAAAAAATAGCAAAATAAACATCATATTTTTCTCTGTTCGTCAATCAAAATAATCTTCGAAAGTTAGCTGGCAGCTTTTAAACGTTGAATCGGTGTCGAGTGAGCGAAGTTAATTGCAGCTCGCCGTACCCACAAGCCACCGGCGGCGGAAGTATTAACATACAGGCACGCCATTGCAGTTACTGCGCCGCCGAAACAACCAGCACAGTTAAAAGGTTGCTTCAATTGAACAAATGCATAATTCTCTATCTATTTGTAAATCTGTTCGAGTTTTCTCAAAAATAAAGAACTGTAAAATAAAATCTCATTACTGATTTCGGTAGCTGCCATTTCAGACATTAGTTTCATATCCATTACGCTATTACACGGCAAAATGTCCCTATGTCTCTATCAGCAGCCAGTATTAGATATTTGGCATTTGTCAGAAACCCGAATAAAAGAAATCGTAAACTTCAGGGTGTTTTATTTTTGTAGGAAGGGCAGAGGGGAAGATCTTCCTTCGAGCTGAATGATGGTAGCTCGGGGGCCGCAACCCGACTGATGTTGGTCGGGCATCGTTTATATGGAGTATTTGGCTTTCATACGTTGTGAACGCAGCACCTGTAGTGCCATCTCTTACGGAGACGAGTGATTATTTCCTCCATGTCAGTTATATGTGGGGCATATAGATGTCGCCGCCACATTTTAATTAATTTCAGACAGAGCAACAAAACAAAGATTTCGAACTCGAAACTTTTGGATTATTAGACAAGACCAGTAATACTATAGTAAGTTATGTTATTTACGTGATCGTTACCAAGTCCATGTACCTTGCTTTTGGCACTTTTTCGATATTTTGGTACTGCTGCAAGCTCCGTGATCACGGAGCAACTGAAGTATTTGCAGGCTTTCTCGCTAAAAACAAGGTATATGGTTACAATCCCGTAAATAACATAAATTAATATAATGTTTAGTGACACTGAAAGTTTAAAACAATATAAGAGCGCTAAGAATTACCTAAAAAATCTTTGAACTGAAAACAAACATTGTTCAAATTGACTTGGTAAAATCAATTTTCAATGTTTTTTCCTACCTCCTGAAACTCACCAGCCCCTTAAGTCCAATAACAATCAAAGTAAGCTGTTCAGTTGAGAATGCAGAAGCGACCTAATTCCAGTCCCAAATGAAAACGTCTGCACGGTACGCAGGTATCTACTTCAGTACTAAACACTAATTAGGTATATGAGTTTACCTCGTAAATTACTGCGGTTATAATTAAAACAGAACTTGATTCAACTGTTTCAGTGTAGTCCATGTTGTTTATACTTCAAAGCAGCATTGTACTATGAAATGTTTGTTACTTTTCATTAGACTATGTTGGAGACACAGCCTTGAATAAATGTTGTATGACAACCTCCGTGGCCGAGTATTTTGTATGCCGGGTTTCATGGTGCCGCCGACTCAAGAGATTTTAATTTGAATTACCTGTATAAAACTCAGCAGGTAACATTGGCAAAGATAAGAAATAATGTTTGCTCTAGTAGAGAAAGTGCTATAGGCTACTAATTTGCTACGACGATGAAACGAAAAACGAACGAGCCTATTGTTTTGTACGAGTTACCGATCGTATACGCGTGAGTGCACGTCAAAGTATATCCACACCGACTATCGGCCTTGGACTGCTCACCGCTTGCTGAATGCACCACGCAATTATCTGAGTCGCGAGGGTTTGTTAACCACAAACCAACGTGGTTTTGGTCATTGTCGTGGATATAACGCAGTTTTTCTCTCCGTCATCGAAAAAAAAGGTTATACGCCAAAATTATTGCATTTTAAAATGGCACAAGTAGTCCCCGCCCCAACATCCCCTGGCACCAGTCGCCAATAGAGCGCACTAAAGTAGTCTCTTTTACTCTCATACATAAAGCAGATTACGTCGCGCTCTTTAGCCTCCACGTGTCAACGGTGATAGCAACTGTCAAAATAAGAAATCACTTAATATTTTCACATTATTTTCTATAAACTGTACTTGCGAATGAAATGACACGTTTTTCTTGTCTCTTATAAATCCCGTGTAATTTGTGTATTATCTAACAACACACATAGGGCTTTTTATAGGGAAAAACGTGAAATATTTAGACGTTGCGTTGAAGCGAAGTGTACCCGCGGCGAGAGAGCGTGCCGACTAAATGCAAGTAAGGCAAATACCTGACTTTCGTATTGCCAAATTAGAAGCGTGTATGACGTACCTTTATCTTTAAAACATCATATAGTATGTAAATATTCTTAAGTTTGCGCCGCCACGTTTCGCAAGGGCGTGCAATTTGTACAATAATCATGTTTAATTACCAATATGAAATAAATTAATGACAATTTAGCACTCTGACGGGACGTCTTATTCGTCACCAGCTGTGCCCCGCGGTCTTACCCGCGGTTTATTAGGAATATTTTCGCGCAGTAAAACGTCGCCTATGTGTTAATCCAAGGTGTCAGCTAACTCCATACTAAATATTATTAAAATCTCTCCGGCCGTTTAGACGTGAAAAAGTAACAGATATACACACTCACAAACTTTCGCCTTTATTATATTAGTGTGATCTCCCAATCGTTCTAACTTATCAGTATAAATTGTTATCATTTTCTATTATGAAGGCTTACATTAGCCCTTACAGTTTTTATAACTCAAACTTGCAACAACTTCGTGTCTTATATTTTCTTATTTTATATTTTGTTATTTTGATGATGTTTTTTTATCGTAACAAGCTTGAAATAAGCTTTCTGTATTCCGCTCACGCTACATATTGGGAGTGTAATAAAAAGAGGGGTCACTCAGATTCACTTGGTGTCGGATGTGGCACTGTTATTGAATTGAGGACAGTTAGGAAAATTCAGTGGATATTAAAGCGTTTTGATGTCTTTCACGCACCTACTGTATTTATAATTTATTGCTATTAAAACTCAATTATCGAGTCGTCCTCGATGGTGCAGGTAGTAAGCGCGTTCGGCTGCGACCGTTGAAGTTAAGCAACTTTCGCAATGGTCGGTCATTGGATGGATGACCCAAAATCTTCTATCTTCAGTTCCTCCGTGCTTCGGAAGGTACGTTAAGAAGTTAACACGCGCCAATCCGCACCGGACTCGCGTGGTAGTAAGGTCATGGCCCAATCTCCCTATTCCATCCATAGAGACGGCCTGTGCCCCAGCAGTGGGGACATTAATAGGCTGATGATGATGATGAAAACTCAATTAAATCAAAGTTAACCAGTTACCAAAATATAAGTACAAAAATTTCCAACGAAAGTTTTACCCAACCAAAAAGTATTAGTGACGTGTTTGCAGGTTGCATTTGATATTAGATTGCTTTTTCATTCGATGTCGTTAAGGTGACCGAGGAATTCACAAGGCATACAAAGGAACAAAGGTATCCAATTTGACGTTGGGATACGCACGCTGTTCATAGCAACATCAACAATATCAATGATCAAAAAAGGTTTGTCCAATTACAAAAATTAATGACATGATTTAACTTATCCTATAATAATTATGATAAACGTATCTTTAAAAAAAATCTGATATTTAAAAACCTTGTAATATTAATATGTTGAGATTGTATATTTTATAATTCTATAGAAAAATGTTATAAGTAATTAATCTTTTTTTTTTCAAATTTGTTCCATGTGTATTTGAATGCTATTTTTAAAATGACAAAACACGTGCTCAATCCACTTTATATATCCACGCAATACCTATATACCGTGTTATTAGCAAATAACGATTATGATAATGATTATGATTATCACTGGTCTCTGTTTGGTATATATGTAAAAATAACAATACTAGTTCACTTGACGTTATGAGTTGAATTTAAACTCTTTCTGTGTGTTTAGTTTATGTTCTGAGATTGAAACGCTAATTTAGTGCATATTTAAATGACGTGCGCGTTTGAGTCACTCGTAGCCGCGCTGAATACTTCCCAATCACGCCGGTGTCATCGCGTCGTCGACGGGGCACACGGGAAAATAGTCTCATCTGCCCCGTTTACCATCACTGATGGCATTTTCGATTAAATTTCTGAGGTCAGCCAAGCGACCGCAGTTCACTGCGCACTGTTAGTGCTGCTTTTATTGTCGGCACCACGCTACGCTGACCGCCGCCGGATTATTGAAAACGAAGTTGATTTTTATTTGGGCACTCAGTCTCAGGCAAGGAAGTTATATGCGCTTCTACAATAAAGTCCCTAGCAATATCTAACAATTGAGCGTCAATAAATTGCAATAAAAAAAAGTTCTTATAAATAAGGCGCATTATAGGTGTCTGATTATATTTCGGGCAAAAATACTTGAGTTTAAACTGTCCAAAACGTTCCAACAGACTGTTTCTATAATTATGATAAATATGACCTTATTTTGTAATTGACACCGTAACAATAAAATAATTTGTAAACAATGACGCCGATATGTGATTTGACGCTGTGAAGTTTATTTGCCTCTTTTTCTCCACAGATATAAATGAGGATAATTCATAATATTTGAGTCAACTACCAAGAGTATTATTAGCAACCAATTCTACTAAATATTTATCTTTTTAGTCATTGAACTATGCGGTAGTTCAAATCTAAAAATAACGATTATCTGAAAAAATATCTATAAGAATATATAAAGAATATGTAGCTACTATGAATAGAATACCAGCACCATATGTTCAAAGTGACCAAAGTAACTAAGGGGTCAGTTACTGGTAGTTTTACCTTACCATCAATGAAAAGAGGTTTTTCTTGTTTACTTTCGTTTATCGATAGAACAACCGATCGTTATATTATATTATGTACCTCATTATAATAAGAATGTATTCTAACTTTGTTAGTTATAACTTTTTAACTTATTAAAGTTCTTAATTTGAGATCATGGTTACGGAACTGCGACGGCAGTCGTCGGTAGAGGGTTTTCGAAAAAATAACTGGCTAGCAATAAACTTGATATTATCCATATATATTATATTTTATAGTTAGAGTTATTATAAAAATTTAACGAAATAAGTAAAAAGTTAGAAAATAATGTAGGTATTCCAGTATTTGAATAAACAGTAATTTAGAAAATACATTACGTAAGCAATACAGTAAATGCTATCCCGTGTTAGGTTTGTAGTAACCTACCTAATTTTATTATTTTTATAATTCGAATGGTGCTGAACTAATAATTTAACAAACATTGTAGTTTCTTCCGAGAATTCTGCTGGACTGACAATAAAATTATTTTTTGACGGAATTGAATTCAAACTAAGTAGAAACCAAACATTTTAAAAACCTGTGTATTTCGTGTAACTTGCAATACAATCAGTGCTAATCTTAATTTAAACGACTTCTCTTACTGAAGTATTCGGGGAAAGGTCAACAATAGGTACACATTTTTAATCAGAGCCCGTGTGTTGAACATAAAGGGCCGTTGTATGAACGGGATTTAGTCGTTAACTAAACTGCTGTAATGTCCATTGTTCGAGCTTTTTGTACAATTTCGTGGTCCATTTGCGGTAAGCAAATGGCCGTAGCTCGACTATAGCACGGACTCGGGATCAAAGTGCGAGATTTATTTATGTCTGTTTACTGCATATCGTAGATATGTATGTAAGTTTGTGTGTAAGAATGTCTTAATTAATTTTTCCTATTATGCAGAACAAAAAAAGACTTAAATGAATTATATTAAGTATTGATATAAAAATAGGGTGAGTGTCGTGGATCATTCGGTTGGACGAAGTTAAAAATATTTATATATACCACGCACCATATTATATAAAAAATATTATACACCATATTATATAAAAAATTGGTTGTCTGTGAAGTCAGTTTACGGACGATAGTTTTACGTGATAGCGTCGTAAAGAAACATTGATGAAAAATTATCTTGCCTCTCTATCGCTTGTGCCGCGCTCTCGCTTGGACGCTCAGGCTCAGGCGGAACGTGACACTTTTTCCTGCGTGCAGCCGGTTTTCATCGATTTATAAGATAACGTCAAGTCAAAATTATCTTATCCACAATGATATTATATAAATATATCGTTGCCCATCCACCAATCCGCACGGGCTCCGCGGTCATGGTCCGATTCCGAAACTTTCAACCATGTCCAAAGCCACCGCCGTCAGTGGTCTTACCACCCACCTGGCCAACCACCTGGTTAACCACCTGGCTGCCTCACTAGGTTGCGGCGGGAAAATCTTACAAAGGACATGGTAAAGTTTCGTATGAGCGACTGCCCTAGCGATGTATAAATATTGTACTTATTAATATTTATTGCTGAATGGCCGAAAGTTTATAATTTCTATGAAAAAGGGCTCAAGAACTTCTGATAAAGTTACAATACTGAAAACTATGTAAACACCTACTACATTATTACCTTGCTACATTTGATAAAAGATATTGCCAATTATTTACAGAGCTATCATTTTCGTAATCATTTTCTTATAATCTTTTATCCAATTTCTCTGATTAACACTTCACAAAAAGTGCTTTAAAGCAAAAATAAATACAAATAATTTGTTGTTGTCGGCCTGACAGGAAATCTGTGAAGTTTTATTTTGTTCATTTGGAGAAATCAAAGAATTAATTTAATACAGCCTTGCCTTAAGTCTGATCACAAAAATCAAATCTATTATTTTAAGCTTTCAGTGATTTGTTATAACAAAATAGGACCAAGTAGGTATTTCATAGTTCTTAGGAGTTTGGAATTAATATTGTTTGTTTCGACATACTTGCATAAATTATTTTTGTGTAGATAAATTGTTCATTTATTTATGTAAAACGGAATATTTTCCTTTTGGAACAGACGTGACATCCATGTTTATACTTATAAATATTTGATTATTTCACGAAAGTTTAATGAGAATAATAAACACGTAATTATTAATAAACAAATATTTTAATGTTTGGGACTAGTGCGAAATAATTATACATGTTAAGGGCAGTTTCTTAGCCATGTCCTTTTTCGTCCATCCATCCTCCATACCGAAAAGGAATTTCGTTCCAAAAGTCTTACGCATAGAGCGTACTAAGTGGAACTTGGCGATGATTGTTGCAGTTTGTTCGTACATATAAATTTATTATTTTCTTTCTTTCAATAACTATCAAATTTCAAAAATTATCGCGCATAAACTTCGTGTAGCTGACGACTCGGACAAACAATCTTGAAATGTAATTTTAAATACTTAACTGTAATGGCCTGTTTCATAATCGCTGTTTAAATTTACTAATTCAGCTAATTCGATTTTATCTGCTCAGTAAACAAATAGGGATGTTGACTTTGACGTTGACAGGGCACTTCTGCTTGCTTTTAAACGCTAATTTTATTTATTTAATTCTAGACTAAAAATAACTAATTAAAATTGATTTTCAATTTTCCAAAAATTGACAACATCCCTTATCTTTACTGAGCTAATTAGCTTACTTAGAACTTTCCTCAGCTTAGAATATTATTTTAAGATTTAACTATTAAATGGTGTCGAGTGGTTCTCTAAAAAAAACTAAATTTAACATTAGTCCTTCCTTTTCATTCCATATAGAGAATAAAAGGGATACACTGTTGTCAAATAGTCCAGTCAATGAAGGCTTAACTTTGCCATTTTGAGTTGATCACCTGCAACCAACGCGAAAATTTCCGCAAGGGTTCGTAGATTAATATACTAAAATTGCAGGGTGCTGCATTGACGGCAAAAGGTGAAAAAAAAATGCCAAATGGTGCAAAAACCAGTTTTTCGCCAATATCTCGCGACTGGCTGGAAAAATAGAAAAAGTTTCTAGTACAAAGTTGTAGAAAATTTAATTTCCTACAAAAAAGGTATCAACATATTTTTGCGCATCTCCCATAGTTTTTGCACAAAATGCAATTAAAGGTGCAAAACAAAAAAAGAAAATATATTGTTAATGGTTTTTTTCCATTTTTAAACGATCCTACGGGTCAAATTCAACAATCACCACTTACTGAAATATTTAAGCATGAGTTTTCGGCAGTCCACTGAAATGAAAATTGACTACCGAAATGGTAAAAAAATGACCACCGAAATGATACAGCCAAGAACATCGCCTTTGTAGTAGAAGGGTTCCCTATTTTGAATTTAAATAAATTTCCTTATTCTTTGTAAATATTTTTGTTCATTGTTTTTTAATAAGAATTATTAATGAACAATTAATTAATTGTTACACCTATGTACATTTTCAAAATAACAAACAAAGCGAGAAGTTTATTAGTTAGTAAATCGTCCCCTTAGTGCCAAAACTACGTGTTCTACGTGATGATAATCATCCCCGATACGATTAGGTATTTAAGCCCTAAGCACGTCGTATACGTATTATAAGTAGTATATAAGATGTAGGTTAAGTTGAAAAAATGTTGATATCACATTGAACGCTCGTCGTGATTTCTCCCGAGTCACGAGTTTTAAATATAGAATTTTGGAAATAATTTGCAGTTATTCTGTTTATTCATTAGCTATTTCAGGAAGTATGCGTCGTAGAGCATAATGGGTTCTACCTGTAGATGCGGCTTAATGACACGGGTCGATTGGTATTATAAAAGTTCAGTAGTGGAAAAGTGCAGATAATCGGTTTTGGCACTAAGGGGACGATTTACTAACTAATAAACTTCTCGCTTTCTAAACGCGCTTTGTTCGTTATTTTGAAAATGTACAATATAATAATTATAATTATTAATAATAATTAATAGGAGTAACAATTAATTAATTCTTCATTAATAATTCTTATTAAAAAATAATGAACAAAAATATTTACAAAGAATAAGGAAATTTATTTAAATTCAAAATAGGGAACCCTTCTACTACAAAGGCGATGTTCTTGGCTGTATCATTTCGGTGGTCATTTTTTACCATTTCGGTAGTCAATTTTCATTTCAGTGGACTGCCGAAAACTCATGCTTAAATATTTCAGTAAGTGGTGATTGTTGAATTTGACCCGTAGGATCGTTTAAAAATGAAAAAAAACCATTAACAATATATTTCCTTTTTTTATTTTGCACCTTTAATTGCATTTTGTGCAAAGACTATGGGAGATGCGCAAAAATATGTTATTACCTTTTTTGTAGAAAATTAAATTTTCTACAATTTTGTACTAGAAACTTTTTCTATTTTTCCAGCCAGTCGCGAGATATTGGCGAAAAACTCGTTTTTGCACCATTTCGCATTTTTTTTTCACTCTTTGCCGTCAATGCAGTACCCTGCAATTTTAGTATATTAATCTACGTACCCTTGCGGAAATTTTAGCGTTGGTTGCAGGTGATCAACTCAAAATGGCAAAGTTAAGCCTTCATTGACTGGACTAAAATTTAAGTTTAGGTTTAGAGAATCGTGTCAAAATTAAGACCACTGTCAAATTAAAAGTTAAAGGTAATTAAAGGTTTGGTAAATTGTGTTCTTTTTTTATAATCCGTTTTATTCTACATTAAAATTATGAAACGTAGTGATTTTATTGTAGAATTGTTACCTTTTGACGCTTTTAGATCTCATCATAAAACTTGATGTATTTTTCCATGGTATCATTAATTGATTACAAGAATCTCAGTTCCGATGTAAAAACACGATAAAACATTTCCCAGCTAAACGTTTCTCTTGAAATAGTTCTTTATATAAAGTACCTAATTAAAATATAATTGAGACGAAACCCTTTTTTCAGAGTATCAAAATAATTCCATTTACTTCACTATACAATAAATTTAAAACCTTTCGCAGTATCACTCCAGCTATTTTGCAGATACGTTTTTATACGCCGGCTACGCGGGAGCCCATACTTCTTGTTACTTTTTTTCCCATCCACCACCTCGGTAATCCTGCAAATGTAATGCCCATTTCGTTTCCGGCGAAGAATCGCTCACGTGTTCAGATTTATTCCTGTGTGAGCGCGTTTGACGATCCAAGTTAGTGATGTCGATAACTCATGGCTTAAACGTGCACGGAGTGTTTTCCCTTTTTCTCCGTGGTGTTTGGTGTTACACTCTCGATTCGGCTTGATGTTACTTGTTGTTGCGTTTTTCTTTGTATGTATCTAAAGTTAAATTTCTAAATATCTAAAATACGAGTATTCTGTAACTTACCTCCGCTAGTTATCTTGTTATTCCAATTTACTTAAAATATCTATCAAGCTGAATTCAGAGAAAATATCTAAAATGTGTTGCTTTTATGAAATTAAGAATTTAATGTGACATCCAGGTACAAATAAACAAATAATTGTTAATTAATTATCTCATATTATGTAAATAGTTTTTCCTTTTTTTTAATTTATACATAAGTATTTAGAACATACCTAGTAATTTGGAGTAACTCTTGTGTGACTTAATAAGCCTTTTTTAAAACCAAGTCCTTAAATAGTTATAGTACCTAATCTTCTTTATACACCGTGAATTTTGAGGTACCCGAAAAACTTAAACATCGTGTAAATAAACATAGTGAGAACAATTATAAACAGTAAAATTATTACACCCCCATCTAAAAATATTGAATTATATTGTTTACAAAATATCGTAAAACAGCACAAATTCGTAA
Source organism: Chilo suppressalis (assembly GCA_902850365.2). NCBI lineage: Eukaryota > Metazoa > Arthropoda > Insecta > Lepidoptera > Crambidae > Chilo > Chilo suppressalis. The sequence continues at coordinate 41,310,878 of OU963894.1, forward strand.
ATAACATTTAAAGTATGCAGATCCTAAAAGTAGTTATATTTTAATCAACTTGTAACAATAAAAAGGTTAAGGTATTATAGTTAATTATTTAAAAAAAATGCGGTCATACATTCTAAATTGTTGTCTGAATTAGCGGGTAAAGTTTCTTAGGTAACTAAAAATTCACGGTGTATAAGGTAACAGACGATGTATAAAATCAATAAAAAACATACGCAACAAAAAAAGTTCATGCACGACACGTTGTAAACATCGAAATTGAAGATACTCCACCGTGTTGTTCGATCTCGTTGGGGATCCAGATGAAAAGTCGCGCGGGCCGTCATGACGTATGGCCCGCTTGCGGCCTATAATGGCGGCGTTACATCACGCGCGCTTGTTCGTGCGACACGTCCCGCTGACGCACGTGTGCGATCTACCTACGACGCGCTGTCGATTCCATCAGAAGGCTGGAAGTGCCGCCAGTTAAGATGGCCAGACGAAATAACTGCGCCTATCGCGTACGCAGAGAAACGTTTATATTAACGGCAACAGGCCGCCATTGCTCACTCATACAAACGCAAGGGATGATGAAAAAATTTTTTTCTTCGTCCATCAGGTAGATTTTCAAAAAGTATTGGTTTTTTTTCTTTTTGCATAATCAAAATATTTCAGAGATATTTCAGAAATAATAAGTGTCCATTATTTTTTCATAATCTAACTGACGTACTAAATAAAAATTACCTTACCCGTCATCGACCCTATTGTTAAGCTTTGCCTCTGTGACTTCCTAACTCACGTACCGCTGACGCACATATGTATCTGACTACAACGAGCCGTCGATGCTGCCAGTAGACTGGCAGTTTCGCGCTCAATGGAGCTGTAAATTATATCAACTGACAGATGTAATACTTTTTGTTCGTTTTTTCGAGCTTATTACTTTAACTTAAGCTGGATCCCACGGCCGGTTAACTCACAAGCATTCGAAGCGTTGCCGACTACCGCCAATCGGACGGGCAATGGTAACTGTTCCCATGGCCTGCAGACCTGGCTAGGCCCGCCTAGCCTGTGAGACAGCGTGGCGTAGGGCCCAGGCTTTACGCGCCATGGATCTCTAGCACCCTACGCAGAGGATGCATGGAGGCAGACTTATCAGTAACTGAGGTTTTACTTGAAGAAAATAGAGTGACCAAATACCGGGCGGAGTACCTAGGTTAGAACAAGCTTGCCGTTCCATGTTTCAGACTCCAAAAATCAGGAGGTACATTTCTGGGTTGTATGTAGTATTGCACTGTTCAATAAAGTTGTAAGATCTAATCGAGCTTCCTATGACCAAATTTTAATATCAGATCAAAAATATTCTTATGAGTAAGGGCTTATAAAGTTGATGCTTGTAATGCATCTTCATCATCTGCATCTTCATCTTCTCGACCTTCCGACCTAGAATGAATAAATGATTTTTGCATTTGATTATTTTAAAATTATTGATTCCATTTTTGTGTTCATTTATTTATATTTAAATATTATTTTTTATAGAAAGGTTAAATCATATTTAACCTATTTAATTAATTCTCTGAAATAATAACGTAAACTGCGACTATGTTACTCGTTATATTGTTTAAAGGGTAACACTAGAACCATCTGAAACTCCAAGTAATTACTGAAACAATGTAATCCACACAACAAATTAATTAGGATAGCGAAAAGTTATTTAATACACATGTTCTGGTAATATTCCTAGGGCGTAAATACTCACAGCGGACGTTTAATATAATTTCTTAAATAACCTTTCATCATTTAAGTATGCTAGAGTGCTAATAACGAAAACAGCGTCCAATTTGATACCGGAGCTGCTAGGAATTTATCAAGACTCCCTCTAATTGGCTGTGAAACAAGAGTAAATTTTAATTTGTCCCTCGACTGACGCAGTGAAATCCTTAGTACAGAATGTTAGTTATCCTTTAGGGCATCTCCGCGAAACAAAATGAACTTATATAATTAGTTGCGAAACGAGAGTTGTGGTGAGGGGAATGTGAACTGTTTCGTTGAATAATTTACAAAATTGAGAACGACATCTTAGAATTTAGATTCAATTCACAGGACAATATTTTTAAGGTTATACTTCTTTAGGCGCGTTATGAAAAAAATATGAGAGTGAAATTTTAAGATGCGCGCGCATCACTGTAACACAAAAGTAACAACAAGAAGTCGGCCGCGGGCGCGTTATGAAAAAAATATTAATCTAACTACCACGGAGCTTATAAAGGATGCAAAACATCAATAATCATGTAAAAATACAATAAATTGCGCTACATTCTAAATTATGATTATTATAATTATTATTTGAGAAATACTTACAATAAATATACATATTTAAATATATTTCCAACACTCACACCAATTAGCCTAGCCCCAAAGTAAACACTGTAGGCTTGTGTTATGAGATGCCATGGGTAACGAATTAATTTCAAATACTGATACATATATAAGTATATTTATATAGAAATACATATTAGAAAGAAAGAAAGAATAAAAGAAAAAGTATTTATTGGCCATATACGCAAATACATAAGTAGAAAAAAACAATGAACAAAAACAATAAAATTAAAACAAATCAGAGAAAATACACAGGAGGACGAAGAATGGCCAATCAGGACCCTGCCTCAGCTTAATGCTGTTATTGTGTGAACGGGTATTCCCACCATAACAGCGCTGGTATTCTGGCAGGGCCTGTCTAAGGACGCCAGAGGGACACAATATTAAAGTGATTTAAAATTATATAATGGTAAAAAACAAATTAAAAATAGGAAGAAATATATATATATATATATATATATTATGACGCTTAAACTATGCTCCATAAATAATAAAAGTATATTAGCATGATATGTTAATGAAAGATATAATAATAATAAGGCCGCACCCGGAGTGTAGCCACAGAACGAAACCACGGCGGCCCGCCCTGACATTGACAGTGACACTGACAGTTGATGAGAAATAATAATTCTCCCTGTAGTGCCACGTAACACGTATCAAAGAAAAACATTTTCAATCGCATTGAAACGGAAACAGCCACAGAACAAAATAAAATCGCATTTGAATCTCATTGCTACGTACGATGGAACACCATTATGCCACGTGTTAAGACAATGTTTGTTGTTTGAGAGGCGAGAAACTAAAGAACGTGTAAAGACTTTTGGCGGTGTCCAATTATTAAAGTTTAAGAAATGATGTACAGCGTAGATCGTTTTCAATAATAATATGTTTGACAATAACAATAACGGTTGCCTAGCAGTATAACTTTCTTAATATTATTTACAGCTTTGGACAACTGTATTGTATACTCATACTTAACACCCCCTCTACTTTAAGTCGAATAGCCCTAGTCGTTTAGTCAACATTTCTATTCGAGGCTTATAAAGTGGCTTGGTTAGCATATCTGCTATTTGTTCTTCGCCATCTATCTGTTCGACTATAAGTTCTTCTTCGGGTAAACATTGCCTTATGTAGAAGTGTCGGTGCTTTATATGTTTAGTGCGACTGTGGAATTCATGTGGTGGATTGTAGGCCAATTTAACAGCACTCTCGCTATCAACATATAGTACCGGTAGAAAGTTTTTATTAGTAAGCTGCATCAACATTTTTTTAACCATATTATTTCTTTTGGCGTTTCGCTAGCAGCTACCAATTCTGCTTCTGTGGAAGATAATGCTATAATTGGTTGTTTCTGACTCTTCCATCGAATAGGACCGGAGTATATGCACACCATCCCTGTAGTCGATGTTCCTGTAAAAGCACCACCGTGATCGGCGTCACTGTAACATTCTAGTGTTGATGAACTCTTCTTAAATACTAGTTCATGATCTTTGGTACCTTTTAGGTATCACAATATGCGTTTCACCTTGAGAACATCTGACGCTGATGGACTTTCAAGTGCTCATGATGCTACACTAACTGCGTAAGCTATATCAGGTCTTGTTTCCACCATCAGATAGGCTAATGCTCCTACTGCTTGTCTGTATGGGAACTTTGTCTTTTTCTTCCCCTTCGTCTTTTGTTTTTACAGCAGGTGTAGCAACTTGTTTACAGTGTATCATCCCAAACTTTTCTAGTAGTTTCGACGTGTAAGCTTTTTGATTTAAAGTTATGGAACCATCTTTTCTTTTATTTATTTCAAGGTCAAGAAAGTATGACGCTGGTATTGTCGTTATTTTGTATCTAGTTTTCAATTCTTCTAGGAATTCTTTTCCAGCTTCATCACTAGTAGACGCAACCAATTCGTCATCAACATAAAGTGCTATTAGGACTTTAAAGTTACCTTTCTATAAACAAGGATCAGCTTCGCTTTGTTCGAACTTGGCATTGATCAAAAAATTAGAAATGCAGCTGTTCCAGCACCTGGGTGCTTGCTTAAGGCCGTATAGGCTGCGTTTCAGTAAACATACTTTATCTGAACCATCACTGTAGCCTTCAGGTTGTTTGACGTATATTTCCTCATCAACTTCACCATTTAAAAAGGCAGTTGTTACGTCAAATTGTTGCAGTTTAAGGTTCTCATTAGCGGCCACACCAAGTAATGCTCGGACTGTGGCTAGTCTCACAACTGGACTAAATATTTTGTCGTAGTCTATTCCAGCTTCTTGAGAGAAACCTTTGACAACAAGTCTAGCTTTATATCTCTCTACGGATCCATCGGGATTCATTTTAACTTTGTAGACCCACTTGCAAGATAAAACTCTTCTTCCTTTGGGTAAATGAACTAATTCCCAAATATTATTTTCGTAGAGTGATGTAATCTCAGAAAGCATAGCATCGAGCCATTTATCTTTATCTTGACTTTGCATGGTTTCCTTGTACGTATGTGGTTCTTTTGGTTGATCAGATATTTCGTTTACTGCGGACATAACCCAATCATCAAACCATCGAAGTGGTACATTTTTGGATCTGTCTTTGAGAGTTCTTCCAGTATTTTCATTATTTACTATTATTTGATTCTCTGTACGAGTAGAGCTTTATAATGAGACATCATTTTCTTGGTCAGATTCATCTTTGTCCTTATCTATCTCTTCATGTTCTGAGTTAAGGATTCTTGAAGCGCTCACTTTAGAAGACATTACTTCATTATTATTTTTAAAAATAAAAATAAAAGCACCTTCACGTCCTTAGAAATCATTGTTTTATGTTTAGATGGAACCCAAATTCTATAAGCTTTTGAAACATCAGAATATCCTGCAAACATGCATGGAATTGCTTTGGAGGCGAATTTATTTCTGTTTTGTTTATCTTTTAAAAGGATAAAAGCTTTGCTTCCAAAAACCTGAAAATGCTTCGCATGTGGTTTTCTTCCAACCCACTTCTCAAAAGGTGTTGCATTTCCAATAGACTTGTTGATACTTCTGTTGGACAGGTAATTAGCTGTATGGATTGCTTCTCCCCACAGACTTGCTGGTATGCAGGATTGTAACATTAGACATCTTGCCTTTTCCAACAAAGTCCTGTTTTTGCGTTCGGCTATCCCGTTTTGGTGCGGTTACACACCGCACCACCGGAGCAGTCAATCTTCGTCTGATGCCGTTTTGCTTTAAGTAATTCTCGAATTCCTGGTTACAGTATTCTGTGCCATTATCAGACTGGATGCATTTTATTTTGTTGCCTGTAAAGTTTTCCATTTCCGCCTTGTATTCTTTGAATTTGTGCAATGCTTGGCTTTTATGTTTGATCAAGTACACACGATTGTACCTAGTATGATCGACAATGAAAGTTATAAAATATTTGTTGCTTGGAAACTGTTTCTACCTTCATTGGTCCACAAATATCGCTATGTACAATTTCTAAAGGCATTTTTGTTCTTAGTTCTGAACTAGGTTTACTTGGCATTCTTTTCATTTTTGCTTCTATGCAAACTTTGCATTGTTCAAGCTGTTCATTATAATCAAAGTCTAAACCAATAAGCTTTTCTTCTTTGATTGCCAGTTTTAAATCGCTTTCGTTGATATGTCCCAATTTTTCGTGCCATTCCTTAATTTTACTTTGTATTTTAATACACCATTAAATGCATTTTTCGCTTGTTTTATTGTAACTAGCAAAATTATTAACATAATATAAACCATCTTCTAGTTTATTTGCTTTCAACATGACACCACCTACTGGATGTCTCAATGTTGCCTTTTTATTTGTAAAGAAAACAGTACATCTACTCTCTGTAATCTTATTAATCTATAACAGGTTAGTACACAAGCTTGGATCATAAAACACGTTCTTGAGAGTTAGTTCGTTGTTTGCTTTTGTATGAACGTTTATTGTGCCTCTGCCTAAAATATTAGCAGAATGTTCTTTCGAGGCTAAACCTAGAGTTTTTGTTATCTTTCCAACATCTTGAAAGTATTCTTTATTATGAGAAATGTGTGCTGTAAATCCAGTTTTGCTCTCGGGAATTGACAGACATTGACATGAAATTTTCAAAGTCTGACGAGAGACTATAAAGCATCATGATGGAGAGAAGGTCTTCATGAATTTTTATATCCATTCCTTCAAGCTTGTCTACAGTATCCATAAATTTATTTAAATGTTCTCGTATATCTTCACTATTTTGTAATTTTGTCAATATCAATTACTTTAAAAGATTAGCTTTACGGGCCGGACCTTTATTTGCAAAAATATCTTTAAGTTTTAGCCAGATATCATGTGCAGACTCACAATTTTTAATTTGTTTTATTTCGGAAGGTGAGATCAGTAAGATAAGCTCCGATTGTGCTACGAGATCTAATTCTTTTTGTTCTTCTTTCGAACTGTCAATAGGATTTTCTACATATTTCCATACCTTATTTTAGATAAGTAGTGCTTTGGCTTGCAGACACCAAGTGTCGTAATTGTCTTTAGATAATGCTTCAATTTTTGAAGTCATTTTATTTTCCTATTTACTCTGCTACCATATTAAAGTTTAAGAAATGATGTACAGCGTAGATCGTTTTCAATAATAATATATCGTGGTTATGCAGGCAAAACCAATTTTGACGACTTTATCAAAAAATCTTTTTATTGCATGCATCGACTAAGTTTTTTCTGCTCTATCGGCAGGTAAAACCCTTTTCTTCATCAAACGCTCCGTTTCGAAGTTACCGCATGTAAAAACCAATTTTAAGACTAGTTAGCCGTGCAAGGCTACAATAAAAATAATTTATGTTGACATACTAAAATTTTTACCGGTTCGGATCCCATGCAAAACAAAATAACACAGTAAAAATGGTTTTCCTTCACAGGGTTTACTGTAATCTTTGTGTGATTTCATCTACAAAATCAAATTACATGAAGATAACATACCCAAGAACTATTATGATTTCAGGCAAAACATAGTATTATCATGCACTTGCTTTTCCGTGAAGTAATTCATTAGTGTATATATCAATTTGATCCTAGCAAAAAGTTTATTTGCGTCTAAATGTGTTTTGTTTGAACGAATTTAAAACACGCGCGAATGAAATACCTTCAGCGAAAACCTATTATTCACATATCGTGGTATGGATCGCTGGATTTCTAGAAATCCTAAAATCCACGATTTGTATCAAGTATCGTTGATAAATATCGAGCGTCTAGTCTCTAATCGATATTTATTGCGTCAGTATTAATATTGTCAGCGATGGAAGAGGACGCGCATATTGAGGCGGCGGCGCCCGCCGTACCTCATACAAACAACCAAAACAAAAGCACTTGAAACAATTCATACTAGTGTTAAAACACTACCAGAGGTATGGGACAGCTCAAGTGCCGACACTGTAAATAAAGTGAAAAGGGCGAATGCCTATGAGCAACTATTTAAATTTAAAAAAGAATTAAACCTGGCGCGACTACCAAAGATGTCATTGCGAAGATAAACTCATTAAAATCGAATTAAATAGGAAAGAATTAAAAAAATAACCGATTCGAAGCGATCTGGTGCTTCTACGGAAAATGTGTATAATTAAGGTTGCCAACTCTACTATAATATAATATAGTATCCTACTATATTAGGGGATCAAATACTACACACATGAAAAGTGTCTAGGGATCAAGCATTTTTATGCGGATTTCTTGAGATTGAGATGTGGCTTTGTAATAAATTTATGATTTTATAAATTTATATGGATCCTTTTTGGTGCATTTCATAATTTGAATCAGGAACTGTGAATCAAATTCGAGTAAAAGATGAAAATCAGCTGTCAATATTTTCCCTATAAAAACATACAACGCATTGAAGACATTATTAGTGCTACTGTTTCCCTACTACTGATTAAAACCAACGTTATTATGGAGCGGCGACGTCATTTAAGCAGGGAAGAAATGCTCAGAGCCGTGGGAATGATAGAAGCTGGTTCCCGGCAACGTACTGTGGCTTTAGCTCTGAATACAAGTCAGAGTGTTATCAGTCGACTTTGGACACGATACCGAAGCACTGGTACCGTGGCTGAGCGCCATGGAGGACGGTATCGCTGCACCACACGGAGACAAGACCGATACATTCAAATCTTAACTCGAAGAGCTCCAACAATAACCGCCATGATGTTAGCCGTGAGGCTTCATCACTCTTCAGGGAACTTAATTAGCGACCAAACAGTCAGAAACCGCTTGCATGAAATGAACCTTCATTCCCGAAGACCGCTACGGGTACCACCTTTAGCAATGCACAATCGTAGGATTCGATATCAATGGGCTCTTGAACACAGAAATTGGGCAGAAGAACAATGGCGTTTCGTGTGCTTTTCTGATGAGTCTCGTTTTGGTATGAGACTGGATACAAGACGTATACGACACTGGAGAACCCCTGGACGCCAACAGCTATTAAAATCCTGCCAGGAAGTCCATCCTTATAGTGGTGGAACCATCATGGTATGGGCGGGTATTTGGATCGGCGGAAGAACTGAGTTGATTTGGATCAGAGGCAACCTCAACGCTCAAATTTATGCTGAGACGATTGTATCAGACGTCATTGTTCCTCTACAAGTGCAAATCGGTCCCTTATTTCAGTTAATGCATGATAATGCACGACCGCACACCGCAAGAGTTGTAAGACAGACTCTCGCCGCAGCTAACATCAATGTCCTGCCCTGGCCTGCTCAGTCGCCAGACTTGAACCCGATTGAGCATGCATGGGATATGCTACAGAGAAGAGCTCTGCCGAATATGGAGGGTATCCAGTCGCAAGAAGACCTTTTTTTGTTGTTGCAACGAACATGGGCGGCCATTCCACAGCGTGATTTGGATGAACTCATTTTGAGTATGCCAAACCGATGTTCTTGTGTTGTTAGTGTTCGCGGTAGAAATACGGATTATTAATTGTTTAAGTTACCCAATAAAATTTTAGAGAAAACTGTTATTTCAGTCTTTTTTTCGAACTTTTGTGTTAGTGGTTCAAATGTCAAAAATCCCTTTATTAGGAAAATGGCAAATTTCTTTATTAATGCAAAGGTGACTTGGTTTATCGTTACTGTGACAAACGAAAACACTTTATTTGATGAATCCTTAAAGAAAATTTTAATTAATATCAATCAGGAGAAAAGTTATTGCAAAAATATATGTTGATCCCTAGACACTATTGATGTGTGTATATTCCTTTCACGCACAATGGTCCAATAATTAGGACTAAATGCGGAAACCGCCCTGAAGAACTAACTAACTAACTATATTCCTAAAAACATATAAAGTAGGCGAAAGTACTATATTTTGCCTAAAGCAGGTTTTTGCCAATAAAAGCTTTCTTAAAAATAAAAACTGTATTATTAAGGTATAGAGTAGCAAAATATATACTAATTTTAAAAGTGAAGTAAATATTTTAATCATATACTATATGTTTTTCCATTTTTTTTGCCTTCTACTATATTTTAGAGGTAACAGCTTCGAAAATACTATATTTGATAGAAAAAAAGTTGTTAACCCTATGTACAATCCAAAGTCTTGGGTATTTTATATTATCAGTCATAGCTTTATTTATATTGTAATACGAAACTTACGAGTGTACTCAATGAAATTTACTGTCGTACTGACGTGATTCGTATCGTGTGTGTAGTATAAAAAAATATTACTAGATAAATATCATGTTAAATATCGAGATACATATCGAGCGTGTAGCATTCGCCTATATAGACCAGTATACGCTGAGCTCTTGTCTGTACCCTGCGCTGCGTAGTACGAATAAGAGCCCAGTATATACTGGTACTGTCTAATTTGACGTGAGATTCATAAGGTATAGTATACAGAATGTAACAAAATGTCGAAATAACATTTAAGGGCCTGATTTTGCTGTTTAAGTATGTTTTGGTATGGTAGAATTTGGGTGCTTAAGAATCAGGTTACCTGGCACAGATTTGTATGTGCCAGGTAACTTGTTTCTTTATGTAAGCACCCTTTGAAGTTTCTACCTACCTGAGCAACAGAATCAGCCCCTTATTTTTTATTTTTTTTATAGATAGTACCGACAAATGACTCCACCCCACCTGATGTTAAGTGAAGGCGAAGTCCAGACGTGAAGATAGCTGATACAGCAGTTTTACCTGCCACACCAGCCATCCTCACCCTGCCGGCCTGCATGTTGCTTCTTCACGCTCCTTTTAAAGGATCCCAGGTTGTAAGAGGGAGGTAACACGTGAGCGGGCAGAGCATTCCATTTACGGATAGTGTGACAAAGAAATGAGTCACCAAATTTCTTTGTACGCGTTGGAATTGTGGCCACAGTTAGACGGTGACAACGTAGGCCAGCGCGCGTGGTCCTCTGAAGGAAAGGAGAAGGTGGGATAAGAGAGAATAACTCCTCAGAACACTCGCCGTAGTACAGACGATAGGACGCGCTTAGTGACGCCACGTCACGGCGTAATTGAAGAGGCTCAATTTTGTCTATAATTTCGACATTTTGTATAATTCATTAAGGTTTTATGTAAATTGGCGGAAATATTTTTAATGATTATTTAGGATGTCAGATTAAATATGCCTTCCAGTAAACAATATCTATCTGTGCCCATCAGTGATGCAAAAAACGTTATTCCCGAAGAATACCAGGAATAGTTCAAATCACTTCCAAGTGAAAAAGATAAAAAGGATCTATTACCTGATGCAACGCTTTCCGATGAAGAGTATGATCCAAATGATGATTAAGATTTTAAACTTAATCATCATTTGGATCATACCCTTTATTTTAATATAATTTTTCTTTTTGTTCACGTTTCGTAATTTTGTCTCCTTTTCATTTTAATAAATAATTTCAATGTATTTTTATTTTTATTCAGTAAATACTAATTTAGTACATTTTTTTTAAGTTTTGACGACTTACCATATTTCTCTTCCTAACTAGTTCAGGAAAAACCAAGTTTAAATTAGGAATTATCGTAGATGTGCTCACAATTTTGTGTACATTTGTTTTTTTATAAAGTATGTAGATATTACATTTAAAATAGTACCACGTCATTTATGATATTGATACGTAATGTGAATGATTCTCTAGATAATCACGATTTTTATTCACCAGGGAAAACCAATTACGAATGGTCCATTTTTTGTTTGAACAAATAATTTGCAGACTTCCCTTTTCTTTTTCATATTAAAGTTGTACTTTAACTCAAAATGATGAATTCAGGCCCACCATGACCATACTTCTGGTTGCATTAAAAAGATCTTTAAAACTTTAAAAGGGCCTTGAACTTTATGTAGCGGATTTCTCGACTTGGTTAAATGTCGCATAATTGGTTTTGCTTGCATAACCACGATATTTGAAAATAAGAATTACGGTTGCCTAGCAGTATAACTTTCTTAATATTATTTACAGCTTTGGACAACTGTATTGTATACTCATACTTAACACCAATAATGTTCCGTACCACATTGACGCCAGGAGCTAAATTTGTCACAGCCACGCCTGTGCCAAAACTAAATCCAAAGTTTTACGAGATACGTGATAAACCAGATGGTAAGTTACACATATTGAGCTGAAGAATTAAGTAATAATTTTTAAGGCTCTTTTTAAACGTGCGTATGGTTTTTAGATCGCGAAATGGAGGCGAAATATCGTTCCAGCACTTTGTGGCAGCGAACTCAAAAGATCCTAGAAAAGCACTTGTATGATGTGCAGGCGTTTTGAAAATTGGCATACAAATTCGTCTTGGATAAACGCTATGATCTTGAGCCCATATGAGTTAGTGATACAAATAGATTGGCTTGCCAGATGCAATGATCGCAAATAGTAGGTTGGCGAGATGAAGTCTCCTCCGTGCATCCATTTTCAATGAGTTAGAATTATTGAGTAATGGAGTGACATGAGCTCTTGGTGGAACATGAAAGCAGAACCTAGCGCAAGCATTTTGCACCCGCTGTATGAGTTTAGCTGTCCTCGCCAGGATACATGAACCATACACAGTATCACAATAGTTCAACTTGGATAATATTAAAGATTCGCAAAGACTGATTCGGAGTATTTGATTCATTTAGATAAGGTCGAACTTTATAAAGGAGTTTGAGGCGATAGAAGCAACTACGGACACATTCGATGATATGGGTTTCAAAATTAAGTTGGTTATCGGAGGTTAGTCCAAGATTCCTACAGCCATCAACACAATCCAAAGCTTCATTATTTAAAATAATATTTAAAGGTATGTTTTGGAAACTTTGGACTTTCCTTCTAGTACCTATCAACATGAATTTGGATTTTTTAGGGTTGAGGACCAGACAGTTAGACTCACACCAATCAGCTATTCTGGCTAGATCTTCATTGAATTTGTCCACTGCCTCTTTCCAAGCATTAGGGGCAAAAGAAATGTATAATTGCAGGTCGTCGGCATATAAGTGGTATTTGCAGTGGGATATGTTCCGAATTATGTCCGCGCTGTAGAGTACATATAGATTAGGACCCAGTATTGAGCGTTGTCAACTCACGGAATACCTGGAAGAGAGTGGGATCGTCAGTAGTAACATGTCCAATGAAATGCCATTGCTGCCTTGAGCATTAGACTTTAGTTCTTTGATAATTTTAGTGACTGTGTCCTCACCAACAGCCTTTAGAGAAAACCTCGCAGTAGAGTGAGGCGGAGATTCAAAATAAGTCAACTGGGATATTGAGACATCATTATGACCAGGAGCATTGAGGAAGTGGGAATTGATCTTATCCGGATCATTGAAACATGGAGGAAGTTCAAATGTACTTTTCCCTTTGCATAAAACCGTGGATTTTAAGTTGTGCTACAACTTCTTAGAGTTAAAGTAACACCTTTTTTCGTGATAGATAGCCTCAATTACAACATGCTTCATGGTCAAATAGCTGTCCCTGTGTGTCCCAGTTCTAGTGACCTTGTATTTCTGCATACACCTGTTTCTAATATCCATCATTGATCTTACAAAATCTGTGATCCAGGGGTCAGGAGGATTCCTGAACTTCTGTTTCTTGATTGATGCATGAAGATCGAAGAATAATCCAACCAATCCAATCCAATAGATCCAACAATACAAAGCGTGAAGTTCTCAACCAAAATATTGACGTCAGCGTTTTTAAAATAGCTCCAGTCAATGACCCCAAGATCACTCTCCCACTGATCCCGTAGAATATCTTTTAACATCCATGAATGGAGTACATATGTTCGTATTCATCACACAGACATCTGCCCCCACCGGGATCTCTAGAGTATGCGACCGACACTACGAAACCCCACGAACAAACCACGCAGCCACGGAGGTCGTCAAATCCATGGCCTTTAACCTTTTAAATAGAGAACCTGTTCTATAATGACAATCTTAAAACTCTCGAATAGCGTGCTATAGGCGACCAGAAGGCTTCAACCCCATAGACGTTTAATAATATCGAATGTGTTATTGCGATAATGCAGCCTAAATCTATTGCGTCATTATTATCGCAGCAGTGTGTCACTTCATAGCCGTTCTCATAATTTTTTTGACGTGATAACGTCTTATAAATCAATGAACACCGGCTGCATGCCCGAAAAAGTGTCACTTCCGCCTGAGCCTGAGCGTGCAAAAGAAAGCGCGAAACAAGCGATAGAGAGGCACGATCGGCCAAAGCGTCGGCTTGTACACATTTATCTCTCTTCTCGCGTGACATCAGAGCTAGCAATTATGCATTTTTTCATCAATGTTTCTTTATGACGTTATCACGTAAAACTATTGTCCGAAATCCGACTTTACAATTTTGATTTTTTTTTTATTCATATAGAGGCTTTCATTCTACGAAATTATGCCAGCTTCATCGTACCCTACCCAAAACTTATACAAAACTAATTTAATTTAAAACATTGGAGACGGTGAGTTATTCTTACTAGCGAAAATCATATCAAACATCAACTTTGCTGCGTCTGGGTTAGGTAGAGCTAATATTTCCACAAAGGGACTTATATTCTCAAAGTTAAATTGATATTTATGTATGAACAGCTCTCTCTATCTCTCTTCTGTTCTTCATACATTCCATTAAAATGTGTAGGGCATCTTCCACTTTGTTACATATTTCACAATTGGGAGAATCAGCTTTCTTCATCAAATGCGCAAACTTCTAAGATGGATAATAGGATCGGTCACAAATAGACGTGTAAGACCTGTGGTGGTGCGCTTTGTTGATGCAGACGTACGTAATGATGTTTGAAAAGGCAAAACCAAACCCAAGGGCACTTCATTGGCTACTCGGAGTATCTAACGAGAAGTCGCCAGGGTTTATTTCAAGCTTCGCGTGAGCACTTTGGAGTGAGGAGAGTGTGGACTGCCGGAGGCAATATCTACATTAAAACCCCTGATGGGAGTCGTCAGCAGGTGCGCACACCAGCAGATCTGCAATTATTAGCTGGTCGCCATCCGAAGTCCACGAGCGAGCCCAAATTATCTGATGAGCACCCCCAGTTATCTGCTGAGCCGGATGCAGATATGAAGGGCACCACCAATATATCACCGAAGGCAGCTCCTGTGAGGTCTCGACGACCGGTTCAACAAACTAATAAGCCTGGTAAATTTTCTAAAACCACTAAATAACTTTCGTGCTCATATCTATTGTTTTGTGCTTGCTGCTTTGCTATCTTTTGTCTTAGAGCTAATGCTTTTATTGTCATAATTCTGAGTATGTATCCAATTAGCTAACAGCATTAGGCATAAACATAATTGCTAGTGCTGTAATTGTGATGGTTGCGCTCTTTGATGATCTTTTTTTTTTGCTTTTTATATGTCTAGAGAATTAACGCGTCGGTTCCTACTCGTAATCTTTAAAAAAATACGTAAACGAACTTGTGCGACATCTCGTCTGACATTACCTTTTGTTTCTTTTTATTATTGTCGTTCACATTTTTTTTGGTAGGCAAAGGTCCAGCCATACAGCCAATAATGTCTGACACTGGTGTGGATTCTGGCACCATTATGTTTATGTTTTTGACGTTGATTTTTTTATACTTTTATTTATGTCGACATAAAGGCAATGGCTACACCTATGCAGCCTTTTTTTTGTTATTCTATGGTTTTGCTATTATTTTGGTGTAATTTTTACGTTTCAATGCTTTTAAATATATTTATTTTCTTTTTATAATTTTATATGTGCCAACCTGTTGTCGTTTTGCTGATCGATGTATTGTTATGTGTTTATAGTGATAAATATGCTTAAGCCTTTTGTTATCTCTAACAGTTGCTTGGTAAGGTGTGCAGTTTCTTTTATTGGTATTTGTCTTTTTTTTTTTAAATATTGTTATATATTTAATATCGTATTTTTTTATATTTATATATATTTAATAGTTATGTCAGATACAGATAATTTTTACTCATAACATGATAGTAGCTCGTCGTTTCACTCCTTTAATTCTTCATTAGATTTCTCTTTGAAACAGGAGCTCTCTTAAGAACTAATCGATTTCGCCAAATCTTTTAAAGCTTGTCACATAAATGCACAGAGTATTCCCTGCCATATTACAGACTTTCTCGATACCTTCTCTTCGGATACAGTGCACGCTGTGCTTGTATCTGAAACCTGGTTAAAGCCATGCCTTAATTCCGCCTTGTACTGTCCACCAGGTTTCGAATTATTCCGCAATGATCGCGTCGGTAAAGACGGTGGTGGTGTGGCTATCTACTTGTCAAGCCGCATACCAGCCAAAATTTTATATTCATCCTTTTCGCAGCATAGCTGCATGGAACATTTGTTCCTAGAAATTGACATTAGGGGTACCAAAGTCATCCTCGGAGTCGTATACTGCCCTCCTTCGATTGATTACTTTTCTGACCTTGAGGTCTTGATTGATTCTTGTGCCATCGATTATAATCACCATATTATTATGGGTGACTTCAATACAGACCTTTTAATTAATTCACCCTCTTCACGAAAGCTTCGTTCTTTAATTACGTCGGCAAACTTCTCCTTTTTACAGCTTAATCCTTCTCATCATAATCTCAATACATCTGATTCGTGGATTGACCACATCATTGTATCTTCCTCAGATCGTGTCGTTAAATTCGGTCAAATCTCTGCTCCTTGCTTCTCCAGACACGATCTTATTTATATTGCATATGATGTGAAGCCTCCCAAATCGAAGCCTAAAATGATCTCCATTCGGAACTTTGCGAGGATGGATACGGAAAAACTTGAGCGTGATGCGAATTTAATTGATTGGTCTCCTATTCGAGAAATGCCCTCTGCCAACGACATGGTCACCTACTTTAACACGGAGGTTCTTAAGTTATTTGATAGGCACGCTCCTATAAAAAAGGTCAAATTAAGACGTCCGCCAGCGCCCTGGATTACACCTGGAGTGCGTATGGCCATGCGAAAGCGTGACAAAGCTTTTCGCATTTATAAAAGATGCCGCACTGATTTGCATTGGAATGCTTTTAGAATTGCTAGAAATCGTTGCAATCAGATGGTAAGAAAAGCTAAATGCCATTACATTCATAAGAATATCCTGGAATCTTCTCCTGCGGATACTTGGAAGTTTCTCCGTACCCTTGGAATTGGTAAATCACAACTTCGGCATAAGCCGTCTTTTCCGTTAGATGAGGTAAATAAACATTTCTCTTCTATTAAACCTCTTCTTACCAATGTCAAACTTTCTACTATCTCTGCTCTTTCTTCCAAGGTCCCCTCAACAAATTCAGAATTTTGTTTCAATTTCTTAACTGAAGATGAAGTCCGAAAGACAATTCTATCCATTAAGTCTAATGCTGTGGGCTATGATAATATAAGTCGAACTATGATCACTTCAGTGCTAGATTCTGTACTTCCTGTCTTGACTTATATATTTAATTTCTCCCTTACATCTGCATCTTTTCCTGATCTCTGGCGTAAAGCCTTAACTATCCCTCTACCTAAAAACAAAAGTCCCACTTTGCTTAGTCACTATAGGCCTATTTCTATTCTGCCATTCTTATCAAAGATCATTGAAGCCGCAGTCCACAAACAACTTACTTCATTTATTAATTCTCATAAACTCCTTTGCCCTTTTCAATCTGGTTTCCGTCCCGGCCATAGTACCACTACTGCTCTCACCAAAGTCCTTGAAGATGTCCGGGATGGGCAAGAAAATGCTCGTCTGACACTATTAGTATTAATTGATTTTTCAAACGCTTTTAACGCTGTTGATCATGATATTCTCATAGCTGTCCTTTCTCGACTAGGATTCTCATCTTCAGTGCAGAAGTGGTTTACTTCTTATCTTCGAGATCGCTGGCAGGCTGTTCGTTTCGACCAGGAGTTATCCGGTTGGCGCGAGCAGACTGCTGGTGTTCCACAAGGCGGTATTCTTTCTCCTTCACTCTTTTCTTTTTTCATAAATACTCTCACAGAACTTCTAACTTCTTCTTACTATCTGTATGCGGACGACTTACAACTGTACGCCAGCAGTGACAGCCATCATTTGAATGAGGCTGTCGCTAGTCTAAATCGCGACCTCAGTGTGATCAGTGACTGGTCAGCTTCTTTTGGTATTTCAGTTAATCCTACTAAGTGTCAAGCTATCATTGTTGGCAGTTCTCATCTGCTGACCCAACTTGACCTTACTAGGGTTAATTCATTATCTTATGATGGAGTTGTTATTCCTTTTTCGACTCAAGTGAGGGATTTGGGTTTAATTATCGATGACAAACTTTCGTGGATAGACCATGTCGATTTCGTCTCGCATAGGGTGACCAATTCTTTTGAGATCTCTATACAGGTTTAAGTTTTTTCTGCCTATTCGCACCAAGATTGCTCTTGTTCAATCTTTAATTCTGCCTATTATCGATTATGCCGCCGTATGTTATCCAGATATTAATGAATATCTTTTAAATAAGTTGGATCGTCTTCTCAATAACTGCATTCGCTTCATATATGGCTTACGTAAATACGACCATATCTCACATTTTCGTCATCAACTCAAATGGCTTCCTATTCGTGAGCGTAGGAACCTAAGAGTTGTTTGTGCTCTTTTTAATCTTCTTTACGATTCACATACACCAGCTTACCTGAAAAGCAGATTTAGGTTTCTGTGTGATTGTCATGACCGTGTCCTCCGTTCAACGGACAACCTCCTTCTGCATACTCCCGTCCACTCTTCTGGCTTCGTCTCATATTCTTTCACCATCACGGCTGTACGACTCTGGAATGACTTGCCCCCTAATATACGTAAAGCTCCTAACAAATTTGTATTTAAGGGATTGGTTCGTGAGCATTATCTTAATATAATTAATCTGCGTTCTCATATTTGACTGGCATAATTATGTGTATGTTTATCTATGTATTGTAGATATAGCATATATATTTACATGTATGTATTGTATATATATTTTAATATTTGTGTATTCTATTGATATATATATTACCTACCTGGCTTATTTAGCATATGTCCATATTGCACCCCCGTATTTTTATTTCTCACGCTTTTACTGGTCGACTGGTGCCTTATGGCATTATGTCCGCCAATTGCTGTTTGTTTTGCAATAAAGTATAAATAAATAAAATAAATAAATAATAACCAGATCGTAATCTGTGAGCAAGAACGACACAAGACCTATTTAATTTGGTTTCTATGGACCATGGAATCTGACGAGGCTGACACTGTATCGTCTCATACCATATACATTTTTGTTATACATAATGTACTAAAAACAGATATTGCGATAACGCATCCCATATCATCGACTGATAATGATGCGCCTACGGGGAGAAGGTTTAATGCCACAATTAACATGTATTAGTGGCGTTTTCTCCCAATCAGCGATCTGGATTTCAGACAATGTAAATTAAAAAAACAATTACTTTACACCGACCACACATCTGAGGTGAAACTTCTTTTCTTAAATAATCTAACATTAGGCGGTGCATAAGGCATAGGAGAATGAAGCAGCGCACGCACCACTCATATATACCTATGTATAGTCTATGTATAGTGTATATAGTCGCGTGTGATGCTCGTGATGCTCGTAGCGTTTCAGCCTTCGTCGAGTTACCCTCCAACTTTCATACTCGTCGGGAAGAGCTGCGCACTCGTCCCACACCCACACGTCGTTTGACGCTCGTGACGCAGTTCTGTTTCATCTTTTCCATACGATTTTTCCATTTACACCCTGCCCTAAAAAAGTTTCACTCAAAAAAAACTTATGAAAGCGTTAAAAAAACCTGTACTCTTTTGTGATTTTTCTCGTCTCCGTTGCGCGAATAAACCTAGATTCTTGCTTATAAACACAAAATTCCCTCCCCGGCAGGCAACGACATAATGTAGTGAATTCCGAGCCCGAAGAATTAGATCCGATAAAATGTCCAGTAGCTACGGGAACTGAGCGCATTCCTCGCCTAGCTGCGATTCTTTGACAGTTGGCCATTTCACTCGCTGCTGTCTATTATCAAAACCGAAACTGCGGAATTTTAATAGCTAGAAAAGCGTGGAAAATTCGTTCTGTTTGCAGCGTTTTTCTAAAAAAACTTTTTCTTTCAAACTTTTGTGCATTTAAATGTAATATTATGCAGGATGTAATGTAATAAGATATTGATGGTTTAAATGGTGAGCTTTCTAGTTTAAATTTCAAGTTAATTATTTCACACTAAAGCAAATTCGACGGATCATTTATAATAGAAAAATCTAAGAGTTTTTAACGTAACAGCAGAAGATGTGAGATAACAAACTGAGTGCCGAAATTCACCAGATACAAAAATGAAAATTGCAAATCGACAATTTTAAGCAATAATTCGCAATTTATATTGAATAATACATAGTAAACTAATTAGAATACTATGTGGTTTATTTTTACTGCCACTGTGGTTTATGTTTTTATAAAATGTTATCACTCTATACTTTGCTTCGGTTATTCGCTATCGGTAGGCTGAATCGCAATCAGCAACGAGACAACAGACAGCAGCCATTGTACCTATAACAATAACAAAACAAAATGCTAACGCGGAACATTTCAAAGCTTGCCTTGTTTAAAGCCAGCCGACTGATTCTACTGTCTGCAATTATCATTGAACGAATACATTACGTGTGCTCAAATCTCGTAATAAAGCATGATATCTCTTTAATTTCTTGAAAGAATCAATTTTTCTTTTTTACGTTAAAAGGGGGGCGAAGAATAATATATATTTTTTTTTATAGAAGAGTCCGACAAATGACTCCACCCCACCTGATGTTAAGTGAAGGTGAAGTCCAGACGCGAAGATAGCTGATACAGCAGTTCTAACTGCCACACCTGCCATCCTCACCCTGCCGGCCTGCATGTTGCTTCTTCACGCCTCTTTTAAAGGATCCCAGGTTGTAAGAGGGAGGGAACACGTGAGCGGGCAGAGCATTCCATTTACGGATAGTACGACAAAGAAATGAGTTACCAAATTTCTTTGTACGCGTTGGAATTGTAGCCACAGTTACGTAACGTAACGTAAGCCAGTGCGCGTGGTCCTCTGAAGGAAAGGGGAAGGTGGAATAAGAGAGAATAACTCCTCAGAACACTCGCCGTGGTACAGACGATAGAACGCGCTTAGTGACGCCACGTCACGGCGTAATTGAAGAGGCTCGAGGTGTTTAGTCACCTCCTCATCGCCTATGATGCGGATTGCGCGCCGCTGTAACCTATCCAAAGCATCGAGCAAGTACTTAACGGAGCCATCCCAGAGGTGCGAGCAATATTCCACGCAAGACCGCACCTGCGTCTTATACAACAAGCACAGTTGCTCGGGCGTGAAAAAACGCCGCACCTTGTTCAGGACTCCGAGTTTGCGTGAGGCTATTTTTATCACACTTTCGATGTAATTCTTTGGATTTAAGTCACAGCGAATCTCCATACCTAGCATGGTGATACTGCTCTCTAGTTCCAGTGTTGTGCCCTGAAGAGAAGGACATAAAAGGAATGGCGACGTTTTTGCCGTGAAAGCGCAGACCTGGGTTTTCTTAGCATCATATGACCCGCCTGATGGTAAGCGGCCACCATTGTTTATAGACGCTTACGATACTAAAAATATCACTCGCGGCGTTCCCTACCCT
The DNA here is from genome assembly GCA_902850365.2 of Chilo suppressalis. NCBI lineage: Eukaryota > Metazoa > Arthropoda > Insecta > Lepidoptera > Crambidae > Chilo > Chilo suppressalis. Next base: position 41,332,285 of record OU963894.1, read on the forward strand.
GTTCCCCTACCCTGTTCCCCTACCCGTGAAACCCTTGAACTTTACTCACCGACAGAAACACAAGACCAACAAAAGGTAGTGTTATTTTACTGTGGTCTTCTCTAAGGTGGAGGTTACTTCTTCAGACCTGTGCCCCAATGCGAGCAGGAAATCTGCTATATCCTACCTCTTTCTTAAAAAAAAATATTGCTATTTCTTCTCCTAAATAAAGCTTGGTATAGTTAAACACTTCTCTGTACTACGGTCATGCTCTATGATTTCAATTTGAAACAAACTTTCGTGCACTTAATATTGACTTAAAACTTTTATTATTATAAATCAGTCAAAAATCAAAACTCGTCTACAAAAACTTACATTTATTCAAAGAAAATATTACTACGAAAATTCTACGGGGGACAAAAATTTACATTTTTTTTAATTTAATTATATTTAAAACAAGTTTCAGCTCTAAGCGGACAAATGGAGCTTATTTATTATTGTACGCATTTCGTAATGTTTTCACATGACTACAGGCTGTTTTCGAGGGTGCCGCGCCGCTTCTTTGTTTCTTTTTAATAAACACACACTTTCAGAGAAGTTTTCAGGCCCGACGCCGCCATTGTATCTATAATTACGCGTTTATCTTTTGTGCTTTGCCATGTTCCCTGTGAGAAGTCAGCAGGATAATGAGAGTGCTGTGTTCTTCTAATTCAAAAGTTCATTTCTGTGTTTATTTTTTGTTTCCGTAATTAATACAAGTACAAAGTAGGCACATTCTGTGTGCATTTCAACTTCTTTACCCTGGAGGATAAACATTTTTTAAAAATTATCATTTATATACCTATTTTTATCTTACCGTGAGCATGATATTTTCTGTTAAAAGGGTGACAAACAAATTCATGCGCTTGCGATACACAAAAAATATCACTCGATAAAAAATCCACGCGGACCAGGCAGCAGACGGGACTCGAACCCGCAGTCTTCGCTATCCGGGCGAATGCACTGACCATTATGCTACCGCGGCCCTGAGCTCATGTCGAATTTGACTCTAGCCTTTCTTAAGCTGCAAAGTAGTACCATATCTTCGCATTGTAGGTAACCATTATCAAATGAATACCTTTACAAGTATTAACGACCTCCGTGGTCGAGGGGTTTGTATCAAGGTGTCGCCTACTCGAGAGGTCCCCGGGTTCGAATCCCGGTGGGGGCAGATGTTTGTGTGACGAATACGAGCATTTGTACTCCAGTCATGGATGTTTAATGTAAATGTCATTTAAATGTATTTCTATATAAATATACTTATTTATGTATCAATAAATGTATTCTATCCATTACCCTAGTATCCCATAACACAAGCCTTGAAGTGCTTACTTTGGGGCTAGGCTAATTGGTGTGAGTGTTGGAAATATTTGTTATTTATTTATTTATTAATGGTAACTTTTCGGAGACCATATTTATCAATCTCAAAATTTTAACATTAGAACTGAGAATTACCTGATTTCATTGTATGAGTCGTTTTTATGTTTGTATCACAGCTTTTAAAAATAAATAAAATTTCACTGTTTTGAACAGTAGAATATATTATATTTTTTTTATTTTCAAGCAGTTTTTTAAATATAATTGCTATTTCTTCTTTCAAATCTTTGCTACTTGTAAGGGTATTCATTTGAAATTGTGGGTTACCTACAATGCAAAAAGATGGCGTTGCCTTGCAGAAAATTCGACGCGGCCATATATTCGCCCGGATAGCGAAGGGTGCGGGATCCAGTCCCGTCTGCTGCCTGGTCCGCGTGGAAATTAAGAATATATTTTTATTAAATTGTTCAAGACAAGTGTTTTCGCCACCAAATAAATTTAGCTTCGATTACGTAGAGTTTTATCAATATTATTTAAAAAACAACAACACAAATACCTACTCAATTAAGTAGTCAACAGAATTGAAATCCACCTAAGTCACGAATGTTTCATTATTCACGTGTGTAGTAGGTATGGTAGATACTTTATAAGCATGACTTTTAAACACTACGGAATAATTAATTATGCCTTTATTTGAAGTATCTCCGTGACTCTACATTATTTGTGTATGTTTATCTGTAGGTATGCGTGATTTTTCTGTACGACTCTGTAATGACTTGCCCCCTAATATACGTAAAACTCCTAACAAACTTGTATTTAAGGGATTGGTTCCTGAGCATTATCTCAATATAATTAATCTTATTTGACTGGCATAATTATGTGTATATTTATTTATGTACTAGCTGACCCAGCGAACTTCGTACCGCCTTAGCGTAGCTTTGATGCACTACTTTATTTTGTATAGCTGACCTATCTTATGTATGAGTACCTATTCAATTTGAACTGGAATCTATAATATCCTCCATATAAAAATGAATCCTTATTTCCCTGGTCTCGCCATACCTGAGGACTTTACTAATTTTTATTAAATAAAAAACAACATATATATTTTCATAATAGTGTTTATTCCATAGGGTTCAATTTCACTCATATTTTTACAAATCGCTATTGAACAACTTTGCATTTTGAAGTAAACACTGAGCTCAACACCACGCGCGCTCTCGAAAGCAACTAATAGCCTCTATACCCTTCACTGCTTCTCTCTATTCTAATGCTTTTTGATAAACTATACGGTACGAAGTTCGCCGGGTCAGCTAGTCCATAACCGCGCTAACAATAATTTTATTAAGTTTTTGATAAAGTTCGTTTTGTTTTAAAGACTAAGAAGTTTTTTGTTTGCTAATAAGTGTTTGTTCCTGTCACAGATTACCACAGATTTTTTTGTTTTAAATTGAATGACGTTGACATTTGTCAGCGCGGTTATCGATGTGGTGTCACAGATTACCAAAGATTTTTTGTTTTAAATTGAATAACGTTGACATTCGTTACGTTATATTTTTCAATCTTTCTGAGAGATTTTCTTTATATTTTTTGACGTGACAACGTCTTAAATTAGGTTGCGGCTGGGAGTCACTTATGAAAAAGTGTAACGCTCGGTAACGTTACGATGAGTCTCTCGTGTTAAGTTTAAGTTTACATGTACAATGTTTTAGTAAACAAAATATATTTCTATAGTTAAAATTTGTGCAATTCTTATTTTCATTCAATTCCTTGTTCCTATTGTGCAATTTAATTATATTCATATCAATAAATATTCTACCGAGAAAAAGACGTTGTCACGTAAAATCTTCGCCCGTAAAACCGACTTTACAGGCAACCATTTTTTTTTTCCGTAAGAACCTTGCACAGAGTATTAGAAAACTACAAAAAAAAATCAGCCAAATCGGTCAAGCCGTTTTCATGTTATGTCGTGACAACGGAAAACGGGTTTCATTTTTATATATATAGATTATAGATATATATGTGGCTGTGTGTGTATTGTATATATTTTTAATATGTGTGTATTCTATTGATATATATCACCTGGTTTATTTAGTATAATATGTCTTTATACCACCTCCATATTTTTTTGGCTTTCTCACGCACTTACTGGTCGACTGGTAAAGAATGCCTTATGAAATTATGTCCGCCATTTGCTATTTTTTTGCAATAAAGTATAAATAAAAAATGGTTGCCTGTAAAGTCGGTTTTACGGGCGAAGATTTTACGTGACAACGTCTTTTTCTCGGTAGAATATTTATTGATATGAATATAATTAGATTGCACAATAGGAACAAGGAATTGAATGAAAATAAGAATTGCACAAATTTTAACTATAGAAATATATTTTGTTTACTAAAACATTGTACATGTAAACTTAAACTTAACACGAGAGACTCATCGTAACGTTACCGAGCGTTACACTTTTTCATAAGTGACTCCCAGCTGTGATGTTAAATTCTCTTCAACAGCCCTCCTTTAGCCCACTCAGAGCACCGGGGGAACAATAAAAGAAAACCAAAAAATTAAGATAATGTTATAAGTATATTTTATCCACTTTAGATACCAAAGCCTAGGACTTCAGTAGATTTAAGTTATTGCTTATATAAATCAACAAGTCTAACTATGTTTATTATTTATATAATAACTATGTTTCACTAATTATAAATATCTAAGCTGAATACAGTAGTTCAAAGTTAATGTGTATATAAACCAACAAGTTGTCATGAAAGGTTATAATTATATGAATATCAAACATTCATAACACTTTACCATGTACTTACAATATAATCCTTACTAATATATTTTATCCACAAATACCACATAGACTAGACTGAATAAGCTATTGAGTGGATTTCAGAGGTTCTACGGCTCGTTTGATCGATATTGGTGACAAACTTAGTTAATTCTAGTTCTCAGTGAGATAACCAGCTATATAGATATATGTAAATATATGGAAATGGGTAAGTCGGGGTCCAACCTCGCCTGTTGTTTCCTTTTCACGTTCACCCGGGGTTAGTAGAGAAATACCTTGACTATGATAGGTTAAGCTGTGTATAATCTGTCTGCTGTTCGGCCGGGTTACATAAAACCGGAGAGCGGCTGGCAAATAAACTCCCGCGCCCCTTCTGGTCCGTGCACAGAACAAAAGTCTCCTTGTTAGTCCTCCAGTATTTCTTGAGGGGAACGTACAAGCCGTTCGAAATATGAAACTATCCGTAAGTATTTTGTTTCCTATCACGAGATACCGCCTTATTGTTGCAATTGCCTTGCGAAGGTTCGTGTTCGTCCACCTACGATACAGAATATCAACAGAAAGGTTATTTTCACAGCCCAAACTTGCAAATTATGTAGGAAAAAGAGCCACTCCAATATACCTACGAAACTCAGTTCGGTTAGCGACTCCGCGCTTTTTCCGCCAATATCCTTCGGGATATAAACTTTTCGGATCTATCTCACGACTTCGACGACAATAATATGCCGTTTATTATACTTTGGGCAGAAGAAAAGATGAAAAGTTAACTGTACCACAAACAGATTGTGAAATTTTAAAAGTTGTTTTGACAATTGCTCATAGATGATAGACGGATCGGCTACTCCCAAACATGTGTCTATGATTTGTTTCCCACTTCAACTGAAGGCAAAGGCCACAGTCAAACAGACAGCCGCCGCATTCGAGACGAACCAAAGAATAAACTCAAAACTATATACCTACGCTCGCCGTAAGCTGAGGAAAAGGGAATACCTACCCGAATCAGCGAGGAAATTCAATTTCGAGTAAAATTCAAAATCGATTAAAAACAGCACCCGATAAGGAGGACTCAAATCGATCTGGGAAAGACTATTCAAAATTCAACAACTGTCAAACTCCATCCATTCATCCACGCGCCCCCACAGAGATTCCCAGCCTGATTACTTTTTTTTTTTTTTTTTTTTTTTTTATAAGTCTCAAGGCGAATATTTTAGTCGAATAGGAAAATCGACTCTTCCCTCAAGGCTACCAACCCAATCAATGAAGTTTGACAGCTACGTTGACGTAAGCGGTTCGCTATCATAGACCAAACAGCTGTCCTACGTGTGTCAGTGTCACGCTCGGTTTAAAAACAAACACTACAGTATCCCCCCACTCACGGCAGAATTCACGTAGGGAATTCGTCGAACGCCCTCGTTCGTATATCCCCATGTCTTACGTACTTTAGTTAAGATATGATTAGGTTATGTTGTATAAAATAATAGAATATTATAAACCGCTAAGTTAAGAAAAAATAAACATACAGAACGATAAATCATTGATAAATCTCTAAGTTGCAACAAAAATAGATAATAATGAATGACAATAGTAACACAAAGTGTATACCACTCAAGGCCGTACCGCAAGCATCTTTGCTCCGAAAATAGATATAATAAAAAAAAATAATTATAATGTTACCAGTTATACCGCGAAAAACATAATGGTAGAAAATTAACCAAAGAGATGTTATTGGTCAAAGGCGATTTGCTCACAAAATTACATGTTGTGCGTTCGTCCATCGTGTGTCTCATTTACTGTCTCCCGAGAGAAATAAAAAAAATATCATAAATATTCTATGCTCATCATAGGATATTATGATAAAAGTTGTTGTTAATACGTTTTCATTTGTATTAGCAACTTCAATAAAATGCCTTGGTAGGTAAAAAAACTAACAAGCACATTAACAAAATGTTCTCCTGGAAAAGTTAAGAGACAATTAAGTGTTTAAGCATTAATTAGGTGGCAAACAAAGAGATCACACTATCGGAGACGAACACACACATGGGTATCTAAGATGCAGGGTGATACCAAGACCCATTGACGATTTCTACGTCACGCCGGGCAGAAGGCGGAATGGGTATTCGTCGGCCGCCACATCCACGGCGATAAGTCCCTACCTAAATATCTATTCGGGGTCAGCGCTTTTGAAATCTTTTATATGCCATTTGCCTACATACTTCCCGTTTTCGTCTTCGAGCTCGTAAACGAGTGGGGAGAGTTTACGGATTATTTTGCAACGTTCATATTTCGGTGCAAGTTTGACTGAAAAGTATTTATGAGCCGCGCTTTGTTTATACGTCCGTTTCCAAATGTAATCGCCTACGTTAAAGGAAATATCCCTACGACGCCTGTTATAATATTTAACGTTCCTATCGTGGGCTTTTCGCAGTGAGTCCTTGACCTCTTTAAAGATTTCACCTAAATGACCCAGATTAGACGCATGAGTATCCCGGGGTACTATCACTAACTCGTCAAGATCGTTGAAACCGGCATAAATACTACCATCGGTCACAGCCTCCCTACCATGAACTAACATAAACGGAGTATATGACGTGGATTCGTTCACAGAGGTGTTCATAGCGAACTGGATCTTATGAATATTCACGTCCCAAGATCTATGGTCATTTTCAACGAACGAGGCCACCGCAGTGATGACAGTACGGTTATAACGTTCGACAGTGTTAACCTGAGGGCAATACACAGGACCCAAATGGACTTGTGGTATATTATATTTGGCATACAAAGATTGAAGTTCATGGCTTACAAATTGCGATCCGTTATCGGAGATCACGGTTTGAGGTATACCATGAATCAAAAAGACATGATCCTCCAGTCGCTGAGCAATCACCCTACCCGTAGCTCGACGTAAAGGAAATAATAAACAATATTTTGTAAAGCAACACACTACTACCAGCAAATAGTTGTTTTGCTGTCTGGACATCGGCAGTGGGCCAACTAAATCGATGCTGATGCACTGGAATGGCCGACAGCAAACTTTAGGTTCTCCCATGAACCCAGGAGTTGCCAGTGAACTGTGTTTGTATGCGTTGCAAACCGAGCAACTCTTAATAAAATCCACGGTATCCTTATACATACCCGGCCAAAAATATCTTAATTTTAAACGTTTATAAGTTTTTGCCACACCAAGATGAGCCGCGATTGGTTCAGAGTGGTTCTGTTTAATTATAGATTCCCTACTCTCAATCGGGATAACCTGTTTCCACTGGTAATCACCACTGAGCTTATTACTACTTTTTGTGAAACGGTATAACCTACCATCAACTATCTGAAAATTTGGACAAGCTCTAGGTTTGTCCGTACAACGTTTAATTATATTATTATACCACGAGTCGGCTGTGGCGTCAGTGATACCTATAGATGCCACGGGAACAGAGCGGGATAACGCGTCAGGTACCACATTTTGTGAGCCACTGCGATGTTCTATTACAAAATTATAGGGTGATAATCTACAACCCCAACGCGCCAAGCGACCGGTCGGATTTTTAAGCTTCAGAAACCATTTTAGACTAGCATGATCGGTAATAACACGAAATGGCCTACTACCCTCCAGATAGGGACGGAAATGCTCGACTACATGTACCACAGCTAAAGCTTCCCGCTCGGTAGCCGAGTAATTTCGCTCGGCGTGGGTAAGTGAGCGACTACAATACGCGACCGGATGCTCCTGGCCGTCTACGGTTTGGGTGAGGGTACCTCCAATGCCAAAATTGGACGCATCGCAATGAACTGCAAATTCCTTCGTGAAGTCCGGACATGCCAAAACTGGAGCACTTGTAAGAGCCGACTTCAAGTCCAGAAATGCTTGCTCTGCCTCATCCGACCATTTAAAGGGAGGAGCACCCTTACGCGTAGAAGTGAGAGCATTTAATGGCCCGGCCATATGGCTAAAGTTTTTAATAAATCGCCTATAATATGATGCAGTTCCCAGAAAACGTTTCACCTCCTTTCTATTAGCGGGTATGGGAAAATCCACAATAGCTCTTATTTTATCGGGATCGGTACGCAAACCATATTCATCAACCACGTGACCCAAATACTTCAACTGTCTTCTAAAGAATTGACACTTCCCCATATTAATAGTTAAATTAGCCTCCAACAATCTATCCCTGACTTTACGTAGAATATCAAGATGTTCGGACATAGCAGGCGAGGAAGTTAATATTATTAAATCATCCAAATAAATGAATATTTTATGGTTATCCGGGTTAAAATCTGGTGACCCGGATCCCAACAGCTTATTAAACTCCGGCCCAAACAAACTATCCATCAAGCGCTGCTGAGTGGCAGGCGCTGAGGTCAAACCGAAACACATGAACTTAAATTGAAATAGCCCGCGGGAGGGAATAGTGAATGCGGTCTTTTCCCGGGAATCCGGTGATAATAATACTTGATGGTATGCCGATTTAAGATCGATTGAAGACAGGAATTTCGCGTCACGGAGCTGGTCCAGGATGCTACTGATATACGGCAAAGGATAGGCGTCATGCTTTGAAATCGCGTTGAGTTTCCTACTGTCCAAACAAAAACGATAAGATCCATCCGACTTTTGCGCCAGAGTGACGGGATTGTTCCACGCACTATTGCTCGGCTCCACCACATCATCTTTGAGCATTTGGTCTAGTTGCTTGTTCATTTCGGCCAACTTTTCCGGAGACATGATATAGTAACGCTGCTTGATCGGTGGATGATCGCCCGTGTCTATTTTGTGCGTGACCAAGTGAGTCCTACCTAATCCTCTCTTCTCCGCTGATATATCCTCAAACAATCGTATTACTTCCTGAGCCTGCCTACGCTCGGACTCAGAGAGCGACTCAAAATCTTGTAAAAATCTATCGTTACAAGTGATCGAACCAATATGATTACCCCCCGGCAAATACTCACCACCCTCCAATAAGGATAGAACGTCGGGTGCTATCTTAAATTCTTTCCAGAAATTCATCCCAAAAAGTAGCTCAGTGGCGACCCCAGGTACTAAGTAGAATTTAATAGTGGCGGTTCTTCCTCCGACAGTGACTGGCAAAAATATGTAGCCCGTCACTGGAGACGACGAACCGTTTGCAGTAGTAATGTGTGTTAAGTCCCATGACTTATGTACAGTACCAAGGCCAGAAAAATGTTTTATTGCATTGTTACCTACAATAGATATTTCAGAACCAGAGTCTAGCAAGCCTAGATATTTTAATTCATAAATAGTAATTTTTAAAAATGGACGGGCATCCCCTCTTGTGTTGTGAATCGGCGCTGTCAGATGTTGACATTCATTTTGACACTTTTTAATAATGTTTTGTTTATTACTATCGAAAAACCGTCGAATTACTTCCAACCACGAATCCCATTCGTGTTTAGACAAAAATGTATAACAGCGCCGATTCACACCTTCCCGTTTTTTGGAAGAAAAGTACTTTTAGCTTTCCCCTGGGAGCACTCGGGACACGATCTTGCCGTCACCCCTTTTCGGCCGCAACGATAACAAACCAAAACATGAGCTTGTGAACATGTTCCCAGAGTGTGCCCTTCAACACGGCAACGCACACAGAACTTATCATTTCCCACCAGTTGCACGGCTGAGACCTTAGGCAGTTGTCTATTATTGCTATTCTTATAACTCAGATCTGGAGCTAAGCAAGCCTGGGTTATTTTAGGTGGTTCACTAAAATGTTGGGAACGCTCCTTGGCACCTTCCAGAAGTCTACATTTGCGTTTCAAATCTGTCCAGGACTCTATGGGACTCAAAGCTAATTGTGTAGTGTAAAAAGGTCTAATATTAAAAAGAACAATATTCAATTTCTCTTCCTCTGAGAGCGACTTTGACAACCGGGTAAAATAGTTCTGCATAATGCTAAGATAATTCACTATGCTTTCATCGGAACCCTGAGTGCGAGACCGGATCTCTTGTAATAAACGATGATCATAATCTGATGGTAAATATTCATCAAGAAGCAAGGTTTTCAACCCTAACCAGCTATGTACTTCGGATTGCACCCCACGATACCAACAAAGAGCCTCATCTGTAAACAATTCAGCTGCAGAATTGAACAATTTACCATCTGTTACACCACGAGACAAACATAACTCCTCTAAACGCTGCAAGAATGCCTTTACACAGGTTTTCCCATTAAACCGTATGTTTAGTTTATGTACGGCAGCACCAGAATCAGGGGAAGCATTCCCAGTGCGTTCAGAAGCAGCATGGACTCTGCTATTCTCTTCCGGAGGCACCTGAGTTAAACTACTCTTAAAATGGTGCATAATGTTATCTAACTTAACCAGAAACTTGTCCAGACGTTCTTGCAGCGCCTCCAATTGAGAGGCGATGCTGTCATCATTATCAGAATCTAAGCGACTAAGTCTATGAAACAAGTGATGTGCTAATGATTGTATTCTGTTCAGTGCTTTAAGGGAACTAGCTCTAGAAGAAGTTTGAGAAGTAAGATCATCTAAACTGTCTAATTTCTCCCTAATAATATCCAACTCTGATTCTATCTCTACTTCACAAGTTAATATTTCATCAGAAGGTAAATCTTTATTTAAAGCACGCACTTGTGCCTTTAAAGCAGGCACCCCGTCCACAGGCTTCGCACCCCTAATTCTGACTTCATATTCCAACTCATCTTTGTGTAACAAGTTAAAAGTGATTGGCCTCTGTTCCATTTTGTAAGTTAAAATTACTCCTAGTGTGGCAAAATAAAGAAATGTTCAATAACAAAGTGTAATTAATATGATAATAAAATCACCTACCTGTTAAGATATATCAGTTAAAATAGTAGTGTTGTAACAAGTGTGGTTTCACACCTGAGGGTTGAAAATTGTTAGGTTCTAAAGGATTAGGTTTCTCAATGTTAGGTTTCTTCTTGTTAGGTTCAAAAAAGTGAGGTTGGTGAACTAACCTACCAAAAATCAGTACACAAGAGGGTTTTTTTTTCCTTTAAATAAGGGTATAAAAAAGTAAATATGACTTTTTTGATTGTAAATTTTGAGCCAATATCGATCATCCGATGTTACAAATTATTATGTTTACAACACAGTATAACCAGATAAACAAATCTTTGGATATAAGCCAAATAATTCAGAGAAAAAAGAAAATTTAAAAAAAAAAAGAAAAATCACCAATATCGATCAACCTTTTTTGAGCAATTAATGACCAAAAAAAAGAGCAAAGTAAATGCTACAAAGCCTTGTTTCCACTTGTTCGGGCGCCACATGTGATGTTAAATTCTCTTCAACAGCCCTCCTTTAGCCCACTCAGAGCACCGGGGGAACAATAAAAGAAAACCAAAAAATTAAGATAATGTTATAAGTATATTTTATCCACTTTAGATACCAAAGCCTAGGACTTCAGTAGATTTAAGTTATTGCTTATATAAATCAACAAGTCTAACTATGTTTATTATTTATATAATAACTATGTTTCACTAATTATAAATATCTAAGCTGAATACAGTAGTTCAAAGTTAATGTGTATATAAACCAACAAGTTGTCATGAAAGGTTATAATTATATGAATATCAAACATTCATAACACTTTACCATGTACTTACAATATAATCCTTACTAATATATTTTATCCACAAATACCACATAGACTAGACTGAATAAGCTATTGAGTGGATTTCAGAGGTTCTACGGCTCGTTTGATCGATATTGGTGACAAACTTAGTTAATTCTAGTTCTCAGTGAGATAACCAGCTATATAGATATATGTAAATATATGGAAATGGGTAAGTCGGGGTCCAACCTCGCCTGTTGTTTCCTTTTCACGTTCACCCGGGGTTAGTAGAGAAATACCTTGACTATGATAGGTTAAGCTGTGTATAATCTGTCTGCTGTTCGGCCGGGTTACATAAAACCGGAGAGCGGCTGGCAAATAAACTCCCGCGCCCCTTCTGGTCCGTGCACAGAACAAAAGTCTCCTTGTTAGTCCTCCAGTATTTCTTGAGGGGAACGTACAAGCCGTTCGAAATATGAAACTATCCGTAAGTATTTTGTTTCCTATCACGAGATACCGCCTTATTGTTGCAATTGCCTTGCGAAGGTTCGTGTTCGTCCACCTACGATACAGAATATCAACAGAAAGGTTATTTTCACAGCCCAAACTTGCAAATTATGTAGGAAAAAGAGCCACTCCAATATACCTACGAAACTCAGTTCGGTTAGCGACTCCGCGCTTTTTCCGCCAATATCCTTCGGGATATAAACTTTTCGGATCTATCTCACGACTTCGACGACAATAATATGCCGTTTATTATACTTTGGGCAGAAGAAAAGATGAAAAGTTAACTGTACCACAAACAGATTGTGAAATTTTAAAAGTTGTTTTGACAATTGCTCATAGATGATAGACGGATCGGCTACTCCCAAACATGTGTCTATGATTTGTTTCCCACTTCAACTGAAGGCAAAGGCCACAGTCAAACAGACAGCCGCCGCATTCGAGACGAACCGAAGAATAAACTCAAAACTATATACCTACGCTCGCCGTAAGCTGAGGAAAAGGGAATACCTACCCGAATCAGCGAGGAAATTCAATTTCGAGTAAAATTCAAAATCGATTAAAAACAGCACCCGATAAGGAGGACTCAAATCGATCTGGGAAAGACTATTCAAAATTCAACAACTGTCAAACTCCATCCATTCATCCACGCGCCCCCACAGAGATTCCCAGCCTGATTACTTTTTTTTTTTTTTTTTTTTTTTTATAAGTCTCAAGGCGAATATTTTAGTCGAATAGGAAAATCGACTCTTCCCTCAAGGCTACCAACCCAATCAATGAAGTTTGACAGCTACGTTGACGTAAGCGGTTCGCTATCATAGACCAAACAGCTGTCCTACGTGTGTCAGTGTCACGCTCGGTTTAAAAACAAACACTACACAGCCGCAACCTAATTTAAGACGTTGTCACGTCAATAAATAATTAATAAATTCTTGATTTATTCCCTACACTTTAATGGCACATAGGATTATCGTAGGCTGAATCCTACTTTAAGAGGTTTAGCTTTAAAGATAAATGATGGACGGGTCCACTTTCAAAGAGCAAAACTCTTTACCAATCATACATTAAAACGGACAAACTATCTGGCTTTGCCGCCCAAAGAAAATGTTTTGCAATTTCTCAGTATCATCTTAAAGTTTTAAAATTTTTGTTTCCTTTAACAATAATATAAATTAATCATAATGTTATTTCGTTGTAATTAGGACGACGTTTTATAAATAACCCAAGATTGCAGTATAGTTCTTTTCATAGTGCCATTGTGATGTTGTAAAATGGTATCTATTGTAGGTACTTAATAGACTAGAATAGAAATATTTTTATTGCTCTCACAGTAATACATAGTTCAATACATAGTACAATGCGATATGACAGTGTGAAGAGCAAATGGATGTGGCTCAGCATAATCTGCTTCGTTACAGGATGTCTCGGGCAGCGCTGGTTTTCATTCACACCCACGTTTCGTTAGATGAAAAGCGAGACATGCAAAAGAGATCCGACGTAAGTAGACCCAACAGAAGTAGGTGGTACTCCTACGGTGCGATTGTGTGAGTGTGTGTGTATGTGTGTACGTACGTCAGATCGGTTAAGTTAGTTTAGTATTTGTTTTATCAGTACATGTTATGATAAAAATTAGTTACAATAAAAGAAGAGTACCTCTTGCCATAAAGGACGTTAAGGCGCGATTGCACTTGGTCGCTAGCCCAAATACGAGTGCCAATGGAATTCGGGTAAACGGGTTCGACTAAGTGTAAATGAACGGAGTTGAGTACTCCCATATTCGGGTAGATTTCCTTGTAGATGTTTACCCGACACCGTCTTCCAGACCGTATTCCAGAGTAAATATTAATTTGGATGCCCTTATTATAGTAATGTCTTTCGTGCATCCAAATACGGGCTAACGACTCAATGTAATTGCAGTATTAGGCGACGCAGCGCCAAAGGCTATTACAAAGGGAAATATTTAAACGATCCCAAAAAAAAAATTCACCTAAAAAAAATAATCGGTAACCTAAGGGTTGGTTATATTAACAATTGTTTTATTGAGGATCATTTAAATATTATGTGCCGTAAACAAATCACTTGTCGGTTAAAAATTATTCGAAAAATTGTTTCAGTAACATTCACAGTCTACAATACAGTTCACTGAACAAGACGACCTCCGTGGCTGAGTGGTATGTACGCCGGGTTACAAGGTGTTGAGACCCGGCGGGTTCGAATCCCGGTAGGAGCAGATGTCTGTGCGATGACTACAAACATTTATACTCCAGTCATGGATGTTTACTATATACACACATCAAAAGTGTCTAGGGATCAACATATATTTTTGCAATAACTTTTCTCCTGATTGATATTAATTAAAATTTTCTTTAAGGATTCATCAAATAAAGTGTTTTCGTTTGTCACAGTAACGATAAACCAAGTCACCTTTGCATTAATAAAGAAATTTGCCATTTTCCTAATAAAGGGATTTTTGACATTTGAACCACTAACACAAAAGTTCGAAAAAAAGACTGAAATAACAGTTTTCTCTAAAATTTTATTGGGTAACTTAAACAATTAATAATCCGTATTTCTACCGCGAACACTAACAACACAAGAACATCGGTTTGGCATACTCAAAATGAGTTCATCCAAATCACGCTGTGGAATGGCCGCCCATGTTCGTTGCAACAACAAAAAAAGGTCTTCTTGCGACTGGATACCCTCCATATTCGGCAGAGCTCTTCTCTGTAGCATATCCCATGCATGCTCAATCGGGTTCAAGTCTGGCGACTGAGCAGGCCAGGGCAGGACATTGATGTTAGCTGCGGCGAGAGTCTGTCTTACAACTCTTGCGGTGTGCGGTCGTGCATTATCATGCATTAACTGAAATAAGGGACCGATTTGCACTTGTAGAGGAACGATGACGTCTGATACAATCGTCTCAGCATAAATTTGAGCGTTGAGGTTGCCTCTGATCCAAATCAACTCAGTTCTTCCGCCGATCCAAATACCCGCCCATACCATGATGGTTCCACCACTATAAGGATGGACTTCCTGGCAGGATTTTAATCGCTTTTGGCGTCCAGGGGTTCTCCAGTGTCGTATACGTCTTGTATCCGGTCTCATACCAAAACGAGACTCATCAGAAAAGCACACGAAACGCCATTGTTCTTCTGCCCAATTTCTGTGTTCAAGAGCCCATTGATATCGAATCCTACGATTGTGCATTGCTATAGGTGGTACCCGTAGCGGTCTTCGGGAATGAAGGTTCACTTCATGCAAGCGGTTTCTGACTGTTTGGTCGCTAATTAAGTTCCCTGAAGAGTGATGAAGCCTCACGGCTAACATCATGGCGGTTATTGTTGGAGCTCTTCGAGTTAAGATTTGAATGTATCGGTCTTGTCTCCGTGTGGTGCAGCGATACCGTCCTCCATGGCGCTCAGCCACGGTACCAGTGCTTCGGTATCGTGTCCAAAGTCGACTGATAACACTCTGACTTGTATTCAGAGCTAAAGCCACAGTACGTTGCCGGGAACCAGCTTCTATCATTCCCACGGCTCTGAGCATTTCTTCCCTGCTTAAATGACGTCGCCGCTCCATAATAACGTTGGTTTTAATCAGTAGTAGGGAAACAGTAGCACTAATAATGTCTTCAATGCGTTGTATGTTTTTATAGGGAAAATATTGACAGCTGATTTTCATCTTTTACTCGAATTTGATTCACAGTTCCTGATTCAAATTATGAAATGCACCAAAAAGGATCCATATAAATTTATAAAATCATAAATTTATTACAAAGCCACATCTCAATCTCAAGAAATCCGCATAAAAATGCTTGATCCCTAGACACTTTTGATGTGTGTATTTCAGTTTCACATATATGTGTCAGCCTACGTATTCTATCAGGTTTTTTTTTCTTTCCAATAAAATGCCTATCAGTTATGAACTTGATCACCGTATTTGTGCAAGTAAGGGGTGTACTCTTTAACTAAGAAATTCTCAGTTTCAACTAACATTGTCTATGGAGTCTTCCAGGATGGTTATGTCCTATGGAACTTGTGAACTTGAATATGCTAATGCCTTACATTCAAGCGCATACCATTTTTGGGTAACATAAAAGTAAATGGACAAGACACACCAATAATTTCGCAAATGTTGTGGTTAATGGACTGGCAGCATAATTATTGCTTGTTAACAACTGAGATACCTTCAATTAGTGCTAACTGTTGCGTTGTTCAGGTGTAAAATAATGTAGATCATAGAAAATAGCACCAACTCCAATTTTTCTGTACTGATAATAAGGAGGTATTTATATAAATACAAGGTATTGTACTATTTTATAGTGTGATTTAACTTGGATTTTCTGTCAACTTAGCGAGAGATAAAATGTATGTTCTTTGCAAATTAATCCACTTCGCTGTGATGGTTGAAGTGAGTAAGTAGAGCCCAGTTGCATTTTCCGACCTCAAAAGTTGTCACTACATTTT
Organism: Chilo suppressalis; assembly: GCA_902850365.2. Classification (NCBI taxonomy): domain Eukaryota; kingdom Metazoa; phylum Arthropoda; class Insecta; order Lepidoptera; family Crambidae; genus Chilo; species Chilo suppressalis. The sequence continues at coordinate 41,348,930 of OU963894.1, forward strand.
AGTTCCATTTCAAGCTGTAGTCGGAACTTGATCACAGAGTAGTCCCCCTCGTCGACAGGAGGCCTACTCCAATTCAATCATAAACGAAATTTCGATCAAAACTTCACACTTTTCTTCCTGTGTTTCTGGTTCGTTTTTAATTATAATAATATTCGTCGTCGGAATATAGATTGAAGTGTAGATTTTCTAAGCCTACTCAAAGAAAACTTAAATTTGATAGTTTATCATTCAAATTAAGGATAACCTTAAATTGACGAATTTAAATTTCGGTTGGAACTTCGTTATCGAAAGTTCGTTTCGGAGAAAGAGAGTAGACCCCCAGTTCTAAGTGCCGTCGCTTTCTTGGCGCTGGCCATTTATCAAGAACGTCGCGAAACACGGAGTCACCGCCGTCTGCCGCCCTGATGCCTCAATGGTAATGGACCGAACGCTCTATATTATGGAAATGAGTTCTTATTACGCGCGAAAGTATTACGTTTAGGTAAGAGCGATGTCACGCCTGGATGAGTTTCGTCGACGAGCGTCCGCCGATTGATTGTAGGCAGTTTTGCTTTTATATTGTTTCCTTTTTTTCGTGGACAACACAAATGATATTGTAATTTCAATAAAGTTAATGATTTCACTGGGTGATTTTAAAGAATTTTTTATAATATTATTCTTGTAATGTAAAGAAAGTGTATGTTACTTAGTGAAAACTATAACATATGTAGATGTAAAAAAACAAATAGAAGTGAGAATTTTTAATATCTTAATCATTGACTTCTTCGCAGAAATTCGACTAGGGATTTAACTCGGTAGATTTGGTGCTACCTACTACGAAATCACAGCACCATTATATTGTAAAACTAAGAAAAAGAATGCGGCTGTATGGATTTAGTATTGTTTGTCCATAAGGACATGAAAAACACGAACAATTCAAAAGCAACAAAACATTCCAAACTGTAATGCTTGTTTAATTTTCATTGTCAAAAAATATGGGTTTATTTTACATCTGATCATGGAGCCTAAGGTTGGTATTGTGATGTTTGCCAATTACATAAGAATATTTCCCTTTTGACACTTTGATTATGGTCTGTATTGAGTATATATTGAATCTAATGACATCGCGTTTACGAGCACGTTACGAGCTGTTTGCAAAGTTTTGAGTAGATAGGTCGTAATTTAACTATGTTTTTAGTTTTGAAAGACAGGTCATACCGAATTCTCGTTTATACTACGACGTCTGACTGGAGAAACTCCTTCTTAAAAAACACAGTAATATAATACTGCCGTTGAATAGTGGTGTTGTGTTTCTGTTGCCGAAGAATGTTCCAGGGCAACACGAAATCACATTGTCAAGTATAAATCCAAGAAGAGTCTTCTGAATTTTCAAAAGTAATTTAAAAATATTGTCTGCCTCTATGAGAGCATACTTAAATACGTGAGTTCAGCGTATGTCATTCATTGTTTCAGTCATTAATTGTAAATGTAGTAAATCAATTAATTTGTCTGAATGTTATATTATTTTATTGTATTTAAGAATTATGTTATCTGAATTGTAGTTCAGTAGCTATAAGTAAGCCGCTTAACTGAGACCTTGCCTGAGGGGTACAGGGTGTGGGCGGGCGGCGGATGCTTGTAATTTTGACAAGAATGTGCCCGCCGCCCGCACCTCTCACGGTTCCCGTTTTCGTCCTCCTCCACACCCTTTACTCCCAGGCGAGGACTCAGTTAAGCGGTCTACCTATAGAAAAAAATGTATATTCTAAAAATTGAATTGAATAAAATTTGAATGACTACTAAAGAAATTGACATTGTTATTAATACAATAAAT